>CM026552.1:19661923-21080825 GCA_015143295.1 Tetracentron sinense
GCCTCATGCCCCCTAGTTCTATGGCTCTTCTTTCTTTGAAGTCCCCGATTAGGGACCAGTGATTCAACTAACTGCTTTGGGGGTCTGTTCTTTTTCCCTAATGGTAGCCAAATAAAAAGTAGCAGTGGCTTGAAAATTTTGCCTCGATGACAAGCCTCACCCAGGCAGTAATTCTAACCCTCTAGAAATAGGAGTTGCAGGTAGTTCAAAGCTTGGACGGTCACTGGTATAGATCATGCAAATAGATACCCTATCATACTGAGGGTATGGAATATGGTCCTCATTTTTTGTGTATGGCGCGAAGCTACAACCCTTGATATTTGTCTTCAATTCTCTGTTGACGGAGCGATCTAGGACCGGGATTATGTCCTCATTTCTTAGTTGACGGAGCACTCTACGACCGTCATATCGGTCCTCATTCTCCCGCGAATAGCGCACTGGGACAGGGATAGCGTCCTCATTTCTCCGCAAAAAGAGCGAATTGCAACAGGGATATCCGTTGATTTGCTTGACCTGCTGTTTTTCTAGGTCTCCTAGGTGTTGACTGATAGTGTGTTTTTTCTTGTGGCAGAGCACGGGTACTTCGGTTTCTGAGCTGGAGGAATTTGCTCCAGGAGTTCTCTTCTTTGGGCATTTGGAATTCGAGGGCAAAGGAAGCCCTTATGTCGTACCGTGACCCACATGTCATAGGTACCCAAATTCTAATTTGTTTCGTGTTTGTTCGACCCCAAAATGGGCTAACATCTTTGGACGGAAGGCCGTGATGCGAATGAATGGACTACTGTCATCATTCTGTAAGGTGCTGAATAATTCCTCACAAAAACATTTCAGACTGAGGCTCAACAATAATTTTTCTCTTCTTGTGCAAAGTCCAGTGTCGCCTTGTACTTAACAGCGGTAACTGTTGACCATTATTGCTAATGCCTCTTACTTCTTTTGGGAATTTGTAAAGTTTTCCTGTTCCTTCGTTGATTTGACGATGTCGTTGATGATGTTACGGTGATGAGTCATGTCCTAGGACCTCTGCCTCTTTGGCTTTGGACTAGCAACTCGTGTCCTTCTTGTAAATGTGTTATCCGCGGTGACCGGTGCTATCCGCAGTTCTTCTCCCTCTTGGGGTTCTTGTTCGTGGATTGTTCTGCCTGCGGGACTCAATTTTATTTGTCAGACTTATATTTGCCGAGTTTTGCCTTGAGCTAGGCCTATGGACTAGCTTTGAGCCATGGTCCAGGTACCCTGATTGGGGTCCGCGAGGTGGGCTTGCTCCGTGCCCATCAAATGGCCTTGGCCCATGCTCATAGATGGCCATGGTCGCTATCTACGGGGTGGCATTGAAACCTCTGTCCCAGAATTGCTTACAGTGATCCTTTTGTTTCACGGAACTGGTCCTCAGACTTGAGTTTTGTCCGCGGATTTTTCTACCTTGGTTTCCTACACTTTGCATTTTTCCTTATTTATTATTTTAATAATATTTCTAAGGAAAAGTTCTTTAAGTCCTTTTGGCCATGTCCTTGTCCTTTTGCTCTCTAAAATTTGGGTGACACCTCCTCTCCTTTGGGAAGAGTTTTAAGGGGAGGTTTCCAACACCAACTTCGGGCTGAGGGCTTTCAATAGAGTGTCCTATGATTGACCCATAGGGTGTTTCCTAGGGGGACTTTGACCGGATTATGGTTTTGGCCTTACTTTGTAACTTTGCTCCATCATTGGGCCCCTAAGGGCTAATTGTTTTGGATCCCCCCTTTGGGATTTTAGGCGACATAGGTCGGTCTTTTCTTATATTGACTTATAGCAATTTTACTATCAACCAACGATCAAAATAGAAGATTGCAAGTTTACTTTAATTTGCGGTTTCTAGATAAAAATCCATGAGCCTAAATTTTTTTAAAACTCTTTTACATAACCTAATTACACCAACACAGGCGTTCTTATGTGTTTCTTTAATTAGAAGAGATGTCTCATTCTCATATTATTCAGTTTTTTAGGTTTAAGATGTAGTATAAAGATCTATTATTCTTTGGTGTGGAAGTGCAAAGATACTAGAGACATGTTGATTCTCTAAAGGGTTTCTATTTAGAAACAATGAAGCATACGAATGGAAAGACAAATGAAGATATCACCTTCCAGAGAAAGCCATTTCATTCTCACATATATTCTTATTCTCCATCATCAAAACGAAGAGTTGATGATAGTGAGGAGGAAGCTTAAGAAACTTTTCTTTCTCTTGTGGAAGTTTGTGATGCAAACGCACTTTAGCTTTCTCTCAAGGAATTTTTACCGTTAAATAAGAATCTCGGACTTAACTTCTGCAAGAGAAAGAAAACTTATTTTAGCACTTTCATTAATCAAAAACAAAGAAATTAGAAAGACGAAAGGATGAATACTGTGAAGTTGCTTATTTAGAAACTACATGCATATATAGAATATTTATAGATAGAAATACATCCCGATTGTAATGTAATGGTGATCGAAATTCAAATGAATTATAATTTAAGTTTATTCTCAGTATAAGATCATAGTCAATTTATAACTGTGACGCTTAAAAATATGTATGATGAGAGTTAGGAAATAACTATTATCTTATATTTCTCGTGACAAATATTTACCACCCTTCTTGTATTAACCGTGATGTAAACTCTCGTTACAAAAAACTTTGAGTTTTCTCTAGTGATTTGTAAGGGATTATAATCATGGTTCTATTAAACATCATTATTGTTCTTGGAAATACAACCATGATGAATAGTGCGATATTCGAACTATTTCCCTTTTTAATTTTAACTGGTTGAAAAGGTATTGGGACAAGTGATGACAATAGAGTAAGTGAGGGAGAGAGAAATGACTAATGAGAAAAGTATTTTCTGAAAAATTTAATAGGTAAGCAGTTCGAAATGCTTCTACCATAGAAGTAAGTACTTCATTCTTACCTTTCAAAAAAAAAACAAAGTACTGCATTCTTGTTTTTTATTAGAATTCTGTCAATAGCATCTAAAAAGAGCTTGGATTTCCCCCTAATATAGAAAAATTAAGAGAATGTCATCCCCAATTTCTCTCTTTCTCAATTTTCGACAAGACTAATAAATGTTCATCTTTTTCTCTATTACCTTTTCAGCTAATTAAAAATTCAATAATGTAACTGTTTCCCGTTTTGCTTCTAACCGGTTGAAAAGGTATTGGGGTAAGTGATGCCACTTGTTGGTGGTAAATTAAGTCAGGAAGAGTGTAAGCGACTAATGAGACTTGCTTTCCCTTACAAATTTAGTAGGCAAGATAGTTTTAGGTGCTTCTGCATAGAAGCAAGTATTGCGGAAGAGAGTGCTAGTCCGACTTGGATCCAGTCGGATTACCCCTTGCAAAAAAAAAAACGAAGTAACGGATTTCCTCTCACGGATGCTCAAGTTTTAGGCCTCGGATTGTCTCTGGCGAACCAGAAAGGGCTTATTTCGGGGTTCCATAGAATAGGTGACAAGTGGTGGAGAAGTCAAAATCATGGGACCCATGATTTTGACTTCTCCACCCATAATAAGACATGTGGTGATAAGTGTGTGAGAATAAGGGTAAGAGATATCAAATGGGGAGAAGTCAAAATTATGGGGGCCGCACAATGTATGGAACCCCGAGACAACTTTCTGGCTTCGGAGACAAGCCAAAGCCCGAGTTTTATACTCAAGCATAGTCCTCAAATACAAAATTAGGGGTCTTTTGCAGTGACTTTTTAGCGTTGGTCGACTAAAACCGTTTCTGAAACCAATATATGGAGGCGGTTTAAACACTGCTCCCAGTACACGATTTAGGCGGGAACTGTTTTTTTTTTTGGTAAACTCAATCATACCACAAGGAGGCGTGCTTTCCCTACTCTCGGTCAAACTCTACTCTCAGCCTCCACTAACCATCTATCCATTTTCAAATCAGTTATGGTGGTTAAAACACTCTCTCTCATCAAGAATGGATAAGTGATTGGTGGAGACTGAGAGTAGAGTTTGACTGAGATTAAGGCTAGCATTTCTCTACCACAAGGTAATGACTGAAGGCAAATACAAGGGAATACTCACACCACCCAAGCAAACACACACACACACCACATGCAAACTCACACACACACACCACACACATGCAGCCCATGTAAGCTTCACCCTAGAGCTCCTCAAAATGGGTACCCACCGTTTGAGGCGCCAAGGAACTTATATGGGACAACATACTCAGACCGGAACTGTTACTTTCGTTGGTTTTTAAGAAAACGTTGTCAAAACCCATATATTTGCAGCGGTTTTCAAGAACTTGCCGCCGAAAACCGTTCCCACAAATTAACTTTGGTTATGATTCCCTCACTTATTGGTTAATTGTTTTTAAAAAAATTTAAAACTAAGGTTAGATTATTTAACCTTTGTGAAAGCGTCCAACTCAAAACCAATTGGCAATGAGTGGAGAGGCCTTACATGCATATAAGGCCACAACTATTTCTCTATTTAGTCGATGTGGGATTAATTCTCTTACACGCCCCCTCACGTGCAGCCCTAATTTTAGGTCTGTCACGTGCACCTCTTTTTGGATCGTCAATCATGCAGCCTTTTTGTTTGGGTCTGTCATCGTGAGTGTGAGCATAATTTGGCCGTTGGGACTTTTGGGTTCTGATACCATGTGAAAGCGTCCAATTCAAAACCAATTGATAATGAGTGGAGAGGCCTTACATGTATATAAGGCCACAACTATTTCTCTATTTAGTCGATGTGAGATTAATTCTCTTACAACCTTAAGGCTAATTGAATTTTAATTAACCATCGTTAATGGGTGTCAAAAATGACATGTGGAGGCCTGAAGGGTGTGCGTGTACCACCTAATGGAATGCGAGCATGGAGGTGATTGCTATCACCTCCTTAGCTGGGAGTTCTGATGGGTTGCGCTGTTAACCGTTTGTGTCTCAACAAACAAATAGGGCCCTCCGCTACTGATGTGGGGCCTATCTTGTGGAATGCGGGAACCTGAATTTCAGACACAACGGACCGGACTCCTTAGCTATATAAGCACCTTTCCACTCGTCGGGTGTGCGTCAGTTAGTGTGTGTATATATGTTTAGTATATTATGGAAAAAAAATTAGATAACAATCCCCATCTGATTCTCCATTGGAAAAAAAGTACTTGGAAGGGTTGGGAATAAAAGATCATTTACTTACTCAGAACATAATTTTTTTTTAAAAGTCACACAGTGGTTGACTTGGTGTACATGGTATGACCCAGTGAAATAGAGATAGAAACAGCTCTCCAAAGTCCAAAGACTCCAAACAGAACATAAGAGAAGTAAACGTGACAAGAAGGCCACTTATTACTTACTAATTAAGTAGTAAGAAAGAAAGAAAAGCAGTGACTCTGTGGTATCCAAACTAGCTTAGTAATGAAGAACAGTTAAGTTCCACCTGACGATGGCGTTGAGATTGTCAAGGTCGAGCAAAACCGTCTCCAAGGTGGCGTAACCCCTCGCGAAGCGGAAAAGGCCCGTACCGGACACCACGGACACCTCTCTATACTTTTGGAATTCTCGGTTCGCCCCTTGAATCTCTAGGGTGCTACCGTTGTAGGCCTTGTTTGTGAATACTAAAGACACCAGCCAGTGAAGATCAGTCCCGTCTTTTGCGGAATTCACGTACATGCCCTGTAGCCTCCCAATTTCGGTCGAGTTTCGTTCAAATGCCACTGTTGCTGCATCGTCGATGGCGATAATCGTCCCAAACTCGAGAATAAACCACTTCTTGAGAGGGTTCCCGGCCACCGGAATGGCCGATATGTTGGTACCGGTCTCATAGTCGTGCATGTAGAACACCATTTTGGTTTCTTTAAGCTTACGGCCTTGGGCAATGGCCTCTGAGCCTATCACCAGTACTGCTACTAGGATCAATAGCAAGCTCAATTTGGCAGCCATGCTCACTGGGGTGCTTGGTGCCATTGATAGCTCAACTTGTTTGTGATACTTAACCGTTGCTGCAATGGGTTCTATTTATAGAGAATAGCAAGCAGCTTGGTACTATGTCTTGCCGCCTGCATGGACCAGTCTCCTCTACCTACCATCTGATTCTAAAAATTCCACACTTCACGTCTCCTTTTGTCTTTTACTACCTACCCTAAGCTTAATTAGAGCATTCCTAGCAGCCTCACCAAAATAGCTTTTTAGTTATTTTGATGAGTCAATAGGTTAAAAAGTCTGAAATTCCCTTTCCAGCAGTCTCACCCACCAATTTGCATATTTTAGTTTGGTGAGTGTACGGTACTCACCAAAGTTGGTGAGTCACTGTACACTCACCTAATCAAAAAAACTCTCATTCCCTCCTTGTTTGTGGGCCCACACAAATAAAATAAAATTTTCTCTCTCCATTTTTCTGGTGTGGATGTGACACATATAATAAAATAATGATCATTTTTGCTGCTTTGATGAGGCTGCTCACCAAACTCACTTTTTGTGAGTTTTGGCAAATTTGATGAGGCGGCTAGGAATGCTCTTAGCCAAGGAAACAAAATCTGCTATATTATTATTTTTATAGGCTTATGGTCCGGGGGACCAAATCCCGAAATTTTATTTTGGCATTGGGTTTGGGAGAGCTATTATTTAAACAGTTTAAATATCATGCCGAGCTATGCATGTGCAGAGCTCCCGTTTTAAGGGCAAAATGTATAATTATCAATAATTACACTTTTACCCCTGGACAGTGTAAAACGGAAATGCGGAGCTCTGCATGAAAATTAATCTCTTATTTCAATAAAATTAGTTATAGTTTTTTATTTTTTTTATTTTATATATAAGGAAAATTATTCTTTTAGACGAAATGCATGAGACTCTATGACTGCCACGTGTCCCTTTTTCACACCGACTAACTTCGGTTAAGATTCACTCTCCCTTAAGGTTCATTCATCTAACTTTGGTTTTTAGAAAAAAAAATATTTACCTTAAGTTGATCTCGCTTAACCATAGTTAAAGAACAATCTACTAACTGCTATGTGTCTCTTCTAACACCTATTAACTGTGGTTAAAATTCACTCACCCTAAGGTGATAACCCCTAGAGGTCGCCAAATCCTGTTATCACCCCTAGAGGTCGTCACGTTCCTCCTTTGATACCCCTTAATCGTGGGTAAGGTTCACCCACCCATCCTTGGTTTTATATATCTTACATATTTAAAATATATATTTTTTATAATATAATATAAAATATTTATTTTGTTTTAGATGATTAAATAACGAACCAAGCTAGTGAATCAAACTCAAGCTAGTGAAGCAAACTAAAGAACCTAAACGAATCGAAAAATTAATTATCTCATCTTACCCCTAGTGAACCTAGTCCACTCTAGAGTGGTGAACCGCAAATGACGAACCCGAATTCGATTTGAGCGAAGAAAACAGGTAACATTAGGACAGATTAACGCGCTTGGGAATAAGGATCAGCAACAGGAGAGTTATTGCGCTGTTGCGAAACGCAGAACCAATGTATGCATGCCTTATATATCAATGCACTACCATAATGTACCATCCCGCTATCGTTCCCGTGGGACGCATCATTGCTGACATGGCGTGTACTGGTTGGATAATAGGCAACATCACAACAGCTAGTGCTGTTGCCGATCCTTGTTCGCAACTTCTAGTATATGGATATGGGCCGAACCCATGTAAAGGCCCAAAAAAACAAACTCAGGGGTATCCTTGTCTTTTAATTATTAACCACCAACAATAAAGCAACTACTCAAGTAATCCAACACCCAACAGTCACGGATCCGGCTCGTCTGCTTGACCAGTCCGTGCTGGGACCTTGCTTGGGTTTTAACCCAAGCAAGACACGCCAGTTTACGAGCAATCCAACGACCAGATTAGTTTCAGGTCTTAAAGGTTTTATGGTAAAAAACATGAGCGTGAAATTTCCGTTTTCTCACTTTACCCACGATCTAACGGCCAAGCACGACACCAGCAAGAGGAGGAGCTCACTCTCACTCTCACTCTCTATCTTCGCTCTATAACAAAGCTGAGGAGATGGGTTCGAGCAGCAGTCGTTTGGGCTCGCACCCATCTGGGCCCCGAGTCAACTGTACAAAGCGCAGAATCTCATCGTTCATCTGCGGTGGCTCCGCTTCGCACGCTCTGGTTGATGTAATTTCAGGACAGAGCAAAAAGAGGTGGAAAAAGCATTTCTTAATCGATTTTTTGTTGAATTTTTGGAGATGTTTGGTTTACATTTATTTAATATTAGAATTTAGGAACTCCAGATATGGTTTTCTGATGGCTGGAGATTGATCGGTTCATGTAGAAATCGGCTCTCTTTTTGGTGAATTGGGGATTGTTCATTTGTCCCGTGATTAGGGGTTTGATTATATTTTTTTCTTTTGTTTGAGACTCGAGAGAACACTTCGAGGGACACTGGAACCCCTGTACATCTCGTCGGAACCCCAAAACTCACTGGAATGAGTTTTTCTTCTTCGCTAACCTAACATAACATTTGGGGCTTTGGTCCCTTCTAATTCGAAAATAGGGGAGTGTTAACTCGGGGTTTGGGTTTGCGGTCCATTTTTTCCAGAATTTTCAAGACCCCATTATCCACCGTTGGATCTTCCCTAAAATAGGTGGCGTAAAACCCAAGGACGATCCCAGCAAGGCCATCCAAGCAGACGAGCCGGATCCAAAAAGTCACAAACTCCTTTCTTGGGTCAAACACTTTATGGGAAGAGAAACTCCATTAACTTCTGCAAAAGCCTCTGATAAAGGTATGAAATCTTCCTCTTTACGCTTCTGTTCTTCAACTATCTATTTTTTTCCTTCGATTATAAGTTGTTCATGTTTCAAATTAGAAGAGGTCGTTGGCCCTCTTCTCCTCTTTATTCTCTCTGCCCTTTCCTTTCATCCTCCCCTCATTTAACTCCTGCGTTAGAAAAGTTGCAGAGCACTATCTTCCATAGAATGGATCAGTTGCCCCAGAAAGAGGTGCAGGCCAAAAGATATGGTCATTGAAATAGGGTTTCATGTGTTTTTTTTGTTTGAGGGAATTGAATACTTGGTTTCTCAAGAAATCGTCCTTGGAATCAAAGGATTATCTAGCAGCTTTTGCTATTTCTTTTATATATTGAAAATTTGAAACCCGTCTCTCTCTGGTCATTGATCATCTGCATTGCAGAGTGCATTTAACAACAATAGCACTGAAAATATGTTATCAAAATCACCTTCTGATTCTCCATTGAAAAAAAAAAAGTACTTGTAGGGATGGGAATAAAAGTACATTTACTAAATAAGAACATATTTTCAAAAAAAGTTACATAGTGGCTGACTTGGTGGGCCACGTACATTATATGACCCATTAAAATAGAAATAGAAATAGAAATAGAAATAGAAACAGCTCTCCGAAGCCCAAACAGAACATAAGAGAAGAAAACGTGACAAAGAATGCCACTTAAGAAAGAAAAACAAGAGCGACTCTGTCTGTGGTATCCAAATTCCAAACTAGCTAGTAATGGAGAACAGTTAAGTTCCACCTGACGATGGCATTGAGATTGTCAAGGTCGAGCAAAACCGTCTCCAAGGTGGCGTAACCCCTCGCGAAGCGGAAAAGGCCCGTACCGGACACCACGGACACCTCTCTATATTTTTGGAATTCTCGGTTCGCCCCTTGAATCTCTAGGGTGCTACCGTTGTAGGCCTTGTTGGTGAATACTATAGACACCAGCCAGTGAAGATCAGTCCCGTCTTTTGCGGAATTCACGTACATGCCCTGTAGCCTCGCGATTTGGGTCGAGTTTCGTTCAATAGCCACTGTTGCTGCATCGTCGATTGCGATAATCGTCCCAAACTCGAGAATAAACCACTTCTTGAGAGGGTTCCCGGCCACCGGAATCGCCGAGATGTTGGTACCGGTCTCATAGTCGTGCATGTAGAACACCATTTTTGTTTCTTTAAGCTTACGGCCTTTGGAAATGGCCTCTGAACCTATCACCAGTACTGCTACTAGGAGCAATAGCAAGCTCAATTTGGCAGCCATGCTTACTGGGGTGCTTGGTGCCATTGATAGCTAGCTGAACTTGTTCATGATACTTAACCGTTGCTGAATTGGGTTCTATTTATAGAGAATAGCAAGCAGCTTGGTACTATGTCTTGCCGCCTGCATGGACCAGTCTCCTCTGGCTACCATCTGATTCCAAAAAAGAATTCCACAGGTCACGTCTCCTTTTGTCTTTTACTACCTACCTAAGCTTAAACTTAGCCAAGGAAACAAAATCTGCTCTCTACTCTTAAGTTTTTGGTACGTGTTATTTTTGTAAGCTTTTCTGGTCATGTATTATAGGAAAATGTTAGTGAGACCGCAAAGGGCCGACACCACACCGAGCACTACAAAAAAATAGGGCTTTAGTGGCAATTTTTTAACGGCGTTTAATAAAAAATGCTTCGAAAGGCATTAAAACACGGCGTTTCTAAATAAATGCCGCTGATTAGGTCACGGGAAGACTTTTTTACGGCGTTTTATAAAAAAATGCCGTTATTGGGGAATCTATGACGGCGTTTTTAAAAGAAATGCCGTGGAAGACTTGTCGAAAATCTCGCGGCAAAGCTAACGAAGGCGTTAGTGAAGGGCCTTTTATGGCGTTTTTAAGAAAATGCCGTGAAAAGCCTCGTATTTGGGGTTTTAGGTCCCGAGCCTTTCCCTCCTCCCTTTCCCTCCATTTTTTTCCTTCCTCTCTACTTCGGCTCCCCTGCTCCGTGCTCCAAGCTCCGGCCACCTTCTCCGGCTCCCTTGCACCGTGTTCCAAGCTCCGGCCACCTTCTCCGGCTCCCCTGCTCCGTGCTCCAAGCTCCGGTCACCTTCTCTGGCCATGCTCCGCCTTCGGCTCGTTTAGTTTTCAGAAAAAAAAAAAAAAAAAACAACAACAACAAAGGGTTTTGGTTGATATAAGATTCCTTTGCTCTTTCTGTGACATTTTCAGCGTTTTTGCGGAGAGTGAGAGAGAGAAGGGCGGTTTGCTCTGGTTCTCTTCCCTTGAAAGCGAAGGAGAAAGGCGTGGTCGCCCTAAATCTCCTTTACTTTCCTTATCTTTTCATCTCTACGAACAAGGTAAGCTGCGATCTTCATCTCTCCATCTGCTTTATTTCCATTTTGTTCGATCTTATTACAGTTAGTTTGGATTCTACATATCTGATTTTCTTTTCATTTGAATATCTCGATGTAGATCTATCTCTCTCTTTTACCTCAAAAGAACATGTAGAAATTGTAAAGATTCAATAAATAGTTATTTTTAATCGCGAATCACACATTTTTGATAAAAGAAATGTGGTGATCTTTTTAAGATTCTAACGGATCCGTAGGTTTGATTGCCAAAAGTGAGTCAGGATTAGTTTTATTTGGGTTTATACGGCCCCGATCTAGGGTTTTGCTGCATGTAATTACCCTGATTGTGAGACTAGAGGTTCGATCTAGAGGAAGGTCTCTGAAATCCTTCTCTGGTGGACGATCTTCAGGTAAAAACTCTCATGCTCAAGAGCTTATTGTTGCACACCACTTGCAGACGCAGCATACCACATGGATAATCAATTTTGGAGGACATTTTAGAACCTTTCTTCAAGATTTCTTCATTTGCAGATTTTAGACTTTTAGAACATCTCTTTTTTCGGTAGCTAATAGTAAGAGGATAACCCCAACATGATTGGTTAACGGCTAGCAACTTGCAACGGTCAAGATCATCCATTAGAGGTCCAGATCAATAGATATTTTGTAGTGAGTGGAGAACAAAAGCATACAATATGGTAATACGGTATTCCTTACAATAAACCCCATTTGACATAAACGAATAATCTTCAGGAGGGAATGATGGTTTCTTCCAGTCCTTCCCTGCAAGTATTCGACCGTTGGCGAGTAAAGTTGGACAATTTAATTTCTCTTAAACTTAAAAATATTTATTTCAAGCATAAATATTTATGTATGGATCATCTTAATTCAAAAGTGCAATCACACTCCAAGGTTCTTTCGGATTCTTGCGAGGTCTTGACCGTTAATTTGGAATGCCTTCTTCACTACATCATCAGGAAGGGGCAGTTTGGAAGCGAAAGTAGCGAGTGCAGAGATCTGTGTACCAGGGTTTTGACTGCTGAGGCCTGATATATAGCTAGTGCTGGGGAAGATGAATCGAGATTGAAGAGAAAATGGATCATTCCTTTTGGGAAGCCAAAAGGCTGCCTCTTTATTTCTGATTAATAGTAGAAGCAATTCTGTTTTGCATTTCTCTTTTTTGCTGTTTAGATGATATGGATTTCTTTCTTTCTATTTGAATTGATGGAATCAGGCGGTGGTTAATATGATAAGCAACCTGGTAAATTCGACTGTGCCGATTGCTGTTGAGATTTTCAAGAAGGCAGGGACCTATGATGAGAAGAAGCTGTTTGGTGTGACTACACTTGATGTGGTTCGAGCTAAAACTTCCTTTCAATCTTCTTCCTGCACTTCATTTCTAGTTTTGTTAATTAAGCACCCAAGTACTTTTAGACTTGTTTAATTGTTTATTATGAACTCGGGCTTATATAGTTGTTGATTTCTTGGTATTGATCGTCCCTTGTCTTGTGTTGAGCTTGAATTTGCGGCAAACAACTCCTTTAATTATTTGCTATTTTATGTGCAATATTTCTATCCAAACCCAATTAACTCATGTAATTTATCTAATGGACTAATACATCTTGCATCATTGAAAGTGAATCTCATTCTGCCATAAGAGGACCAGTGAAGGAAGCACTTGGATATAAAAGTGTGTACATTTGGATATAAACAATATACATTTCAAATAGGTGAATATCCCATCTAGGGGAAAAGTATAAAAGGAAAGCTTATCCTTTGGTAGAAGACAGTAGTCCAGGCCAATGTAGGAGAGTTAGGTATAAACAAGGTGTAGAAGCAATCTACCCATGTTCTCCCACATGAGCCACCACACTGACAGAGCAGAGGAGATCTCCTATGCCAAATTCCAACTTTCCAACCTAATTTAATTGTACACACCATAGGCCTGTCCTAGTTGTTTTGTCTCCCTTTGGGGAGGTGTGACTTGAGTTCGAGTCTTAGTGAGACTGTTGAGCGCCACTGACAGAGCAGAGGAGATCTCCTCCTTGTCCCCACTTAGCTTTGGTGGAGTTGTGTTGAAATGATGAGAGCCCCAGATATTCCAAGGTTTTGACTGTATATTTTTCTGAAAGATTTGCCATTATTATCACAATAGTGTTCTTATGCTTCCCTTGGCTTTAGCAATCAATTCTACCATATTTTGTCATTACTATTAGGTGGAACTCATGTCTGCCCCATGAGTTCTTTTCATTCTCTTATCATGCAGTTTTTTCTTATATATATTTTAAACTCCGTTAATTTTTGGACGATATCAAGAACTTGATTTCTATAACCTCTGGAATAACTTCACAGGGAAAAATCTTACCAGTTATATAAAGTTTTCCTATTGCGTTTCATCTACATATAAGGAATTTAGAGAAATATTTGGATTTTATATTACAAAATCATCCTAATTGCGGAGTGCGGACATCATTAGAGTCATCCCCAAAGAAACTAGAAACTGTTTGAATTGTAATCTGACCTATCCAACAGAAACAAATTAAAATCCTGTCTTGGGGTATTATACCCTTTATTCATCCTACTCCTAAATGGGGCTATGGGAAACCAACAAAACAGTGTATTGTTTACTTAGATAAAGGTGGCTCATTTCCAGGTAATATAGATGGTTTTGAATATCTATTCAGAGAATTCAAGGATGTCCCATTATTTCCTCTCTACGATAATTCAAATGAGGTAGATGTCATTTGACTAGGTATGAATAAAGCATTGAAGCATAACATCACAATACTTGAATACATTTGCAGGCTCTTCTCTTGTTTTTATGCCGTGAAAAAAACACCCCCAATTAAATTAGGTGTAACTCTATTTTTAATTTAATGAACCGGAAGGGTCAATCCCAACCCCCCATCTTTACAGGATAGTTTTTTCTTTTTAATTTCTGTTTTTTTCCTAAGGAAATTTTTCTATTGAAATTGATTGCTCAAATCGACAAGTTGCTTGGCCTGAGAGGTGGATTCATTTCATTTTTCCATATTTTGAAGAGCTATCCTACATTTTGAGCACCAAGAAGCTATAGAGGTGCTGCTTATTTTCTGTCTAAGATACCTAATCATGTACATGCTTAAACCTGAGTTCTTTCCTAGTGACTTTCCTAATGACTTTACTATTTAATCAATATATTTTTTGAACTTTCTTTGCATATTAATTATGAAATCTGTAAATTTTATCATTTCAATATTCTAATCAATAATTTTATTTAATTGTGTTGTAGGAGGGAGCAGGGAACACACACCTGTCGAGTTTTAAAGGTGCGGGAGGGAACCAATGAGATGAAGATAGTTAGACTTACGATTTATTGACACTTTTTTTTATAGACATGTGTATTGTATTATTACATGTGATTGGATGTATTTATTTTATACTGATTTCTATGTAGAAATTTTCTTTTTATATATAATGTCATTATGGACACTATTTTGTTTATTTTATATTGTTGAAAGGTACAACACAGGTAAAAAAATATTGTTGACAGGTAAAAAAAAATATTTATATTATTGACAGGTACAAAACAGGTTTAAAAAAATTGAAAAAATATTTTTATTTTTTTTTATGTCGTGACTATTCGCGGCGTTTTAAAAACGCCATAATTGATATCGGTATGAAACGTCGTGAAATGTCACCCTATGACGGCGTTTGTAAAAATGCCGCCAAAGATATGCCGTCGAAGGTGAGTCTTTAACGGCGTTTTTGTAAACGCCGTAAAAGGGTATCTATCACGGCGTTTTTATAAACGCCGTTATAGGGTGATGTACAGCAGCGTTTTACAAATGCCGTCAATATAAATGCCGCCTTTACTTTCCCCGACGCAGGCAATAACGGCGTTTTGGTTAAAACGCCGTTATTAGCTATAATGGCGTTTTTGGGGTTTTCTACGGCGATTTAAAAACGCCGTGAAAAGTCTTAAATTTTGTAGTGGAGATTGTGCATGTGATGCAGGGATCTCAAAATTTCAAAAATAGATTTAATGAAATTTTAAGATCCGTGAATCACAAGCAAGTCTCAGTGTGGTCACCCCTTACGGTCTCAGTAGCAAAGTCTTATATTATATTATGAACAAGAGATTAACTATCCTCAAATAAAAAGATTAAGTGGCACATCTCTCTGTCTTCTATTCTCTGCTTTATGATGCCACATGCACAACAACCATGAAAGTGATCAATTTTAGAAGATCAATGCTAAGCTTACTCTCACAAAATCTAATCTTATCGTTTTAGATAATATAACAAATGAATAAATATGGGATCCACAAGTGGGCAGACAGTTGTATTCAACTCAGTTTGTGACACACAACCGTTGCTATTTTGGCGTGTTATTGAGAGAAAGAAAATCATCTTTGCTCTGTCTTTGGCAATTTGTCTAGCCACCAATCCAAATGCCTCTATGGACTTTTCTCCTTTGCCGTCTTTACAGTAGAATCTTCTCTCACGTCTCTTCTTATCTGTTACTGTAGAGTAATCAAAGGAAAATAAATCATCTATTTTGGAAAATAAATCACATATTTTTTTGTGTTTTAACATTTGCTGCAGTGTATTCCATTTTTGAAAGTGATTGACATCAAAGGCTTTTGTTCCAATTGAGTATCTTGGGCAGGGTCTTTTTTTTTAAAAAAACTTTTTTTACCCTCCTTTTCTTAGCAGTGATTATCTATCTTTCTTCCCTTTTAAGGCTTGGGCCTACCTTTTAACATCGGCATTATGAGCCAACTGTTTCTTTTTCTCTACTCTCTTGCTTTCAAAATGAGTCCTTCTTTACTCGATTGCTCACTAGCAGAAGGGCTGTTATCCGAAGGGTTTCATCTTCACTGAGTGGTTTTGAAGTAACAACCGTATTAGATGTAGTTGTCTGCTGCAATTCTTGGTCAATGATGATTTTTTTATTATCTAAGAGTCGCTGAATGATGCCCGGCAGCACAAAATAGTCTTTTATCTTGTGACTAATTATGTGATGGTAGGGACAATATTTGAGATGGTTTGTCATTCCGACCTCTTGGTAGGGGTGTCAATTGGGCCGAATTTGGGCTTTGAAACCTCTTATAAATGTATCGGGCTCGGACCGGGCCTAATCAAAAATTTCCAAACTTTAAGCCCAAGCCTGGCCCATTGACACCCCTACCTCTTGGGGTCTCCAGCTTTCTGGGATAATGATCAGTTCTTGGGCGAGGAGGTCTTCCAACAAGTCTTTGATGATGTCATCAGAGAAAGAATAGGTCTTATTCATTCTCTCTTCAATGGTGGCACTTTTTGGTTGGTCACATTTGTCTTGTTATTGTGGCCTTCTAGCTTCAACCTGAACTGGTCATTTTCCCCTATTTGGTTGGCCTGCTGGCCTGACAGCAGTTGATGCCAGTTGCGTGGTCTTCTTGGTTTCGACCATGTTTTATCTTTCCTATATGAAGCTCCATGTCATCCACCTTTGTGCACAAATCATCGAAACATACAAAGGTTTGGGCCATAAGGGCAGTTTATAGATCATATGCTTGAATATATTTAGGCACATCCGGATGAGTTCTAGTTGAATGAACTTCTAATGACAGAAATATGTTAAAGCTCTTCATCGAGCAATGAACCCTATTACAAACTCATTGTCTCTATGCTTGGTCTCAAACAGCTCTGGAACACCTACTCGTCTTTGAGTGTTGTACAACTGCTTGCTAAATTCTGACACCATCGTCTTCCTTTCCAGGATTGATGCCTTAAGGAGGTTGGCATACCATATTAAACCAGCACCCTCTAGGGATTGCACAAAAAGTTGGGCAAAGAGCTCCAGTTCTAACTATTGGCCCACATCTCGAGAGAAAGTGTAAAAGATGTTGCCTCGGGTCCCCTATGTCGTTAAACATCTTAAATGTATGCTAAAAAAAGTTGGGCAGGAATTGAATCATATCCATAATTGCAGGATAGAGCTTCACAATCATCCGAGCATCCTCTTCTTTTTCTTTGGCCTTCCCGATTTGATTGCGAACGGTCTCTTCGATTTCAACCATAAGAGATGGTAAAATTCCTCCTACCAATTAAGCTTGGTCCAGAGTTGGTACAATTTCTACTACGCCCACTGCCATTGGCGGTGTGGGAGTTGCAGTTTGGGGGAGTTGGAGGTGTTGCGATTTCCCCTTGGCTACTACTCTGTCCTTGGAAAGAGAACTACAGGTCTTGTAACGGCGGGGCAACTGATGCAGACTTGACAGCTGCCAGTTGCATGGCCAGTTCTAGCATTTGGGCCATCTTGGCTGTAATTTCATTGTCTTTGTACTCGATCTGAGTCTTTAGGGCAGCTATTTGGTTCTGTGACAGTGGAGGGGTTGATGCCTGAGGGTGAGTTCCCTATTTTCCATCACCATCTAGGTTTGCCATCATGATGGCTACAGGATGGCTGAGTGTCGACCCTTGGAAAATAAAGTATCCTTGGGAACTCTTCTTCTAAAAAGAATGACTCGGGAGTCCATATAGAGGGTTGATCGCACTAGAGGTGTGGGGAGATTTTACCTCCGGAGGTACTTCCAAGATCACGGGTTGTATGACCAGCCCATCAATGTCATAACCTTCTATTAGAAGTGCTCTTCCCAATTCTCTTGGAGAGGTTATCGAAATTACTTCTTCCTCAACTCCATCTCAGGAGATTTCCACATTTAGTTCTGGAGTGGATAAATGTTCCTGCTCTTGATCACTCAACAAGCTTCGTTCACCGTTTGATTTAGACGGCAGTACTCTAACCTATTGGAAAACAGGAGCTACAAGTCGTTCGAAGGCTAGACGGTCGTTGAAAGACACCATGCAAACAAATACCCTATTATAATGAGGTTATGGAATATTGGTCCTCAATTCTTCGTGGACGGAGCGAGCTGCGATCGGGATATCGGTCCTCAATTCTCTGCAAACAGAGCGAGATGCGATCGGGATATCAGTTAATTCATTTGACCTCTGTCTTCTAGGTCTCCTAGGTGTTGACCGATAGTGGTGTACTTTCTTTGGTGCAGTAGATGAGTACTTTTGGTTTCTGAGATGGAGGATCTGCTCAGGAGTTTTCTTCTTTGGGATATCTGGTATCTTGAGGGTAAAGAAGCCCTTATGAAGTACCTTGATCCGATGGTCATAGGGTATCCAAATTCTTATTTCTGGTTTCGTATTTGTTCCGCCCCAGAATGGGCTAACATCTCTGGACGGAGGTCGTTGATGTTGATGACGAACTATTGTCATCATCGTTGTAAAGGTTGTCAAATTAGTGCCTTAGAAAGCATTCAGACTCTGCCACATCAATAATTTTTTGTCTTCTTGTGTAGAGTCCATTGTCGTCCTTGCATTAAAAGTTGGGTGACTTTGATCACGGTTGTTAATGCCTCTTGTGTTGTTTGAGAAAATCTACAAGTTTTCATTTTCCTTCTTTGATTTGACGACGTTGTTGATGGTGTCAATAGGTGATGAGTCATGTCCCAGGAGGACCTACCTCTGTTGGCCTTGGACTACCAACACTATTCCTTTTTGGAAAATGAGTTATTCACGAATGACAGTGTGTCTGTCTGTGGGTTCCTCTCCCTCTTGAGGGGTCTGTGTTCGTGGACTGTTTTGTCTGCAAACTCAAGTTTATTTGTGGACTCGAACCTGTTCGCGGAGTTGCCTTGAGTTGGGCCTATGGACTGGCTTCAGCCATGGGTCCGTGGAACCTGATTGGTGTCCGCGAGGTGGGCTTGCCCCTTTCCCACGAAATGGACTTGGCCTTTGTCTGCTGAGTGGCCTAGCCTCTTAGTTGACATCCACTTCTTTTGTCCGTAGGAATGGCCTGCAGATCGGTCTTCTATTTCAGTGAACTACTCTGTGGACTTGAGTTTCTGTCTGCAATTTTTTCCTACGGATTGGTTCCCTACACTTGTGCAATTTTGCCTTCTTTGTTATTTTTAACAAGTTTTATCAAGGGAAAGTTCCTTAAGTCCCTTTGAACATTGGCCTTATCCTTTTGACCTGAAAAAATTTGGGCAGCACCTCCCCCCTTTGGAAACATTTTTAAGGGGGGAGTTCTAACAACCAACTTGGGCTGAGGGCTTTCTATAGTGTGTCATAGGATTGACCCATAGGATTTTTCCCGTGTGGCCTTTGACCGGATTATGGTTTGGCCTAGACCGTGTTTGCTCCATTCGTGGGCCCCGAAGGTCTAATTTTTTTGAATCCCCCTTTCGGGGTTTCCTGTGACATAGGTTGGCATTTTGAGCTGACCTATAGCAAAGTGGTTGGAACACCTTGCTTGGTGTGCACCCTCCTTAGTGTCCAAGGTCAGAGGTGCACTTCTTTTGGGGTGCATCTGTTGGGGTTCCCACAGGCTAGACTGCATCCATTGGGATGCCTGCAGACTGGCTTCCTGCTTTGGGCGGACAACTTGCTTTTCCACCCCTAATTTGATAGGGTGGAGCCTACTCCTGTTGTGGGCAGGGGCTCCCTCAATTGAGGTCTGATCAGTAGGTCAAGACCTCTTTGAAGGGGTCTGGCCAGTTGGTCGAGCCCTCTTGATGGGGGCCACTGCTACCTTAGCCCATGTGAGGGGTTGGGTTGTCGGGATCGTCATCGAGGGTATGTACCCCTATTAGTTGATTGTCAGGGAGTAAGCCCAACAGGCGCACATGATCTGGATCATCCTGCATAAAAACAGAAAAAGAAAAAAAAGGAAAAGATCACTCACTTTTCCTTTTTTTTTATTTATCTTCAAAGATGAGAGGAGAAGAAGGTCTCACTGGGCGTGCTGAGAATTTATACACACAAATTTCAAGTGTCTTTTTATTGGTAGACATCCTAATCCTTGTTGTCAAATTACCTTCATTGTTGTGTGGAGTTTATTATTTTTGTGGAGGAACTATCCTTCTAATCCGAATAAATCCGGGTTGTAAATTATCTTTCCAATTTGGGGAAGTATCTCTAATTAAGGAGAACAACAAAAAGAAAAAAAATTGAATAAAATTTATTTTATTTAATCAAATGGGGTGCCCAATTCCAATGTAGGCTCTGCAAGTGCCTTATTGAGGTTTTTATATTTGAAAAAAATAAGAGGGAAGAGAGGTAGTCATTTTGAGGGATTTACCTAGTGTTCTCCATTGATAAAGTCTTCTTTTTCTTCTTCTTGAGCTTGTTGTGTTTCTGTTTCAAGAAAAAAAAATATATTATTCTATCTTTCGGGGGAGTTTTAAACTCTTTTTTATATTTTTTTAGAGAGTCCTCTTTGATCTCTCCTTTGACTTCCTAGTTTCAGGGAGGTAAAAAGAGGTTCACTCTCCCTAGAGAGGGACACCTATCCAAGACCGTTGGTATCTCTTCTCTTGGAAACCTGGAACACACAGAGTCCCTCCTTTTTGGAGGATTTCGTATTGGTTTTCCTTTTTGGAAAACTTAGGAAGATAAGGTCTTCCCCTTGAAAGGAGAGAAGATTGCTCTTTTTGAATGGAGTGCTAGGTGACACCTCTTCATTGGGAGTCAAGAGGGGGGATCCATATCTTGGGATCCCCAAAAGTCAGCAAAGAATCCCTTTTTATCAGGGATTCCTTGCCATTTGGTAATCAGATATTGACTGCCAAATGGGGTGCTTGATTAAGTCCACAACCAACTAACTGGGGACTGACCTAGTAATTCCGTGGACTTAGTGAGTGACCATGGGTGGTCTATGGGTTTCACCCATGGCTTGGTCAAGTCCACAACCAATTTGGGGCTGCGGATGGGGTCTCTCAAGAACTGGCCTTTGGCCAGTCCGTAGGACATTCTATGGGTCAGTCCGCGGAACTAACGCATAGGGTCAATCTACGGGGGATCATCTACTAAGGACTGGCATTTTGCCAATCCACAAGGACTTGCTTAATCAGGTATGTCCGCGAGATGAGTGAACCATCCATGGAAATATGAGAGAGAGAGACAGACAGACAGAGAGAGAGAGTTGTAGTGTGGTGTATATACTCCACCCCCTTTGATTGGATGTGAAGCAGGTGCACTGAAGTTGATGCACCTCAATCCAATCCGGTGTTGCAATTTTGACTGCCCACAGATGTTTACATAACAAATAATTGGATATGTCTATGCAAACTCTTTATTGGATGTTTATATAAATTACTTTACCACATAGTACCACCCTGGTCTTCCTCCCATCATAGGCTGGTATTCAGGGTTTAGGAAGAATGACGTGAATATGATGGGAAAATACACAATCACGGTTCGGGAAGAACTTCTTTGCCTTCCAGGATGGATAAGTCTAGATCAAGCTCTCCAACCATCTTCCTTATTCCACTTTTTTCTCCTTCATCATTGAAATATCCTAGTTCATATAATTCATTTGACCTAGAGGGGGGGGGGGGGGGGGGGTAAATAGGTCTTCCTAACAATGTTTACTAATTTTAATTTACACAATACTTGATTAGAGATATGGTAAACAAAGCAACAAGTACGGAAAATATAGAAGACAAGCAATCCACAACACAAGAGATTTTTACATGGAAAACCCTTCCGGAAAACACCATGGGACCTAGTCCAGAAAAAAATTCACTAAGAGAATTGTTATCAACTACAAGACTCGAATCTTACCCAACCGGACACCACACAGTGTTCCTCAATACAGATTCCTCATCTTGAAGTCCACGAACCACACGTTTGATCTCTGTCACAGCAGCTCCGGTTCCTCACCAGCCAACGCTTCTCAAAGTTTCCAATCACGATCTCCAAAAATCGATATCCGTCCTTGACAGCTTGGGCTCACACAGAGCACCAAAAGCTCACATAGAGCATACACAGGGTTTTTGAAGGTTTAACAAACTCCTAGAGGGATCTCAACCACAATAGAGATCAACCAATACAAGAACAAGGATTATGAAGTTAAGCTTGCATCACTAGAGTGTGAGAGAGATAAACAATAGGTGTCCACCAAAAAGGGGATTGGAGAACCCTAGATTACTCAGAGAAGTCTCTACTCTCTCTCACAAAAACCTTAGAACGAGCAAATGGATCATTACTTAAATAGTCATTGCCAAAAAGGAGTTCGGATTTGAAATTAGAAAGGAAAATACGCAGTCCGTTCAAACGGCCAGAGGGGCATTCAAACGGCCTGGAGAATGGTCTAAAAATGGTTGCGAACGGTGTGCCAAGGAGGTTATTGTTTTCGACATATTAATGAACTGTTCGAATGGCCAACTTGACATTCTCAACCGTTCGAATGGCCATGAGGGCGTTCGAACGATCTATGCTGATTTTTTCTCTTTTGAGCACGGAACCCATTCCAACTAGGCAAGAACCCATCCCATCTTGGCAATAATTAAACTTAGGTCAATTTCTAATCACCTAGGGTATATGATAGTATCATCTAGGACAATTCCACCTATGGTAACCACTAGGTATCTAGGTCACTTACCATCCTAAAAGTGTAAGTGAAGTTTTATCCGGAATATACTTCACTTGAGTCTTTGGAGCTCCATCTTCACCAATCTTGAATAACTAGATGAACAACGACACTAGACTTACATTGACACCATTTTGACAACGGAATTAAGTCAATACAAAATATGACTTTACAGTCATTCGAACCAAACTTGCTCAAAAAGATATATTTGCACGTTTTCTGCATTAGTTCAATCGATGATCAACAAGAAAGAAGACAGAAATGAAGCTTCAGAAAGAACAGCATCAAGAGAAACGAATTAAAATTTTTGTTAATGAACTAGGTTATAAATATAGGCAAGAATTACAATCATGATTTATACATAACAATGATAACATATCAATAAACAATTATGGTTATTGTCCAACTGTGATTGTATTTATTATAAAATTTTATTTCACTTTTTTAGAATTTGTGACGTTGCAATTACGATTTCGGTAAAAACGCGGTTTAATATATAATTGTGATGGTAGAACATTAATAATTATAGTTCTTCTTCAACCGTGATTGAAACTCTACAAAATTTTTAAAAAAATTTATTTGGAAAATTAATACAAGACGTCAATATAATATTAATGGTTTATTGCTTCACAGTTAAGGTTCATATAATGGAATATGAAAAGATTTGTTGGGCTTACAATTACATTTTAATATAAACAATGATCAAAATAGAAGAATGGAAAATTACCTGTGAGCACTGATTTTTACTCACAGGGATTTTGATTAAGAGTCGTCACTTATTGATTCTAAGGGGTAAGTCTCAATTATGGATAAGGTCTTATGGTCTACATGAGAGTCTAGATAAGAGATCCGATTAAGTCTCGGGGAAGGTGTTAGGCACCCTGTGTAATGACCCAGAATTTTAATATAATAAAATTATGGGATTATAGGTCTTTAATGGAGATTAATTAGTTAAGCGTTTGTTAAATTGGTAGAAAGTGGGTTTTGTTTCGGACTAAAGTTTACCGATAAAACTTCAGTGTTTTTTTCTCGAAAATCGCACCTAGCGTGCGGATTGGCTATCGAAATAATAATTCATCATCACGCATCGATTCACATTACCGCAATGCGATCGGTGTCCAGAACCCCAGGAAATACGCTGAATCGGACATTTTGGCGATCCTCCGTATTTTCAGCTTGTCAAAATAGAAATCCATAAAACTCATACCACTGCGTGTCGATAGGCCTTGTGGACGACTGTCTGTCGTTTCGGCAGTTTATCATCTCATATGAAGAAACGGTATCATGTTTTGTGTCCAAAATCAGGAAATTTGTGGGTTTTGTAATTTTTTTCCGGACTTACTTTTTACTATCAAAACGCATCAATTTTTCCTGAAATTCGTACAGTAGGTGTTCGACTGTCCCTAGTTCAGTCCCCTGTCGTTTCGGTTCCGTCGCATATCGACTCATGAGACCACGAGGGCCTTATATGTAAGAAAATCAAGAAAACGATAAATTTTCAGAGTTCCGTTAGGACTCGATATGTCGCAATGATTCTAATAGAAATCCGTGCGGTTAGTACCACAGTATGCCGGTCGACCGTGAGGACTAACATCTGTCATTTCGTCAGTTTATTATCTCATATAAAGAAACGGCAGCATGTTTTGTGTCCGAAATCAGAAAATTATTTGGTTTTGCAATTTCTTTCGGATTTACTTTTTATTGTCAAAACTTAGTATTTTTCCCTGAAATTTTTACAGTAGGTGTTGGATTGCCCCTATTTCAGTCACCTAAAGTTTTGTCAAAATCAGATGATATTTAATAGAGTTTCAAAGGCTTGTATGTGCGAAAAATCAGAAAAACAGTCAAAAAGTCAATCGGTCAAATGAGTTTACCCAGTCAACTTTAACTTTCCACACCTTAATGGTCATGTGCTTTTGCACATGATCTCATCCCATTGCGGGCAAGCCTCTCATTTTCTCACCGAAGTTTCAGAGAGCCGAAGCTCTGCCAAATTCCATTTTAGAGAGTGAAAGAGGAGAGAGAAAGGGAAAGAGAGAAAAAGAAGAGAGAGAAAGGAAAGGGAAGTCCATCTTGGGGTATTTCGACGTCCCCGACGTGTTGGCGACGTCTATTTTCTTCTCCGGTATCTCGATCAACGTGTAGAGAGAGAAATGGAGAAATCTAGAGAGAGAAAGTGAAGGTGTGAATGCAAGGGGTTTCACCTTGGGGTTGATTGTCCTCTCGAGCACGTTGGCGGTGTCCATTTCGATCCTAGACGTCTCGAAGTACGTGAAAGAGGTAAAATCCATGTTTCCTCTTTCCTATTTTTCCTTTTAAATATGTTTTTCTTGTAGTGGATGATGTTCTTGCTTTATGACGTAGATGAAAAAGGGTCCGAGACCCGTTGTATGTGTAAAATGGGTAAAAACTCCTTCCATCTCTTCTCTTTTCCCTTTTAATTGCTATAAATTGCATGTGGAATGGATGCATGTGTTTTGGCGTGGATGAAAAAGGGTCGGAGACCCCGTGGATGCTTTATGGGAAGGTGTTGGGGCATGAAAAAATGAATAGAGGAATGTAGCCTCGGTCTAGGGTGTTAAAAACCCCGGATTTGGGTCACTGAACAGTGGGTGATTGATCACCCAGCACTGGCAATCGATCGTTAGTGCCCAGGTTTGCCTGTTTGGGCTGTGATGAAGTGTAGACTTCATGTGGACCTTCGAGGAGCCTTGCTCGGGTCCCCGGATATGAGGGATCGTCACTCTAGAGTAACAAAAAGTTGATTTGAGTGTCGTGTAGGGTGATGGACAGACCCATTGGCCCAGGTATAATCCCTAGGGGAATGATCTTAGTTAATGTAATGGGATGTTTGTTGGGCGATGGACGGATCCATCGGCTCAGATATGTTCCCTATTGGAACAACCATGACATGATGTGATGTTATGGCAATGGCAATGGTAGGGTCCACCGGCCTGGGAAAGTTCCACCTCAGAACAGTCTTTGTGTGATGTGACGTTAATGAAACATTTATGAGGCGATGAAAGGATTCATCGGCCATATCATGTTCCCTAGCGGAACGATATACTTCTGGACTTGATCCACGGGCACGAGGCCCAATTTGTTCAGTTATCCAAGCGAGGGTTGGGATAATTGAAAATTTACTATGGTTAGAAACTCTAACTTGTATCAAATGTTAGCCGTTAGTCCTCTGTGATTGATAGTCGGGAGTGGGTGGATTTATATTTATAGATCATCTTTGACTAGGTTAGGAGTGGTGTGTTAGTAGTCCTCCGTGATTGATAGTCGGGAGTGGGTGGATTTATATCCATAGATTCTCTTTGACTAGGTCAAGAGTGGTGTAATGTAGTCCTCCATGATTGATCGTTGGGAGTGGGTGGAGTGTTATCTATAGATCCTCTTGAGCTAAGTCTGGAGTGGTTGGGTATTTGATGCCTCTGATAGATATGTCGTACTGAGGCTGAGTCAGTAGGTTGTGATGCCTCTGATAGATATGTCGTCTGTACCGTGGTTGAGTCAGATAGTTGTGTTATCTGATAGATATGCCATGAGAATAGAGTTCCCCACAGTGACTGAGTCAGATGGTTGTGTTATCTGATAAATATGTCATGAGGATAGAGTTCCTCACAGTGGCTGAGTCAAATGGTTGTGTTATCTGATAAATATGTCGTACCAAAGCTGAGTCATATGGTTGTAATGCCTCTGATAGATATGTTGTTCGTACTGTGGTTGAGTTAGATGGTTGTGTTATCTAATAGATATGTCGTGAGGATAGAGTTTCACACAGTGGTTGAGTCAGATGGTTGTGTTATCTGATAGATATGTCGTGAGGATAGAGTTCCCCACAGTGGCTGAGTCAGATGATTGTATTATTTGATAGATATGTCATACCGAGACTGAGTCAGATAGTTGTGATGCCTCTGATAGATATGTCGTCCGTACCGTGCTGAGTCAGATGGTTGTATTATTTGATAAATATGGCATGAGGATAGAGTTTCCCCACTGTGGCTGAGTCAGATAGTTGTGTTGCCTAATTTAAAATACAGTGAGGATGAGTTTCCCCACCGTGGTTGAAATCAGATGATTTATGTTGGTTCTAGTGGGTGAAAGCTCGGATTATGTATTGAGTCTACGAACTCAAAGTTATACAGAATCTAAGGACTCAATGTTTGATTTCAGTGGGTGTAAGCCTGGTTGATCTTGACAGTTACCATGGGGGTATGAGACGCCATGGTAACAGAGTTGATGGTAATGAATTTGGAAATGGATAACGAGTCTACAAACTCTAAATTGGATATTGAGTCTATGGACCCAAGGATAAAGGTTGAACATGGGCGAAGACCGGTTGATTGAGTTTGCGGATTCAAGGATAGAGTGTGAGCGGTTATCTAGAACGGTAACCTAGTTGTGTAGGTGATGATCGGATGAATTTGGAAATTAGAGGTTGGGAACCTCGGGTCACGGATTACAATATTATATATTATTATAATATGAGAATTGTATTACAATACTATATCATTATTGATGATTGTTACTAGGTGGAAAATAGCCTAGATGGATTGTGGATTTTGCTAGGCTCTATAACTCACTCCTCATTTTATGTTTTCAGATTCTAAAGTGGTTGCCGATTGACAAGCAGTTATACTTGATAGATTCTGGAAGTGTACCGGCGTAGTTCTGGCACCAAAAGTAAAGGTTATTGTACCCAGTGAGGTAACGCATTTGCTTATGATGGGTTATAGTGATGACCAGTTGTTATTGCTTATGTAAGCTAATAAGAAAAGTTGAAAAATTCTCATATTTTCACGTGTAAAGTCTTCCACATGCGTGGTTATGACAAATGAGCACGCGTCTCGAAACTTAAAGTCTTTCACATGCATGGTTATGACGAACGAGCACGCGTCTCGGAACTTGATTCCCTAGGCGTAGGTTCGGGGTGTCACACCCTGGGACCTCCATTTTACAATGATTACCTACTCCCTAGGTATAAGCCAAATTAATGTGAAATTTTTATTCAAATGCCTAAGTTTTAGAGTATGCTAATCCAAGAAATGAGAAAATCCTAACTAGGATCGAACCCTGGTTGGGTTGCCTACATACTCATATAGAGTGAGATCAGACCGAGCATAGTTCTGACATATGAGCCTGTGCCGATGTTAGGGGAGTGTGTGTGTGCACCGGGGTGGCTAAGACCTAGTCCGGAGACTAAGATTTGATTGACCGGTTGATCAAGTGCATGGCTTGAGGGTTTGGGCTCGGAGACCACAAGGTTTAAGCTCGGAGGCTAGGGATTGGTCTCGGAGGCCAAGGGTTGAGCTCAAAGGCTAAGGCAAGGACTCGGAGGCCAAGGGTTGAGCCCAGAGGTTAAGGTATGGGCCCGGAGGCCAAAAGTTGAACCCGGAGGCGTAAGGTTGCTTAACCGAAGTTAAATGGTGAGTTAACCATGGTTAGGATTGTTAACCATGATTTAAGAGGTCAAATGTCAGATTTTTGGCCCTTTTTACATTTTTTTATATTTTAAAGAATTTTTTGGATTTTTTCCTAGGTTAAATGGTCTTAACCATGGTTAAAAGTTAATTGGGTTAAGTTTAACCCCGGTTAAGGGTCTGGACAAGTCTGAGGTGAGCCCAGAGAGTGCAGCAGGGCCTAGATTGGCCTCCTACTGGTCTGGGCCCTGTGCAAGGCCACTGTTATGCAAAACATTGGAATTGGCGGTAGATATAATACCGCTAATTCCATTTATTCACATAATAGAATTGACGGTACTCATAGTACCGCCAATGTCATTGTTTTTGAAACAGTGACTTTGCAGCCAAGGGACAACACGAGGGGGATATTCAGAGGTCCTAGGGACCAAGGAGAGGTTTAGGGGACTCAAGCATGAGTCCTAGGCCTTGGGCTTAACCTGAGGTAGGCCCACAGCGGCCATTATAGCATTGAACAAGAAAACCCAAAATATCGGTGAACTATTCGCCGACATTTTGTGTCTTCTCTGGTTTAGCGGATTTAACCATAGTTAGAGGGGCCTCTGGGGTCCGCACAGGTCAGGGATGATGAGGGGAGGTCTCAGAACCTTAATCAGACCCTGGAATGGACCAGGACCCCACTAGATGAGCACAAAGCCCCTGTAAAAGGAAGCATTCAGAATGATGGTACTGTGTTTATCGTCATTCTGAAAATTTTTCAGAGCTAAATTTTCTTCCCTAATACCACACTATAATGTTTACAAGGGATTCCTCATAGATTGACGGTCTCCTAGAACATTTGGGGAATGGCTAAGTGCGCGGTGGGCTACATAGCCGAGCCTCTTCCCTTGAGGGGGATCCCTATGCCTATGAGGAAGGCAAAGGTATCCCCACTCTGGGGTTTATTGCAATAAAAGACTAAATAAATTCCCCTAGAATCGGATCAGGGGCTCACATATAAATTTACAGAGGAAAATAGGGGTAGGGGAAGACCCTACTCAGCTAGCATGCCTGCAATGGTGGCATGGTGGTGATGCACGGCTGTGGAGAGGCCCTTCTTGATAAGAAGCCTTGGCAAGGCCTAAGCTCAATCCTTGGTAGCCAGAGACCTACTGGCATGGAGCAGATGAGAAGGTCAGGTTTTCCACTATGGAGTCTCACAGTATTACTCTTAGGATTTTGTAGATTTTTTCCATTGGGGAAGAAGGGTTGAGTGGAGTCTCTATTTATAGAGTTGGGGACCTAGGGACACCTAGGGAAATAGGACGAGGGATGGTAAGAAACTCAGAGGCGTGGGGAGTCAGCTGGGGGCGTGCCTGGTGCACTGGTAGAGTAGGCGATTTATGATTTTACGTAAACTGGGAATGACGGTAATTCTAGTACCGCCATTCCCCTAAAAGAGCAAATATGATAATGGCGGTAGAGACTCTACCACCATTCCTGAGATTTTCTAAAAAAAGGTATGTCCAAAGTTAAATGCTCATGCACGCAGTACTTTTTTACCAAATAAGGTATGTCAGTAGATGGACTATCGACATTCTGGATTTTTTGAATTTTTAGGGTTGGGCCCCCCTCCTAGGGCTTGGGTTGGGTTTGTGGGCCTTGTAAGGGCCCAAGGTTGGTTGGTTGCAAGTTATAACCCTATGGGCCTTAGGCAAAGCCCTAGGTCCATGGCTAGGCCATTTTTAGGGTTAGGGCTAGCTAGGGTTTGACCTAGGGTTCGTCTAGGGTTAAACCTAGGGTTAGTCTATGGTTAGCCTAGGGTTAGGCTAAGGTTGACCTAGGGTTTGATTGGGGTTTGACCTAGGATTTAACTAGGGGTTGACCTAAGGTTTGCTTGGGGTTAACCATGGTTAAGGAGGGGTATAAAAATTGGGTGTTTACATTACCTATATTACGATTCTGGATTAAACTGTGATCATAAGTTTTTTTTAAACATCTTCTACAATAACTACAATTACACGAACAAAAGAGTTCTTACGTGTTGCTTCAATTGGAAGAGATGTCTCATTCTCATACTTATTCATGTTTTGAGGTTCAAGATGCAACTGAAGATCCATTTTTCCTTGGTGAGAAGTGAAACAGAGACCAGACGAAATTTAAGAAAATGAAGATGTTCGGCTTCCAATAGAAGAGACATTTCATTCTCATATTTCTTCTTATTCTCCATTATCAAAATGCAAAGAGTGATGACAGTGAGGAGGAAGCTGAAGAACTTTTATTTCTCTTGCGAAAGTTTTGCTGCAAAACACACTTATCTTTCTCTCAAAAATTTTACCTCTATAATGAGGATCTTTTGACTTAAACTTCCGCAAGAGAAAGAAAAACTTGTTTAACAACTCCATTAATAAAATGAAAATTATAGAAAAGACAAAGGGATAAGAACACTGCGGAAGTTGCATGCATATATAGAGTATTTATAGACAGTAAATACAATCATCACAGTCAATTTATAACTGTGACACTTAAAAATATGAATGATCATAGTTAGAAAATAACCAAGATCTTATATTTCTCGCGACAAATATTTATTACCCTTCCTATATTAACCATGATGTAAACTCTCGTTATAAAAATTTCGAGTTCTCTCTCGCGATTTATAAGGGATTCTATCACAGTTCTATTGAACATTGTTATTGTTCTTGGAAATGCAACCACGATAAATATATAGTGTGATATTCAAATATTTCCTTTTTTAGTTTTAACCGGTTGAAAAGGTATTGGGACAAGTGAGGATAGTTGTTGGCGATAGAGTAAGTGAGGGAGAGATAATTGACTAATGAGAATAGTATTCTCTGACAAATTTAATAGGTAAGTAGTTCGAAATGCTTCTACCATAGAAGCAAGTACTTCATTCCAACCATCCAAAAAAAAGTACTTCTACCATAGAGGCAAGTACTTCATTCCGACCATCCAAAAAAAAATACTGCATTCTTGTTTGAAAAAACCCGGTGAATTCCAAATTAGTGTTTGAGTCAAGAACTCACAAAATCAAGGGGGTGGCTAGGTCTCCCTAAAAGTCTATCTACCCCTTTTAAGATTTCACAGTTAAATTATTTACTAAGGGAATATGATAATTGTAAGCACCCTATTTTTGCACCCCCTATCCCTCTTCCCGCTTCTTCAAATGCTCCAAGGTTTACCCAAGGCCCAAGCCCATTTGGCTAAACTTGTACCCAAACAACTCAATCAAACCCAATTACTTAATTACATTACCCAAGCCCAAGTAGTCAAGCCTAATTACCCAATTGTCTTAGCCAAAGCTCAATTGCTTTAGTGAAATCCTAATTATCATAGCCCAAGCCCAATTGTCATAGCTAAAATCCAATAACCATAACCCATGACCCATCTACTAACAACCCATGATCCATAAGATCTAGTCCACATACCTACATCCATTCAACTCATATCCAAGACCCACAAATTCAAGCCCACTTTCCACTTTCCTACAAAAGACCTTTTATTTTTTCTTCAAACCCCAAATAGCCCCATTTTTGTGTTTACACACCTTTTTGACCACTCAATCATCTCTCACCAAGTACACACCTTTTTGACTAACCAATCACCCCCTTACTCTCTTACACCTCTTAAACCTCATTCTTACACCTCTTACAAAACAATTAATTCTCTTACACTCCTTTTGACCACCCAATCACTTCTCATCAAGTATATACCTTTTTGATTACCCAATCACCAACCACATCAATTTTGACCAACCAATTACCTCCCTTCTTCTCACCCAACCCTCTATTAATTACCAAATTGCCACAACCTCTTGAAAACTCTATAAATACAAGACCCTCACAAGCCATTTCTTCCACCTCCAAAATCTCAAGTGGAAACTCTAGCTCTTCCTCATCTCACCCTTTATTTTTCTTTTTAGCCTTGAAGAAAGTTAGAAGAAGCCAAGGTTTAGAGTGTGTAGAGAATTCTAGGACTAAAAGCCTAGAGTTCTTCACTAACTCTCTTCCTTTGTGGACTCTAAAAACCCCTCACCTCTTGGAGCATTGGAAAAGAAGTCTTGGAGGAGTAGACACTCTTCCCTTTATTCTTCATCTTCTTCTTTCCTTTATATTTATTTTTTTTAAATTTATTTCTAGTCTTTTTCTAGAACCGTTTGGAAAGACCTCTCTCTTCTCAAGTCTAGTTGGGTCTCTCTACACCAATCTAATGGTGTAGAGGGACCCCACCTCAAAAGGAAGATGTCTTTTTTTTTTTTTTTTTCTCTCATGTAAATATTTCTTTCTTTTCTATGTACCCACTAATGTGGATATGGGTAGGCCCATAGAGAGTGGAAGCTAAAGCTATACCTCTCTTTTCATTTTGTTTCTTCATTTAGATTCTAGTATTTCTTCTAGAATCCTTTGGGAAACTCATCATCTCTCAAATTTTCGTATTTAGAGTCTCATTACATCATTCATAATGGTGTAAATGGACTAAATTAGAGAGGGGATGATGAGTTTTCATTTTCTTCACTTGTCATTTTTTCCATTTCTTTCTATTTCCTTTATGTTCTATTTTGAATGGATAAATGATGACTTAAGGACTTAAAGAGGACATTATCCAAAATGCCTAATACCAAAGACAATGATATTTGATTTATTATCAACACCATTCCAACAAAATAGGTGTTGGTAATAGACCATTAACTATTCATAATGCACATCCCTCTTTATATCCTAAATATAATCTTTTAGCATAACTTTTCTTTAATCTTTCTCTTGGATTAAATTTGACTTTAGTTAAAATCCTACCTATATGAAAATCCAAAAAAACATGATAAAATCTCAAAATACCAAAAACATTCGAATATGATCAAAATACCAATAACATTCAATATGATCAAAAGACCAAAAATATAGACTTTGACCCCTTTAACCTCGGTTAGCCCCTAACCATGGTTAACTCCCCTCTAACCGCAGTTAGATTTGACCTTGCATTTGACCAACCCGGTCAACTAAACCCTAGCTTCCGGGTTAGACCCTTGACCACCCTATGCACACACACCCCCCTAGCCTTGGCACGGGCTCATGTGCCAGAACTACGCTCGGTCTGATCTCACCCCAATGTGCTTACGTAGACAACCCAACCCAGGTTCGACCCTAGCCCATCTAGCTTTCTATCTTTCTTGAATTAGTATTCGTTTAAACACTTAGGCATTTTAACTAATTTTGAGATTAAATTTGGCTTAAATTTAGGGAGTAGGTAACCATCGTAAAATGGGGGTCCTGAGGTGCCTAACACCTTCCCCGAGACTTAATCGAACCGCTTACCCTAATTCTAACAGACCATTTGCCTTATCCAAATCCCGGGACCTATCCCTAAGAATGAATAGGTGGCGACTCTCAGTCAAACCATATAAATGTGAAAGTGGATAGGAAAAATCTCATGCTCACAATAATCAAGTGCGGAAAATGAAAACAAGAAAACCACAACACAATGTATTTTTAAGTGGAAACCCTTCCGGAAAAAACCACGAGACCTAGTCCAGCAAGAGATTGTTGCCCAGTAAATGGACTCTAGAGGGGGGGTGATTTGGGTCAATGACACAATAATAATATGTGTTGGTCTATTTTGCAGAATTAAAAAATTCAAGACAATGTAACAAGCAAAAATAAATAGGAATAAGAGATAAAGAGTTAAGGAGATACAAACACCAAGAGTTTGTTCACGAGGTTCAACAACTTGTCTATGTCCCCGCTTTTCAGCTTCCTGCTTCAAGGATTCCCATGATTTTACTCGCACAAGTTTCTTCCCGGGTGAAGCTCAAACATTTACATTCCTTTACAGGCTAGGATACCACCTCTTACAATCTCCTTTGTAGGCTGAAATAATGGCCTTCAATGCAAGAGAACAACTTCTCTTGACTTCTCAAAGCTTTCCGGCTTCACGAACAAGAATACGCAGATTCTTGATTTCCTTAATGTAATGAAGTTGATTGGATTTAAATCCAGTTACAAGACTCCTTAATGAGCTAGATAGGATTGAAATAAAACCTTTAAAAATCTCTCAAAGGATTGAGAGTTTAAAGATCAAATAGGAGAAATAGGGGTTTCTAGGTTTTTCAATGTGTGATTGATGAGAATTGAATAATATGATCAATGTGTATTCAATAGTGGATCAGTTCTTCTTGAATGTTCATAAATGAACTCAATTATAGAGCTAGGAGAAATAGAGCCGTTGGTGGTGCATTTAGTGCGATTATAGCCGTTTAAAAACTAGTCGTACCATTATTTCCCACAGTCAGGCGTTAACGTGAAGGTCTGAGAAATGTTTAGATGTCGACGTTTGGAACACAAAAATTCATTTTGAGCTACTGCCGCTGCCAAACGTCGACGTGTGAAGATGGATCTTCTCAGACGTCGACGCCTGCTCTGTATTTTCACAGACTTCTTAACTTTTAAAGACCATTATGGTGGAAATGATTTCATAGGTCTTTAGGCTTCCCATTATCATGTTTTTTAGCCAAGCTTTAAGATGTCCTAGGGCTTGGAATATTATCCAATAAGATCAAGGCTTCCTAAGGTTAATCTAGGCTTTTGGGCTTTTGAACTTTCCAACCAATTGAAGACTTCTTATATAAGTCCTAGATTCTTTTAAATAGAACAATTAAACATTCTTGAGTCTTTATTTTTTTAGTTTTGATCTTGAATAATTCTTTCTTTAGCTTCATGATCCGACTTGGATTTTGGGTTGAGATCTTGAATCTTTATTGGATCTTCAACTTTGGGATGGTTGGTTCTTCACTTTGAGTTCTTATTGACTAGTTCTTGAGTGGTCTTTTAGCTTGAATGAGAATTTTGCTATCTTAGCCTTTTGTCTTGATTTCTTTATTCTCCTTGAGTCATGCATCTATCTTTAAAGATCATCTTATTCATGTAGAGTCACTCTTGAAGTGTAAACTAATGTTCATTTAATATGAAATTAACATACACTTTGTAGAACAATTAGTACCAAAATGCTCATTGCATTATTGTGTCATAATTAAAATTATTTGGGATATACAGGGTTGTAACCTTTAGCCTAACAGAGATATCACTAAAAAAAAGTAAACAAATACTTTCATGACTCGAACTGTACTTAACAGGTCTCAACACTACGATCCTCAGTACTCAGTTCTCAACACTTCAGAAAACAATCACGATCTTGCAAGACTCATAATCTACCGCAATTGTATGTTATTCTCTTTGTGTCTCCACAAACCACGATTTCTAAAGATCGATCTCTGTCAATGACGACTCCAGATTCTTCCGACCAAATAACCATGATCCTCTTCGGATCGTTCTCTTTCGCAAAGGCTTTGGTTCACACCGGCCAATGTTAATTCTTAACAGAACGGGTTGATGGTTGTTTAACTAAACAAACTCTTATTGTATTCTCAACAATGGAATAACAAACAAGAATGATCAACAAAGTCTTGCAAACTTTAAGGTGAAAGAGGAGAGGAGAATGAGTTTAGAAAACCCTAAATTTCTCTAAAAATTCTCTCTAAATTCTCAAAACTTCTTTGGTTCGAATGGGGATTAAACCTTCTTTATATAGGGTCATTAGAAGAGTTAGAATTAAAGTAGGAGTCCAATTTCACGAGTACCGGTCAACCCCTCATGATGACCGATCGACTCCTCATAATCACTCTCTGGAAAAAATAGTCTAGGAAAAATATTGCACAAGTGGTTGACTGGTCTTCATGAGCGATCGATCGGTAGGCCACCGGTCGACTGGTGGACCTCAGAATTTGCCTACACTTTGTTCATGAAAGTTGTACATCTTTTTGACCGCTTCAATTTTCATATATTATGGATCAAAATCGAAGCAACGGTCAAAGACTTATGCCCCGTACACCGAACAAGGGTTGTTTAACATTTCTAACTCCTCGTATGCCTATGTAGGCGTGTATCTAGTCACCTAAGGTACATAAAATGATTCTAAGTTAATTTTCCCCTAAGGTATAAGGTATCTAAGTCACTTACCATCCTATGAGTGAGACGAAGGCGACACTTTGAATGTCTTCAATCGAACTTCTTCGGTCTTCAACATCACGGACTTGGATGCTTGTAGGCAATGACACAAGACACTATGAGACACTTTGTTTTGACAACGAAATATGTCGATACCAAAAATATGGACTTACAATCTCCCCCTTTGGCAATTCTGTGGCAAAACTCAATTTAAGTATATGACGCGATACAAACTCACCCAAACACATCAAACGGTGAATTAGGTCATTGCATGACTCCAACACAATTACATGACACAAAATGAAATACAATCCTAAATTGTAGGCACTGAGGCTCTTGTCATGCAAGATCTGTTTGTTGTATACCTGCATATGCTAATTAAAAACCCCATGAAGCATGTATGCAATATGAAATTAAATTAACACAGGTATTGCAATGAATGTACTGAACTAGAGAAATAATACCCTAACATTCTCCTCATTTTTGGCACGAAAAGTCAATGGTAGGTAGGATGCCAATATCACAAACGATATACCAAATTAAGGCATATGTAATATCAAAGCAACCACAATACAACCAAGCAAATGCAAACAATCCGGGGATTGTAGAGTGGAGAACAAAATATAGCAATGTAAAGCAAAAATTCTCCCTCAACTCCACAACTTGATCTTCTCCCCCAGAGATCAAGGACACCACCTTAGGACAGAGCAACTCATGTTAGAAAGACCCATACCAACTAAAATTAACAAAAAAAATATTAATTAAACTAAAAAGTATCATGTACCACACAAACATGCATCATAAGCATTCCAAGCAACAATAATTTAAAATAACTAATCGAATGAAGAACATGATTAGTTAGTCCAACTGAAGATAAACATCTAACTAAATCTCAAGGAATGCTAAAACATAGTCAATTTGTTTAGTCACATTTAGTGAACAATGCATAAGTGAAGCTTTGTGTGTAGTGGTGGTCTGACTAGATAAATCAAGGTTTCTTTCCCTTTCGAAGGATATGCCATTTAACCACTAAGGGGACTCCTGGAGACTCAAATCTAAGAAGTCAAACCTAGTTAGATCCAGTAATGCTAAATTTTTTTTATTTTTTAGTGCACCTTTATCCATTTTGATTTGACCTAATATTTATCTTTTACTTTGGTCAAATACCTCCTCACTTTGTAAGATATCTTTTGATTTTCTTTATCTGAACATATATTTTCATGTAATGCTGACTTTCACACTACTAGAGTAGGTAGCTCTTCTCTATTGTTAGTAGGGACTTTCACACTAACAATACAGATAGATACCTACTGTCTGCATAGGTAGTCATTACTAACTGTTTGCACCCAATAGTAGTTTCACACTATCCTAATAGGTTTATTTTCATTATATCAATTTTTGCTTATGAAGGATACACAAAATGAGGATGACTAACTATATGGTCAATCTAGTTTGGTCACACTTAGGGATAAGTTATACACCTACAAATTAGAAATTAGACCTCTTAACAGAATCAGTCAGAGTGTATGCAGTAGTACAAAGCATAAACACATGATATGTCTCTAACTGTGCAAGATAAAATTAATCTAATTTTTAGCCTAGCAAGAGACTATGAATGAGATATATCCTTAATTAGCAACAAATTGATGTTCAACCTTGGACAAGTATAGAAATAAAGATCACACAAGGAATGCAAATCATGCAAATCAAACAAGAGCAACATGATAAAAATATTTTTGGAATTTATAGTTTTTCAATGTTTTTTAATTTTCAAAATAAATAAAACAAACCAAATCAAATAACAACTAGCAAATACAAACTACTAGTCTACGTAACAATCATTGCACTAAGACAAGATATAACAAGCTAGCACACCTTAGGCTATGACAGACACGAGCTAAGTGAAGCCTTTCAAGTCTTCCTTTCTCATCCAAACAGTTTTAGCAGTTTGATTGACCATTTGGTCTATAACCGTTTCAGTTTAGGTAAGTATGACTTTTTGCCTCTTCCTCCTATTCCAAGATTGAGTCCTAGAATTATGTCAGGCATTATGATTCTTCCCGTTTCCTCCTTTATATCTAGTATAAGGAGTGTCTCGACCATGCCTCTGTCTAAAGTTATTATAGATATTCAATATATCATCATTTAACTTCCTAGACATATCCAATAGGATACCAACTCTCTTTTGAAGATTCTCATTAAAATTGGTTTGGTTCCTAGAACCATGATTTGGCATTTTTCGAAGTTTAAGACATCGACGCCTAATTTGACCATTCACTCCATATTTATGACATGTTGGAATGAATTTTTGAGTAGAATGGTCATTCCTATTCTCAGGAGGGTGTCTTTTATTATTAGGCTCAGTGTTCAAGGTAGATGTAGTTTCCTTCTCATCTTCACACTTCTAATCTTGCTCAAGATCAGCTAACTTGATTTCAATACTTGTCTTTTGATCAAGACAAACATGTAAATCAGATTCAAGTAGCTGAGTCTTGACAAGGAGGGAAGCCTTATCTTCCTCTAGCTGATACACAAAGGTTATCAACTCAAAAGCCACTTCGTCAGAGGCATCAATTTCCTTTTTCATTAACTTGATCTTTTTGGTCATGAAAATTTGAGCCTTTTTCAACCTTAGGTATTTCTCAAACAATTCATCATAAGCTGTCTGGAGGTCTTCCTCACAACCAAAATCACTTTGACTCTCTTCATCATCCTCACTCTTGTCACTCATACTAACAATAGACAAGGACTCTTCAATCCCATCGACGGAGGCATAGAAAGCCATAAAATTTATACTCTCCTCATGGGAAACTTTAAGAATATCTCATGCCCCTTTAATCATTAATAATTTATTTGAAGAATTAGAGATGGTCTGGTATTCTATGGTCATTGTAGGATAAGTCCAACCCTTTTCTATTGTGTTTTGTAACCTCTTGTCCAAAGATAGATAGAATGTTCTCATTTGAGTTTGCCAATAATTAATATTATACCAATTGAACAATAGGGGACAAGAAATGGAACCACCTTTGGTAATGGAATTCATATTCACTGAATAAAAGAATGAGAATGCACTAATAAATTAATGAACCTGCTCTGATACCAATTGAAAAAATCTAGTGAATCCCACATTAGTGTTTGAGTCAAGAACTCACAAAACCAAGGGGGTGGCTAGGTCTCCCTAAAAGTCTATCTACCTCTTTTAAAATTTCACAATTAAATTATTAACTAAAGGAAAATGATAATCAAGTGTGGAAAATGAAAACAAGCAAACCACAACACAAGGTATTTTTACGTGGAAACCCTTCTGGAAAAAACCATGAGACCTAGTCCAGTAAGAGATATCACTAAGAAAAAGTAAACAAATAATTACAAAACTCAAATTGTACTCAACCGGACTTGACACTACAATCCTCAGTACTCAGTTCTTCACGCCTCATAAAGCAATCACGATCTCGTAAGACTCGCAATCTACCGCAGTAGCTTGTTCTTCTCTTTGTGTCTCCACAAACCAAGATCTCCAAAGATTGATCTCCATAAACAGCTCCGGATTCCTCCGACCAAATAACCACGATCCTCATCGGATTGATCTCTTTCGCAAAAGGCTCCGGTTCACACCGGTCAATGTTAATTCTTAACAGAATGGATTGATGGTTGTTTAACTAAACAAACCCTGAATAACAAGCAAGAATGATCAATAAAGTCTTGCAAACTCTAGGGTGGAAGAGGAGAGGAGAGGAGAGGAGAATGAATTTAGAAAATCCTAAATTTCTCTAAAAAAACTCTCTCTAAATTCTCAAAACTCTTTTGATTCGAATGAGGATCAAATCCTCTTTATATAGGGTCATTAGAAGAGTTAGAATTAAGGTAGAAGTCCAATTTCACGAGGACCGGTTGACCCCTCATAATCACACTCTCTGGAAAAAATAGTCTAACAAAAATATTGCTCAAGTGGTAGATTGGTCTTCATGAGCGGTAGACCTGTAGGCCACCGTTCGACCGGTGGACCTCAGAATTTGCCTACATTATCAAATTAAGTCACCGGCAGTTGACTAAAACCGCCTCTGAAACCTATATATGGAGGTAGTTTTCTAAAACCGTCTCTAATCACTACTCTCGGTACATGATTAGAGGCGGTTTCTTATAAACACTGCCATAGGTTGGTGGGAACTTTTTTTATGGTGTTTTTTAAGAAACCACCTCCAAAACCCACATATTTGCGGCGGTTTTAAAGAACTCGCCATCGAAAACTATTCCCACAAATTAACCTTGGTTATGATTCCCTCACTTATTGCTTAATTGTTTTTTTAAAAAAATTAAAAACCAAGGTTAGATTATTTAACCTTAAGGGTAATTGAATTTTAACCATAGTTAATGGGTTTCAAAATTGACATGTGGAGGCCTAAAAGGTATGCGCCTACCACCTAATGGAATGCGAGCATGCATGCTATCACCACCTTAGCAAAGAGTTCGGATGGGTTACACTGTTGCCGGTTGTATCTGAAAAAACAAGTGGGGCCCTTCTCTGTAGATGTGGGGCCTACCTTATTGAATGTGGACCCCCTGAGTTTAGACACAACCGAACAACAACGCAACAACGAGTGTTCTTGCCTATCCGAACTCCTTAGCTAAGCACCTTTCTAAGCGTGGGTGTGCATGAGTTAGTGTGTATATATGTTTAGTATATTATCAAACAAAAAATAGATAACAATCCGCAATTCTCCATTGAAAAAAAAAACCTATTTGAATGGTTAGGAATAAAAGATCATTTACTTACTAAGAACACATTTTTTAAGAAAAATTACATAGTGATTGACTTGGTGGGCCATGTAGGGGGGGGGGGGTATGACCCATTAAAATAGAAATAGAAACACCTCTATGAAAAGTCCAAAAAGAACATAAGAGAAGTAATTAAAATGTGACAAGAAGGCCACTTATTAATTATAGCTAGTAATGAAGAACAGTTAAGTTCCACCTGACGATGGCGTTGAGATTGTCAAGGTCGAGCAAAACCGTCTCCAAGGTGGCGTAACCCCTCGCGAAGCGGAAAAGGCCCGTACCGGACACCACGGACACCTCTCTATACTTTTGGAATTCTCGGTTCGCCCCTTGAATCTCTAGGGTGCTACCGTAGCAGGCCTTGTTGGTGAATACTATAGACACCAGCCAGTGAAGATCAGTCACGTCTTTTGCAGAATCCACGTACATGCCCTGTAGCCTCGCGATTTGGGTCGAATTTCGTTCAATAGCCACTGTTGCTGCATCGTCCATAGACACGAACACGGGTGTCAGACTCCGATATGCGGGGTTGGACATGGCGAACACATAAAAAGATTTGAAGACACAAGAGGATATATATATATATATATATATATATATATATATATATATTTAAATTTTTAGAATTATATTCTAAATGTTATATGAATAATATTATGTAAGATTAAAAAGACAACTAATTAAATATGAAAGCAAAATTGTTGCATCCTCCGCTTGGGTGGTCTGAGTTTGTTTTCCACGAGTTGGTGTGGTGGTTGAAATGCCCACTGTTTGGCCCAACTAAAATGCTAGACATCTAACTTCTAACTAATGAGCAAATACTAACACTACTAACTGGGGTTATTGCCTAACCCTATTTACGATACAAAAAAGGAAAATATTGCAAAAACACAAAGTAATGTATTACAAACTTTTTCATCAAACACTATAAATAAGACATGAATTAAAAGAATTATACTAATAAATTAATAAAGTAATGGACATATATTAATTCCAAATCTTAATGCCAATTTCAAAGATGATTAATTTGAAAGAAATTTTTGTGTCTTGAGTTTGCCTGTTGACAATCTTATTTCCTTTTTTCTCTCTCCCAGTAATCCCTTCTATTTTTTTTATGATTTTTTGGTTGAAAATAAATAGATCGTGCTTCTTCCCATTTTTCCCTATTTGCTTTCCTTTTCTGATGATGAGAGTTAGAAATATTTTGTTGAAACTTATGCTTATTATATGAAATTGTATTCATTTTTTAGTATAATAAACACTAAAAATATATGAGTATCAAGGTGTTCATGTTCATATGTGTGCATAGATTCTTCTTATATGAGTCACAGCAGTCATGCTTGAAGTGTGTCTGTGACCACACATTTCAATATGAGACCCACCTATTTTCTTCAAGAATCTGCGAACATAGACATAAATGCTTTATGAAGCAGACTATCAAGTAGCCAAAAAGGAACTTATTCATAAAATTGTGTAGTCGAAATGAGGGTGTTGAGGTGATGAATGGAAAGACTATGAAAGATACTATATTAAAAATGGGCACATTTGAGAGAATCTAGAAGTAGGTCCAATAAGTGATAAAGTTTGGGAGAGTTGACGAAGATATTTAGACACATTCATCAAAGACCAAAATTTTCATGGATAGAGGTAGTAAAAAAAGATTTGATAGCACGCACTTTGACTAATGTTATGATTTTTAATAAAATAGAATAGCAGAACATAATTCGTGTTGTCGATCCCAAATATTTGGGATAAGTAAGACCCTGATGTTGACGATGTTATTTTTTGACTTTGAAAGGAAAAGAGAAGATGATATTGACAAGTGCAGGTATCATACATCATAAAATTTTTTACCTTAAAATGTTCATCTTCATTATTGTGCGGCACTTTTTTGGGATAGAGGGGAGGAGGGGCGGGGACCTATGATCCATCTTGTTCCACATGGTGGTGCCCTTCTGCTTGATTGTTGATTCTGGATTGGAGTCCCTTTGTTTCGGTTGAATGGACATGTTCTTTGATTGCACTAATGCTGTTCTCATGAGTCATATAGCAAACTAAATGTAAATACCCAACTCTTATGCTTCTAGAGCTGCTGAACTCAGCCGAAAAATATAAAATCTGAGACTCCGCCAAAACTTTCTCCATCAGCTCCTCCGGATGATGCCAAGATATCACTGTCTTGGAAGTGTTCATACAGTCTCCATCACACCTGTTCTAGCTGAGAAATTCACTGTTCTTTTTTAAGGCAGAATTATTCGTCTTTATTTCCTACCCTCTGTTGGTAGTTGGTACCATCTATGACAAATAACATAAGGGATTATTGATCTATGACAAAGAACATAAGGGATTATTGATCTGTGTCAACATTAATTGAAGTCTCTTTGTTTCCTCTTGTACTTCCTGACTTAATATTTTGTGGCCTTCGAAGTTAAAAATACGTAGGTTTTAGTGCCAATCTGATCTCTTTTAAAGCCTTTATTCACGAGGGTGTCATGTATACAGGAATTTATGGTCATTGCACTCTTAAGAGTAATCCTTAATATGGTTATAACTCTTCTCATCCTTCATGGACAATACAGGATACTTGTTTACTACACTTATATACTATTTACTTGATTGCAAGACTAGAACCTTTTCATTTATCTAATAATTGATGACTTCATGAATTGATGACTTCATGACAAGTTGATCACATTGAGTTCTGAAAGTATCCCGTTGTGGTGTACTTGGAGGGTTGAAGCTCTGCTCAATGATTTCCTACAACCCATTGACATTAAGAAAAATTGTCACTTTTGGAGAATAAGTGAGACCGAAGATAAAAATAAGTAAGTAAGAAGAATAACACAAAAAAGCGATAATGTATGCATGTGTTGTGCACCACCGGATACCATCAAATGGGGAGAAGTATGTCAAAGTAAGTAAGCCGTCGTACTGGAAAATATACTAAGCCGTCCGTGCCGGGTAATGTATGAAGGGTGGTATCTCGGTAAAGTAAAGTATAGTAATCCCTTTTTTTATACGGTAAAGTAGTATTTTAAATTATTAATAATGCATGTGAATGGTTTGTTCCTGAAAAAAATAAAGTATGTAGTAAGAAAAGAAAATAAGGAAAGAAAAGAAAGAAATTGACACAATGTATTTGGTTATTTTTTCGCACTCTGATTATGTACGTGAACTAATGTACGAATTTGTATATTGCATGTAATTTAATATTCATTATATTGTCTTCTATGGTCTGTTATATACGCGGAGTAACTCGTTACTCAGCCGATGACTTTTGTTGTCGGCAGGTTCAGGTTTTGATATTTATGCGCCCAGACCGTGGAAAGAAGAAGAATACTTTGAGGAACCGGAAAGTGATTATCCCGAGGAAGAGCAGGACCTTGATGGTTGGCCCTATTATTGAAGTTCATTTATTAGTAGTTAAATTCCAGAGAGACTTTAATTGAAATTATAGAGATTTATGTTCAATTTAGTTTTTGTGATTATGATCATGATGGATTATCAAGATTTTATTATATTTTGGTATGGATTATGGATTTAGTTGATCTTATTAATTAAAGAAATTATAAGGTTCATATTTTAATGTGCCTTAAATGCTTCTAACAGAATGGTTTATTAAATAAGTCACGTGCCAAAGATCTCACATTCTCTTAGGTGGGGTTTTGGGGCACGACAGATTCTCCCTGTTCCTAGCACTAATGATAGACAGACCACACCATTATATTAGAGAACTTCGCTTACTAAGGAAAAGCATGGAGACAGTAAAGAAACAAAACCGAGGCTTTGAGGACAATAAAATGGGGGGGTTCAGAGGAGCTCAAAGCCTTAGAGGAAGATACTGCCAAATTGAGGACGAAGGTTAAGCAGCTGGAATCTGAATGCATGACGATAGTGAAGGAGGCAAAGGCTGCAGAAGCCAATGCAGTGGCTCTAAGGAAGCAATCTGAAGGATTTCTTGTTGAGTATGACCGCTTGCTGTTGGACAATCAAAACCTTCGGGGCCAGTTGCAGTCAATAGACCGGAGGTTTTCACGTTCTGATAGCAAGAAGAACATGTAAGGAATCCACCACGTGATGACGAACAGATTTTCCTTTTCCCATCAATCACATTATAGTCTGTCCATGAATACGTGATGGGATTATATAATGCAAATGATTTTGAGTTATTATCTTGAATAATTCGTTTAAGCTAAACAGAGTGCTGAAGTAATCAAGTTTTGTATTGGTGGATTATAGAAAAACATTTGGCTGCTTATGTAAATGATATTTGAAATCAACCAGCCTAGGAGTTATTTTTGTAGTTTTGTGATGATAGAGATCTTTGATGAATTTGAAAACTTGTGAAAGAGTTGAATGACAGACTGGGGGGCATGGGGGTGGGGTCGGGGTCGGGTTCGGGTCGGTTTGATGGACACCCAAGTCTTGCCCGTCTTTGTCTGGACTTAAACGGCAATCCCAAACTTGTGGACTGGACCTTGACCATATTAAAACTAAGGGTGGCAATCAGGCAAAGTTTGGGCTTCAAAGCCATTGTAAACGTGTCAGGCTTCTGGCTGAACACATTTAAAAATCATCAAAATTCAAGTCCAAGTCCAGCTCATTGCCACCCTAATTAAAATGGAGGATAGGCTTAGAGGCCGAGAAAATCAATATCTGAGTCAGAAATGGGTAGCCTGCCGAAGCAAAAGTGACACTTTTTTTTTTTTTTTTTTCATTGAGCTCCAAAATGCACAAGTGCAAGGATAAAAGAGAAAAACAAATCCATAGAAGAGAACTGCAACAGTACCAACTATAACTCAAAACTCTTTCGGGTGTTGCAGGGTTCTCTCAAAGTACCTCTCAAAATTTCCCCAAAATACTCATTTCTGAAGCCAAAATGTCCCTCAATTTCTCTCAAAAGGACCCCAAATTCATACACTTTTATTTTATCATTATATAAATAATAAATGGGGGAGAAGTCATTTTATTTTCTCCACGTGATTTTGACTTCTCCCCACTTGATATCTCTCCCAATTTTATTGTCACATGTCCAGTGACGTGTGGATGCCCGAGCGTCCACCTCGGGTGTTTACGAGAGAAAATCCGAAGACCCATTCTTTTTACATAAACAGCTACCTAAGTAAGAAAAAAGAAGGGAAAATACACCATCTTTGTAGGGTTTTAATAATCAGCCGGTCAAACCTAGTTAGAAGTTCAGTCTAATGGGCCACCAGCCCTAAGCCCATCCTGTCCAACTATATAATGGTCCAGACTAGAGTGGACTGCAGACTAACCCAGACCTTTGACACCCTCTATTCACATTAATTTTTTTACCATTGTTTTTGGTAAAAGATAATATAACACCTCACATACATGCCCACAATCAGACCTAAGATAATCGGTAAGGTGCCATAAGGATTATAACCTTAATCATTATCTATCAATACCCAAAATGAATGGGTACATTTTGAAATCAACTAATACAATTATTCTCTCTTTTCTACCAAGGTGGTTACCTTGAAATGGACACATGGTATTGTTTTTTAAGTGAGTTGAAATTCTTTACACATAACAATTTTTAAGTGCTCTTTTAACTCTAGTTAGTAACTTTAACTTTTAGAGTTAATATATATATATATATAAACCAAGGTTAGATGGTTGAACTATTTTCCACTTGATAAATTCTTTCTACTCCACTGCAATCAGGGGTGGAGCCACACGGGGCTAGGAGCCCCTGATTTTTTAAAAAATCTTATAGTATTAATAGGCTAGGAGAGGACCCCCCAACCCATGAGGGCGTTTCCCCTTGCTTTTTAGAAATTGAATCATAGCCAATTGTAATTGAATTGAAGGAGAGTTCAATCGCACTTACATGCCAACATCTATCCTTCTTAACTCTTATTAATTGTGGTTAAGATTCACTAACTTTTAGTGTTCAATTAGATAAATTTATTTTTTTAAAAAAATATTTAATTATATTTAAGAATGTTTTAACTTTTAGGGCTAATATTTTTTTTTTAAAAATTAAAATTATATTATTAAATGAGAATCTTAACTATGAATAATAAAGATTAATAGAAACAGTGATGACGTGTGAGTGCGATTGAACTCATGCCTGAGTGATTCACTCTTCCTTTGTCTTTCTTCGTTACGTGGAGTTCAAGGAAGAACATCTGATGCAACATTTCGATCGCGCTACATACAACCTGCAACACTTGGCATGTGTGTCCAATGTTATGTGGCGCCATAGAGTGGCTGCTGGTCTCCTCATCATGATCCGGTGTCCGGATGAATTGACCTGTCAAACATAGGTCCACATAACGCAACCAGTGGGGCCCCATTTCCTAATCTAAACATGGTCATAAAATTATCAGAGTGTTTTCTTGACGTCTACCCGAGCAGCCACAAATGAGTAGGTGTACCATACAGATCAGAGAGGACAAAATCCTGTCCTGTTCAAGACGGCTCTTAGGTGGACGATAACGTTACCTTCACAGTGCCAAATCTTCCCTCCCTGGAGGCTGAGTAAAGACATCAGTATCATCAATGGGTGGTAGGTGTGTGTGTGTTACAACTCTGACTGGCAGGAAAGCTTCTTGCATTGACGGCAGAATTTCAGTCTCTCTGAGACTGCGAGAGTAGGTAGTAACGAACAAGCCATCGTATTAGAATATTTAACCAATAAGCATGAAACGAATTTCGTGGGGGCATTTCCATTCTTTTTGATAAGTGTCTGACCAATATTCTTCAACAAGACCGGCATGATGAGTTGCAGAAGATTAATTTCCTTATTAAAAGCAGTTAACATATCATCACGTTTTTGCAACTGACGTTTTCGACGGCACTCACTCTAGGGTAGGATATTTTTTCAGATTTTTTTTCATAACCCTTCTTAGGAAGTCCTTTGCATGGCGGCTTTCACTATGGGACAGGACATTTTTTCTGTTTTTTTTCTATAACTCTCTTCAAGTAATCCTTTCCGTGATTGGAACTCGTGGCGTGGCATTTGACTCTGATACCATTAATAATGCCTCGGTCAATATTCCTCAAAAGATCGGCTTGATTGATAAAGTGCGGAAGATCAATTTAGTTATTAAATACACATAACACTTTTTGTTCCACTTATTCCATAACTATGCCTATTAAATAAATGAATAATTATATATATATATATTATTATTATTATTATTTTTTTTTTCTTTTCTGAAGTTCGATAGAATAACAACCCATGTCTTATTACTCTGACTATGGGTAGTAATATATTATAATTTTTTTTATGAAGTTCAGGAGAATAACTACCCTTATCTTGGGAGTCTGATTATGCCTCTCACGCTGCCACATGTCCCTTTTAACACCCTTTAATTATGGTTAAGATTGATCCACCCCCCTAGGTTCACTCACACATCTTTGGTTTTTAGAAAATATTATTTAAAAAAAATTAACCGTAAGAGTTGATGAATTTTAACCGGGGTTAAATTCTTTTTTAATAATTTTTTTTCTAAAAACTAAAGATAGGTGGGTGAGCCTTAGGGATGAGTAAATTTTAACCACAATTAAAGAGTGTCAAAAGGGACATGTGGCACCATTAGTAGCGTAACCGGACTCTCCACGTTCCCATGCTTGCCTCATGGCTATGCCTATATTTTTCTTTCCCAAAAGTTTATGGGAAGTGCCCCTATTTACTAGGATCCGTGTAGAATCTAAGATAATACACCACGTATACATGTGAGAACATACTCAAAATAATTAGAAAGCCTCGGATTACCTCGGTGGATGCCCGAGGTGGGACCTCGGGCATCCACACATCATTGGACATGTGGTGTTTTAAAGGGGGAGAGATAGCATATGGGGAGAAGTCAAAATTATAGGGAGAAAATGAAATAACTTCTCCCATTTTTATCGCCAGGTGCCCAATAATGTGTGGATGCCCGAAGTCCGAGAGGTAATCGGAAGCCAATTAGAAACATTCAGGATGACAGATCTTTAGTGTTACCAACCTACCTCTAAGGACCAGGATATGGTTAGGGCATAAATAGGAGCATAATTTTTCTTTTGTATCACGGAATGCTAACCTAAAATCAACCCTCATTTATTCCGTCTTGAGACAAGCGTTGCAATATAGCGAACAGTAGGATAACATTTTACCTTTTTAGTTGGTGGTAGAGTAAATAATTTTTCAAGTTAAAAATAGTGTGACAGACTATAAATTAATATGTTTTCATTTTTTTAATTTTTATAATAAAATTATATATAATAAATTTTATATTCCGAAAGAGTTACATCAAGATCAAGGGTTGGTACCGCATGTGCAGATTCCAAAGATGTATCAGTCCAACATCTTCCACTCCAACTCCAGCGGAACTTCTAACCGGAGCTACTTCAAAGTCAACTTTACTAGCAAGGGGAAAACCGGAGTCACTTAAAGCCAATCATACTATATATTACAATGCCAGAAGTCTTCCTCAGCCAAGTTGTGTCGTCTAAGATAAGGAAGCTAGAAAGGGAGATTTACATGACCACGACATAGCGTATATATTTTAACCATATACTAGCGGGTGGCACGTGCGATGCACGTGAGAGCGAGGGGAAGGAGTTAATCACAGTTAATAAGAGTTAAAAGGGACACATGTTAACTCATGGGTGTGATTGAACTCTCTCCGAATTCAATTGCAATTGACTGTGATTTTATTATTTAAATAAATAGATGAGGGTAGTTTGGGAATTAAAGTAAATCATTAAATTAAAGTTTTGTTTTATATAAGGGTAGTTTAGGAATTTCAGGAAAGTCAGGTTATCTCCCATTATAATAGTAATGATATGTTGTCTTTTTATATATAGTTTGCCACAGTATTAACACAAGCATGCAATATAAGTCCAATTAAAGATTTAACATAAGCCAGAATACTAATTTTGACACATGACTAATATAAGGCATTGTTTTAAAGTGTTATTATGAAACTTATATATAACTAAAAATGTATAATATTAAATCTTATATTATACCAACAAAAGAAGAATAGTTTTTATCTCACCGGAGCCTTATGATTGGACTCATATGATCCTCTAGAGAGCGGATCACAGTCAACCGCGATCGCACCCACAGCTGTTATCAATTGAGATTAAAATTCACTGACCCTCAGTTTTTTTTTTTTTGAGTGACATACTTACCACAAGGCAAGCCGTAGGCGAAGGACCCGAAGGAACACACACAACTGACCCTTGGGTTCAATAATCTAACTTTAGTCTTTTGGGAAAAGAGGTTAAAAATTTAACCTTAAGATTAAGAAATTTTAACCCTAAGGTTAATATTCTTTTAATATATTTTTTCTAAAGATTAAGGTGAGATTGTTAAACTCTTAAGGATTAGTAAATCTTAAATATAGTTAATAGAGGTTAATTGTATTTGGGTGAAGCTTCTAAGGGTTTGAGAGTGTGTGTTGTAGTGTAGGGTGTGTGAGTGGGTGTGTGTTTTCCTTGCCTTGACTGCAGCTATCGCCTTGTGGTGTAGTTGCCTTAACCAAGAAAACATGATCTTGTGTTTAGTCCCACATCGGACAATGTTCCAAGCTCTCAATCCCTTAAAAGTATCATCAAGCAAACATGATCTTGTGTTTAGTCCCACATCTCGGACAATGTTCCAAGCTCTCAATCCCTTGAAAGTATCATCAAGCCTCAAACGGTTAGTACCAGTTTTGGGGAGTGTTTGGGTGAAGTTTCTAAGGATTTGAGAGTGTGTTGTGGTGTAGGGTGTGTGTGAGTGGGTGTGTGTTTTCCTTGACTTGACTACAACTATCACCTTGTGGTGTAGTTGCCTTAACCAAAAATAAAATAAAATAGAGGTTAAAAGGTACACGTGTTGGCCTATGGATGCGATTGAACTCTCCTCGAGTTCAATTCTAATGACTTTGATCCGATCTTGATCCTCCAATAAGGATAAGCTACAATGATTGCAGTGTTACTTAAACACACCATGTACGTCAACAAATGTAGACTCATGGTCATGTTGAGAGGTTCGTTACTGGCTTTGGGTTTTCGTGTCCCAACCTGGTTATAGAGGAATTGGTTTAATAAATCTAACCGGACCTAACCTATTATCACCCCTACTAATGAGTATAGACCGGGAAGTGGGGACACAATCTGATTAATTTAATGTAATTTTCAAAATAGATTAGTTTTGAGCCGGAGCTCTGCATCATGTCATTGAAGCAGAACTCCCCTTTATATACTATTTATATACTACTAGTGGAGGCTGCACGGGCAAGGCACGTGCTTCCATCAAATTCATTTATTAAAAAAAACAATAAAAACATACCTGAACCTAGGGTTTGTGGGTTACCGTGTTTTCAAGCATCCAAAGCCCATCTTCGATGCGGAATCTATATCCCCAAAAAACAAAAACCATCTTCCTAAGTGTTAATTTCATAATGAGCATCTAATCTAAAAAAAAGTGAAATAATTAAACAATTACACAAGAAGAAAACAAAGAAAAAAAAAAGACAAAGGAAATAACAACTAACAACTCTCTTGACTCATCTTGAACTCCAAATGCAAGTACACGAATAAGTTAAAGTGTCTTACTTCTTGACACCTTAACATCTCGAATCACTGTAAAAAAGTAAATTCAATGGCGAATAATGAGATACACACAAAAAGTGAAATGATTTAGCAATCCTATTAAAAACCAAACTAAATACAATTTCATCCTCCTCCACCTCTGTGCAGATTTATAACGAATGACACAAGAAATATTTGTTTCATTGATCTTCAAGCAATGATTAAAAAATCAAGAACAGAACAGAATATTTCCATAAATATGAGATAAAAAAAACCTTCATCTTAATTCCTTAATGTTAGCATCTTAAGGTGTCCTACCTCTATAGATCCTTTTGAGTTTATCCGTCCCAGCCGAGTTCTGTTTGGGTGGGACCTTTGTTTGATGTGCAATGAATTTTATGACTTTAACAAAAAAAAAATGGGTTCAGACGAATGGTCTTTAAGATGAAAGTTTGGAGGAAATAGTAAAGAAAGGGAAAAGGTCATGCTGGAGAGATGGAGAATAGCCTGGACAGAAGAAAGTCGAAGGCAGGGATAAAACGTAAAAAGGGCATGCTCATACCATATGTTCGACAGTTGCTGTAATGACATAGGTAAGAATTAAAATATAAGTAAAAGTTTAGACAGAGAGGACAGCGGTAGATGTGAACCAAGGGTAATTTAAGGAAAGAAAGTTCGACGGAAAAGTTTGGACGGTAGTGACGTTAGGCTCTTTTATAAGGGTATAGATGGTTGTGGCACAATTATAATTTCTGACTAAAGAGGCTGGAGAAATTTTGTAATACAATAATTATAAAATTGTCAATATCATAGGGTAAAAAGGGGAGCTCGACTTAACCCCGTGAACCCCGTGAAGCAGAGCTTCTCTTTGTATTTGAAGTTTAAACAAAATACTATGTGAAAGGAAAATTTTGGATTCCTCGGATTATTGAAATGAGCCTGTCTGCATGTACACCCAATAGTTTATAACCAAGGAGTCATGGTTTAACATTAACTCAGATCTTATCTGTTTAATAATTGAGACAATACACTGGGAGTATCCATATACAGGGGTGGAGCTAGGGGCCGACCCTCCCAAAATTTTTGGAAATCCTTCTTCGGGGTGGTATGAAATAGTAAGTCTTTCAATTAAATTTTTTTTTTCTAAGTATAGTTGCTCCCTCCCACCAAATTTTTTTGTCATATATATAGCGGCCCTCCAATTGAGTCTGGTTGTCGCTAATGTCCCTATTGACACCCCTTAACTATGGTTAAAATTCACTCTCTTAGGATTCAAATACTTATCATAGGTTTTAGAAAAAAAATATTGAATTTTTTTTTAAACTTTAAGAGTTAGTGAATTTTATTTAGGGTTAAAAATTTGATATTAAAAAAAAAAAAAGGATAGGTAGGTAAACCTTAGGGGTAAGTGAATCTTAACCACAATTAATGGGTATCAATAGGGACACATGGTAACCTCAAGGGCATAACCAGAAAAAAGAATTTCTCAAAAAAAAACCTACCAAATTTTATTTTTTCTCGGGGACGTAGAATCCTGTAAGGTCCATACCCTTAAATTCAATAGTTTTTTTCTACATGTATTTGGTCCCCCTATCAAAAATTCTTCGCTCCGCCCTGTGCATAGACTAATTCTATTGAAATAAGTAATACTAATTCTGTAAATTATTTTTCATTAAATTTACAAGATTACCACCAACTTTATACTAAAAGAGATCTCTGCTCAAACGTCATGGAATAGAACTCGGCCTCATATTCAAATTCGAAAATTAAATTATAGTATCATATTCAAATAAGAAAATTAAATTATAGTATTATCAAAGGGAATGGGAGAGTAAGGACTCTTCCCTATAATTTTCTCGGACTCTTCATGGACACTGAAGCATAATAGTTCACGTATCTTTGTAGCTAATAGTGCAGGGATGTTTTTTTTATAGCTTCTGTCTTCTCTATTGCACTGAATTAAAGGAGGGTATTAAAAGGGACACGTGTCATCCCGTGGGATGAGGGCCAAATGGATTTGGTTTGGCGAGGGCCAGTCAAAATCTCCATCCTTGGGGGAGGGTAAAAGGATTCGGATTTTTTGATAAGTCACAACTGGTGACAATATCTGTCGGCCTTGGCTTGCCTCTGGCGAGAAAGGGCTTATCTCAGGGTTTCATAGAATAGGTGACATGTGGTGGAGAAGTCAAAATCATGGGGCCCATGATTTTGACTTCTCCACACACAAATGGACATATAGCGATAAGTGTGTGAGAATAAGGGGGAGAGATATCAAATGGGGAGAAGTCAAAAATCATGGGAGAAAATAAATGACTTCTCCCCATTTTTCTGCCAGCTGCCGCACAATGTATGGAACCTGAGAGCCCTTTCTGGCTTCGCCAGAGACAATCCGAGGCCATATCTATCTTATTTATTTTGAATGATAATTAAAAGGAAAGAGTGCAACATGAGGTATTGGTTAACATTAAACCGAATATCCGACTTAAAAGTAAGCTAGCTAAACATGATGGGATCAACTGTCGCACAAGCCAGCCGCTGTTTTGCCAAGTTCAAATGTTCTAAATTTCTATAACCCTTTTAAAAAGAGGCTTCTTTTGCCCCTGGTTTATTAATTTCGTCTAACATCTTTTGCCCTTATTCCATTTGCATCCCTTTTCTGTTTCTAATTTCTAAAACTCCAATCCAAAAGCTTCAAATTCGTTCCCTCTTCCTCTTCTCTCCTCCCTCTCTTCACCCCTAATTCATACGCCCCTTTCCATTTTCCTCTTCACTTCATTCTTAATTATTAATCTCTACATCCCTTTATTCCTAAACCCCCCCTGCAAATCTTATTCCCCACTCAACAGATCGGTCTCCTAATGGCTCACCGTCCTCACCTATTGGCACTTCTCCCCCTCCCTGAAAAACCTAATGAAGGAAAATAGGCAGACTAAGAAATTCAGGGAGCTGCCGAAGACCCAAAGTCAATTGTGCAGCGGTCGAATCCTCCTCCCGAATGAACGGAAACCGCGCCGTAATGAAGCTTGGAATTTATAATATGTATTTCTACTATTATTGTTGTGAGATTTCTCTTCATTAGACTTTGGTTTTGGTATGCTATTTCTTTGTCTGTGATGCTGATAATGTCAGTGCATGTCTAGTTGTTGTTTCATTGGAAGCAGGGAAGCCATTGGCGATACAACAGGTGGAGGTTGCTCCATCACATACCATGGAAGTGAGGATCAAGGTGAAGTGCACTTCCCTCTATCATACTAATCTTCATTTGTTTCCTTTTTTGTAAATTTTTTGGTTTTTTAGATTTTTTTTTTTTTTTTGTATTGCTAATGGTGATCACTATAGTGCAAGTCCCCATGTCCAGTTAGACACTAAGATTCTGTGCAGAGATATGTTAACCCACTTTCAGTTCTAGGGTTTCACGGTTTTATCTTCATTTGTTTCCCCTTTTTTTTTTATTAAAAAAAAATTATTTTTTCTTTTTAAATAAAATAAAAAATTCTATTGCTAATTGTGATCACTACAATGTAGGTTATGTCCCAATGCCCAGTTAGACAATAACATTCCAACGGTTTCTGATTTAGGTTGCGCCAGTTCGTCACTGCTTCCTCTCTATCATCTTCCTTTTGCTTGAGAACATACAACTGAAGGCATGTTCTCAATCAATAACGGGGAGGGAGAGCATATCAGTACAAGCAATCTTTTCCTTATTTATATTTGTATTAGTTTATTATTTATTTGAGCAGTTTCTTTCCCCTTTTCTGTTATCAATGGGTGATATATTGTATTCTTCTCTTTTCTTATGTTGGTACAGCTTTTCTTGGGTATTATCATCTGCATGATGTCGCTACACATGTATTTTGCTCCTCTAAGCATGCTTTTAGATTTGTCATTGCCAGTAAAAGCAGCTCCAAGGGTCTCAATGAAATTTCAGTCTATCAAAAAATAGATTCTTGATATAAGCTATCACACTTATCGAATAACAACTTCTTTAAATTGCTTTTGTTTTTATGAGTGGCCTTCTACTTTTCATGGTTCTCAAATGTCTATGTAACTGTGTTTGAGGTTACAGGAACAAGTCAATGTGTTGGTATTGTGGCAATTCTATATTTGAGGTAATTTTTATTTTTCATTTCTAAATGGCTATGGCTTACTTGTTCCCTATGTTTTTGTATTTCATTTCTAAATGGCTATGGCCTTACTTGTTCCCTATGTTTTTTGTTTTTCATTTCTATTTTTTCTTTGATTTATTAATTAAGAGGTTGGTGGCTTAGGACTGAATTTATGATTGGTGTGTTGTTTCTTACTTTCCAATAAAAGAGAGTATTTGTTGATTTTCTCTACTTAGTATTTCTTTGTGTTTAATTATTTGCCTTTAAGGGATTAATTTTTTTAGAATCGTTCCATACTAATTAGGTTAGATTTGATGGCATTAAGCTGCCATACTATGAGCATTCAGTTAATTTTTCTATTGGAGATATTACTTTCGAGCCCTTAGTTTGGAGATTTTTTGTTATATTTGTTTATGTTGTTTAAACTACAGTATCTAATATTTAATTTTTATATTATTTATATTATATTATATTATATTATATACTATGTAGTATAAAAATACTGTATTAATTTTTGTATCAATATATTATAATAAATTACCAATCTATTCTTTGGTATTATAATAAAATACCAAACTTTTTAATATATCTATTACCATAAGTGGATTTGAGGGTGCTTATTAAGCTCTTTGCAAAAGACCACGCCTCAGGAAGCGGAGGCCCTGAGTTCGACTCTTGCCATCCCTTGGGAGCCACCCGCACAAGGTTCCATGGTTCTCATGGACCTTTGGTTACCGGTTCATGTGGGTTGCGGGGTCTTGCATGCGCCCGAGGTTTACTTGGTCTACCCAAAGGGTGGGCTTAGGGTTCCTCATTACAAAATAAGAATAAAAATAAAAATCTGGAAGTCTAACTTCGCAAAGTTTCAAGTGTGGCAAACATGGGTTGTCCGGATTCAAGTAATTATTCTCGAAGAATGCAAGGAAGGTGGGATAGTCTTTCTTGTAGGCCAAATGATAGAGAAAATTACTCACAGTCCAATTGGGATTCATGTATGGTATTAGGTTTTTCCATACTATTTTTTTGACACTTTCGATGTATTTTCTGATTTCAGGTAAAGTATAAGGTTTTCCCATACCATTTTTGACTCAATTGTTTTTTTTATCCTTTTGTTTGTTTATACAGGAATGACAAATAATCCTAATTTTGTGGAGGAAGTATCACCACATTTTGGAAAAGACAATGAGATTATTGTCGTGCGTTCACATACCATAAATCTTATCCATAACTTGCCTTGGATTTTAGCCTATTGTCTTTCGTGGATTTTCCATGTTCTGATTTTACTTCCTGCTTTTGCAGGGATGCCAGACTGGGAAGAGGTTGTTAATGGTTACAACTGATCTTTTATCTACTGTAAGTAGGACTTTAAACCTTTAACACATTTAGTTGGTATTATGTTCCAAAGTAGACCACACGGACAATCTAATGTCGTAGTTGTAGTCATAGTGTATGTGCAGGGCAAACCATCTACCAAGTCCTATCCACGGGATCTACGCAAAAATAAAACAATACATTAATAAACTTTTCTATTTGGTGATCTGTCCTTATTTGTTTAATTCTGTTTGCAACTTCATCAACTTTCATTTTACCTTGATCTTAAGAGACGTGGTCGAGGTCATTTATTATATGTAATTATGATGACTGGTGTGAGATTCTTATTGTAAAAAGGTACTATTCTTTTTTTAGGAGTTCAAAGGAAATTGAGGGGAAAGGTTGGTCTATAGAATGTGTGAATATAGAAATGTGGTTAAAATATAGAAGTTTGGTTAAAACAGAAATGACATAGACAACTTAGAAGAATTTTTTTGGAAATAAAAATCTAAAGTGAAATGAGTTAATGATGGTTGTAGAAAAGAAATCTGTTTCATCTGTTAACTATGATGAGAAGGATAAGGAATCTGGTAATTTGGTGCAAACGAATGTGCACACTTTGATGCATCAAAATCAATTGGGCCGAGTGGGAGTGGACATTTTCTCACAGCTATTATTAATCTTTGGATACAATCCCTTAGGTAAGAATTTATTTGGTTGTACCTTAAGACTCTTTTCTCTTATTACTCCTCTCATTTTATTTGTTGTACCTTAAGTCTCTTTTCTCTTCTTACTCCTCTCGTTACTTTGTACTCAGCTATTTCACCTTGATGGCTGACTTGTACTCAACTTGTCTACTATTCTAATAGTATACATTTCATGCTTTCCAAAATTCTACTGGATTGCTAATAGTTTATACCAGAAGGTAAAGCTAGATTCCATTGACTTTGTTCCACCTATTATATAGCTAATATTTCTTATATTACCAAACTATGAATTTTTAACCTTAGAAAGATTTATATCTACATGTTCTTTATTGTTAATTTTCACTCTATTGTACTCTATATATCATCACAATTGACAGTCATCCAGGTACCTACGCGTTGGTAACAGATAAATGACAATCGGCTGGTAGATGGACTTTCAACAAAGCTCCTGTGCTTATTTTCTGTTTCAGCTGTTCCTGTGAGTTTCTATACATATTTTGTCTTTACAAATTGTGAGATCCTTTACCAAACGTTTGCTTTATTTGGAGACTACCAACTTCTTAAGTCTTGGTCATTGTATGACTCAGGAATCTTGCCAACAACAATATAGAATGATCCATTCTACAAAACTACAAAAAACTGCAGCAGATATTCTCGATCAGCTGATCGGACCAATATTTTGAGTTGGGGATCTCATAGGTGGGGCCACCTTCATGTTTTCCTTGTGCAAATTTGCTAATTTGGTAGTCTAAAAAACACTTACCTTAGATATCTTTTACTTGGATTTGGATTTAACATAATTATGCATATTGTGGATTTCTTCTTCTCAAGTCAGTACTACGATACTCAAATTTAGTACTCTAATATAACTAATGACGTTGTATAGATTTGGGCATATGTGAAATTTATATTATTGGAAAAAAAGTCACTTTGTACAAAGGTTCCACCTGCAAGCAATAAAAGAAGTTTTTGTGGATGCACCATTTCCATTCTCTTTTGGTTATTGTATAGTTATATTGTAAATTCATTGTGCAATAACCAAGGAGTCATGATTTAACATTAACTCAGATCTTATCTGTTTAATAATTGAGACAATACACTGGGAGTATCCATATACAGGGGCGGAGCTAGGGGCCGACCCTCCCAAAATTTTTGGAAATCCTTCTTCGGGGTGGTATGAAATAGTGGGTCTTTCAATTAAATTTTTTTTTTTTTAAGTATAGTTGCTCCCCCCCACCAAATTTTTTTGTCATATATATAGCGGCCCTCCAATTGAGTCTGGTTGTCGCCAATGTCCCTATTGACACCCCTTAACTATGGTTAAAATTCACTCTCTTAGGATTCAAATACTTATCATAGGTTTTAGAAAAAAAATATTGAATTTTTTTTTAACTTTAAGAGTTAGTGAATTTTAATTAGGGTTAAAAAAATTGATATTAAAAAAAAAAAAAAAAGGATTGGTAGGTAAACCTTAGGGGTAAGTGAATCTTAACCACAATTAAGGGGTATCAATAGGGACACGTGGTAACCTCAAGGGCATAACCAGAAAAAAGAATTTCTCAAAAAAAAACCTACCAAATTTTATTTTTTCTCGGGGACGTAGAATCCTCCAAGGTCAATACCCTTAAATTGAATAGTTTTTTTCTACATGTATTTGGGCCCCCTATCAAAAATTCTTCGCTCCGCCCTGTGCATAGACTAATTCTATTGAAATAAGTAATACTAATTCTGTAAATTATTTTTCATTATATTTACAAGATTACCACCAACTTTATACTAAAAGAGAGCTCTGCTCAAGCGTCATGGAATAAAACCCGGCCTCATATTCAAATTCGAAAATTAAATTATAGTATCATATTCAAATATGAAAATTCAATTATAGTATTATCAAAGGCAGGGGTGGAGCCAGGAATTTTTCATTAGGGGGGCCAAAATACATGTATACAAAAAAAAATTTGGTTTGAGGGTATGGGATTTGGGGGCGGAGCCCCCGAGAAAATTTTTGGGGTAGTTCTTTTATTTTGAAAATTTTTTTTCTCAGTAATACATTTGAGGTCGCCCCGTGTCCTATTAATACCCCTTCATTGTGGTTAAGATTCACCCACCTATCCTTGGTTTAAAAAAAATATATCAAATTTCTTTTTGAACCCTTGTTAAAAATTCACTAACTCCTAAGATTAAAATTATTTAAATATTTTTTTCTAAAATCAAGGATAAGTAGGTGAACCATGAGATTGGGTGAATTTTAACCATAGTTAAGGGGTGTCAATAGGGACATGAGCATAAGGGGACTCCATTGGGGGGCCACTATACATGTGACAAAAAAAATTGGGGGGGCCACTACATCATATAGGACAAAAAAATTGGGGGGGCCAAGTATACTAAAAATATTTTTTTTTAATTGAGGGGCCCACTAGTCATACTAGCTAATAGTGCAGGGATGTTTTTTTTTATAGCTTCTGTCTTCTCTATTGCACTGAATTAAAGGAGGGTATTAAAAGAAAGCAAAGTACCTATCACCCGGCCTGATAGAGAACTACAGCTCGACCGATCAAGACTTTGGACCGGGATCGATCGTTTCGACCGGGAAGGAGATAAATAAAGAAAGAAAGCTGGCTTATGTTTTACTATTTCGGTGTCTAATACATACGCGAGGATGGACGTGTTCGCGTATGCATCGATTTTTTCAATCTCAATAAAGCATGTTCCCAAAGATGGTCTTGGTTCATCTTTCTTTGTCTTGGTAGGCCTTGAAAAAGGTGTAAAGAAAGTAAAATGGAAGTCCAAAAACGAGACGAGGAAAGATCAAAAGAGTGTAGTCAATCAAGTCTACTTAAGAAAGGAAAGATTAGACAGGCTAATTGACTGGTTCGGTCTATCCCTTAACCGAGGGTACCTTCTTCTTGAAAGAATGACCATGAGAATGTCTTCTGGTCATGCCTTCTATTCTTTACGTTTTTATATTCCCATATGCAATGATGGAGATGGAGTACAATTTCCTATCGTTTGTTAATTTCCTGGCTTAGTGTAAGATAGAGATATGCATATCTCATCTTCCCCAATTCCACATGTATAATGGATACGGGTGCCCGAGACGGCACCTCGTCCGATTCCTCGCTCAGGCCAAATGGATTTAGTTTGGCGAGGGCCAATCAAAATCTCCATCCTTGGGGGAGGGTAAAAGGATTCGGATTTTTTGATGAGTCACAACTCGTGACAATATCTGTCGGCCTTGGCTTGCCTCTGGCGAAGCCAGAAGGGCTTATCTCGGGGTTCCATAGAATAGGTGACATGTGGTGGAGAAGTCAAAATCATGGGGCCCATGATTTGGATTTCTCCCCCACACAAATGGACATGTGGCGATAAGTGTGTGAGAATAAGGGGGAGAGATATCAAATGGGGAGAAGTCAAAAATCATGGGAGAAAATAAATGACTTCTCCCCATTTTTCTGCCAGCTGCTGCACAATGTATGGAGCCCGAGAGCCCTTTCTGGCTTCGCCAGAGACAATCCGAGGCCATATCTGTCTTATTTATTTTGAATGATAATTAAAAGGAAAGAGTGCAACATGAGGTATTGGTTAACATTTGTTAATGGGTTAGAAAACCGAATATCCGCCTTAAAAGTAAGCTAGCTAAAGATGATGGGATCAACTGTCGCACAAGCCAGCCGCTGTTTTGCCAAGTTCATGATAGAATCCCAATATAGATAGAGTCGAATCTGTATCTTATCTGTAACCAACTCTCTGATAGAGTCCTAGTATAGATAGACTCTAATCTGTAACCAACTCTCTGCTTTAAGCTTATCTTAATGCTTATCTCTTATCTGTAAACTCAATCTCTTCAATATATATTATGAGCAGACCCTCAAAGGGTACTCAAGGTTTTCACAGCCACATCTCTCCAAGTTATCTTACATGGTATCAGAGCCAAAATCCAAAACCACCGAAATGGCTACTCCTATTGAACCACATACGCCCTCTTCTGCTGACGAAGTCTTTTCTTCTCAACATCTCCAACATCAGCCAATTGGTTTCCATCAAACTTGATGGCTCGAATTTCCTCTTATGGCGCAGCCAAATCACACCAATCCTCATCTCGCAGGATCTCTTTGGTTATGTAGATGGGAGTATTAAATCACCTGATCAACTTCTTGGAGCCAAACCAAATCCAGCATACCATACCTGGAGGCGGACTGATCAATTTATCCTTAGTTGGATAAATGCCACCCTCACCCCTAGTGTGTTAGCCCACACGGTTGGGTTATCTTCCTCCTATGCTGTATGGCAGTCACTGGAAGATACTTTTTCCCAGCACTCTCGTGCTCAATCTATGCGCCTTCGTGGCGAACTTCAAACAGTCAAGAAAGGGACTGCATCCATATCCGAGTTCTTACTCAAGATTAAAAGCCTCTCGGATTCACTCGCGGCAATTCAACAACCCGTATCTGATGATGATCTGGTTCAGCATACTTTACATGGCCTCCCTGCTGACTATGAGTCGTTTATTACGGCTATTACAAACCGCTTAGAACCCATCTTCTTCAAGGAGTTGCGTTCTCACCTTCTTCAACATGAACAACGGCTAGCTCACCTTCATCCTCCTCTAGCTGGAACAGATTCCCAGCCTACTGCCCTCTACACCACACGAAACAACAATCGTGGCAATAAGTTTCGAGGTCGTGGCAATCGCTCCTTCTCTCAGAGCTCAAATCGTGGCCGCAACAATAGTGAGTCCTCTCAAGGCCGTTCTGGCCGAGGCAATGGTCGACCCTCTTATCTGTAACCAACTCTCTGATAGAGTCCTAGTATAGATAGACTCTAATCTGTATTGGGATTCTATCAGTTCAAATGTTCTAAATTTGTTAATATAAACGTCTAAAAATTCCAATAGACCACGTAAACTATTTGAACGAAGATTAATGTGTTCGAATGTTTTCTTGGCCAAATTCAATGGGTCTAAATTTTTTGATAACGATAAAAAATTCCTACTGACCAGTTCTCATTCTATCAAACATGCATAAACACACCCCATTTCCCAATGATTGTATATCACAAACTAAATTAAGCTCTTAGAGTGTTTGGCAGCTCGATCAGTTACGAAACCATTAATGGCACCAAACACCTCAATGACCACGGCTGCCAAACTGGCTTTGCTAGCCGTGGTGATAGTCTCAGAGGCCAAAGGGCATAAGCTTAAAGAAACAAGCATGGTGTTGTACATGCATGACTATGATACCGGTACCAACATCTCAACGGTTGCCGTCCCCGGGAATCCAAAAACGTGTTGGAAATTCTTGAGTTTGGGACAGTTTTTTCCATCGATGATGCACCAACGGTGGCTTATGATTGAAACTCGACGCAGATTGGGAGGGCACAATGAATCTACATAAACTCTGCAAAAGAGTGCTATGATTTTCACTACCTAGTGTTGTTAATATTCACTAACAAGGCTTACAATGGCAGCACTCTTGAGATTCAAGGAGCGAATCGATTATGAGATTTTTCCGGTAGCTCCACATGTCACTTGTTTCTTGAGTTCTGGTTGACTGGTAGAAGGAAGAATGTGGTGGCAGAGATCGTCGTTTGTTGGAGAAGAAGGGGTTCGCCTTGTCAAAGACACTCCGATGACGAAATGAGTATAGGAAGAAGATGGAATGCAGAAAGTGAACTTAGAACAGATGTTGAAAATGTATGAGGTAGAGCATTTGCTTCTGGTTTCAAGAAAATGAGTGGTATTTTGGTTGATTTTCTCAATCTCCATCTTACTGTGGGTCGAGGTGTATTTATAGACCCAAGTGAGTATACCCGTTCATGCCCATAGATGACCGTGCATCTTGCTTTGCGATCATTACAAAATATGTTTGACAGATCTTCTCCTAAACGTGTTGTACGTGTAAGCCTACTTCTTCTCAGGTCGGTTCAATCGAAAGCAGTTCGAGATGACCAACATTAAATGCTAAGTCAGTTCTTTTCACCCAACACCAGAGAAATTTGATCACCTCCTAATGCTTCCGTCCTCCAAGTCGGTCTCGTCCTTATTACCACAAGTTCTGAAATCGTCCTGTAGATCACGAGTTCTGAAATCGTCCTGTAGTCTACGAGTAGGGGCTTGTCTTCAATTAGGGTATGGACCCGAGCCCCAAGACTTGTGTATCCCCCAATTTTCTCCATTACATATAGAGAGATGTCGGTGGTGTCTAGTACCAGAGTTTTCCGATTCGCGAGGGGTTACGCCATTTTAGAGATTGTTTTCGTAGACATACCCAATCTGACTGTGATCATCAGGTGGAATGTAGCAATTTTTCATTACTAGATTGGAGTCTGTTTGGATACACGCCTTATTGTAACTTATTCAGTTATTTTATGTTAAGGTGGCTTTTGGATTGAATTTTTTTGGCCTAAAATCAATTCTGATAAAATTGATTGTGTAGAAATTCACGATCAAATGATAGTGTTTGAAGAATACGAAGTTGAGAGACTCACATACGTATTCTATTCTCCCAACACTAACTATTATTTGAAAAAATGATTATTTGACCATTAATTTCTACACAATCAATTTACCAGAATTGATATTTGGCCAAAAAACTCCAATCCAAACGCCCCATAAGTGTTTCTATGTAGGTGGGCATGGCGATATGAAGTCTCAACATGGACTCCCCTGATGTACGTTTCTCCTCAATAAAGTCTCATTGATCATAAGTAAGTTTCAATTGGATAATTTATATCGTCCACATCGGATTACCTCTGGCACACGCCCGAGGCTAGGCCTCGAGCATCCATTCATCACCCCGCATTTGGCGCTAAAAAGGGGAGAAATCATTTCAATTTCTCCCATGTTTTTTGAATTCTCCCGCATTGATATCTCTCCCCCCTTTTCTCACCACATGGCTGGTGATGAATGGACACCCGAGGCCCAGCCCTGGCGTGCATCAGAGGTAATCCGATGCCTATATCGTCTAATGGGAGACGGTTTCGTGTGTGCAATCCTACACACAACTCTTATGTGCCCCTTACTTAAAGCATGCCATGTGTCCATAAAATATTCCAAATTAGTGCGATGATTGACGCAGACTCGCAGTCACCTCCATCCAATTGATTTTTAAAATGGAAGTGATTAGAAACTCCATCCAATTGATTTTTAAAAGGGAAGTGATTAGAAACTCTCCCATAGCAAGTATTGCAGAAATGGAGTGCTAGTCCGATCCAAGCGGATTACCACTTGAAAAAAAAAAAAAAGGTTACGGATTAGCTAGTAATGAAGAACATAGTACATTAGTACTGGCCGTTGCGTACTGCTCTATCCTTGGGTTGCGCTGTTGCCCGGTAGTGTCTCAACAAATAAGTGGGGCCCTCCTCTGCTGATGTGGGGCCCACCTTGTTGAATGTGAGATCCCTGATTTTCAGACACAACCAGCCAACAACGCTACAACGAGCGCTATGCCTATCGAGACTCCTTAGCTATATAAGCAGCTTCCAACGCGTCGGGTGGGCATGAGTTAGTGTGTGTTAGTTTAGAATATTATTTTTAAAAAAAATATTTATAACAATCCCATTCTCCATTGGATAAAAAAGGTAACGGACATAGTAGTTGACTTGGTGGGCCATGTACATAGTATGACCAATTAAAATAGAAATAAAAACTCCTCTCTATGAAAAGTCCAAAAATAACGTAAGAGAAGAAAACGTGACAAGAGGCCACTTATTACTTACTAATTAAGTAGTAAGAAAGAAAGAAAAGCAGTGACTCTGTGGTATCCAAACTAGCTTAGTAATGAAGAACAGTTAAGTTCCACCTGACGATGGCGTTGAGATTGTCAAGGTCGAGCAAAACCGTCTCCAAGGTGGCGTAACCCCTCGCGAAGCGGAAAAGGCCCGTACCGGACACCACGGACACCTCTCTATACTTTTGGAATTCTCGGTTCGCCCCTTGAATCTCTAGGGTGCTACCGTTGTAGGCCTTGTTTGTGAATACTAAAGACACCAGCCAGTGAAGATCAGTCCCGTCTTTTGCGGAATTCACGTACATGCCCTGTAGCCTCCCAATTTCGGTCGAGTTTCGTTCAAATGCCACTGTTGCTGCATCGTCGATGGCGATAATCGTCCCAAACTCGAGAATATACCACTTCTTGAGAGGGTTCCCGGCCACCGGAATGGCCGATATGTTGGTACCGGTCTCATAGTCGTGCATGTAGAACACCATGTTGGTTTCTTTAAGCTTACGGCCTTGGGCAATGGCCTCTGAGCCTATCACCAGTACTGCTACTAGGATCAATAGCAAGCTCAATTTGGCAGCCATGCTCACTGGGGTGCTTGGTGCCATTGATAGCTCAACTTGTTTGTGATACTTAACCGTTGCTGCAATGGGTTCTATTTATAGAGAATAGCAAGCAGCTTGGTACTATGTCTTGCCGCCTGCATGGACCAGTCTCCTCTACCTACCATCTGATTCTAAAGATTCCACACTTCACGTCTCCTTTTGTCTTTTACTACCTACCCTAAGTTTAAACTTAGCCTAGGAAACAATATCTGCCATCTACTATAAGTCTTTAGTACTATATTGTTATTTTTGTAGGCTTATGGTTATATTATATTATATTATAAACAAGAGATCGAGTGACACTTCTCTTTTTCATCTATTCTCTGCTTTGTCATGTCACATCTACAATTATTAAAGTGAACAATTTTAGAAGATCATCCTAAGCTTACTCTCACAAAATCTAAACTGTCTTTTAAAATAATTAAAAAAATGGGACGCACAAGTGAGCACACGGAGAATCCTTAGTTTTATTACCTAAAAGGATGAGACTGGACTAAAATGCCTCTTGTACTCAACTCAGTTTGTGACAATACAACCGTTGCTACATCGATGTGTTATTGAGAGTTTACACTTTGCAGTTCGTCTTGCCAGCAATCCAAATGCCTCCAAATGCCTTCATGTACTCCTCTGCCATCTGAGTTGAATTTTCTTCTCACGTCTCCTTATGTCTGTTACTGTAGAGTAATCGAAGGAAAATAAATCATCTATTCTTTGTGTTATAAATAATTCATCTATTCTTTGTGTTACAACATTTATCGCATCCTATTCGATTTTGAAAGTGATTGTCAACAAAGGCTTTTACTCCAGCAGAGTTTTTTTTGGAGAGGGCCATTTTTCTTAGTTTTTATTAATCTTTTCATCTTCTTCTCTTTGTCAGCAGTGGCTATCTGCCTTTCTTCCATTTTTAAGGCTCGGGCCTGTTTCTTGGCTTGGACCTCCTTTTAAATATCGACATTTTGAGTCTGTTTCTTTTTCTTTGCTCCCATGTTTTCAAAAAGAGTCCAGTCTTCTTCACTTTGTTGTATAAGAGTCATTAAATGATATCCTTCAACACAAAATATTATTTTATCTTATAACTGATTATGCGATGGTAGAGACAATAGTTGGGACAGTCCATCATTCTGATCTCTCGGGATCTTCTGCTTTTCGGGAGAGTAATCAATTCTTGGGCAAGGAGGTCTTCGAACAAGTCTTTGACGATGTCATCGAATAAAGAATAGGTCTTATTCATTTTCTCTTTAACGATGACTCTTTTTGGAGGGTCACGTTTTTCCTATTGTTGTGACCTTCTAGCTCCAACCAGAACTGGTCATTTTCCCCTATTTGGTTGGCTTGTTGGCCTAGCAGCAGTTGATGTCGGTTTCGTGGTCTTCTTGGTTTTGACCACTGTGGTTGTTGATGATTCGAGGCGACCAGTGCCTCAACCACGTCTTTTCTTTCCTATGTGAAGCTCCATGTCATACGCCTTTGTGCATTGATCATCAAAACCTACAAAGGTTTGGACAATGAACACAGTTAACAGATCATGTTGGAAGTTATTTAGGCACATCCGGAGTTGAATGAACTTCTGATGGCAGAAGAATGTTAAAGCTCTCCATCGAGCAATGAACCCTGTTACATACTCATTGTCCCTCTGCTTGGTCTCAATCAGCTCTGTAACACCCACTCACCTTTGATTGTTGTAGAACTGTTTGTTAAATTCTGATTCCATCATCTTCTTATCCGGGATTGACGTCTCAAGGAGGTTTGCATACCATATATATGAAAGCATCACCCTCAAGGGATTGCATAAAAAAGTTGGTGGAAAAGAACTCCAGTTCTGGCTACTGGCCTATATCTCATGAGACAGTGGAGAAGATGTTTCCTCGGGTCCCGTGTGTCGTCAAACATCTTAAATGTAGGCTGAAAAAGTAGGGTGGGAATGAAATCGTATCCATAATTGCAGGATAGGGCTTCACAATCATCCGAGCATCCTCTTCTTTTTTTTTGGCCTTCCGCATTTGATTGCGAACGGTCTCTTCGATTACAGTAAGAAGAGACGGTGAAATTCTTCCTACCAATAAAGCTTGGTCTGGAGTTGGCACAGATTCTGCTACGCCCAATCCCATGATAGAGCGGGAGTTACGGTCGTACGAGTTTGAGGTGTCGCGACTTCCCCTTGGGTACTGCTCTATCCTTGGAAAGAGAAGTACGAGTCTTATATTGACGGGGCAACTGATGCAGACTTGAGAGCTACCAGTTAGGCAAGCCAGTTCCTACATTTGGGCCATCATGACTGCAATTTCTTCATTTGTGTTCCTGATCTGTGCCTGTAGGTCAGCTATCTGGTGTAAGGATCCGAATTAAATTCCTCGTTTTCATGATATGTGATTTAATTTTCTAGATAAATATGCTTAATTTTATGCATTAATCCTATGAGAAATTTATGTGTGAAAACTGGAATAAGAAAATCTATTTATTTCATTCAATTTAGCCCCTTTTTAGAAATAAATTGCATGAAATAAAAGAAAAAAAATTTGGCGGCGGCCGATCGATCGATACACCACCTCCGATCAATCGTCGGCGGCTTCGACTGATCAACACAAAATGGCCGATCGATCGTCATAGGGTGATTTTGCTTGGGAACGGTGTTTTCCGTCTTTTTAAGTTCCCTATGGTCCCTAAACTCTATAAATAACCCTTCAACTTGTGAGTTAAGGTTTCTATAGGCTTCTAAACCTAAAAGAAAGAAAATGGAGAGTTTTCTGAGAGATCAAAAGGAGGAAACTTAGGGAGTTCAAGAATTTAATCAGAAAAAGGAAGAAGGAGGCTTGAAGATCGAGATCGAGCCTTATTCGCAAGTGATAGATCATACGGAAGCGATCAAATGAGGTAAATAACGAACTTAGTTTTCCATATCTTGAATATTAATCTAAAAGAGGAACTAAAAGATGTAGATCTAAGTAAGAACGTAAAGATAAGTAAGATTTATGAATTTCTATCGTTCTTGATTTATTATTTAATGAATTGTTAAATTAGGATGTGAATAACCACGTTTATACTTTGTTTATGCTTCAATAAGGGGATTGAGAATTTATATTGAATGTATGTGGATATATGAGGAGGATGAGATGAATGTATGGAGTTGAATGGAAGGTATGAAGGAAATTGAATGATTGAGGTGAATTATTTGTGAAAGAATGATTTTATGTTAGTGTGATTTTGTAATTATAATCCATGAGAATCATTATTGATAAAATATGTGAATAATTATGATATTGATCTTGATTAAAAAAAGGGTTTTAATATTTAAATTAGATTAAGACTTATGCCTATTAAAGATAAACTATGATCATAGATTGTTAAATTATTAGAAATATAAAAATTATGTGTTTATTTTATATTTTTATATGTGATATATATTTGGTTAAAGTAATCTTTGATGAGAATCAAGTTTGCCTAGGCCTGGTTAACATAGTGGAATGAGACATTATAGTGAGATGTCCTATGGTCCTTGACTGTTAGTCTTAAGTATAATTTAACCAAAGGTGTATCATTGTGCACTCACCAATGAAAAATATGCACATGTATGAAGAGAAAATTAAGAGCACTAATAAGATTACAAGTAAGACCAAAAGCAAAATAAGGAAGTAAGAAAGAAAGGCACCCCAAAGCGATAATGCATGTTTACATTTTGTACCACCGAATACCATCAAAACGACAACAAGTATGACAAAGTAAGTAAGCCGTCATACCGGAAAATATACTAAGCTGTCCATTCTGAATAATGTACGAAGGCTGGTATCTCAGTAAATTAAAGTATAGTGTAATGGGTAAAATTCGTAAAAACCTAAGTATGACAGTAACGAGCTCGTCCTCAGTGTGGCGTTATCGTTTGAACTCATTCCGTCGTCTCTTCGACGACGGGCCCGTTGTCGTATGGACGACGATCACGTCCTCACTTTGACGACGGACCCGTGGTCTCACGGACGACGATCGCGTCCTCATTCTGACGACGTATCCGTCGTCTTATTGTCAACGATCACGTATCCTAACACGAAATGAGATCTGGCGCTACTGCCCAGTCGCCTGGGACTGATCCTAACTCTACGATGGTAGGTGGGAAACACTATCTTGGCATTAAATGCAGCATTAAATGCCATTTAATGTCAGTCACCTCGGACGAGTTCCTACTCTTTGCCTGCTCTCTTTTATGTGCAGATACGCGTGCAGTACGGATGACCGGGAAATCTATCTAAAATGATTACTGAAGTACACATCAGGGATTTGAGGTGTGCATGGACATCAATGGGTGCCCATGGCCATGGCAGGGGTGGCCTATATAAACCTGTGAAAAACAGTGTGAAGGGGACGGAATTTTGGGAGAGCTAAGACCTTCGAACTCTCTATATTTTCTTACTGTTCATCATCTTCTACACCTACTGACTTAATCATCGGAGTACAGGTCAGGGTATCACACCCTCCACTCCAACCTTCTATCGGTAAGTCAGAACTTGGGATGAGCTGTTGCTGACGCGTGTCCTTTCGGTAATTTCCCCCCACAAAAATTGGCGCCGTCTGTGGGAAACTTAGCCGAAACCACCCTTTGCTCACACCACTTCTTTCAGTCAGCATGGCAGACCAAACTCCTCAGTCTATCATCAAAAACCAGCCCCTTCAAGCCTTTCCATGCACCCCTTCCACCATAAAAACGGTCGCATCAGGCCCGTCTTCTGGACAACCAGAAAGGCCCATGACCACACCTGATCCCATCCTGTTACTATTACAACAACAACAGGCCACTCGGGTCCGTGGAAGAGGAGAACACGGGTGAGTCGCGGATAAACCACTCTGTCGAACCCACGAAGCTTGTCAACCTGGGGACGGAGAACGAGCCAAGAATGCTGCAGATCGGGACTTGTTTGACAACGGACGAAGAGCGGGAATTGATAAATTTTCTGAGGAAGAATCTTGATGTTTTCGCTTGGTCACACGAGGACATGACAGGTATCCGTCCTGAAATCATCTGCCACCATCTCAACGTTGATCCCGTAGTCAATCCTGTTAAACAGAAGCCTCGTAGACTTGCTCCAGCGTACCACGAGGCCGTCAATGAAGAGATCGATAAGTTAATTCGGCACGGGTTCATTCGTGAGGTCCAATATCCGGAGTGGATAGCCAATGTAGTAGCTGTTCTGAAGAAGAACGGGAAAGTCAGAGTCTGTATCGATTCACTAATGTTAATAAAGCCTGTCCGAAAGACTTCTTCCCAGTTCCCAGAATCGATAGACTGATCACGACAACCGCGGGTCATGAGATGTTGAGCTTCATGGACGGGTATTCGGGTTACAATCAAATCCTCTTAGCGGAGGACGATCAAGAGAAGACGGCCTTCATAACGGAGCGTGGCCTGTTCTGTTACCGGGTCATGCCCTTTGGCCTGAAGAATGCCGGGGCCACTTATCAACGGCTAATGAATCTGATGTTTGGACCCTTGCTTGGTAAATCGGTGGAGGTGTATATTGACGATATCGTTGTGAAAAGCCGAACTCGGGTCTCTCTTGTAGCCGACTTGGCGGAGCCGTTTTCTATTTTACGCACTTTCAACCTGAAGTTAAATCCTGAGAAATGTACATTCGGCGTCGCCTCGGGCAAGTTCCTTGGTTATCTCGTCAGTCAACGGGGCATCGAAGCAAATCCCACGTAAATCCGTGCTCTGATAGATATGCCGGAACCGAAGACAAGGAAAGAAGTTCAAAAACTGACGGGACGTATCGCTGCTCTCAACTGGTTTATATCAAAGTCTTCTGACCGATGTAGACCTCTGTTCGAGTTGCTGAGAAAGGATTCCGTCTTCAGATGGACAGAAGAGTGTTCCCAATCTTTCGCCGCCTTGAAGACGTATCTAGGCTCTGCTCCGATCCTCTCCGTACCTGAACCTGGTGAAGTGTTGTACCTCTATCTCTCCGTTTCGGAACGAGCCATTGGCTCCGTGCTGCTCAGAAGTCACAACGGCGTAGAGAAGCCTGTTTATTTCGTCAGCAAAACATTCCACAAGGCAGAATCCAACTACAGCAGAATGGAGAAGGTATGCCTGGCTCTTGTCTTTTCTGCTGAGAAGTTACGTCCTTATTTTCAAGCACATACCATCGTCGTCATCACCACGTACCCTTTGAAAACTGTGTTGGGGCGACCTGAAACCGCGGGACGTCTGTCGAAGTGGGCAGTGGCGCTTAGCGAGTTCGATATCCAATATCAGGCCCGAACCGCAGAGAAGGGGCAGGCCGTTGCAAGCTTCCTAGCCGATTTTCCCGTGGAGGAGGCCGAAACTTCAGCAGAGCCCGACCGTCACGAGCTCCCAGACGATGCGGAGGAGGATCCCGTTGTGGAAGAAGAGGCTGGAGACGGAACCAAACTGACGGCGTGGTGCGATTGGGTTTTATACGTGGATGGGTCATCTAATGTCAGCGGTTCGGGACTTGGTGCTGTTCTTGTCAGCCCCGATCATGTTAAAGTACAGAAACTGACGCGCCTTGGTTATGCTACCTCCAATAACGAAGCTGAATATGAGGCGTTAATACTTGGGTTGCAGAGTGCCCGAGAGTTGGGAATTTCTAAACTCCGGGTGGTCTGTGATTCACAACTCGTGGTGAACCAAGTCAACGGTACCTATGAATGTCGGGATGAGCGGATGAGACGCTACGCTGCACTTTTACAAGAACAACGAAAGGCTTTTGATGTCATCGAGATCAAACATGTCCGAAGGGACGATAACAGGCATGCTGACGCGTTGGCATACCTCGCCTTAATGATACAGACTGATGAACCCAAGACAATCCTCGTTGAGTATAAAGAGTACCCCTCTATTGAGCTACAAACGCAACGCACGGTGTTGTCCGTAAATCAAGTGCCGAGCTGGATGACGGGCATAACAACTTACTTGAAGAATGGAATTCTCCCCTCTGACACAAAGGAGGCAAGACGAATACAATATAAAGCTCCCCGTTATACCCTTGTGGACGGGGAACTGTAGCGTAAATCCTTTGGAGGACCCCTTTTGAAATGCGTGCATCCTGAAGACGTAGAGACGATCTTAGCTGAGCTCCACGAAGGGATTTGTGGCATCCATTCGGGAGGATGGACTATCGCTCATCGTGCTCTGGGGCAAGGATATTTTTGGCCTTATATGCAAGCTGACGCACAGAAGTACGTACAAAAATGCAGTCAATGTCAGCGTCATGCAAAGTTGATTCATGCCCCCGCTCAGGAACTCAACATCGTATCTCAACCTTGGCCTTTCGCTCGTTGGGGACTTGACATCGTGGGACCCTTTCCTAAAGCTCCCGGTAATTTAATTTTTCTGTTGGTGGCCACAGATTACTTCTCCCGGTGGATCGAGGTTGTTCCCCTAGCGCGTATTAGAGAACAAGAAGTGAAGAAATTCTTGTGGGAACATATTATCTGTAGATTCGGCATTCCGCAGTCCATCATTTCTGACAACGGGAAGCAATTCACAGGAAAACTCATCGCCGACTTTTGCCGAGAGTTGAAAATCAAGCACATCTTCTCTTCTCCTTATTATCTTCAAGGGAATGGCCTTGCCGAAGCAGCCAACAAGAACATTTTGAATGCCCTCAAGAGGAGACTGGAAGATTCCAAGGGAAAGTGGACCAGCGAATTACATAATGCGTTGTGGGGATACAGGACAACACCGCGGAGCCCTACGAACGAGACCCCGTTCTCTTTGGCATACGGGGCAGAGGCTGTTATTCCCACTGAAGTCTGCCTGCCAATAACACGTTCCCGGAAGAAACACGGAGAGGAAGACAAAAATGTCGAATTAATGGCTATTCATTTAGACTTGCTGGAAGAAAAGCGGGAAGATGCCAGCATTCAGATGAAACGCTATCAACAACAATTACGAAAGGCATACAACAAGAAAGTATGGAAAATGATTCTTCAAGTCGGAGATCTCGTTCTTCGAAAAGTTTTCCAAAACACACGAGAATTCAATAGCGGGAAACTGGGTCCCAACTGGGAAGGGCCATACATCGTGGATCGTGTCGGGAGTCCCGGGGTGTACTACCTTAAAGACTTACAAGGTAATGTAATTCAAAAATCGTGGAACATTATGAATTTAAAACAATTTTTCCAATAAAGTTGTGCGTTATGAACATTTGCTATAAGCATGAGATCAGTCGTTTTATTTACATATTCAGTACTTGGTAAAATATTCTAGACGAGTTACCACGACGGGTACGTTTCACTCGCACAGGGTACTCACCACGGGACACAGGTGGCTCATACAAAGGAATTGCCATCTGAGCATCTTAGCGGCTTATACTAATGGAATGTCCTCTGAGCATGGTGTCCCACCACGAGTTACCACGGCGAGTGCATTTCACACGAACAGGGTACTCACCACGGGACACAGGTGGTTCATACAAAGGAATTGCCATCTGAGCATACCGGTGGCTTATACTAATGGAATGTCCTCTGAGCATGGTGTCCCACCACGAGTTACCAGAAGTTCGTCTTTATGAAATGGACTTGTTGTCGAATTACGTCCGTAGTGTTAATCCGCGTCTTTGACAACCCGTTATTAGAAGTGATGGTGAATTATATTCGTTATGAGATTTATACTCAATCACGAGTTAATTATATGCTATTTGTCTTATTTGAACGAGATGATTATTCCGGACCAATCGTTTGCAACACAGTGATCATAAAAGGAGGTACATATAAAACAAAATTTTTTTATTGACATAAGATGAACAAGAGTACAGCCGATACAAAATTGAAAAGAGAAGGATAGGAAGGAGGAAGGGTCAGTCTTCGCCAACGTCAACGATCACGACAGCGTCATCAGGAACGGTCGGAACGTCGTCAGCAGCAGCAGCAGGATCGGCAAAAGCGACTTCAGCTGGAGCCTCGGGCAGGATGGGAGATGGTCCAAGAGATGACGGGGGTTGCCCCCCTCCTTGTACCTCGGGTTCTTCGCCAGGCGAGACCTCCATGCCCACAGCCTCAGAACGAGTGGCCTCGTCCTTCGATTGTTGGGGAGACTCTACCAGTCGTCCCGATTCTCGGAGTTCGTTCATTAGTTCTCTCTCCGTCTCGACCCGGTCTTCAGCTATCAGCCGTTCCATCTCTGTCTGGAAGTGGGCTCGAAGAGACTCCGTTAAAGCCTCCTTGGCGGCTTCAACCTCCTTGTCCCTCGCGGCCGCGGCCTCCTCAAGCTGTTCGGCCAATGCTGCCTTCTCGGCCTCCGTCGCCTCTAGCCGTTGACGGAGAGTGTTCACGATCTCGTCCATCTTGTTGATCCTCAGGACAGACCTCTCGGCCTGTTCCACTGCCGCCTTCTCTCCTTCCATTGCCTTACGGGCTTCGTCCCGAGCTTTGTCCCGCTGTTTCACAGCCGTGGCAATTGTGCCTTTGGCAGACCGCAGATCAGCTTTGACGAACATCAGCTCGTGATTCAGCCGTTTCACGTCCTCGGCTCCCCTCCTCTCCAGGTCAAGGACCTTGTCCCTCAGCCCATTGGAGGTACGCCTATTTTCGGCTGTGACCTCGTACATCCCGGCAAGCATGTTGCCCAACTACAAAGAGAAGAGAAAGAAAGATGGTAAAAAAAAAAACGCGTACCGTGGCAACAGCTCGACTCGCGGCACTGAACATCCCCATCCAGTGCAGGTCCCTCGTTGCGGCCATATCCGTTGGGAGCCTCATCGCCAACATCATCGATGTGGCAATGGAATCGTGCTCCATCCCCGAATGGGCGACGGTAGGACGAGTGTACCCTCTGGGGAAGACGGGATTCCACAGCTCGGCGGGGCCCCCCATGGTGATCCTCTCTCGAGGAGGGGCAGAAGATGAAGCCACGTTTGCGGCTGGTGAGGAAGTAGAGGCCGGGACGATCGCGGGGGCAGCGGTCTCTACCACAATAGACGGAGCGGCTACAACATCCGTGGGAGAGCCGCTGCTGACGATTGGAGGCTCCTCCGCGGGGGCGTCACTCCCCTCGCCAATTGTTGCAGCCTGAGTAGCTGACACCCCAGCGGATTCCCGTTCTCGGATCCGTTGATCGTGCTCCGCTTCTCGCCGAGCCTTCTTCACCTTCAGGGCTTTGAGAGCCTCTGCTCTCTCTCGTTTCTCCGCCTTCTTATCCGCCGAGGATAGACGGGAAGGACGGGAAGGGCGAGGAGGACGAGTTAAGGCCGGAGCCTGTGAAGATCGCGGAGGAGGTTGGTCAGCCATGTCTTCTTCCTCGTCAAGAACAGCTGCCTGTCCGAGCGGTCTCTGTGACGGTGGACGAACTTGTCGACGAGACTTTTTGGGCAAGGTCCCTACTTCTACCACGGGCCTTGTCTGTCGAACGGAAGACAGTCCCCAGGTGACGTAAGCGTCCCCTTTATCGCTGCGAACCCTCCGAAGCGCGTACTCTTCTTCCGCGGACAGGTCAGAGAAATGTATCTTAGAAGCCTCTGCAGAAAAAGCGAAACATTATTTGCCGTGTAACAGGAGTGCGTTTTCAAAACCGACAACGGAGAACGACTGAAAAGTAACAAACCTGAGGTAAATTAGTGGGGAACAGGACGGACAGTCTCTGCCCTCCAAGCACCGGAGACCACGAAGGGCATCTCCTTCCAGTCCCGTTCCACATCGGGGAGGTGTGAGATGATATTGGGGACTCTGGATTTTTGCCTCTAGGTGAAGTACGTCTTCTTTCCCTCCTCAATTACCCCGGGACACTTCACGACGTAGCGGAAGTGGAAGACGTGTCTAGCCTCTACATTGTACCCGTCTCTGTTGAACTTGTCCATCAGAGACATGTACTTGTAGAACTTCGGGTGCATTTGCCCCGGGGCAATTTGAAGGGCGGACAGGACGGAGTCCGTGACGGGGGAGAGGGGGAAACGAAGTCCAGTCTCGAACTGGGCGAGGTAGACAATAGTACAGGAAGAACGATGGTCAGGAAGAACGTCTTCTTCCCCGAAATGAATGTGGACGTGAGGAGGAATTTGGAAAAGGGCTCTGTAATGGTCAAGTGCGTATCTGACCACTGGTCTGGTTTTGGATTTGGAAACACCGGTGATAACACTGTGAGGGGCACTGCCTGAGCAACTGGCCTCATCGGCACTGTCTATCCTAACTATTTCGGCAGACATGATGGTAAACAAGGGGAAAAAGAAAAAAATATGCAGAGAAGCGACTATAGACCAAAAGGAAAAGAGGAGGATCTTACCGAAGCTGTATCTAGGAAGCAAAGGGGGCACAGCCGGAGAAGAAAGAAGAGCAGAATGGCAGATCTTCGGTGAGGAGAAATTCCGGCAGAGTAACAGGATGCAAGAATTCAAATGAAGAAGATGAAGTACCAGGCCTTCGGTACTTATAGACCAGTCCATAACTCTAAGGACGATAATGACCTCGATCTATACCGTATGCGTGTCCACACATGCAGACAACGCGAAGGACAGGATGGTCTTCTGACCGAGTTAAATAACCGTCGGGAAAAACGAAGCGTCCGGAAGATAATGATGACAGCCTGCTAAGCATTTATGAGGAAAGACGTTTCGGCACGCGCAATACAGCTGGCACGACGCTACGCCTTCGCGTACAGAGTATGTGACCTATCATCATTCTGAGGTTAGCCGTATCTTCTCCTCCGACGTTTCGCTATATTTATGACACTCTGAACCACGTTCAAAGTATCATAAAGGGGCAATTTGTAATGGGTAAAATTCGTAAAAACCTGAGTATGACAGTAACGAGTTCGTCCTCAGTGTGGCGTTATCGTTTGAACTCATTTCCGTCGTCTCTTCGACGACGGGCCCGTTGTCGTATGGACGACGATCACGTCCTCACTTTGACGACGGACCCGTGGTCTCACGAACGACGATCACGTCCTCACTTTGACGACGGACCCGTGGTCTCACGGACGACGATCGCGTCCTCATTCTGACGACGTATCCGTCGTCTTATTGTCAACGATCACGTATCCTAACACGAAATGAGATCCGGCGCTACTGTCCAGTCGCCTGGGACTGATCCTACCTCTACGATGGTAGGTGGGAAACACTATCTTGGCATTAAATGCAGCATTAAATGCCATTTAATGCCAGTCACCTCGGACGAGTTCCTACTCTTTGCCTGCTCTCTTTTATGTGCAGATACGCGTGCAGTATGGATGACCGGGAAATCTATCTAAAATGATTACTGAAGTACACATCAGGGATTTGAGGTGTGCATGGACATCAATGGGTGCCCATGGCCATGGCAGGGGTGGCCTATATAAACCTGTGAAAAACAGTGTGAAGGGGACGAAATTTCGGGAGAGCTAAGACCTTCGAACTCTCTATATTTTCTTACTGTTCATCATCTTCTACACCTACTGACTTAATCATCGGAGTACAGGTCAGGGTATCACACCCTCCACTCCAACCTTCTATCAGTAAGTCAGAACTTGGGAGGAGCTGTTGCTGACGCGTGTCCTTTCGGTAATTTCCCCCCACATATAGTAACCCATTTCCATATACTGTAAAGAGGTATTTTAATTTATTACCTGATGCATGTGGATGTGTTGTTCATAAAACGATAAAGTAAGAAGTATGAAAAGTAAGAGAGTAAGTAAAGTAAGAAAGTAATTGACATAATGTACCTATTCGCTTTTCTGCACTCTGATTTATGTATGTGAACTGAAGTATAAATTGTTAAATGCATGTAAGTTAATGTTTAAGATATTGTTTACTATTGTTTGTTATATACGCAGAGTAAGTTGTTACTCAGCCGATGACTATGTTGTCGGTAGGTTCTGGTTTTGATATCTGTGCACTCGAACAGTGGGAAGAAGAGGAATACATAGAGGAACCTGAAGTTTATCATCCCAATGAGGAACATGATCTCGTTCGATGGCCTTATTATTGAGTTTGTTTTATTAGTAATAGTTGTGTAGAACCCCAGAATTCATTTACAAAGTTGGTGAATAGTTCTTTCAAAGCCAATTGGCCTTTCATGTATTTTGAATTTTGTATTAATAAGGAAAATGGTCGGTAAGAAGCTATGTATGGTATATAGGTGGGTGAGTATCCTAAGGATAATTGAAACAAGGTGAAAACACTCCACAAGGGTCTATGGGTAAATAAAATGAGAAAGAAAAGGGAGTGCGATCAATCGCAGCATAGCTACTGTAAAGGATAAAATTTGTAATTTTTCTATGTGTTGTGACTACAATCATGTTTTTAATGTTGTAACAGTGGATACGAGCTTATATTGGTTTTTGAGTACTTATTCGTTGTGCGTATGACAACGGACTCGTTGTGCTCTGCACAACGAGAACGTTATCTCCTAGACAACGGACTTGTAATCATCAGGACAACGATATTATCTTCGTTGTGAACAACGAACCCGTGCTTTAGTCAACAGCGAGACCGACTATCAGGACCCGATCCTCAAGAGGCGATCATTTGACTCTGGCGTTAGGTGGAAAGCACTGTCCTAGCATTTATTGCTAGTCACCTTAGATGAGTTTTTGACCCGAAACTGACTTAGAGATTGTAAGCTCCTACGTGTGACACATTAGGCTCCAGATATGTCTAACATATTTGGTAATGAGTGTATAGCTAGTGGCATGGTCATCCATAGCCATCGATGGTCCTTTATGGACATCTTGAGCTTAACCTATAAATACCCCCAGTGCATCAGGATTCGAGAATATTAAACATAATTTCTAGCGTATATTTAGAAAATCAGTGCATAACTTTCATCTCAGAGCTCTTTTTCTCAATGTTTCAGTGCTACAGTGTTTTACTATTTATCATCTCTTTCATGTACTAACTTTATCATCGGAGCTTATTTCAGAGTGTACACCTGACCCCCTCTTTTCTTTTACAGGTGAAGTATTTTATTCTCTACCTTCTATCAGCTACTGATGCGTGGCGAGTTCAGGAATTTTCCCCTTCAGCTACGATGGATTGCAGTCAGAGGGAACTCTGAGAAACCATTCGGGTGAACTTGCGATTGATTGCAACAAGCCTACAATCGATTGCATATAGTGGAAATCTGGTAGAAGCTCTCGGGTCCATATACGATAGATCACCTCCAGGTCAATCGATCACAGGTGGTGTGCGATCAATCGCACGCGGAGCAGAATTTCAGAAATTGGGGTTTTAAACCCTTAGGATATAAATAAAAGTTCTAATTTGAGGGTTTTAGAGTTCTAACCTTTCTAAATCTAATTTGACAAAGAGGGGAGAGAAAACCTAGGGTTCTAAGGAAGAAATTGCTTAGAGAGGAAGGAGATTGCAAGGAAAGCTTGAAAAATCAGCATCAAATCTTCTTGGGAGCGTTTTAGATCCAAGGGAAAGATCCCAAAGGTCGATATGCCTTCTAACTTGCTCTATTATGTAATCTCTAAGCCTAAGTATGTTGATTAAGAGTTCTTTTGCCTAATTTTTATGGAAATGAATATATATTGATGAATTGTGAATTTCACTCATGAAATGGGAATTTTGGCTTATGTTTAAGATATTGGGAATTGTAGTTGATGCTTTATGTTTTGTTAATTGATAAATGGATAAGAAATGGTGAAAGGAAAATGATGATGAATTGGGTTTGAATGAAGGGAGATGGGATTGGCATGTAGGCCTATGGTGATGTATGCTTTGAATGGAGGATGAGTTGTATGAATTGAAGGAAATGTGTTTATTTTTATGTGTGAATGGAAATGAATTGTGTTTGAAATAAGAAATGTATATTGGAAATGAATGAATTATGCTATGAATGTGGATATGATTCTCATGCTAAGTTATGCTAAGAATGTTAATGATGCTTCTCATGTTAAACTATGCCCTATTTATATTGAATAGTGGTTGGTATTCGGGTAAGCCAAAACTTAGAAGGAAGTCTTCCAAACCGGGAATTCTCTAACCATTCGGTATGAGACGTTATGGTGGAGTTTTCATGGTGGGAGATCAGAACCTAAAGGATGACCTACTCGAATGTTAATTACGACACTCAAGCACATGTTCACTTGCATGATAACTCTATAAGTCTCATTAGTCTCAGATGACTCACAAGCATGCTTGCATAAGGAATATCTCACAAGCTCATAAATATTGGTCCGCGGAAGGGACATGGAATCTCACAAGAATTATCTCGCAAACTTACAAGAACATGCATCATGTAAGATCAAGTCAAAGAATCTCACGCTCACAAGTTTACACGAGTCAAGATGAAAATATGATATGCCTCGCATACTTTCACACACTCTGATTATATGTTGACGAAATGATTATGTTATTGGATATGTTTAAATGATATTATGTTGTAGGTTAGACTGTTTATCCAGTAAGTATTTTCAATACTCAGTCGACCTATTATTGTCCGCAGGTTTAGAGCTGGAACTAATAGTGGGGCCGTGGGTTGAGGAAGTATACTTCGAGGAAAGAGAAGAAAGTGAGCCTTCAGTTGAGGGAGCTCAAGAGTTGGATGGGTGGCCATACTATTAGGCCTGATTTAATCTTTTCGTTAAGATTGTAATTGACTTAAGTTGCTTTAGATGATGTTGCTTAATTGGTCACTTTATACTTGGATTTTCAGATTACTATCGTTCATGGTAGGTTATGTTTATATGGATCAGATTTATGCAGGATGGTTTATTTATATATATCGAAATTTTATTATTCTCATTTTTGGAGACTCGTGTTGTATGCCTTGTATGTCATGAGATTTAATCAGGTTAAGAAATGTGGCGACCCAATGTCCTATTTCGGTCATTGTAGGATTTGGGGTCGTTACAAGTTGGATTTAATAAGGATTGTATTTGGAGTCATTTTGAATTTATATTTATTTTAGTTTGATGGTTTAAGATCATGATGGATTATCAAGATTTTATTATATTTCCACTGCAGTTATGGACCATAGATTTAGTTAATGTTATTAATTGAGAAAAATTTTTGGTTCGTAGTTTTAGTATGCCTTAAATGCTTCTAACATGATGGTTTGTTAAGTAAGTCACGTGCCAAGATCTCACATTCTCCTAGGTGGGGTTTTGGGGCGCGACATCTGGTCCCCTGACAGTGGAGGGGCCGATGCTTGAGGGTGACTTCCCTGGTTCCCATCACCATCTAGGTTTTCCATCATGACGGCTACAAGACGGTTGAGTGTCAACCCTTGTAACGAAAGTATCCTTGGGAACTCTTCTTCTGACAAGAATGATTCGGGGAGTCCATATAGAGGGTGGACCGCACTAGAGGTTTGGGGAGATTTTACCTCTAGAGGTACTTCCAGGATCACGAGTTGTACGACCTGGTCCATCAATGTCGTAAGCTTCCATCGAAAGTGCCCTTCCCAATTCTCTTGGAGAGCTTATCGGAGTTACCTCTTCCACAACTCCATCTCGGGGGATTTCCATATTTAGTTTTGGAGTGGACAAATGTTCCTGCTCTTAATCACTCAATGAGCTTCGTCCACCATTTGATTTAGACAGGATAGAGTTCTGAGCTTTCTTATTGCCTCATGCCCTATTTCGATGGCTCCTTCTTTTCTTTTGGAAGTCCCTGATTAGGGACCAGTGATTCAACTGCTTTGGAGGGTCCTGGTTCTTTTTCCCTAAGGGTAGCCAAAATAAAAGTAGCAGTGGCTTGAAAATTTTGCCTCGATGACAAGCCTCACACAGGCAGTATTCTAACCCTCTAGAAAATAGGAGTTGCAGGTAGTTCAAAGGCTGGACGGTCACTGGTAGAGATCATGCAAATAGATACCCTATCATAATGAGGGTATGGAATATTGGTCCTCAATTTTTTGTGGATGGAGCGAGCTACAACCGGGATATTTGTCTTCAATTCTCTTTTGACGGAGCGATCTAGGACCGGGATATTGGTCCTCAATTCTTAGTTGACGGAGCAAGCTACGACCGGCATATCGGTCCTCAATTCTCCGCGAATGGAGCGAACTGGGACAGGGATATCGGTCCTCATTTCTCCGCAAAAAGAGCGAATTGCAACAGGGATATCAGTTGATTTGCTTGACCTCTGTTTTCTAGGTCTCCTAGGTGTTGACTGATAGTGGTGTTTTTTCTTTGGCGGAGCAGACGGGTACATTCGGTTTCTGAGCTGGAGGATTTGCTCAGGAGTTCTCTTCTTTGGGCATTTGGAATTCGAGGGCAAAGGAGCCCTTATGTAGTACCTTGACCCACAGGTCATAAGGTACCCAAATTCTTAATTTTGGTTTCGTGTTTGTTCGACCCCAAAATGGGCTAACATCTTTGGACGGAGGCCGTTGATGCTAATGATGGACTACTGTCATCATTGCTGTAAAGGTTGCTGAATTAATGCCTCAAAAAACATTCAGACTGAGGCTCAACAATAAATTTTTATCTTCTTGTGCAAAGTCCATTGTCGTCCTTGTATTAACAGCCGGGTAACTTTGACCATGATTGCTAATGCCTCTTCCATTATTTGAGGAAATTTGTAAGTTTTCCCTTTCCTTCTTTGATTTGACGATGTCGTTGATGATGTTATCGGGTGATGAGTCATGTCCTAGGGGGACCTGCCTCTGTTGGCTTTGGACTAGCAACTCGTTTCCTTCTTGGAAATGGTGTTATCCGCGGATGACAGTGTGTCTATCCGCAGGTTCTTCTCCCTCTTGGGGGTTCTGTGTTCGTGGATTGTTCTGCCTGCGGACTCAAGTTTATTTGCAGACTTGAACCTATTTGCAGAGTTGCCTTGAGCTAGGCCTATGGACTAGCTTGAGCCATGGGTCCATGTACCCTGATTGGGGTCCGCGAGGTGGGCTTGCTCCTTGCCCGCAAAATGGCCTTGGCCCATGCTCATAGAATGGCCATGGTCTCTATCTACGGGGTGGCCTTGACCTCTGTCCACAGGAATGGCTTACAGATTGATCTTTTGTTTCACTGAACTGGTCCGCAGACTTGAGTTTTTGTCCGCGGATTTTTCCTACAGATTGGTTTCCTACACTTGTGCAATTTTGCCTTATTTATTATTTTAATAATATTTACTAAGGAAAAGTTCTTTAAGTCCTTTTGGCCAATGGCCTTGTCCTTTTGCTCTGATAAAATTTGGGTGACACCTCTCTCCTTTGGGAATATTTTTAAGGGAGGAGTTCCAACAACCAACTTGGGCTGAGGGCTTTCAATAGAGTGTCCTATGATTGACCCATAGGGGTGTTTTCCTATGTGGACTTTGACCGGATTATGGTTTTGGCCTGTACTGTACTTGCTCCATCAGTGGGCCCCGAAGGGCTAATTGTTTTGGATCCCCCTTTGGGATTTTAGGCGACATAGGTCGGTCTTTTCATATATTGGACTTATGATCACATTTTAATATAAACAACGATCAAAATAGAAGAATGCAAAGTTACCTTTAATTGCGGTTCTAGATTAAACCATGATCATAAATTTTTTTAAAACATCTTTTACAATAACCCTAATTACACGAACACAGGAGTTCTTATGTGTTGCTTTAATTAGAAGAGATGTCTCATTCTCATATTTATTCATTTTTTTAGGTTTAAGATGTAGTAGAAGATCTATTATTCTTTGGTGTGAAGTGAAAATGATACTAGAAGACATGTTGATTCTCTAAGGTTTTCTATTTTAGAAAAAATAGAAAGCAGACGAAATGGAAGAAAATGAAGATATTCAGCTTCCAGTAGAAGAGACATTTCATTCTCACATATATTCTTATTCTCCATCATCAAAACGCAAAGAGTGATGATAGTGAGGAGGAAGCTTAAGAAACTTTTCTTTCTCTTGTGGAAGTTTTGATGCAAAACGCACTTAGCTTTCTCTCAGGATGTTTACCTGTATAATAAGAATCTCTTGACTTAAACTTCTGCAAGAGAAAGAAAAACTTATTTAGCAATTTCATTAATAAAATAAAAAGAAAATTAGAAAAGACGAAAGGATAAGAATACTGTGGAAGTTGCTTATTTAGAAACTACATGCATATATAGAATATTTATAGATAGTAAATACAATCACGATTGTAATGTAATGGTGATCGAAATTCAAATGAATTATAATTTAATTTTATTCTCAGTATAAGATCATAGTCAATTTATAACTGTGACGCTTAAAAATATGTATGATGAGAGTTAGGAAATAACTATTATCTTATATTTCTCGTGACAAATATTTACCACCCTTCTTGTATTAACCGTGATGTAAACTCTCGTTACAAAAACTTTGAGTTTTCTCTAGTGATTTGTAAGGGATTATATCATGGTTCTATTAAACATCATTATTGTTCTTGGAAATACAACCATGATGAATAGTGCGATATTCGAACTATTTCCCTTTTTAATTTTAACTGGTTGAAAAGGTATTGGGACAAGTGATGACAATAGAGTAAGTGAGGGAGAGAGAAATGACTAATGAGAAAAGTATTTTCTGAAAAATTTAATAGGTAAGCAGTTCGAAATGCTTCTACCATAGAAGTAAGTACTTCATTCTTACCTTTCAAAAAAAAACAAAGTACTGCATTCTTGTTTTTTATTAGAATTCTGTCAATAGCATCTAAAAAGAGCTTGGATTTCCCCCTAATATAGAAAAAATTAAGAGAATGTCATCCCCAATTTCTCTCTTTCTCAATTTTCGACAAGACTAATAAATGTTCATCTTTTTCTCTATTACCTTTTCAGCTAATTAAAAATTCAATAATGTAACTGTTTCCCGTTTTGCTTCTAACCGGTTGAAAAGGTATTGGGGTAAGTGATGCCACTTGTTGGTGGTAAATTAAGTCAGGAAGAGTGTAAGCGACTAATGAGACTTGCTTTCCCTTACAAATTTAGTAGGCAAGATAGTTTTAGGTGCTTCTGCATAGAAGCAAGTATTGCGGAAAGAGAGTGCTAGTCCGACTTGGATCCAGTCGGATTACCCCTTACAAAAAAAAAAACGAAGTAACGGATTTCCTCTCACGGATGCTCAAGTTTTAGGCCTCCCGGATTGTCTCTGGCGAACCAGAAAGGGCTTATTTCGGAGTTCCATAGAATAGGTGACAAGTGGTGGAGAAGTCAAAATCATGGGTTCCATGATTTTGACTTCTCCACCCATAATAAGACATGTGGTGATAAGTGTGTGAGAATAAGGGTAAGAGATATCAAATGGGGAGAAGTCAAAATTATGGGGGTTCGCACAATGTATGGAACCCCGAGACAACTTTCTGGCTTCGCCAGAGACAAGCCAAAGCCCGAGTTTTATACTCAAGCATAGTCCTCAAATACAAAATTAGGGGTCTTTTGCGGTGACTTTTTAGCGTTGGTTGACTAAAACCGTTTCTGAAACCAATATATGGAGGTTGTTTAAACACTGCTCCCATTACACGATTTAGGCGGGAACTGTTTTTTTTTGGTAAACTCAATCATACCACAACGAGGCGTGCTTTCCCTACTCTCGGTCAAACTCTACTCTCAGCCTCCACCAACCATCTATCCATTTTCAAATCAGTTATGGTGGTTAAAACACTCTCTCTTATCAAGAATAGACAAGTGATTGGTGGAGACTGAGAGTAGAGTTTGACTGAGATTAGGGCTAGCATTTCTCTACCACCAGGTAATGACTGAAGGCAAATACAAGGGAATACTCACACCACCCAAGCAAACACACACACACACCACATGCAAACTCACACACACACACCACACACATGCAGCCCATGTAAGCTTCACCCTAGAGCTCCTCAAAATGGGTACCCACCGTTTGAGGCGCCAAGGAACTTATATGGGACAACATACTCAGACCGGAACTGTTACTTTCGTTGGTTTTTAAGAAAACGCTGTCAAAACCCATATATTTGCAGCGGTTTTCAAGAACTTGCCGCCGAAAACCGTTCCCACAAATTAACTTTGGTTATGATTCCCTCACTTATTGGTTAATTGTTTTTAAAAAAATTTAAAACTAAGGTTAGATTATTTAACCTTTGTGAAAGCGTCCAACTCAAAACCAATTGGCAATGAGTGGAGAGGCCTTACATGCATATAAGGCCACAACTATTTCTCTATTTAGTCGATGTGGGATTAATTCTCTTACACGCCCCCTCACGTGCAGCCCTAATTTTAGGTCTGTCACGTGCACCTCTTTTTGGATCGTCAATCATGCAGCCTTTTTGTTTGGGTCTGTCATCGTGAGTGTGAGCATAATTTGGCCGTTGGGACTTTTGGGTTCTGATACCATGTGAAAGCGTCCAATTCAAAACCAATTGATAATGAGTGGAGAGGCCTTACATGTATATAAGGCCACAACTATTTCTCTATTTAGTCGATGTGGGATTAATTCTCTTACAACCTTAAGGTTAATTGAATTTTAATTAACCATCGTTAATGGGTGTCAAAAATGACATGTGGAGGCCTGAAGGGTGTGCGTGTACCACCTAATGGAATGCGAGCATGGAGGTGATTGCTATCACCTCCTTAGCTGGGAGTTCTGATGGGTTGCGCTGTTAACCGGTTGTGTCTCAACAAACAAATAGGGCCCTCCGCTACTGATGTGGGGCCTATCTTGTGGAATGCGGGAACCTGAATTTCAGACACAACGGACCGGACTCCTTAGCTATATAAGCACCTTTCCACTCGTCGGGTGTGCGTCAGTTAGTGTGTGTATATATGTTTAGTATATTATGGAAAAAAAATTAGATAACAATCCCCATCTGATTCTCCATTGGAAAAAAAGTACTTGGAAGGGTTGGGAATAAAAGATCATTTACTTACTCAGAACATAATTTTTTTTTAAAAGTCACACAGTGGTTGACTTGGTGTACATGGTATGACCCAGTGAAATAGAGATAGAAACAGCTCTCCAAAGTCCAAAGACTCCAAACAGAACATAAGAGAAGTAAACGTGACAAGAAGGCCACTTATTACTTACTAATTAAGTAGTAAGAAAGAAAGAAAAGCAGTGACTCTGTGGTATCCAAACTAGCTTAGTAATGAAGAACAGTTAAGTTCCACCTGACGATGGCGTTGAGATTGTCAAGGTCGAGCAAAACCGTCTCCAAGGTGGCGTAACCCCTCGCGAAGCGGAAAAGGCCCGTACCGGACACCACGGACACCTCTCTATACTTTTGGAATTCTCGGTTCGCCCCTTGAATCTCTAGGGTGCTACCGTTGTAGGCCTTGTTTGTGAATACTAAAGACACCAGCCAGTGAAGATCAGTCCCGTCTTTTGCGGAATTCACGTACATGCCCTGTAGCCTCCCAATTTCGGTCGAGTTTCGTTCAAATGCCACTGTTGCTGCATCGTCGATGGCGATAATCGTCCCAAACTCGAGAATAAACCACTTCTTGAGAGGGTTCCCGGCCACCGGAATGGCCGATATGTTGGTACCGGTCTCATAGTCGTGCATGTAGAACACCATTTTGGTTTCTTTAAGCTTACGGCCTTGGGCAATGGCCTCTGAGCCTATCACCAGTACTGCTACTAGGATCAATAGCAAGCTCAATTTGGCAGCCATGCTCACTGGGGTGCTTGGTGCCATTGATAGCTCAACTTGTTTGTGATACTTAACCGTTGCTGCAATGGGTTCTATTTATAGAGAATAGCAAGCAGCTTGGTACTATGTCTTGCCGCCTGCATGGACCAGTCTCCTCTACCTACCATCTGATTCTAAAAATTCCACACTTCACGTCTCCTTTTGTCTTTTACTACCTACCCTAAGCTTAATTAGAGCATTCCTAGCAGCCTCACCAAAATAGCTTTTTAGTTATTTTGATGAGTCAATAGGTTAAAAAATCTGAAATTCCCTTCCCAGCAGTCTCACCCACCAATTTGCATATTTTAGTTTGGTGAGTGTACGGTACTCACCAAAGTTGGTGAGTCACTGTACACTCACCAAATCAAAAAAACTCTCATTCCCTCGTTGTTTGTGGGCCCACACAAATAAAATAAAATTTTCTCCCTCCATTTTTCTGGTGTGGATGTGACACATATAATAAAATAATGATCATTTTTGCTGTTTTGATGAGGCTGTTGGGGGTGTTTAAAAAAAAATGGCTCACCAAACTCACTTTTTGTGAGTTTTGGCAAATTTGATGAGGCGGCTAGGAATGCTCTTAGCCAAGGAAACAAAATCTGCTATATTATTATTTTTATAGGCTTATGGTCCGGGGGACCAAATCCCGAAATTTTATTTTGGCATTGGGTTTGGGAGAGCTATTATTTAAACAGTTTAAATATCATGCCGAGCTATGCATGTGCAGAGCTCCCGTTTTAAGGGCAAAATGTATAATTATCAATAATTACACTTTTACCCCTGGACAGTGTAAAACGGAAATGCGGAGCTCTGCATGAAAATTAATCTCTTATTTCAATAAAATTAGTTATAGTTTTTTATTTTTTTTATTTTATATATAAGGAAAATTATTCTTTTAGACGAAATGCATGAGACTCTATGACTGCCACGTGTCCCTTTTTCACACCGACTAACTTCGGTTAAGATTCACTCTCCCTTAAGGTTCATTCATCTAACTTTGGTTTTTAGAAAAAAAAATATTTACCTTAAGTTGATCTCGCTTAACCATAGTTAAAGAACAATCTACTAACTGCTATGTGTCTCTTCTAACACCTATTAACTGTGGTTAAAATTCACTCACCCTAAGGTGATAACCCCTAGAGGTCGCCAAATCCTGTTATCACCCCTAGAGGTCGTCACGTTCCTCCTTTGATACCCCTTAATCGTGGGTAAGGTTCACCCACCCATCCTTGGTTTTATATATCTTACATATTTAAAATATATATTTTTTATAATATAATATAAAATATTTATTTTGTTTTAGATGATTAAATAACGAACCAAGCTAGTGAATCAAACTCAAGCTAGTGAAGCAAACTAAAGAACCTAAACGAATCGAAAAATTAATTATCTCATCTTACCCCTAGTGAACCTAGTCCACTCTAGAGTGGTGAACCGCAAATGACGAACCCGAATTCGATTTGAGCGAAGAAAACAGGTAACATTAGGACAGATTAACGCGCTTGGGAATAAGGATCAGCAACAGGAGAGTTATTGCGCTGTTGCCAAACGCAGAACCAATGTATGCATGCCTTATATATCAACGCACTACCATAATGTACCATCCCGCTATCGTTCCCGTGGGACGCATCATTGCTGACATGGCGTGTACTGGTTGGATAATAGGCAACATCACAACAGCTAGTGCTGTTGCCGATCCTTGTTCGCAACTTCTAGTATATGGATATGGGCCGAACCCATGTAAAGGCCCAAAAAAACAAACTCAGGGGTATCCTTGTCTTTTAATTATTAACCACCAACAATAAAGCAACTACTCAAGTAATCCAACACCCAACAGTCACGGATCCGGCTCGTCTGCTTGACCAGTCCGTGCTGGGACCTTGCTTGGGTTTTAACCCAAGCAAGACACGCCAGTTTACGAGCAATCCAACGACCAGATTAGTTTCAGGTCTTAAAGGTTTTATGGTAAAAAACATGAGCGTGAAATTTCCGTTTTCTCACTTTACCCACGATCTAACGGCCAAGCACGACACCAGCAAGAGGAGGAGCTCACTCTCACTCTCACTCTCTATCTTCGCTCTATAACAAAGCTGAGGAGATGGGTTCGAGCAGCAGTCGTTTGGGCTCGCACCCATCTGGGCCCCGAGTCAACTGTACAAAGCGCAGAATCTCATCGTTCATCTGCGGTGGCTCCGCTTCGCACGCTCTGGTTGATGTAATTTCAGGACAGAGCAAAAAGAGGTGGAAAAAGCATTTCTTAATCGATTTTTTGTTGAATTTTTGGAGATGTTTGGTTTACATTTATTTAATATTAGAATTTAGGAACTCCAGATATGGTTTTCTGATGGCTGGAGATTGATCGGTTCATGTAGAAATCGGCTCTCTTTTTGGTGAATTGGGGATTGTTCATTTGTCCCGTGATTAGGGGTTTGATTATATTTTTTTCTTTTGTTTGAGACTCGAGAGAACACTTCGAGGGACACTGGAACCCCTGTACATCTCGTCGGAACCCCAAAACTCACTGGAATGAGTTTTTCTTCTTCGCTAACCTAACATAACATTTGGGGCTTTGGTCCCTTCTAATTCGAAAATAGGGGAGTGTTAACTCGGGGTTTGGGTTTGCGGTCCATTTTTTCCAGAATTTTCAAGACCCCATTTTCCACCGTTGGATCTTCCCTAAAATAGGTGGCGTAAAACCCAAGGACGATCCCAGCAAGGCCATCCAAGCAGACGAGCCGGATCCAAAAAGTCACAAACTCCTTTCTTGGGTCAAACACTTTATGGGAAGAGAAACTCCATTAACTTCTGCAAAAGCCTCTGATAAAGGTATGAAATCTTCCTCTTTACGCTTCTGTTCTTCAACTATCTATTTTTTTCCTTCGATTATAAGTTGTTCATGTTTCAAATTAGAAGAGGTCGTTGGCCCTCTTCTCCTCTTTATTCTCTCTGCCCTTTCCTTTCATCCTCCCCTCATTTAACTCCTGCGTTAGAAAAGTTGCAGAGCACTATCTTCCATAGAATGGATCAGTTGCCCCAGAAAGAGGTGCAGGCCAAAAGATATGGTCATTGAAATAGGGTTTCATGTGTTTTTTTTGTTTGAGGGAATTGAATACTTGGTTTCTCAAGAAATCGTCCTTGGAATCAAAGGATTATCTAGCAGCTTTCGCTATTTCTTTTATATATTGAAAATTTGAAACCCGTCTCTCTCTGGTCATTGATCATCTGCATTGCAGAGTGCATTTAACAACAATAGCACTGAAAATATGTTATCAAAATCACCTTCTGATTCTCCATTGAAAAAAAAAAAGTACTTGTAGGGATGGGAATAAAAGTACATTTACTAAATAAGAACATATTTTCAAAAAAAGTTACATAGTGGCTGACTTGGTGGGCCACGTACATTATATGACCCATTAAAATAGAAATAGAAATAGAAACAGCTCTCCGAAGCCCAAACAGAACATAAGAGAAGAAAACGTGACAAAGAATGCCACTTAAGAAAGAAAAACAAGAGCGACTCTGTCTGTGGTATCCAAATTCCAAACTAGCTAGTAATGGAGAACAGTTAAGTTCCACCTGACGATGGCATTGAGATTGTCAAGGTCGAGCAAAACCGTCTCCAAGGTGGCGTAACCCCTCGCGAAGCGGAAAAGGCCCGTACCGGACACCACGGACACCTCTCTATATTTTTGGAATTCTCGGTTCGCCCCTTGAATCTCTAGGGTGCTACCGTTGTAGGCCTTGTTGGTGAATACTATAGACACCAGCCAGTGAAGATCAGTCCCGTCTTTTGCGGAATTCACGTACATGCCCTGTAGCCTCGCGATTTGGGTCGAGTTTCGTTCGATAGCCACTGTTGCTGCATCGTCGATTGCGATAATCGTCCCAAACTCGAGAATAAACCACTTCTTGAGAGGGTTCCCGGCCACCGGAATCGCCGAGATGTTGGTACCGGTCTCATAGTCGTGCATGTAGAACACCATTTTTGTTTCTTTAAGCTTACGGCCTTTGGAAATGGCCTCTGAACCTATCACCAGTACTGCTACTAGGAGCAATAGCAAGCTCAATTTGGCAGCCATGCTTACTGGGGTGCTTGGTGCCATTGATAGCTAGCTGAACTTGTTTATGATACTTAACCGTTGCTGAATTGGGTTCTATTTATAGAGAATAGCAAGCAGCTTGGTACTATGTCTTGCCGCCTGCATGGACCAGTCTCCTCTGGCTACCATCTGATTCCAAAAAAGAATTCCACAGGTCACGTCTCCTTTTGTCTTTTACTACCTACCTAAGCTTAAACTTAGCCAAGGAAACAAAATCTGCTCTCTACTCTTAAGTTTTTGGTACGTGTTATTTTTGTAAGCTTTTCTGGTCATGTATTATAGGAAAATGTTAGTGAGACCGCAAAGGGCCGAACACCACACCGACACTGGGCATGTGATGTAGGGATCTCAAAATTTCAAAAATAGATTTAATGAAATTTTAAGATCCGTGAATCACAAGTAAGTCTCAGTGTGGTCACCCCTTACGGTCTCAGTAGCAAAGTCTTATATTATATTATAAACAAGAGATTAACTATCCTCAAATAAAAAGATTAAGTGGCACATCTCTCTGTCTTCTATTCTCTGCTTTATGATGCCACATGCATGAAAGTGATCAATTTTAGAAGATCAATGCTAAGCTTACTCTCACAAAATCTAATCTTATCGTTTTAGATAATATAACAAATGAATAAATATGGGATCCACAAGTGGGCAGACAGTTGTATTCAACTCAGTTTGTGACACACAACCGTTGCTATTTTGGCGTGTTATTGAGAGAAAGAAAATCATCTTTGCTCTGTCTTTGGCAATTTGTCTAGCCACCAATCCAAATGCCTCTATGGACTTTTCTCCTTTGCCGTCTTTACAGTAGAATCTTCTCTCACGTCTCTTCTTATCTGTTACTGTAGAGTAATCAAAGGAAAATAAATCATCTATTTTGGAAAATAAATCACATATTTTTTTGTGTTTTAACATTTGCTGCAGTGTATTCCATTTTTGAAAGTGATTGACATCAAAGGCTTTTGTTCCAATTGAGTATCTTGGGCAGGGTCTTTTTTTTAAAAAAAACTTTTTTTACCCTCCTTTTCTTAGCAGTGATTATCTATCTTTCTTCCCTTTTAAGGCTTGGGCCTACCTTTTAACATCGGCATTATGAGCCAACTGTTTCTTTTTCTCTACTCTCTTGCTTTCAAAATGAGTCCTTCTTTACTCAATTGCTCACTAGCAGAAGGGCTGTTATCCGAAGGGTTTCATCTTCACTGAGTGGTTTTGAAGTAACAACCGTATTAGATGTAGTTGTCTGCTGCAATTCTTGGTCAATGATGATTTTTTTATTATCTAAGAGTCGCTGAATGATGCCCGGCAGCACAAAATAGTCTTTTATCTTGTGACTAATTATGTGATGGTAGGGACAATATTTGAGATGGTTTGTCATTCCGACCTCTTGGTAGGGGTGTCAATTGGGCCGAATTTGGGGTTTGAAACCTCTTATAAATGTATCGGGCTCGAACCGGGCCTAATCAAAAATTTCCAAACTTTAAGCCCAAGCCTGGCCCATTGACACCCCTACCTCTTGGGGTCTCCAGCTTTCTGGGATAATGATCAGTTCTTGGGCGAGGAGGTCTTCCAACAAGTCTTTGATGATGTCATCAGAGAAAGAATAGGTCTTATTCATTCTCTCTTCAATGGTGGCACTTTTTGGTTGGTCACATTTGTCTTGTTATTGTGGCCTTCTAGCTTCAACCTGAACTGGTCATTTTCCCCTATTTGGTTGGCCTGCTGGCCTGACAGCAGTTGATGCCAGTTGCGTGGTCTTCTTGGTTTCGACCATGTTTTATCTTTCCTATATGAAGCTCCATGTCATCCACCTTTGTGCACAAATCATCGAAACATACAAAGGTTTGGGCCATAAGGGCAGTTTATAGATCATATGCTTGAATATATTTAGGCACATCCGGATGAGTTCTAGTTGAATGAACTTCTAATGACAGAAATATGTTAAAGCTCTTCATCGAGCAATGAACCCTATTACAAACTCATTGTCTCTATGCTTGGTCTCAAACAGCTCTGGAACACCTACTCGTCTTTGAGTGTTGTACAACTGCTTGCTAAATTCTGACACCATCGTCTTCCTTTCCAGGATTGATGCCTTAAGGAGGTTGGCATACCATATTAAACCAGCACCCTCTAGGGATTGCACAAAAAGTTGGGCAAAGAGCTCCAGTTCTAACTATTGGCCCACATCTCAAGAGAAAGTGTAAAAGATGTTGCCTCGGGTCCCCTATGTCGTTAAACATCTTAAATGTATGCTAAAAAAAGTTGGGCAGGAATTGAATCATATCCATAATTGCAGGATAGAGCTTCACAATCATCCGAGCATCCTCTTCTTTTTCTTTGGCCTTCCCGATTTGATTGCGAACGGTCTCTTCGATTTCAACCATAAGAGATGGTAAAATTCCTCCTACCAATTAAGCTTGGTCCAGAGTTGGTACAATTTCTACTACGCCCACTGCCATTGGCGGTGTGGGAGTTGCAGTTTGGGGGAGTTGGAGGTGTTGCGATTTCCCCTTGGCTACTACTCTGTCCTTGGAAAGAGAACTACAGGTCTTGTAACGGCGGGGCAACTGATGCAGACTTGACAGCTGCCAGTTGCATGGCCAGTTCTAGCATTTGGGCCATCTTGGCTGTAATTTCATTGTCTTTGTACTCGATCTGAGTCTTTAGGGCAGCTATTTGGTTCTGTGACAGTGGAGGGGTTGATGCCTGAGGGTGAGTTCCCTATTTTCCATCACCATCTAGGTTTGCCATCATGATGGCTACAGGATGGCTGAGTGTCGACCCTTGGAAAATAAAGTATCCTTGGGAACTCTTCTTCTAAAAAGAATGACTCGGGAGTCCATATAGAGGGTTGATCGCACTAGAGGTGTGGGGAGATTTTACCTCCGGAGGTACTTCCAAGATCACGGGTTGTATGACCAGCCCATCAATGTCATAACCTTCTATTAGAAGTGCTCTTCCCAATTCTCTTGGAGAGGTTATCGAAATTACTTCTTCCTCAACTCCATCTCAGGAGATTTCCACATTTAGTTCTGGAGTGGATAAATGTTCCTGCTCTTGATCACTCAACAAGCTTCGTTCACCGTTTGATTTAGACGGCAGTACTCTAACCTATTGGAAAACAGGAGCTACAAGTCGTTCGAAGGCTAGACGGTCGTTGAAAGACACCATGCAAACAAATACCCTATTATAATGAGGTTATGGAATATTGGTCCTCAATTCTTCGTGGACGGAGCGAGCTGCGATCGGGATATCGGTCCTCAATTCTCTGCAAACAGAGCGAGATGCGATCGGGATATCAGTTAATTCGTTTGACCTCTGTCTTCTAGGTCTCCTAGGTGTTGACCGATAGTGGTGTACTTTCTTTGGTGCAGTAGATGAGTACTTTTGGTTTCTGAGATGGAGGATCTGCTCAGGAGTTTTCTTCTTTGGGATATCTGGTATCTTGAGGGTAAAGAAGCCCTTATGAAGTACCTTGATCCGATGGTCATAGGGTATCCAAATTCTTATTTCTGGTTTCGTATTTGTTCCGCCCCAGAATGGGCTAACATCTCTGGACGGAGGTCGTTGATGTTGATGACGAACTATTGTCATCATCGTTGTAAAGGTTGTCAAATTAGTGCCTTAGAAAGCATTCAGACTCTGCCACATCAATAATTTTTTGTCTTCTTGTGTAGAGTCCATTGTCGTCCTTGCATTAAAAGTTGGGTGACTTTGATCACGGTTGTTAATGCCTCTTGTGTTGTTTGAGAAAATCTACAAGTTTTCATTTTCCTTCTTTGATTTGACGACGTTGTTGATGGTGTCAATAGGTGATGAGTCATGTCCCAGGAGGACCTACCTCTGTTGGCCTTGGACTACCAACACTATTCCTTTTTGGAAAATGAGTTATTCACGAATGACAGTGTGTCTGTCTGTGGGTTCCTCTCCCTCTTGAGGGGTCTGTGTTCGTGGACTGTTTTGTCTGCAAACTCAAGTTTATTTGTGGACTCGAACCTGTTTGCGGAGTTGCCTTGAGTTGGGCCTATGGACTGGCTTCAGCCATGGGTCCGTGGAACCTGATTGGTGTCCGCGAGGTGGGCTTGCCCCTTTCCCACGAAATGGACTTGGCCTTTGTCTGCTGAGTGGCCTAGCCTCTTAGTTGACATCCACTTCTTTTGTCCGCAGGAATGGCCTGCAGATCGGTCTTCTATTTCAGTGAACTACTCTGTGGACTTGAGTTTCTGTCTGCAGTTTTTTCCTACGGATTGGTTCCCTACACTTGTGCAATTTTGCCTTCTTTGTTATTTTTAACAAGTTTTATCAAGGGAAAGTTCCTTAAGTCCCTTTGAACATTGGCCTTATCCTTTTGACCTGAAAAAATTTGGGCAGCACCTCCCCCCTTTGGAAACATTTTTAAGGGGGGAGTTCTAACAACCAACTTGGGCTGAGGGCTTTCTATAGTGTGTCATAGGATTGACCCATAGGATTTTTCCCGTGTGGCCTTTGACCGGATTATGGTTTGGCCTAGACCGTGTTTGCTCCATTCGTGGGCCCCGAAGGTCTAATTTTTTTGAATCCCCCTTTCGGGGTTTCCTGTGACATAGGTTGGCATTTTGAGCTGACCTATAGCAAAGTGGTTGGAACACCTTGCTTGGTGTGCACCCTCCTTAGTGTCCAAGGTCAGAGGTGCACTTCTTTTGGGGTGCATCTGTTGGGGTTCCCACAGGCTAGATTGCATCCATTGGGATGCCTGCAGACTGGCTTCCCGCTTTGGGCGGACAACTTGCTTTTCCACCCCTAATTTGATAGGGTGGAGCCTACTCCTGTTGTGGGCAGGGGCTCCCTCAATTGAGGTCTGATCAGTAGGTCAAGACCTCTTTGAAGGGGTCTGGCCAGTTGGTCGAGCCCTCTTGATGGGGCCCACTGCGACCTTAGCCCATGTGAGGGGTTGGGTTGTCGGGATCGGCATCGAGGGTATGTACACCTATTAGTTGATTGTCAGGGAGTAAGCCCGACAGGCGCACATGATCTGGATCATCCTGCATAAAAACAGAAAAAGAAAAGAAAGGAAAATATCACTCACTTTTCCTTTTTTTTTATTTATCTTCAAAGATGAGAGGAGAAGAAGGTCTCCCTGGGCGTGCTGAGAATTTATACACACAAATTTCAAGTGTCTTTTTATTGGTAGACATCCTAATCCTTGTTATCAAATTACCTTCATTGTTGTGTGGAGTTTATTATTTTTGTGGAGGAACTATCCTTCTAATCCGAATAAATCCGGGTTGTAAATTATCTTTCCAATTTGGGGAAGTATCTCTAATTAAGGAGAACAACAAAAAGAAAAAAAATTGAATAAAATTTATTTTATTTAATCAAATGGGGTGCCCAATTCCAATGTAGGCTCTGCAAGTGCCTCATTGAGGTTTTTATATTTGAAAAAAATAAGAGGGAAGAGAGGTAGTCATTTTGAGGGATTTACCTAGTGTTCTCCATTGATAAAGTCTTCTTTTTCTTCTTCTTGAGCTTGTTGTGTTTCTGTTTCAAGAAAAAAAAATATATTATTCTATCTTTCAGGGGGAGTTTTAAACTCTCTTTATATTTTTTTAGAGAGTCCTCTTTGATCTCTCCTTTGACTTCCTAGTTTCAGGGAGGTAAAAAGAGGTTCACTCTCCCTAGAGAGGGACACCTATCCAAGACCGTTGGTATCTCTTCTCTGGGAAACCTGGAACACACAGAGTCCCTCCTTTTTGGAGGATTTCGTATTGGTTTTCCTTTTTGGAAAACTTAGGAAGATAAGGTCTTCCCCTTGAAAGGAGAGAAGATTGCTCTTTTTGAATGGAGTGCTAGGTGACACCTCTTCATTGGGAGTCAAGAGGGGGGATCCATATCTTGAGATCCCCAAAAGTCAGCAAAGAATCCCTTTTTATCAGGGATTCCTTGCCATTTGGTAATCAGATATTGACTGCCAAATGGGGTGCTTGATTAAGTCCACAACCAACTAACTGGGGACTGACCTAGTAATTTCGTGGACTTAGTGAGTGACCATGGGTGGTCTATGGGTTTCACCCATGGCTTGGTCAAGTCCACAACCAATTTGGGGCTGCGGATGGTGTCTCTCAAGAACTGGCCTTTGGCCAGTCCGTAGGACATTCTATGGGTCAGTCCGCGGAACTAACGCATAGGGTCAATCTACGGGGGATCATCTACTAAGGACTGGCATTTTGGCCAGTCCACAAGGACTTGCTTAATCAGGTATGTCCGCGAGATGAGTGAACCATCCATGGAAATATGAGAGAGAGAGAGACAGACTAGAGAGAGAGTTGTAGTGTGGTGTATATACTCCACCCCCTTTGATTGGATGTGAAGCAGGTGCACTGAAGTTGATGCACCTCAATCCAATCCGGTGTTGCAATTTCACTGCCCACAGATGTTTACATAACAAATAATTGGATATGTCTATGCAAACTCTTTATTGGATGTTTATATAAATTACTTTACCACATAGTACCACCCTGGTCTTCCTCCCATCATAGGCTGGTATTCAGGGTTTAGGAAGAATGACGTGAATATGATGGGAAAATACACAATCACGGTTCGGGAAGAACTTCTTTGCCTTCCAGGATGGATAAGTCTAGATCAAGCTCTCCAACCATCTTCCTTATTCCACTTTTTTCTCCTTCGTCATTGAAATATCCTAGTTCATATAATTCATTTGACCTAGAGGGGGGGGGGGGGGGGGTAAAAAGGTCTTCCTAACAATGTTTACTAATTTTAATTTACACAGTACTTGATTAGAGATATGGTAAACAAAGCAACAAGTACGGAAAATATAGAAGACAAGCAATCCACAACACAAGAGATTTTTACATGGAAAACCCTTCCGGAAAACACCATGGGACCTAGTCCAGAAAAAAATTCACTAAGAGAATTGTTATCAACTACAAGACTCGAATCTTACCCAACCGGACACCACACAGTGTTCCTCAATACAGATTCCTCATCTTGAAGTCCACGAACCACACGTTTGATCTCTGCCACAGCAGCTCCGGTTCCTCACCAGCCAATGCTTCTCAAAGTTTCCAATCACGATCTCCAAAAATCGATATCCGTCCTTGACAGCTTGGGCTCACACAGAGCACCAAAAGCTCACATAGAGCATACACAGGGTTTTTGAAGGTTTAACAAACTCCTAGAGGGATCTCAACCACAATAGAGATCAACCAATACAAGAACAAGGATTATGAAGTTAAGCTTGCATCACTAGAGTGTGAGAGAGATAAACAATAGGTGTCCACCAAAAAGGGGATTGGAGAACCCTAGATTACTCAGAGAAGTCTCTACTCTCTCTCACAAAAACCTTAGAATGAGCAAATGGATCATTACTTAAATAGTCATTGCCAAAAAGGAGTTCGGATTTGAAATTAGAAAGGAAAATACGCAGTCCGTTCAAACGGCCAGAGGGGCATTCAAACGGCCTGGAGAATGGTCTGAAAATGGTTGCGAACGGTGTGCCAAGGAGGTTATTTTTTTCGACATATTAATGAACTGTTCGAATGGCCAACTTGACATTCTCAACCGTTCGAATGGCCATGAGGGCGTTCGAACGATCTATGCTGATTTTTTCTCTTTTGAGCACGGAACCCATTCCAACTAGGCAAGAACCCATCCAATCTTGGCAATAATTAAACTTAGGCCAATTTCTAATCACCTAGGGTATATGATAGTATCATCTAGGACAATTCCACCTATGGTAACCACTAGGTATCTAGGTCACTTACCATCCTAAAAGTGTAAGTGAAGTTTTATCCGGAATATACTTCACTTGAGTCTTTGGAGCTCCATCTTCACCAATCTTGAATAACTAGATGAACAACGACACTAGACTTACATTGACACCATTTTGACAACGGAATTAAGTCAATACAAAATATGATTTTACAGTCATTCGAACCAAACTTGCTCAAAAGATATATTTGCATGTTTTCTGCATTAAGTCAATCGATGATCAACAAGAAAGAAGACAGAAATGAAGCTTCAGAAAGAACAGCATCAAGAGAAACGAATTAAAATTTTTGTTAATGAACTAGGTTATAAATATAGGCAAGAATTACAATCACGATTTATACATAACAATGATAACATATCAATAAACAATTATGGTTATTGTCCAACTGTGATTGTATCTATTATAAAATTTTATTTCACTTTTTTAGAATTTGTGACGTTGCAATTACGATTTCGGTAAAAACGCGGTTTAATATATAATTGTGATGGTAGAACATTAATAATTACAGTTCTTCTTCAACCGTGATTGAAACTCTACAAAATTTTAAAAAAAATTTATTTGGAAAATTAATACAAGACGTCATATAATATTAATGGTTTATTGCTTCACAGTTAAGGTTCATATAATGGAATATGAAATGATTTGTTGGGCTTACAATTACATTTTAATATAAACAATGATCAAAATAGAAGAATGCAAAATTACCTGTGAGCACTGATTTTTACTCACAGGGATTTTGATTAAGAGTCGTCACTTATTGATTCTAAGGGATAAGTCTCAATTATGGATAAGGTCTTATGGTCTGCATGAGAGTCTAGGTAAGAGGTCTGATTAAGTCTCAGGGAAGGTGTTAGGCACCCTGTGTAATGACCCAGAATTTTAATATAATAAAATTATGAGATTATAGGTCTTTAACGGAGATTAATTAGTTAAGCGTTTGTTAAATTGGTAGAAAGTGGGTTTTGTTTCGGACTAAAGTTTACCGATAAAACTTCAGTTTTTTTTTCTCGAAAATCGCACCTAGCGTGCGGATTGGCTATCGAAATAATAATTCATCATCACGCATCGATTCGCGTTACCGCAATGCGATAGATGTCCAAAACCCCAGGAAATACGCTGAATCGGACATTTTGCCGATCCTCCGTATTTTCAGCTTGTCAAAATAGAAATCCGTAAAACTCATACCACTGCGTGTCGATAGGCCTTGTGGACGACTGTCTGTCGTTTCGGCAGTTTATCATCTCATATGAAGAAACGGTATCATGTTTTGTGTCCAAAACCAAGAAATTTGTGGGTTTTGTAATTTTTTTCCGGAATTACTTTTTACTGTCAAAACGCATCAATTTTTCCTGAAATTCGTACAGTAGGTGTTCGACTGTCCCTAGTTCGGTCCCCTGTCGTTTCGGTTCCGTCGCGTATCGACTCATGAGACCGCGAGGGCCTTATATGTAAGAAAATCAAGAAAACGATAAATTTTCAGAGTTCCGTTAGGACTCGATATGTCGCAATGATTCTAATAGAAATCCGTGCGGTTAGTACCACAGTATGCCGGTCGACCGTGAGGACTAACATCTGTCATTTCGTCAGTTTATTATCTTATATAAAGAAACGGCAGCATGTTTTGTGTCCGAAATCAGAAAATTATTTGGTTTTGCAATTTCTTTCGGATTTACTTTTTATTGTCAAAACTTAGTATTTTTCTCTGAAATTTTTACAGTAGGTGTTGGACTACCCCTATTTCAGTCACCTGAAGTTTCGTCAAAATCAGATGATATTTAATAGAGTTTCAAAGGCTTGTATGTGCGAAAAATCAGAAAAACAGTCAAAAAGTCAATCGGTCAAATGAGTTTACCCAGTCAACTTTAACTTTCCACACCTTAATGGTCATGTGCTTTTGCACATGATCTTATCCCATTGCGGGCAAGCCTCTCATTTTCTCACCGAAGTTTCAGAGAGGCGAAGCTCTGCCAAATTCCATTTTAGAGAGTGAAAGAGGAGAGAGAAAGGGAAAGAGAGAAAAAGAAGAGAGAGAAAGGAAAGGAAAGTCCATCTTGGGGTATTTCGACGTCCCCGACGTGTTGGCGACGTCTATTTTCTTCTCCGGTATCTCGATCAACGTGTAGAGAGAGAAATGGAGAAATCTAGAGAGAGAAAGTGAAGGTGTGAATGCAAGGGGTTTGACCTTGGGGTTGATCGTCCTCCCAAGCGCGTTGGCGGTGTCCATTTCGATCCTAGACGTCTCGAAGTACGTGAAAGAGGTAAAATCCATTTTCCCTCTTTCCTATTTTTCCTTTTAAATATGTTTTTCTTGTAGTGGATGATGTTCTTGCTTTATGACGTAGATGAAAAAGGGTCCGAGACCCGTTGTATGTGTAAAATGGGTAAAAACTCCTTCCATCTCTTCTCTTTTCCCTTTTAATTGCTATAAATTGTATGTGGAATGGATGCATGTGTTTTGGCGTGGATGAAAAAGGGTCAGAGACCCCGTGGATGCTTTATGGGAAGGTGTTGGGGCATGAAAAAATGAATAGAGGAATGTAGCCTCGGTCTAGGGTGTTAAAAACCCCGGATTTGGGTCACTGAACAGTGGGTGATTGATCACCCAGCACTGGCAATCGATCGTTAGTGCCCAGGTTTGCCTGTTTGGGCTGTGATGAAGTGTAGACTTCATGTGGACCTTCGAGGAGCCTTGCTCGGGTCCCCGGATATGAGAGATCGTCACTCTAGGGTAACAAAAAGTTGATTTGAGTGTCGTGTAGGGCGATGGACAGACCCATTGGCCCAGGTATAATCCCTAGGGGAATGATCTTAGTTAATGTAATGGGATGTTTGTTGGGCGATGGACGGATCCATCGGCTCAGATATGTTCCCTATTGGAACAACCATGACATGATGTGATGTTATGGCAATGGTAGGGTCCACCGGCCTGGGAAAGTTCCACCTCGGAACAGTCTTTGTGTGATGTGATGTTAATGAAACATTTATGAGGCGATGAAAGGGTTCATCGGCCATATCATGTTCCCTAGCGGAACGATATACTTCTGGACTTGATCCACGGGCACGAGGCCCAATTTGTTCAGTTATCCAAGCGAGGGTTGGGATAATTGAAAATTTACTATGGTTAGAAACTCTAACTTGTATCAGATGTTAACCGTTAGTCCTCTGTGATTGATAGTCGGGAGTGGGTGGATTTATATTTATAGATCATCTTTGACTAGGTTAGGAGTGGTGTGTTAGTAGTCCTCCGTGATTGATAGTCGGGAGTGGGTGGATTTATATCCATAGATTCTCTTTGACTAGGTCAAGAGTGGTGTAATGTAGTCCTCCGTGATTGATCGTTGGGAGTGGGTGGAGTGTTATCTATAGATCCTCTTGAGCTAAGTCTGGAGTGGTTGGGTATTTGATGCCTCTGATAGATATGTCGTACTGAGGCTGAGTCAGTAGGTTGTGATGCCTCTGATAGATATGTAGTCTGTACCGTGGCTGAGTCAGATAGTTGTGTTATCTGATAGATATGCCGTGAGAATAGAGTCCCCACAGTGACTGAGTCAGATGGTTGTGTTATCTGATAAATATGTCATGAGGATAGAGTTCCTCACAGTGGCTGAGTCAAATGGTTGTGTTATCTGATAAATATGTCGTACCAAAGCTGAGTCATATGGTTGTAATGCCTCTGATAGATATGTTGTTCGTACTGTGGTTGAGTTAGATGGTTGTGTTATCTAATAGATATGTCGTGAGAATAGAGTTCCACACAGTGGTTGAGTCAGATGATTGTGTTATCTGATAGATATGTCGTGAGGATAGAGTTCCCCACAGTGGCTGAGTCAGATGATTGTATTATTTGATAGATATGTCATACCGAGACTGAGTCAGATAGTTGTGATGCCTCTGATAGATATGTCGTCCGTACCGTGCTGAGTGAGATGGTTGTGTTATTTGATAGATATGGCATGAGGATAGAGTTTTCCCACTGTGGCTGAGTCAGATAGTCGTGTTGCCTAATTGAAAATACAGTGAGGACGAGTTTCCCCACCGTGGTTGAGATCAGATGATTTATGTTGGTTCTAGTGGGTGAAAGCCCGGATTATGTATTGAGTCTACGAACTCAAAGTTATACAGAATCTAAGGACTCAATGTTTGATTTCAGTGGGTGTAAGCCTGGTTGATCTCGACAGTTACCATGGGGGTATGAGACGCCATGGTAACAGAGTTGATGGTAATGAATTTGGAAATGGATAACGAGTCTACAAACTCTAAATTGGATATTGAGTGTATGGACTCAAGGATAAAGGTTGAACATGGGCGAAGACCGGTTGATTGAGTTTGCGGATTCAAGGATAGAGTGTGAGCGGTTATCTAAAACGGTAACCTAGTTGTGTAGGTGATGATCGGATAATTTGGAAATTAGAGGTTGGGAACCTCGGGTCACGGATTACGATATTATATATTATTATAATATTAGAATTGTATTACAATACTATATCATTATTGATGATTGTTACTAGGTGGAAAATAGCCTAGATGGATTATGGATTTTGCTAGGCTCTATAACTCACTCCTCATTTTATGTTTTCAGATTCTAAAGTGGTTGCCGATTGACAAGCAGTTATACTTGATAGATTCTGGAAGTGTACCGGCGTAGTTCTGGCATCAAAAGTAAAGGTTATTGTACCCAGTAAGGTAACGCATTTGCTTATGATGGGTTATAGTGATGACCAGTTGTTATTGCTTATGTAAGCTAATAAAAAAAGTTGAAAAATTCTCATATTTTCACGTGTAAAGTCTTCCACATGCGTGGTTATGACAAATGAGCACGCGTCTCGAAACTTAAAGTCTTCCACATGCATGGTTATGACGAACGAGCACGCGTCTCGGAACTTGATTCCCTAGGCGTAGGTTCGGGGTGTCACACCCTGGGACCTCCATTTTACAATGATTACCTACTCCCTAGGTATAAGCCAAATTAATGTGAAATTTTTATTCAAATGCCTAAGTTTTAGAGTATGCTAATCCAAGAAATGAGAAAATCCTAACTAGGATCGAACCCTGGTTGGGTTGCCTACATACTCATATAGAGTGAGATCAGACCGAGCATAGTTCTGACATATGAGTCTGTGCCGATGTTAGGGGAGTGTGTGTGTGCACCGGGGTGGCTAAGACCTAGTCCGGAGACTAAGATTTGATTGACCGGTTGATCAAGTGCATGGCTTGAGGGTTTGGGCTCGGAGACCACAAGGTTTAAGCTCGGATGGTAGGGATTGGTCCCGGAGGCCAAGGGTTGAGCTCAGAGGCTAAGGCAAGGACCCGGAGGCCAAGGGTTGAGCCCAGAGGTTAAGGTATGGGCCCGGAGGCCAAAGGTTGAACCCGGAGGCGTAAGGTTGCTTAACCGAAGTTAAATGGTGAGTTAACCATGGTTAGGATTGTTAACCATGATTTAAGAGGTCAAATGTCAGATTTTTGGCCCTTTTTACATTTTTTTATATTTTAAAGAATTTTTTGGATTTTTTTCCTAGGTTAAATGGTCTTAACCATGGTTAAAAGTTAATTGGGTTAAGTTTAACCCCGGTTAAGGGTCTGGACAAGTCTGAGGTGAGCCCAAAGAGTGCAGCAGGGCCTAGATTGGCCTCCTACTGGTCTGGGCCCTGTGCAAGGCCACTGTTATGCAAAACATTGGAATTGGCGGTAGATATAATACCGCTAATTCCATTTATTCACATAATAGAATTGACGTTACTCACAGTACCGCCAATGTCATTGTTTTTGAAACAGTGACTTTGCAGCCAAGGGACAACACGAGGGGGATATTCAGAGGTCCTAGGGACCAAGGAGAGGTTTAGGGGACTCAAGCATGAGTCCTAGGCCTTGGGCTTGGCCTGAGGTAGGCCCACAGCGGCCATTATAGCATTGAACAAGAAAACCCAAAATATCGGTGAACTATTCGCCGACATTTTGTGTCTTCTCTGGTTTAGCGGATTTAACCATAGTTAGAGGGGCCTCTGGGGTCCGCATAGGTCAGGGATGATGAGGGGAGGTCTCAGAACCTTAATTAGACCCTGGAATGGACCAGGACCCCACTAGATGAGCACAAAGCCCCTGTAAAAGGAAGCATTCAGAATGATGGTACTGTGTTTATCGTCATTCTGAAAATTTTTCAAAGCTGAATTTTCTTCCCTAGTACCACACTATAATGTTTACAAGGGATTCCTCATAGATTGACGGTCTCCTAGAACATTTGGGGAATGGCTAAGTGCGCGGTGGGCTACATAGCCGAGCCTCTTCCCTTGAGGGGGATCCCTATGCCTATGAGGAAGGCAAAGGTATCCCCACTCTGGGGTTTATTGCAATAAAAGACTAAATAAATTCCCCTAGAATCGGATCAGGGGATCACATATGAATTTACAGAGGAAAATAGGGGTAGGGGAAGACCCTACTCAGCTAGCATGCCTGCAATGGTGGCATGGTGGTGATGCACGGCTGTGGAGAGGCCCTTCTTGATAAGAAGCCTTGGCAAGGCCTAAGTTCAATCCTTGGTAGCCGGAGACCTACTGGCATGGAGCAGATGAGAAGGTCAGGTTTTCCACTATGGAGTCTCACAGTATTACTCTTAGGATTTTGTAGATTTTTTCCATTGGGGAAGAAGGGTTGAGTGGAGTCTCTATTTATAGAGTTGGGGACCTAGGGACACCCAGGGAAATAGGACGAGGGATGGTAAGAAACTCAGAGGCGTGGGGAGTCAGCTGGGGGCGTGCCTGGTGCACTGGTTGAGTAGGCGATTTATGATTTTACGTAAACTGGGAATGACGGTAATTCTAGTACCGCCATTCCCCTAAAAGAGCAAATATGATAATGGCGGTAGAGACTCTACCACCATTCCTGAGATTTTCTAAAAAAAGGTATGTCCAAAGTTAAATGCTTATGCACGCAGTACTTTTTTACCAAATAAGGTATGTCAGTAGATGGACTATCGACATTCTGGATTTTTTGAATTTTTAGGGTTGGGCCCCCCTCCTAGGGCTTGGGTTGGGTTTGTGGGCCTTGTAAGGGCCCAAGGTTGGTTGGTTGCAAGTTATAACCCTATGGGCCTTAGGCAAAGCCCTAGGTCCATGGCTAGGCCATTTTTAGGGTTAGGGCTAGCTAGGGTTTGACCTAGGGTTCGTCTAGGGTTAAACCTAGGGTTAGTCTATGGTTAGCCTAGGGTTAGGCTAAGGTTGACCTAGGGTTTGATTGGGGTTTGACCTAGGATTTAACTAGGGGTTGACCTAAGGTTTGCTTGGGGTTAACCATGGTTAAGGAGGGGTATAAAAATTGGGTGTTTACATTACCTATATTACGATTCTGGATTAAACTGTGATCATAAGTTTTTTTTAAACATCTTCTACAATAACTACAATTACACGAACAAAAGAGTTCTTACGTGTTGCTTCAATTGGAAGAGATGTCTCATTCTCATACTTATTCATGTTTTGAGGTTCAAGATGCAACTGAAGATCCATTTTTCCTTGGTGAGAAGTGAAACAGAGACCAGACGAAATTTAAGAAAATAAAGATGTTCGGCTTCCAATAGAAGAGACATTTCATTCTCATATTTCTTCTTACTCTCCATTATCAAAATGCAAAGAGTGATGACAGTGAGGAGGAAGCTGAAGAACTTTTATTTCTCTTGCGAAAGTTTTGCTGCAAAACACACTTACCTTTCTCTCAAAAATTTTACCTCTATAATGAGGATCTTTTGACTTAAACTTCCGCAAGAGAAATAAAAACTTGTTTAACAACTCCATTAATAAAACGAAAATTATAGAAAAGACAAAGGGATAAGAACACTGCGGAAGTTGCATGCATATATAGAGTATTTATAGACAGTAAATACAATCATCACAGTCAATTTATAACTGTGACACTTAAAAATATGAATGATCATAGTTAGAAAATAACCAAGATCTTATATTTCTCGCGACAAATATTTATTACCCTTCCTATATTAACCATGATGTAAACTCTCGTTATAAAAATTTCGAGTTCTCTCTCGCAATTTATAAGGGATTCTATCACAGTTCTATTGAACATTGTTATTGTTCTTGGAAATGCAACCACGATGAATATATAGTGTGATATTCAAATATTTCCTTTTTTAGTTTTAACCGGTTGAAAAGGTATTGGGACAAGTGAGGATAGTTGTTGGCGATAGAGTAAGTGAGGGAGAGATAAATGACTAATGAGAATAGTATTCTCTGACAAATTTAATAGGTAAGTAGTTCGAAATGCTTCTACCATAGAAGCAAGTACTTCATTCCGACCATCCAAAAAAAAGTACTTCTACCATAGAGGCAAGTACTTCATTCCGACCATCCAAAAAAAAATACTGCATTCTTGTTTGAAAAAACTCGGTGAATTCCAAATTAGTGTTTGAGTCAAGAACTCACAAAACCAAGGGGGTGGCTAGGTCTCCCTAAAAGTCTATCTACCCCTTTTAAGATTTCACAGTTAAATTATTTACTAAGGGAATATGATAATTGTAAGCACCCTATTTTTGCACCCCCTATCCCTCTTCCCGCTTCTTCAAATGCTCCAAGGTTTACCCAAGGCCCAAGCCCATTTGGCCAAACTTGTACCCAAACAACTCAATCAAGCCCAATTACTTAATTACATTACCCAAGCCCAAGTAGTCAAGCCTAATTACCCAATTGTCTTAGCCAAAGCTCAATTGCTTTAGTGAAATCCTAATTATCATAGCCCAAGCCCAATTGTCATAGCTAAAATCCAATAACCATAACCCATGACCCATCTACTAACAACCCATGATCCATAAGATCTAGTCCACATACCTACATCCATTCAACCCATATCCAAGACCCACAAATTCAAGCCCACTTTCCACTTTCCTACAAAAGACCTTTTATTTTTTCTTCAAACCCCAAATAGCCCCATTTTTGTGTTTACACACCTTTTTGACCACTCAATCATCTCTCACCAAGTACACACCTTTTTGACTAACCAATCACCCCCTTACTCTCTTACACCTCTTAAACCTCATTCTTACACCTCTTACAAAACAATTAATTCTCTTACACTCCTTTTGACCACCCAATCACCTCTCATCAAGTATATACCTTTTTGATTACCCAATCACCAACCACATCAATTTTGACCAACCAATCACCTCCCTTCTTCTCACCCAACCCTCTATTAATTACCAAATTGCCACAACCTCTTGAAAACTCTATAAATACAAGACCCTCACAAGCCATTTCTTCCACCTCCAAAATCTCAAGTGGAAACTCTAGCTCTTCCTCATCTCACCCTTTATTTTTCTTTTTAGCCTTGAAGAAAGTTAGAAGAAGCCAAGGTTTAGAGTGTGTAGAGAATTCTAGGACTAAAAGCCTAGAGCTCTTCACTAACTCTCTTCCTTTGTGGACTCTAAAAACCCCTCACCTCTTGGAGCATTGGAAAAGAAGTCTTGGAGGAGTAGACACTCCTCCCTTTATTCTTCATCTTCTTCTTTCCTTTATATTTATTTTTTTTAAATTTATTTCTAGTCTTTTTCTAGAACCGTTTGGAAAGACCTCTCTCTTCTCAAGTCTGGTTGGGTCTCTCTACACCAATCTAATGGTGTAGAGGGACCCCACCTCAAAAGAAAGGAGATGTCTTTTTTTTTTTCTCTCATGTAAATATTTCTTTCTTTTCTATGTACCCACTAATGTGGATATGGGTAGGCCCATAGAGAGTGGAAGCTAAAGCTATACCTCTCTTTTCATTTTGTTTCTTCATTTAGATTCTAGTCTTTCTTCTAGAATCCTTTGGGAAACTCATCATCTCTCAAATTTTCATATTTAGAGTCCCATTACATCATTCATAATGGTGTAAAGGGACTACATTAGAGAGGGGATGATGGGTTTTCATTTTCTTCACTTGTCATTTTTTCCATTTCTTTCTCTTTCATTCATGTTCTATTTTGAATGGATAAATGATGACTTAAGGACTTAAAGAGGACATTATCCAAAATGCCTAATACCAAAGACAATGATATTTGATTTATTATCAACACCATTCCAACAAAATAGGTGTTGGTAATAGACCATTTACTATTCATAATGCACATCCCTCTTTATGTCCTAAATATAATCTTTTAGCATAACTTTTCTTTAATCTTTCTCTTGGATTAAATTTGACTTTAGTTAAAATCCTACCTATATGAAAATCCAAAAAAACATGATAAAATCTCAAAATACCAAAAACATTCAAATATGATCAAAATACCAAAAACATTCAATATGATCAAAAGACCAAAAATATAGACTTTGACCCCTTTAACCTCGGTTAGCCCCTAACCATGGTTAACTCTCCTCTAACCGCAGTTAGATTTGACCTTGCATTTGACCAACCCGGTCAACTAAACCCTAGCTTCCGGGTTAGACCCTTGACCACCCTATGCACACACACCCCCCTAGCCTTGGCACGGGCTCATGTGCCAGAACTACGCTCGGTCTGATCTCACCCCAATGTGAGTACGTAGGCAACCCAACCCGGGTTCGACCCTAGCCCATCTAGCTTTCTATCTTTCTTGAATTAGTATTCGTTTAAACACTTAGGCATTTTAACTAATTTTGAGATTAAATTTGGCTTAAATTTAGGGAGTAGGTAACCATTGTAAAATGGGGGTCCTGGGGTGCCTAACACCTTCCCCGAGACTTAATCGAACCGCTTACCCTAATTCTGACAGACCATTTGCCTTATCCAAATCCCGGGACCTATCCCTAAGAATGAATAGGTAGCGACTCTCAGTCAAACCATATAAATGTGAAAGTGGATAGGAAAAATCTCATGCTCACAATAATCAAGTGCGGAAAATGAAAACAAGCAAACCACAACACAATGTATTTTTAAGTGGAAACCCTTCTGGAAAAAACCACTGCACCTAGTCCAGCAAGAGATTGTTGCCCGGTAAATGGACTCTAGAGGGGGGGGGGTGATTTGGGTCAATGACACAATAATAATATGTGTTGGTCTATTTTGCATAATTAAAAACTTCAAGACAATGTAACAAGCAAAAATAAATAGGAATAAGAGATAAAGAGTTAAGGAGATACAAACACCAAGAGTTTGTTCACGAGGTTCAACAACTTGTCTATGTCCCCGCCTTTCAGCTTCCTGCTTCAAGGATTCTCATGATTTTACTCGCACAAGTTTCTTCCCGGGTGAAGCTCAAACATTTACATTCCTTTACAGGCTAGGATACCACCTCTTACAATCTCCTTTGTAGGCTGAAATAATGGCCTTCAATGCAAGAGAACAACTTCTCTTGACTTCTCAAAGCTTTCCGGCTTCACGAACAAGAATACGCAGATTCTTGATTTCCTTCAATATAATGAAGTTGATTGGATTTGAATCCAGTTACAAGACTCCTTAATGAGCTAGATAGGATTGAAATAAAACCTTTAAAAATCTCTCAAAGGATTGAGAGTTTAAAGATCAAATAGGAGAAATAGGGGTTTCTAGGTTTTTCAATGTGTGATTGATGAGAATTGAATAATATGATCAATGTGTATTCAATAGTGGATCAGTTCTTCTTGAATGTTCATAAATGAACTCAATTATAGAGCTAGGATGAATAGAGCCGTTGGTGGTGCATTTAGTGCGATTATAGCCGTTTAAAAACTGGTCGTAACATTATTTCCCACAGTCAGGCGTTAACGTGAAGGTCTGAGAAATGTTTAGATGTCGACGTTTGGAACACCAAAATTCATTTTGAGCTGCTGCCGCTGCCAAACGTCGACGTGTGAAGATGGATCTTCTCAGACGTCGACGCCTGCTCTGTATTTTCACAGACTTCTTAACTTTTAAAGACCATTATGGTGGAAATGATTTCATAGGTCTTTAGGCTTCCCATTATCATGTTTTTTAGCCAAGCTTTAAGATGTCCTAGGGCTTGGAATATTATCCAATAAGATCAAGGCTTCCTAAGGTTAATCTAGGCTTTTGGGCTTTTGAACTTTCCAACCAATTGAGGACTTCTTATATAAGTCCTAGATTCTTTTAAATAGAACAATTAAACATTCTTGAGTCTTTATTTTTTTAGTTTTGATCTTGAATAATTCTTTCTTTAGCTTCATGATCCGACTTGGATTTTGGGTTGAGATCTTGAATCTTTATTGGATCTTCAACTTTGGGATGGTTGGTTTCTCACTTTGAGTTCTTATTGACTAGTTCTTGAGTGGTCTTTTAGCTTGAATGAGAATTTTGCTATCTTAGCCTTTTGTCTTGATTTCTTTATTCTCCTTGAGTCATGCATCTATCTTGAAAGATCATCTTAACTCTTGAAGTGTAAACTAATGTTCATTTAATCTGAAATTAACGTACACTTTGTAGAACAATTAGTACAAAAATGCTCATTGCATTATTGTGTCATAATTAAAATTATTTGGGATATACAGGGTTGTAACCTTTAGGCTAACAGAGATATCACTAAAAAAAAAGTAAACAAATACTTTCATGACTCGAACTGTACTCAACAGGTCTCAACACTACGATCCTCAGTACTCAATTCTCAACACCTCAGAAAACAATCACGATCTTGCAAGACTCATAATCTACCGCAATTGTATGTTATTCTCTTTGTGTCTCCACAAACCACGATTTCTAAAGATCGATCTCTGTCAATGACGACTCCAGATTCTTCCGACCAAATAACCATGATCCTCCTCGGATCGTTCTCTTTCGCAAAGGCTTTGGTTCACACCGGCCAATGTTGATTCTTAACAGAACGGGTTGATGGTTGTTTAACTAAACAAACTCTTATTGTATATTCTCAACAATGGAATAACAAACAAGAATGATCAACAAAGTCTTGCAAACTTTAAGGTGAAAGAGGAGAGGAGAATGAGTTTAGAAAGCCCTAAATTTCTCTAAAAATTCTCTCTAAATTCTCAAAACTTCTTTGGTTCGAATGGGGATTAAACCTTCTTTATATAGGGTCATTAGAAGAGTTAGAATTAAAGTAGGAGTCCAATTTCACGAGTACCGGTCAACCCCTCATGATGACCGATCGACCCCTCATAATCACTCTCTGGAAAAAATAGTCTAGCAAAAATATTGCACAAGTGGTTGACTGGTCTTCATGAGCGATCGATCAGTAGGCCACCGGTCGACTGGTGGACCTCAGAATTTGCCTACACTTTGTTCATGAAAGTTGTACATCTTTTTAACCGCTTCAATTTTCATATATTATGGATCAAAATCGAAGCAACGGTCAAAGACTTATGCCCGTACACCGAACAAGGGTTGTTTAACATTTCTAACTCCTCGTATGCCTATGTAGGCATGTATCTAGTCACCTAAGGTACATAAAATGATTCTAAGTTAATTTTCCCCTAAGGTATAAGGTATCTAAGTCACTTACTATCCTATGAGTGAGACGAAGGCGACGCTTTGAATGTCTTCAATCGAACTTCTTCGGTCTTCAACATCACGGACTTCGATGGTCGTAGGCAATGACACAAGACACTATTAGACACTTTGTTTTGACAACGAAATATGTCAATACCAAAAATATGGACTTACAATCTCCCCCTTTGGCAATTCTGCGACAAAACCCAATTGAAGTATATGACGCGATACAAACTCACCCAAACACATCAAACGGTGAATTAGGTCATTGCATGACTCCAACACAATTACATGACACAAAATGAAATACAATCCTAAATTGTAGGCACTGAGACTCTTGTCATGCAAGATCTGTCTGTTGTATACCTGCACATGCTAATTAAAAACCCCATGAAGCATGTATGCAATATGAAATTAAATTAACACAGGTATTGCAATGAATGTACTGAACTAGAGAAATAATACCCTAACATTCTCCTCATTTTTGGCACGAAAAGTCAATGGTAGGTAGGATGCCAATATCACAAACGATATACCAAATTAAGGCATATGTAATATCAAAGCAACCACAATACAACCAAGCAAATGCAAACAATCCGGGGATTGTAGAGTGGAGAACAAAATATAGCAATGTAAAGCAAAAATTCTCCCTCAACTCCACAACTTGATCTTCTCCCCCAGAGATCAAGGACACCACCTTAGGACAGGGCAACTCATGTTAGAAAGACCCATACCAACTAAAATTAACAAAAAAAATATTAATTAAACTAAAAAGTATCATGTACCACACAAACATGCATCATAAGCATTCCAAGCAACAATAATTTAAAATAACTAATCGAATGAAGAACATGATTAGTTAGTCCAACTGAAGATAAACATCTAACTAAATCTCAAGGAATGCTAAAACATAGTCAATTTATTTAGTCACATTTAGTGAACAATTCAAAAGTGAAGCTTTGTGTGTAGTGGTGGTCTGACTAGATAAATCAAGGTTTCTTTCCCTTTCGAAGGATATGCCATTTAACTACTAAGGGGACTCCTGGAGACTCAAATCTAAGAAGTCAAATCTAGTTAGATCCAGTTATGCTATTTTTATTTTTTAGTGCACCTTTATCCATTTTGATTTGACCTAATATTTATCTTTTACTTTGGTCAAATACCTCCTCACTTTGTAAGATATCTTTTGATTTTCTTTATCTGAACATATATTTTCATGTAATGCTGACTTTCACACTACTAGAGTAGGTAGCTCTTCTCTATTGTTAGTAGGGACTTTCACACTAACAATACAAATAGATACCTACTGTCTGCATAGGTAGTCATTACTAACTGTTTGCACCCAATAGTAGTTTCACACTATCCTAATAGGTTTATTTTCATTATATCAATTTTTGCTTATGAAGGATACACAAAATGAGGATGACTAACTATATGGTCAATCTAGTTTGGTCACACTTAGGGATAAGTTATACACCTACAAATTAGAAATTAGACCTCTTAACAGAATCAGTCAGAGTGTATGCAGTAGTACAAAGCATAAACACATGATATGTCTCTAACTGTGCAAGATAAAATTAATCCAATTTTTAGCCTAGCAAGAGACTATGAATGAGATATATCCTTAATTAGCAACAAATTGATGTTCAACCTTGGACAAGTATAGAAATAAAGATCACACAAGGAATGCAAATCATGCAAATCAAACAAGGGCAACATGATAAAAATATTTTTGGAATTTATAGTTTTTCAATGTTTTTTAATTTTCAAAATAAATAAAACAAACCAAATCAAATAACAACTAGCAAATAAAAACTACTAGTCTACGTAACAATCATAGCACTAAGACAAGATATAACAAGCTAGCACACCCTAGGCTATGACAGACACGAGCTAAGTGAAGCCTTTCAAGTCTTCCTTTCTCATCCAAACAGTTTTAGCAGTTTGATTGACCATTTGGTCTATAACCGTTTCAGTTTAGGTAAATATGACTTTTTGCCTCTTCCTCCTATTCCAAGATTGAGTCCTGGAATTATGTCAGGCATTATGATTCTTCCCGTTTCCTCCTTTATATCTAGTATAAGGAGTGTCTCGACCATGCCTCTGTCTAAAGTTATTATAGATATTCAATATATCATCATTTAACTTCCTAGACATATCCAATAGGATACCAACTCTCTTTTGAAGATTCTCATTAAAATTGGTTTGGTTCCTAGAACCATGATTGGGCATTTTTCGAAGTTTAAGACATCGACACCTAATTTGACCATTCACTCCATATTTATGACATGTTGGAATGAATTTTTGAGTAGAATGGTCATTCCTATTCTCAGGAGGGTGTCTTTTATTATTAGGCTCAGTGTTCGAGGTAGATGTAGTTTCCTTCTCATCTTCACACTTCTAATCTTGCTCAAGATCAGCTAACTTGATTTCAATACTTGTCTTTTGATCAAGACAAACATGTAAATCAGATTCAAGTAGCTGAGTCTTGACAAGGAGGGAAGCTTTATCTTCCTCTAGCTGATACACAAAGGTTTTCAACTCAAAAGCCACTTCGTCAGAGGCATCAATTTCCTTTTTCATTAACTTGATCTTTTTGGTCATGAAAATTTGAGCCTTGTTCAACCTTAGGTATTTCTCAAACAATTCATCATAAGCTGTCTGGAGGTCTTCCTCCCAACCAAAATCACTTTGACTCTCTTCATCATCCTCACTCTTGTCACTCATACTAACAATAGACAAGGACTCTTCAATCCCATCGACGGAGGCATAGAAAGCCATAAAATTTATATTCTCCTCATGGGAAACTTTAAGAATATCTCATGCCCCTTTAATCATTAATAATTTATTTGAAGAATTAGAGATGGTCTGGTATTCTATGGTCATTGTAGGATAGGTCCAACCATTTTCTATTGTGTTTTGTAACCTCTTGTCCAAAGATAGATGGAATGTTCTCATTTGAGTTTGCCAATAATTAATATTATACCAATTGAACAATAGGGGACAAGAAATGGAACCACCTTTGGTAATGGAATTCATATTCACTGAATAAAAGAATGAGAATGCACTAATAAATTAATGAACCTGCTCTGATACCAATTGAAAAAATCTAGTGAATCCCACATTAGTGTTTGAGTCAAGAACTCACAAAACCAAGGGGGTGGCTAGGTTTCCCTAAAAGTCTATCTACCTCTTTTAAAATTTCACAATTAAATTATTAACTAAAGGAAAATGATAATCAAGTGCGGAAAATGAAAACAAGCAAACCACAACACAAGGTATTTTTACGTGGAAACCCTTCTGGAAAAAACCATGAGACCTAGTCCAGTAAGAGATATCACTAAGAAAAAGTAAACAAATAATTACAAAACTCAAATTGTACTCAACCGGACTTGACACTACAATCCTCAGTACTCAGTTCTTCACGCCTCATAAAGCAATCACGATCTCGTAAGACTCGCAATCTACCGCAGTAGCTTGTTCTTCTCTTTGTGTCTCCACAAACCAAGATCTCCAAAGATCGATCTCCATAAACAGCTCCGGATTCCTCCGACCAAATAACCACGATCCTCATTGGATTGATCTCTTTCGCAAAAGGCTCCGGTTCACACCGGTCAATGTTAATTCTTAACAGAATGGATTGATGGCTGTTTAACTAAACAAACCCTGAATAACAAGCAAGAATGATCAATAAAGTCTTGCAAACTCTAGGGTGGAAGAGGAGAGGAGAACGAATTTAGAAAATCCTAAATTTCTCTAAAAAAACTCTCTCTAAATTCTCAAAACTCGTTTGATTCGAATGAGGATCAAATCCTCTTTATATAGGGTCATTAGAAGAGTTAGAATTAAGGTAGAAGTCCAATTTCACGAGGACCAGTTGACCCCTCATAATCACACTCTCTGGAAAAAATAGTCTAACAAAAATATTGCTCAAGTGGTCGACTGGTCTTCATGAGCGGTAGACCTGTAGGCCACCGTTCGACCGGTGGACATCAGAATTTGCCTACACTATCAAATTAAGTCACCGGCAGTTGACTAAAACCGCCTCTGAAACCTATATATGGAAGGTAGTTTTCTAAAACCATCTCTAATCACTGCTCTCGGTACATGATTAGAGGCGGTTTCTTATAAACACTGCCATAGGTTGGCGGGAACTTTTTTTATGGTGTTTTTTAAGAAACCACCTCCAAAACCCACATATTTGCGGCGGTTTTAAAGAACTCGCCGTCGAAAACTATTGCCACAAATTAACCTTGGTTATGATTCCCTCACTTATTGCTTAATTGTTTTTTAAAAAAAATTAAAAACCAAGGTTAGATTATTTAACCTTAAGGGTAATTGCATTTTAACCATAGTTAATGGGTTTCAAAATTGACATGTGGAGGCCTGAAAGGTGTGCGCCTACCACCTAATGGAATGCGAGCATGCATGCTATCACCACCTTAGCAAAGAGTTCGGATGGGTTACACTGTTGCCCGTTGTATCTGAAAAAACAAGTGGGCCCTTCTCTGTAGATGTGGGGCCTACCTTATTGAATGTGGACCCCCTGAGTTTAGACACAACCGAACAACAACGCAACAACGAGTGTTCTTGCCTATCCGAACTCCTTAGCTAAGCACCTTTCTAAGCGTGGGTGTGCATGAGTTAGTGTGTATATATGTTTAGTATATTATCAAACAAAAAATAGATAACAATCCGCAATTCTCCATTGAAAAAAAAAACCTATTTGAATGGTTAGGAATAAAAGATCATTTACTTACTAAGAACACATTTTTTAAGAAAAATTACATAGTGATTGACTTGGTGGGCCATGTAGGGGGGGGGGTATGACCCATTAAAATAGAAATAGAAACACCTCTATGAAAAGTCCAAAAAGAACATAAGAGAAGTAATTAAAATGTGACAAGAAGGCCACTTATTAATTAATTAGTAGTAAGAGGGGGGGGGGGGGGGGGGGGGGGGATATGACCCATGTGACAAGAAGGCCACTTATTAATTACTTAGTAGTAAGAAAGAAAGAAAAGCAGTGACTCTGTGGTATCCAAACTAGCTTAGTAATGAAGAACAGTTAAGTTCCACCTGACGATGGCGTTGAGATTGTCAAGGTCGAGCAAAACCGTCTCCAAGGTGGCGTAACCCCTCGCGAAGCGGAAAAGGCCCGTACCGGACACCACGGACACCTCTCTATACTTTTGGAATTCTCGGTTCGCCCCTTGAATCTCTAGGGTGCTACCGTTGTAGGCCTTGTTTGTGAATACTAAAGACACCAGCCAGTGAAGATCAGTCCCGTCTTTTGCGGAATTCACGTACATGCCCTGTAGCCTCCCAATTTCGGTCGAGTTTCGTTCAAATGCCACTGTTGCTGCATCGTCGATGGCGATAATCGTCCCAAACTCGAGAATAAACCACTTCTTGAGAGGGTTCCCGGCCACCGGAATGGCCGATATGTTGGTACCGGTCTCATAGTCGTGCATGTAGAACACCATGTTGGTTTCTTTAAGCTTACGGCCTTGGGCAATGGCCTCTGAGCCTATCACCAGTACTGCTACTAGGATCAATAGCAAGCTCAATTTGGCAGCCATGCTCACTGGGGTGCTTGGTGCCATTGATAGCTGAACTTGTTTGTGATACTTAACCGTTGCTGCAATGGGTTCTATTTATAGAGAATAGCAAGCAGCTTGGTACTATGTCTTGCTGCCTGCATGGACTAGTCTCCTCTACCTACCATCTGATTCTAAAAATTCCACACTTCACGTCTCCTTTTGTCTTTTACTACCTACCCTAAGTTTAAACTTAGCCTAGGAAACAATATCTGCCATCTACTATAAGTCTTTAGTACTATATTGTTATTTTTGTAGGTTTTTATGGTTATATATTATAGGAAAATGCTAGTAAGACGGCAAAGGGCCGACACCACACCCAGATCGTGCTCTAAGAGTATGAGATTTCAGGTAGGGCCATTTCACATGATAGGCCCCACCAAAGGGGTCTTAGAAGCTTTATCCTATTATATTATAAACAAGAGATTAACTATCACTCAACTAAGATTAAGTGGCACATCTCTCTGTCTTCTATTCTCTGCTTTGTGATGTCACATGCACAAAAACATTAAATTGATCAATTTTAGAAGATCAATGCTAAGCTTACTCTAATAAAATCTACTATTATCTTTTAGATAATAAAATAAATGAATAAATATGGGACCCACAAGTGGGCAACCCAGTTTGTGGTACACAATCGTTGCTGCACTGTGTTCTATTTACAACGTGTTAATGTGTTTTGAGAGAGAGAAAAGCAGCTTCGCCTTGTCTTCCAAGTTTCACCACCAATCCAACTGCCTCTAACACACCAAGGCTTTGTCCCAGTGGTGTCCCTGTCCCTGCTTTGGGGGAGGTACCTGGATCCTTTCCTAGAAGGGTGGGAGTTTGTATATATTCTCCACCCGCTCACTATTGAACAGATACTAACACTTAACCGGCGTTACGGCCTAAATGTAAATCTCGAACCTAAAAAAAAAAACCTCCTCTATGGACTTTTCTGATTTCTCCTCAACTTGAAATTTTGTATGATTTTAACCTGACTCGAGTAGTCCGGTTACCGCACAAAGCCTTTTTTTTCTTTCACAGTTTATCAAAGCATTCCTAGCAGCCACACTAAATTTCACTCACCAAAATAGCCAAAACTCACAAAAAGTCATGTTGGTGAGCCACTTTTTTAAAACACTCTCCACAGCCTCACCAAAATAGCCAAAACTTTCATTATTTTATTATTTGTGTCACTTCCACAATAAAAAAAAATGGGAGAGAAAAATCTTTATTTTATTTGTGTGGGCCCACAAAGAAGGAGGGAAAGAGAGATTTTTAACTTTGGTGAGTGTACAGTGACTCACCAAACTGTAAACATCAAATTGATAAGGCTACTAGGGCGTTATTTAACACTTTTTAGCTGGCTCACCAAATTGACATGCCACCAATCCAACTGCGCCCTCCATGGAATTTTCTCGTCAACTTGAAATTTTCTACTTTTAATTGGGAAAAGGTTTACTCTTGTGCTCACAAGAGTATCCCTCTTGTGAGCACAAGATCAGTGAACAAAAAAGAGGCCACCTCACCATAAATCATTTTTTTTTCCCTCCATTTTTTGACTTCCTCCCATTCAAATTTTTTTTTATCCATTGATCTTGTGCTCACAAGAGGGATACTCTTATGAGCACAAGAATAAACCTCTTTCCCGTTTTAACCGGACTCAAGGAGTCCGGTTACCGCACCAAAGCCTTTTTCTAAACTGATTAATAACTTTAACCTTTAGAGTTAATATTTTTTTTTCTAAAATTTAGGGTTAGATAGATGTATTAGTGAATTAAAAGGGACACGTGTTAATATGTGAAACTCACGTCTTTCTGACTCATAATCTTCTCCAGTTGTAATTGGTTTTGTCAAAACCGGTTACGAGTCTTGAGGTGGCCACGTGTCCCTTTTAACACACCTTAATTGTGGTTAAGATTCACCCACCCCTAGGGTTCACCTACCTATCTTTGGTTTTTAGAAAAAAACATTAAAAAAATTTAACCTTGGGAGTTAATGAATTTTAACCACGGTTAATAATTTTTTTCTAAAATTTTCACACAATTTTTTGGTAATGTTATTATATTAATAAAAAATAATATTTGAACTTACTTTATTATTAATTGTAATAATTTTTAATTTATAATAAATAAATTTAAGAGATAATTATAACAAAAAAAAGTTGAAAGAGAAACTCTGATCTAACTCTACACTTTTGGCCGAAGGACTATTCCTAAATTTTATTTGCGAATATAAATGCATTAATTTATCTAGCTTCATGTATTATGATTTATAAATAGTTAAAATTGGGTGAAATAAAATAAATAATTTTATTAATCAAGCTTGAGCCTACTCAAGCTCGGTTCGGCTTGAATAAAGTTTGAGCTCGAATAGAGCTCAAGCTCCATCAAGCTTGTAGAAGCCAAGCTCAAGCTTGACAATTCAAGCTCTCGAGCCAAACTCAAGCCAAGTTCACGTGCTTGAGCGTGAACATTTTCAAGCCAAAGTCAAAGTTAGTCAAAGTTGGCCAAGCTCTGCTCGACTACACCGCTAGCTACATTGACAATGATTAGCCACCATTAGAGGTGTCAAACAGGTCGTGTTGTGCCATGCCGGTCCAGCCACGCAGGCCCTTTCGTGCTTGTGCTTCGTGCATGCCGTGCCTGGCACATCCCCCTATTAAATATGTCGTGTCGTATCATGCCAGCCCGCTAACAAAATATGGAGGCCTAGACGCGGCTCACTGTCCTTGTCTGGCTGTGCTAGTGAGTCATGCTTGGGCCAGCCCACGAGCCTTTTATTGTTTGTAAATTTTTAAATTTACAATTATAAAATAATATACAAAGACACCAATATTAATCTAAAATTTAAAAAATATCACTTTATTAATCTTTGAAATTTGTAATACAAGGAGGAGTTGGTACAATACACACTCCAAATAAAAGCGAGAATTGCATTACTATAGTTTGAGTACATCTCAACTATGTTTGACACCTATCCAACTATCAATCATTTGCATTGCTCAAGTCTAGGACCTATTTCTGTGTAATCAATTTAGATTGATATAAATATTAATTAATAAGAATAACTAACAATTAACAAATAAGAATATAGAGAGCTTAATTAATTACTAATTAGTAAATGGTAACTAATATTATATTTATATTAATAAGCAGAATATATTTATAAAGTAATTAATTAATAACAAGTAATGACAAATTAACTTGAAATTTTGTATTTTAAAGCAATTTTGTAGAGATAGAAACTTTAAGAGAGCTTGTAGATTTGTAGAATGTAGAAAGAGTGAGATTTTGAGAGAGCTTGTAAATTGTAAACTTGTAGAATGTAAAGATTGAGACATTGAAAGAACTTGTAGACTTCTAGAATATAGAGAGATTGGAAAAATAAAAGATTTGTGTGAAAAAAAGAATAAGGGGTTAGGGTATATATAAAGAATTTTAAATTGATTAAATGACTAAAATACCCCCTAAAACTAGCCTCTATATATAGTTATTAGGAAGACTATTTTGGTCATTTATGAGCTTAAATGACCGATTTATACATTTACCCCCTGAAACTAGTTGTTTTTATGATTATTGGGGGAGGGGGTAAAAATGTATTTTACTTTTATTTTATTTTTTTTTAAAAGAGCTATTGGAGAAGGTGGGCTAAGCAGGTCGTGCTTGATAGGCTATGCCTAGAGGCCCACGTGTCGTGCTGTGCTTGGCCGTGACTGTTCCTGTCTCACGTGCCGTGCCGTGCCAGCCCACTGGCAAAACAAATAGGGCTGGATCGTGCTGTTCCGGCCCACCTGTTAAAGGCACGGCCCGCCTTGAAATGGGCCGTGCCCGGACCGACCCACGTGCCGCGGGTCATTATTACACCCCTAGTCAGTGGCCACCATGGTTTGGTAAAGATATAGAGAAGGATGGCATTGTTGGTGGGTGCTAAAACCCTCAGCTGCAGGAACTTAGCTCTCGTACGGACGCTCTCTCCTTGCTCTGCTTCTCGGCTCCAAATCCGTTCAATGGCCGACTCTGTGTCTTCCCACTTCAAGAAAATTCAGATTCAGAGAGACGACACTGTGAGTTTTATTAGGCCACACTCATTTCTCCCTCTTTTTTTTTTTTGAAATCTCAAACAAACATAATTTCTTCATTCCTTATTTGGATCTATGTTTGCTGAGAGGCGGTTGTAACGATCGCAGTTTGTTTTGTGATTTAAAATAAGAAATCAAAGATCAAAGAAGAAATGGGGTGGATGTATCTAGTTGAAAAAAGGATATTCGGACCTTTTTGGTCTCTACTTGAGGGAAATCTTTACCTCCTGGTTCTCAAACTAAGAACTATTTAATTTCATTGCTTGCATTATAAGAATAACATTGATTTTAATGAGACTCTTAGCCCTAAAAACCCTAATTAAGCAACTTAGATAAGAAAGAGTCATGCCCCCTTTTTTTTTGTTGATCCAAGTGTAGGGCTAGCATTCCTTAATTTATAATTATTCTATTCCCAGTTAATTGGAAATCAATGCTTGTTCCATTGGTAGTGTGTGCATGTCACCACTCATTTGGTCCGGGATCCAATCCCGAGAGGGTGTGGGTGTTGAAATCTCCACCCATCCCTAACCTAGAATAGATACTAACCTGCTAAAACCGAGCTGCGGCCTAACAGCTTGTCATTCAACCAAAAAAAAAAAAATGGAAAGAAAATGCTTAACTTGCCGCTTATTTCCACTATGTAATGAAATGCCGGTCCTCATTGGTTCCCACCCCCCTTTTAACACCCATTAATTATGGCTAAGATTCACTCACTATAGGGTTCATCCATTTAACCTTGGTTTTAGAGAAAAAAAATATTAACTTTAAGTTGATTAAGCTCAACCACTGTTAAAGGGGATGAATGGGAAGGCATTTGATTATGTAGTCAAATTCGGTGTGGCCGAATCACCACTCATTTGGAAATCAAGTAATAGAGTCGTTACATTCCTTTCCCCTTGTACCTTGTGTTGTGAAGATTGCAAATGAGATTTACCACCTAGATCCCATTTTCTTGTCAACATCATAAATCCTGATTATCGATTAAAAAAAATTGTAGTGTGCAACTTGATTGACTCAGAACATGATATCAAGCTTTTTTTTTTTTTTTTAACCAGTTCAGTCAAGTATGTTGTATCACGCTAGATTTTTGCTGAACATATTTTCTTCATGTATCATACATAAGTGCTGCAATAGTGACTTCTTGCTAGTGAATTCGTATTCTATATTTTGTTTTTCATTGATCAGACATTTGATGCCTATTTGGTCGGCAAAGAAGATGCTCCTGGGATTGTCGTGCTACAGGAGTGGTGGGGGGTTGATTTTGAGATAAAGAATCATGCTTTGAAAATTTCCCAAATGGAGCCTGGCTTTAAGGCACTCATCCCAGAGTAAGGGCTTTTGTTCTCGCTACCGATATAGGACTTGTTCTTTTACAAAGTTTATAATTCGGTGAGGAACCACCTTAGAATACGTACTTAATTTGGCCAAGGTAATCATTTAACTGCTACAGTTCTACTCTTGGCTGCTGCTGAGAACTAATTATTTTGCATTTGTGATTTTTTCCAGTTTGTATCGTGGAAAGGTTGGTTTAGATGTTGCAGAAGCACAACATTTAATGGATGGCCTTGATTGGCAAGGTGCTGTTAAGGATATCCATGCTTCCGTTAGCTGGCTCAAGGCAAATGGTTCGCAGAAGGTTTGCTATTAATCACATACTGTACTATTGTCAGTTCTGTGGGTTGCAGAACCCCGGGTCCTATGTTTGAATTAACTTGGATTTATTACTAAGTCAGAGTCAAGTATCTAGATTTAAATTGCTTACATACCCCCATCAAATATGCATGCCCAGAGTTATTAATGTCTTACGTTTATGATTTCCCTCTTGAAAGGAATCCTATGATCTTGTTCGAATCTTATGAATCACGATTTGAATTTTAAATCCTTTCACATCCACGATTTCTATTGAAAACAATTCCATTTTTTCAAGTGCACTCAAATCCTGATTTAAAATTTTTTTTTTTCCTTTTAAAATGGAAATGATAGCAAAAGGGGGTGGCTTTTCCCACCACATCATCTAATAGGGTTTCTGTATTACAAGAGACCAACAACTTCTTATGGCTTTTGTGCTGCAGACTTGGCCAAAATGTCCCCTGCAACGTTTCCTTCCCAATATATTTGTCTGAACATCTTTTTTCTTAAAGCCTCTTTTCCTCTTCATGCACTCACTCTACAGGGAGCAGAGATGCCATGGTCAAGATTCTTGCTCAGTGCAGATGTTGATGGGCCCACTTGTGTCGCAGTCCACTTCCAACCTTTGGAGTCCCAGATCTTGTGCCAATACCAACCCATCTTTGAGTGCCCACGGTTCCACCATTTGAATGTAACTAAAAAAAATAAAAAATATCTGATGAAAAATAGGAAATAGATTCAAAATGGGAACGGTTTTCATATGTGACGGAAGACAAAGAATAGAAGTAGATCTGAGTGAAAAAAATGATGAAATGGATGAAATCATAAATAAATAAAACCGTTGTTTGATGAAGTTGAAATTTTGTTTATGTTCGAACCTTGAGTTGAGGAGATGGTTTTACACTTTGATAGTAAGTTGTTTAAGTCTTAGAGTTGATGATAAGAAAGTTTTTATGTGATACATCAAGAAGTTGTTCAAGTTAGGTGGTCATACCTTACCGTCAATAGATCTAGTTTTTTTCTGGAATTTTTTTTCTAACAACTTACCGTGGATTATTTTTAAATGTTTGGGTTCAGCATTTCTGATTGCTATTTGTTTGCTTTATTATTGAGAAAGGCCTATTCAGTGATTGAATATAAACGTTTGGTACTCTTCGGTGGTATAACTCACTGCAGTGTTCTGTTTTATTTGTTATCTTGTTGAAACCTTGGTTCCAGTTTCTGCTGCATCATTTCTCTTTCTTATATATAGTTCTTTCGCTCACTTATACAGTGCTGGAGTTATAAAAAGCCTCCATCTGATGTGTATAAAGTAAAGATTGTTATAACAAACTTGTGCATTTAATTTCATTTAATTGGAAGCAATATTGAACATTAACATCCGAATGCCTTGCAATAGGTTGGTGTAACAGGATATTGCATGGGTGGTGCTCTCAGCATTGCGAGTGCTGTTTTGATCCCTGAAGTTGATGCTGTTGTTTCTTTCTATGGAGTTCCTTCATCACAGCTTGCGGATCCTGCTCATGCAAAGGCACCAGTACAGGCTCACTTTGGGGAGCTTGATAACTTTATTGGCTTCTCTGACATCACGGTATGATAGTCTTTTCTCATCCTTTCCACTTAAATACTGATTCTGCTTCGCACTCAATTTTAAATGAGTTTCCCTGACAGAATCATTAAGATGATGCTCCTTAATTGGCATTTGTTCCTTGAAGTCAACCAAATAGCATATGACTCGTTCTGGATTTTGGATGGTTGAGCAATGTTTCAACAGACACGATCTTAGGTTTAACTCTAATAACAGTTTAAGTGATAGCTTGTAGTGTTCAAGATAGCGAAACAAACTTGAAATATCTTCAACATCAGAAGCTTTCAGTGGTGCAAGATATTAGTTGCAACTTGCAAGAAATTAGGAATGTGAGCAAGACTTAGTGGGATGCAAAGCAGTTGCAGTATCGTAAATTGGAAGTGGGAGCAACTATAAATATATATATAAAGGAAAAGGGGGAAACAGAGATTCACAAAGAGTGACCTAACAAAAATGTATAGAAAGATACTACAAGATCTGCACAAAAGAAACTGCATGAAAGGTACCAAAGGCACAAAAGTCAACACCCTTTGGCAGCCCCCTAATCGAAACCCAGTCCCTACGGAGCTTACAAGCCCGCTTGGTCACTCGCCCAACTGTTAAAGAGGTGTCATCTCTTATTTGGGTACACCTCCGGAAACACCTCCCTCTTGTTTCTTTTGATAAGATCATCCCTACTTATAAAAACATAAATAAAATCCAGAATACATCAATTTGTATTAAACCTTTTGGATTCTAAGGTCTTTCGTTTCAAAGAGGGTGGAAACTCGGCTCTATTACTGAGATGGTTTGTTGTTTATTAGGAATAATTCATTTCTGTTGATAATAAGAAGAGAGGGGTTGAGGTTTCCCCCATTTAAGAAGCTGCACACAAAATATCTATTTCATCACAAAAAGAATAATTAAAATTAAATGAAGAGCACAAGGCTGGCTGAAAATACATAAATGTTTTCAGTATTATTATCACAGCCTTTCTCGATTCCATCCTTTCTAGGGTCACTGATTTATCTATTAATGGCTTAATGCTTAAAACAGCTTCCAAGGACTTATGGAAAGATTTGGCTCAAGTTCACATCAGATACCGCAGAAAATTTTTAAATAAAGTAAAGACATGGCATCTTTTATATTTCAGACATTAGAACTTGTTATTCATTTAGTTTCTTTTACAATGCCCTCATGTTGCTGATTAATATATATTTTGTTATCATCATTTCTGTTGGGCTGAATTTTGAAATTGCTAGAAACATTAAACTCTTAGAAAATGAAAAACTCATTTGTTTTATTGAAATCAAATTCTCAGGCTGCCAAATCTTTGGAGGAAAAACTGAAATCATCTGGAGTTCCTTACGAGGTTCACATTTACCCGGGCATATCACATGCTTTTATGAACACCTCTCCTGATGGTTCGCAGAGGAGAAAGGGCATGGGATTGACCGATGAGGACTACACTGCAGTAGAGCTGGCTTGGTCCCGCTTCCATTCATGGATGCTTCGCTACTTGTCTCCATAAGTGATGAGCTTTTACTAAAAAATGCCTTCGACTTCAATCCTCCACTCTTCTCCTTCGCTAGTCACTACCTAGTCACTGCACTACTTACTGCCTTACAGTCTGGTGTAATAATGGATATGTTGGCTGTTGTTGGTGGACAGTTAGTCTTAGCCGTGTTGTTATGTTCTTGCAATAAAACAAAAAATATGAACTTCTATTATATAGTTGGTACATCTTACTATTCCAACAATTAATAGGTCCTGAATCTGATTCTCCTTTTGCCATCCAGTCAGCCGTTGACATTGTCCAGTCAATGGTGGTGAGTCGAATGGACAGAATCTTCTAGGAATGTGACTGGAAAAGATGAGGGAGTTGCTAAGCATCCACTCCCTATTGCCAAGGAAAATAGGGAAGGCAATGGGTTGGGTTTGGGCTTAATTTTGGTAAATTTTTTAATGGCCCCCCTTCAAAAGGGATTACTTTGTGAATGCACGTGTAACTTGGAAAGATAAGGTGATGGCTTGGGTTCTGTTTGTGAGGATGTGGAGAAGCCACAGGCTTCTGCTCAACAATCATGTCCAGGGTTGAACTGTTGGTTTTGGAGGCCTCCATTAGCCCCTGGTTCCTCAAATCTGTCGGGCGCTGATGGTTTTTTGATACTACAGAAATAATGAAGATGCCCGAAGAATAAGTCTCTGGTGATGATACAAGGAATGCCGATCAAGGAAGCAGCACCATTCAAGGTCTAAAAGACTTGAAGAAAACGACGCTGACACCGAAAGTAGGGATCACAAGCACTCTAGGAAGAAACACCAGTCTCATCCTTATTCAAACCACAATAAATGTGAATATCACAATCAGGACAAGATCATAGTACTTCTGATGACAAGCATCGGAAGCAGATCTGATAAACATCAAAGGGGGATTTGACAAAATTCAAAGGAGATCGCACCTGTAAGAAAAGTTGAGATGAGGATGGTGATGCCAGTACAAAACTCTCATCTCATCAGGAACAATCAGCATTGCCGCTTACACTAGTGGAGATGCCCACCATTTGGCCTTGCTTTTAATGCTAGGCTTTTAACCCTATAATCACTCAACATATACTAACACCGCCAACGGGTATTGCGGCCTAACAGCTTGTCCAGTACCCAAAAAAAAAAAAAAGAGATGGGGAGCCTCATTTTTTTTATAAACATTCAACCGTCCTATACTAGAGAGGTTTCTGATGAGCTGAGGGCAAAAGTCTGAGCCCTGTCGTTGGCCGCCTTGTGATTAGCGGATGATTTTTCGACAGATATCATTTGGGGTGCAAATTTAACCGGGCGCCATTCTTATATCTCTTGGCAGCACCTAGTCTCCCTCTTCCATTACTTCCACATTGTGCTCCTTTCCTTTCCTTCCCTTCCCGATCAACCAACCTCTGTTAATCCTTCTTTTATCAGTCTTGATCCATCTTCTTCCCCGGAGCAACAAGGTTTTTCTATCAACTTCAGATTGAAACTCGGAATCAATTTCTTTCTCGAACCCTTTGTAAGTAACAATGGGTCTGTCATGTCATCTACTGTTCGATAATCACCACTATAGATATTTATTCCACTTCTGTCCCGTCTGAACTTACTACCTTATAAGAATCTGTTTTTAGGTTTTTCAGGGTACTTTGTGATGCTAGTTGTGTTGGAGGATAGCGTTCATGTGTCATTTCTTTGCCCAATATTTTCAGCATGGACATTATTTCTTCATACTGAGGATGTGAAGTGTGGTCTACAAAGAACGTCGTAATGGTCCCATGTAGCTCAAGAAAACTCCAACCAGGCACTTTTTTCAAGCCCAACAATCTCATTTGCGTCCACACCTCTCCCACCCCATCCCATCTGCTCATAGAAGCATAGCTGTGTGCCAATTGCACGTAATTTTCGGCATTCTCGGGCTTCAGATTGAGGATTTCCCCGGCGATAACGTTCCCTAGTTCCACATTTCGATTGGTCCTACAAGCATCAAGTAGGATCCCAAGAACATCAATGGTGGGTTCTGGGAACATCGTCTTGAAGAAGCTATATGCCTCTTGTACCATTCCAGCTCGGCTGAGGAGATCAACAATACAAGCACGGTGCTCAAGTTTCGGTTCAACTCCAAAATTTTGTGTCATAGACTGGAAAATCCTCAAACCTTGGAGAACAAGTCCACTATGACTACAAGCAGAAAGAATCGAAAGGAAAGTGACATGGTTCGGTTTAATCCCACTGCGAAGAAATTCAGAGTACAATCTCAAAGCAGTCTCTCCCTTGCCATGACTACCATATCCTGCAATGATTGTGCTCCATGAAATCACATCTTGCCGTGGCATCTCATTGAAACACTTCTGAGCAGTATTTATGTCACCACATTTTGAGTACATATCAATCAAAGCAGTATCAACTGAGATGCGTGGTCCAACTCTGTTCTTTATTACAAAATTGTGAATCCACTTTCCTTGATGAAGTGCCCCGAGAGAAGCACAAGCTTGGAGAATGGAGACAACTGTGATTGAATCAGGTCTTTGGTTAGCCATCTTCATTTCATTGAAGAGAATCAAAGACTTGTCCAAAATGCCATTAAGAGCATACCCAGAAACTATTGCATTCCAGGAGATCACATCCTTGTCACCCATCCTCTCAAAAACTGCCCAACTTTGCTTCAGATTGCCGCACTTTGCATACATGGTGATAAGAGAGTTCTGAGCAGCTATATCAACTTGCATTCTCTGCCTTACTATGTAGCCATGGATAGAGGTCCCCTGATCAAAAGAACCCAATTGGGCACAAGCTGCAAGGGCACTAGAGATGGTCACAGTAGAAGGCATCACTCTCAATTTTAACATCCAACGGAACACGTTTAGTGCTTCGTTCACATTATCATTCTGTACGAGACCAGATATCATCGCTGTCCATGAAATTACATCCTTATCTGGGATCTGTTCAAACATCCGAAATGCATCTTTCACATTCCCACATTTCAAGTACATGATGGTAAGTGCTGTTTCAATGTGAGCATCAGATTCAAATCCAGCAGTTATGATCTGCCCATGAACCAACTTGCCCAATTCAAGTTTACTCAGTGTTGCGATCGCAGATACCACAAACCCAAATGTCTGCCGGTCAGGTTCAGTACCTTCGGTCTTCATTCTGTTCAAAAGCTCTACACTTTCTCTAATGTTCCCATTCTGGGCATAACCTGAAACAATTGAATTCCACGAAACAATGTCTCTTCGATCCATTGATTCAAACAAATTACAGGCAGTCTCGACTCTTCCACACCTACCATACACATTTAACAGAGAATTCACCAAAACTAAGTCAGACTCAAACCCATATCGAATCACACAAGCATGGAGACATTGCAGCTGGGTAAGTTCAGAAACCCCAGAAAGCAAGCTTAATATGGTGACCGAATTGGGTGAAATTCCTTCATATTGCATCTGAATATACATAGAAAATGCCAAATCAACATCACCCATTTGTGAATAACAGTTGATAATTGCAGTCCATGGAACAACACTTCTCTTAGGCATTATGTCGAAGACTTTGCGAGCATGGTGGGTGTAACCAAATTTAGCATACATATTGAGGAGAGAACAAGCAATGTAAGCATCGGACGAGTAACCGGTAATGGTAATGCGTTGATGAATCAAAAGGCCATGCGAAAGTAAGCCTAGAGAAGTGCAAGCTTTTAGCAGACTAGGGAAGGTATGGGCATCAGGAGGAATGTTGTTATTGAGCATAGAGGAATATGTGAAAAGGATTTCCCGGTGAGCCACCGCACCCGAGAGGCGGTTGATGAGGGTGTTCCATGACTTTGTGGTGGTGGTGGTGGTGGTGGCCAGAGGTGGCGCTGGTGGTGGTTTGAGGCGCTTAAAATAGTAAGGGTTAATGTTGTTCATACTCTCTTTTTATAAGAACATAGAAAGAGTTCTTGAGCATCCCTCTTTGTTAGAATTTATTTATAGGTTTGCTATTTACTTTTTTTAATGAGGGTAGAGAAATGCCTTTGCTACTTTTCTTTGTTGCCTTTACTAACTTTCTTCTTTTGAAAATTTTGCTTCCTTAATGTGTTGTGTTGAAGGGGAAGCAATACTTAGGCCTTGTTCGCTTAAACTTCTCTAGAAAATGACTTTTAGACTCCGTTCTTTGTAAAATATGAGTCAATGAGAGAGATAACTTTCATCAAAAGTTGAAATCTTCCTTATCAATGGAAGTCACCCTTGCCAGCTTCTCTTAAAAATCAAAATTTTGACTTCAATACACTTTTGACTTCTGCAAAAAATAAAAATGAATAACAAATTAAATGCAATTTTTTATAACTACTAACTTTCATAAAGAAAAAAGTCGAGTCAGTCCAAAAATTTATCCAAACACAACATTAAGCGATGCATGCACAGTGACAATTTGGAAAAAATTTAAATTTTCAATTTGGGATCTTGGCGTGGGATCAATTCTCTGGAATAAGGAAATCTCGAATAGAATTTGAAATTACCAGGGCTGTGGAGGTAGTCTACGCACCCACCTTAGTGATCTGCTAACCAACTAACCAATGAACACCTACCTCAGTGACCCACTAACGAACTAACCAATGCACACCAAACTTAGTGACCAACTAATCAACTAACCAATGGGTGTACATATAAAGTTGGGCAATGCTAGTCTCACTTTCTTTAAAACTCGCTTTCTTGATCGAAATGACTGAAATGTGTAATTTTCTTCCAAAATGACATATGTTTTCCACTAGCACACTCTCCTATCAAAAAGAGAGTAAGCCTTAAAAGAAAGTGATGCTAGCATTATCCTATAGAGGACTACTAGACCCAGTCGCATTTACTCGAAAAGTTTGCACAGACGCACAAGTAGGCATAACGCATGGAGATGTTTGATATTTTAACACATTAAAAAATAAAAACAGGAAATGTTTGACATTTATAGCCACCAAATTGCGTATTTGGAAGATTTGCGACTGGGGCTAGCAAAATCTTATCCTATAAAGTTACTTCTAGGGCTGTTCGTTGGGCCGGGTGGGCCACATATTGTCTTTCATTAAGAGAATGACACGTGTTTTCCACTAGCACACTTTCCAATCAAAAGAAAGTGAGTCTTAAAAGAAAGTGATGCTAGCATTAGGGTTGTAAATAGATGCGGATATTATACATATCCGATTCGTATCCAAATTCATTTAATCAGATAATTTTTTAGATTGGTATCTGGCGGAGTGGATTCGGATAGTAAAATACTATCCGTTTATAATCAGTTACGGATTTGAATACTGTTATATCTGATCCGATAAATATTCGTCCGATTATATAATATATAAAAATAATATATTTTAAATTTATAAAATTAATATAACCTTTAAAATATATTTTTTAAATTAAAATTTAAAATTTTTTATATTTTTCAATTTTTTTTAATATTAATCGGATAATTTGGATACTATCCGAATTCAGATATTTTAATTGGAGTCGGATATGGATATCATATTTCACTATCCACCGGATATTTATTCGGATATCTGGATATATAATCGGATACGAATTCGGATATACCAATATCAGCTCCGGATCCACCCCATTTACAACCCTAGCTAGCATTATCCTATAAAATTACTTCTAGGGTTGTACATTGGGTTGGGCTAGTCTGTGGCCCGCCGAACCCAACCTGAATTAGGGTGGATTGGGCTAAGGTTCCATGGGTTGGGTTTGGGTAAATCTTAAGAAAGCCCGGTTAACCCAGCTCAACCCCCCAAAATATAACATGTTTTTTATATCCAAACTAACCTATTACCCACGTGATAAAAGTAAAAAACTTTTACTCTCATAGGAAGCTCTTGAAGACTCCAAGAAGCCTTAAGGTACTCTCGTCTCCTCTCCCCTTTTAGTTTACTCTCTATTTCAAAAGCTAGGGTGTCTTCTCTTATTTGATTTAGAAATCACAATTTGAAGATTAAGATGATTCAAATTGCTAGATTTTGACAACAACCATGGGATTTTGACATTTTTAAATGCTTGATTTGGAGATAACTCAATTTTTATTAGTTGAAAATTCATTTTCAATAATCTAATCAATTTGAATTATGTTGATTTGAATAAGATCTATATATAATGAATTTTGCTTTATCTGACGTGTGTTATGAATTTCATATTGCAAGGGCATGAACTTTGTGATTGCATGGACATTGAACTTTTTTGGTGATTGTGGTGTAATCCAATGCTGAGATTAATTTTGCGCATTTAATAAAAACATAAAGATGAATTTTTATTTCTAGGACAAGAAAATTGGTTGATAGATATTGTTTTTGACACTTTCATAAATATATATATATATATATATATATTGTTTTGACTAATGACTCTTTGCTTTTGATTTTATAATTATGGATCATACGTTCTATGGTGTTTATTTACTATTTTTGACAAATCCTTTTCTTCTTGGGTAGGAAAAGTTTCTCAAGTGTTATATATGTTTAAATTCCATCATATGTTTTAAGGTACACAATTGTAGGTAGTAGATCATAATATTGAGTTGAGTATGGATTGACCCGAACTAACCCAAACTTATACTATCTTACATGGGCCGGTTGTGGGCTTCAGGAATTAGAATGAGTTTGGGTTGGGTTAGGCATGAGATAAATACGACGGGCTGTGCCCAAACTGGCTTCATCCCAGCCCAACGTACCCAATGTACACCCCTAGTTACTACCCTTCCCACCCCTATTGTTACTTTGTTAGGTCAGTCGGATCAATTACTAGGTTGGCATGACTCATTGGAACCTTAAGGGTGTGTGGTTTGGCAAAAAAAGTAAGGTAAAGTAAAAGAAAAGTGTGTTTTCTTACACTTTTCTTACGTTTGGTTTGCAAGAAACATATTTTCACTTTCTTGCACTTTCTCAAAAGTGACAAACTTTCTCTCAAAAACTTTATCCATCTTTTGATGGTTATTTTGCGAGAAAATTTAAATTTTTTTTTCTTTTTCCTTTCGAATCTTTTCTTTTCCTTTCTTTTCTTTTCTTTCACCCACTTTCTCATCAAACGCATAAAGGTCTATTCTTTGGCGAGAAAGTAGGTGAAAGAAAAGAAAAGAAACTTAAAATTTCTTTCAAAACAACCATTCAAAGATAGATAGAGTTTTTGAGATAAAGTTTGTCACTATTGAGATAATGCAAGAAAATGAAAGTGTGTTTCTTGTACACCAAACGTAAGAAATTAAAGTGCAATAAAATTCACTTTTCTTTACTTTCTCTCACTTTCTTGTCATACGAACCACCCTAAGGGTGGCTGTGTATTGGGTTTGGTGTGGGTACCTATTAGGGTCAGGGTAATTGGCTTGGATAGAGGTGATACCAAATTGGATTCTAAAAGTTTTTCATGAAGTGGATAAGATGGAGCCCCGATTCATTACAAGACTTATCCTATACGACTCCAGCTCTATCATTAATTTCCAACTCCTCGTTTAATTAAGGGAAACGAATTATATATAGCATAGTTAAAATTGACACGCTCACCCTTTTAATCTCACTCATACAATTGGGTAGTTACAATCGGTCTTCGAGAGGCCTTATCATCTATATTGGTCCGAAAAGATTAAAAAAAATTAAGAAAATTAAGTTGTAACCATAATCATATTATCAAATTTTATTTGCCTAGAGTGGCAGTGTGGCACAATCAAAACTCGAATTTTCAATAAAGCCGAACTCAAGTCAAGCCCAGTTTGGTTCGACTCGGCTCGAAGCTCGGCTCAGTTCTATTTGAGCTAGGCTTGGCTTGACATGTTTATATTATAATTATATTTATAATATTTTAATATTTAAAATATTATAAATATATATGTTTATAATATTAGTATATTATTTATTATATCTTTTTAAAAATTTAAAAAAAAAAAAAAAATATATATATATATATATATATATATATATATATATATATATATATATATATATATATATATATTTATTTTTTAAAAGCCAATCCTTGCTTGGTTCGAGCTTAAATCAATTTGAAATCGAGTCGTGCTTGAGTCAAGCTAACATTTTCAAGCCGAGCTTCGAGCCTAGAAATTCAAGCTTGAATTGAGCTCAAGTTTGGCCCAGCTCGGCTCAAATACACCCCTAATTTCATTGATTAACCATTCTTTTCACAGGAATCGGAGGTAGGAATTCATAATTCTTAATTATGAATTGTTAATTTTTATGTTGTTTTTTGCTTCTTAATTTGCGGGATTGCAATTCCTGCGAGACTTCAAAAGCTGCAAAATGAGGGATTTCAACTCTCATTGAAAATGGAAGTGGATCTCTTAATATTTTTAGAATAGGTGATAAATTTAGATTGAGAAGATGAGTACACATAAAATAAAATAAAATAAAATAAAAAATGATAGCTACTGAGTTAATTCAAATTAAAAACTAAGACAAGAAGCAATATGGGTGTGGATATTGAGAAAATTATTAATAACACACATTTCCTCTTAAGAATATTGCGCTTGATAGATAGACATGGACATTGTGTCATAAAATTCAAATAATTGGGATACGACACTGATAAAGTAGAAGATACTTGAAAGATTGTTAACTCAACTGCAGTCTAAAAGGCAAAGAAAAATAAAAATTTCATAAATCACACGCATAAACACATATTAGTATAGACTGACTCTACAAGAAATTCTAGCCCCACTCTCAAAAAATCACTCTACCAATGAAACGACACAAATTATTACTTCAATTAGTTGTTTTTGCAACAACTTTAAAAGAAGAAGAAAATTGTTGTGTAAACTGATTGTAAAAATAACTAGTTATCTAACAAAAAAATAAGTAAAGCAACAAAACATTTTACTTCGCTAGTAGGAGTATGGAAATTTTTTGAATTATGAGAATAAGGTTAGCATCACTCTAGATTCTCATCATGACTACAATATTGATATATTTTTTTGGGTGAAGTAACAAGAGTTTATCTTTTCAGGCCCCAAGATAAGGGGTCGTGAGGATCAGATTATCAAAACCGATTAAATCAAATATATATAACCGCTTATGCCAAAATTATGATGAAATAATAGCTTTTGGTTTGACCCGCCATAAGTGATGTTTATGATTTAATCAATTATTTTTTTGGTGGTTGAATGTTAAATGATTATATTATAAATTATAACGATAACGCTCATTCCGTAATCAATTATGATTGCAATAATCTAAATCAAACTATGCCTGACCGTCCATTTCCACCAAAAATAGATAGTGTTTGTTTGGCATTTACGGGTGTTTTGATAAAGTGATGCCAAGAGTCATTGAATGTGGAAAAAAGACTAGAAAAGAAGCATGTGAGCAAACAGATCAAATTGAGCAAATTGAGAATGTGACTGCCCAACTAATCCCTTGGACGAAAAGGGATTTCAAGTTTTGGGCCCACCATCTCATAAATTCAAGTCGATATAAAGAATGCCCACTTCTTTGAACCTTTTATCAACGTTTCTTATCAACTCAACTAGGAGCCTACTAGTGAACAAGATAGTTGGCCACGGCAAGTCTTCCCCAACCTTGAGTGAGTGAGTCTCAGAGAGAGAGAGCTTTCTTTTGTTTGGTTGTTTCACGTGTTTCACAAGTCCCTTGGACTGCAAGAAAGGCCAGTTGTGGTTTGTGGACCCAAAAAGTAAAACAAACAAAATTTCAGCTCTCACATATTTCGTGTGTACTGCCATAAAGGGCATGGTGAGATCTCTTAAAAGAGTATCTCCATAACCTGACCGACCCAGGATTTTCTTGCACCGGAGGCTAAGGATGTGCGTGTCCTCGAAATTCATTTTTGAGGGTTAAGTTTTGGGCTATCTCCTCAATTTGTGTCCGCCTGTATCCTCTTAAATTAAATTATATACATATATACACATAAAAATTCAGACCTCCTAAAGTTGATGTGGCTTGTAAATCGTCTAACCAGAAAAATTAGGAGTGAGACTTGGTAGTAATGGTTGTTACAGTCCAAGGCTAAAAATGATTAACAACCTACCAACATTTTAAAAAATTGCAGACATGCACAGCTAAAAAAAAATTACATTAATACATAAATATTTAAATATTAAACTAAACTACTTTTGATGTGTTGACTGATTGTTGCTCCTTTACAGCATTGGGCTACACTCCTGCCAACTTTCACTAGCATTATCAATTTTATGCTTACGTTAACCAATCGTACAAATAATTACGTACAAATATATCCAGTATTAGCTTTTGTTGGTGATCTGAAATGTAAGAATTACCTGTAGCATTCCTCTTATTATTACTGGATACTAGCAGAAGTTTTTTTTTTTTTTTTTAAGTAGTATATACAGGATACAGCACACAAACACCCACACACAACTCACACACACCCTAATGACACACGATCACAAGCACCTACACAACCCTCTAAAAAGAGGGCAGGTGGCCGGTGGGGCCTTTAATTAAAGGATTCACAAGGTAGTACTAACCAGGGTTACCTAATTCGCTGACTACTAGTGCGAACCGCGAACTAGTAGTACTAAGTACTAACCCACTGATGTGAGACTAAGTATAAGGGATTGCTTTTTTTGATAGTATATACAACACACACACCCGATGACACACGGTCACCGGGCAGATACTGCCAGAAGTTGACAATCTGTATCGTGATCAAAACAAATGGCGATCTGTATTGCGCTCAAAACAAATGGCGGTGACATATTTCGATGACTTGGATGGTCATGATCAATGTGTATCTACCATTTATATGCAGTTGAGCTATAGCATCATTTGATTTTGATTACCTTCAAAAAAAAAAAAATCATTTGACTTTGATGAATAATTACCAACAAAAAATAATCAAATCACAATTTAAAAAGTTCAAATATCCATTATTTTAATTCCTACTACTACTCATCTTCCTCTGATCAAGGATCGTCGGATCATTACCCATCTCTCCTTGGAAATGGGTAATTTTCAATTTGGTATTATTTTTATTCCTACTACTCCCCCTTCTTCCTCTTATCATGGATCGCTGGATCATAGCCATATCTCCTCGGAAATGGGTTATTGCAAATGGGTGACAACATAAGCAATTTTTTTTTTTTTTTGATGCGGTTATCATTTACATGTTAGTATAGTCAGATGGTGGTGTTAGATTGAGCACTGAAGCTCTTGCAACTCATGCCCTTTATGTGTTAATACAGTCCCATGGTGGTGTTAGATTGGGCATTGAAGCTCTTACAACTCATACCTGAAGGAATTAGATCCCTAAATCTATTTCCTCTACCACTCACACAAGAGGCGGGGGTATAAGCACTTTTTTTTTTGGTAGACCATAACACCTCTTTTAAGTAACACTTTTCTAACATGCACAAGCAACGATTAAAGAGTGAACATAATCTTCAAATTTCTAATTGATCCACCATAATCGCTAGTACCCATAGTGCACCTCCATTAGATCTTCCCGTTGAAGAAATTGTGATCGCATCGGACCCGGACCCACACCTGTCGCCTTCCACTCCCCCCATCATCCATTACTGATCATTGTTCCTCGATGAACAATAATTAACTACACAAACTAACTAATGTGGGATACTATTGGCTAGAAATTTTATTGTCAGGCGTACCCTCTCCGTACACTTGGATGGTTGGATTTAGGTGTTAAAAGATACCTAACAAGTAAATGTAGATTAATTTTTTTAGGTCTGACATAAAGTGTAGACTTTTTCCTTGCTTGGTCCTAATCATTTATCAACCTAAGTTAGGAGTTAGGGGGTTAGCACTCATGGTGGGCGTCAACAGCCACACCAAGACACGAACACGAGTCACACCTCCCCAAAGGAAGATACACTACCACTGGGACAGACATAAGGTGTAGACTTTGCAGTTACATGGGCGGCAACAGGTCAGATTGGTGTTCACCTCTGTTCCAAAAACCATTTACTGACTTGAAATGAACCCGCAGTAGTGAATTGACCCGATAGCCAAATATATATGGTTTAATCCATAGTTGCCGGGAAACTATGTATAAGGTGGGAAACTCGCTTCCCAGGAAGCTCGTTTCTCAAACTCGCTTCCTCGGACAAACTCATTTCCTAGGAAGCTCGTTTCCACGAATAGGCTCTCTTCCTAGGAAGCTCACTTCCATCACGTTTTATCTAGTAATCAAAAGAAGCTATATATGTGAAGTGATGTGGTAGACCACAATCTATAGCTTAGGGTGTAGACTCTAAGCAAATATCGTTGGTTTAAAACCTAAGACACCTACTTTTCTATAAAAATCTCATGTAAGATAAAATTAAAGGTATAACTACCTATAAATAACATAATGGGAATAAGAAACCTACATCTCATTTCTCGTTTCCCGTTTCCTAAGGTTTATTTGAGTCTCGTTTCCCATTTTTCTTTTTGGCTTTGCTTCTCGCTCTGATAACTATGGTTTAATCCAGTGTTTCCAGAACCGGACTGAGCGTCGAACTAGAAAAGTGGTCGGTTCCTGGTTCCATCGGTTGGACAGTGTCCTTTCATTAATAAAATAATGTTTTTTTTTGTTTTTCCTTTTTCCTTGGTCGGTTCTACCGGTTTTCAACCCTGGTGTCCCGATTGAACCGGTAGGATCTTGCCGGTTCTACCGGTTTTCAATACAGTCCGGTATTAGGGGGTTTGCGACCTGGCAAGTTCGTGGTTCAACCGGCTGGTCCAATCCGGTATGAATAACACTGGTTTAATTCGATTAAGTCTCATTCAGGTTCTAAAAACCGGTTACAATCCGAACCAAATTCCACAGGATTTCAACAACCAATCCGATCGGGTCGGATCAATTAGAGCCCTTCTCACTCAATTTATAAAAGAGGATTTTGAATGTGCTTTTTTTTTTTTTTTTGGTTAACTCAACTACACCACAAGGCTTGTGATAGCTGAACTATGAAAAAAAGGATTGATTGAGAGGAAGATTTGCCGGCATTTCCCGATTAGATATCCCCATCGAGGTGTGAAAAGTATATTTTCAATGCTTGCGGCTGTACGCAAAACTCTGTGTCAAGACCACCGTCGTTACTCAAAAGTCTTAGCTTTTCTTCAATCTTGACCGGCTGGCCCAACCACACTTCCATTTTTACATGAGTTGACATAAATCTCCTCAACCAAAGGTTTGAAATCTCGAAAATATCAAAATTTTCGGTCACCAAACCTAAGTTTCGAAAATTTTATATATGTAGACAAATTTTCAGAAATATTATTTTTTTAAAATATTTTATTGAAATGAGATTTTCTCACAATATTTCAGAAATTTCAAGCAAAATAAATAAACTATCTTTTCTTTTTTATCTAAAATATTTGCGTTAATATCATTATTTTAGTTTTTAAAATAAAATTTTGAAAATTTCGATAGATGTATTGAAATTTTCAAAATACTTCAATAAATATCGATATTTTATAGAAAAAATAATTTGAAAATAAATTCTGCAAAATTTCAGTCGAAATTAGAAATCATGAAACTTGATATATTAGTCATTCTAGTTTTGGATGGGAGGAACGAACAAAAATTTGGCAATATGGATCCAAAATTTCAAATCTTGAACTCAACCATTGTTTTTTCTATAATTCTATGTTTCATTTTTGTTTGATTTCTTGCTTTGACTGTATAAGTTTATCGGTAGGAAAACAAATTATAAATTGTTGAGAGCTCATTACAGTCGTTGCTCTCTAGTATAATAAGTATAATCGTCAGGTCTTGATAGTTTGTTTAAATGATGCGTCACGCAACCAATATGTTGTGAAGTTTGACTCGAATTGGAAAAAACTAGGGGTGAGCGATCGATTGGCCACTTAGTGGCTGATTAATCGGTGGCTTGAGCGATCGATCAGCCACTAAGTGGTGGATCGATCGGCGGTGCGGAGATTTCCATAAATAAATCTTTTTTTGCATTGGAAAACTCCTATTTTGAAGGGAGACTTTCTATTTGTCTATGACTCCAGGTTTAGGCCTACAAATTGGGTATTATGGGTCTAGGGTTTGCATTCAAAAAATCATGGAATCATGAGAGGGTGAATATTAGGGCTCCCGGGGAGGGTGGGCTTGCTCTTGGAGAGAGTACTAGTTATTCTCATAAGATGCTTATGCATTGAGAGAGAGAGATAATAGAAAGAATTTAAGCATGTTAGAGCTTATGAAATGTTTAAGGAAGAATATATATGGATTGTTCTTGGGATTCATTGAGAAGGTGACTTAAATGGGTTGTATAAAGAGCTCTAGGCTAGGGTTGCGATTAATCTAAGAGGAGAGCAATATTGTACTGGATTTCTCAAGGTTTCTCTGAATAAAAAAGAAGCAATTAGATCTTGACCTGTAGACGTAGGTAGATTATTGTCGAACAACGCTTATCTCTTGTGTTTTCCCTTGTGTGTGTTTGTTCATTCTTTTCCGTCGGGTATTATTCTGTTATTTCCCCAACAATACTCTAAATATAAAAATTTATGAATAGAAATATCCTTACATGCATTAAAATATTTACCAAAATCCCTTAAAACTAGAGTTTAAATATGAAGTAAAGCTCTAGATTTTTAGATCTCCCAAAACATTGGTAAATTTAAAATTTTATTGGCAAAAGTCTCCTTACATTACTTAAATACTTACAAAAAAACTCACAAAACAAGGCGTATTTTTAAAGCTCCAGAAATATGAAACTCCATCTTCATATTAAAACCTTTAAAATTAATAACTTCTCATATATTTTTTTCATATTGAATTCAATCCGTACAATGTTCTTATATTGGACATTATTCAAAAACTTCATAGAAATTAAAGTTTAGCCATTCTTGATCACAAGGTAGTGTCAGCCAATCTGTTACGTAGCTCACCCTAGTTTGTACAATCTATATCAATGGTTTTTATAATCGGACCAGCCAGCGAACTGGTTGGGTGACCAATTCAACCAATTCTAATTTTTCTCAATTTTATCATCGATTCTCCGATTGAACTGACTGATTCCCAATTTGAAGTCAGGTTTTTAAAAACAATTCGATTTTTGTGATTTTGGGGACCGATTGACTGATCGGTTCTAATTTTACAATTCACTGCTAGCCCCACCCTCTTCTTTTGAGGGAGAAAAACAAGAATTTTGTGGTGGACAAAGGCCGACAAAAATTCTTTTTTTTTTTACGGAAGAGGGGAGAGTAAACAGGGAAGACTGAAACTAGCACTTCTTTTTTTTTGGTAAGGAGATATTCGATTAATTATAAACCGGAAGATACAAAGCTATTCTGAAACCCCGCAGGATGGGACCCCTGACTCAAAGAGGGAAACAAGGTAGAGAAATACCGAATACCACTATTGAGAGCAAGTTGAGCATACTGATGAGCTACCCCATTAGTGCTCTGGGTATATGTATAAACCTTACCAATTGGCATTGGGAAGATAAAAGAAGAATGTCATCACGAATAGAAGAAACTTCCCAGTGTCTGATGGTAGAGGATCCATTCAGAAAGTCAATAAGCTCTTTAGAATCTGATTCGCAGATAATCTGAGGCCACTGTCTGTTTACAGCCAAAGTTAAGCCCATACGCAAAGCTTCCACCTCGGCACACTTGGGAGACCTTCAAACAAGCTTTTCTGCTGAACCGAAATGATCATTCCTTGGGGGTTGCGAACCACGACTACTGCCCCTGCTGCCAAGATGTGAGATAAAGCCGCAGCATCAGAATTAATTTTGATCCACCTCGGATCCGAGGGTTGCCATTTGACTGGTTGGAGATGGAGCATATGCGGAGAAGGGACACTGGCATTCACCCTCATCTGAATCAAAGCGTGGTGAACTTTGAAAATAGCTCGATGGAGCTCAAAAGGGGTCTGATCAAAGACAATCTTGTTCCTGATTTTCCAAATGGTCCATAAAATGGTGATCAACTGAGCTGCCACCGGAAAATTGTCTTGCTGAAAGATCGTTTTATGACTCAATTGCGTCTACCATTGGAAAAATTCCATACTAGAGACATGGGGATGGCTTCTGATGGATAACGGTGAGCCAAACCAAATACGGGTGGTGCATGGACATGATATGAGTAGATGGAAAATGGTTTCGTCCTCCCCAAGACAAAGGGGGCAAAGGGGATCAACGTCCAAGTGTCTCCTACGCAAATTCGTAGCAACAGGTAATATATTGTGACACGCTCTCCACATAAAAACCAAAAGCTTGGGAGGAAGGGGGATTTTCCAAAGAGATTTCCAGATGTTGCCATGAGGTTCCAGATGTTGCCACAAGGTTCCATCAAAGTGGAACTGGACGAAGCTTGCTGAGAAGCAATAAAAACTGATGCTAAGTAGGATGCTGATTTAACTGTGAAAACTCCCATAGACATAAAATGTCAAATCAATTTGTCTTGCACCCGCATAGAGCTGATTGGGATTTTACATATCTTAGCAATTTCAGATTCCCTGAACAAAGACTGAAGTTTTGCCACATCCCAGGAACTCTAGGTCTAACTCATCAACTGAGCTGTAGTGAGGGTGGCTGAAACGGGAACAATGGGTGGTAGGGGTTTGAACTAGGGAAGAGTTGGTATCCAAGGATCTTGGAAGACCCTTATCGATTCTCTGGACCCTACCTGTCACCTGATTCCTCTGCCAAGAACCTTGCGCCCAGCTAATAGACTCCTCCATGCCCAAGAGGGGCGGTAGCCTATCTTGGCCTCCAGGAAGGTTGAGCGGGGGAAATAGAGGAATTTCATAGTTTGAGCCCATAATGATTCGGGATGATTCAACAGGCGCCATCCTTACTTAGCCAAAAGCCCCAAGTTAAAGGCATGAAGATCGTGTAATCCCATCCCTCCCCTATCCTTAGGCGAACATAGAGATTTCCATCGAAGCCAATGGATTTTCCGAGCCATAGATTGATGCCACCAAAATTTAGCCGTAGCCGAATTCAACTCCTTGATCCAGTTGAGGGGAAGTTTAAACACACTCATAGTGTAAGCAGGTATGGCTTGAACAATAGCCCTGATGAGAACCCCTCTTCCCGCTTGAGAAAGCAGCTTTGTTGTCCATCCTTGCATCTGTTGAAGAATTTTGTGTTTTAACTTATCAAAAAGTCGAAGTTTGGATCGTCCAAACTCGGAAGGGAGTCTCAAGTATCTATTTAGCGGCACCAAATGATGAATATAGAGCATATGAGCAATGAGGTGTCTGAAACGAGATGGAGTGTTAGCAGTGAAGGATACCCCCGATTTGTTATAATTCACTTTTTGCCCTGTAGCTGCCCCATAAGAAGAGAGAATGGCCATGAGAGTTGCGGGTTTGTCCAAATTAGCTTTAAGGAAGATAAAGCAATCATCGACAAATAAGAGATGAGAGAGAATGGGAGCTGAGCAAGCTACCTTGATATCATTGAGTTGACCTAATAAGACTTTTCATTGGAGAACAAGATAAAGCTTCAGTACAAAGTAAATATAGATACGGTGATAGTGGATCACATTGTTGAAGTCCCCTCTTTGGCCGGATGTTTTTCTTTTCGCCTCACCATTGATCATGATAGCATAGGTTATAGTTGTAATACATTGGCTAATCCAATTGATCTATTGATCACAAAACTCAAGCTTCTTCATCATAGCAAACAAAAATGCCCATTCCACCCTATCATATGCACGATTTATGTCCAATTTCACAACCAAATGTCGGTCCGCTCCCTTTTTTCCCTTTTGAGAAAATGCTGAACTTCATGAGCCAAGATTACATTATTCATGATTTGTCTTCCTCGAACGAAATGAGACTGAACTGGACTGATGATGTCCTCCAAAGTTTCCCGAAAGCGAGTGGCAAGGATCTTGGCTATAACTTTATAAATCACATTACATAAGCTAATAGGTCGAAAGTTAGCTAAAGATTCAGGATTTGAAATTTTGGGGATAAGCACAATGTGGGTGAAGTTAATTTTTTTCAATAAAAATCCATGTTGAAAAAAACTAAGAACAGCATCAATAACATCCTTACCAATTGTACTCCAGTGTTTATGATAGAAAGTGTCAGGCATCCCATCCGGATCCGGGGCTCCAATATTTGATAGCTCCACTCACCCATACTATTGTATGTATGTTGAATGTATATATTTATGTGCATGTATAATAATGATATCTTTTAAGGGAACTTTTTCTTTCTTATATTTTGAAAAGTGCGAAAAGAGGAAAATATATGATGAGCAGAACCTCACTATATATAAATGAACCACGTTTTAGACATGGTGCTAAAACTCATCAGCAAACCATAACTTTTAACTTTTTCTTTTTTCTTTTTAGTGTGTTCTTCCTTTTGAATAGGGATTGCCTTTTTTGGACTATTTCTCGTTTACTCTTTGTGGGGGGCGACGTGTATTTTTTTTAACAAAAACATAAACATCTTTGCTTACTCTTCTCCTTCTTTCTATGACTGTCTACACATGGAAAGTGATTAGGGTTCAACGCATAAGATCTCTAAAGCCATAAAATAATCATATCAGATGATTGTAGCCATTCGTATGTCGACAGTCAAAGCTTGGACATGGGGTCCACAAAAAGGAAAGTCTTTTGATCGGATGGCATGGCAAATCTTGAACCAACATCACCAAACAATAATCAATTGCAAGGATATTTTTACAGCCAACAATAATAAAGGATTCCTCACATTACCACATACGGATATTATGTTAGGTTTGATAATTATTGCTGTTAGAAAAATACATGTAAAAGGCATCATCATCTTTCTAATAAAAGTTAGGCGTAACCTATATGGCGTTGCAAGAGACCTTTTGCTGCTGCGGCTGCAAAAGGTCCATTTCAGCTGGCTATTGTTCAATGTCACCCTATATAGTAATCCCATTTTTCAAGTTTTATTTTTTTTACCAAGTTAAAGAGAGAAGAAGACTCTAGTTTAGTCGTAGTGAAGGAAAAGAAGCTAACATCGTGTTTTCTACGTTAGAATGTTAATGCTCAACTCCAGCCTTTCACCTCAACTTTATTATAATCCCCAAAGTTTACTTTTAGAGAGAGAAGAAACTTTAGACACGGGAAGAAGACACATCGCTTTTGTTGCTTTGACTTCTACCTCTCACGTTACTCAAGTAGTATTATATATTAGAAATACTAGCACCAATCGAAGTCTTAATCCCAGACGCAAGGTTGTGGCAATATGGCCCCTTTAATTGTCTTTTTAATTTTGATTAAGATTTTTTTTAATCCTTAAAATTAATATATATTTTTTCTAAAATTCATAATTAAATTATTTTAAAATAGGGATTAGTGAATCTTACTATAGATTCAAAGTTTAAAAAAAAAAAAACCACATGCTGACTTGTGGGGTGCAATTGAACTATATAGAGTGCAATATGATCCTGACACCAAGATATTTTTAAGGCAGAAAAAGAAAAAAAATCGTTTCTTCTTATCCCGAAAAAGGAGAGTGATTTAGCAAAATCCGTGTCCAAGAAAGGCGAATCGGTCCCACTCCCGACTCTTGTGAGCCGAAAGAGTCAACTGGATTATCCCCGATCTGAAACGTGCCGTTCTACGCGTCCTAGTCAAAAGAAAATGTAGGCCCCACCAAGTCCTCACACAGGTGTCCCCGTCAAATTCGTTCACCTCCTCTCCGCTCTCCCTCACGTGGAGCTTGCCGGGCCAATTGGGGCGGTGGATTTTGTGGAACGAGTCCGACTCAGTGTTGACGAATATTGAACGTAACTAACTCCAATCGAGACCGAATCACAGCCAATTGAATTCAGGGAGCGTTCAATGCTCTCACAGGTCAACACGTGTCCCTTTTAACTCCTATTAATCATGACTAACCCTTTATGTTTAATATTCTGACCGTAGTTTTTATGAAAAATATTAATCCTAAAAATTAAAAATTCTTAACTAGAGTAAAATTTAAAAACTAAAAAACTAAAAATTAGATTATTAAATACGAAGGGTTTGAGAATCTTAATCATAGTTAATAGGGGTTAAACTTAAAGGGAACAAGTGTTGACCTGTGGGTGTAATTGAACTCTCCATGAATTCAATCAATTGTGATTGGATCTCAACTCTTGCCAGCTGTCCATATGACGCATAATCTGACGTTACCCTCAAATCCATCTTATCTGGTCTTAGTCCGAACCCTTTTTATTGCCGTGCCCGGTAAAGGGCTGACTAGAGACTTCTCATTTTCAATCTTTTCTTCTATTCTCTTCCCTTCTCTTTTGATTAATGGATAAAGGAGGTGGACTCTCCATTGATTCTAATCCAATTGGGTTCTTCCAATCTAAGCCCACTCTCATCAATTCATTTCTAAAACCAAATCATCCCAAATCCAAGCTTGATATCATGAATTCCACCACTAAATTTCGGTTTTCGGGTATCGAATTTCCGGTTATTCTTGACAGTGGAGATGATCAAGTAGCTCCGGCTACATCCGATGAGAAACGGGTAGTTATCGATGAGATGGATTTCTTTTCTGATAAGAATCGGGATACCAAGGCATCCAGTTTTGATGTTAAGGAAGAGAATTCTCATGGTGCAGCTGATTTGGATGTATATGTAAGAATCCAATTGAGATTACTGATTCAGTTAGCTATAGATTTTTTTTTGTTGGTGATTCTGTTGTTAATGATTTTTTGTTCTATTATAGACTGGTTTAAACCTTCTCACTGCCATTACTGGTAGTGATCAATCCACGGTAGAGGACGGAATATCATCAAATGTGGAAGATAAAGAAGCTAAAAGTGAGGTAAGAAGGAGGGAGTCGTGTAATTTAATTATGAGTTTTTTTCATCTGGGGTTTTGATTTCTTCCATGTTTATGCTGTTCTTGAATTACCCACTTAACAAAATCACTTGCTTCAGCTAGCAGTCCTGCAAACGGAGCTCGATCAGATGAACGCCGAGAATCGAAGTTTGAGAGGGATGCTTAATCAAGTGAGCAACAACTACAACGCCCTGCAGATGCATCTAGCAACACTGATGCAGCAGCAACAGAATCACAAAGTTGAAAGCCCACAAGAACATGAGGTAATTTTTCTTTAATTACAAGATTTTTGGATTCAAATTTAGAGAAAAATTAATTAATTAAAATTGTTTGATAATGGGTATGTTCAGATGATGAATGGGAAAATGGAAGAGAAGAAAAATGAAGTGGGTGGAGGATTAATGCTACCAAGACAGTTCGTGGATCTAGGACATGCCGCCACCACCGGAGAAACAGATGAGCCTTCTCATTCTTCATCAGAAGGAAGAACTAGTAATCGTTCTAGATCGCCTCAGATCAATGTCAATGTAGAAGTGGCATCAAAGGAATACAGGGCTAACAAGGTCGCTAAATTGAACCCCACAGAGAATGTTGATCAATCCACAGAAGCTACCATGAGGAAAGCCCGGGTCTCGGTTCGAGCACGTTCTGAAGCGCCCATGGTCAGTAATTTAATTAACTGTAAAAGTTTTTGAATTTACTGATTACTCGTTCCAGTTATAGAAATATGTTCTTAGCTGGTCGAAAAATTTATCGATTACATATCATCATAATAAAATTTGTGAATTATTCGCGAATTTTAGGTGTACTGAATTTATCTTTGAATTATTTATGAATTTTGGTAAACTGTTTATATTGTATTATCTAATCAAATTATTTGATGTATTTTTATAGTTATTATTTTTTTTTTATCCCACATTGTTTCGGATTTTTTCCGAACTTGACCCTTGCCGAATTCCGAATTATTCTCAAACCCCGACTTTGTCATTATGCAGATCATGGACGGATGCCAATGGAGGAAGTATGGACAGAAAATGGCGAAAGGGAATCCTTGTCCTCGAGCTTATTATCGGTGCACCATGGCAACTGGTTGTCCTGTTCGCAAACAGGTATATTCCTTTCCCTTTTTCCTTCAACTGTCTCAAATTTAATTTCTTTCATCTTCAATTATCAAAAAAAAAAAAATTGTTGAGATTAATCCGAATTGTGATACCCAACAGGTTCAAAGATGTGCAGAAGATCAAACCATCCTTATAACTAGCTATGAAGGTAACCACAACCACCCACTTCCTCCGGCTGCCATGGCGATGGCATCGACCACTTCCGCTGCAGCATCTATGCTACTCTCAGGATCAATGTCAAGTATTGATGGGCTAATGAACTCGAATTTCATGGCAAAAACTCTCCTCCCTTGCTCGTCGACCATGGCGACAATCTCAGCTTCAGCCCCTTTTCCCACTGTTACATTAGATCTTACTGAAACTCCAAACCCATTACAATTCCAAAAGCCACCAAGCCATTTCCAAGTCCCCTTCCCAAACCCATCTCAGAATTTTGGCCAAACTTTTTACAACCAATCGAAATTCTCAGGGCTTCAGGTCTCTCAGAATATGGAATCTTCCCAATTAGCCCAACAGTCATCCCCACCACCACCACAGCAAGCACAGCAGCCTTCATTGGCAGACTCAGTGATTGCAGCCACAGCCGCCATTACCGCAGATCCCAATTTCACCGCGGCTCTTGCCGCGGCGATCACCTCCATTATTGGCGGCGGTTCTCATCCAGACAACACAATCACCGGCAATAATGGCACCACTAGGTCCACTACACCCACCAACAACAACAATGGCAACACCACCACCACAAGCAACAGTAACAGCAATAACAACAATAGCTCGAATTTTCCCGGTTGTTAAAAGTGTTGTTTTATGATTTTCTGTTCTTAATTTTTCTAATGTTATCTTTTTCTTTTTCCCTATTTTTTGGGGGGTTAAAGTGAGATTATACATATGGGGAGTGTTAGAACAAAGTTCATTTTTTTTCTTATTATTTATATTGAATAATATGATTAAGACTGGTGAATACAGAAAGATTAAGATTGCAAGTTAACTTGTTTACTCCCTTCCCCTTCATTGATCTTGCCTGTGTTCTTTTTTCTTTTTTTTTGGACGGTAAGCTGTATAAGAGAATATAGAGGAGTATTGTAATAAGATGAATGAGATACACTACATCATCAAGTGTATGTGTATCTCATCACAATATTAGATTAGCTTCAATCAAGGGTAGATTAGATTTGATTAGGTATGATTAGATTAGGTTGATTTACTTTCCACAAAAGTTCATCTTGTTAAATCTATATAAACCCTATTTAGGGTCAATGTAAATCATCCAAATTAATCAAGAAATTTATTTTCTATCATGGTATCAGAGCAGGTTAATCCGACCTTATTTTGAATTTTTTTTCCAATTTTTGTTTTTCCGGCAGGCGGCACCACTGCCACCCATTCGGCCTATCCTTTGCGACTATCTTTCTCTATCTTCTCCGTTTATCTATAAGATTAGCTCACATATCTCACCGCCAAAACATATATATACATCATTTTCATGTTCTTCAAACTGAATCCATCCCTTGGCATAACACAATAGCACCTATAAGTTCTCCCGTTCTCACCTTCACATCCAATATCAGCATATATATGGTCTCCAACAGCAAGACCCCATTAGATGCATACTTACGGTCCATATAAAATACCTTTGTTTTTTGCCCTCTTTGCTCCATTGGATGCATCTAAGGATCTCAACCTCATTTATTTATTTGGAAGCTCTTATACTGTCGGCCCATTGCACAACACCGCCTGCATGTGTTTGCAAGCCACCTCAAGCGGGAAAGTCACGCTGCTTGAAATCGCACCGGTTGCTGATCCAATTTAGAGGGTTGCTATTTTATTCTTATACTTCGCCACTCACCGGTGCGCCGCTACTTTCTACTACTCGCCGGTGCCGTTGCCACGGTCACTTGCAATGGTAGTATTTCATCATTTTCATCTGATTCATTTTATAGAGGAAGCCCATGGAGGTCCTTTTCAGCCTAATTTCAGGCTCAAGCCGGTTAGAGGCACATTTTTCTAGCCCATAGAGGTCCATCTTCATTGATCCATGTAGATCAATTCATCAAGTCCAAGAGGCTCGTATCTTTGGCCCATAGAGGCCCATTTCAAGTCTTTTTAAAGGCTGATTTTCTTGGCCCATGGGCCCATTTTCAGGCTCGTTAGAGGCCCCTTCTTCACGACATGGCAACAAATCTAGGGTACTCACATGTGGACGCATCATAGCACGCAATTTAAAGCAGCAAATATCATGACATGTAAATCAACCAAACACACAATGAAGATCCAATGGTGTTAAGTGGAGATCAAGATATGTCAAGCGGATTTCTACTAGAGACAAACATGTGGAGATTTTTCAATCCCCATATGTTTGAGGGGGATTAGAGAATATAGAGGAGTATTGTAATAAGATGAATGAGATACACTACATCATCAAGTGTATGCGTATCTCATCACAATATTAGATTAGCTTCAATCAAGGGTAGATTAGATTTGATTAGGTATGATTAGATTAGGTTGATTTACTTTCCATAAAAATTCATCTTGTTAAATCTATATAAACCCTATTTAGGGTCAGTGTAAATCATCCAAATTAATCAAGAAATTTATTTTCTATTAAGCTGGGGTTAGGCACATTCTCAAGTATATTTTTCCAGCTCTATCCTCACTAAGAAAAGTTTCAATATCCCTGGGGAATAAAGATGGAGGAAAAGCCAAAGAAGAGTTCTCAATACTAAGTTTAGAACAAGACTCGAATTCCCTAATAAGTTGGTTTCCAAGAAAGAAAAGTTTAGAAAACAAAGAGTTTTAATATGAATTGGAATTCTGGTTCAAGAGGTAACCTGTGTTCTTGGTTTCCCTGAATATGCCTGGTCATATGGGTACTGTTGTGTATAGAATGCTAGCCCCACTCTCTTTATATTGACGATGACAACAACAACAATTTTGTTTTAAATTTTCAAGTCCTGGGATCATATAATCCATGTCCTTTTGCAATGAGAAGAGAAGAGTGATATCAAAATCTTACTGCACTTTTTATGTCATTTGTAAAGTGTTAGCTTGATCTTATACAGATGGATGGCATGTGATGGTACAAAACCGTATATGTCTCTTATTGGAAGAGACTACACATGTCATCTCCTTCAAGAAATCTCATTCAAGAAAGGACTTTATTAGTTCCACTTTAAAGGAAAGTGTAACTAATATTACCTCTGAAGTTTATTGATAATCTTTGACTCATAGGGTTTATATAAAGATGAAAACATCTAAAGATATAAACAAATTTCAATCAAACTTAATTTTATCTCACTTAGTCTAATGAAGCCAAATCTAAAACTATTTAGAGATGAGATTCGGTGTATCTCATCTCACCATTCTATAAAACTCTCTAATATTACCTATTTGTAAAATATTTAGCCAAACGCATATTTTGAGGGGACTTGGACCTAGGGTTGTCAACGAGCCAGCTTGCGAGCCGACCCGGCTCGACACTAGATGAATCGAGCTTGAGCATATATATTAGGCTCATGGAGTCGAGCCGAGCCGAGCCTCTAAAGTGAGCTCGAAACTTTAACGAGCAGAACATGAGTAGTAGTTGGCTTAGCTCGGCTCAGCTCGACTCGACTATTTTTACAATAATGCCCTTCAAAACATATATATATTTATATTAGATTTTGTAGTCATTATTACCCTTAACTCATTCACTTAAAGCACAAACCCAAAACCTAGCCCATTCTCCTAAGCCCTAAACCAAACCCACAACCCCAAAGCCCATGTCTCACCCACTAAAACCCTAAACCACTATCCAAGCCCAAGCCCATTTCTAACCTAAATTATATATACCCAAAGAGATGAAACCCTAGAGGAGTTTAAACAAGGACTTTGCTACTGAGACCCCCTTAGGGCCGAGACCACCGAGACCGTGCTCTAAGAGCACGAGATTTCTAGTGGGGCCATTTCACATGGTAGGCCCCACTTGAAATCCCGTGCTCTTATAGCACAATCTCGGTGGTCTCAACCCTAAGGGGGTCTCAAAAGCTTTATCCTTTCAAAAAGGGAAAAAACCCTAATTACAAGAGCAATCACCCCCCTTCTTTCCCCTTTTCCCTCTCATTTTCCCTCCTCTCTTTCTCACATTTTCTTCTTTCCTCTTTTGCTTACGACAACAACATGGAGCTTGTTTTCTCCTCAGCAGCTCTACCTCCGACCAGCTCCAACCCTCTTGACAGCTCCACCTCCTATCAGCACCTCCACCTCCAATCGGCACCAACCATCTTGGCAGCTCCACCTTCGACCAACGCTAATTCTCTCAACGAAAGGAGAAACATGGATTGTTGTAAGGAGAAAAAGGTAAAAAAAAAATGGGTTAAAGATGAGTTATCGAGCTAAAACGAGCCGAGCTCGAGCTCAAATATTTGTAGATGAGCCAAGCTCGAGAAACTCTAAACAAGCAACAAGCCGAGCCTGAACAGTGCCCAACTCGGCTCATTTACACCCTTATTTGGACCCTCTTATAGATCCTTGGATCCTTTTTTTCTTGGATTGCTACAATTACTTATTGTAATGAATTACTACTAGGACTTTGCTACTGAGACCCCTTTAGGGCCAAGACCACTGAGACCGTGCTCAAAGAACACGGGATTTAGGTGGGGCCCATTTCACATGGTAGGCCCAACCTGAAATCCTGTGCTCTTAGAATTTAGAAGAACCCCATGTACATCTTGCACTCTTGCATTTTGGAGCTCTGCCCGTATTGGTATTTATTCCCTCTTGTTGGTAGACAAGCAAACTGTTGGTAAATAGAACGAAAATAGAGGAATGATATGAAATGGAAATGATGGATGAGACGAATGGATGGGAGAGATTATTGTTATTCTTATTTCACACGGTTATGTTTTGTTTAGTTAAATTCAAATACGATAAGATGTAACACATGTCAATCCCTTATCCATACAGTCCAAACACTCTAAAATATATATTTTAAACAAAAACTAAAAAGATAACTTTAACCCAAAATTAATGCTTGTTAACACTAATTAATAAAGGTACATGTCAACTTAGGTGGCGTTTGGTGACACTATTCTAAATAGATAAGCTTATTTGCAAATTATGTTTAAGTAGACTTGGGATTGTGAAGTTGAGATGTCTACATCTTTTACTTCAAAAAGATGTAGACATCCAACCGTGATTAGTAATATTAAGTATCTGTTCATTCAATAAACTCACGAAAATTGATCTCAGACCACCACGTAAGGGAAGATACATACAGTGCAACGGTAGGTGTGTGTTATTTCTTGTTCTTACGGTTTGTCATTTTTTAGGTTCTTTTCGTGGGAGAGTTTTTCCGAATTTTAAAGGGAAATGCAAGGCAGACTAGGCGACGGACTCGGGAATCGTCAACAGGTAAGCCATCAATTTCATTCTATTATTGTAGCACTGAGATTTGTTATTGACTCCGTGGATTGAACGTCACTGGTTGGTAAGTAATGCTTCTAATTTGATAATGAGGGGAGCGTTGAAGTAGGTCTCACCGTAACTCATTCATTGACAGTACTGAGATTCTCTCTCGCTGTCCACTGATGAATGGTACTGCCATGAACGTGTTTTTTTTATTTTCTTTTTCGTTTTAATTGTCAGAACATTTCAATATTTCATCATGTATATTATCGTTGGAGATATTCTTAATATAAATTTGAATGGAAGAGTCGTGTTAAGTGGCTTCGGTGGGGATGGGAACTGGGAAGAAACTATCCTCCTGTGGCTGCGGGATTCATGCGGAGAAAATTCAAGCTCAAGCCGGCCCAAAATCATAGTCTGCCTTGCATGGGTTGAACGTAGACTGCATTTACTTAACCCAAATGGTCTGGTCATACTAACTGGGGTTGCGGCCAAAACGTATATTAGAGCCAAAAAAAAAAAAAAAAAATTGTCTGTCGTGCCTAGGGTGGCGCTTGGATTGGATTATATTTGCCAAAAATCAATTGTAATAAAATTGAAAGTTGAGACTCAATTTCGTATTCCCCAATTATTTGGAAAAGTTATTATTTGACCATTAATTTTATCACAATTGATTTTTGACTAATAAAATCTAATCCAAATGACCCAATACATTAACTAGTATTATGTGACTTCTCCTCCTTTATAACTTGTCATGTTGCCCCCTCTTTTTAACACTTTTTTATCATGGTTAAGATTTACTCACTTTTAGGGTTAAATCATCTATCCTTGATTTTGAGGGGAAAAAAAAAAGTTAAAACAAAATTTAACCAAAGGGTTAGTGAATGTTAACTATAGTTACAAGATGTTAAATTTTTTAAATTATTTTCTATAAACTAAGGTTAGATAGAGTAGATGAATCCGGACCATAATTAAAGGGATTTTAAAAAGGGGAATACAGGGCAAGTTTCATAGGGAGAGACGTGGCCTAATACAGCAGTCAAGCAATCCATCTACTTTTACTGCCCAATCGACATGTGTGTTTTTGACTTTTTTTTATATGTTCTTTTTTATATGTTTGTGTTAGTTGGGGGTGGGTGGGTACTGTGTAGCGCCGCATTGGACTATCACACCTTAAGCCACCTCCCAAGTCCCACATCACCGAGTAAAGCTTCTATCAAACTATTGAAAGCTTTGTCTTCGCAAGTGATTGCTGGACCATTCTCAAATGACCTAATTATTGTGTGCATAAAACTATGCATAAACGTTCTTCGGTATCCTTTGTCGGCAGTTAGGGGTTGCTACTAGCTACTCTTAAAAAAAAATACTATGTTGTTTTTTAACAATTTAATATTGCATAGTCATGGGATAAGGACAGTTGTCTTCCTAAACTTTTGAAACAAAAAATCTTTTATAATATATTTTATAAGTATTTAACATAACATATCAATAAATAAGGGGGCAGTTGTCTATTTAAAAATGAAAAATAATACCCGATCGTACGGTCATGATGACCCCACAGATTTGTTCGTCAAAAAAAAAAAAAAGGTCCCCATACCCTACAAAGGATTCAAACCTCCCAGCCCCTAAACTCAGAATAGTTGGTATCTTGATCATTCTCCACAAAATTCATTAACAATTACTAATATTTTCAATCAACAATCACTTGCCCGTACTTGAAAATCCTGACTCCACCCCTATCTGTCAGTGTAACCATTGGGTTGATCCAAACCTAAAGAGTTACCTACTAGTTAAATTGTCCAGATAGATGCAGCTCTTCTGCTTCTATTTATACAAGGACTCTTTTATTACCCATATAAACCTACTTCAAGCTATTGTAATTATTCTTAGAATATCAATGGAGTCTATAGCTAGCATTCATGTTCTTAGAGCAAGTGGTTGGCTAGTTTGATTTTTCTTCATTATTGATTTTTTCTTCTGACAGACGTTACTTGTTATTTTCATTTCCATTTTGTCTTGGTATCAAACCCAAATATATCAATTCTGCTCATCAGCCTCAGGCCCAACCATGGCAATAGTCTTAGTACCTACCTGCACAACCACTCGTCGACCACTTTCAATCTCCACTTAGACTATAGAGTCTAGGGCCATGAGGCCCATTAATTCTTCCTGTCAATAGATGCCCTCATTAATTCTTCCTGTCAATAGATGCCTACTTAAAGCTAATCTAGGATGTTTTTCCAACCTCAAGGGTAGCTCACTTGGCAAGGGACCACTCCCCAAGAAGCGGAAGTCCTGAGCTTGACTCTTATCATCCCCTGGGGGTCACCTGCACAAGGTTCCATAGTTCTCATGGGCTTTGGGCTTTACCAATTCATGTGGGTTGCGGGATCTTGTATGCGACCGAGCTTTACCCAAAGGGTGGGCTTGGGTTCCTCGTTACAAAAGAAGGATGATTTTTCTACCTAAGAATTTGAATATGTTGAAGGATGATTTGTTTGAAAAAGGCCGAGGTGGCATATTGGCTGACAAGGCTTCTGTAGCCAAATTCCTCTTGCAGCAGATTCAGCCTCCCCACTAAAGCCCCTATCCATATCCGAGAGGCATTGATTTTTAGGAAATGGTATCCTTTCGACCACGTCAATAGTTAATCGCCCCGAAAATAGTCTAACATTTTAGACGTGGACCCACTAAAAAGGTTATTTAACTATTCCCTTTATGAAGTGATTAATAATTGATCCAATTGGGATTAGTGTTCTCCTTGTTTTTTTACCTATAGCACTCTATGTTTTAGGCCCATAAAGGCCAACTCTTAGCCAGTAGATTGGGCTTAGCATTCTCCTTGATTTATCCCCATAGGCCATCGTGATTTAGGCCGATAAAGGCCCACTCTTAGCCCGTAGATTGGGGTTGGTATTCTCCTTAACACCATGGGCACTAGATTATGCATTAACTACTATGTCTTACTATTTATATGAAACCTATGTAGGGTCATGTAATTAATCTCACAATTCGAGTGAAGTCTGTAAACCCTACAAAAATGCGACTCACCAATTGGGTTATCGGAAGTGTAAATCTTCCTTTGGAGTAACCCAAAAAGATTTTCTTGTATTGGCCCACCCGCACCGGTTAGAAAGCTTCACATATTACATGTAAGGTAGTTTAGAGAGGTCACAAAAACTCCAAAATTTTCTTGTTTGGGTATTTCCCTAAAATGCCTTGCACGTGAAATAATAAAGCAATAAAGCGATGGGTAGACGAAACAAATTGTTTGTCGTTTTGTCAAGAATAAGGTGTCTAAAGGCTAGCAAAATCCTTTCCATCACATATGATCTCCTGTTATATCAATAGACTGTGTGTCTTAGAACCACAGGTGAAGCCTGGGACGGGGGGGCTCTAGCCTCCCCTGAACTCTTAGTTATTTAATTTACGAGAGCATAGACATGGGGCAAGGGGGCAGTTGTTCCCCCGGACTTTTGAAGAAAAAAACTAAGAGGGCATTTGGTAAGTTCAAACTAAATAGATAGAGCTTATTTGAAAATTGAGTGTGTTAAGTTAAAGTTTAATTGAATGTCTAAATTTTTTTGAAGTAGAAGTTTTACCTCTAAAGAAAAAAGGAGCCCGTGTCTACTCATTACTTTAAAGGTAAACCCTCTACTTTTAAAAAAATTAGACATTCATTTAAATTTTAAGTAAGTTCAATTTTCAAATAAGTTCTTCCTATTTAACTTAGAGTTACATTATTGTTTAATTTAAGATGACATAGTCATAGGCAACAAGGCAGCTACCCTAACTCTAAAATTTTAAAAAAAAAAACATATATAGATGAGGTGACCCACGAACTTGCCCTTCTAAAAGAAATCAGGGACTACGCCACCCCCACAACGCCTGAACCAAGTCATTCTTCAAAAAACTATCAATAATTATCAACATTATCAATCAACCATCGCTTAGTCCCTAGAAGAAAATCCCGACTCTACCCTTACTTTTAGCACCCCCATATAAGACTCCCCTTCCCCTTGACCTTTCAGTAGAACCTAAAGACTCAGACCTCATGACTCACTAGAGAACTACTGTATTAATATTAAACTCTATTATTACAAACGTCAGAGCAAAGGAGGGGGAGAGAGAGCTACCTCTCATACACTTGGGCTCCTCTTTTGTCCAAAGAAGCAAAGCAAAGGTTCATGACTTCATTCGCTTGACCAAACCCAAAAAAAAAAAAACGTTTTTACTTCCTTCCCTCCCCATACACGTCGTAAACGTGCTCTTTGTTTAAGCAACCTTCACTAAAAGCTAAAATAAGCATCATCCCTTCAATCCCACCTATATTCCACGTGTCATAAAGTAATGGTCCTACGTGGACCCCTTAACCGAAAGACGCAAAGGCAGAGATTGAGGTATACGTGGTTCGCGTGGGAAGAAAACCACTTAATGATTGGATTGCTTGCAAGCGACGTATCAGATCAGATCAGATCAGATCAGATCCGTTAGAATGCAGATGTGTTAGGTCCGTCCAACTAACCGAACTAATTTTAGGACCGACGGGAGTTTGAATCCTAAGGGCCGAGGGTTGTTGGGTTTTCCTTTACCACCTGTCCTGTTGTGAGAATCCTTACCTTTTGGAGTTAGTTGCAACCTCCTTTTACTTACCTTTGCTTTGATGAGATCCCTCTCCTTAACTTCTCCCCCAAACCAACTCATCTTTTTTAGCCTTTAATTGTCACTTTCTCTTAGATCCCTATCCTACACTCTTGTATATATGTGAATAGTGATTCAGTTCCCTCAATCCTTCACTTTCTCCCCAAGTATCCTTTTAAATTGTGGTTAAGTCTTTTTAATTGTAGTTAATCTTTTTAAGATCATTGATTAGAAGATCCAGTTGTCCCTTAAGCCACCCACTGTTGTGTCATTGTGTCCCTTTTAACACTCATTTAACCCTTATTAAGCTTAACAAAATTAAAGTTAAAGATTTTTATTTTTATTTTCTAAAAAAACAAGGGTGGATTGTCCAACCCTAAGGGTGAGTGAATCTTAACCACAATTTGGTGAGTGTTAGAAATTGGGGCAACCGGCCATTTGGTTGCATAATCGAAACTGCAGGTAAGTTAAGCATTTCCCTTTTTGTAGTCATAATTTTCCTAAAAACTAGGTTATAAATATGAATCCTAAGGGTAATTAGTGAATTTTTACCACAATTAAGGAGAGTTAAAGTGGGGCACATGGAGGGAAAAGGAGAGGACAAGATGCCTTCCTTTGCTCCACAGGTGAGGAGGTGATTATTTTTTAACATAATATGGTGCTTTACAGTATTAACACTATTAAGGGTATAATCTTAAAGTGTGGGTCATATATAAAACTAGGTTATATGTCCCTACTACGACATAACTTAAAAGACCCATTTGATGGTAAGAAACCAATGCCCAAATCAATCAGTCATCTAATCTAAGACAATCCTCCTTCTTTGGACTTGAAACTAGTAACAAGAGCATATCATCAAGATTAGAACTAACCCATAATATTTATTAGGATCATTTGATTGACCTGGTGGGTAGACCCAATTTTGATTGTTATTTTTGAAAGACTTGTACTTCTCTTTATCTAAAGACTTCAAACTTTAGAAAAATATACCAAAATTCAACCATATTGGTTGCACCATTCCCATCCTAATCCTAACCTCTTTAAATTAACTTTCAAAGTCCACCCGTAAGAAAGAATCAAAGTCTAGAATATCCATCAAACCCAACATTTATCCATTTCCACAACACCATTCACTCAATCAAAATCATTTTACTACTCTAATGTAAAAATGGTCATCCTACCTCAATTTCCGCACGTGCTCAAGTGCCACCCTGCAAACGGTAATATTCAAAGCCAAGCAACCTCCGCCCAGACGGCCAAAGCTGTCAACCCCTTTTCAATTTGACACGTGGAACACTAAGAAGAGCCGCCCAAAGCGAACTGTTCTTGTATTTAACCAACCAAAACCAAACCCAAAATAAATGTCTGTATATATATATATATATATATATATAGGTGGCTCCTCCCCATAAGCAGCTAAACAAATTCAACCAACCTTCATTCATTCTGTATCAAAGCTCTCCAATGGACTGGACCAGAGGCCGGATCATTGGCCGTGGCTCGTCGGCTACCGTCTCACTCGCTACCGCTTGCCAGTCCGGTGAGGTCTTCGCGGTTAAGTCAATTGAGCTCTCGCAATCGGAGTTCTTGCAGAGGGAACAGAGAATTCTTTCAAAATTAAAATGTCCTCAGATTGTGGAGTACATGGGATGCGATGTTACTACAGAGAATGGTAAGCTTATGTACAATCTTTTCATGGAGTATGTATCCGGTGGGACGCTTAGCGACGCAATTCGGAACCAGGGTGGGAAGCTTGATGAGTCTATGATCCGATCATATACTCAAGCAATTCTTCAAGGACTAGAATACCTTCACTCGAATGGTTTAGTGCATTGTGATATAAAGGGTAGTAATGTTTTGATTGCTCGAGATGGGGCGAAAATTGCTGATTTGGGGTGTGCTAGATGGGTAGATGAAGTTTCCGGTGCCGGGAAGGCGAAAGGGATTCCAATTGCCGGGACACCGATCTTCATGGCACCGGAAGTCGCTCGCGGTGAAGAACAGGGGTACCCTGCTGATGTATGGGCTCTTGGATGTACAGTAATTGAGATGGCCACCGGGCGTCTCCCATGGCTAGATGTAGCTGACCCAGTATTGGCTCTTTACCGAATTGCATTTTCCGCGGATGTGCCAGAATTTCCAAGCTACCTATCCGAGCAAGCCAAGGATTTCTTAAGCAAGTGCCTAAGGAGAGATCCGAAAGAGCGATGGACGGTGAATCAACTTCTTAAACACCCATTTCTAGATCAACCCAATTCTGAATTGAAGCAAAATCAGATTTTTACTTCAGATTCTCCCACTAGTATACTGGATCAAGGTTTCTGGGATTCAATGGAGGAATCAGAAACACCCCGCAATTTTACTCAGAACTGTTCTTCGAATTCTCCGGCGGAAAGGATCCGGCAGTTGAACGGAAGTAATTTGTCGACATCTCCAAGGCTACCCAATTGGACATTGGAGGGAAATTGGGTCACAATTAGAAGCAATATGGTCGAGGAATGCGAGATATCTTCGAGCCAGGACTACGATATGATCCCAGCCGACGAACCCACAACGAGTAGTGGGTCAATCACAGCTTGGATTAGTCATGAAGAAGATGATATGTTGGATTGCTCTGTTGTTAGGAATATTTTTTATAGTAGGAAAGGTTCTGTGATGTCCTGTAAATGTATTAAAGATTCTTTTGTATCAGGAAATCTCAATTTTGAGAGATACAAAGAGAACTTTTGTTTTCTTCAATCTTAAATTCTTTTAAAACACCAAACCCATGTCATCTTTCTCTCTATGTTCTCGTTTTATTTAAAACACAAAAAAAAAAAAATTTGTCGGCAAAACAAAGCAGCGATGACCGGCGGCGAGGGATGCCGGAGAGAAAGAGGCTTCTCTCATTGACTTTGAAGAAAGTCGTCGTCGGTGATGGTGTTTTTCTCATTCTGGTGTGAACGGAAGAGACTTGGGTGGGGAATCTGGGTAAGTCAACCCTTTGGGCTTCATCCTCTTTTCCTCTCTCTTTGGTGGGTCAATTAGGAATGCACACATGAGCTTCGAGTAGACGCGTTTGGTTGTAGCCCATTTGTGGTGGGGTGGGACCCATTGGTGAGTTGGTCCAACACCCCTTTGCTGCCCCGTGAGGATGGGTTTGGTTGTTGAGCACACCAACTATTGCTCCTCGCCACTCACCCATGTTTTAAATCCCGGACCAACACTAAGGCGGCGATTGTTGACACTAGTCTTTAAAAAAAAATGTACTTATTTAAAAATTATACTAAATTGGATTTTAGATTGTTAAGTTAAAGGTTAATTACATATTTACATTTTAGAGATTTTAGGGGTAAAACCCTCTACTTTAAAAAGTAGCTACATACCTACTTTTTAACTGGGAGATTCTTACTTAAAATCTCTAAAGTGTAGACATGCAATTAACCTTCAACTTAATAATCTAAAGTTCAACTAATCATAATTTTTAAATAAGCACTTCTTTTTAGACTAGTGTTAACAAACGCCACCTAATTTGATAAGGGGTGGGTCAGTCCAAACTGGTTGGACCCTTGAGTCAATCCAAGTTGACCTAATGACGTTAAGTAATGTCATAAAAATATTTTTATTTTTTATTTTATTCCGATTATTAGATTTGATTCAAGATATTTTTTTTTTTAAAGGTGATTAAGAGACCAAAATATTACATAACTTAAATAAAAAAGAAGTTAACACGTCCGATTGTAACACTGATCTAAAGTAGTAGTAGTTGGTTGCCACTAATTATATCCCGTCATGATAAGAATAGTTGTGGTTGGTTTTGATGTAACCCCAATAGAATTTTTAGGTCATAACAACTCTGCTATCTTTCTTTTGAAATTAACTGTAACAGTCCAACTCATTAGCACCTCTTTGCTCATGAAGTGTTCGTAGTACCAATTGTAACACCAATCTAAATGAGTGTTGGTGGTACTTTGATCATGAAGAAAGCATGGAAGTCAAATTCAATCTAAATAATTAATATGGAACAGTCACTAAATTTGCAAAAAAAAAAAAATACTTAAATTAAGAAAAAAAAAACATAACATGAAATCACAATACTTGAAGGTTTCTGAAATCTCTCAACCTCGAGAAATTTTAAAATCCCAATGTTTTTACCAACGAGCATATAAAAGAGAAAGCTCTCCACTTTTATCTAGGGTTTTGTTCCAAAGCCCCTTTTTAATATGTTATATTTAGAGAAGAAAAAGAAATCAATAAATAATTTTTTTTTAAATAGGAATTTTCCATTACCCGAACGGTAGCAAAAACCACTTGGGTCGTTTGGGTTGCTTCAGTTCATGCGAGTTTCATTGGGTCGCTCCTGGTTAGATAATAAACTCATTAAAGGTTTAACTCAACTCTTTGAAGTTACCGGATCTCGGGTCAACCAGTCCGACGGGTTGGGTTAGTCCGGGTTTGTTAACATTGCCCCTCACAAACCCCATTTAACTGTCTTAAACTCCAATTAAGAAGTTTTAAATATTGTGGTTAGAAAAAAAGTGGTACTACAAGAAAACTACCAAGTACTGACGGAAATATTTCCGACTCTAATACATCACTTTTAGAGACGGAAATTAGTATTGTCACTAATATTCCGTCTCTAATTAGTATTTGGATATTTATTCAATTTTTGGAATAAAAAATAGTCTATAGAGACGAAAATCTTCCGTAACTAAAAGTTTTTTTTTATAAGGGATGAAAAATATCCGTCATTAATGATTTTAGGTGCGGAATTCAAAATTTTGTGACAAAAATTGTCTATCTCTATTGCTAAATAGAATTAGAGGAGGGCTTATTTCTATGTCTAACATTGAAAGAGCATTAGAGACGGTAATATTTTCGTCTTTAATATTAAAAAATCATTACTGACGAAAATATTTCCGTCACTAAAAATGGTATATAAAAATTAATTCAGTTGTGCGAAAACCATTCTTTCCCTCCCTAAATCAAACCTATCTCTCCCTATTACCTCTCTTTATATTTGCCAATGACCTCTCGTCGGCGTTGCTCACTCTAAGACCGTCGTAGCTATCACCGATAAGTTGATCTCTCTCCCTCCCTCCCTCTCTCTCTCTCTCGGTTCTCTCTCTATTTTTCACTCTCTCTCTTTCTCACTCTCTGTTCTCTCGCTCTTTGTTCTCTCTGGCAAGCTTTCTCTCTCTTGCTCTCTCTCTCTAGCTCTCAATGTCTCTCTATGTCAATCAATTTTTGCACAAATTTCACTGATTGAGTTTTAATTTGTTTATACGGTGACACAAGTGAATCGCAATCAAAGGTTAATTTTGAATCATTGCTAAGATTGAACAATCAAACAGGTGAATCTTAACCCTTTTTCTGTATTTGTTTCACTGTTCGTAAGTAACTGGTTGGTTGACTCTGGGGATTTTGAATATGTGATTGAGCAAATCACATAGAGACCTTTGATTGTCATTTAACTATAGTTTAGAAATTTTAAATTTTAAGCATGTGTAAATTTTTGAAATTTGTTGTAAAATCCAAGGGTACGGTATATGATTGAATCCTTTTATCGTCACATGTCGGATGATGTGTGGATGCCCATGACAATTTTTCCTAGCATATGTCATTGACAATCTCATGCCTACCATCTTTGAGCATGAGTCCCCCACCCACACCTTTTTTCTTTTTTAAAAAAAAATAACAACTACAGCCAATTTTCCCATTAAAAGATTGTTTTTTGGAAGAGAAAAAAGTTGAAAGTTGAGTAGATCAGATCTAGTGTGTAAGACAAATTGACAAAACCACACTTGCCAACGATCCAATCGGGATTGCCATGTGGTAGCAAAATGTACAACATTGTAATATATTGTGCATGTATAAACAAACATTTCCTGGTGCCAATTTCGCCCCTAATCCCATCTACACTCTAGGTTAAGGGTGTCAAATTGTCAATGGGCATGCATTTTGGTAATTTATAATTCTTTTTAAACACCAAACCCATCTCATATCTCTCTTTATATTCTCATTTTCTTTATAAAATAAAAATAAAAATAAAATGTTGTCGGCAAAGCAGCGATGACCGGTGACGGGGGATGCCGGAGAGAAAGAGGCTTTCTATTGATGTGAAGGGCGATGACTTCGAAGAAAGTCGCCGGTGGTAAAAAGGTCAAGTACTAATCCTGGTCTGTACTTGTCTGTGTGTGAACGGAAGAGACTCGGTGGGTCAACCTGCTGGGCTTTTCCCTGTTTCTCTCTCCAGTAGGTCAACTAGGACTGAACACGTGGGCTTCAAGTAGACCGCAGTTTGGTCATTGCCCATTTGTGGTGGGATGGGACCCATTGGTGAGTTGGTCCAACGCCCCTTAGCTGCCTCGTTTGGATGTCTTTTCCCTTTTTTTTTTTTTTTTTTTTTGGTTGGTAATCAGCAATATCATTTATCTAGCTATGTCAGGAGTCCAAACCTAGGCGTGTATTTGGATGGCTTGGGAGGATTAAAACTTGACAACAATGACTACAAAGGTCGAGTATATTAATAGGACCAAAACTTTTATTGAAATTTCTTTAATTTTTGGAAATTTTAAATTTTATTTTAAGAAATAAAATAAAAATATTTCTATACATATATTAAATTTAAAAAAAAAAATTGGACAAAATTTTTAAAAATTTTGAAATATCAATAGATATCATGAAAATAATTAATTTAAAATAAAATATTGAAAAATAAATAAATTTTACAAAATTTTGCGAAGAAATCCGAAATATCCAAAAATTCGATTTCCTACGTAAACGTGATTTCAAACCTTGGGCTAGGAGTGTACATCAATAGCGTAAGGTTTGTGCGCTCCTTACTATAATCCATCATTATTTACCTAAGGTTAGTTGTTAGGGTTGTTGTTAGGTAGAGATGGCTTTCAAAATAAGTTCACAAGAGATTCTACAAAGATTTCCTTTTTGGATGCACACCTTTGCAATCCAAGCTGAGTTTGACGGTCTGTTTTTAGTGCGTATTAAGGTCCACTAGTATGACTGGGGCCAAGCCTCCATAGCCCAATTTGGGCGAATAATAATTTGACTCTCCACATCATGAATCTAGACGGTTCGTTGCTTGTTAAAAGTTGCTGGACAGGACTATGATCCTGCTATCTTTTAGAAACGTGCGACCAAGAGACTATGATCCTTCTATCTTTTAGAGCATTGAGTTGGTGCCTTCGTTTTTCCTAACAATTACAGTCAATTTTCCCATTGATGGAATTTTTTCCCCAAATAGAAATAAAAATTGAAGTGAAGTAGATCTAGAGTATGAGAAAAAACAAAACTTGCCGTCAAATCCGGACTTTTGTGTGGAGGGCTGTCAAAGGGCCGGGCCTAACCAGGCCAGGGCCTATGTCTTACCCAGCCCGGCCCTCATTCACCATGGTGAGGCCTAGCCCCTTGAGGGCCTAAACTCGCTAGGCCCAATGTCATGCGCGTATGTTCAGTCTCACGCCAGTCATGTATTGGGTGTTATTGGGTCATTGGTGTGGGAATAAGCAACATCTAAAGTGGTTAGTCATTTTGGTTGACAAACGCTCTATGACAAGTGATATCAGAGTCAACCCAGGGACATCGAGGGTTGACACAGAGTCACAGCGCGTTAGGATCCAAGGTGTGGGTGTCAAGGATTTAGGCGGGAGAGCTTATCATGTGCGTATGTTTAGTACCACACCAGTCATGTACTGGGCATTGTTGTGTCATTGGTATGAGAGTACGCACATCTAAAGTGGCTAGTCATTTTGGTTAGCAAACGCTCCATGACACCAAGCTCTACCCTCAAGGGTCAGGACCGGGTTATGGTCGGGTCAAGACCGAAAGAATAAAAAAATCATATAATATTTTATAGATTTTTTTTCTACATTGATTGTGAACCTGACATACAACCCTCTTCCTTTATTCAGACTATGAGCTCAAAGAGCAACTAGATGAAATTTTCAGTACCGTTAGATTATTAGAATTAGTAAACCACCCCCCCCCCCCCCCCCCCCCCCCTCTCTTCAATTGTTACCGATAGATTGTTAGTACCGTTTATTTTAAATAAAATAAAAATGTCATAATTTACAAATAGTAACATTAAAATATTCTAAAAATATACTTATACTATTAGTCTATTACACATACACATGTAAGTTTTAGCATCTATTAAATACTTTTTCTTTAAAAAGAAAAAACAAAATAAGTAACTATTAGAAATATTGGGGTTGCAGAAGAAAAAACGATACAAGTTACTATTAGAAATTAGAAATATTGGGCTTACAAATTCTTGGCAAGTAATTTTTTAGTGTTCCAACGCTTGTGGTTGAAGATAAGTTTAAGTTGAGATTCCCAACTTCAAACGAATAGTGAGGATGCTTAAGATGCTCTTCATTAAAGCTCTTCTTCTTAATGAATCACCAGCCTCTCGAAGAAAAATGGTGAAAGAGAGTGATTTGATGGACTGCTCTGATCCAGTTCACCATTAATGTTGATGCAGGAGTTTGACCTTTTAGTCGTAGTAGGGCTTTATTAAGGAAGGAAAAAACTCTATTTTGTGGGCTTTGAAGGACTAGATAAGGTCAGCCCCCTCATAAAGAGTCGGATTGACAGTAATATATTGTACATGTATAAACGGAAATTTCCGGTTCCAATCTCACTCTAAATCCCATCTAGATTATATTCTTTTATCTTACCTCCTTGTACATTCCCCTGGATTAGGTGTGTCAATAGGTCAAGCTTGGGATTGCATTTTTATGGTTTTTGTATAGGCTCGACTTGAGCTTGCCTATTTACAAGAGGTTTTTGTAGTATGAATTACCCTACTTTGGATGTCATCTTAGACTATGGTTCAAAAAAAGAAAAGTGTCTGGATGTTAAGAGTAAATGGCTCTTGAGCAAGAGTACTTCTACCTTCTTCGGACAATTGTGTTGAATGGTAGGATGTCCTTAGCCCAAATAGATGTCTTAGCTCCCAGAATAGCTAACACTGAGCAGATACGAAAACAAACTATGGCCTAGAACTAAGAAGTACATGTGTCATTTATTTATTGGTTGTTAAGTCCCTTTCAGCACGTATGCACAACATGATAATCCACTGATCAGGATAATGAACATCAGGCCAAGGTTAGTTCAGGCCTAGCGTGGTTTATCTGTACCGGGCCCAAACTCAGCCCAAGTCATTGGCTCTGAACCCAGCTCACTCAAATTTTCAGAGTCCGGGCTGAGCCCAAGTAGACTCGAACTTGACAAAGTCGAAACATGTTTAGCTTATAGTGGTAAAAATGGTTTCGTTCTAGTGCCTGGAAATAATAGTCTAAATTAAGCTTTCATATGTTCTCCATTGCTTGTGAGGACAAGTCATATGTTAGACCATCCTTATAGGGGTGGTGAAGGGAGGGCTCCAATTGTTTGAAAAAACTCACAATCCCTAGGGGTTATCCTATGCTTGGAAGAATTAAAAAAGTAAAAAAAAAAAATCTCATTCAATCACGAGTAGCAAGTCAAAAAAAAAAAAAACTCGCATTGGGCTTAGGGATAATCAAGTTCAAACTAATGACTTCCACCACGTCAACAGTCCCCTTCGGATAATTCCTCTAATCCAAAGATAACTATAATGTCATGAAGTTCTTTATAATGTTGTATAAGTTTGCTTAATTGCACACGTAATTTATAGTATAATTTTTTTATTTTTCTTATAATTTGAAATAGTTTATGTTTTTTCAATGGCCTCTCCTAGAATACTTGCCTTTGTGATGTAGCTTTATGCCCCTTTAGTTCTTGCTTATGAAAGTTGTATATGTTAGGGCAAATCAACCTTTTTAAATGATAATAACAAGATTTTGATAGAAAAACAACACTTAGGCTCAACCATACACCAAAATCAAAGGAGTCATCCTCACTCAACAATCAGGAGGGTTGATGCATATAAATGATGTTAAAGGGAATTGTAGGGATAAACAAGACAAAGAGCTCCCATAATTAATTAACACAGTTTCTGTACCTAAAGCTAATTTTTTCTGATAAAAAGGGATTGATTAATTGTTCCAGAAGAAATAGTCATATCATGAAAAAAATTCCCCATTACCTCATTGAATGATAGTTAGAACTTAAGAAGAAGAACATTAGAAGTATATTGATTTTTACCCGGATACTTGAACCTTGATATTACTTACTACTGATCATGGAATTTGGTTACACCTTAAAATTCTTTCACTAGACGCATCCCTAAAAACCTAAAGATTTCATACAACCATCACACAAGATTTACGTGGTTCATCAAGTAAGCAACTTCGTCCATGGACAAGTATCATCTGAGAGGTTTTTCACTATTGGCGAAGATTAGAGAACTACATGAGCTTCCCTAACCTATAAAAAATCCACACATATTGAGAGATTTTTCTCCTCAATAGGGAAACCTGACACTCCCTATACGCTGTACTTGGTAATCTTTGTATCGTGTTATAGATGCACGAGGGAAAATGATGACTCATCTTTCCATGCATAGAATAACAGAAATATATTAGATTGAAAATCACAGTTACATGCTCTATAAGAAGAGGGAGAGAGAGACCTCCTCAATTACACTTCTAATTGCATAGCCCATATATGCAGAAATCCCCCTTTTTGCATTTCTTGTTGCCCCCACCACAATGCATCTTATTGAACGATGGATTGACTCAAGTCCCACGGCAACATATCTCGGTGTACTTACGCTTGTACCTGCACATCCCACAATTGAGATGGTCGGTCATCACATTAACACATTTCTTTTTGCAGCAATCAGACCTTAGGCTTCCCTTAGCACGACAAATCCTAGGGAATTTATAGCAAGCACTCGGCTTCGGGAATTCTCATGCACAAGGAAGCGACTTAACCGTCGTAGAGAGAAAGTTTCTTGACTTTCATGCTCAACAAGCCTTCTCCTTCTTCGTCATAGTTATTTCCACTCGGCCCTGCAACAACATTAATGATTAAAACCATGGTAATTGTGAGTATAAAGAGGATCTTTATGAACTCCATGGCAATAGGATGAACTGGAAGGAAGGAAAGGGAGGAAATTTGGTAGGAGATGGGATGGATGGAATGAAGGGTACGAGATGGGATTTTATGGAGATGGGAGAGTTGAGTACAAAAGGAAAGTGAAGCTATACGTCTAGCTTTTTAGTGTGTGGTCTTGATGTTGGGATTCAAAATAATAACATGTTAATCTAAACAATATTATTTAATCCGAGATCTAAACCATGCAATTAAAATTTTCAGTATTCATAATCAAACAGAGATTGAGAGAGAAAGAGATATCACATATTGACTCGTTAGAACATCTCTATTCCCTTTTTCGGTGTAATGCTAGGCTTTTCGTACTGCGCTTGAGAGAAGTCTTCCCTTTTCTCTTTAAGTCTGATTCAATGAGGCTTCAAAATGACATAAGAGAAAAGAGGGATTTCTCATTTCTCTATATACCCTTGGAAACCTACTCATCATAAGATCCAAGGGCTGAGAAGAGTCACACCAAGGATCTAACGGTCACCAATCCCGACCATGTTTGTTAGCTTTAATAACTCTTATGAGTCGGAGTGTGGCCTTCCTATGTTGGAGGTCTAGGGATCTAATCCCACCCAGGTAAGAGTAAGCAAGAGCTCCACTGCCCAAGCTAACCCCTACTGACAGTCAAACTCTACTAAGAATTTAAAAAAAAGAAAAACTCTTATGAGTCTCTGTCCGATCACGTTTCTTTAGTGAGTCTCATTAACTTTAATATTCTCAACTGATAGCAATACAATCCGAGTTTTGAAAACCAAAGGATTATGTGAGACCACATGAGTTTTATTTAATATAAAAAATAAAATAAAAACATAACAATCTCTCACTTGGTCCCCTTAAATGAAAATAAAAGAAAAAGACTCTTCAGATTGAACAACCTTAAAAACACAAGTGACCACTCTTTTATTTTGAAAAACATTGATGTCGAGAATTAAGTATTCTTTTAACTTTCACTCTGATTCAAAAGCACCACCAACGGTGATCATAGAAGCATATAACATCTACTATGATTCAAGTCACTCCATGGTCAGACAGTTAGTAACACTGATGTTTCTGAGCAGAACTTTATGGTGGCTCAGTATGGTGTGATATGGATGACACACAATCTTATGTGATCAAAATTGTGTACATCCAGAAATTGTCCAGCGACATGCATTTAAGCATATGCATGTCATTCCGATACTTTATGGCAACTGTCATATGAAGTCCATCACCTTCTATCCAAAATGAAGGCCTCAAACATGGTGTGCAACCATGTTCAGCCCAAGCAACTTGAGAGCTTTGTGCGGGGCTCTCGGGCAAACTTGACATCAATGGCATCCATCATGTGAAGTTTATCACTTGATGTCTTTATCTTTTGCACATGTAATTCAAATACATAACATAATCAAATGATGCATCAATGTTTCATTTGCATAACCATAGTCATTCAATATCTGAGAGTGCAAAACAATGACATGTAAACCGTATAAATGACTGGAATATAAAGCAAACATTTTGGTTAATCTACCTACACCCAATTATTTAGGCTTTTCTTTAATTTGGTAAATCTACCTACACCCAATGATTGAAAAAGTAACACGTAATGAGGTTAGTTTCCAAACAAAATACATTTTCATAGACTTTAATTCCTCTTCCAATCACTCAAGAGAGTGTTCACTATTTACAACATCTAGAAAACTGGAATGATCTTCCAAGTTACTAATGTCACCTTCATTTAGATATATCTCATAGCCAGCAGAAATAGTAGATTTCTTTCCCTAGTAGATCTTCTAAAAGGAACTAGTATCTTTATGACACTAAGAGTGACTTAACATCTTAACATGCTTCAAACAACATCCAAGTAGGTAAATTACCTCCTTTAGTTATTCTCAGCTACACCATAGAAGAATTCGCTTATGTCTAATATATCTAGAACAAATAGAATCAACAAACATACATAACAAATATGATATAATTATGAGTCCAGTGCTAGCTAATAAAGATCATTCACTAAATTATCAATAGTTTGAAAATATGTCTAATGAAGAGTGTACTCCCCTCATGGATAAAATTAAAACCAAACATTATCCAATCCAACATAAATAATATCTCATCTAAACAACAACACAATAAAAGTATCATCTAATAGCAAAAACATAAATAGAGTCTAATACTAATCATCAAGTTCCAACAGCCTCAACCATTGTTGGTGCAGAGTTCCCAAAAAAAAAAAAGCATCTCCTCAGCTTTAGCGCTTTACCGATGAATGAATCCTTTTATTCTTCCTGAACCAATCCTTATACTTGAAACAGTCCATTTTCATGTGACCTTTTTCCTTGCAGAGGAAACACTCAATTTCCTCTGATTCTTTAGTATTATAATTTCTCTGAAATTGATGTACTGAACTTTGTCCTGAATTATGTACTGAACTCTGACCTTACTAAAAATTCTGTGAATTAGGCTTCTTAAACCCCTTATTCTTAAAATTCTTCTTGCTACTTCCTATCCTGGGCACTATAGTTAACCTTAAAGGCATCAAACGATTGAGGAAACGAAGTTACGACCAAATGAACCATGAGGTCGTCCTCAATGGTCAACTCCAACTCTCGAAGAGAGATAATCAACTTAGAAATCTTCAGGATATGTTCCCGAACATTTCTAGCACCATCATATTTCAATGAAATGCAGGAATACCACCCCTGATGGCTTCTTGAACAAAAGTCCTAATGATCATCATGGTCATCTGATTGACCTTCTCCCACTTCAAATGCAAGGACTTGTTTGAGTCTGAAGACTTAGCAGTGGGAGCAATCGACTTTTCCTGAAAGAGGACAAAGTCGTAATCAAGGCAACCCCGAACAATACCCAGCTACATCTTCCAAGAACTATAGTTTGAACCATTCAGAGGCTCAATATCAGTCAAATGTTTATGAACCATAGATCCGTCCATAGCTGCAAATGTCATTGTTTTCTATGTTACGGAATGTTTTACAAATTATAATAATTTATCTCTTATTTATCCTTGCATGACTTTACTTAAACTTTATCATTCTAATTTGGTCTAGGGGTTAAGCCGGATAGCTAAAGTAGTTTAATTTAAGAATGCTTACTTCTACTTTACGGGACAGGTGGACGCATCATCTAATCACGCCTTTAGGAAAGAGATTTCGACATGCAATTCACCCCCAATTGGCGACAACAGTCGCGCACAGAACTGACCTATCATGTTTTGGATTGATTGAAACACTTCCACACATTTGGACAAGAGGGTTATCCTTCTCTCACCAACACGCACAAATCATTTTGCCCCACTTAAACTACATGAAGTCCCTATACACCTTTGCGCAAGACTAGCTATTCAATGCAACTGAGTGCAAACCTGTGATCTTAAAAAGACAAAAATCCCTAAATTTGAACAACCATAACCTCTATAGGACTAACACATTTAGGCAAGACAATCTAACCTACTTTGGTTATGACCATTTGAACGACCGTCTTACAGGTCAATCCTAAACCCCATAGGATGACCTAACCTTACTTCTTGATATTAATTTTGAGTAAAGTATTAAGTTCTTCCATTAGTTCATGTCAAAACCATAAAAAAAAAATGATGTGCATGCAGTAAAACAACTATTTACAGTGCTCAAAAGTCCAAATGGACCTAAAAAAATGGAACCAAAAAACCCAAAAACCTCAAGAATGGTCAGACACTTCACTAGAAGTGTCCTGGAGACGTGTCACTCGTAGGGGACACGTGGTGCGAGTGTCACATGCGCCTCACGCATAAGATTTGTACCACACGTGCGGACACTGCGCTTCACACGCGTGCAGTTTGTAGGTCACGTGCGCTCGACCTAACGTGAGCCTACACAGTCCGGTTCAGTTAGAATCTGATTTGGTTCGACCTGATTGGTTCAAGTGATTGGCCTGAATCAGATGAAATGATCCGGTCCAGTTGAACCGATCTGACTGTGATTCGGGTCGGGCCCGGCCGAAACCGGGTCAAGTGTGGATCCAGGTCATGGATACATGGATTGGGATCCAGTTTGGGTTCTGCTTCGGGTTAAGATCAAAGATCCATGTATGGTTTTCGGGTCACGGTTTGGGTTGACTCTCAGGGGTTTTCTTCCCAACCGGAAACATTGTTTTTTTTTTCTTCCCAAAACCCTAAATCGTATATTGTATCCCCTTCGATGGGGGCCCTACCAGCCACCATCTAGTCCAATACCGGTGCCAAAATCACAGCCACCGTCCGGTGACCAAAACCTCTCCGCTGGCAGCCTCTACCGGCAACGGACGGCGGTGGAATCGTTGTTCGTTCGACTGAAATGGGTAAAAACCCAAATATATATATATATATATATATTTGATCAATCAAAACCGAAAATAAACAATCAACTGGTTATAATTCCGAAGAAAAACTTAATCACATGGTACGAGCCTGAGCTTTGATACCAATTGTTGGGATTCAAAATAATAACATGTTAATTTAAACAATATTATTTAATCCAAGATCTAGACTATACAATTAAATTTTCCAATATTCATAATCAAATAGAGATTGAGAGAGAAAAAGATACTCACATACTAACTCTTTGGAATATCCCTATTCTCTTTTCGGTGTGATGCTAGGCTTCTCATACTGCGCTTGAGAGAAGTCTTCTATTTTCTCCTTAGGTCTAATTCAATGGGGTTTCAAAATGACGTAAGAGAAAAGATGGACTTCCCTTTCTTTATATACATTTGGGAACCTACCCATTATAAGATCCAAGGGCTGAGAGGAATCACACCAATGATCTAACGGTCGCCAATCCCGATCATGTTTGTTGGCTTTAATAACACTTATGAGTCTATGTTCGATCACGTTTCTTTAGTGTGATCTATTAACTTTAATATTCTCAATTAACAGCAAAATTTTGAAAACCTAAGGATTGCATGAATCCACATGGGTTTTATTTAATATGAAAAAACGTCTCTAACACTTGATTCAAAGACTACTTACAAAATACAAAATGTCCTCATTAAGAATTTTGATTGGAAGTAAAGGAAAGGTAACCCCCTAAATATCCAGATCTCAAATGTTAAGTAGAATGGAGAATAAGGTGGCGTTTGTGTCAGATTTTATTAGCCAAAATCTCTCAACTTCATATTCCCCGAACACTATTATTTGTAAAAGTGATTATTTGACAATTAATTTATGCACAATCAATTCTTATCACAATTGATTTTGGCTAATAAAATCCAATCCAAATGCCCCATAAGAATCTGATTTGTGTGTGTTTAGATTATGTCTTTCATCAAAAAAACAAAGATTGAAGATGATATCGCCCATTAAACTATTGCTCTCTTCAATATATACCACACAGAGCCAACTTCTTGTACCTGATTCAACTTGGATAGCTAAGTATTCTAGAGGAAGAGTCCCTGTTATTGACATGGAAAGGAAATCACCTCCTAAACATGGAGGAAATCCACGCATAAAAAATTTGTGCCAATTCCCAAGAGGATTTGCACTCTAAAACATTAAACAATTGGAGAGAGTTCACTTGTAATAATTGTCATGCCCGTGCAAGACCTAGAAACCTAGCAAATGGATGAGTGAAACTTGGTAACAGTGGTCTTCTTCGAAACGCAAGGCTATAAAGGATCAATAACTTGTCAACACATCACAAAAAACATTAATATAATATCATAAATTACAAAAATAAATGTAACTACTTTTTGGGTATAGTGTTAGCTGACAAATTTTCTTATATGTAGACAGTTTATTGGTCCTTTGTCAGATTGGATTTGGTCTTGCTCTTGTAAGACCAAAACCATCTTGCCTTTGTTTACCATTTGGCATGTGGCGATAAAAAGGGGAGAAGTCATTTCATTTTCTCCCCTATTTTTTGACTTCTCTCCATTTGATATCTTCTCCTCTTTTATCGCTACATGTTGGATAGTAAACCATGGCAAGATGGTTTTGGTTTTGCAAGAGCAAGACCAAATCCAATCCCGTCCTTTGTAGTTGGGGTGTCAATAGACCAGGTAGCCTGTGGTCTGACATAGTCTAGTTAGATTACATATTTGGGCGGGCTTGAACTTAGAGACTTAGGCCTGGTGAACCATTAAACTAGGCTTCTAATTGGGCTTGGCTCGACTGGCCCAACATGACAAGGCCAAATTATTAAAAGCCCAAAAAAAATTATTTTCCACCTTATTCCTTAGGCGGGCTAGCACGAACTCAACCCAACGGCCCGGTTAATAAGGGGGATGACCCAACCCCTTTATTTATTAATAGGGCTTAGTTGGTCCGACCCGGCCCAAACCTGGCGCCGTTGACAGCCCTATTTAACAGAGCCCATTGGCCCCATTGCTGTCGAATTTTACTCCAAATGGATCCCCATATTGTGGCATCGGATTCTCTCTGGCAGGTGCCAAAAAAGTGGTCTCAGGTTACCACAAACTAGGTGACATGTGGCATCAAAAAGGGGAGAAGTCATTTCATTTTCTCCCCATGATTTTGACTTCTCCCCACTTGATATCTCTCTTCATTTATCTCACCATCTTATTGCCATGTGTCATGTCGTGTGTGGAGGAGTCAAAATCATGGGGTCCATGATTTTGACTTCTCCACCACTTGTCCCCTATTCTATGGTTGCCCGAGACAAGGGTTTTCTGGCTTCGCCTGAGACAATCCAAGGCCCTTCTCCACATATTAAATGACACATGGCGATAAGGTGGTGAGATAAAGGGTGAGAGATATCAAGCGGGGAGAAGTCAAAATCATGAGGAGAAAATGAAATGACTTCTTCCCTTTTTATCGCGACATGTCCCATATTCTGTGGTTGCCCGAAGGGCTTTCTGGCTTCGCCAGAGACAATCCGAGGCCGAGGATTTGGTTCCTAGTCTTAAACAGTTTCTGGTCCGGGCGAAAATACGTGGAATAGGCTCCTTCCACGTACCAAATCCCGTCCCCACCACTTCTTCTTTTCAAAAGTATTTACCAATGGATCCCCGACTCTGAGATGAGAAATCAAGAAGAGAGGCCGAGCATTCTCGCATGGCTGCCACCGCCATGGAAGGCACAGCAGTGACGGCTCTACGTTCAGTATTGTTCCGAGTCCAACGGGCGGCCGAGAACTCCGGTCGTTGCTCCGATCAGAGCCGGGTGGTGGCCGTGAGCAAGACCAAGCCAATCTCTCTCATCCGTCAAGTCTACGACGCCGGTCACCGCTGTTTCGGCGAAAATTACGTCCAAGAGATCATCGACAAGGCACCCCAGGTCTTCGTTCTCTCAATCCCATCTATTTTTTTTTTTGAAGAAATTAAGGATTAAAATTGCAGTTGAACTTTGATTCAAGGAGTTTAATCTTGAACTAATGGATATAGTATATGTTTATAGAATCTATTTGTTTTGGTAAAAAAAAAAAAACCTTTTTGTATGTTTGTTCGACTTGGGCAGCTTCCTGAAGATATCGAGTGGCATTTTCTTGGGCACTTGCAGAGTAACAAAGTGAAATCGCTCCTGGGTATGATTCAAATTATCTTTTTCAGGTTTATTAATGTAAAAAAACTCGTTTGGTTGTGTTAATTATAAATTATCTTGCTGCTTTTGGGTATATGGGTTTCTTGGGGACAAGTTCCAATTTATTTGTAGTGAATAATTAGATCAGCTAGTCCTTGACGTTTGTATTCTTTATCGTCGAATCTTCATAAGAAAACTTAGAAATGGATTTGAACAATTTGTTGTGTCAATATCATAATGGGTCGATTCACTTTAGCTCACACATTCAGTTGCAGGGCATGTCATGTAGGCTTAATTAAGAACATTGATTAAAGCAATCAAATACACAGGAAGAAGTTGTTTACGTGGTTTGGCAATGAGTCTACTCCACGGGAGAAAGAGGGGAGAGATATATTATTCATGAGAGTTCACAATAAGAGCCCCTCAATTAAATAAGAACACAATGATCACAATAATAAGCAACTACTAATTATAGACTCCCACACATAGAAACAAATCTCCTTGAAAGGATCCTCTTTCTCCAATAACACTCCCCCTCAAGTTGGAGCGTAGATGTCGATCGAGCCCAACTTGGACAAGGTCTCATGAAACTTTGTTGAAGATAATCCCTTGGTAAAGATATCCGCTAATTGGTAATCACTACAAATATATGGAGTTCGGATAATGTTGGCTTGTACCTTCTCTCGAACAAAGTGACAATCTATCTCAATATGTTTGGTTCTTTTATGAAACATTGGATTTGAAGCGATGTGTATAGCAACTTGATTATCACATAACATATCCATAGGTAAAGAAGTCTTGATTCCCAAATCACATAGGAAAGCCTGAATCCATATTAATTCACTTGTGGTAGACATCATGGCCCTATATTTAGCCTCGGCACTGGAACGAGTAACAACAACTTGTTTTCTACTTCTCCAAGTGATCATATTACCTCCAACAAAATTGCAATAGCCTGTCAACTGGGCTCCCTGCCCAATTTGCATCAAAATAACTTGTGACTTTGATATGACCATTTCTCCGCATCCATGTTCCACGACCAGGTGAGGCCTTCAGGTACTTACGGATTCTGATAACTACATTCATGTGATTGACCCTTGGAGCTTGCATAAACTAACTAACCAAACTAACTGCATATGTAATATATGGATGAGTGATTGTCAAATAAATTCATTTTTCAACCAATCATTGAAATTGATGTACATTTTCTAAACGTTCTCCATCCAATCCAAGTTTACCATTGCTGTCAGTGGGAGTTTCGGTAGGTTTTGCACCTAATTTCCCTGTTTCCTGTAGTAAATTCAAGACATACTTTCTTTGATTAAAAAATAAGCCTTTCTTTAAATTAGCAATTTCCATTCCTAGAAAGTATTTTAAGATTCCCAAGTTTTTGATAGCAAATTTCTTGTGAAAAAGAGACTTCAACTTAGTAATTTTCTGATTATCATCCCTTGTAATGACAATATCATCCACATAAACCAAAACAACTGTAAGACCAGAAACACTTTGTTTAGTGAATAACGAGGAATCAGCCGGACTTCATCCAAACCCACTACCCATGAGAACACAACTTAATTTTGCATACCAAGCTCTAGGAGATTGTTTAAGACCATACAAGGCCTTATTTAGTTGGCAGACAAGGTCCATTTGAGACTTCTGAGGATTACCTAGTGGGAGACTCAAATAAACTTCTTCTTCCAAATCTTCGTGCAGGAAAACATTTTTAACATCCAATTGAAACAATGACCAATTGTAATTAGTAGCAACCGATAAAGGATCCAAACTGTATTCATCTTTGCAAAAGGGGCAACGGTTTCCTTATAGTCAACTCCATAGGTCTGTGAAAAACCTTTTGCTACTAATCTAGCCTTGTATCTCTCAATAGTTCTATCACTGTTGTACTTAATTTTATATACCCATCTGCATCCCACAAGTTTCTTTCCTTTAGGTAATCTGGTAATGTCTCACATATGGTTTTTATTAAGAGCTTGAAGTTCTTCATCCATGGCTTTTCTCCAAATCGATTGAGCATTAGCTTCATAGAAGCTATTGGGTTCATTGGAGATAGAGCTTAAGAAAGCTACATGTGATGGAGACACATTATTATAGATCAAATGATTTTAGATGGGAAAGGTTGCAACATGATAGGTATAAAAGTCTTGTAGCTTAGTAGGGGGGTAAGAAATTCTAGTTGTCCGCTGCGGAGAAGCTTCAGGAGCAATTATTGTGGGAACTTCGGGTAAGGCATCTTCTGCATTTTCAACAACCGATGGCTCAGATGGAGGCACAACACTAGTTTTAGGCACTGACTAGGGGTAGAACTAACAATTGGAAGAGGGACAATGCCAGTAAAACACTCCCCTTGGGACCGAGCCCCAATGAAATCTTTAGATTGAGGTTGAAAAAATAATTCAACTTCAACAAAATGAATATCTCGGGATATGAAATTTTTTTGACTTTTAAGGTCATAACATTTATATCCCTTTTGGGTAGTAGAATAACCAAAGAATACGCATCTTGTAGCACGAGTATCAAGTTTATCCCGATGAAATGCAACAACATGGACATAGCAGAGACACCCAAAAACACGAAGATAAGAGAGGTCAATTTTCCGTTTTTTAAGAACTTCAAAAGGAGACTTATGTGTGATGGGTGTATGTGTGGGTGAGTGGTGTGTGTATTCTTTTGTATTTACCTTTAGCTAACGACTTGTGGTGTAGTTGAGTTTAACCGAAAAAAAAAGGAGACTAATAGCCAAGAACACAACTAGGGAGCCTATTAATCAAGTAAGCAGAGGCAAGGACACCATGAGACCAATACTGTTTGGAAACTTGCATTTGAAACATAAGAGATCTTGTAGTTTTTAAACGATGTCTATTTTTTTGGCCACACCATTTTGTTGTGGAGTGCTTACACAACATAATGCCCTGACCACTCAAATATTCAGAGAAAGGATTGTTAATAAACTCAGTACTATTATCTGATCGGAGAATCTTTACATGAGCATTAAATTGATTAGCAATCATATTATGAAAATTCTTGAAAGCAGAGTTAACCTCACTTTAAATTTTAACAAATAGATCCATGTAGCACGAGACCAATCATCAATAAAAGTGACAAAATACTTATTATCATCATAATAGTCTACGGGAGCAGGGCTCCAAACATCAGAATGAATCAACTCAAAAGGTTCATCAGACAAAAATAAAGAGGAACCAAAAGGTAAACGAGTCTGTTTAGAAAATTGTCATGTCTCACAAATTGAAGAATTACGAGATGCAGTGGAAAAAAGTAAAGACAATGTGCAATCAGATGGTAGCCCTAAACGCTTGTGCCAGACACATTGTTTTTTATTGAAATCAACATTCAATGTTTGATTGGTTTGGTTGAGCAAGTACAGCCCATGCGAAAAGATAACTTCACTAATGTTCTTCCTCGTGACTCAATCTTGAAGCACCACAGAAATGGGGGGAAAATGATGTCACAATTCAGGGTATTAGTGAGTTTCCCAACATATAATAATTGTGAAGGAAGGAATATAAAGAGTCTCTGAGCTAGGGTAATCAGGAAAAATACTAACAGTGTCATGACCTTGAATAGGGACAAAAGTCCCATTGGCAACTAGAAACAGTTTGCTTATCACTTTTGAAGTAAAATTTAACAAACAGTTTGAATCATTAGTCATGTGATCTATGGCACCAGAGTCCACAATCCAAGTACAACTATTATAGAAAAAGAAAAGACTTTAAGATTACCTAAAACACAGGTAGAAGGTGAAGGTTCTGAAGTGGAGGATTAAGGCTTAATGAATTGTTGGAGAAGCTTAGCTAGTTGCCCAACTGAGATAGAAGTATTATTAACTTTAGGCTTCAGATGGGGATGTGTAATCCAACAAAGAATCATTAGTGTGACCAATCTTATTACAATGATCACAACGACGCCCTTTCCCCCGTCCTTGAGAAGAATATTGTTCCCTACCAGTATTACCCTTATGTTTGTTGTTATCTTTCTTTCTGAAATTAAGATCTATTTGATATCTTGTCCATCCATACACCTAGAAGTGTGAAGAGTGCCATAAACTCTTTCACAAAAGGCGTGCCTTGTATATTGGAGCTCAATTCCCTGTTCTTACTTTGAGATGCTTTGCCTGATTTCTTTTATATGTAGTGCAATTTTTCTCCTTTTACCTTAAAATTATTTGGTTTCTTTTATTATATGTTATGAGGTCAAATTATAAGAGTTGTATATGTTTATATATAGTTATTTCACAATCTCCAGTAACCACGTTGTGGGGGGAATATCCTTTCTTGTCTATATCTATTATCATTTCTGTGCTTGACAGATATTATGATGAATGTTAATCCTTCGCTTCTTATCATGCAGCTGCTGTCCCAAATCTTGCCATGGTTGAGAGTGTTGATAATGAGAAGGTATGTACTTATTCTATATCTGCTGTATTTGTATAACCTTTGGTATTTTGGGGTGTCAAATAACTTTAGAGTAAGGGTAAATGAAGATAATGGGTTTTTCATTTTTGATAAATGAAGAAATCTTTTGTTATTCCTTTCGTCATGTGTCTGATAAAGAGTTTCCACCATGTGTTGATGCCCATCCCAATGGCTAAAGGGATCCTACCACGATAACTCTTTGCAACCCTTTTGTTAAAAAATCTGATTCCTTACCTCTCATTTAGATAAGGTTATTGGTGGGTAGGAGCTTCAGCATATCAACAACTCTAACAAAGCTTATTGTTAACACTTGCTATGGTATAGAGTCCAAGCCCACAAGATAAAAGTGTAGGAAGTGAAGAAATGATGGACAAAATCTGGGGCCAAACTGTGGTGATCTTTCTTTTAGATGCTAAGAACGTAATAAAAGCAAGGCATCATTTTTTACTCCTATTTAGAAAATCTGAAGTGGGGTAAATCTACAAGCATTATAAAGTCTAAACATATTTTACCAAAATGGAGTATTCATGTTCCATCACCCTAAAGAGAACCTTTTTTCTTTTGGGATGGGGGGTATCTAGGAGGAAAATTTACAACCGCAGGCTCTCAATTTCCTTGGACCTTTTAAGTATGGGCGTATGTGCTTCATGTTATTTTACAAGTAAATCACAGCTTATGTACTTCCACCATTTCCAGTGGCATTTTCCATCCTATTATCTGTGGTAGATTGATAACAAAAGAATGTATTTTGATCCCCAGTGATTGACTCCGGAGTGCTAGGCCTCTTTGTTCAAATTACCTCCTTTAAGCAACTGCTATCAATATCTACTTGTCCAGATCAACAAGAATAAACAATTCTTGAGAATTCATTTACAACTAAGGTCAGCAATCACAGTTCCTTTTTTATTATTCATCATCATATCCATGAACTGTCTTTTCTATCAGAGTCATGAATCTACTCCAGTTGAAGCAGCAGCCACAAGAGTTTGGATCATGCTTCCCCCTTTACTGTCCAAGACTAGAGCAATGGGACAGTTCCTCTTTGAAAACTCCCATAAGGATGCAACCTGATGTTTGGGTCATGTTTCCCCCTCAACAATCATGTGAAACATATTTGATGTGTTTGAAGGATGCAACCTCCTGCCCCTTTTGACCATTGTTCTCCATTTGTATTCCCAATTTTTATTATTTTTATTTTATATCTCAAATCCGTTTCTCTTTTGTGTCAGTTGTTGTTCTAGGGTGTTTCTTTCCCCTTTTGGCACTGATATAAAAGAACCTAAAAGGAAAGCACATTAAAAAAATGGTTGGAGATTGCAGCTCTTCTTTGTAATGTTCCAGTCACCCTGAGCAACTTAAGAGGCATTTAATCTTGATGGTTTCCTCAGTGGTTTCTTCTCAGGAGGTAGCTCTCTTTTTATTGGTTCCAAACCTCGAGCTAATCATTGTGTCTTTGAGACTCTCTTGTGTATATACCATGTGCCAAATACGCATTAAATCCCACCCTACCACTTCTTTGAGGTTAATGATTGAGAGTTTTATCCTGGAGACATGATCCAAAACACATGAAGGAGATTTATGGGTCTTATAGTAGTCCTATATTTATCTACGGGTTGAGAACTCATCTCATTTTATCGCCTCCCTGACTTCTGCCGACCTCTCTGGCTGTCAATTGAACATTTCTTTCTTTCTTTCTTTCTTCTTCTTCTACTTATGATAAAATACAGTAACTGTTCATTATAGTTACTTCAGTTAAATGGGATAAGATAACTGTTGTAGTTCATATTTAGAAACATGTCAATCTGAGTACCCTTGAAAAGATTATTAGTTATTATATAGCTTAGAGTTAGACGACTCTGAATATTGAAATACTCAGTAAATACTAGATGTTTTTCTAGACAAATAATATTGGAATAAATTTAATTCTAGTATCTCAATCATGAGCTACCTCTAGCTTGCTGTTTCCACAATCCACCCTGCATAAGTTCAGACCTGCAAGTTTAACCAACTTGCATGGAATATCAACTGGTCTTGTAATGGATGCCTAATTTTTGTTCCATTCACCATTAGTTTTATCACTCTTCAAGACAATGTTTTACACTGTCTTCTGTGCTCCACAGATTGCGAATCATCTTGATCGTGTAGTTGCAAGCATTGGAAGAAATCCTTTGAAGGTTCTGGTCCAAGTGAATACAAGTGGAGAAGAATGTGAGTAAATTAGGAAATATTACCCATTTCAAGAAACTCCAGAAAGAAGTTTGGTTGGGCTTAAGAAGGAAAACAATACCATCGAATTCTCTAAGTTCAGATCCTATTGTTAACCTTTTTGTTGTACACTTTGTCAAACTAGTATTATTCTCGTCAAACACATCTTGGACTTTCATTTTAACATTAGAGAACTGTCATGGTGTATTTTTTATGCAATCTTAAGAATCCAAACTTTATAAATGGAAACACATTGCAATTTAATTTTTAATACACATTGAATGATTTAAGTGCCTGTGCATAAGTTTCTAGACCTGTCCTTTTGTAGACCTGTCCTTTTTTTTTGCCACCCAAGTTACATCTCTCAGTCAGACAGTTTGGATCATTCAATCAAAATGACTTTTGTGTGCTTGATTGAAGTCCAGATTGATGCAGATATGGTCATTTGTAATATATAGCATCAAGGACATCCCTCTCAGTCAAGGAATACAGAGTCATGCTTGCCCATTTATCAAACATAATGGCAGAAAAGTGGAGGGCTAAGTTGATGCCCACTTTTAATTCTGCAGCAGAGAGATGGAGAGTGGTACGCATTAGGTAGTTTCACTTTGACTGAGACTATCTAATGCTTGTCGACTCTTTTTCACCATATAGTTAAATTTTCTACTCTGTTATCATGCCATGCAAAAAAGGGGAATGATTGATCTGTATTATAATATTGCAGCAAAATCTGGTGTGGATCCATCCGGGTGTGTAGAGCTCACGAAACATGTTAAGCTGGGCTGCCCGAACCTCGAGTTCTCTGGCCTAATGACAATAGGGATGCCGGACTATTCATCAACTCCAGAGAACTTCAAGGTTATAAGTCACACTTATTTATTTTACTTGGCTCCATCACTAATTTTTTTTTTTTTTAATTCTTGTATGTGTTGGGTGCAACAGACATTATCAAATTGTAGAACTAATGTATGCAAGGCACTTGGAGTAGCAGAGGAGCAGTGTGAATTATCAATGGGCATGTCTGGTGACTTTGAGCTGGCGGTAAGGAATATCCTATCTCTGGGTTTAAACTTATAAATATTAGTGGCAATAAGATCCATTATTCTGATGCACTTGAAGGCAAGAATCATAATAGAAAGAATTTGGTCAAGGTAAAAGCGGTTTTTATGATATTCTACATAGTATCATATTAAGTTTTAATACCTATGTTTAAAGACACAAGATACATAAATTATTGCTAAAAGCAAATGTTATAACAGAGTACTGTTACTGTGTACAAATTTATTTGATGGATTAGAAAATGTATTACACATGAATTTACCACAATTCCCTGATAATTTTGACCTCCCTGATAAATATATTATTTCCATGAAATACCATCAATCTGTATTTGAATTACGATAATTTCAGCAAGCTACTTATCAGAAAAATAGTTTATTTTCATCAAGTTTAGGGCATCAGCTAAACAGTTATACAACTAAAGAATGGAACTTCTTGGTCTCTGCAGATTGAAATGGGAAGTACCAATGTGAGAATCGGATCGACCATATTTGGACCAAGGGAGTATCCAAAGAAACAATCAAATTAGTAATCTTCAAATATTCTACTCGTGCCCGAAGAATTAATTGTATGTTCACATAACCTTCTAATTGAATTATCCTGGGAAAGCTTACTTCTCATATTTGGTTACATATAATGTCAGTGCCATTCAGGCTATATCTTCTTTTCTCTGTTGTAACTTCTATATTTCATAAGCAAACTAGAGCATAGAAAAGATGTCTAAATCTTATGCCTGTATATTCTGGTAATCATCTATCTTTGGTTAAACCTGTTTTGACAGTCTCATTCATGTCAGAGACACCAAGTGCTATTGCTTACCTTCTACAGCTAGATTCACAAGGAAGCTCAAGAAATGCAGCTCTATCTGTGTTAAACATCACATGGATTCGATGAGTGGGTGAGATCCAGTATCGGAGAGAGTTGAATTATGATGGCACTGAAAACGATGCCACGGGTGTGGCACTTGGGTTCACGCCGTTGGATCCTATATATAGCAGTTATGATCATTTTAATTTGAAATTTGAAATGAGGATGGTGTAAGCGTAAGGGCCACCTTAGTCCTCTGCTGTTTTGTGATGAAGGTAGAAGTACCTTTTAAAAAAAACATGAAATACTTAGGTCCCGTTTGGGTTTACTTCCGTTTTCTGTTTTCTTGTTTTTAAAAACAAAATTTTGAAAATTTTTACACAAAACATGTTTGGGAAATATGTTTCTGTCTTCTGTTTTTTAAAATTGGTAACATTTTGAAAATCAAGGGAACAAAAATTTTCTACTACCCCTATTTTTAAAAACAAAAATGGAAAACACGGACCCACCATCAACATCACTACCTACAACAACCACCGCACCACCATAATAGTACCACCATCACCGCCACCCACCACCACCATAATACTACCACCATCCATCACCACCAGCAAACCACCACTACTCACCTACCACCACCACCACAATACAACCACCACCACCACTCACCACCACCACCACCACTACTACTCACCACCACCATCCACTACCCCCACCACACCACCACTACTCACCACCCAACACCACCTCCACCGCAATACAACCACCACCACCGCTGCCACCACCCACCACCACAATACAACCACCACCACCACCCACCACCACACCACCACCACCACCACTACACCACCACCACACCACCACCATCACCACCACAATACAACCACTACCACACCACCACCACCACCACCACCGCCACCATCACCACCACACTACACCCACCGCCACCACTCACCACTACCACCAGCATGAATTGAAATTTAATCATATTTACACCGAACTTGTTTTTTTGTTTTTCTTTTTTAAAAATAAGTAACAGTTAGTAATACCGAAACATGTTCCCTACTTAAAAAAATTGAAAACAAAAAGTCGTTTCCACTTTTTAAAAACAAAAAACAAAAACAGAAAAACGGAAGTGTATCCAAACAGCCCCTTAGTCCTCTACCTTTTGTAAGGTCTGATGCAGTGTCATTGGGCTATATTATATGTGTCCACCAAGCTTGTATCATATATTTTTTTTCAAGGGAAAATGCAAATAGAGACTACGCTTGCGCCAAATAGGGCTCCCTAAGACCCAGGTTTTAAGCTCACACCTAAAAACAAGAAAGAATAAAAAATTACATATAAAATTTATAACTACGCACCAAATTTGAAACTTATTGATTACAAAGGTAAATCATGTAATCATGAAATTGACCTAACTTCCAGTCATACCAGTGGTTCAAGTGATGCACTACCTCTTTGATTGAATGGTTAGAATAATGTAATTATTAATATTTGTGGGTTAAGTTTTATTTAAGAAGTGAACCATTGATGTAGAATGCAAGCCTTCAAAAAAAAAAAAAAAATACAATGCAAGCCTAATGGGGTGTGATGGGCAAAAAAAATTAGGATTGTGAATTGTCTTTCTTTGCCCTTTTTATTCATTTCATTAGCTTAATAGAATGAAGAAAATCTAAAAAAAAAAATAGAAATTGCCAAACAAATAACTGATTTCGCAACTTCAATCGATTAAACAAAAAGAATTCAAAGCATATGAGAAATCATATTATTAATTTTTAATAAAATAAATAAAATCTCAAATAAACAGAAGTGCCAAACCAAAAAATAGGAATGTGAGGGTGAGGTGAAATGAAGAGCGTGCGAGAAATGTTGGCGAATGGAGATGTCAGTTGAATACGAAGACTGGAGATGTTGGTTGAATACGGAGACTTCGCTGTATTTATGCAGTTATTTCAAATTGCAAGAATTATTTCACTTTATAAGAGTTCTATAATTTTACAAAGCACTTATAGAAATGTTAAATTCTAACATTTTAGAAGTATGTTATAAAATTATAGCTGTTATAATTTCAAAATCCAACGCCTTTTTGGTTGAGTTTTCAGCCCTATGATTGTAAGTGCAGTCCTATAAGCCTTATATGAAAGACTAAGTGCAGTCCCATGAGCTTTATACAAGAGAATGCTGGCTACGATGGCCTCAACTGTTAGTTGCCCAAGGGAATGTTCAAGCAAATTTTTTTTTTTTTTGTTGAGACTCACATCTGATTTTGATAAACCTTTTGGTAAATGGCTAATCCAACTGTTCAAATAAGATATAGAATGCGGGAAAGTAATTGAAAACTCTTTCACAATACCTGCTATCGAGACTTGGGCCGTCTGATTGGAAAACCTAATGACTCAAAGGCACATATGCATGATATGGTGGGCTCCATTTGATGCTTGGTGCCACTGAATGGCGGATAGTGAATTGAACGGCCCAGTTCTCGATGATAGTGCCTAATAAGGTACTGTTGAAAGTTTTCAATCATTTCCTAGTAAAATAAAATATAAGAGGAATGCAGTCATAAATTTTGAAATTTTTCCAAAGTTATGTCCTCAACCGGTTATAAATGTAATAATTAAAAATAATGACAAATGTTGCAACCGTAATGAGAATTTAGAAAATTGCAACTGGGATAGGATTTGGTTTTGGCATTGTAAGACCAAAATTGTTCGGAGTACTCACAAAGTCCTTTTAACTGCCTGAGCAATACAATTTTAACTTTTACAGTTAATTTTTTAAAAATATTATTTTTCAAAAAACTAAGGTTGCATGGTTGACCTAAGGTTTAGTGAACCTTAATCACATTTAAGAGGTGTCAAGAGGGACACGTGTCTCAACCAGTAAAGTTATGGCCTCAACTGGTTTTCAATGTAACAGTTAAAAATAATGACAAATGTTACACCCATAGTAAGAATTTGGAAAGTTGCAACTGGGATCAGATTTGGTCTAACCCTTGCCAGACCAAACCCATTGGACCACTCATAGTGCCCTTTTAATCCAAGTTACAAAATTTTAATTCCTGTAGTTAATTTTTTTTAAATATTATTTTTCTAAAAATCAAGATTACATGATTTGAACCCTAAGAGTTAGTGACCTTAACCACATTTAAGAGGTGTCAGAGGGACACGTGTTGACCTGTGGGATGGAGGCTAGACGGATTCCATTCCCTTGGAACTGGGGCTAACATTTCTCAACATAAAATATTAAATAAAAAAAATTAATTTTAACAAACTCTAACTAATTCTCGTTATAAGAGTTACCAAACGCCCCCTAATTAATTCTCGTTCTTAGACTAAAATTAAAGGCCCGTCTTTTGCTCTTCCTTATTGTTCATCTTTTTCAGAGAGCAAACCAGAAAAATGGAGAAGAAAACAATCAAAAGGTAAGAGTGATTGATCTACTAAACCTCTATAATGGAGAATCTGCCTCAATCTTTGTCTCTGAACCCCCATTTCGCCGGTCCGAGCGCCTCATCTGCGAACACTGGCGCTCCACAGGCCAACAAAGACAGGAAATTGGAGTCGTTGGAGCAGTTGATTCTTGAGCTCAGTAACCCTGATCTCAGAGAAAATGCTCTTCATGATCTCTCAAAGGTAATCCCTTTTCAGTTTTTGTTGTTTTTGATGAAGTTTTGCTGTTCTTATTTGTCGTGAATGATTGATTTTTCTTCTATTGATTCATAAAGATCATTTTTTTTGTTGGAAAGTTAAGGGCACTTTTTTTTATTTATGGAAATGCTTACATATAAACAAAGAGAATCGTGAAAAAAATGTGGATTTTTTTTTACCTGTTTGTATGAATTTGATTTTTAGGGTGTCTCTGAACTGAATATTTTTTTTTGATTAGTGAGAGTTGGTGGTGCGTGTGGAAGAATGGAAGGAATTATTATTATTATTATTATTATTATTATTATTATTTGTGGGTGTGGGAGTCTGTGTGTATCAGCGGGATAAAAAGAAAGCTGATGGATCATTGGACAACTGTAAGGCCGCTGTATATCCGAGGTAAGTAAGCTCCGGTAGCAAGGGGGGCACGCTGGCAATCTGTTGCGCATACCTCTTGTAATGGGTTGGGATTAGATTAGGATTGGGATTAGAATTTGTCACTATCTTTAGTTATTGTAGAGTTATTTATTCATTTAGAGATCTTATTGAGTTTATAAATAGTAGAGTTGTAATCCGATGAATTAAACATAAATTAATTAAAAGAATTTGGATGAGATTTGCCATCTCAAAATTGGCTATTTTCTACGTAACAACTTTAGGGTTGTTACACAATCCTCACTCCTTGCAAGAGCGGCTTCCAGACTTGTATTATCACAGGATATCTCGTCCATGAGTCGGGACCTATTCATGTATGGAATAAAATACAGAATGGGAATGCATGTTTTTTTAATGGATAATCAAGAAGTCATTGAAATAAGAAAGAAAAAACAAGAATACAGATAAACTCACAAAAGTGAACCTAAAAAGAAGCAAAATACAACGAAGCGGCAGAGAGAAGTAAACACATTGACGGTGTGACCAATACTTTACAACATAAGAGATACAAGACCCCCTAATTCTCAAAATCTTCTTTGACTGAAATCCAATCAAAGAGGATATTATGCGCCCAAAGTCTGACAATAGATTGAGAGAGTGATGTATCTTTGAAGATATGCCTATTTCTCTCTTCTCAGATGGACTGAGAGATGACCCTTGGAAGGAGAGACCATAGGAAATCCAGCTGAGGTCCCATCGAGGCGGAGAGCCAGGAAGATAAGTAGCCCTGGAATAGGAAAATACTAAGGTGCTCCCAGTAGGGTTAGAAAATAGTTCCAGAGGTCAGACGCGAAGGGCCATGAAATAGCAAATGATCTACTGATTCCTCCATTTTAGGCACATCATGCAATGATTAGGTAGATTTCAGCCTCTACTTTGGAGATGGTCACAATTGTTTTTGATTGGAATGCATGTTATGTGTCATTTGGGTTGATCTTTGTGCAAAAACTATGGATTTTGTGCAATTTAAAATGTTCTTTCTCAATTTTAGGGATGGTGTAAATGACTTGCAAATAATAGCATACAAAATAGAAATGCAACATGGTTTAGTAGGTATGGATGGTTTTGCTGATAACTTGGGGCTTTTACTGAGGAAACCAAGGGACTTAGCAACTTGTTTGGCTGTTGAGAAAATTGAGAAAAGAAAAGTGTTTTCCTCACTCATGTCCGGTTGCTAAGAAAGGGGAAAAAAAGAAAAGAAAATAAGAAAAAAGGTGTAAGGAGGTGGCCAGAGAGAGGGAGGGAGGGAATTTTAAAATAATAATGGTGGTGGTGGTAGATAGAAGCGGCAATGGAAGTAGTTGTGGACACGGTTTTAAATCTCAATATCATGTGTCACATCATAGTTTGAGAGTGAGATATATCTAGAGGCGGAGTTAGGGGGCACATGCCCCTCCCCCCTTGAACTTTTGTAACACAATTTTTTTATAGGGATTATCATAGGCATGGGGCAGTGCCCCTTGGACTTTTGAAAAAATAAGGCATAGCCATTGGGCCAGCAGCTATTCCCATGAACATATGGAAAAAAAATATCTGTTATACTATATTTTTTTAAATTATTTAACATGGCTTAGTTTTAAGAAAAGGGGACCGCTGTCACCCTGAACTTTAAAAAAATTATACTATATTGTTTAATTATTTAATAAGGCATAGCCATTGGGAAAGGGAGGGCTGAACTTTTGAAAACAAATGTATTTTTATATTATGTAATTTAATTATTTAATAGGGCATAGTCATAGGGCAAGGAAACAGCTGCCCTAGTAAACAAGGAGAAACAATTCCCGTAGGATATGTAGTATGGACTAAATGGCCCATGAGCTTAGTCATCAAAAAAAAAAAAAATTTTGGGGGGCCTATGCCTCCGAACCCCCCATCCCCCTAGACCCAAGATATTTTGTACCTGCCTAATCATTATCCACAACTTCATCAACAATTATTAATATTTTCAATCAACCATTGTGTGCCCCCCTACATTAAATCCTGGCTCCACTCCTGGATGTATCGCAAAATATTTTCGAAATGGCTAGTTATTTGCTAATTGAGGAAAAAAATTGGGAGAGATATTTAAAATAATAATGGTGGTGGAGGCGAGTAGGCGACAATGGAGGTGTTGTGGACCAGGTTTTAAATCTCGATATAATGAAAATTATTGTAGCTTGAAAGAGGATATATCGCAAGATATTCTTGAAATGACATTGTTCTGAGAAATATTAGTAAAAACATTAAATTTTTTTAGTGAAACTATATGAAATGTTAAAGTAGACATTAACCACAGTTAGGATTCGAAAAAATGCAAAAAATAACAATCTTAAACAGGAAGAGGGACAAAGATATAGACTTGACATTAATTAGGATAGTTTGATATTAATATGATGCATCCTATAATCATAAAAAGTATACATATAACCCAAATAATATTTTAAAACTACATAGGACGCCACTCTACACCAAGAGCTATATTCTGATAGAATGGAACTGTGTGAAGACTTGAAGTCTGTGACTCTCTGTATCTGTCCCAATCAACAGAGCAATAGTACTGGTCCTCCACATGACTGCAATTTTATGCGCAGTTCGTAAAATGATGATAACATGCTTATACACACGAACATAAGCTACCAGCACATCCCATTCTTGTATATTATGGATAATGAGTTTTCATTATCATCATATGAGGTAGCACACCTGCATAGCCATATCCATATGGGTCATACTATTAAGTCTAAACAATTAAAATACTCTTTTTAGAAAATAATTTTGTAATAATGATTTTATCTAAACTAAAGTAAAATATTATTTTTTGTTTAAAATAAAAACATTTTCATCTTATCAATACATCAACCAAAAATACACAACATACTGAAATTTAAAATTTCTTAGCTTATTATTACACACCTAAAAACTATTTAAAAAATATTTTTCGTCGTTATGTTCTAGAAAAAATTTGTCATACAATTCTCCTCACATTTTGGTTTATTCGGGTTGAACAACTCAAATCCAAGTAAATTTATAAAGAGTTGATGGAAAATGAAGGAGAAAAATCCCGAAATATTTCTCATGTAGGTTGATACTTTCCAATGCCGACTGACATATTGTAAGTTTTATACTAAATAACTCAAATTATCAACGATGTTTACGATATGTTGCGGAATTATGTGTTATATTATCATATTTGCGTGACATATATGCTATATTTTTGGGACGATAACTACTAGAGATAGATATATCATTGGACTACGTTATTGGGATATGTTGACTGATAAATCGCATTTGTTGCAAATGCGGTGGAGGTGGTGGCAGGGTAGTGGCACAATGGAGGTGGTGGTAGGGGTGATGGGTGAAGGCCATTGTTGGGGTTGGGCATGAAATAGAGATTTTCTCTTTTCACTCCAAATTCCAAGCTTTTTTAAAAGAAAGGAACTCCTCACTTCTAAAAAAAAAAATTAGAGGTTGATTTTCTCCTACTTCAATTTTCAACGACAACTTCCTCTGTAGCCAAACTTCACGAAAATTTGATTTTCTTCAAGATTTCTTTTCTACGCCACATTTTCTTGGGAACCAAACAGGGTGTAACTTTCCACAATTCGGAAGTGGGCTGGTTCAATGTCAAAGGTTTAAATCTTGAACAATATGACGTTTTCGGGTTCATTGAGTGTGACAGGGTCAGTCTTGGGCAAAACGCTATTGGAAACATACTGATGGAAGTGCATATCAACCTTGAGATGGGCCATGGAGGCACATGCTATTTCTATCTAGTTGACATTGAATGTAATGAAAGATATCCATTCATGTGTTGTGTGGGTTCTGCCTGAATATTTTTTGGGGCTGGGAACCACTAGGGCAAGAGTATGGGTTCTGAAAGTTGGGGATTGAAGCTTGCTACTTTTGCTCATTCAAGGGGCATCAATTAGGAAAGTATTGTTGTACCTTAAAAGTTTCTACTTTTTTGTGGACTCGTTTAACTATGATTTCAGTCAAGTTGTTATCTATGGGCTTCAAGTAAATGATGCTTCATTTAAGCTTTAAATGGCTCAAGGATAATTCAGGAATGTATCAGAATTTTGCCAAAGGTTCTGTGAGCTAACAGTAACGTATAAGCTGCTGCTCTATGTATTCTTTTGGGTATGATGCTGCAATAAGTTGGACCTAAAACTAAAAGCCTCAAATTACTGATCTCTACTATAAGGCAATTTGTGAAATCTGAGTCCATATCTAAAGTTTGTTTTGTTATCGAGACTTTTATTTGTAATCCTGCCTAGCGGAAGTTCGAATATTCATTGATACATCTTTATTGCTTTTATTTCTTGTCTAGAAAGAATTAATGAATATGGGGAGATAGGTACTGATTTTTCTTTTATTGCATAAGTGAAGATCTTTGGATAAATTGTGCCACCGTTTTTTCTTCTTAATGATTATGGTGCAATTTGGAAGCTGAAGTTTATTTGGAGCAATAATAATCTTGTGTTCGTATGAGTTCTTGTTTTTAGAAGAGAGAAATATTTCAAGATGTGGCTCCGTTGTTGTGGAACTCTTTTGGTACCATTGCTGCACTCTTACAGGTATGCCTATGTCCCTTTCTTATTTGCTGGTTGCTCCATCCAATTGATTTATTTTCTTAGTTGTCTTTGTTAAGTTTTGTTTTTCCCTCTCTGACATACTATGTATCAAAGTCTTGCTACTGTCATTGCCTAATACCCTTTACCTTTCAAGAACATCAAAGATTCCTTTTTTCCCCTCATTTGATCTCATTAAAAGTTACTTTCCTGCTTGGATCCTCTTTACTATCATATGTTTCATTTGTCAAGTTATTGAAAACTTTCTTGGTTCTAATATCATAAGCTAAGGATGAGTAGACATGGTAGGAAGGAAGATGGAAGGAATAAGGTCCATCATGAGCAGAAGGGCATTTGCTAAAAAAGTTGATGCTTTTAGTTGTTGCAATGGCTTATGATACTTTGTCTTGGCAGTCTTACTTTCTCACTTCCAGTAACATGATACTTTCAACTGAGATAGTTGGTCTAAGTTGAAGACTCTAATTGGGAAAGAGGAATGCAGAAAAGGACGTGGATTGAGTTTGTGAAAAAATATTTGGTAACAAACGCTTTAAACTAAGATATGGCTCTTGATTGACTAGAATAGTGGAACAAGATTCGTGTTGCCAACCCCAAATAATGGGAAAAGGGACTGATAAGGAATAAGACCTGTATTACATGATACTTCCAAGTTCCAACAAAATCAGGTCAAATTTGTACTTTTTGGATGATTATATTTGCATTTGTTTTAACTTTTGTGTATTCGGATCTTTTATGTGAGTCTGTTGTTTCCATTTAGTGATTTTTTTTACCTTTGCTTAGTCATTACCTTACTCAGGCAAGGTTTTTTTTTTGCCTCTTCTCACTCTTTGTAGTTTATACTCATATGTTAAATGAGTTTGAAATAAAGAGCATTATTATTGGCAATCTATGTTGCACAAACACGGACACAAGTAAAACACTCGGATACAAGTAGTTACTAGTTAGACACGGGGAACTCCAAAAAACAATATTTGGGAACACGAGAGGCATATTCAATTTTTTATTTTAAAAATTATTGTACTTTAAATGTTATGTGAATATTACTATAAAATTAATATATATATAGATATATAAGCAAAATTATTGCAAACAACACTTAAATAATATAAGTAAGACGTGGATTAAAACAAATAAACTAATAAACATATATGAATTCTAAATGTTAATGCTAATCTCAAAGATGATTAATTAAGAGATTTTTATGGTCCAAATTCATCCCGTTGACGCCCTATTCCTCTCTCTTTCTCTACCCATTTCTTTTCTATTATAGGGATCAATAATTCCTTCTTTGTTTTTTTTTTCTATTGAAAACAAAGGAACCATGGTTCTTTTCCTCTTTTCCTACCAACTTATCTTTTATGATGATGAGAGTTAGAAAGCATTATCTTGAATTTATACTAATTATATGCACTAATGTGCCTTTTTTGTATAATAAACACTAAAAGTTTATGAGGATCAGTTGCGTCTCGTATCTATCTGTGTCCAAAATATACATATTTTTTTGGTATGAGTCACAACTCACAACTACTGTGTTCGAGGAATGTCCAAGTCCATGTCCGTATCCACACATTTCGACACGAGACACGTCTATTGTCTTAAAGAATCCACGCAACATAGTTTACAATGTATTGACGGGCATTCGGCCTCATTGGGTTCCTAGTTGGATGTGCTCTGGTCTCTCCTCTAGTTCTTCCAGGGGCCATCTCTTGGTCCACCTGGAAAGGGAGAAACATGCATACTTTTTGAACTCTATTTTATCTCCATGAGAGAGTTAGGCTACAGATTCAAAACCTCCTACTTGATTGGGCTTCAGTTAGGGAAGATTGGGAGGTGTTGGATGTTTCAAATCTTTATGTGTAGGTGTGTTTTTATTATGCTGTGGAGTTGGGTTTAGTTTCCCTCTTCATTTGTTTTGCTTTCACTTTCAATGTAGGTTCATCCTTTGTGAATCTACTCTATCTGTTTGTAGCTCTCTTTCGATTCAATGAAAATTATGATTACCAAATTAAAAAATGCATTGACAGGGATCGTACCACCTTACTTTTGGTTTTTTGATTGATGATTAATGCTGAAAATTTGCTCTACTTGCAGGAGATAGTTTCAATATACCCATTTCTATCACCACCAACCCTCACTCCAGGAGCATCAAACCGAGTTTGCAATGCACTCGCTCTTCTCCAGGTCAATTATTATTTCTCTCTCTCTCAATAGTCTTATATCACAATGTCACAACAATCTCCGGTCAATCCTTTAACATATATTTTGTTTCTCTTTGAATTACTATCATTGAATCTCCTTTTCTTTGAAGTTTCCCCTATTCCTTTCATAAAAGCGTTCATTCAATTGAAATTATCAATCAATGTTGGGTTTGCTTCACTGTTTTTCTCATTTTAAAAAAAAATTATATAAAAAAAAGTGTGTGCATTACAGTTTTGGCCATAACGTCCAAAATCGTTACATAAAGGTTTTGTGTAGACCCTTACGCACACTGACACCGTTATTTAGAATCTTGGTTGAAAGTGACTATATGTTGAAGATGAATCTTTAAATGCAATGAAATGGTTGAAAACTGATTTTAAAAATAAGAATAAGACAATCCAAATTGTTCATTAAAATAAGGGACAAAATATCAAGTATTTGGGTAGATATGCCCCATATAAACAAGGAGTACATGATAGTGAGTGCAAAAGATTGCAAATCATGGTTAATGACGTGTTGGTCTTTGATTTTAGATATGATGCCCAGGATACTTTTTTGTTTTCTTTCTCATTGGAATTGGAACCAATTTTCTTGTTCATTTTGAAGATGTAACTGCTGCTTCACTTATTTTTATCTTTTAACAGTGTGTAGCCTCTCACCATGAGACAAGGACGTTGTTCCTCAATGGTAATTCTTCTTAATGCATAAGGGCATTCTCACTTGTATCAGCTGAAGTTAATCCATGTCTTTGTAATTAAGGAAACTCCTAACTGTCGTTTCATTCTTTGTAGCTCATATACCTTTATATCTATATCCTTTTCTCAATACTACGAGCAAGACAAGGCCTTTTGAATATTTGAGACTTACCAGCCTGGGTGTCATTGGTGCACTTGTAAAGGTACTTGGTACTTGCTGATATATTTCAAATTTCTCTCTGTATTCCTGTGTTCTTTTTTTAAGCGATGTTGGTATTGAAATTCTCAATTTCTAAAGTTAATTCTCAAAAATGTGTAAACGCATCTACATTCACATTAAAAAGAGTAAAAATATCCCATATAAATAATTTGGAAGTTACCTATGCAGGATGCCAAGGGTGATTCAGCACCATATGTATTTGAAAATCCCTCATTCATGCTAGAATTTAGATGGAGGACATTCTTACACAACAGCTTGTGAATAATACCTTCTGTTTAAGACTCCAAAACCCTCGACTGGACACACCTACATGCTCATTAATGAAGTTCACCTCTTTCCTGACCTAATGAATTGTGAAATTGTCAATTCATCTGGCCTCTGCCAAACACAGAGAGATGAAGCTCTAGAGCAAATGAATCATGAGTTTTGGGCTTTGGGCTTTATCAAGTCCAGAATTGATTTTCATAAAAAATATATTTTATGCTTTGAACGAAGAAAATTAAGATGAAGCTCCAAAACATAATTAAAATTGTTTGAGGATAACTGTAAATTGAGCAGACTCAACATATCAGCATTTTGAAGGATCAAGTGACTATTTGCTGAACACAAATGCGCAATTGCAAGATGTGTAGCTTTGATTGTTCTGATATGATTCTCTTCTCCAGATTTGCGCATCATTACTGAAATTTATTTCCTAGTAAGAGGGCAAAGGTCTGGGGAGATTTCATCCTCTGACAGATCCCCCTTGCACTAGAGAAATTCCCAGCAGTAGCAGCAGGTGGTGAGCCATTAACCATTAGGGTCTGTTATTTTGCTGAGACTTATAAAGTCAGGCACTTTGCAAGTTTTTTCGTTTGACAATATGCATTTTCTTTTGAGAACTAGATGTATCGTGCTTTTCATCTCTTGGGTTGCAATTCCCATAAGATTTCAAATGCAGAAAAATGAATGATTTCAAATCTAATAAAAAATGACGAGACTTGAAATCTCATGATGGTAAGAATTGATTGTGTTAGGAACCTTGACAAAGTGACTCAAATTTCCTAATAAGTACCATGATAAAGTGCAAAGTATCAAGCTTTATAAGTCTCAGCAGAAGAACAGACCCTTGTTGAAAATTTTGGAATATGTCACCTTTGGTCCAATTGAATCTGGACTCTGGAACTCCAAACTTCTGGAGAACCATAAACACGTAGTCCAACATATGGAGTCATTGACATTCTTGATGTTGATTTTCATCATAGTACAAAGTGGGCATTCCTTATTTCAAAAAATAAAATCTTACCAGCTCATGAGATACTTAGATGCTGGGCGTGAATATTCCTAGATGTTTGACTCTTTGTAATAAATGTCACTTGATGTCAAGCAATCACCCCTTTAATCTGCCCATGAGGATATGTTGATGTATTTGTATTCAAAATCCATTGTGTCTAAAACTTTGCCCATCTCGCAATGTTTAATGATAATTAACCTATTAGCAGAGCCTTTTGTCTTCAGCTGTTCTTTATATAGTACCAATGCTAATTGCTTATCTATTTCGCACATATAAGTCTCACTTTCACTTACACTCACATGTGTATGTGGTATTTTAATTCCTGAAAGAAGTTATTATCATGCGTACAAATGTACTTAATTAAAAATTATTTCTTTGCTATTGTTTATCGGATTTATTGCACATTAGTTGTTCCATAGTTCATGAAATTTAATTTGGATCTTTCTTTGCAGGTTGATAATACAGAAGTTATTAGTTTCCTTCTGTCAACAGAAATAATTCCGTTGTGCCTTCGCACCATGGAGATTGGAAGTGAACTTTCAAAAACAGTGAGTGTGCGGACTTTCTTGATCTATTGCAAATTCTGTTATTTTTGTCTCACTATTCCATTGCCAACACATATGTTGTACCATATGGAATCTTTTGGTAGCTTTAGATATAATTGCTGAATCAACTGTTTATGGGGACGAGAGATGATTCTTAATTTTTCTGGTTTTAATAAAGCTCCTGCTCAGAAAATAAGAAAAAGAAATGATTCTGTTACATTATCGTTAGCTCACTTTAGCGATATTATTGATCTTAAAGTCTTGTATGGAAGCTTGAATAGTTTTCACTTCCCTCAGAATGAATGTGCTGCTATTGATTTCTTTGGTGGTACATCCTCACAGAAATCATGAGGGGTGTCGGTAGCCTGAAGGTACTTTTAGTCTGATTGAAGTGTGATGGCGCATTAGATACATTTAGGTTGTGTCATCTTTAATGTTTCACTTGGATGGGGATTATTATTTTCCTTAAGTAACACTGGGCTCACTCTGTTCTTGCAAGTCTTAAGCCACCCAATATCTACTAGCTGTCACCTACCTGTCCGACTCTTGATGGATGAAGATGTTTTTTAGATCGCAGGGTAGTGTAAACAGGGTGTGTTGTTCCCCTGAATATCATTAAATGGACACCACAAAATGGGACTTGTACTTGAGCATGACAGTTTACTTTTAATTGCAAAATATCATATATGCGCCTTGTCACTGCTGTACCCCAGTAACGGATCTTAACTGCGAGGGACTGTCGGGTAAGTCCATGGAGTTGTCACTTGGTAGTTGCTTTGTCTAGAAAAGAACATTTGATTTTAAACATTGCTCCTTTTTAGGTTGGTTCTATGTTGATATGGACTTCGAGACATGTGCCGGTGTTGAGCATAAATAGGACTTATACTTGATGGATGAAGACATGTGCTGGTGTTGAGCATAAAGAGGACATATACTTGATGGATGAAGATATTTTTTGGATCTCAGGTTAGTGTAAACAAAGGGTGGTATTCCCTTGGATATCATTAAATGAACACCACAAAATGGGACTCGTACTTGAGCATGACAGTTTACTTTTAATTGCAAGATATCATACATGCGTTGTGTCGCTGCTGTGCCCAAGTAATGGATCTTAACTACAAGGGACTGTCGGATAAGGTCATGGAATTTATAGTTGCTTTGTCTAGAAAGGAACATTTGATTTTAGACCTTGCTCCTTTTTAGGTTGGTTCTATGTTGACATGGACTTCGAGACATGTGCTGGTGTCGAGCATAAATAGGAGGAAGCAGACATCATGATCCCTGACGCAAGCTGAGGCATCCATGGTTGTTAAATCGTTGCGATTTGCAACTCAAATCTTATGATTTGAATCGCATCGCAAGTAAAACGATTCAAATCACATGTGAAAATTTTAATTGGGTTAAATCTCATTGGATTTGCGACTAAAATTATGTGATTCATGCGATTCAAGCATGAAACCACTGTTATGGGCTAATACTTAATTTTTGTTTTATTTTTTTATTCTTTCAATTTTTAAAGGTATTTTATGTCTTTCAAGAAGAGAGAAGGAATGAGAAAACCCCTATTACGGACATGCCAAAACTCTTGTTAGGGTTTTCTCTCTGTTGCTGTAAAAGGGGAAAAAAAGGATAAAGAAGAGAGGAGAAAGTGGTTGGAGTTGGAGAGTCGTACTCTTGGAGCACTTGATAGTTTATTTTATTAGTCTTTTTAATTGTATAAGTCTTTTTAATATTTGATCTATACAACATGATTTTATGAGTTTATTTTTGTTGATTTATCTTTGATGATATCGGAGGTTATGTTTTGTTTTATGGAATTAATTTACATTTTGTATAGTGCTTGAAATGAAATGTTCATTATCTGCTTTTATTAATCGATATGAATGAAATCTTTTGAATAATAGATTATTTCATTTTTTTTTTCTGATTTATTAAGTATTTTTGTATTATATAAACAATTTTAAAAAAAATTGGATTGAATCTTACGATTTGAATCAAATCGGTCCTAAATCGATTTTACGATTCAACAAACTTGGAGGCATCTAAACAATTGTATGACATATTAATGTACAAGTTAAAAGTATCTAGATAAGGAAAAATATATTAAAGGCTTGTATTCAAGGCTAGCAGAAGCCAAAAAAAAAAAAAAGGAAAATGTTTTCCTTAATCTATAGGATGATTTCCCTAATTTTATCTATTTTATTAATAATTTCTATTTTTAAAAAATAAATCCATAAGAAAAATAAATTGTTTTGTCATACAACTGATTTTGGCAATGACAGGCACATCGGACATGCTTGGTTGACATGACAATTTTTAGTTTTTCTTTTCTTTTTTTGTTTTGGTGATGGGTAACAGGAACTTCAATTCATAGAAAAGTGGACGCACAAGAAACACAAAAAGAGACCACGGAAGATCAATAAAAAAAGGGAAGCCAACAATGCTGCACCATTGCTCAAGAAAAATAGCAAGAAATAAGAGAGAAGAAGAACAAGAAAGGCACAAATTTCATTGAAGGGACTTCACTAAACATTTTGATCCTCATGAGTCATGACCACCCACTTTTGCTGAAGAATCTGCCAGCTCATACGCTTATCTGGGCACCAAAGGGAATGGGAGATTCTTTTGTAGTACCAACTCCTGAACCTCCCTGATGGCGTGGGAAAATTTCTACTGGCCATGGTCTGAACCTTCAGCCCGTATAATAGCGTATCTGAGTCTCCGTCAATAATGAGGGAAGAAAGACCAAGAGGTTTGGAGAGTGACCAAGCCTCATAGTTAATACCTAGGCATGATGAGATGTGACCCCACCAACCGTCCCAGAGAAATGGAATACAATGCTCCCATCTCTAATAGTACCACCGACCCAGTTTTCAGAAAATATGATTTCTCCCTTTAAACAGTCTTGCATTCAAAGGTTCTAATCCTTGCCTCAAAGGGTTTGGGACACCCTCCATTACCAAAAAAAAGTCTTGCCTTCAAATTTTAATAAAGGTTCTGGTGAATGCCTTTTGTAGTTTGCATGTTTGATGTTTTCTTTTTAACGTTTACTTTAGGAAAAGAAGAATTATAGGAGAAATATATGAGTTCCAAGCACACATCTTCTCCTGTTAGTTGAATTATATTCCGATTGACTCTGGTTAACCTACTTGACTATACAGGTGGCTACATTTATAGTTCAAAAAATTCTGCTGGACGATATGGGGCTGCATTATATTTGTGCTACAGCAGAACGGTTTTATGCAGTAGGTAGTGTTTTGTCAACCATGGTCAAATCACTCGCTGAACAACCCTCATCACGGCTGCTGAAACACATCATTCGTTGTTATCTTAGACTGTCAGAGAATCAAAGGTTTCGTTAGTGTAGTAATTCGCAGCCCAGATTTTTGATATATTGGTGTCATCCTAAATTATTTTTACTTGTTCGTGTATATGGACAACTACTGATCCTTGTTTCTAAATGCAGGGCTTGTGAAGCATTAAGAAATTGTCTTCCGGACATTTTAAGAGATGCAACCTTTAATAGCTGCCTTCGTGTAAGTTCTGCTTGTTAACATATAGAGATCTCTTATATAAATTTATTTGAAGTCATCCTAGGAGTATAGTCATCCTTGAGTTGGGGTCATATTCAATCGTGTCGCACGCACAGGTCAACACGTCCTTTTAACCCCCATCAACTGTGATTAAGTTTCACTAACCCTAAGGGTTAAACAATCTAACCTTGGTTTTTAGAAAAAAAAAAATAAATTTGTATACAAGAGTGCTAGCCCCAAAAGCACATAGTCAAAATTTTACCATAGACGACTATAACAGGGAGATGGTTTGACACTTGCCACCACCTTGCATCTTTGGAAGACTGCGACTGGGGATAGCATTTCTGAAATTTGTAACCACAGGGGTTAAAACTTCTTAACCAGAGTTAAGAGGGCAGTTAAAGGGGCTTTGTGAATGTGATTGAACTCGGGAGAGTTCAATCGCAAGTGGACTCATCCTTAGGTTCACAACAGGATATGTGGAACTGTATCTCAATGAACATAGGTCTAGCTGCTGGAGCTAATGGTGATGGTAGTCATTGGGAGGGTATTTGTTTTGTTATGGGTCACTTGGATTCCCATGCCATATGCTAATTGCATAAACTATCATTTTCTTTTTTCTCATTTTATTATTTTCTTATTAATGTTTAAATTTTTTTTGTTTTTTTTGGGTATACATTTTCAGGAAGATCAAACAACCAAGAGATGGCTGCAGCAGCTAATTCATAATATCGTCACAGGGGGAAATCGGGTCGCGGCACTTCAGGCAGGTGGGCTTGATCACATGCTGTCTAGCTAAGGATATATGACAGGCTCAAGATGCATCCGGGCTAGTACAATTTTGTCGTCAATTCAGGCAAGGGTGCTACCGTAAGGGACCCAGAATTTATAATTTTCTAATGCAGGTTAAGTTAATTCGCATATTATTAGCTATGGCTTATGAGCGATTCATGTAATTTTTGTAGTAATATTGTGAGAGATCTGTGTGTTGAAAGACTAAGTCAGTGATTGTTTTTGGGACCTTTCCTTCAAGTAACTATTCATTTATTTTATATATCTAATAGAAAGAAAATCAAAGCTTTTTCTCACTGTATTTTCATGACTTTGTCTATTTTATTGGCTTTCGAATCTCTCAAGAGAGACCCAATCACAGCCAATTGCAATTGAACTCAGGGAGAGTTCAATCGCACTCACAGGTCAACATGTGTCCTTTTTAACCCCTATTAACTGTGGTTAAGATTCTTTAACCCTTAGGGCTCAACAATCTAACCTTGGTTTTTAGGAAAAAAATTTACCATAGGGTTAATAAATTTTAACCTTAGGGTTAAATTTAAAACAAAAAAGAATTTCTAAAAACCCAGAGGGTTAGTGAATCTTAACCATGGTTAATAAGGGTTAAAAAGGACACGTGTTGACCTGTGGGTGCAATTGAACTCTTCCTGAGTTCAATTGCGATTGGCTGTGATCCGACGCAATGGGTTAATTGGATTCAACATCGACAGTGGAGTATGCGGTGCTAATAAATGGAGAAATTCGTGGTACTATTACTCCCTCTAGGGGGTTAAGACAAGGGAATCTGTTGTCCCCTTATCTTTTCCTCATTGTGGCGGAGGTATTGTCTCAACTCTTGCATCAAGCGGTGGACCAAAAGAAGTTGAGTGGTATCCAAGTGGCTTGGAGTGCTCCCATCATTTCTCATTTATTCTTCGCAGACGATTGCATAGTGTTTCTTCAAGCTAGTACGGTGGAGTCGGAATACTTGATTCAAAATCTTCAAAAATACAAGCTGGCCTCGAGGCAAAAGGTAAATCAGAAAAAATTTGGTTTGTTATTTAGTGCTAATACTCCTCGTCATTTTTGCAGGATTATAGCAGGGGTATTCAGAATTTTTCAGCCCCTCATAAATATTTGGGAATACTTCTAGATTTCAGCGGATCAAAAATGAGGAGTTTTGAAAAGCTAAAGCAAAGAGTTTTGATGCAGTTATAAGGGTGGAAAGGGAAGCTGTTAACTCAAGCGGGTAGAGACATTCTGATTCAAACCATTGCTCAAGCAATTCCCGTGTATACTATGAGTCGTTTCCTTAAGATTGCTTCAAGATCTCAATTCGGCTATGACCAGATTTTGGTGGAATACTGAGCAAGAAAGAAAAATTCATTGGATTGGGTGGAGTACTCTTTGTAAAGCTAAAGCGGAAGGAGGTTTGGGGTTCCGTGATCTCCAAGACTTCAACTTGGGTCTTCTTGCCAAACAAGGATGGAGGATACTTGTAAACGCCTAAATTTACCGCCTTTCCTCCCCTCTCAACTCTAAGTGTCGAGATAAGGTCCGAGAGTAGAGGAATAACGCTAAATTTATTCTAAGAGTCGCCACCTACTTAGGGGAAGTAGGATCCCGAGATAATCCAAAATAAGGGGGTCTACGGTCCAGAGTAGTCTAGGTAAGAGATCCCTTTAGGTCCTGGGGAAGGGGTTAGGCACCCCAGGACCTCCATCCAATGATGGTAACCTACTCATTAGGTCCAAGCCAAACATTTAAAATCACTTAAAATTTCCTAAATAATTATTAATTTTGCTAATTAAACACAAATCAATATGGGGTGTAAAAATTTTATTTTTGGTTGGGGTCGAACCCTGGTTTTGGGCTGCCTACTTATCCGATTAGTCGGAATCAGACCCTCATAGTAGTTCGGGGTCCGTGACTGTTTTTATACTCGTTTCGGAGTGTGGTCACTTCCAACTCGTGTTTGAGTTGGGGAGGGGAAGTGGAATTGAGATTTATGAATCTCATTCCGAGAGATAGTTGCGTAGCTAGGTGCTCGTGGGGGAGCTCTAGGGGGCGTTCACTTATTAAGGTAGATTTCTTTTAGATTTGATGTTTTTGTTATTTTGTATTTTTTGATTTTTTTGTATTTTTTAATTTTGGCAAGTTTTAACTAGTCATGAACTAAACTAAATGCCCAGGGTAGGCAAAAGGAGAGTAAAGCCTAACTGATTTAATTAACTTAAAGGCAAAGAGCAGGGCGGATCGAGCGGCCTTAAACCAAAAGAGGCTATGGTTTAAATACAGACCCTGCTCTAGGTCCCAAGGGAAGATAGACCAGTACCTTTAATTTATTTTAATCTTTTTTTTTAAAATATTTTTTGATTTTTTGTATGGCTAAACTAACGGGGTGGGCCAATATTTAGGGTTAAAAAAAAACCTACCTAAGTGCCCAATGTAGGCAAAATAGGAAAAGATAACGGCCTAAACTTATTGCATACACATATACATGAGAAAAAAATAAATGAAACAAATATATAAGCATGGAAGACACGTACCTACGTGCGGTTGATGGGGGTTGATGGAAAATAATGTTGGTATCGCCGAAAAATGATGTTGGTATTGCCGTTGCTCCGGAGAGAATAAAATGGTGAAAACAAGTCACTCAGTCTCACCGTCCCTCAACCCACAGAACAATGGGTCCAATGAAAATAAAAGGAAAACTAAACGAAACAAAAAAAAAAAAAAAGAGAGATAGAGTGGGGAATTTGCTGTTGCCTGCTCTGGCCTACACTAGAGAAGCTGACCGGAAGTAAGAGATTCAAAGTTCATTTAGATCGTGAACCTGGAATCAGAGATTGCAATTTTGGAGCTCTAGACCAGCTTGGCTGCAAATATGGTGAAACTCCGATGACCATGAGATGAGGGATTTACGAGCAAAAAGGGATACAGGAGAAGGTCTGAAAAAACGGAGAGCTACTGGCCCGAGGTGGAGGATGATCTAACGAAACAGCTACTACAGCTCGCCGGAAAGAAAGATCGCCGGAGATGGAGACGCTGGTTGGAGGGGACTTTCTACTGCAAGTAAGATCTAAAGAAAAAAGGGGATAAACATAGAGAAAGAAATGGATGAAAATAAGAAGCGGAGAAGAAATTCGGATCCCATAGATCTAGACCTAGAAATTCTGGATCGAGAAGAAGCATGGAGTAGAACAACAAGATGAAAACAAAGAAAAGAGAAAAGAAATAGAGAAAAGAAAGAGTTAAACAGATTACCTTAGCCGTGAATCCAAGATCACCGAGGGATAAGAGAGGAAAGAGGTGCGATGGGATCTGCCGTAGAGAATGCCAAACAGAGTTGTCGCCGGTGAAAATATGGAGCTGGAGAGATGCGGTGCTGCTACTGCTGTGGGCTCCAGGTGATGGAAGACTTGCTGATCGAATCTCTTGCCGGTGGGAGACAGAGAATTAAGGGAAAATGAGCTTGAGAGAGGCTCTGGATTAGATGGAAGAAAAGGAGAAGAGAAGGAGAGGGGCGTGAGCTCTGCGGCTTGCAACCGAAAATGGTTATAACCGAAAATGATGAGGATATCCTTTACCTTTGGCTTCTTATAGAGATCTTCCACGGGCCTTGGGCTTTAAATGATTTAGGGTATGGATATTTGGGGTGTGGGCTTAGGACAATGAGGGTTTAGGATTTGAACTTGGGCTTGATGAAGTGAAATTTTAAACATGGGCTTTTGGGAAATGGGGTTTGAGATTTATGTTGTGGGCTTTGGGCCTTAGGCAACAGATCTTGGGCTTTAGAGTTTGAACTCCTTTCCCTCTTCCTCGAATCCACTCAAATAAGTAATAAAAGAGATAAAATAAATAAATAAGAATAAAATAAAGTAGCACTAAAATTAAAATTATAAATAAAATAAAATAATAATAATAAAATAGGATTAAGGGGTGTAAAAATGGGGTGTTCACAATACTAACTCATTCCTTATGGGTCAAGATTTTTAAATCTAGATACTTTCCAAGGACGTCGTTTATGGAGGCAAAAGTGGGGTCTCGTCCTTTGTGGGCTTGGCGTAGCCTTTTAGCTAGAAGGATAGTGGTGGCAAAGGGGTATAGGTGACAACTTGGCTTGGGTGAGCATGTGTGGGCTGGTATTGATCCTTGGTTACCTAAGCATCCTCAGTTCAAACCCACCCCTCTTCTGGGAGTATCAATTGATAATGTTCGGGTATCGGACTGGATACAGTGAGACTCATCGATGGAAACAAGCTCAAATAGTGAGATTGGTGACTCGCAATTCGGTGGAGGAGATTTGTAGCATTCCTATAAGCTCTATGGCTGTGCCGGATTGTATTATTTGGCATTTTACAAAATCAGGCATTTTTAAAGTTAGTTCGACCACCAATGTAGCCAAACAACTTGTTGATCAAGAAATGGCATCATCTAGTGCTAGTGATGGATCGGTAGAGCCTTTTTAGAGTAAAATCTGGAAACTGTTGGTGCCTCCGAAGTTGAAGGTTTTTATGTGGAGACTATGTCATAATAGGGTAGCCGTGGCCATGAACCTATAACAAAAGAAGATCCCAATTGAAGAGGTGTGCCCTTTATGCAAAAGTCAACCTAAAACTATTTCTCACCTATTTCTATCATGTCCGTGCTCACGAAGTATTTGGTTTGGGTTCAGCCTAGCGTTACAAATTCCTCAGGACTTGAATATCTCCTTAAAGCAATGGTGGGCTAAGTGGTTGCAACACCCTCAGTTTAATGAGAAAAGTATGCTAGCTACTCGACTTTGTTTTACTTTGTGGCATATTTGGAAGCTTCGGAATTAGGGCCGTGGTGCCTGACCTATATGAGGTTATTCAAAAATTGGAGGGGTGTATAGAGGAGTGGTCGGATCCAAAGGAGCAAAGTAGACAGGAGAGGGAGGGGATGAGTAAGATTTGGGTGGCTCCGGATAGGGAATGGATTAAAATAAATGTGGATGAGGCTGCTTTAACTTCAGATGTGACAACGAGAGTAGGGCTGGTTGCTCGAGACTATAGGGGGGAGACTTTCCTTAGAACTAGCAGACCATTACGGAACCGTAGCAGCAGAGTGGCAGAGGTGGAAGCTATTCGAATGGAGATGCAATCAGCCATTGCTAGAGGGTGGAATCAGGAGTTAATAGAATCGGATTCCAAAGAATCTATTGAGTTCCTCAATGGCATGGGTACTCTACCCCATTGGGAAATCGGTATATTGATGGAGGATATTAAAAAAAATGATAGAACTTATAAGTAGTGTTGCTCTCTTTTGTTCCAAGAGAGGCGAATTCGAATGGTGACGGTGTGACACAGGAAGGTTTGGCCAGTCGGGAGCGCAGGGTCACGAATGTGTTTTCCTATGATAATAATATTGGTCACAAGTAATATCGTGTACCTCGCCGAGGAATGTTTCGTTCAATGATTGAATATCTCTTTTGAATTCAAATTTAAATTCAAATTCAAAAGAAACTTCTAGAATAAGAACAAAAAACCGGAAATTTTATGGGCTATAAAAGTTCGTGTACACACGCTTGAAATCGCTTCTGGAATCATTTCCCTTACGCCTGTGACCGACTTGTGACACGTGTTAGTCCTCTACATAAAACGGAGGAACAGAGAAGAAAACTGAGGCTGCTACCATTTTTTTCTTCTCGACTTCAAATTTAGAACTCTCACACTCTCTCTCTCTCGAATTAGGGATTTGGAAATTCGAGAAAAGAAAATCAAATCCTTCCTTCTCACTGATTTTTGCTAATCGATTCAACTTCTCTGTGTTTCTGAATCGATATGAAGACGATGGAGGATTTGGTAATAAAGCGAGTGATCGGCGATGAAACCAGGGCAGTAGACATGAATGCTTCGATGGAAGCTGTGGAAAATCTCCTTAGATACAGATTCAAGGATAGAAGGCTCTTAGAGGAGGCTTTGACTCACTCATCTCACCCTGGATCGGCCTCTTTCGAGCGTCTCGAGTTCGTCGGCGATGCCGCTTTAGGTCTCGCTGTTACTAACTTTCTCTTCCTCTCTTACCCGGATCTCGATCCTGGCCAGCTTTCTCTCCTTCGCGCCGCCAATATCAGCACAGAGAAGCTTGCTCGTGTCGCCGTTCGGCATAGGCTTCATAGCTACGTTCGTCACAAATCTAGTCCTCTTCTGGCTAAGGTACTTCAATTAATGATGAATTGCAATTCGGAAAAATGAAATTTTGAAGGATTTTTAGGGTTTGATGATTTGTGGTTGATCTTTTTAGGTTGAGGAGTTCGTTCTTGCGGTTCAAGATGAGGATGATTTGGTTCCGTATGGTGGAGTGCTCAAAGCGCCTAAGTTTTTAGCTGACATTGTTGAATCTATTGCCGCTGCTGTTTATGTTGATTGCGAATTTGATCTAAAATCTCTTTGGATGGTGCGATCCTTTGTAATATTCAAATTCTATATTAATTTTAGTTAGAGTTGGTTCATGAATTGATTTTATTTTTTTTTATTGGACAATTGCAGATTTTTAGGGGTCTTCTGGAGCCAATTGTGACACTTGAAATCTTACAGAAGGAACCACAACCTGTAACTTTACTTTTTGATATGCTTAATAGGAAGGGGAAGCAAATTGATATTAAGCATTGGAGGAATGGACAGAAGAATATTGCTAGTGTTTATGTGGATGGAAAGTTCATTGCCTCAGGTTCTTCAAATCAGAGGGAGACTGCTAAGATTCATGCGGCAAGGGAAGCTTTGCAGAAGCTATCGCAATTGGAGGCCAAGGACACGAAAGCGGATGAAGTTTGTAGTGTAATCAATGGTGTGGACGAGAATGAGACAGCAAAGCAGAAGTTAAGTGCTCTCTGTGGCAAGAAGAGGTGGGCCAAGCCGATTTACAGGTGCGAGTTCTCTCCTTATTAAGTTCACCTTGTTTGCAAGTTGGAGAATCTCTTACGTTTTGGCATTGTTTAAATAATAATTATATCTGTTTAAAATTTTGATAACTGATATTACATATAGTTTAATTTTCTTTGATAAATATATAACTTTATATGCCAAGAATCAAAATCCAAACATGTATATAAATGCATGGCAGAAGGGTAATTATCTTACACATTTATGTATATGGTTTTTAATACATTAATGTCCATAGAAGTATCAGACTAAGACTATTTGACTGTAAAAGAAGTAGATCCTTACCATCTATATTAGCTTTGTGGAGTTATCATACATAAGTTATGGAAACATGTGTAGTTTGGATTAGAAAAGTTTTAGTGGGACTGTGTTCTAAGTGGACGGAAGAGGAAATTCAAATATAAACTGAAGTAGGGCAGTACCAAGAAAGTATTAGTAATTTTAGTTGAATAATATAAGTTACAATGTCTCTCTTGTTCCTGCTGAATGTGTGACGCGCCGAACCCGCGCCTAAGGAAGTCGTGTTCTGAGACGCGCGTCAGGTCATCAATAACACACAACGGAAGACTTCACCCCCGAAAATGTAGGAATTTTCAACTTTTCTTATGAGCTTACATAAGCAATAACAATTGGTCATCACAATAACTCATCATGAGCAAATGTGTTATCTCACTAGCTACAGTAGTTTTTACTTTTGGCGCCACAACTACACCGATATACCTCCAGACTTTAAAGTGTAACTCCTTGTCAATCAGTAACCGATTCAGAATCTGAAGACATAAAATGAGATGTGAGCCATAGAGCCCAACAAAATCCACAGCCCATCTAAACTATTTTTCACATAATAACATTCATCAATAATGATATAGTAGTACAATACAATTCTCATATTATAATAATATGCAGAATAATAATATCGTAATTCGTGACCTGAGGTCACTTAGGGCTATCTCACCCTATTCGAGGTTCCCAACCTCCAAGTTGTCAGATTCATCCAGTTATTGTCCACGTCATCAGGTTACCGTTTTAAATAGTCGCTCACGCTTTATCCTTGAGTCCATAGACTCAATTATCAGCCAATTGGGACTTCTCCCGATTATAACCAATCATTGGATATGTAGACCCAATTAATCCTTAAATCATCATATTCTACACATAATCCGGGTTTTCACCCGATAACTGCTAGGAACAATATTTCTGACACATCACACTCTGTCAGAAACAACACCTCTGATATATCACACTCTGTCAGGAACTACACCTCTGACACTTATTTTATATTTTTCCTTAATGGGAACACCGACACGTACACAACTACATTTGTCAGGAAACACATCTGATTGCCAGGATACACATCTGATTACCAGGATACACATCTGATCAGCCAGGATACACATCAGATAGCCAGGAAACCCATTCAACCTGTCAGGAAAATGAAACTCATCTGACAAGCCAGAGACGCACCTCTGACTACCAGGAAACACCTGACCACCAGGAAACACCTGATCATCAGGAAACACTTGTCTATCAGGTACACATCTGACATATCACTCTGTTAGGCATAACACCTCTGACATGACACCCTTGTCAGGAAACACATCTGATTATCAGGAACACATTTGACATGCCAGGAATAACACATCTGACATGCCAGGAACACTCATCTAATAATCAGGAAACACCTTTGACATCAAATCTTGTCAGGTACAACACTTTTGATATCAAATCCTGTCAGGCAAAACACATCTGACATTAACCCCTGTCAGGCACAACACTTCTGACATCAAATCCTGTCAGGCAAAATACATCTGACATTAACCCCTGTCAGGCACAACACCTCTGACATCAAATCCTGTTAGGCACAACACCTCTGACAGCTATCATTATATATAATCACAACCTTTGTTAAGTGCATACCTGCCGACACAGGCCAATGCCCTCTCAAGGTAACAACATTGAGTTCGTAAACTCAATACATAACTAGGTCCATAGTCCCCAATCCAACCTTGAGCTCATGGCCCAATGCCGTCCTAACTCTCCCGACTATCAGTCACGGAGGAACCCGGGCTCATAAAAAATACTGCCTCTTCGGACCTAGCCAAAGAAGGAGCACAGACAGCATTTCACGTAGGTTAGGTTTTCTAACCATAGGAAATCCCAAGTAATTCAGGCCCTGCTTGAACAAGGCCTCATGCCCATGGACCAAGTCCGAGGGTATACCGTTCCGGTGTGGAACATTACCCGGCCGATGGACCATTCCATCACCTTACTATGTCCAACAACATCACATCATACACAAAGGTTGTCCCAAGGTGGGACTTTTACCAGGCCAATGGACCCTACCAATGCCTTTAAAACATTGCATCTTATCAGATTCGTTCCGATAGGGAACTTAACCAGGCCAATGGACCTACCATTGCCTTAAAACAAACATCACATCATACAAGAGTAGTCCGATAGGGAACTTAACCAGGCTAATTGATCCTACCATTGCCTTATAATGTCAAAATCACATCACATCACACATATAGAAGCTCAGTCAGGCTCTCATAATTTCCTGCGATCGATTGCACTTCCCCTGCGATCTATCGTAAATCACACTGAACCTAAATTCCGAGCTAGAAACAGCCCGAAACCGAAGGTTCCGTCCCTCTGCCCCATTTTCACTCCCATCCATCCCATCCATACATCATTCATAAGGTCTCTGACTTTTTTCCATCCACACATAATATCACCAAACCATTCCACATAAATAGAGTAGCTTAAATAAGGAAAAAGAGAAGAGATGGAGAAGGATTTTACCTACTACACAACTTTTGAGGCTCCGGATGTTGAAATGGTCGTCGCCAATGCGATCAGAACGTTGGAAAACCTCTAGGTGAATCGCCTCTCGCTCTAATCTCTACTTTCTCTCTAGAATTCTCTCTTTCTCTCTCTACACGCCAATCGAGACACCGGGGAGAAAATCAGATGTTGCTAATGTGTTGGGAATGTCAAAAAACCCCAAGGGAACCTCCCTTTCCTTTCTCTCTCCTCTTTCTCTCTCTTCCTTTCTCTCTCCTCACTTTCTCTCTCTAAAAATTCTGGGGGCAGAGCCTTGCCTCACTGATCTGTGTGAGAAATGAGGGGGTTTAACCCTCTTTATATAGGCATGTGGGCAGCCATGTGGTGCTTAGGTGGCGAGGCCATGTGAAAGTCATGTGCTTGTCACATGGGCCATGATGACAAGGCGTTGACCGGTTTGACTAGAATCCCGTTTTTCCACGTTTACGGCTCCCCATAACCCTACTAAATGACATGCGACAAAGCCAAAACTTCAAGTGACCGAACTAGAGACAGTCCGACACCCGCTATAAAAATTTCAGGGAAAAATACTGAGTTTTGACAGCTGCACTTTTGTCTGGAAGAAAACTGTAAAACCCACTAATTTCCTGATTTCAGACATAAAATAGGCCGCCGTTTCTTTGTTTGAGATAACTAACTGCCGAAACGACATATGTTAGTTCCCACGGCCGACCGGCACGCGTTGGTATCAGTCGCACGGATTTCTATTAGGATCCCCAAGAAATATTGAGTCCCATTTAATTTCTGGAAATCTGGAAATTTCCCGTTTTCTTGATTTTCTTACATGATATGACCCTGTGGTCCTGCGAGACGATACTTGATGGAACCAATATGACAGGTGAAGGTCCCGGTAGTCGACAACACACTGTGTGCGGTTTTCGAGAAGAAATATTAAAATTTTATCGGTACAACTCAATCCCGAGTAAAACTCACTTTTCACAATTTAATTAAATACTTAACCAGTGTAGTCAAGGTGTCTAGGCGATTAGCCCCGGCTAGGCGAGGCGTGGCCTAGGCGATAAATTTAATATAAATATATATATAATTATATATATATCACGTATATATATAACATCCAAAAGACCAAAACTCCACACCTACATTCCACAAAAACATAAAATAAAAAGTCTATTACAATCATTCATCACATAACCAAAGACATGTTAACATAGTGGAGTATTAAACATTTCAAAATCTAGGCAAAATACCCAAATTCGTGTCATTGTCCATGTATAATATTAGGCAGAGCCCCCTACGATTGCCTGGGGGGGGTGGCAGGGGGGGCAGCGCCCCCCTGCGACGCAAAAAAAAGATTTAGAATCTTATTACTACTTCATTATATGTTTTTATATTATTGGAAAATTTTGGATTTTTTTAAAGCAAAAAAAAAAAAAAAAATTTTTTTAACTAGGATCGCCCGCCTAGAGGGGCGCCTAGGTGACGCAGGCCCAAAATCGCCTAGGCGACGCCTTGACTACACTGTACTTAACTTATTAATCCCAATTAAGGACCAATAAACCCATAATTTTATTATATTAAAATTCTGGGGCATTACAGAATGTGAGCAGGTAAGAACTCATACGCCAAGTTTATTTGTATTCTAGAGCACCATGTTGATCCTCATGGAAGCACAAACATTTGAGGAACAATAGGATTTGTTCCCCATTAATATTTATATATATATATCTCTTTTTGAGGGTGGTGGTGGGGAGGTTGTTGTGACTTGCAAGATGGAATGTTTTCTAGTTACCAACGATCATTAGCCATGGGATTTGTTCCCCATTAATACTTCTTGAGAACATGTTTGTAGTGATTAGTATTAATTTTTCATTTTAGTAATTCTTGTCTTATAACCCTTCCCAATTTTTTTTTAACATTGTTTGTTAGTTAAGCATATTACAAGTTTAGAACATAAATTCATGAATTTTAAATGAAATTAACAATTCTATGATAATTTTGCTTATGCGTTTATATTTTTATCTCATTATGTATTAATTATGATACATTAGTATTTTCATTATTACATGCATTTGCTTTTATTTATTTATTAAATTTAAACATTTTTCTTAAATTTATATATATATTTTAAAAAATTATCTGCAAAATGTTGGGGGCAATACGAGTTCTAACTGTAACGTCCAAAATTACTACATTACGTCGTTACGTAAAGATTTCGATCAAACCCATTATTCAAACTGAAAAAATTATTAAAAATAATGTTTTTGATACATTTGATACGACTCGTTATTCTTTCGATATGTTTTGATACATCACGTTTTCAACCAATTATTTAGAAAATCAGACGTATAGTACGATATTGTTTTTAAAAAATCACTTTTTTTTGTTGAGAAATCGACAATTTTTCATCACTTTTTTTAAAAAGTCCGATGCCTAGTCCCTCTTATCTGGAGCTTATGGACACGATGCTCTCAGTCCCAGGCATATTTACCAGGTTCTCCGATTTTTTCAAAAAGTCCCGAATAATACCCGACTTGTTTGTCAAACAATTAATTCATGAAGTATTCACGAGTTTTGAAAAATATAGCAACTTTTTAAAAAAAGTTACGAATTTCGTGAATTAAACCTGAATTATTCATGAATTTTTGAAAAAGTCCGAATAAATATCTAATCTACGAAATATATTTGTTTATAATTTTTATAATTAACAATCTTATTTTATATTTGTTCATTTCTTACCTAAAATTTTGCCCTTTTTTACCAAATTTTCCCAAGATGAATAATTCCCGAACCCCAACTTGGTAACTATGGTCCCAACCTCCCAGGCATCGAGTGAAAGTTGTGGACCGATTGTTCTCAGGTTTGTACCCGATTGAGATAGTGTATGCTTCATATGTCAGTCAACTACAGACATATATACAGATGTACTAGATTACATATCAGTTTTACATGAGTTAGCCACAATATTGTAATTATATTTGACACACTTATCATTATATGGCAAAGATCCGAGTGAATGTAAAGGAAAAAACAAAGGATGAATTTCACTCTCTTTAATGAGACATGGTATAAAAATAATCTAGTTTATGAAAACTTTTATTTGGATGTGAATCAAGAAAATTAGAAGTTAGAAATATTTAAAGAAGATACATTTTCTAACCCCTAGTGTTCGTGTTGGCACGTAATTCAATGTGGTATTATGTTTGTATCATTTATAACATTTACTATATTGTTGTAAAGTCAATACTTATGTATTGTGTTGAATGAAAGGTTTTTATTCTAGATTGTATTGCTTATACTTGGATGAGAATCAAGAAAATTAGAAGTTAGAAATACTTAAAGAAGATACATTTTCTAAGCCCATAGTGTTCGTGTTGGCATGCAATTCAATGTGGTATTATGTTTGTATCATGTATAACATTTACTATATCGTTGTAAAGTCAATACTTACGTATTGCGTTGAATGAAAGGTTTTTATTTTTAGATTGTATTGCCTATATTTGGCTACGTGACTATGATTTATGTTTTCATCATTGTTTATCACTATGCTCGCCTTTATTAACTTATAGAATTTTTTACTGTCACATCTATGATTATAAATGTAGACTAGAGCAACGTACAAAAACTCGACTGAGTCGACTCGATAGAGTTTTAGGTCGACGCCCAAAAAACTCGATAGCTTCCTTTTAAATTTTACCTGAGTGACTCGGTCAAGTTGGTTCGAGTTACTCAACGTGAAAGACTTGACCGAATCACTCTAGGACATAGAAGTATTTTTTTAAATATCCCATTCAACCCATATTGAGGTCTCATTTGAGAAGAAGAAGAGAGGGATTCTAATTTCCGAAATTAACAATAACATTACAATTTCTACAATTATGATTGATTTTATGCTTTTAGCATTACCACTGTACAAAAAACTCAGTGAGTCAACTTGAAACTCGGCTGAGTTGACTGGACTCACCTCGCCTGAGTTTCGGGTCGACTCGGCTAAAAAACTCGATCTCTCTCTTTTACCAGAGTAACTCGAGTGACTAGGTCGAGTTTGGCCAGGTGACTCGACTAGAAAGACTTGACCGAGTCACTTGAGGACATAGATGTTTTTTTTTGAAATCTCGTTCGACCCATATCGATGCCTCATTTGAGCCCTAAACCGAGGAGGAGGAGGAGGAGGAGAAAGAGAATGAGGTAAGTGGGACTATTTTTGTAAAACCGTGGAAGCCTCCTTGTGAGTTGTGACCTATATGCCCAACTTCAACTAGCCAACTAGGTAAGCATCTAAACTCTACAACAAATGAATTTCATTGATATTAAGATTGATTTTAGCATCACAATTTATAACCACATTTACTTTTAATTTCTGAAATTAACAATAGCATCATAGTTTTTGAAATTAGGATTTATTTTAGGCTTTTAGCATTACAATATCTTTAGGATTGTTTTTAATTTTTTAAGTTTGCAGTAAAATTGTATAAAGTAAAAATTATTTTGTAATAGATTTTTTTTTCTATGTTGGATTATATATATATATATATATATATATCTGAGTCGAGTGTTTTTTTTTGAGTTTTTTGAGTTACTCAACCTAGCTAACTTTTGAGTCAAGTTTTCGAGTTTTTGAACTATGAGCATTACAATTACTTTAGGACTGTTTTAAATTTATAAGTTTGCAGTAGAATTGTATAAAGTAGAAATAATTTTGCACCAGAATTTTTTTTAATCTATGTTTGATTATAATATATATATACTTTCGAGTAGGCCGAGTCGAGTTTTCGAACTATGGTTGAGGGAGTTAATTTAGTCTACTTCTTGCTTATATTTGTATTGAAAGAAATTTTATGTAAGAATTAAGATATACAAGTTTTTTTTTTTTTTTGTGTATTGAAGTGTTTCTTAGTGAGTTAGCGTACATTTCTTAAAATTTTCCAGCGTAGCCCCGATATGTATCCAAAAATTGCCTTACTCATATTCCATCCAATATAATTTGATTCATGGCCTTTGCATGGGGCTAGTGGTAGCCGTACCATTATTCTTTTGGTTCTGGTCTAGAATCAAGATCATGACATATGGTTCTATGATCAACTTTCTAGCTGGTATACTTGTTCATTTGGGCCATGGTTTGCTTGGGGCATGAAGAGACTCACCAAGCTAAAGTTGAATTTGGCATATGCCTAAATAACATCAGCACAATTCACAACATATTAGCTTATGAATAGAGAGCTTAGCCTAGTTTAGTCCATCAAGAACCTGAGATTCTTACGCTTTATTAGGTGTGTGGGTTGCTTCTTAAGAAGATGGAATGTTTTTCGATTAAGTAATGTATGTGTAACTCTTTTAGTAAATTGTATGTATATCTTATTTAAAACCGTGTGAAGCGAGAAATCATGGTTTTGGATAAGGTGATCCATGCTAAAAGCATATGCTTTTGAGTTTTGACTACTTTTAACATAAGTTTCAGTTTGGGCGATTTTGCCAATATCGTAATTATCATCAATATCTTATCCTAAATGATTGGGGTTGGCAACACTAATTTTGTCTATTCTATTAAAAGTCATAACTTTGGTCAAATCGTGTGATATCAAATTTTTTTCCTTATTTCCCTCCATGTCATTTTTGGCATTCTCCTCATCTTTTTGACTACTATTAAAATAAGTGCCAATTGGGGTTTAGCTTGCTATGTTTGGACTCATCCTTTTGAAGTAGATTTTTAGTTCTTTATTGGATATGAATAGAAAAGTCAAGACCTAGCAGTTTTGAAGACTCCATCTCTTTGGTTAATCATGTGAAAATCTTCAAATAACACCTGAGAAGACATTTTTTGTTTGGTCCTTAGGATACAGGCTAGGAATGATCACTTTATTTTGGCCCATAAATAATCTTTTTGTGGGCATAGACAGGCTTCTTTAGGTACCCAGTTGGTCTCAGGAATAAAATGTACTTTTGTGCTTTTCCGTTCTCATTGAGTACTTAAGGTAAAAGTGAACATTACCAAATTTATAATTGCCTTATTTGTTGTCTATAAATAATCTGAAAGCATGACTTATAAAGCAGCTTGAGGAAAATTTCGCTTATGTATTTGTTTTTGTGTGCATTTTAAGTGTTATGCTTTTATTCTCTAAGGGGTATTCTTGAAAATTTGAAGGGTTCCAATGGACTTGTTTACTTTTGGAATTGGCAATACACAAATTTCCTTGAATATCTTATTAAAATAAAAGCACCATCTTATGCACTCAATCAACTTGACATAGGCCTTTTTCATCATTCTATTCTTTTAAGCCATACCTTTCATCTTTTGTTGGAAGCAATTGCCAAATACATATGCATTCATAAAATATGGAGTGTATATCACACTATATCCAAGGGGGGATATACCTTTCCCAAGGTGGACATGGAGCATGAATCTAATGCTATTTTATGCTGACTCTTTTAAGAGGTGACATGTCGCTGTCATATGCGTGTTGGACTTTGAGTCTCCAACACATCGGATATTTGTTTTCTTCTATTCGTTACCTATACGATATAATTGACATTCACTATAGATAGGTGTCTTAGTTTGTACTTTAGAAGGTTATAGGTAGTGAATACAATACTATTACATTCACCTATGCCCTTATTTATAAGCATATTATATACATCATAAGATATCCCAACATACTTGTTGTGTCAAATGCAACTATAATGATCAGTTGAACTTATTTTCCCTCTCAATATGGCTTCCTTTGTTGATGGATGGAAGCATGATATCATTATCTCACATATTGATTTATTTAATGGTGAGATCAGTTTAGATCTGACTTCTGAGTACTGGTTTGACCTTTTAATTGGTATGTGAGATATCAGTATCTCACATGTTAATCGATGTAGCAATTGGACAAGGAACACTTTTATAATGCTTTTATACATAGTTTAAAATTATCAGCTAATTGCACATGCATCAGCAATTCCAATTTCCAAGTCCTTATTCTCTGTTACTGTTTTAATTATTGCTGTTTATGTATAGAATCCAGTTCTCATCCTGCTGAGACATTTATGGAACTTGTCAGTTCAAGTTTCCAACACCTTTTACCATTTTTATATTTTAATCTTTTTCCATCCGTGTGGAATTCAATTTTCATCTTGCTGTTGCCATATGTTTAGCAATGAACATGTAGATAAAACATGGTGCATGTTTGGGAATTCAATTCTCATCTTGCGGTTGCCATATGTTTAGCAATGAAAATGTAGATAAAATGTGGTGCATGTTGAAATTTTACAGCAGACTACTAGGGATGTTAGACTAGTAGATCCTGCAGTCTTAGTTTAAATCTAAAGTACGAACAGATGTTAGATTACTAGGGATGTTAGATTAGTAGATCCTGCAGTCTTAGTTTAAATCTAAAGTACGGACATAAGAGGATATTAAAATATGTTAACATGGAAACACTCATTTTGGTATAGGCTTATTCTGCATGGTTAGATTTTTTTATATATTTTATTTTAGCTTATGTTTAGCTTGATGATGGTCATTTGGACTCCTTGTGTGTTAATTATCGTGTTAATTATCGAGTAATCTATTATATCTCTAGTGGCACAAGGGGTAAATTAATGCATGTCTTATGCTGCATTTGTTGCAACTCTTACATTGCCTTTATGCTCAGCCTAAAACCTAGCTATTGTTCCTTGCTCGAATATACTCCCAACACCCACTGTCTAACACGCTTCTCTTAAACCAAGCAAAGTGATGTATGATAGTAAAAAGGAAAAAAAGGGTACAGGAAAAGCAATGGAAAAATTCTGAAATAACTTCATAAAAGTAAATAAAAGGAAAAGAAGAAGAAATACTCAAAACCTAACACAGTTTCCTGCAGAGAAGAAAGACAGTCCCCTATGAGTCATTATTGGTACTATTGACTCTTGAGGCTGAGAGAGCTACGTGATCTGCTTGGTACTCTGATCCGTCACATTCAAAAAGTATGCTGAACATTAATTCATAGCAACAAATAAGTTTTGTTGGTGAAATGAAATTAGTTTATATTTAATTAAGGTTAGTATGCTATATATTGGAATGCTGGTTCTTGTTGAAAATATTACTAAACAAGGATTCACCTCTTGATTAGCTTAAATCTACTTGACTGTCTGTACTCTGTAGTGTGTCATGTGTACACATGCTTGTGCATGCAGGTGTGTATGTGATTTGTAACATTTTTGCTTAATTTGTGTCAAAAAAATAATAATATTGTGTATGCTTGCCGTCAGGGATGTATGTGATATGTGAATAATTAGTTCCTTGTTTAGGTTTTCAGATTTGGTTTTTGAAACAATTTGCTTATTAATCAAATGTGGCGGTAACATTACAAATAACAGTCACCTGCGCAAATATTTTGTTTGTTTGTTTTTGCCAATGCAGAGTTGAAAAAAAAGTGGGTCCTGTCCGTGACAGGAAAGTTTTATGTTCAGTTCAAATCGAAACTGTAGATGGTGTATTGGTTACATTGGGAGACTTAAAACCAAGAAGAAGAGACGCAGAGATCTCGGCAGCTTCAAAGATGTTCCAAGGTCTACAAGATACTGTATACGGGGTGGGCATCAGATAGCATGAACAAGGCATGTGAATGTTGTCATGGGATCCTTCTTTTGCTGTTCAAATTAAAATCATTTATCAATAGCCATACCAAGTATGTTTGGTTGTGGAAGATGAAAAAATATGGTACTAAGATCTAGATGACATCGCCAAATGCATAATTATATGGTTCAGTTTCACTTACTTTTTACCTCCAGTAGCTTGCTGTAGTGCAGGTTCTGATGATTGTTCTCTCATATACCCTCGTGATGAGTTGCAAGGCATCCATTATTCACCCTGATGTTCTCCAATGTTGTTCGCTCACTTCAGGAAGAGTGTAGGAAAGAGACTCGGCTGGTTCCGCTTTTGCTGGTTATCAGAGATTTGTTAGTCTGTGATGCCTGTTTTGAGATTTTATTTAAATTTATAAATGGGACATTGTTCCGGTGTAGCATACCCATATACTATAAAATGATATTTGGAGCAGAGAGTTCTATTGGTGAAATTCAAAATATGGCTGATGATTTAGTAGATTGACGATTATTTCATGCTTTTGTAGATATTTGAAATGTTCAAATTTCCATATTTGAAGACTGCTTATGAGTACACGCCTGGGTTTGTTCCAGTGGTAGTGTATCTCCCTTTGGGGAGGAGTGACTTGTGTTCGAGTCCTGGTGTGGCCCTTGAGGGCCCCCCCTTGAGTTCTAACTCCCTAACCCTCCTAAGTCCTAACCTGTAGCTGATTACCCAAAAAAAAAAAAAAGACTGCATATGAGTAGGGTGCTAATGGGCCAAGTGGCGTGATAGCTGCTAAGGCCCGGTCCTCTGTGGGCTCAGGCTTGTTTTACACACTTATAAGCCAGGAGGGCCATACTTGGGCCTGATCTTTGTATAACAATAGCTCTGTGCGTTGGCCGGATAAATAGTGGGTCCCCAACTATACTGGCACTTCACCGAGGGTTTAGCTGTATAGCCCACCACTTCCTCATCCTCTCTCGCTTGCACTCCTTGCGTTTCCACTTGCGCTTCTCAGCCAGAGGGTAGTCCGAAGGTTCAAAATCTCATTTAAATTTTTTGAAATATTGCCAAAATTCGGTTTGTTACCACCCTACAAATTTGAAATGACTAATATTTTGTTTTAACTGACTTTGGCCAAAATTTCAGAAATTTGTTTTTAAGTACTTATTATTATTATTTTAAAAAAGTAGCGAGATATAACAAAACATTTTTGAATTTTTATAAATTTTAAAATTTATTTAAAAAATAAAAAATCATATTTTTATAAATATAATAATTTATAAAAAAATATTATATCGGTGAAGCTGAAATTTCGTGAAATAGGAATAAATCTTGTCAAAATATTTAATTTTAAAAAATATATAAAAATTTCAAAATTTTGTTGAGAAATCCTAAATTTTTGAAAATTTGATTTTGTTTGGAGGACTAAAATTGCCAACGTAAACACGATTCAAACCTCGGGTAATCCTTATAATTTCAACATCAATGCTAAATACTTTCAAAAGAGAAAAAAAAAATCACTTTCATGATATTATTTATTTTGTTCATAATTTTGTTTCTCGACCATGGTAGTGTTGGGAAATTTGAGTCACTTTGTCAAGATTTTTAACAAAATTAATTCTTTCCATCATGAGATTCCAAGTTTATCATTTTTTATAAGATTTGAAATTCTTCATTTTGTTATATTCAAATTCTTACGAGAGTTGTACCGTATGAAAAAAATGATACATCTAGTTCTAAAAAAAAAATGCATATTGTCAAATGACAAAACTTGCGAAGTGCAAAAATATAGACCTAAGAGCTTTTCATTGACACTGTACTTTTTTTTGGTATCGGCATACATCAGTTGTTAGTTGGGGGCATTGAGGCTCTTGCAACCCTTACCCTAAGGTGATTAGATCCCCAGACCCTCCCTAAGGAAGGCCACACCCCTACCACTCACGCAAGAGGTGGGGGTGTATTGACACTGTACTTCATCAGTAAATATGTATAGACTCCAGCCAGATGCAGCCAAACAAGACAATTTTGCTGTAAGAGATCTATTTTGGTGGGGCCAATTAAATCCTGGGTCTCAACCTTGCAGATAGGGGTGATATCGAGTCGAGTCGAGCCGAGTAGTGGTGTGTTCAAGCTTGTTCGTTTATTAAACAAACTTGGAAATCATGTTCAAGCTTGACTTGTTTATTGAATAAACGAGCTCGAGCTTTACTAGCTGAACTTGAGCCGAACTAGCCGAACTCGAACAATTCACGAGCAACTTGTTTTATTGGATATAACTATTTATATTAGGTAAAAATTCACTTTATTATCCTAGGCAAAGAAATCACGGTGTTAACTAAAATTTTAGCATGAGATTATAATTATATAAAAGGTATTCTTATCATATAAAATACATTATATACTATTAATCATTATCATATAAAATACATTATATACTATTAATCATTACTAGTATATAATAGATATACTTAATTTTAATATTTAAATAAAATAAATATATTTTAAATATTTTAGTAGGTTAATATGTGTATATAATCGAACTGAGCTTTTATCGAGCCAAGCAGAGGTGTGTTCAAGCTCAGCTCGTTTACTAAGCGAGTTCAAAAATGGAGTTCAAGCTCAGCTCGTTTACTAAATAAACGAATGATACTTGAGCTTTTAACGAGCCGAGTCCGAGTAGTTCACGAGAACATTTTGTTCAATAACCACCCCTACTTGCAGCCCTGCCTATGAGCCACCCTTCTCTTTTAAGATTCAGTACTAAACCAATATCCCCTGATATTCCAACTTGTGTAAAATTATCATTGAACAGCCACTGTTACAACATTGGTTGCTTAGTGTCAAAAACTGTTGTTTGTAGTATATGTAACATTCGTGTAAATCTATAATGGGCCATGGACTTATCGACTGCCCAAATTATAACTTTTTTTTATGGCCAAATAAATATAAAGAAAGACTGTAAAAGGGTGAAACTGGTGCCTGTATATATATTCACAGGTGCGTGTTTAATAACGCAGCAGCATCAAAGGGACCCACCACTCCCTCACTCAGAAGGCGCATGGCTGCACCACGTGAGAACTTCCTCGCAAATAAGAAACAGGGAGCAAATGTAGAATTGTTACGGCACCACTCGGTCCGGTACTCGGTCTCGTAGTAAACATGGTTGATATCCTGCGAATGTGCAACAACAAAAGTCAAGAAAAAAGCAGTGAAAGAGGGGAAACAAAAATTATAACTGGAAATTAATCGACAGGCAAAGAGTCTGCAGTATAAACAGAAACTTATGAAATGCCACCATAGTTTCACTAAAATAAATTTTAAGAATAGATAAATAGTAAGACAGTTATAACTATAATGATGGATCCTGCATCAGTGTCAGAAGTATAGTGAACAGAGCTGCATGAAGAGGGGGTAGAATAGTTCTTGAAAAGTTATGCAGGGGGAGCATCTAGGAAGCATCTTATATAATTTGAAATTTGATGATAGACAATGACTCTTTTGCCGATCATCTTATCATGAACTTAGATTTAATAACCATCCAAATTCAAAATACATTAAACTAATATCAATAAGAATCTTTAAGAGGCTTTAAAGATGGATTTCACCATCTCATCGTCAGGATAGTTCTAGTAAGGGGTTCCAACGTCCTAAAGTGGAGGAAACTGAATGATCTATTTGGTGGTGGTTTAATGACAGAATCTGGTGGTGTTAAGCAGGAAATTACTAAATATACTATAAAGCAATTGGGCATTTCCAGGCCTAATTTGTACATAGGAGATGCTATCCTCTAAGCTCTATTTTGGTATTTGAAGATTGCGTTTTTCCTGGCTTCTCTTACTAATAGAACTTCTCAGTTCTCAATTACCTCCCCCCATCTCCCTCCCCACACACGCACATACCCCCCCAAAAGGATAAATACTCTAGTATCAAAATGATGGAAGTAAAAATTGATCAATCATGATCGACAAGCAGACGAACTCTGTACATGTGGTTAATGGCCAGTGCAGTTAGACGGGCTTGTAGGCCTAATATGATCTAAGCTGTGCATTGCGTGAATTTGATTTTCAAGCCCCGTGGCACACCCTGAATTCGATTTTCAAGCCTCCCAAATGAATTTAATTGGACAAGGAGAATTGTTATTTTTATTTTTTAGGACCTGGGACTAGCTTGCCAGGTCGGATGAGCCCTAACTATGCTACTAAAGAGTGAGGCAGTAGCTTTGTAGGATACAAAAGAGTCAAGTACTCTATCAACAGCTGCTTGGAGCATTTCAACCAGATACACCACATTGTGGCATTTCTCATCCATCTCTATACAGACAATACTGCATAGGTCATGACCTATGCAATGAAAGAACCATTTCTATGTATCTGAATGGGGAGATGTCTATGAGCAGAGACAGAATGACATATCACGACCCATTCGTTGAGTGATGCATCATGAAGTATGTATTAAGCTTCAAAATAAGAAAGAGAGAGAGGAGGGGAATTAGTCAACACAATTCACCTTAATTTTTTTGATTTGTGGAGGGCCTGCATTTGCATAACTGAATGTGATAGGATGCCAACCTTTCCTTTCCATTTTTGTCATAGACTTGTTCCATAAGGTGTAGGTCAAAGCTCTCCGTTCAAGTTCATCTTCAAGGTCACTCATCTAACAGGGAAACACAAGGAAGAAAAATAGAATGTGATACCCAAAACAATGAACTTTTTAAGCTTCTAGAAAAAGGCTTGGGACTCATAACAGCTGCAACAATTTTACAAATTTTAGGATTGAGTAATGGAAACATGAAGAGCCATTATAGCAAATGGGAAAGATCAGCATTAACTATTTATGAATGATAAATTAATTATTAATGAATAAATGCAAAAGAGAGATCATCAAATAACATCCTTGGAATGATTAAAATACAATATCCAAGAGACAATACAATTAAAAGAAAAAACCCAAAATAAATTTAGTACTTACTGCAAGTAATGTCTGCACGTAGTGTTCATCCGGGATACAGTTGTGCTGTTTCTGAAGTTTCTGCATTGATATATAGACAGTAATTCAGAACAATTAATCATCTATATGGAAGGAGAAGAAACCGTTGAGAGGAAGATCACAATATATGGAAAAACAGGTGACTGAATAAATCTCTTGAATCATTTTGCATTCTATCAGTCTAACTGTTCAAAAGCATTCCATTATCAATGTGATACCTATCATGCTAATTGTACCCATGTTGAGGGTTGGGATTCACCATTCCATAGGTCCCATTCAATCATTTTCAATATAAAAGACTTACCCGGTATCTGTAGTATAACCATTCCACCCAGACCTTTGTTTGGAACATTCACTATATTTTCCTCTGGTCATTGAAACTCGAAAGTATAAGGTAGTTTTGTGGTAAATGATGAGACCCAACCACCAGGTGTATTTAGTATTACCATTCCACCCAAGAGGCAAATTTTTAGTATAGGCAATCACTAAGGAGGGTCCCATTGAATGATGGGACCCAACTACCCTTCAAGTATTTCATTCGTATGGCACAAAGAGGGACCAATGATGCTTCTTCCCATTCTCCAATCCTGACGTGAATATTTACATAGTGAATTGTCGGTATAATGACACATCCTCAATTAAATGGAACTATTAGTCAGATCTGTAACCAATTATTTAATTTATTATATTTTCAATACATACTAATTTTTTCTATCAAAAAGATTCAATCAGGAAGAACAGAACAACATTGGGTGGGGGGGGGGGGGGGGCTAAAGTCTTGCGGAGTGAAAAATAATAAGTTGGTGAAAGATTTACCTTCTTTAATCTTTACTAGTGATAGTAGTATATTATCCAGACTAGTCACTATAAAAGCTTTTATTTTTGGCATACATAATCTCATATATCAATAGTTATTGTCATTTAAACGTTCTTACTTGCCTAGGAAGGACTAGCGCCTACTCAGGGTTGAGGTGGGCACTCAATAAAGATGAGGTCACCTAGTAGTGCCCAAGCCACATCTACAGGAGTAACATGACATTAAAGGCTAGAGATGAAGGTAGCCAAGATCCCGCATATAGCTTAGCTGTTATTTATAAGAGCATAAAAAAATATATATATATACTAATTTTTTTTTTATTAAATAGATTTTGTGTAGAATGTTTTTAGACAAAAAAAGATTTGTATAGAATTTCTCTCTTCCTCCTTTATCCAAACCATGCTTTTTATCTTTCGGAGTGACAATCTAGTTTTAAGTATTCATTATTTCTAATTTCTAATTTTTAATCCCTTATTTAGTATTATATGGATATCTAAATCTTTATAATCTTACTAACCAATTTAAATTTTGTTCTACACATGGGATAGACAATGACTGGGCATCACCTAGACACTTTGATTACATTGCTTCCTATTGTCTAAATCTACAGTTCTGCTGTATCATAAATTTTTTCATGTCAAATTTTTTTCGTTTTCTCAACTTTTAGTTATATGTACAGAATCAACCCATTAAACTCCCTAATAATGGGAAAAATCTTAGCAGCTTCTAGTTAACATGGATTGGACCAGTTTATTTCTAGCTCAGGTTCTAGAGAATACTTCTTGAGAAGGACACAAGAAAAAACCTTATAATATGGGTTTGATTCTTGGAGATTAAGCAGACTGTCATTAATAGCTCTCAGTTTCTGACAAGCCCCACATATTATAGATTTCATGGAGGAACATGGTGCCTTTGTTTACTGATAGATGTCAAAGATTACCGCAACCTTCACCTCCTAAAATGAACATAAAAAGACAGGTATAACATAAAAAGGCTCTAACAGTTTCTTCTTAGAATAATTCTCTTGATCTCCACAGCATATCATGCGCTGGTACTTGCTGAATACTTTTTCTTGATACCCTTGAATTGCGATACAGAAGATGCCCTTTAAGTTATATTAGTAGTAGATTGACAGCATGAAAATATCAACAAAGTAATTGCAAGCAAAAGTGTGCTAATGCCTTCAAGTGAATCCTGAAAATCCATTTATGTACAACCTGGGTAGCCCTCGAGCTATCTTGTCATTTCTCCAGGCATGATTTTCATATCCACCTTTCTATTTACAGTTTAGAAGATGCAAGAAAGCTGAAGACTTCCATGAAACTGTCGTTTGAAGGGAAGTATTAATAAAAAGAGAACATAATCTTGGCTCAAAATCTGTAAGTCTAAGTCAGTAACTCCCACCTCAACATAAAAGTGGGATTTCTCCATCAGAGAAACCATTGTGAATCAAACACACCCTTGCACTGTCCCGCACTCAGGAATCATGTGTTGTAGTTCAAGATTAACAGTTACATACACATTTCAAGAATAAAAGAACCAAACAAAGATAGATCAAAAAAACTTTATAGAACACGTAGAGTAAGGGTTTAGATCGCAGAATATAGCCTGCATATAAGTATATAACCGGTATTGCTTGCATAAAACATTTGACTAGAGATGGATAAACTTCTCCCAAGTTGAATTTTTTTTCAAAAGGGTAAGCTCAATAAAAATTATTCACAAATGTTACTAACCTAGAAAGAAAAATAGATGTGTATATCGGGAAAAAAAAGGGAGAAAGAAATTTTGTTCTTTTTGACCAGGAGATCAGAGGACAAGATCACTTACAAGATTCTGCTTTCCCTTACTGTCTTCTACGGGAGGTCGTCGCTGCAAGTGAGAACCATTAAAATTTGTTTATTAAATAAGTCCAACAAAATGGAAAAGCAAATTTTAAAGTACAATATCTCAAAGGCAGCATTTTCCTGGTGGTGAATAACTTTATATACGGATTGCATTTGCTTTCTAATGATGACCAAATACAATTACATGTAAAATAAAATTCATAATCTACATACAGTACCCCAGTATGAATGTACAGTGGTAGTCAATAAAAGAAAAGTAGCAACTTCAATACATTGAAATATGGTTGAAATAAATGAGGTTCCTCATTGCATACCTTGCAAAATCTCTTGAAGACTGAAAAAATAAGTTCATCATCTACAACAACCTCTGCATGTCTTCGAACTAAAGTGATCCACTGAAATTATAAAAAATCAAATTCAAGTTAGTGCATAAAATATGGGTCAGTAGTCAAAACAAAATGAATATTCCTTTCTTGACTTGACTACAAACATAATGCATCTTATGCATGGGTAATAACCTATGGGATATTTGAGTGCAAAGACATCGGAGGGATTTCTGAGAATTTTCCTCTCCATGTCCTGGGAATTCGAACTCCACATTTTCCTCAGAATGCACGTTCCAAAGATAAGGCCCCTTACGGCCAAATATTGTGGAGCCATCTTTTTGCAGTTACTGTTCCCCGCACAAGATAAGAGAAAAACTGGGTGTCCCACACTTCATATATGATGAGGACAGCATGTTCTTGAATCAAAACACCCCTCCTGAGCTAGTGAACTTGTGACCAGACACACATCATTGGTTAGACATTCAGAGTCAATGAATTCAGGAAACCAAGCAAAGCTTAAAAGTTGCCTAACTCAACAAAGTTTTCATATTGACTTGGAAACTTGCATGAGCCAGAAGTGACTTAGTCAAGTCATGATATATACAATACAAGGGTTGAAAATATTTTAAATAATATTTTCCTCATCTAATTGGCCAATCATTTTTGCTCGAGTCAAGTTCTCTAGTCAGTTCGAGTCTGTCCTAAGTTTTTTGGACCTCAATGTGATGTTATCAGTCAATTAAACGAGAAGATAGAATTGAAACCTGGGATCCTTTTCGCCATTTTTCCTTTGGTATAATAGGTGACATCTTTGAATTGTAGCGATCTTCCTTTACGTCAAGAAAGCTAGAACACAGACAGATTACATAAAACTCAGCTTTACAATGTCTTCCAAATTCACAAGAAACACATAAGGAAATCTTATATTACCAAAACCAAATCAATTTTGGAATAGATATTGAATAACCTATATAGAAATCAGTGACCGTTATGCAGGGCATCATGGTCCTTCACCTACCTGTCCACAAAACTCCTTGGAGAAGACATCACATAGTTGTATATGTGGCTGAAGTTGTACAAAGGAACACAGCTGCATGATAAGTAATAATTAGAATTGAAAATCAAAATTAACTTGAAACATCAATCCTTCGTAGAAAAAATCATTAGATAACTACAGCAGAAAATAAAATTAGCAGACCAGTAGGTTGAGAAGAAAAATTAACAAACGGGACAGATAATATTAATGTACCTTATATTATAGTTGTCAAGGATAAAACATGGTAATTTAAAAATAATGAAAATGCCCACTTGCCCCCTAATACTACTCCCCCATTGGATATTTTTAAAATGAATCTCCAATCCAACTACTAATCTCTCTAAAAATATCTCAATTTCATCCTAGAAGCAACCTAGAGCCAAAGCCATTAACATTTCAATATCCACTCTTTTATTTCACATGTAGACATAGAGTTGTTAAAAAAAAAAGTGAATGGACATATAAGGCCATTTAAAGGGAGACAACACATTAATGATGAAACCACTCTTGGACATTGGACTTCCTTGTGATCACATAATAAGTAAGATACTTGATGTGTTATATACCACAAATTCACGGAAATACAGAATTGTATAAAGCATCATTGATCAAACTTGTGCACTGGACATCCTGAGTCAGCCTATAAATATATGTAGTTACAGAAGACTACAAAATGAGAGAACTGGAACCAAGGGCAAACATTTGAAGCAAGAATATGATGAGGAAACTTTAATAGAATTGGGAGCTGTTAGATGCTTTGGAGGTCTGTGCGTGCAAAGCAACTTAGACACCATCTATTATTAGAATAATAACTCCTCTAGGTTAACTCCAAATACAAAAGCGTACGGAGAATTACTAAAGGAGGTGAATTCAGTTAGGACAATATAATAGAACCACCAAAATTCTTAAAGAAACATCAAGATAACCAACATATGTAAACACAGCAGTTCAAATTATTAAACCTCAAGAGAGAACATGAACTGCAGTTCAGTTCAGTTCAGTTCAGCTCAGAAGACAGAGGACACCAACCTCTCAGAGAGAAGAACAAATCTCTGATTTGCTGGATCCTCAAGAGCTGCTTCAAACAATAACCTCTCTGCTGCAATCATACTCGATTCTCCCCATGCCACCTCCAACATGATGATGATCCAAATCAATTACAATTACACGACACCAATTCAATTTACAGGACTTATACAACAAATTTTAAAAAAAATATAAACAATTTACTGAAAAAATAAACAAATAGAAGCCTGTTATTACAGTATATCCGAATCAAGGATCACCTGAATGCTCTTTCTCAATTGTCGACCGTAAAAGAAGGCCGACCTCGTGGTTGATCGATCAAACACTAAACCAGGCTCCGAATGAACATAAATCGAGAAATTCGCTACATCAGCGTTCTGCAGACCCCCCAAAATCCAAAAAATGAGAAGAAAAAAACTTCAAAACCCTAGTTTTCTCTCTAAAAATACTGAAAAAAAAGGAAGGGAAGAGACAAATCACAAACCTGGAAGAAGCTCCCCCATAGAAAATCAAGAGGAAGATTTCTGCGAGCGAGAAAGAGAAAAGCAATCTTGGGAGGGCCTTGGAAGTGGTCACCCAAACTACGAGATCTGCGAGACAGAGCGATCGAAGACTGAAGCTTGGATTGAGAGAGGAATTTGAGTAGAGCGAAAACACAGATCACAGTCGAGGCAAAGATCACAAGCTTGGACCCGAACCAGAAGACATGGCGTACGGACAACGAAGGTCTCTTCTTCGCCATAGCTTCTTCCCGACCTCCTCCTCCTGCATAGAGAGACCAATAAGAACAAAACTCACATCCAAATATAGAATTCTTAGAGAGAGAGAGAGAGAGATTACATTGAAGGACGATTAGGCATTCAAAATGAGAAAGAAAACGCATTTTCGAGCTGTGTGTGTTCGTCTCTCGTTGCCGTTTCCGAGTTGCGTGCCATTTTTGGAACTCTCTTTTTTAGAGAGAGAGAGAGAGAGTCAAGAGAGATGACTTTAATGGCTGCGAAGACACCCGGAAGACGTTGGGGATTTCTGTTTCCGGGGAGTCCAATTTGGATGTGCATTCACAGCACACAGATCTAGTGTGGATTCACTAATTGATTGCCACGTACGGAAAATAATATGAGCAATAGTTCTCTCCACGTCCACGGGCGAGGAGGGAACTCTCACATAGCCACCCCTTCTGCTCAACATGAACTCGGGTTAAAGATTTTTAACCTTGTGGTTAAATTTTTTTATTTTTATCTTTTCAAAAACCAAGGGTAGATGTGTGAATCCTAGGGGTGACTGAATCTTAACCACTGATTAAATGGAGTTAAAAGGGAACACGTGACAAGAAAAGGAGAGCCGATTATTTTCCAAAAAATATCTACAAGTTGTACTTTTAGTTTTCACCAACAGACCTTTTTATCGGCTGGAGCACACAAGATTTGTGTGGTGACTTTCACACACAAACCGGACTCGTTTCGGGGTCGGTTTTGCATGACTATACTAATGAGGTAACGGGGAAGGGAAATGCTATTAAGGCTTAGGATACCAAGAACTAGGAGTATCCATTCCAAACGGCCCCCTTAGTTACTAATGAGGTAAGGCCGTAACGGAGGAAGAGAAATGCTCTTAAGACTTCTCAAGGTGACGTGGTACCCGTGTTTGAAAAAAAAAAACTCAAAATGGACTCGAGAACTCGTCGAGTAGAGCCAACTTGGAAAGTCTCTTATTATAATGAGAGAAACAAGGGTGAATTTTTGATTATTTTTTTCTTTATTTACCATAAAACTAATTATTGTAATATTCTATTTATATGATCTTAAGGGTATTTCAGTAAAATAATACATATTTACCCACTAACTGTCTGATATAGGATGAGAGTGGGACAATAAAGAAGAGTGTACACACTAGGGCTTTGTCCCAGTGGTAGTGTATCCCCTGCTTTTGAGGGAGATACCGGGTTCCATTCCCGAGAGGGTGAGAGTTTGTATATACTCTTCACTCGCCTACTAACTGAACAGATACTAACACCTAACCGGTGTTACGGCCTAAACATATATCTCGAACCAAAAAAATATATATATATAAGAGGGTTGGCTAATTTTTTTTATATTTTTTAGAGGCGTGCTAGTCTTACTCTCGGTCAAACTCTACTCTCAACTTCCACCGACCACCTATCCATTATCAAATCAGTAGTTATGGTGGTTAAATCATTATCTCTCATCAAGAATGGACAAGTGGTTGGTGGAGACCGAGAATAGAGTTTGACTGAGAGTAGGGCTAGCATTCCTCTATTTTTTTATATTATTATTAAAACAAACTTTAAAACCTATTTGGTTACTGGGATAGTAATGGACAGTTATAGATAACTTTTAGGTGACGGTTACTACTCCGTTTTTCTCTCCACTCACTCCACTACCACCTCTCTCTCCCAATGAAATTTGTAACTACTTTAAGTTTTGGTTTTGGCCTGCGAGTACCCATCTCTTTCATTGAATGAAACCGGCACAAACACACACTTCCCAGTACTCCCATACCCACAATGGTTACCAAGAGCAGCATGAGATGGCTGCGCAATCGGTTGGAATTGTGATGGTTTGATGAGGGACCGTACCAAAACCAATATTATTAGGTGTTGTGGGTAAGGCAATGGTGGTACGGGTGAGGATCTTAGCAGTTGGGCTTATAAGACGATCAATCCAGTGAAAGAATGGCCACTTAATTTCTGGGGTCAGCGCCCGAGACCATCTTCTCCTTCTCAAGGTGATACTTCTTTTAATATTTACTCTAAATTTTTATATTAGGTTCAATTGCTTTGTGAACATCCGTTTTGAGAGGCTTGGTGTAGACTTCTTTCTGCCACTCAACAAAAAAAGAAAAAAGAAATAAAACATAAGAAAATAATGACAGATTTGTCTTTAAATTTTTAATCAGCAAATCGGTAGGGGTTGTGTATTTAATCCAATACGTGATGCCCAAAACTCATAAGCTAATTTTTTTTTTGTGAATATCATTTAACTACGGTTAGTATCAATGGTTAGTGGTTAGCATTAGGGATTGGAGTTCTTCCCTTTTTTTTTTTTTTTGGTTGAATGGTTAAACACACACCCACATAGGCCAACACATCTTGCTACTCATCACCCACGGGGCATGGATCTAATGGGGGTGTTCACTGTTTACAACTTGACTCACATGGTGGGTGACAGGGTTGCACGGACAATACTGTGAGCGCAAGATTTTACCCCATTTCTTTTCGGGTAGGCCCTATGGAGGAACGACGCTAAAACCACATTTTAAGGTCTTATGGGTTAACTAGGAGTCGCCACCTACTTTTTCATGGGAAGCATGACCCGAGTTGATGGGATAGGACCTACGGTCTCAGTCATAGTCTAGGTTAGTGATTCGATTAATCACCGGGGAAGGTGTTAGGCACCCTGAGACTCCTATCTTACAATGGTTACCTACTCCCTGGGTATAACCCAAACAAATGTAAATTATAAGAAAAATGCTTAAGTCATTTAGAGTGTGTTAAAGGTGAAAAGACTAACCTAGGGACCGAACCCAATAGATGGGTTGCCTACATACCCGTCGGGGGGCGATCAAACCAGGTATAGTTTGGGTAGTACATTAGATTGTACTAGGGTTGGGGATGTGTGTGTGCACTGGAGTGGCTTAGGGTTTAGCTCGGGGGCTACGAAAATTAGCCGAGAAGGCTAAGATTGTACCCGAGTGGCTAAGGTTGCACCACAGTGGCTAAGGGTTGAGTTAACCATGATTAAAAGTATTAACCAAGGTCAAGGGGAGTTGCGCTGGACTGGCTAAGTCTGGATTTTTGTATTTTTGGATTTTGTATTGTTTTTGGGGGTTTTTTTAAAAATGTTTTTATATTTTTTTTGGATTTTTGAATAATAGTTTAGACTCGTTGCAGAGCAATGACTTAGGTTAGTCTACCCTAGATTTATTGAACAACTTAATCAAATTTTATAAAAGTTATGGATTATCCCAAAGATTAATCCCAAAAACCATATTTATTCTAAAGACCTAATCAGTTTTTGTTTCAAAAAATCATATTTCTCCTAAGTTAAGATGAATCTAATTATACTAATCTGTCATTGGACTAGAAGGAGAGTAAACTAACCTAATATTAGCTTAACTACTAATCAAAATTCAGCAAACAATAAATAAAGTGAACTAGCTAGAGTTACGCTACGTACAATGAAACTTATACTAGCATTAGATTACAAAACTAACCAAACATTGACATAACTACTAATCAACATTTTGTTACCAACAAGGCAAACTAACTAGAGTTAAAAAAAGGAACAAAGAAGCTAAGGTCTAACTTATATGACAAAACTAACCAATCATTGACCTACTTCTCAGAATTTCGTTACCTAACCAGACAATCTAACTAGAATTAAGCTATAAATGAACAAGTAACCTAAGGTCTAGCTTATACTAACATGACAACTAACCAAACATTGTCCTAACTACTTCACTTCTCAGAATTTCGTTACTTAACAAGACAATCTAACTAAAGTTAATCTACAAGGAATCTAAGGTCTAACTTATAAACTAGTTTAAACCTAATCTAGGTTAAACAAAACTAAAACAAATTTTTTCTTTAACTTAGAATAACTCAAGGACTACCTGGATTTAACTTGAGGCCTAGACTAGGATTATCCTAAGACTAACTTAAGGTTTAAACTTGGACTAGCCTAAGATTAGAAGGAATAATTAAGCTAAGTAAAACTAAATTAGTCACCAATCTACATTAGCCCGTCATTGGTTTATAAACTAACCTAGAGTTACCATGATGCTAATCTAAAACTCCAAACCAGCATTTAATTATCTAGGAAAACTAAACTGAAATATAAAACCAGAATTTTAAAAAACTAACCATAGTTAACTTAAAAAAACAAACTAACAATAATCAGGTTGTATTTACTTTAAAGCGAACCTATGCACTAACTTGATCACATGTTTTAGGCTAACCAACTTAAGAATCTAACCAAGCTATGTACAGATTTTAAAAACTAACTAAACTATTTACAGATTAATTAAAACAAATGTTACAATCTAATCAACACTAATCATGAACTAACAAAACAACAGATTTAAGTTAAACGGCGACTAATCAATAAAGAACTTGAAGAGAGGGAGAAGAGATCACCTGTCGTGATGTATAAAGGCAAGAAGGAAGGGGCTAACCACTGTAAAAGGAGCTGGGGAGGTCAACCAGAGGGAGGTTTGTCGGTGGTGGAAGGACAACAACTGTTATGGGGTGGAAGTGAAGGTCAGGGCTTGCCGGAGCTGGTTGGGCGAGAAGAGGGATTGGCCGAGCCTAGCAGTGTTGGCTATGCACTAGTGGTTTCATCGGCTGGTCGACACTGAAATCTACCCCAATCGATGATCTCTATGATCTAGAGGGGGGTGAATAGGTCTATCTAAGGATTTCTAACCAATTTTAATTTAGCAAGTTAATTAAGCAGAAATAAACATTCATCAACAAATCAACACAAAAGATTTTTACGTGGAAACCCTTTCGGAAAAAACCACGGGACCTAGTCCAGCAAAAAATCCACTAAAAGAAAGTTATCAAGTACAAGACAAGACCTTACTCAACACTGATACGACATTACGTTACTTGGTACAGAATCTTGCTCTTGAAGTCCACGAACCAGCAAGCTCGATCTTTGCCGCAGCAGATCCGGTTCCTCACTGGCCAACACTTCTCAAAGCTTCTTTAGTCCACAATCTCATAAATTCGATCTCCTTACTTGAAAGCTCCGAATCACACACCAGTCAATAACATTTTCAAGTGTCGAGGTTTGTTGAATCGATTTATCAAAACCAGACTCTAGAGGAATTCTAAAAGCATTTAAGATCTCACAATACAAGCACAAAGAATAATATTCTTGCATTCTCTAGAGTATATGTGAGAGGAGAGATCAAGGATGATCGACAACGAAGAGGAGAAAACCCTAGAATAGTTTCTTTGGCCTTCACTCTCACAAAATAATCAAATTCCCACGGATTAGGTCGTAGAGACCTAAACTTTCTTTCATGCTATTAATACAAGTAATATGGGTAAAATGGTCAAATAAAATATATGAAGTGTGCTTGATGTTTAATTATGTTTAAATGAGGTTTAAAATATGTAAAAGACTAAGCAATATGAAGAATCGAAAAAGAAATACAAAAAATAGAAGAAAAAAGGGGTGGTCGTTCGAACGATGCCAAAAAATCAGCTTTGAAACCCAAAACAGTAACCCCAATCGCTCGAACGGTTTGGGTCCATTCGAACGATTGTAAAGAAGTAGTTCAGAATTCAAAAATAGTAAGCAAAACCGTTCGAACAATTAACAACCGTTTGAACGATACCTCAACCGTTCGAACGATAAACAAACTGTTTGAACGGTCATTCGCAGAAAAGTCGGGGTTAAAACCCTAAGTTGCGACTTTTCAGGGTTTTAAACTCTCTACTACTATAAATAGACCTTATTACGAGGGTTTAACATTATCTAATCATTCTTAACCTAATTTGGCAAATGAGAGGAGAAAAACTTAGAGTTTTCAAGGGAGATTGCTTGGAGAAGGAGATAGATTGAATATTGTAAGAAAAGCTTGAAAATCAATATCAAGCCTTCTTGAGAGCGTTTTAGATTGAAGGGAACGATCCATAAGGTCGATATACTATCCAACTCAACTCTATTATGAATATATGCATGTTTAAGATTAAATAAGTTAGAAATGTTAGATTATTTGCTTGATTATGATGATATTGTGAGAAATGGAGTATGGATTATGTGTATTATGGATGTATATGATTTTGTAAGTATGAATTGAGGAAAACATGAAGTGTTATGTGATGTTCATGGTATGGAAAGATGAAATAGAGAATGAGAATGTATGTGGATGGATTTTGTGGATTTGCATGGTTGTGGAGTGATGAGAAATGAAGGATGTGAATATATGTGGATGAATTTTATGGTTTGTATGACTTGTAGATTGTTGAGAAATGGAGAATGGGCCAATGTGATGGAGGATGAGTAATTTAAAAATGGATGTGTGAATTTGATTATGAAATATGATAAGAATCATGATAAGGTTATATATGTGATTGTTTGTTAAATTATGCCCTAATTATGTTATATGGTTATCGATATTCAGAGAAGCCAAATCTTAGAGGAAGTCTTCCAGTTGAGAATTCTCTAACTAGGGAGATGTAACCTGATGGAGGATCGGAATCTAAGGGATGACTGTCTCGAATGTTAATTACGACACTATTGCACAAGTTCACATGTGGTAAGTATGAAGTCTCACAAGGGCACTCACTGAATTAAGATATGAATTAAGGTTACATGCATTGTTAAGCTGAGAAAGCATTGTTACGCTGAGAAAGTATTGTTACGTTGGTAAAGATTGTTACACTGATAAAGATTATTATGCTTTCTAAGACTGCATATATTGTTAAGCTACTCAAAATCATGTGTGCTCATATATGTATGATCTTATGATTCCAATTGCATATCTGGTAAAGCTGCTCTCTTGATTCCAATTATATATCTGGTAAAGCTGCTCAAAGATCATATGTATGTTCACATGTGTATGATCTCATAATCCCAACTACATAAACTGGTAAAGCTGCTCAAAAAGCATATGTATGATCGTATGTGAACGATCTCATAAGTCTAAGAGTCTCACAAGTACACGAGTCAGGATGATGATATGAAGTATTGTGCTCAAATGTTTGCTACGCACTCTGATTATGTAATTATGAGATTATGCTATTAAATATGGTGTTAACTAAGTGTAGGGATACTATGATGTTAGTTGGATTTTATATACACCGAGTGCTTTTGTAACCAGCCAGACTGTTGTCTTGGCAAGTGTGGAGCCAGAGTGAGTTGGTAAGCCTTGGGTAAAGGAGACTTACGAGGCAGAGGTAGAAGGTGATCCTTTTTTTCAAGGGAATGAGAGAGCCAGATCATTTCCCTTATTACTAGACAGTTGTGTTGGTTTGGAAAAGTTGTAATAGACCTTACGACATTTTATTTCAATTGGTTTTGATGTTGCTTAGAGTTTTATACTTTGTCAGATTTTAGTCATATAGTGGGTTATGTATATGTTGACCATAGACTTATGCAGGATGGTTTGGTTTTATATAAAAGTTTATTATTCTCATTTTTTGGAGACTCACGTTAGTATGTCTTGTATGTTATGAGACTTAAGCAGGTTTAAGAAATGCGGCGACCCAAGGTTCATTTTGGTCAAGGTAGGATTTGGGGTCGTTACATTTAGAGGGTGTATATATAGGCTTATTAGAGTTGTAGAACAACTAGGACTCATTAATAAGCAAGACAGGTCGACCCCAGCTCTAGAGTGGTCGACCGATCCACTAGGGGTCTACCGCTCGTGTAAGGGGTTGACCGGTCCTCAATGATCTCTCTGGAAATTTTTTCCATTCAAAATAGTGCAGGTAGCGGTCGAACAGTAGGCCAGAGGTCGATCGCTTGTCTTGATTGGTCGACCAGTTGGCTCTGGTTTTGCCTACCAGCATGATTTTACACCTACAAGACCAAAGACTTTTACCATAAGTCTAGACTAATCACTTAGGGTTATTTTTCAAGTGATCTAAGTCAATTACAACCTAGGTATTAGGTCACTAGGTCTCTTACCTTCCTAAATCCGGAAGCGAAGCTTGTATGTAGAATTTTTCAATCTTCTTCGGCTTCACCAAGCTTCATAAACCATGACAAGTTGGACCATGACATTTGACACCTCTAGACCTATGTTTTGATCACGGAATTTTCCAAACCGAATTAGGATTTACAGACACAATGCAAGAAGAGAAATAAAAAGAAGAAGAGGGAGGTGGCTGTTGGTCGGCACTTGTACTGGGCGAACCAAGGAAGCGAGAGTGGGGGCAAAGGGGGGGTGTTTTCTATGGTGCTATGGAGGAGACGGGGCTACCATGGTGCTGTGAGCTTGCAAGAGCTCTCTCTTGCTGCTCCCAAGGGTTTGTTCTCAGGAACTATACCAAATGGAGAGATGGTAAAGAGCTTGTGGGAGACATAGGGGCAAGGGGTGAAGTCACCGATCAAGAAAGGAGAAACTGAGAGGGTTTTGAGTGGAGGCTTGGTCGTGTTTCTTCTCCTTGGTGTTTGGGACTCTTGGTGGTTATTATAGACAAAGGTGAGAGTGGTATTGTATGTAATTTAGAGGTGAGATAGGTGGGAAGGATAGGGACCATTGAAGGTTCAAAGGCTAGGTTGTAGGGAGGTGTGCAGGCCACCTTACCTTGCGCAGCTGGAGAGTGCTGGCTAGGTTTTACACGAAAATGGGACTGCCCATATCTAGACGCCTTGGTCTCTACCACAAAGGAGACTTGGTTTGAGGTCACGGGTCTTGCGTAGGTGGTGGGATTGGGCCTAGGTAAGGCTAGGGACTAGGCCTAGGTGGGCTTAGGCTCTAGAGAATGGGTTTTGGCTGCAGACTTGTGAATGGGCTTTGGAGAATGGGTTTTGGCCATAGACTTGGGTATGTGCTTTGGTGAATGGGTTTTGGCCACAGACTTGGGTCCCTTGACCTTAGGGTTTGGTTGAACTAGGGGTTAGGCCTAGGGTAGGTCATGGTGTTGGGTGGCCTTAAGATAGGGTTTAGACATGGGCTTGATTTTGAACTTAGGGTTTGGTTTTGGATTTAGACATTGGCTAAAGCCTTTGGTTTAAGGTCATAGGTTTGAGAGAGAGGATAGGGGTGTAAAAATTGGGTGCTTATAAATACCATATTTCATTGGCTACGGTGATGTCTTTCGCTTCCACCACTTCCAATCAATTTGACCACCCTTCTTTTTACAGGGTGCCTTTTTCTCCCTGTTGCATAATAGAAGAATTATTTGTTGTTTCGGTTGCAGAGGTCTACCATTGTAGCATATTCATCGTGCAGAAATGTTCATATGTCTTCGGAGCCTATGTCTATTCTATTCGATGCAATCAAACACCACCATTTTGCTATTCTGTTGAAGTGTAAAAGATAGATGCGCGGATATCTGATTTAATTCACTACAAGTTCTCTACCCCAATTATTATGGTATTAATGTCACACTTATAGGAGGAATTACCTCACAAATGCCATATAGATCTAGCTAATTTTGTACCAAAAGAATTATCTAACGGTTTTATCTGTCTGATCAAACTCAGATCTCTTTCATTGTAGTTGGAAAGATAAAAGGCAAGAGTATGAGTCTATGGAGATGATGCATTTTCTACAAGCAAATGCAAATTGAACAGATGATGTTGACTTTCCAGATTATCTTTTTTTTTTTCCTTTTATTATTTAGTTTTAGCCAAATTGAGCCACAAATGAGGCAAGCTTCGAGCCGAATGAAATCAAGTCTATATCAAGCTCGACTTGTTTAAAATTCAAGCTCAAACAAAAACTTAGCTTGATCATTCAAACATAAAATGCCAGCTTGAAATTGACTCGAACAAATTGAGCTGAGATGAACTCACAAGCCTACTTGGCTTAATGCAGCACTGTGGACATGTTGGTCAGAAAATAATCTATACTTTGTAGATGAATACGAATGCTGTGGCACTATGTACATGTTCGTCAAAAAATAATTGTACTTAGTAGATTGCATTTATAAAAAAATGCAAGCCACTTTTTGCCTATAATATTATTTATTATTATTTTTTTTGGGGGGGGGAACTCGCGGTGTCCCCAAACCTTTGGGTCACAGGACTAAGGACAAAGAATGAACCAGTCATTAATGCTTTATTTTGCTAAAGGATATCGTTTATGGTATTGTTAATAGTCATTAGTGGTTAGTAACCAATGATTAGATAGTTCCACCTCCATCGGTTGGGTATTAGCCTTCGCAAGGTGTATAACGGACCACAACCCCCCTAAGTCAGGCCCTGAGTTCAATCACACCCACACGTCAACACGCGTCCTTCTTAGCCCCTACAAACCACGGTTAAGATTTCTTAACCCTTAGGGTTCAACAATCTAACCTTGATTTTTCGAAAAAGATATTTTTAAAAAAATAACCCTAGGGCTTAGAAATGTTAACCATAGGGTTTAATTTTTATAAAATTAATTTCTAAAAATCAAGGTTAGATTGTTGAACCCTAAGGGTTAGTAAATCTTAATCATGGTTAATAAGAGTTATAAAGGACATGTGTTGACCTGTGGGTGCGATTTAACTCTCCATGAGTTCAATCACGATTGGCTGTGATCCAATCTCCTTTTAGAGTGGTTGTGTGGGTATACCTTATGGTACCCTAGCAGTTACCTTAGGTATGATGTGTGATTTGCTATGAAATTTTTGAAAAAGAAAATGGTATTAAATATTGTTAAAAAGTTTTTTTTTTAAATAAAAAAAGGTTCTTTAATATTTAGTTGCAGAACCTTTCTAGTGTAAAAACTACACCAACAAAGGGTGGTCCGTTTTTATTGGACCTAGCCCATCTCACACTTTAAAATGTGAAGTGTGAACCTTTTGAAAACCTTAGGCAGGAGAAATGCCAATTGGATATGAAAGCTTCGGTTTGGCAAGATTCCTTTGATAAAAGAAATCCAACTCCAAAAGGATCCAATTAGGGGTGGCAATTGGGTGGAGCCCAGAGCCCAGAGCCCAGAGCCTAAATCTCCAACCCCAAGTTTGGGCTGATTGAGCCTGGCTTACTTTGGGCTGGGCTGGGTTGGGCTGGGCTGAGATTGGGATGGGATACAGACCCGAAGTTTAAACTTCAGGCTGAGCTTGGGCTTACCTTGGCTCAGCGTGGCACAAGCTCAGGTCACATTCCATATTATTTCAAACGTTTGGCTATCTCAACAAAGAAAAAAAGTGTTTTTTTTTTGTTGAAATGATATCACGTAACTAACACACATACTCTCTAAACACACACTCAGCCCGACCTAAGGTAGCTGCTAAGGTGCCATAAGGGGAAGTCCAAGCAACCACTCCAAAAAAGTGATACCTACACAACTATTTGAGATACAAAAGCTAGTAGAGTGCCAAGCCAGGGTTTTGTGTGTGATTGCATTTGGACTTTGTCCATTTTGGTTGGGTCTGTGTGTGGCTGCCTTAAGGTGTCCTAGTCTGCCCCAGTGGTGGCCTCTTTTTCTTTTCCACCCTTCTCTCTCCCTTCTCTCTCTCTATATTTTTTTTATAAATCTGGTTGGTTATCCTAAACCCCAGCTTTCCTCGTTCCAAAAAAAAAAAGTAAGAGTGCCAAGCCAGAGAGAAACTCCTTCAAATATTTTTTCTAAATATGGAGTAAGTTGTAGGTACCAAAAATATCAACTTCATGAAAAAGATTCCTACATACCCGTTGTAATGGGTAAAATTTGTAAAATGTAAGGGGCAAAGTGGGAAACCCCCACCAATTCAAAGCAACCAACCTAAGTGGGTTGACTCTTATGAGCTGGCAAATATCTTGCCTAAAGTCAAGAGTTAATGAGTGTTATATCTCAGGTGACATCATCATGATCACATAAGTCATGATGACTCTAGTTGCCTATAAATAAGCAAGAATCACCGGAGAGAAAGAAGAGGATGATGCGTGAAGGCAAAGGAGAGAGAAAGGTAAACTAGGGCTTGGGCCAAACCCCAAACCCGAAGGGCTATACAAATGACGTTAGCCACCCACCTGATTCTCTCAGCTTCATCTGATGCTCTTCATGGCCTCATGATCAATCACAGTCATCTGATGCTCTCTCAAATCGACCATTTCCGTTTGATGATTTCCATGATAGGTATTCCTGCTCCCAGATACTTTCATGTTTAGCTATATGATAATATGTCGATGCCACTCAACCGTTTGAGCACGTATTGAATGTGCACGTATTCCAAAGCTACGTCCTCCCAAGCCCCATCCTTCCGAGCTCTGTACCTGTATGTCCGAGCTTTGTACTTTCAAGCTACGTCCTGCCAAGCTTGAACTTGTCCTGAGAGTACTCAACCTGTCCTCTTGAGCTCTGTACTTCCGAGCTAAGTCCAGCCAAGCCCGAACTCATCCTGAGAGTACTTGACCTCTCCTACCAATTCCTCCTGAGCTCTGTACTTCTGAGCTACGTCCTACCAAGCCCGTACTCATAGTGAGAGTACTTGATCCGTCATTGACCAAGGCCGTCTTTGAATGAGCACGTCCCCATCCTTGTCCGAGCATGTACCCGTCCTGAGAGTAACATGTTTCGACCCGACCTGTCCGAGTACACTCCTGGATGAATGCACTTCAGGATGGACACTCATCCAATGCTTGCACATGTATATTGTACACAAGTACAATGCTTTCAACTGTATATTGTATACATGCACAATGTTTTCACTTGTATACTTGCATAGTGCTCCCGAGCAAGTCATGTATGACATCTGCCCTAGCCATCGCCTGTACAATGTTCCTGACTGAAAAGACCTTTGACACCCGACTACTATCTGACAACTGATCGACGGTTGCACTTTAAAAACAAAGGCCATACCTCAAGAACTCCCTAACTCTCTCTCTCTATCTCTCAATTTGACTTTATCATTTACTGACTAGAGCTTTCGGAGTGTCTTGACAGGGCGGAAGGACTCTCCCCATCAAACTTTGGACACACCTGCGTCCTTCAATTGCTTCTACCAGTCAAGCTAACTAGTAGAACATTGCCATGTGAAGCTCAACCAGAATTTCTTATTAGCCTATAGGTTTTCAACCTAAGGTAACTTCATTGATTTTAATGATAACACAATAATGTAATGATATTTATGTTACTAATGTCTCGATTGAATTTATGTGAAAATCAATCTTTCAAAAGCATTAGCAAACCATTCAAGACAAAATCATGAAAATGACATCATCCATGAAGAAAACAAGCCATTGGATCATGTTGAAGATGTTAAAGATTATTCAAAGACATGGAGATGAAGATTAAAGAAGAAGAATGATGATCATAAAAATGAAATCAAGATCTAAGATTAAGATTGAATGACAATGAAGACTCTCTCTCATGAAGGTTTAATGTTTTATATTATAGGTTGAGAATATTTAGGACTTATGTAAAAAGTCCTCAAAGTATTGAAAGTTGAATTGCTCAAAGCCTAGATTGACCATAGGATCCTTTAGACCTTAATTGGAAATCATTCTAAGGACCTAGAACATAATTTAAATGATAATAATCTTGATAAAGATAAGGTAATTGACTAAGGAAATCATCTCTATCATATAGGTCAGTTAAAGAGGAGATTTCAGAGAAAAATTAGTAATCTCGTCAACGAAATTACAGGGGCACTGAAATTTCGGCGATGAAATTGGCTTCTGAGCCACTGTTTTTATTTTGGCTCCATATCGGCAACGAAATTGTGGAGATCCTTAGATCTCGTCAATGATATCTTGCGGGAAATAGAAATTGCCTGTAACGACTAGTTTTAAACGATTAGTTTTGCATTCAATGCTATTCTAATGACCATAAAACTTCTTGGGCTATGAAATAAAATGATTTATGATCTAAAAAGAGAATTCCTATCAATCCAATCATTCTATTAATCTCTATTAAGCTTAGAATTCCAAATCTATTAAGATAACCCTAGAATCCCAAAATCTGTTTTCTTGAGCTTTCAACTCCAATCTTTGGGAGATCATTTAGTGAGTGTTTAAGTCTTTTATCAGCTCATCTAAGGAGTAAATTCGGATTGTATTCACACTTCTATAGCAAGTGTATTAAAATCAAGAATCATGGATTCTTGTTCTTGAAGCGGAGAGCTTTGTAAAGTCAAGAGAATGTGTTTTCTTGCAAGTAGGCTTGATCTTCGCTCGTAAGAAGATTGTAAAGGCTTGACTTTCGCCCGTGAAGAAAGTTGTAAAGGTTTGATCTTCATCTGTAAGAAGATCGTGCAATTAGTAAATCATGGTGAATCCTCGAGCAGAGAAGCTTAAGGCGGGGACATAGGCGGGATTGCCGAACCTCGAGAACAATATCTTGTGTTTGTTTTTTCTTACTCTTCTTAATTTATTGCTTCTTATTGTTTGTATAGTATTGTTAATTTCTATTCCCTTTTAATTAATATAATTGAAATTCCGCTTAAGGGATTAGGAAGAGATTTGAATTTTCCATAGACCCTATTCACCCCCGCTCTAGGGTCCAATCCTTGGGCAACATTTCCCAGTACACCCGTAATATTGTAAAATTGAGGCCAGCTAAAGCCATATGGCCCATAAATCATAGCTTCAATGGCTCTCCTTGGGGTACATCAATAAAGCTCGAGAAGTAAGCTCGAAGTTCTGATGGAGGACCGGAGAACCAATTGGCATATGATTTAGAATTCTGTTGAAGTTAGAAAAATGTGCTCAAGAAAAGAATGTTGCTAAAGGGCCTAAACCCTAACCCTATATATATATTTTTTTGAAGTTCACGTCAACATTTTCTAAAACCTGAGGAAGGCATAAATTCTAGGAGGTTGATGCTAACAATGTTTGGGGTTTGATTTTTCTTGTTACCAACCTTTTATATTGATTTTTCTAGTTTATTGATTTGTGTCCATTTTTATTGAAGTAAATGCTCGTGGGAAGATTGAGTCTAAGAGCATCTACAATGATGTCAGTTTGTTTGGTATAGCTAACAGATGCCATATGAAATATATTCCCATGACATCTGACAATGTTTTTAAAAGCTACCGTTTTTGCTTTTTATTCTCCAACGTCTAGATGTTAGCTATTGTTAGTGATGTCATGCTTTGTGTTATCAACGTTTAGATGTTAGCTACCGTGTATTATAGCCTTGGGATACGTAGCTTTTTGTCGTTTTGCACAACTAGGATAACTAAACTGGTTGTCACAGTTGACAAGCGTTCTAGCGTTTGAACAAGTTACCAATAGACTAAGGGTGTGTTCGTTTGGGGTGAAAGTGGAAGAAAGTGAGTGAAAGTGGTGGAAAGTGGGTGAAAGTGGGTGTTCGGTTTGAGGGAAAGTGAGAGAAAGTGAAATCTCAACTTTCTCAATAGTGTTTCACTTTCTCTCACTGTCACCCAAAATGTATTCCATCTTTTTGAAGGAATTGTGAGAGAAAGTGAAGTAAAAACCTCACTATTCTCATTCTACCCTTTTGCATAATTATATTCTTTAAAAGAGTAAGGGGTAATTTTGAAAAAAATTATACTTTCCCCTAACACTTTTCTCTCAAAACAAACACACAAAAGAAACTAAACTTTTCTTTTACTTCACTTCACTTCACTTTACTTTCTCCTACCCATTTACCCTCCAAACGAACACACCCTAGAGGGCAACGTTGGAGAAGGTGTGGCTTTGCTACCTACCACCACTGACACAAACAGTGGACTAAAGTGCAACGTTGTAGATACTCTAGGCTAGTAGCCCTTTAAATTAGGGAGGTATGGTTTGGCATGGCTGTTGGATCGTGAATCATTTGATTGATTAAGGCCGGTGACTAATGGACGGGCACTTTCATAGATCTAATTAACTTAAGCCGGTGATCTAATGAAATGAAAATGACCATATAATCAAATAAATTATTTTGGAGAGTAGAAACATTTTGGTAGTATAATTCACGAGATTTTTGGGTTACATTCTATCCAAATTAACCACAACATTCATTGTAAGACGTGATTACTGCACCATTTTTAGGGCCCATGATTATGGCTTATAGTGTGATTTGTTTTGCTTGACTGTGAAATTCAATCTTCCTAGCTAGTATGATGAGATTCTGCAGTGGGGGTTCCAACTTCCAACCAAACTAAGTAGTCCCATGTGTATTGCCTTGGGTGATTACAACTTTTAAGGGTATGAAAGCCAACTAGTAACAAGATAATGGTTATGATTGAAGACATTTGAAAGAAATATTGCATGACAGCATGAGCTAAAACTAAAAGTACAACAGAAATGAGCAAGCACAGTCAGTTGGGCATTTCTGGTTTAATACCCGACGATAGCCCGACCCTATTATTGATTGGTTTGGGATATGCTAGCCGCCGACTGTCACACTGGGGGTGCCTCAAATGGATAATTACCCAATAGAGGGTTTATTTCACATTAACACACCTCAAAAGCATGCCATTGCAACAACAAAGGGATATAAAAAAAAACTACAAGATCTACCTCAAAGTTAGCTGTTTGATTATGATTTGCAGAGACAATATTGGAGAGTAAACAGATCTGGTTCGCACGTCAGAAGCACGTATGACTGGATATTAGTCTCAATGATCAATCCTAATCCTGATTAAAAGGGTGTATGGAACTGCCATTAGAATCACTCCTGAGCCTCCTTAATGAATGATTTACTACTTGAACTAGTCAAAGATCTTAACTTGCTTGGAACTTCTAACATATATTATTTACTTCTGATTAGTAGCTAAATTCTAATTATTGCAAATAAAATTGACAAAGGCAAATATGGATCGCATTTGTAATGTAACAAAGCAAGAACACAAAGCAAAATACAAAATGGCATCCATCGTAGATGGAGTAGCAGACTCAAATACATCAAAGAGATACATTAAAAACTATAATTTGCAGGCTCTGACCCTTCAACACATTATATTATATAGTTCACTGACGCCTAAACTAAGTAAGCGAAGGCGAACACAAAGTTCAAGAACCAATGAACAAGAAATTGATGGGTCAGAACAGAATTGAACATGGTAGTTATCAAATTAGATCTTTTAATTTGCCGTTGCTTCGGTTACTGGGTTGAGATATATTAGTGTAATGTTGTCTAAGGCGGCCTTAGCAGCCTGGTTCTGGGCTATCTCTTTGTTGGAGCCATATCCAGTTCCAACCACACAGCTATCTACTATAACATTGATGATGTGATGCTGCTCCCAGTAGTCCTCGTTGAAGTTGAATGGCAGTCCCTTCTTTTGACAAAACACCTGAAGCTCAGTCTTCGGATGGATCTGTAGCTCCTCGGGACTAATCAATGGCTCTAATAACCTCATGAATACCTGTCCAAAGATCAACACCTAGCGAGTGAAGACTACATAAGGGATTCAATACACATTATACTTAGGTCTTGTTCTTTTTTTTTTTGCAGGAATTGGAGGTGAGAAATCGTAATTCCTAGGAATTATCATTCTTATGTTGTTCTTTAGCTACTCATTTTCAGGGATGACAATCCAGCAAGACATCAAAACTCGCAAAATAATAGATTTCAAGTCTCACAAAAAATAGTGGGACTTGAAGTCTCAGTTTTGTTAAGTGACTCGAATTTCCTGGACTCAAGTGCCCAATGACAAGACTTGTAAAGCCCCACTTTTAGGGCGTGTTCTTTTGCTGAGACTTATAAAGCTTCACACTTTACACTTTGTCGTGATAATTGTTTAGGAAATTTGAGTAATTTTATCAAGATTTCTAACAAAATTAGTTATTACCATCGTGAGAATTCAAGCCTTATCAATTTTATGAGATTTGAAATCTTTCATTTTATTGCATTTGAAGTCTTACACTAATAAACCAAGAGATAAGAGCACGATACATCTAGCGCATAGTTCTCAAAAGACAATGCATATTGTCAAATGACAAAACTTGCAAAGTGTCAGACTTTACAAGTTTCAGATTCTTAGCAAAAGAACGGATTCTTGTTGTAAAGTGTGGCGCTGTGTAAGTTTGACACTTTGCAAGTTTTGTCATTTGACAATATGCATTGTCTTTTGAGAACTAGATGTATCACGTTTTTCATCTCTTGGGTTGCAATTCCCATGAGACTTCAGGACAATGAATGATTTCAAATCTCATAAAAATGGTAAGACTTGAAATCTCATAATGGTAAGAACTAATTTTGTTAGAAACCTTACTCAAATTTCCTAACTACCATAACAAAGTTCAAAGTGTAAACTTTATGTCTCAGCAAAATAATGGACCTTAGAGAACTTCCTATGTGGGTGTTATATGATTAATTCATTTGAACTCTACAACAAGAGTCTTATTTGGCCAGTACATAAAAGAATGGGAAACAAAACAAGAATGGGAAACAAAACACGCGCACACACATACACATATACATACACATACGCATACGCATACCTCCCGCACAGTATCTAGATTATGTTTGCTGTCCATGAAAACAGCTCCAATAAGGGACTCGAAGATATCTGCAAGAAACTTGGGTGTTTTGATAAGACTGTTGCAATGCAGGGGATAACTGTAGATTTCCTCCTTGAACACTTTAATCTGGATTTGGTAATGAAAAAAGCTAGAAGTATCAATGAAATTTCTCAAATTTTACAAACAAAAGTAAGCTTTCCTAGCAATGAAGCAGAGACAGGCATTTACCTATGTTTGGTTGCCAAGAAAATAGGTGAACACATAGAAAAGAAAAGAAAATTTTGGATTTCTAATGCAATTCTTACTTGTATTTTGTTCAATTTTTTCTCGCTAATCACTTATTTTCTCGGCAACCAAACATAAGGAATGAAATATGACCGCAATCTACAAAGCATTACTACTATTTTTGGTGTGTCATGAGAGCACATTAGATGTGTCAGTGACGCGCGTTAAGTGGGTGTCACACTAGCACCCCAAAAGAAACTAGGGCAAAGAAGGATGATTACTTGTTCCTTGAATGACTCATTGCTGAAACGGAGGTATGGATACAATTCATGCTCGACGGAGATGCGTGCAAACTTCTCGTTACTAACATTGGCAGAGCGGAGAGGCGTTAGGCGGTCCTCCCCAAGTTCCGGGTAGTCGAGGAAGAGCTTCTTGGACATCAACCAATTGATCACCGCGTCTCCTATGAACTCTAGCCTATCATAATTGACACACTGGTTGCTAGATGGATGCGTTAACGCCTCTTCTAACAACCTTGGGTCACTGAATTCATAGCCCAAAATCGTCTCAACGCCCTCAAAAGGCAAAGGATCTATCGATGTCGATGTACTAGTTGAACATTTCTTCTTCTTCTTCCTTTTCTTCTTTTTGGCAACTAGGGATGCGTTTGGGCCATCAGGACCTGATAAGTTGAGTTCATGAAGATTTTCATCAAAATCTTCGTTAGTGTTCATTTTTTGGAGCTCTTATGCTGAAAGCTGATTCTTCTTCCTTCACAATTTCCTATCAAACTCCCATTGCATTCTCGGTAGACGTGAATACTATTGGCATCTTATAAGGTTTTAACTCTTACAAATGTTAGTAAAGTGCTATAATTAAAAAAGTAAAGTGCTACAATTAAACAAGGGGAAAGCTGCCTCGGTTTCCATCTTCACTACTTTCTCGTGATGTCCTCACTTTTTTCGAGTGGATTAAAGATTCACCATTTAAATCCTCTCCTTCAAGAAGTGAGGACACGTGCTCCTTTCCTAGAGAAGTGGGAAGAGAGAAATTGGGCAGCATTATCTATTTAAAGAAAGAGGCATGATGCCCCTACTCTCTCCAAAAACTAACACCGGTGAAAATAATGACAGGTATTGGTTTTTGACGAAAAGAATAGTTTTAAATTTTTTTTATTTTTATTTTTATCAAAGCCATTCAGGGGGAGTAGGGGTTTGACAGATTCCTACCTGCTTATTTAATAGAAAAAGAAGGATAGGCACTGTTTTTTTTTTTTGGCTTAGAGTAGAAATGCATGAGAGTTGCATAGCTATTAAAGGAGCAATAGTTCGTTCTCACAGAGCCCTCCTAATTGCCCTTGAACTCTAGTTAAAAAGTTTTAACCCTTGTGATTATATTTTTTAAAATTATATTTCTAAAAACCAAGTGTAGATGCTCTAACCCTGAGGGTTTGTGAATCTCAACCACAGTTAAAAAGGGGTTCAAAGGGGACATGTGGCAAAAAAAGGGGCCCGAGATGCCTCCCTTCGCCCGACCAGCGAGAAGGTGATTATTTTTCATTAAAAAAATATAAGAAAGTTTTATGCTAGCTCAGGGTGATAATCTCCCAGCTTCTAAGAGTACACGTGGCACACATTGAATCGATGGGACCTAAAGGGTGGGTCTGATTAGACCCACTCAATTCATCTTAACTTTGGTTTATCAAAATCCAATGGGGGGTACCCATCAATCAGTAACCCTATCCTCTGCTTGTGTTCCAAGGAATACTTTGTCCTTGTTAGACCATCTAGATGCCCTACAACGTATGAAGATGCACTTGTCCTAGAAGGAGCAAAGAAAAAGGTGGTTCGAAACTTGTGGTCATAGCCCACTTTCACTATTCAAGTAGCTTTTTGACAAATATACATCACTTTTGACTTTTGAGGCAAAACTTCTCTGCTAAGTTTTCTATATGTCTATTCATGAAATAGTAATATATGATCTAAGTAAAATAGACAGCAATTACCATCCATAAACACCATATGAGGGTGCATAGTGAACAAGCAATGGTTGGTGTGAATAAGAGAATTTATCGCCTTTCCTTTTGGGCCAGCCCCTATGGAGGAACGATGTTAAACGCCTAAAATAAGAGTCGTCGCCTATTTAATTAAGAGAAAATAGGATCCCAAATATACAATGGATAAGGCCTAAGGTCCAAAATAAGATTCTAGGTAAGCGATTCTTTTAAGCCCCGGGGAAGGTGTTAGGCATGCTAGGGCCCCCATCCGGAGATGATAAGCTACTCCCTATATCTAAGCCAATTAAAAAAGAAATTCAAATGAAACTTAAGTATGTTATTTAATTATACTAATTAAGCAAATAAAGCAAGATTAAAGGGAAAAGGGAAACAAATCCTAGATGAGCTGGACCCGTTAGAGCTGCCTACTTACCTGACTTGGCGGGATCAAGCCATAGTAGTTCTTACAAGCATGCCATGTACGACGCCCAGTTTCCACCGCCCCCTCCCCAATAGGCTACCCCTTCAAGACTTCTAGCTCTTAGGTTCTTTTTATACGACTATTTTTGATGTATGGGCGAGTTTCCTCCTGACTGTTTCTTGACTACGACCTCATTGGTTATATTTTGTACTAGCTTCCGGCTAATTATTTATCTAATTATCTCGGTTATGGATATACATGGCTTGTTTTGACTTTTATGCTATCTCTTGATCTTGTGTAGTCCCTATTATGCATCTCTACTAACCATGTGAATTGTTTTGCAAGAAGTTTGGGGTAATCATTTCTTTTGTGACCGGTGTTCTCCCTTTTCCTTCTTCTTTTGAGTCTGGTTGGTTGTCACCCAGGTAACATCGTTTCATCTTCTACTTTGTTTTATTCTTCTCTTACAGTGAGGACAATGTCATGTTTAAGTTTGGGGTTGGGATATGATTTCATCATATAGTGACTAGGCACTAGGGTAAGACATGCATGCAAATACATTTTGAAAATTGATCTATTTTGAATCTGGTAGGGCGGAGATGTCGGAGCCTCTCAAGTTTTGTCCACGTTTGCTCGTGTTTCGGGGCTGCAAGCCAATCTCCAGAAATCTCAGGTTTTTTTTGCTAATGTGGACTCTCCATGTCGCTCCAACATTTGCTCCATTTTGGGTTTATCAGCAGGTTCTCTCCCAGTTAAGTATCTTGGAGCCCCTCTTGTGTCTTCTAGATTAAGCCAGGTGCAGTGCCAACCGCTTGTAGACTCTATAGAGCGTAGAGTGAGGTCGTGGAGATGTCGGAGCCTCTCATATGCTGGTAGGGCGGAGCTCATCCAATCGGTTCTTAGCGGTACTCATCTTTATTGGTGCAGCTTGTTGTGGCTTCCCCGTGAAACCATAACCCGAATTGAAGGGCTATTTCGCAAATTCCTTTGGTCTGGTGCTGATTTAGATAAGAAGGTTCATAATGTGGCGTGGTCTGAGGTCTGCAAGCCTAAGGCGGCCGGTGGATTGGGTTTTAGAACTGTGGAATCATGGAATGTTGTCTCGCTAGCCAGGCAGGTGTGGCGTTTAGCTACAAAGATTCCATCCTTGTGGTGTGAGTGGATCCAGAAAAGGTATCTTCTTGCCGACTCAATCTGGACTCTTCGGGTTCCTAGCTCTTACTCTTGGGCTCTTCGGAGTGTTCTTCGAGTTCGTTGCCATTTGGAAGGGCTGGTTCGCCATCAAATTGGGAGTGGGAGGGAAACCTATCTTTGGTTTGACCCTTGGCACCCTTGTGGGGTGATTTGGAACAACCTTAGTGGGTTGAGTGCGGGACAGAATAAACTCCAAAAAGTCAGTTCTGTGATGGTTAATGGTTCTTGGTGCCCTCCCCGTCCTCACTGTACTTCCCTTATCCAGGTTTGGCAAGGTGTGGAACATATACCCATTCTTCATGGGCTTAACTCAGACCGTATTATCTGGACCGAAACAGCTAATGGGTCTTTCTCTCTCAAGTCGGCTTGGAGTAAGTTATATGCGGAGAACCGACACATAGCTTGGACTGATCTTGTATGGTTTTCTAGGGCTATTCCGCGACATTCATTCATCGCTTGGTTGGCATTTCGAGATGCCTTGCTTACCCGGGACCGTCTGTTGCGAAGGGGTATCATTCAGTCCGCTCCTTGTGTGTTTTGCAGGCAGCACATTGAATCTAGGGAGCATCTATTTTTCCGTTGCTCCTACTCGGACCAGGTCTGGAGGGCTATTCTTCATCAATGTTGTTTCTCCCGCCGCCATGCTAAGCCGTGGAGAGCCGAGGTTTCTTGGCTAATGAAACACTTTAGGGGGGGTGATCTTCAAAACCAGGTTCAAAGGGTGGCCTTGTGCGCCTCTATTTATCATTTGTGGTGTGAGAGGAACCGTCGGATCTTCCAGAACATGTACCTGCCGCCCCAGAATATTATTGCTTTGATCGTGACTGACACCCGGCTTAGATTCAAACCTCTGTCTTCTCTAGTTGTGGATTCTCCTCGTGCGCGCGCCTTCTTTGCTTCTTGGGATATTGGGGTGATGCTCACCCACCCCACCTCTGTCTGGTGTAAATGGAAGGCCCCTCCCGCGGATCACTGGGGTATCAATACTGATGGGTCGGTTCGCACTACTATGGCTGGGATTGGGTGCGTCATTAGGAATCACCTAGGGGACCCGCTGGTCGGCGTGGCAGGAGGGATTGTCCCAGGCCCAATCTTGGTTGTGGAACTGTTGGCTATACAGCGAGGTTTAGCCGAGGCGGTTAGTAAAGGCCTTAGGAAGGTTGTGGTGTTCTCGGATTCTAAGGGAGCTGTTGATGCTATCAACAATCGTGTGGAGTGACCTTGGGAGGCCTACCAATGTCTTCTTCGCATATCGGGTCTAATGCGTCTTTTTAACAATGTTATTGTGCACCATGTGTTCCGCGAGACAAATAGGGCTGCAGATTTTTTATCTTCCTTTTGTCATCGTATAGAAGAGGTCATCCTTGACCCTAGGGAATTCCCCAGCGTGCTATCCCGTTTTATTGAGGATGACGCTAGGGGGTGTAATTACGCGCGCATGTAATTCCTCTTTGCTTTTTATTCTATTATCCTTTTTCCAAAAAAAAAAAAACAAATTGTGATACACATGTTATAATCCTCTAATTATCAATGGGCTTAATTCAAGAACACATGATTCCAAATAGATACAATTCCTACCATTGACTGAAATATATATGCTGAAAATCTGTGAAGTCATAAGTCACTTTGAAAAATTGCACAAGCACTCTAACACATTGTCTTGTGGGGTTTGAAACCAAATTGATTAGTTGATGTTTTAATACCTCTAAAGAAATTAGGTGACTTAGAAATTGACACCACCCCGGCAAAATTGAAAAATTCTTTATGAAACAATAGGTTACCTAACAAGGTTTTACACTTAGTAATCGGGCCTCCTACCTCACTAAGCAGAGATTATTCACGTCAAACAATGTAAACTTTGGGATGGATAAAGAATCACAAAAAGAGAATCTTCACTAATCATTATTTATTCTTTGAATCGAACTCCTACCTACTAACCGAGCTTCCTGCCTCACTAAGCAGAGAGTGTTCGTATCAAACAGTGGAGCCTATTTGACTAGTCTGAGTTCGGAGCCTATTTGACTCAAGTTAATAAGCCCTAGGGGTGTCTTAACACTCGGTGCCCTAAGACCTTCTAGTTTGGGAGTAACTGAACTAACACTTGCTACATGAGTTGTCTAAGAAAGCTAAATGAACTTAAACTCTGCATAGTCCACTCATTTAAGAAAAATAAAGAAAAGTGTCAAAAAAAAGTCAAGGGGCGGTTGTTTAAATTGATTGGAAATCTGATAATAGAAGGGGTGAGAGAACAATTGTTGAGAAAAGAAATTGAGATCACATATCCAATGAATAGTCACACTACACATCAAAGGAAGCCAATGACCAATCTTTAATAAGCATAAATTTTCAGAATTGGGGAAGCTTGTGTACTTTTGTAAATGTGGAGAGTCGAGAGTGCAAACCGATTAATAATAAGGAGACTATGCCATATGTATCATGATTCTAACGATTTGAAACGAAAATTAGTTAGTCTTTTAGTCATTGCATGTCATGCCTGAGCATATGTGCAGAACTGCAGGGAAGTAATGATGTTTGTGGGTATCGTCACTGGTAAACCCTCACGAGACTTCACTCGTCCGGTAGGGCCACCTAGGGGTTTAAAAGGCTTATTGCATATGCCAAATGCAACTAGAGATCCCACGAAAGGGGATGTAACTTAGTTTAATTTTTTTTATTATTTCTATTGCTCGAGGACTAGCAATATGTAAATTTGGAGTTGTGATCGGTGCTAACTATTACACATTTACTCACCTCGAACTGTATTTATTAGTACCTTATGATTTTTTTTTGGGATAATATTACGGTACTTGGTTGCTCTTATGTAATTCAGGGTCATGCAAGGAAAAGAAGATAAAATTGAGGAATTATGAGATCACAAAGTTGAAGAAGAACCTCATTAGGAAAAAGGCCAACAAAAAGGAAGGAAAGAAAAGAAGAAAAGCCACAAACGATAAATCGTAGCTTAAGGACGATCGATATCCATTCAGAACAGTGACGATCGATCGTAAACACTTAGCGATCGATCGTCCACAACCCCGTAGCCAAAGAAGAAATATCAGGAAAGGACGATCGATTGTCCCTACTTGACGATCGATCGTCATTAGTGTTTTTGGGCCTCGGAACCCATGGACAAAAGTTAGAAATTGCTTCTTGAAGGTTTCAAAAGTCAGATTTTAGCAACTAGGAAGGGTTCTCTATAAAAGAAAAAGTTATCTGCACTAAAAGAGGTTCTGAATTTTGCAATATTGAAGGAAGGAGGCTTTGGAGATCTGTGAAGGTTGGGAGATTTGTTCTTCGCGTTCTTCATCGAAAGTGGTGTTTCTTGACCTCAACATGAACTAATTTCTTTTTCTAGGGTTTAGATGAAACCCTAGCCAAGTAACTGTATCCCTTGTATTTTATTTAGGTTTTCTTCTTGTATAAACAATAATTGCATAATAAGAGAGTTGTTATATAACCGAGTTTATAATCAATTTCAATGTGATCTTATACTTGTCTTAGGTTTTATTGAGTTGAGATTGAATTCATCCATATCTTCTTTCTTTGATTGTTGGTATGAATTTTATGCAATTGGTGTTATTATCGATGAATTAGATTATAGGATATTTTATGCCTAGGGAAGACGAGTGATGGCACAACCCTAGTTTAGTGTGTATCACTCGTGCTGACCAAAGATAGGATATACCTAAGGTTTGATCCCTGAAATCATTCTAATTTTGATGAGTTAAAACTTGTAGTCGATCTCATCTCTATTGTTTATGTTTGGAAAAGCCTGAATAAATACTTGTGGATGTAATTATGAGGCTAGTGGCGGATTCGAACACCCTAGATTTTTCCTCACCGATATATAACCAAAAGCTCTTAGTTTAATTAGGATTAATAAAATCTGATAGTTTAATTAGGTTAAAATCAATCAATCTTGTTACTCATTGACTTAGACTTAATCTGGAGAAAAAAATGCAACGAAACCAACGTAGTCCTCTGTGGTTCGACACCCGATAGTAGTCATTATTCTAAGGAATTGTAGCTATTTAGAGGTTTAATAAATTGACGATCAATTTTTGGCGATGTTGTCGGGGATTGCTGGAATGGTTTAGTTGCTTAGTTTAAAAGATTAAGTTTGTGTCAATCTTATTCGAAAAAAAAAAAAAACCACAAAAATATTTTTGCTGATCTCTAAAAACTCTGTATTGCAGGAACCAAATTGTTTAGATTGGAAATAGTGCTTTGCTTGAAAAGTTTAAAAGGACAGCTGTTGTTCTGCAAAAACAAAAGCTACCATAATTCTTAACTGCCGGAAGCACTGTAAGCATCCTCTCATCTGTAGTGAATTATTTTGTAAATTGGTATTTGTCGAACATAGAGTATGCCTCTAGAGTATATGCACGGTAGAGGGTCTTGTAAACCAGAGTTAATCCCTATCAATTCAGAGTTAGAGCATACCGTTAGGCTTCTTAAGGCTTCGGCCTGATTTTACTCCAACCTAAAGAATACTCTTTTCTCTGCAATGACAGAAGAATAAGACCCGAACAAATCTTTGAAGGAATAATTTATTCCTTCCACCAACTCCTCACCCTCCTGCATCAAATTGCCAGTGACCACAACAGTCCACTATGAGATCAAGCCCATCACAATACAGATGTTGCCATCTTACCATGGGCTTAGAAATGAGGACCCATATAAGCATCTGGATGAATTCAATGAGATTTGCACCACCCTCAGGTTGCAGAATTTTTCAAATGATGCCCTTCGGCTGCGTCTCTTCCCATTTTTCTTGAAAGACAAAGCCAAGCATTGGCTTAATTGCTTAGAGGCCGACACCATCCATTACTAGGCCTAATTGCAACAGGAATTCTTAAAAAAAATTCTTTCTTATAGGCAAGACAAATCAAATGAGGCGAACCATCATGAGTTTCACTCAAATCGACGGGGAGCTATTCCATGAGACATGAGAAAGATTCAAAGAGCTTCTTTGTAAATGCCCCCATCACCAAATCCCTAAATGAAAATTTTTCCAATCATTCTATGATGGATTGATACAATACAACCGACAGATGGTTGATGTCTCTTATGGGGGAACATTTATGATTAAGGGTGAATTCAAGCATGGGAATTATTCAAAAATCTGAGTGAAAATTCTTAACACCATGCTTCCAACAGTCGTTCTGAGAGACAGCCATCTACCTCCAATCTTAAGAGAGACATCAATGAAGTGAGAACTTCTATTGATATCTCATCAAAAGTGGATGAGTTGTCTTGCAAGTTAGACCAACTCATGGTTGGAGGGCCAACTTCTTGTAGACCTCCAATCACTCCAAATCCTAATGAGGTCTTTGTTTTATGTTGCAACCCTACACACTATATCCATAAGTGTCCATCAGCTGCTAAATTTCCAAAATTTGTCCAAGAGCATACTAATGCTGCCTACACTTGCCCGAATAATGATTTATTCTCAGATACATATAACCCAGGGTGGTGAAACCATCCCAATTTCTCATGGTAGCCTCAAGCTCAAGGGAACACCTTTCCTCAAGCTCAAGGCAATCAGTTTTCCCAACCTCCTAGGTCAAACAATCGGTCTTTTCAAAATCAATCCAACTATCAAGCCCAACCATAATTCCAACACTCTCATCCTCCTCCTAATCAAAGGAACCCATTATTTGAGGATAAAGTGTTTAATGTTCTCAAAAGATTGAAAAACAACACTCAATTGTTCCATTCTCACTCTCAATCGATTCAGAAACTCGAATCTCAAATGTGACAGTTAGCTAATGTCATAAATAGAAGAGTAGAAGGAACACTTCCGAGCCAACCGTGAGCAATCCGAGGGGTGTGAACCAAGTAGATGAGCCAAAACGAGAACATGTTTAGGCCATCGTCACCCTAAAAAATGGCAAGATAGTGGATAATTTGGTTAGGAAAAATCAAGGCACGACAAGAGCAGTCATAGTTGATCAATCAAAGTCTAAGGGCGAAGAAGGGGCTACCAATAACAAGGACCAAAGTCTTTCATTGTCACTGAGCCCCATCTTCAAGGCACCTTACATGCCTAAAGCTCATTTCCCTTCATGTTTGAAAGACTCATCCCCCTTTACTAAAAAGGGAGCCAAGATGGATGATATAATTGAAGTCTTCAAACAAGTGAAGATCAACTTGCCTTTACTTGATGCTATCAAGCAAGTGCCAGCTTATGCCAAATTCCTCAAGGACTTGTGCACTCAGAAGTGCAAATCAAGGACCCATATGTCCAAGAAAGTCATTCTCACCGAACAAGTGAGCTTCATTCTCCAATACTTTGCTCCTCCAAAATTCAAGGATCCGGGTACCCCTACTATCTCATATACCATTGGAGACCACTCCATTGATAAGGCACTCTTAGATTTAGGAGCCAGTGTCAACCTTCTTCCCTACTCGGTGTATGAAAAACTTGGGTTGGGTGAGCTTAGTCCCACATCAGTCATCTTGCAGTAGCTGATAGATCTATTAAAATGCCAAGAGGGACGATTGAAGATGTCTTGATCAAAGTTGATAAATTCTATTTCTAGGTCGACTTCTTAGTTCTCGACATGGAACTGGTATCAAATCCCAACAAACAAATTCTGGTGATCCTCAGTCCACCCTTTTTGTCCACCGCCAATGCTTGCATCAATTTTCGCATCAGGATGATGGATATCTCTTTCGGGAACATGAAGGTCCGATTAAATATCTTTACTACCTCTCAATAGCCTCGAATAACGAAGAACGCTTCTTGGTTGATTTCTTTGAAGAGATGGTTGAAGACACTCTTCCTTACATCTTATCTAATGATCCATTCAAGGCATGTTTGACACATTTTAATGCCAATGACTATAATGTTGAGGAGTCCATTAAGGAAGTCAACCACTTCTTAAATTCGACTCCTCTTATGGATTCTCCTCCATGGAAAAGCTGGGCTGAACCTCTCCCTACTACCTCTAGTATTCCAGCCACCTCATCCCTTGAGGTACCTCCCACTCTTGAGTTGAAGTCACTCCTAGATTCACTCAAATATGCCTTCACTTGGGAGCTCAAGATACTCTCCCAGTCATTATTACATCTGATTTATCGGTTGACCAGGAGAGTAAATTGATAACTGAGTTTCAAAAGCACAAAAGGGCTATAGGGTGGACTGTAACGGATAAAATTCGTAAAACCAATTCAGCGTTGAGGGACGAGCTCGTTTTTGTCGTTTTGTTCACGAAAGTGACACGTGGACACAAGTGGGGGTCACGTGCTTAAAATATCGGGGTCACACGTTGTCCGATGCACAACGATCCCATTGTGCGCATTACGACGTCTTTGTTCTCTTGCAGAACAACGTTTCCGTTGTGGCTTTGACGACGTGTTCGTTGTCTAAAGCACAACGTGAACGTTGCGCTCTTGACAACGTCATTGTCGTTGCGCGAACAACGAGACCGTTGTCTCACCGACAGCGAGGTCGTGCTGTGTTTTGAGGCATCTACGCCGTAACCGAGCTTGGGTCAACAACGAGACCGACTCGTAGGAGGAAGTGATCAGGAGGCGATCCATAATTCCGACAAGTGTGCTGAACTCGCCGTTTCGTGCCGAAAGCACTGTCTTGGCATTTAATGCTGGTCACTTCTGCATACCGTCCGATCCCGTCCGATTGGACTTAGAGGAGGCTCTCACGTGTAATGCAACCGACGGCAGATATATCTCAGATATTTGGCAATGAGTGCTAAGACACGTGGTATGGACACCTATGGCCATCCATGGTCATCGATGGCTATACCAGCCTTGCCCTATAAAAACCCCGTGATTTTTAGTGCACAGGACACTTGATCATTAACCCAGATCCAAGAATACGTGTTCAGTGCTCCTAGTGCCTTGAGCATTTTTTCAGTGTTTGTTCTTGTGCTTACTGTCCACCATCTCCTACCCCTACTGACTTTACCATCGGAGTACAGGTCAGGGTGCCACACCCTCCGCTCCAACCTTCTGCCAGTAAACCAGGACGTGGAAGTAGCTGCTGCTGACGCGTGTCCGTCCGGTATTTTTCCCCCCACAAAATTGGCGCCGTCTGTGGGAAACTAATAAACGGACCCCCCTTTTGCTCTCTGCGATCATGGTTGATCAGTCAGAAGTATTCGGGCATGAGGATCAAGCCCCTCATTCCACTTCTTTCATACCCTCTTTCGTGCACATTCCTGGAGCCAGTCCTTCGTCTGGGCAACCAGAGAGGACCGTGTCTCCCCTTGCTGAGCTCTCTGTTTCAGATCGCGTCTTGGCGATGCTGCAAGTGCAGCAGTCTGTTCTGGATCAAATCACCAGGCAGCAACAGTTGATGCAAGCAAGGCTGGAGGCGTTCGAGCATAGCAGGCTCGAGGTGGAGGAAGTGCCACTGCAGAGGCCTTCCTTGAGACGTCAGTTTGACTTCTCTTCTTCTCCTTCTGCCCCGGAGAACCGTGAGACCAGGTTTGTGCTTCTTCCTACTGAAGGGGATGTAAGGCAGCCTCCGGTTCGGGCAGAGCAGAGCATCCCTTCGGATCGTGTGGATTTCAGAGAAGGAGCAGGAAGAGAGGACCTGAGAGTGGGTACCGGGGGTGCAGACACCCAAAAGACTTGGGTAACAGCCAAGGAGGTGGAGGCTTTAATCGGTGCTCGCGTTAAGAGCATGAAGGGAGGGATTCCTGACCATTTTGCTCAGTCAGCAAAGGAGAACGTTGAGAACTCTCCCTTCACGGATGCCATCAACCAGTCTTATACTTCTTCCAAGTTCATAACTCCGATCTTCTCCATGTACACTGGAAAGACGGACCCGGAGGAGCATTTGTTCGATTTCAAGCATGCGATGGCTGTTCGCAACCCAGACGATGATCTTTATTGTAAGGCTTTTCCCAATAGCCTGTCGGGAGCAGCATCGAAGTGGTTTCGGAACCTGCCTCCTGGCTCCATCAGCAACTTCTCAGAGCTCAGGTCGGCCTTTATTGATCGCTTCATCATCAATAAGAAGAAGAAGGCAGGTGCAGATACTCTCTTCTCCTTGAGGATGAAGCCGGCCGAATCCTTGAAGGACTTCATTTCGCGTTTCACCGATGAAGTCCACGATATTGACAAGGTTGACGAAGCAAGCTGCATCGCCGCTTTCAAGAATGCTATCCCCAAGCATTCCGAGCTCTACAAGTCCTTAGCTCTTGACTATCCTGTCAAGATGGACGAGTTGATGGTACGTGCCACCAAGTACGGGAGGTACGAGGAGGACGTATCCGTCGTGTCAGTACCGAAGCCCAGAGCGAGAGCGGTGGATGTCGTGGAGAGGGCACACCGATCATCGAAGAGGAAGGAGAAGAAGCAGCAGCACGAGTCTTCATCATCTGAGGACTCGCCACCGAGGAAGCGGAAAGAGAAAGTTGTGTATGTGACCCAGCGGGATCAGCCGGATCGGCGCCCGCTGGAGAGAAATTTCAACCAACATCAGAGCAGGACAGAGAGGCGTCCTAACGACCAGCAGGCGAAGCAGCAGTATCAGCCACGCCAAGTGCAGCCTCAAGTGCAGCACGAGAGAGGCGTACAGCCTAATGAGAGGCGATCTTTTGCGGACCAGGCACCGCGCATCAATTTCACAGTCAGCCCGGCGACCATTATGAGGTCAATGGAGGATCAGCCATACTTTGAGTGGCCGGCGAGGGCGGTGCCGGATATTACATCGGGACCACGGGTGCACGAGTATTGTCACTATCACAAGTGCCGTGGTCATCTCACCAACCGATGTCGTATTCTGAGGGAATACTTAGAGAGGCTTGTTCAGGAGGGGTACTTAGGAGAGTATCTCGCTCCTGACAACGGCGGTGCGGAGCGTACCAGGGAGCCGGTGTCCCAATCTCGTGGAAGAGAACCCGCCAATAATCCCAGTACCAGTGGAGGAGTTTCCTTGGGCACGATCAATGTCATTTGCCGCGTGCACACGCCTGAAGCTGATGTGGAGAGGAACTTTAGGGCGAAGGCCAGAAAGCTGTCTCACGAGGCCGCAGTGTGCCAGGTGTAAGTGCCCAGCAGGAGCGTTGAGCAGGCACTCACCTTCGCTGATCGTGATCTGGTAGGAGTGATCCGACCTCACTATGATGCTCTTGTTCTCACCATGAGAATAGGAGACTTCGACATCAAGAGAGTGCTCGTGGATTCGGGGAGTGGAGCGGACATTTTGTACCTTCATGCTTTCACTCAGATGAAGCTGGATCCTTCCGTCCTCATCCCTGCTCAGACTCCCTTGTATGGATGTGATGGCAGCTCGATGAAGCCTGTAGGTGACGTTGTCTTGCCCGTTGTGGCTGGGCCCGTTGTCCTCCAGACCAGGTTTTCCGTTTTGGATGCGCCATCACCGTACAATGCCATCTTGGGTCGCTGGTGGACCCATGAGATGAAGGCTGTCCCGTCCTCGTACTACCAGGTGTTGAAGTACCCAACACAGGACGGGCCTCGGGAGATCCGAGGTGATCAGTTGGCTTCGCAGAAGTGCGATTTTCCTGCTTCCGTTGTGCCTTCGTAGCAGTTACAGGTCGTTCCCGTTGTAGAAGAGAGCTCGGAGGCATCGTTGTGCAGACCTTCCGTTGAGCCCACGAAAGCTGTCAATTTGGGAACGGAAGAAGAGCCAAAGGTGTTGCAGGTCGGGACGAGCTTGACAGCGGAGGAGGAGCTCGAGTTGCTGAGTTTTCTTAGGCAGAATCTTGATGTCTTTGCATGGTCTCACAAAGACATGACTGGCATCGATCCTAATGTTATCTGCCATCACCTCGATGCTGATCCTGCCATCCCTCCAGTGAAGCAGAAACCTCGGAGGCTTGCTCCGGCTTATCATGATGCAGTGAATGAGGAGATTGACAAGCTGATTCAGTTTGGGTTCATTCAGGAGGTACAGTACCCTGATTGGATAGCCAATATTGTGGCCGTGCCTAAGAAGAACGGGAAGGTGAGAGTCTGCATTGACTTTACTGGTGTCAACAAGGCGTGCCCCAAGGACTTTTTTCCCATGCCAAGGATAGACAGGCTCATCAACGCCACTGCTGGCCACGAGATGTTATCCTTCATGGATGGTTATTCGGGCTATAACCAAATCCTACTGGCGGAAGCAGATCGAGAGAAGACCACCTTCATAACAGAGCGAGGTTTGTTCTGTTATCGGGTGATGCCTTTTGGCTTGAAGAATGCAGGTGCCACTTATCAACGTCTGATGAATCTCATGTTCGGGTCACTCCTTGGCAAGACGGTTGAAGTGTACATCGACGACATCGTTGTGAAGAGTCGAGTACGAGGTACTCTTGTGGCAGACCTTGCTGAACCTTTCTCTGTGCTGCGATCTTTCAATCTGAAGATCAACCCAGAGAAGTGCACCTTCGGAGTCACCTCGGGAAAATTTTTGGGTTATCTCGTGAGTCAGCGGGGGATTGAGGCTAATCCAGCTCAGATCCGTGCTTTGCTGGACATGCCAGAGCCTAAGTCGAAGAAAGAGATCCAGAAATTGACAGGCCGGATTGCTGCGCTCAACCGATTTATCTCCAAGTCATCCGATCGTTGCAAACCTCTGTTCGAGCTGCTGAGGAAGGACTCCATTTTCGCGTGGACCCCGGATTGTTCCCGGGCTTTCCTTGCCTTGAAAGAGTATTTAGGGTCAGCCCCTATTCTCTCGGTGCCAGAGCCAGGTGAAATCTTATATCTCTATTTGTCTGTTTCAGAGCAAGCCCTTGGTTCCGTCCTGGTGAGAAGCTGTGATGGCGTGGAGAAGCCTGTCTACTTCATCAGCAAGACCTTTCTCAAAGCAGAGTGCAACTATAGCAAGCTCGAGAAGGTGTGTCTGGCTCTTGTCTTTTCTGCAGAGAAGCTTCGTCCGTACTTCCATGCTCATTCTATCGTTGTCATCACGACGTATCCTTTGAAAGTCGTGCTGGGACGACCCGAGCTGGCGGGGAGGATGTCAAAGTGGGCAGTAGCTCTGAGTGAGTTCGATATCCAGTATCGGGCCAGGAGTTCAGAGAAGGGGCAAGCGATGGCGGGTTTTCTTTCTGATTTCCCTGTGGAAGAGGAGGCAGAGGACATGGTTGTTGATCTACGGGAGCTCCCAATGGAAGTTGACAACGGAGATGCCGTTGTGGAGGGGGCCGAGTCGTCGGAATGGAGCGGTTGGCTGTTATACGTGGACGGATCTTCCAATTTCAGTGGCTCAGGACTGGGCGTTGTGCTTATAAGTCCGGGCAACATCAAGGTGCAAAAGATGTCGCGTCTTGGGTTCACTGCCTCCAACAACGAAGCTGAGTACGAAGCCTTGCTCCTTGGATTGGAGAGCGCACGAGAGTTGCAGATCTCCACGTTGAGAGTGTTTTGTGATTCACAGCTCGTGGTGAATCAGGTGAATGGTGTTTATGAATGCAAGGACGATCGGATGAAGCAGTATGCTACTCTCGTTCGTTCGTTGTGTGAAACATTCACCGTTGTGGAGGTTAGGCACACCCGGAGGGATGAGAACAGGCATGCTGATGCTTTGGCATATCTAACTTCCATGGTGCAGGCTGACGAGCCCAGGGCTATTCTGATGGAGTTTCAAGAGTATCCTTCGATAACTCTTCAGGCACAGCGAGAAGTGTTCTTTGTCAATCCCGTCCCGAGCTGGATGACAGGGTTGGTGGCTTATCTGAAGGACGGAGTTCTCCCTATCAGTGTGAAGGAGTCAAGACGCATTCAGTTCAAGGCATCTCGTTATACCTTGGTGCAAGGAGAATTGTTCAGGAAATCTTTTGGTGGTCCCTTGCTGAAGTGTGTTCATCCTATAGACGTAGAGAAAATACTTGCTGAGCTACATGAAGGTATATGTGGCATTCATTCGGGCGGGAGAACCATTGCCCATCGAGCTCTAGGGCAAGGTTACTTCTGGCCTTATATGCAGGTCGATGCTCAGAAGTACGTGAAGAGGTGCAGCCAGTGCCAGCGGTTTGCTTGCTTGATTCATGCTCCAGCTCAAGAGCTCAGCACTGTATCTCAACCTTGGCCATTTGCGCGGTGGGGACTTGACATCGTGGGACCTTTCCCGAGGGCTCCAGGGAATCTGATCTTCCTTTTGGTGGCAACTGACTACTTCTCACGGTGGATTGAAGCCGTTCCCCTTGCACGTATCAGAGAACAAGAGGTGAAGAAGTTCTTGTGGGAGCACATCATCTGCAGATTTGGCATACCGCAGTCTATCGTTACTGACAACGGGAAGCAGTTCTCAGGACGGCTGATTGCCGACTTTTGCAGCGAGCTGAAGATCAAGCACGTCTTCTCTTCCCCTTATTATCCTCAGGGGAATGGATTGGCCGAGGCAGCCAACAAGAATATTCTCAATGCCTTGAAGAGAAGATTGGAAGATTCGAAGGGGAAATGGACCACCGAGCTGCACAACGTTTTGTGGGGGTATAGAACAACTCCAAGGAGCCCTACCAATGAAACTTCTTTCTCTCTAGCGTACGGCATGGAGGCTGTCATTCCTACAGAGATCAGTTTGCCTACAGTGCGTTCTTGGCACAGCAAGAAGAAGGATGGAGAGAAAGATCAGAACACAGTACTTATGGCTATTCATCTTGACCTGCTAGAAGAGAAGCGAGAAGATGCCAGCATTCAGATGAGGAGGTACCAGCAGCGTTTGAGGAAAGCCTACAACAAGAAAGTACAACGGAGAGTATTACAGGTCGGTGATCTCGTCCTCCGAAGAGTGTTCCAGAATACTAGAGAGCTTAACAGTGGCAAGTTGGGACCAAACTGGGAAGGGCCCTATATCGTAGAACGATTGGGAAGTCCTGGAGTCTGCTACTTGAAAGACTTGCAAGGTAACCTCATCTCGAAATCTTGGAACATCATGAATCTGAGGCAATTCTTTCAATAGAATCTGAGATATGTTGTTTACGTGCATCGTTGTGCTTACAAGTTTTTCAGTGATCTTACATAATCATAATGCTCATATTTCAACATGTGATTTGCTATATTATGTGCCTGCTCGTTGTGTGCTCGATCATTGTCTACACTGTTCACTATCTAGTTCATCAGTGTAATATTGTGAATGTTTTGCAAGTAATTCAAATAAGGTTTTTGACTGAACAACGCACTCACAACGAACACGAGTGGCTTATATAAGGATGTCATCTGAGCAAATCTAGTGACTTAACCTAATGACATCCTCTGAGCATGTGTTTCGGAACTGAGTCGCGTTGCGTTCGTCTCATGAATTTTATTTGTCAGATTGCATTCACAGTGAATTACGCGAATGATGTGTCTGGATCAGTGCCTGCTCGCAATGCTTGTTCATAAGTAATTTTTCATAGTGCTTTGGTCATGGTGAACGATCGTAGTGCTTTGCTCGTAGTGAACGATCATAGTGCTTTGCTCATGGTGAACGATCATAGTGCTTCGCTCGTGGTGAACGATCATAGTGCTTTGCTCATGGTGAACGATCATAGTGCTTCGCTCGTGGTGAACGATCATAGTGCTTCGCTCGTGGTGAACGATCATAGTGCTTTGGTCATGGTGAACGATCGTAGTGCTTTGCTCGTAGTGAACGATCATAGTGCTTTGCTCATGGTGAACGATCATAGTGCTTCGCTCGTGGTGAACGATCATAGTACTTTGGTCATGGTGAACGATCATAGTGCTTCGCTCATGGTGAACGATCATAGTGCTTCGCTCGTGGTGAGCGATCATAGTGCTTCGCTGGTGGTGAGCGATCATAGTGCTTTGGTCATGGTGAACGATCGTAGTGCTTTGCTCGTAGTGAACGATCGTAGTGCTTTACCCGTAGTGGTAACTCGTGGTGCTTTGATCGTAGTACTTGTTCGTTGTGCTTTAATCATAGCGCTCTACTCATAGTGTTCTGCTCGTAGTGTTTTGATCAAAATAATTTATTTAGTGTGCAACAGCTATAATTACCACGAGTATTCAAACATTTACATAGCAAGGCATCGTATTAACATCGGTGCAGTGAACTGAGAAAAATCATTCAATTACTCATGTTGTGTTCTTTCTTATTCTGTGTGCATGCGTTGTACTATGTTACGAGGTGAAAAGAAGTGCAAACATGGGAAAGAGGAGCGATCCATTCATATCGAAAGCCTATTTCTGGGCAATAACAGTGATAACCTCCTATAGGAGAGAAAAATGAGAATTTACATCAACAAAAAAGAGAAGCAGAAGCATAGGAAAGGGCAAGGGATCAGAAGAGCAGGAGATCGGAGGGACAGCAGGTCAGACGAGCTCAAGGTCAGGCTCTGTTGCCGTTGTAGCAGGCGCAGGAGTAGAGGCTTCAGCAATAGGGGCTTCCACCGGAGTAACTTCATCGGCAGCAGGAGGAAGCTCTGGAGCAGCAGGCTCGGAGTGTGGCTCGGCAGGGAGGAGTGCAGGACCTTCAAGAAAGTGAGGCAGCTCGACGCCTTGTACCTCGGGCTCGTTGTCGAGCTCGATCAGTTCTTTACTCGGAAGCTCAGAGAACGTGGTTACGTCCTCTTCATTGTCTTCCTTCAAGCGGCCTTGCTGGCGAAGCGAGTCGAGAACCTCTTTCTCGGTCTCAGCACGATCTTCATCCAAGAGCGTGTCCAGTTGAGACTGATAATACTGCTGCAGTCTCAGGGTCACGGACCTCTCGGTGTCCTCCTGAGTTTTCTTGGCCTCCTCGAGCTCCTCTACCAGTGCCAACCTGGCTGTCTCAATTTCCTCCAACTGTCTACCCAAAACTTGGGAGACATGCTCCAGCTCGCTGATGCGTACAACAGCGTTCTCCACCTCCTGTTTGGCCTTCTTTTCGGCCTCCTTCGCTGATCGTGCCTCAGCCTCAGCCTTCTCCCGTACCTTGGCGGCAGTGCCTAGCCTTACCTCAGCACGAGTCGTGTCAGCCTTGGCTTGAGACAGATCAAAGTCTGCCTTGAGTCTCTCTTCAACAAGAGTCTTCTCCAGCATCTCCGTCCTGTCTCTCCAATAATTGATCCCGTCTCGCAGCTGAGTGTACTTATCCTGGCTGCGATCACAGAGCTCTTGCACAAGCGTGTTCATCTGCAAGAAAATGTCTGGGCGTCAACACAACGAGAAGAAATATTTCAAACAATTAAGTTAGGGGACGAGGGAGGGGGAAGCTTACTGTTGCCACGGACTGGCAGGCAGCGTAGGACAGGTCGGCCAAGTGGAGTTCGCCGACCTCAGCGATGTCCCGGGGCAGCCTCATCGCGTAAGTCAGAGCTCGGGCGGCCGTCCCAGAGCTCTTCGCCGATTCGTTCACGGTCGGTATCCCGAACCGAGTGAAGTCGGGTGACCAATCCATGGCGGAGGTCGGCAACATATTGGCCGGGAGACTCGTTGTGCCGGCCTCCGTTGCGGCCAAGGCAACCACAGCGGAGCTCGAGCTGGCGAGGGCAGTGGCAGCTTGAGAAGGGCCAGGCGCTGGGCTGAACTCAGGCACTGCCGTTGTCGCCTCGGCTCCTAGGCTTGTTGGAGGAGCGGCAGGGGCGGAAGGAGGAGCAGCAATGGCGGCAATCTCTTTCTCCAGGCGTTTGTCCGCCTTAGCCTTCTTCCTAGCCTCGTACTCGGCCTGGGTAGGCATCTTTCTCTTCGGGTCAGCAGTCGCTGTACCCTTGGAAGAGTGGCCCCTTTTCTTCGTTGGCGGTGGTGGTAGTGGTGGCGGCTGAACTGCAGGGCGAGCAGACCTCGGCTTCCTGCTTAGCGGTGGTGGGTTTGCGTCAGTCATATCTTCTTCTTGTTCTTCGGTCAGGTGAAGGAACGGTGAAGGTGCGGAGGTAGAGGCGCCCTGTTGCTGTTGCTGTTGTTGGGTAGTTGCTGGAGTGCTGGCCGAGATCCGCGTGACGGGGTTGAGTGGTTTCCACCTGATGTATTCCCCACCTCGTGCACGGCGGATACCAGTAAAAAGTTCTTCTTCTTCTGGGGCCAACTTCTTGTATGAGAATTTCTTTGGGTCCACTGCACACAGGAAAAAGCAAAAATGAGCACAACGAGGGAGTTAGCAGGACGAGAAGATACAGCGTACAACGAGAACGTAGTCAGGACGATGGTGCACAATGGACAACGGATGACTAGTGGTATACCTGCTTCCACTCGGAAGACGTTGGGGACCGAGGAATTCTCTGCCTTCCAACCGCCAGAGACAACGAATGGAGTGGCTTTCCATTTTCTTTCTCTATCGAGAATGCCTGAGACGAGCTCTGGGTAGTGGGGTTTCTTGTTCCATGAATAGTAGGAGTACAGACCATCGTCATTGTTTCGGCATCTGACGGCATGGCAGAAGTGGAATAGGTGCCTAGCCTCTATTGGGTAGCCGTCCTTGATGAATTTGATCATCATGGACATGTACTTGTGGAAGCTCGGGTGCATCTGCCCCGGAGCAAGTTGCAGGGTGGACAGAACTTTATCCAAGACAGGATGAAGAGGGAAACGAAGGCCAGCCTCAAGCTGGGAGAGATAGACAACGGTACAGGCAGAGCGCCTATCTATGATAACATCATCCAGCTTGAAGTGGAGATTGACATTGGAAGGGAAGTCGAAACGTTCCCTGAAACGGTTCAGATGCGCCAACTGGTACTGGCGCAGAACTGAGGATTTTTCAATGTAGGCACCGTGAGGTGCACTACCTGTGCAACTGGCCTCATCATCGGAGGGGCCTCTAACTTCCTCTAACCTAGCGGGTTCTACGGGAACGATGGCGGCCATGGAGATTGGGAGAAACAGCGAAGAAGGGCAAAAACAATAAACAGAGTAGACAGAGCAGAATCACTCTGAGAACCAGAGAATGGAGAAATGGGGAAACAGTAAAGAAATAATAAGAGATAGGGGTGAAGGGCGTACCGAACCAAAGAACTCAGAGAGATTGTTGAAGAGCTTGAAGAAGATGAACTTTCAGATGAGAAGAGAAATCGGCAGAGTAACAGTGCTTGATGAAACAGGGTGAAAGAGAAGGAGGATTCGGTGGGATTTTATAAGCATCTTTGGTTTGCGAAAGTACACCACTACCCCTCATCTGAGGCGTACACCTGTATCAGCGGAATTAAGAGCAGTGGCAAGATCGTCCTTTCAACAAGTATTATAACCGTCGGGGTCATTAAAGCATTCTCGAAATTCAAATCGGCAATGATGATAGCCTGTCCGCATTGAAGAGACGCGACGGTTCGCACGCGTGACCAGCTGGCGTGAACGGTCGACCTTCTCAATAAGCGTTTAAAGCACGCAACGTTTCGCCTTCCGGAATGGTGCCAGGTATGATCTTTTTGTCCGTTTATGACGCTTCGAACTACGTTCCAAGCATCATAAAGGGGCAAATTGTAACGGATAAAATTCGTAAAACCAACTCAGCGTTGAGGGACGAGCTCGTTTTTGTCGTTTTGTTCACGAAAGTGACACGTGGACACAAGTGGAGGTCACGTGCTTAAAATATCGGGGTCACACGTTGTCCGATGCACAACGATCCCGTTGTGCGCATTACGACGTCTTTGTTCTCTTGCAGAACAACGTTTCCGTTGTGGCTTTGACGACATGTTCGTTGTCTAAAGCACAACGTGAACGTTGCGCTCTTGACAACGTCGTTGTCGTTGCGCGAACAACGAGACCGTTGTCTCACCGACAGCGAGGTCGTGCTGTGTTTTGAGGCATCTACGCCGTAACCGAGCTTGGGTCAACAACGAGACCGACTCGTAGGAGGAAGTGATCAGGAGGCGATCCATAATTCCGACAAGTGTGCCGAACTCGCCGTTTCGTGCCGAAAGCACTGTCTTGGCATTTAATGCTGGTCACTTCTGCATACCGTCCGATCCCGTCCGATTGGACTTAGAGGAGGCTCTCACGTGTAATGCAACCGACGGCAGATATATCTCAGATATTTGGCAATGAGTGCTAAGACACGTGGTATGGACACCTATGGCCATCCATGGTCATCGATGGCCATACCAGCCTTGCCCTATAAAAACCCCGTGATTTTTAGTGCACAGGACACTTGATCATTAACCCAGATCCAAGAATACGTGTTCAGTGCTCCTAGTGCCTTGAGCATTTTTTCAGTGTTTGTTCTTGTGCTTACTGTTCACCATCTTCTACCCCTACTGACTTTACCATCGGAGTACAGGTCAGGGTGCCACACCCTCCGCTCCAACCTTCTGCCAGTAAACCAGGACGTGGAAGTAGCTGCTGCTGACGCGTGTCCGTCCGGTATTTTTCCCCCCACATGGACCATTGCTGATTTGAAGGGAGCACACGCCCAACTGCCTCCCCTCATCTTCCTCCACGCCCAACTACGGCCAGGTATAATTCCTTCTCTCTTTTCTTTGTTTTCTTCTTTCTTGTTTCCTTATTGTGGTTTTCTTTGGGATCCGACAGTGGTCGAAATCCCCTTTTATCTTACGTTTGTCATGAAATCTGAAGCTAGGGGGGTCTTGGTTGAAATCTGAAGGCAGAAGGGGGTTGGTCGAAATCTGAGAGCAGGGTTTGGTTTTGTTCAAAACCTGAGAGTTGGAGGTTTTTGTTCAAAACCAGTAAACAAATGGTCGTAGGCCCTTCTCCCTTATGAGTTTGACATAAAATCTGAAGCTAAAAGGGGGGAATTATTGCTGGTCGAAATCTGAGAGCAAAGAAAGGGAGAGGCTTTATTCAAAACCTGATGGCAGAGTTGGAGTTTGGACCGAAACCAGTGAACTAGAGGGTGTTTTCGTTTGGTTTAAGCAGGGCATTTTCGAAGCCAGAGGTAGCCAGTCCTTTATTGAACCAGATCTGGCCTCTTTTCTTGTTACGGAGCCAAAGTTGATTGACCAATTTCCATCATCGGTCAATTGGTCTTGGAAAGTAGCTTTAAGTCGGTCCCAGTCGTTCAGGTTTTTGTCTGACTTGAGAAACTTTCATAGAAACATTTAAATTCAGAGAAACATTTAAATGGTGGCTGATCACCTTTGGATCGATACCAGACATGTATTCGAATGACTAAGGAAAGATATCGATATTTTGCTTCAATATATTAATAAGCTCAGACTCTTTTGAAAGTGTCAAATGGGTGTTGATGTATACATTCCGAAATGTTGAGCTATTGCCTCCAAGATTGACTGTCTTAGTGGGTTCTAGAGTGGGCTTATTGTCAACTTCCTTTGAATCACATTCCAAGAAGAGAGATTCACTTCCAACTGCCTTTGCAGAGAACTAATCTCCGACCACTTCTGTAGGGTGCTCATTGCCGACCACTTCTGTGGGGAGTTCATCCCCGACCACTTCTATATCACATTGTAGCTGTTATTTGGATACATTTGGTACTGCCATATGACATTTTTGGGAAGTAAGTTGATCTCCATGGATCATTTCTATTCCCGTAGTTGTTTGGAACTTGATGACCTGATAATATGAGGATGGGATGAAATTCATTTCACGGGTCCATCCTCTCCCCAAGATTGCATTGTATGGTGGGCATCAAGAACAGAAAATCGAGTAAGCTAATAAGGTGATAAATCCTGTGGTGACTGGGAGAACCATTTCTCCAAGTGGTTGTACTGAACTTTCATCAAACCCGATAAGGGGAGTTTGAGAAGGAATTTACGTCTAAACCCATTTGTACTAAGACCGGTAGATAGCGAATATCTACTGAACTTCCAGCGTCTAACAACACCCATTCGGACTTCGAAGTTGTTGATATTCAAAGAGATGACTAAAGCATCGCAATGAGGACGAACTGTCCTCTTCAAATCATCTTGGTAAAAGACCAAGGTTTGATCAGATTCAAGTCTTCAAGGTAGTACTTGATAAACTGCTCGATCATGGGATAGCTTTTGGGCTTTAGTTCGGGATTCCATATCATCGTGTCTTGGTGAGCGTGCATGATGAATCACATTTGTAATTCCAGCTTGAGTTCAATTACCTTGAGCCTCATTTCTTCCTGAATTGGAAGGTTCTACTGAAATGGGATTACGTTCCTCTGAGGTAGCTCTTTGTCGATTCTCTCGGACAGCAAACTCGCCGAGGTAACCTTCTGGTACGATTCCTTCTAGATAGTCAAGCAAAATTCTGCATTTGTTCCCCGAGCTTTATTGTAATGGTAATATTCTCGAGCCCTCGGGCCCTCTATGACATCATTGATTGGTTTGGGCGACTGAAAATAAGGTTCCTGCATCAACTGTTTCATGATTGCAGTTGGACCAACATTAAATGTAGTCCGCTCTTGTTGATTTTGTATTGGGTGTTGTTCTTGTCTTTGTTGTTTGGACGGAGGTTCTTCTTCTCTATGGCTCCTACCGAGGTTGCTCGAATTTTTATCCGAGTGTTTACATCCTCTTCTAGTCGTGTATACTTATCGGCCTTGGTAAGTATATCATCCAATTTTTCAGGACGATTTTTTACCATGGAATCATAAAATTTTGATCCCACCGGTAAAACATTCTTGAAAGCAAGAATACTGGTCCGATCACCACAATTACCAGGTTCATAAACTTCCTCTCAAAATTTCTGTACAAAATCTCTTAATGACTCAGTTGGCTTCATTCTGAGAGTAAATAAAGAATCAATATTAGAGAATTTCTTGTGATTGGATATATACCGTGCAATGAAGGATGATCGTAGCATGCCCATGTTTATGATTGATCCGGTAAGAAGATGATGGAACCAAGATAATTATCGACCATGCAAACTGGACGGAAAAAATCTGCACATAAGAGCATCATCATGCTCGTTCAACGTCATAGACTGCCGATAATGGAGGAGATGATCAACAGAAACAATTGTTCCGTCAAAAAGATTAAACTTAGGAGGATGAAACTTTTTAGGAGGTTCTTGATGGATGGAATGGGTAAAAGGATAATTTTGGACGTCATGCAGGTCTTGCTGTTTAGCTTGGTCGGCTTTACTGTTCGTAGTCAAGTTTAAGAGCATAGCTCTTTCAGCTTGAATAAGGATTTTAACCTCATCTACAGTTAAACTAGTTGGACGGGCTACTTGGGAAGGTTGAGCGATGCCCAGATGAGCCAGATCATACTGTGAAATAGATTGGTGAGATAGATGTTCTTCATATGATGGAATGTGAGAAACAAACACAGTCATCGATAGTCTGAGGGGTTGATAGTTGAACTTGCTTTTCAACAAAGTGCAAACGCTATTGAACATTCTGGTGAGATGAATCGAGATGGTCCAATTTTTCTTGTTGTTGTTTCATCATTTCGATGATCATGATCAACTGGGTTTTAACATTGTTTGATTGAGGCTCTAAAGCCATAGATTTAGCTGAAGGTGAAACAGGAGGAGCTCCAAGAGAAGAAGGTTTCGCACAAATGACGCCAATTATTGTGGGGGAAAAGTTCTCTTGTAACTGCTAGCTCCATGTGTTTCTGAACGATTGGTTGAAGGAAGAAATGTTTGTTGATGAGAAGTCGTCGACTTGTCAAAGACACTTTGAAGATCAAGTTAGAAAATGAATTGAATAGAGAGATAGAAAGTGTAATGAGTTCAGAGATTTTAGATTTCATAAAAAGTTCATTTTGTCTTTTGCAGTTTGCATATTTATAATCAAAGATTTGCCCAAGTGTCACTACATGTGAAGGACGGTTGTGCATATCATTCTGTTTTGCTGACAAATCCTAGTCTTTTCCACAAGGTCTTCTCCACCTGTCCTTTACTTAGTCTGCAAGTATTTAAAAAGATAATGATAAGAACATAAATATACATTTATAAGTGTACGTTTTTGCCATGTGTCCTCGAGAAACATAGTTCGGCATCAATGTTCAGTTCGATGGTATGATCTAATATTATCTAGGATATTTTGTAGGTCAGTTTTAATGGTTGTAAGATTCGTCTTACTCTTAGTTTGTCGTATATGAGTATGAGAGAATGTTATCGTGTTGTTTTGTTTGAGAGAAGATGTCACCGAGCTGCTTATCTGAGAGTGGATGTCATCAAGCTGTTTTGCTTGAGTGAGAACAATGTCGATGACGTCATCGAGCTGTTTTAGTTGAATGAGAACATCGTTGAGCTGCTTATTTGAGAGTGGATGTCATCAAGCTGCTTGTTATAGCTGTCAGATTATTGGTGTCAGTTGGCATATAAAAAAAAAGATTCCTTAACAATATGCTAGTCGGGGACTGTCATACTAGGGGTGCCTCAAATGGATTAATTAACCATTAGAGGGTTTATTTAACATTGAAACAACAAAGGGATATAAGAAAACTAAAAGATCCATCTAACAAAGATCGGTTCTAATGACATAGTGGGCAGAGGCCTCATCCGGCACTGAATTTCAAGATTCATGTGTAGAAACTAGTACAATTGATTTAGAATTTTTCCAAAGACAGCCCCCTCCCCCAAAACAAAACAGGAGAGCTGACTATAAGATATCCCATGAAACTCGATCACATACTTAGGCTGTTAGCATTACTATATTGAGCAAGATCTGCTCTGCTGGAATTCTAATTCCAATTGTTACTAATTCCAATTGTTACCTTATTATGTAGGATTCTAAAAGCTGTATTTATTCCCTTTGTGATCCTATTCTTGTATAGGAAGTCTTTCCTTTTTCATGTAATTCTTTTCTTGTCTATATATACAACAAGAGATGTGTCATCCTAATTCAAGGAACACAATTCCAAAACCGTGTGTTCACATGGTATCAGAGCCACCAACGATTCTTGCTCTTGATCTCCTTTCTTCCTCTAACCTTTGATTCTTTGCTTACTTTTTCTTGTACTTCTTCAATGGACCAAGCACCCAACGACAAGGATGCAAGCAAAGACTTGGAATCTCATGGATCGACCAACGATCCTTTCTATGTTCACCACTCGGACAGCCCGACTGTGGCTCTTGTTGCGCCTTTTCTGTCAGGCGACAATTATGGCACTTGGATTCGTGCTATTACCATGGCTTTGCGTGCCAAAAACAAGCTTGGCCTTGTGGATGGTACCTTGAAGAAACTGACTGATCCGAAGGAACTCTCTCAATGGGAGAGATGTATTGACTTGGTTGGATCATGGATCCTAAACTCAGTTTCAACTGAGATTCGCAGTAGCATCTCGTATGCCGACACTGCAAGAGATATTTGGTTGGATCTCTCGGAACGATTTTCTCAATCCAATGCCCCACAGATTTATCAACTAAAACAGTCGATATCTTCCCTCAAACAAGAAGATATGTCTGTTTCTGCTTATTTTACGAAGCTGAAATCATTATGGAATGAACTTAACTCTCTTGTCACAATCTTACCATGTTCTTGTGGTAGTGAGAAAGCAACCGCTGAACGACTTCAACAAGATAGGGGGATGGAATTTTTACAAGGTCTTCATGACCGATATGCTGCGCTACGGAGTCAGATTCTTCTCATGGACCCCTTTCCTAGTACTGCCAAAATTTATTCTCTTGTTCACCAAGAAGAAAAGCAACAAGAAATACACTCTTTATCATCCCCAACTCCAGATGTTGCAGCTCTCACCACCAGGTTACCAAACCGTGGAAGTCATCATACCCGTGGCAGCCCTCCTATCCGTAAGTCACGTTTTCATTGTGATCATTGTGGTCGAGACGGTCACACCAAAGACCGTTGCTTCAAAATAGTTGGCTACCCGCCGAAAAAAGGTGATACTCCTAAAACTTTTGAAAGTGCAACAGTGACTCCACCCGCCATTACTCAATAACAGTACAACAAGTTGTTGGCTATGCTTGCTTCAGGTAGCATCAATTCTAATGCTAATTTATCAGGTATTGCCCTTACTGTTCCCCCTAGTTCAGTATGGATCATTGATACAGGAGCAACTAATCACATGTGTTACAACCTTTCTCTATTTTCTTCTTACAAATCTTGTTCAAATTCATCCTTTGTTCAACTGCCAGATGGGTCACATGCACCTATCACACATATTGGAACTGTCCATCTTTCACCCACCATCAAACTTGATAATGTTTTCTTTATTCCCTCATTCAAATTTAATCTTTTATCTGTAAGTCAACTTACAAAAACAGATAAATGCTTACTAACTTTTTCTTCTCACCAATGTATTTTTCAGGACCCGTCAACGAAGAAGACGATTGGACAGGGTAATATTCATGAGGGGCTATACTACTTCCAAGCAGCTTCCGCATTGGCAACCATCAAACCTCCTTCTATTGATCTTTGGCATTGGTGGCTTGGGCATTTATCTTATCGTACTTTGCATAATTTAATTAAGGATGTTCCTATTATTTCTTGTTCCAATAATAAGGCTTGTCAAATTTGTCCACAAGCCAAACAAGGGCGTTTGCCGTTTTCTTCTAGTTCTATTATGACTAATAGACCATTTGCTTTAATTCATTGTGATATCTGAGGCCCTTTTTCTCAACCTTCTTTGAATAGTTCTCGCTATTTTTTAACTATTGTTGATGATTTTAGTCGATGCACTTGGCTTTATCTTATGCATGCTAAGTCTGAAACTCAAAATATTTTACAATCTTTTTTGCTATGGTCAAAACCCAATTCAGCTCTACAATACATTCCTTTTATTCAGGCAATGGTGCTGAATTTTTTATACAACAAGTCCGTTCGGATCACAATGGCACCGAATTTCTTTCCCAAGCTATGCAAAAAAAAATTCTGATCAAGGTGTCATCCATCAACGAAGTTGTGTTGCCACTCCACAACAAAATGGCGTCGTAGAACGCAAGCACGGTCACCTACTTGAAGTTGCTCGAGCTCTTTGTTTTCAAGCACACTCACCCTTACAATTTTGGGGGGAATGTGTTCTCACCGGTACTTATCTTATTAATAAAATGCCTACTCCCACCTTGTTAGGCAAATCTCCACATGAATTTTTTTTTAACTCTAAACCAAGCTATTCTCATCTACGAGTTTTTGGTAGCTTATGTTTTGCTCACAATCACAATATTAAACATAAATTTGACCAACGGGCTAAACCCGGCATTTTCATCGGTTATCCTTATGCCCAAAAAGGTTACCGGATTTTTGACATTACAACCAAATCTATTTTCACTTCTCGTAATGTCATATTTCATGAAGGGATTTTCCCTTTTCAAGATTTAGTACAACCGGCATCTCCTTCAAATGTTGTCCCTCTACCTCTAAGTGACAATCCCAGTTTTGATTTTCCTAACGATGTGCATGATGCTCATCCTTCACCTGTTGTTCCATCTCTTGTTGATGATAATATTGTTGCCCACCATGATTCATCATCAGTTGCTCCAACTCCTCCTACTGATCCTACACCTTCTAGTATGGAACCCGATTCCACTCTTTCTCATGCAGGTACATCACCACCATTGGAACGCCCGGGCCGTACTCGACGCGCCCACCTTATTTGGCCGATTACCACTGCTCTATAGCCACTCATGACTGTGAACCCTCTCCATCCAATTCAACGTTGACAGGTACACCCTACCCTCTTCATCATTATATTTCTACTTCCAATTTTCTGTTGCACACAGAGGTTTTCTTTCTGCCATTTGCTCTACAGATGAACCTCGAACCTTTTCTCAAGCTGTGAAGTCTCCTCAATGGCGAGATGCTATGGAAAAGGAAATTGAAGCCCTTGAGAAAAATAATACTTGGAGCCTCACCCCTCTTCCGCCACACAAGAAACCCATAGGTTGTAAATGGGTGTACAAAGTCAAGTACCGTTTAGATGGCACAATAGAGCGTTATAAGGCTCGGTTAGTGGCAAAGGGTTTTGCTCAAATTGAAGGTCTTAATTATCATGATACTTTTGCCCCTGTTGCAAAATTGGTTACAGTCCGCACTTTGCTCTCTATTGCTTCTGTCCGGAAGTGGTCTCTCCATCAACTTGATGTAAATAATGCCTTTTTACAAGGTGATCTTGATGAAGAAGTCTTTATGACCCTTCCACCCGGGTTTGCTCGACAGGGGGAGACGAGAATTTGCAAATTACACAAATCCATCTATGGTTTGAAACAGGCTTCCCGACAATGGTTTGCCAAATTTTCGTCCGTCATTTTTGAGGCTGGTTTCACACAATCTAAAGCTGATTATTCCTTGTTTACTAATATCAAAGGTGATTCTTCAACCTTTGTTTTGGTTTATGTTGACGACATCATCGTTACTGGCAATGACGAGTTGGCTATTCAACGCATCAAGCAATTTCTTGAATCCAAATTCTTCATTAAAGATTTGGGCCGTCTCAAATATTTTCTCGGCATCGAGGTTGCTCGTTCTCACACCGGTATTTTTCTCTCTCAAAGGAAATACATTTTGGACATTCTTAAAGACACTAGCTTGATTGGTGGTCGTGTGTCTGCTTTTCCCATGGATCAAAAGTTGCGTTTATCACCTGATGATGGGACTTTACTTCCTGACCCCGCTCCTTATCGACGACTCGTTGGTCATCTCATTTACCTCACTGTTACAAGACCGGACATCACTTATTCGGTCCATATTTTAAGTCAATTTATGCATTCTCCTCGTAGTGCCCATATGGATGCTGCGGAACGTGTGGTGCGGTATTTAAAAGGTTCCATCGGCAAGGGAATTCTTTTGTCTTCAACCAGCAATCTTCATTTGAGAGGTTTTTGTGACTCCGATTGGGTTGGTTGTCCAGTTACTCGACGATCCACCACTGGCTATTGTATTTTTCTTGGCTCCAACCTCATCTCTTCGAAAACTAAGAAACAAGCTACGATATCTCGATCATCTGCTGAGGCTGAATACCGTGCTATGGCGACCTTAACTTGTGAACTTCAGTGGTTGAAATATTTGCTAGGCGACCTCGGCATTGCTCATACGTCTCCTATCACATTTTTTTGTGATAATCAAGCTTCATTACATATTGCCAACAATCCCGTTTTTCATGAACGTACCAAGCACATTGAACTGGACTGTCATTTCGTTCGGGAGAAGCTTCAATCCAAACTCATTGCTCCACGCTACATTCCCTCTTCAGAGCAACTTGCGGACATCTTCACCAAACCATTGGGCCACATTCCCTTTCATGACTTAATTGGCAAGCTGGGCGTTATTTCCATACACGCTCCACCTTGAGGGGGAGTGTTAGCATTACTATATTGAGCAAGATCTGCTCTGCTGGAATTCTAATTCCAATTGTTACTAATTCCAATTGTTACCTTATTATGTAGGATTCTAAAAGCTGTATTTATTCTCTTTGTGATCCTATTCTTGTATAGGAAGTCTTTCCTTTTTCATGTAATTCCTTTCTTGTCTATATATACAACAAGAGATGTGTCATCCTAATTCAAGGAACACAATTCCAAAACCGTGTGTTCACATAGGCGATGTTTGGCAACACTACTATTAAATACTTATTTACTTATTCATCAAAATAAGTATTTATTTATAATAAGTTTGTTTGGTAAAAATAAATAAGTAATAAGTAAAAGTGATCAGGAACCCAAAAAAATACTTATAAATAAGTAGCTCCATACCTACTCATTATTATAAATACTTTATTTACCAAAGGTGCTAATTTTTAAAAAGTATTTACTGAGCTTATAGTAGTGTTGCCAAATGCCCTCTTAGATTTATGGGGGCGGCGCTTGGTGCAGGGTATAGTTCTAGCCTGGTTTGACCACTCTTGTAGAGAGTATCAAAATGGTGTTTGTCGGAATGGGCTCTAGAGTTTGTTTTTTTACAGTTCAGCATCAACCAGGGTTGATCCTTGCAGGGCTTGGAGCATGAGAAACTAAACACGGTTAGGCACTTAGCTATTAGCTAGGGGCCAAAGAAGGTGGTGTGTAAATAGCTCAAATAAAAAATCTTAATTTTATTAACAACATTTACCCCTAAGTTAGCTGTTTGATTATGATTTGAAGTGAAAATGTTGGAGAATATACAGATCTGGTTCCCATGTCAGAAGCACCTCCTAATCCTGATTAAAAGGGTGTATGGAACTGCCATTAGAATAGCTCCTGAGACTCCTTAATGAGTGATTAACTACTTGAACTAGACAAAAATCTTAACTTCCATGGAACTTCTAACATAAAATTCATAGCCAAATTGATTAGATGGACAAAGGCAAATACGGATCGCATTTGTAACAAAGCAAGACACAAATGCAAAATACATTCCTTCGCAATAGAAAAACATACATTAAAACTACACACCTTTAAAATAAAAGTTACAATGAGATCTCCAAAAACAGAAATAACATATATAAGCCTAATGGCATATCTACCTCCATCGTAGATGGCGTGACAAACTCAAATACATCAAAGAGATTAGATTATACAGTTCACGATGCCTAAACTAAGTAAGCTATGACGAACACACAGCCTAAACTAAGTAAGCTATGACGAACACACAGTTCAGTTCAAGAACCAATGACCAAGAAATTGATGGAACATAACATAATTGAACATGGTAGCTATCAAATTATATCTTTTAATTTGTCGTTGCTTCGGTTTATGGGTTGAGATATATTTGCTTAATGTTCTCTAAAGCGGCCTTAGCAGCCTTGTTTTGGGCTATCTCTTTGTTGGAGCCATATCCAGCTCCAACCACACAGTTATCAAATATAGCGTTTATGATGTGCTTCTGCTCCCAATAGTCCTCGTTATAGTTGACAATTGGCAATCCCTTCTTTTCACAAAATTCCTTAAGCTCGGTCTTTGGATGGATCTGTAGCTCCTCGGGGCCAATCAATGGCTCTAATAACTTCATGAATACCTGTCAAAAGATCAACACCTAACGAATGAAAATAAACTATGTAGGGGATTCAATATACATTATCCTTAGGCCATGCACTTTTGGCAGGAATTGGAGAGGTAATTCCAGGGAATTATCAATTCTTGTGTTGTTCTTTGGTTTCTCATCTCTCCGGATTACAATCCAGAGACTTTATAACTAGCAAAATGAGGGATTTCAAGTCTCACAAAAAAAATAGTGGGACTTGAAGTCTCATGAAGGTAGGCATTGGTTTTGATAAGCAACTCAAAGTTTTAGGACTCAAAAGCACCAGATAAACGACTCTTAAGTCCAGTGACGAAGTCGAGACAGTCGGTGTCCATCCGACGTCTTCAGGTTGGATCAGCATGGTTGCTGCCTAAGTCTTCGATCCGCCCATTAGCTGATTCATTCGCCCGAGTTCGCCCACCTGATCAAAGTCGAAGCCCTTTTGGTATAATAGGGGGTCCATTTGTAAAGAACATCTCTTTTTGGGTCGTTTAAATATTGCCCAATGACGAGACTTGTAAAGCTCGACACTTATTATAAAGTGTCAAGCTTTGTAAGTCTCAGCAAAACAACAAACAACGAACCTGATCCATTCTTTTGTTGATACATAAAATCTGGCACTTTACAAGTTGTCATTTGACAATATGTATTTTCTTTTGAGAACTAGATCTAATCATGTTTTTCATCTCTTGTGTTGCAATTTCCGTTAAGACTTCAAATGAAAGATTTCAAATCTCATAAAAATGATAACACCTTAAATCTCATGATGGTAACTAGTAAGAACTAATTTGTTAGAAACCTTACAAAGTGACAAATTTCCTAACATTACAAAGTGACTCAAATTTCTTAACAACTATGACGAAGTGTAAAGTGTCAACTTTATAAGTTTCAGTAAAAGAATAAACCCTTGCTATGTTTGGTTGCCGAGAAATTAGGTGAAAACATGGAAAATTAAAAAAAAAAAATCAGATTTCTAATACAATTCTTAGTTGTGTTTTATCCTTTTTTTTTTTTTTTCCATGTTTTCAATTATTTTCTCGGCAACCAAACATAAGGTGTTAAGGTGTGTTCATTTGGCGAGAAAGTGAGGAAAAGTAAAAGAAATATAAGTTTTATAGCACTTTTTTGTGTTCAGTGAGTAAGAAACACGCTTTTATTTTCTTGCATTTTCTCAATATTTTCTGTTTTCAAAACTTCATCCATCTTTTTTGATAGTTATTTTGAGAGGAATTTAAAATTTTTTCTTTTCCTTTCTTTTCTTTTCTTTTCTTTTCTTTCACCCACTTTTTGGCAAGAAAGTGGGTGAAAAAAAGGAAAATAAAATAAAATAAACTAAAAAATTTCTCGTAAAATAATCATCAAAAGATGGATGCAGGTTTTGGGAGAAAGTTTGTCACTATTGAGTAAGTGCAAGAAAGTGAAAGTGTGTTTATTGCAAACCAAACGCAAGAAAAGTGTAAGATAACACACTTCTCTTTTACTTTCTCGCCAAACGAACACACTCTTAGAGAACTTCTTAAGTGGGTGTTACATGCTTAAATCATTTGAACTCTCCAACATAAGCTTTTTTTTTTTTTTCCTTCTGGTTAAGAGGTAAAATTCCGTTATTGTGAAGAAAGATGATCAGTGGTCGACCCAATAAACAAAACACAGAATGAGAAACAAAACAGGAACACACACATACGCAAACGCAATTACGCATACCTCCTGCACTGTGTCTAGAGAGCAATTGCTGTCCATGAAAACAGCTCCAATAAGGGACTCTAAGATATCTGCAAGAAACTTGGGTATTTTGATAAGACTGTTGCAATGATTACTGGAGATATGTTCCTTGAATACTTCAATCTGGATTTGATAAAGAAAAAATTAGTAATATTAATGAAATTTCTCCGGTTTTACAAAAACAAACAAAAGCAAGCTTTCCCATCAATGATGCAGAGATAAACATTCACTTAATGGAAAATAATCCCTCCTCGAGGCGAGGAGGGGATTACTCCCTTTTAACTCTTTTTAATGGTGGTTAAGATTCTCTAACCCTTTTAAGGTTAGAGTTTAGTTTTTAGAAGGAAAAAAAATTAAATCGTAAGGTTAAAACTTATTAACCACAGTTCAAAAGCAGTTAACGGGGCATTGTGAGTGCGAGGAGCAATAGTCATTTCCTTTTCCCGAGGAGAGAATTATTGCTCTTAATGAATTATGCTGGCAATCTACAATTAAAGCACGGCTACTACTTTTTGTTAGGGTGTCAATGGCTGGGCTTGGGCTTGAATTTTGGTGATTTTTAAATAGGCTTTTCTCGAGCCTGACACACTTTCAGGCCCAAATTCAGCCCGATTGAGACCCCTACATTTTGGCGTGTTATGCGGGCATATTAGATGTGTCTGTGACTCGCGTTAAATGAGGGGAAATAGTTAACGTACCCATGAATTTCATTTCCAAACCTAAGGTTGGTGAGCATTTAAGAGGGGAGGGGGGGTACCAATAGATGGATGCCTTAGGTTTGAAAATGGAATTCATGGGTACGCCTATCACTACTCTTAAATGAGTGTCACCCTAGCAACCCAAAATAAATTATGGCAAAGAAGGATGGTTACTTGTTCCTTGAATGACTCATTGCTGAAACGGAGGTATGAATACAATTCATGCTCGACGGAGATGCGTGCAAACTTCTCGTTACTAACATTGGCGGAGCGGAGAGGCGTTAGTTGGTCCTCCCTAAGTTCCGGGTAGGAGAGGAAGAGCTTCTTGGCCATCAACCAATTGATCACCGCGTCTCCTATGAACTCTAGCCTATCATAATTGACACACTGGTTGCTAGATGGATGCGTTAACGCCTCTTCTAACAACCTTGGTTCACTGAATTCATAGCCCAAAATCGTCTCAACGCCGTCAAAAGGCAAAGGATCTATCGATGTACTAGTTGAACATTTCTTCTTCTTCTTCCTTTTCTTCTTTTTGGCAACTAGGGATGCGTTTGAGTTATCAGGACCTGATAAGTTGAGTTCATGAAGATTTTCATCAAAATCTTCAAGAATGTTCATTTTTTTTGGAGCTCTTATGCAGAAAGCTGATTCTTCTTCCTTCACAATTTCCTCTCAAACTCCCATTATATTCTAGGTAGACGTGAATACTAATGGCATCTTATAAGGTTTTAACTTTTACATAAGTTAGTCAAGTGCTATAATTAAAGAAAAGGGAAGATACCTCAGGTCACTATCTTCTCTACTTTCTTCGTGAACTCGTGGGATCATCAACCCTCCTTAAGACATGCTCTTTTGGAGTGGTTGCTTGGAATTAACCTTATGGCATCTTAGGGGCTGCCTTTAAGTCTGGCTGTGAGTGTTTTAGAGAGTGAATGTTAGTTACATGATATCATTTCAAACCTAAAAAAACTTTCTCCTTGAGATGGAATATGTGTCCTCACTTTTTTCTAACTGTTTTTTCAGTGAGAACACATGTTCCTTTCATAGAGAAAGTGGGAATAGAGAAACTGGGCAGCATCCTCAAAGATAGAGGCTTTCAGATATTTTCTATTCTTAGCCAAAAATTAACACGTTAAAATAAGGATAAATGTTGATTTTTGGCCAAAAGTAAAGATAAGTGTTGGTTTTTGACTAAGAGTGACAGAACTATTAAACGAGAGTCACAAAGCCCCCTTAATTGCCCTTGAACTTCTCCCTTCGTTCCACCAGGGAGGAGATGATAATTTACCATTAAAGAAATATAAGACAGTTTATGCTAGCTCAGAGTGATAATCTCCCAGATTCCAAGTAGTACACTTGGCACACATCAACTGGACCTAGAAACGGTGGGTATGATCAGACTCACTCAATTCATCTTAACTTTGGCTTATCAAAATCCGACGGGGGACCCAATCAGTAACCCTATCCTCTGCATCGTGTTCCACAAGGAATACTTCGTCCTTATTAGACCGTCTTAGATGCTCTACAACGTAGGAAGATGCATTTTTCCTTTCAAGCAAAAGAAAAAGGGGACCCCCGGGGGGGGGGGGTTCGAAACTTGGGGGAGAAGTCATAGCTCCACTTTCACTGATCAAGTAGTTTTTTGACAGATATACATCACTTTTGACTTTTGGGGGTAAAACTTCTCTACTAAGTTTTCTATATGCCTGTTCATGAAATAGTGATATATGATCTAAGTAAAATAGACAGCAATTACTGTACATAAACACCATATGAGGACGCATAGTGAACAAGCAATGGTTGGGATCCACCAAGAGGATTATCAAATCAGATCAATTTCCATCCTAAAAGAATAAGGGACTAATCTTTTTCCATTTCAAGGTCTTTTCTAACATTGCATTGTACCAATTAGATCGGTGGCACGAATCTTGTTACGCTCTGACTAGGGTAGCTTTGCCCCTGAACTTTTGAAAAAAAAATTAGTAAATTATTTAATTATTTAGTATGACATATCCATGAGACAAAAGGGTAGTTGCTCCTTGAATTCCTAAAAAAATATATTTTATATTATGTTATTTAAATATTTAAGACGGCATAGCCATGAGGCAAAAGGGCATCTGCCTCCCTAAAGGAAAAACAATACTCGTAAGATATATATGAAACGTACAAACGAGATAGCCCACGAACTTGCTCCTCAAAAAAAAGGAGAGTTATGCCCCCATCCCCACACACCCTAGACCAGAATATTTCGTACCCAACTATTATTTCTCCACAAATTCATTAGCAATTGCTAACATTTTTAATCATTGTCTGCCCACTTATAAGAAAATTATGGCTCCGCCCCTGGTTTGAGCCCATGGAATAGGATGGTATCGTGACAAAGGACGACCTGGGTGATGGCTGTGCCCTTGCAAACTGCAATGTCGGCTAAGTTGAGCATGCTAATTCGTATGTAGGAAATGGGCATTTATGAGGGGTGGAAGTGGTAATGGGCCTTGAATTTCCAATTTGCAGCATATTGGGCTTCTTGCAGGATGTCATTGGGAAATCAAAATTCTAACGTTGCCGTCTCATCTCTTCAAGGAGAATCTTGATCACCAATTTTATTGACCTTTGACCTAAGAGATTATCCACTTCTGACCCGTGGACTTAAAGGGTCCTGACACTTTACATGTGTGCCATGGCCCCGGGGGATCGGATTTGGTCTTGCTCTCGCAAGACCAAGGCCATCTTGCTCTCGGTGGGCTTTCGACATGTGGCGATAAAAAGGGGAGAAGATATCAAATGGAGATAAGTCAAAAAATAGGGGAGAAAATGAAATGACTTCTCCTCTTTTTATTGCCACATGGTCCGGTGTTGAACATAGGCAAGATGGCGTTGGTCTTGCGAGAACAAGACCAAATCAGATCCCATAGCCTTGGGTTTTCTCTGGCAATGCCAGAAAGTGGTCTCGGGCTACCACACATTATGCGACATGTGGTGGAGAAGTCATTTCATTGTCTCCCATGATTTTGACTTCTCCAAACATTATACGACATGTGGCGATAAAGTGGTGACAAAAAGGAGGAGAGATATCAAGCAGGGAGAAGTCAAAATCATGAGAGAAAATGAAATGACTTCACCCTTTTTTATTGCAACATGTCGCATAATGTGTGGTAGCCCGAGACCACTTTTCTGTCATCTGTCAGAGAGAATCTGAGGTTATGTGTCATCGTTCTTCCATATCCATCAATTCAAACATGAGAAGACGAGAATCCAATGGATATCTGACATGTGTCACAATTCTTGGAATCGATTCCAGATCGCCAAACGCTGCAAAGGCTGAGCGATTCTGGATAAGGTTCACAAAGTCCCTTCATGCAAATTTTGTTTACAGAAAAGATGTGATAAAATCCAAATGGAAAAGCTTGGATTTAGACATCTGATTAGCCAAAGGGTGGACAATAAAAGGTGGAAACCAGTTAGGGCTTCATGGAATGGACCTCTTATTTCACACTTGTCCTTTGCAGATGATTTAATCATTTTTGTTGAAGTTTTAGAACAACAAGCTCAGGTGATGTGGGATTATATGGAAGAATTTTGTCAGGCCTCGGGGCAGAAGGTGAATGTGGGAAAATTTAAGATATTTCTATCCTAGAACACTAAGAACCCTCTTGCGGCTTCTAGTCATCATTTCACTGAGATTCCTATATTTCAATCATTGGGCAAATATTTGGGTGTCCCACTACTCCACTCAAGGGTTGACCACAATACTTACAAGGAGGTGCTAGAAAAAGTTAGATGAGGTTAGCTTCATGGAAGATTAAGCAACTAACCTTAGCTGGTGAGCAACACTTATTTACATGTGTTATTCCCATTTATGACATACAAACATGCAAAATAGAAACTTCCTTTAGGGAGATACAGAGATGCGAAAAAAAGTGCATATGGTGAATTGGGAAGAGTGTGTACCCCTAAGACTAAGGGAGGTCTAGGAGTTAAATGTAAATCTCAAGTCAATTCTGCATTATTGATTAAGTTGGGATGACAGCTTCAGACAGAGTCTATAGCTCTTTGGGTTAAAGTTTCGAAGAACAAGTATATGGGTACTAAAGATCTTTTGTCTTGCTCGCAGAGATCTAAGTCCTCGCATGTGTGGAGAAGTATAATGCAAGGAATGGAAGTTTTGAAGAAGGGGTTACATTGGAAGGTGGGTGATGGGAGAAGAGTTAAGTTCTGGACGAATACTTGGTTGAGGGATAAACCTCTATGTGAGGAGGTTGGATCGTTGTTGTCTCTAGTGTCTTGGGTAAAAAAGTTGTTGACTTTATTGTGGAGTGGGCTTGGGATCTTGTTGGTCTTCGTGATTATCTTCTAGAAGCTTTAGTGTAGGAGATCATTTGTTTGCTAGTGGGTTTAAACCCGTTGCTTGAAGATAAAGTTATTTGGGGTCTCAAATCCTCTAGTAAGTTCTCCACTAAGTGTACTTATGATTTTATTTCTAATATGAATTGTCAGCCAGCTATTTAGTTTGAGTGGAAGGTGTTGTAGAAAATGCGTATCACCCCAGAGATTAAGTTCTTTTGTTGGCTGGCAATCCAGAACCGTTTATTGTCTAATAGTAATCAAGTTATTCATCACATGACGACAAATTTGAGTTGCCCGAAGTGTAACCATCCTGTGGAGAATACTCTTCACATTCTTAGAGATTGTCCTCGCACTAGAGCAATATGGAATAGAATTGTTCTCTCCCAAGATCAGATAAAATTCTTTAACCTTGATTTGCTTGGTTGGTTTAAGCTTAACTTGGAAAAATCAAAAGGAGAGTTTATAGATAAAGTTCCTTGGTGTGACATGTTTGATATATGTTGTTGGCGAGTTTGGAGCTGGATGAATAAATTGGTGTTTGACCCAATTTTTACGTTTCCCCCTAATCTGTTGGAGCAAATTGTTACAGAAGCTTTGGAGATGTTTGCTGCAATGCATATCCAAGGGAAGAATATAGTTCGAACTCAAAGATTTATTGGATGGAGGGCTCCAGAGCTGAGATGGTTTAAGATAAATACAGATGGGTGCTCAAAAGGAAATCTTGGGTTGGCGGGTACAGGGGCTTTAATTCGAGATGCCTTTGACCAATGGAGGGTGGGTTTTTTCACAAATTTAGGAGTGTGTCATAATGATCAAGTTGAATTATGGGCCTTGTTTTATGGTCTTAAATTGGCTTGGGATCAAGGTTTTCAGAAGGTATTGATGGAGTCAAACTCTGAATGTTCAATGATTAATGAATGAGTATCTGAATTTCATCATAATCTCGGGTTGGTTGTTGCATGTCAGTATTTGATGAATCCGGAATGGGTTTGCTGTGTTAAACATGGTTACAAAGAAGCTAACTTTAGTGTTGAATGACTTGCTAATTCTAATGGGTCTCATGGACCGATTTTGAGGGTGTATGATTCTCTTTCTGTTGGTTTGAGCTCGTTGTTTTTTTCTGATGTCTCAAGAGCTGCTAGGCCTAGGGATGTCCTTGTGTAATGGGCCTCGAGCCCCAATCTGTAATTTTTTTTTTTTTAAAAAAAATCCAAATGGGGTTAATGCCCAGGAAGCTTCCTTGCTCTTTGTCTAGCTTCACTTGAAAGGTAAATGCCATCCATGGCGATAAGGTTTTGTAGTTTATCTCTCTCTCTCTCTCTCTCTAATAATTTCGGTTTCCCAACGTGAACTGAAATCCGGATTTTCCAATTAATGTAATGCCATGGTCCATCCAAGAAGCTTCCTAACACCTCATCAGTCATCCTTGTGAATATGTCACGGTCAATGGGACCCTTGGAGTCAATGTCTCACATGTTAGGTAGTATCGGTTTAGGTGGCGTTTGGTAACTCTTAATAACATGAGCTTATTTGGGTTTTTGAGTTTATTTGAGTTTTTGAATGTTTGATAACAAGTTTATTAGACCTCTTGTTCACGTTGTGTTGTGCATAGTGCTGAGCTCGTTGTCTGTTGTCTTATGTACAACGTGCCCTTTGTGCTGTACAACGTACACGTTGTCTGCTGCACAACGCACCCGTTGTCTGTTGCACAACGAATGCACAACGTATACGTTATCAGAGTACGTTGTCTATGCGTTGTCTGTACCTTCCGAGCTACGTCCTTAGCGCCTAACCGAGCTACGTCCTTAGTGCCTAACCGAGCTACGTCCTTAGCGCATAACCGAGCTACGTCCTTAGCGCCTAACCGAGCTACATCTTTAGTGCCTAACTGAGCTACGTCCTTAGCGCATAACCGAGCTACGTCCTTAGCGCCTTCCGAGCTGCGATTGCCTGCAAGTCCAGACTGTTTTGGCCATATCTTTTGACTCGTTCGTCCAATTTTGACGATTCAACTTGCGTTGTGTTCGTATTTCGAAAAGGAACATTTCTGACGTTTCGAAATTTCCAATTTCTTCCTTATTTATTAATTATATCTCTTTAAAGGCAAAATGGCAATGAAAGTGTCATGTATTAAGCATGAAAAAGTCTTGGGCTCTACAAACTTCCTCTAGGGAGATACAGAGATGCGAAAAAAAGTGCATATGGTGAATTGGGAAGAATGTGTACCCCTAAGACTAAGGGAGGTCTAGGAGTTAAATGTAAATCTCAAGTCAATTCTGCATTATTGATTAAGTTGGGATGACAGCTTCAGACAGAGTCTACAGCTCTTTGGGTTAAAGTTTTGAAGAACAAGTATATGGGTACTAAAGATCTTTTGTCTTGCTCGCAGAGATCTAAGTCCTCGCATGTGTGGAGAAGTATAATTCAAGGAATGGAAGTTTTGAAGAAGGGGTTACATTGGAAGGTGGGTGATGGGAGAAGTGTTAAGTTCTGGACGAATACTTGGTTGAGGGATAAACCTCTATGTGAGGAGGTTGGATCGTTGTTGTCTCTACTGTCTTGGGTAAAAAAGTTGTTGACTTTATTGTGGAGGGGGGTTGGGATCTTGTTGGTCTTCGTGATTATCTTCTAGAAGCTTTAGTGTAGGAGATCATTTGTTTGCTAGTGGGTTTGAACCCGTTGCTTGAAGATAAAGTTATTTGGGGTCTCAAATCCTCTAGTAAGTTCTCCACTAATTCTACTTATGATTTTATTTCTAATATGAATTGTCAGCCAGCTATTTAGTTTGAGTGGAAGGTGTTGTAGAAAATGCGTATCACCCCAGAGATTAAGTTCTTTTGTTGGCTGGCAATCCAGAACCGTTTATTGTCTAATAGTAATCAAGTTATTCATCACATGACGACAAATTTGAGTTGCCCGAAGTGTAACCATCCTGTGGAGAATACTCTTCACATTCTTAGAGATTGTCCTCGCACTAGAGCAATATGGAATAGAATTGTTCTCTCCCAAGATCAGATAAAATTCTTTAACCTTGATTTGCTTGGTTGGTTTAAGCTCAACTTGGAAAAATCAAAAGGAGAGTTTATAGATAAAGTTCCTTGGTGTGACATGTTTGATATATGTTGTTGGCGAGTTTGGAGCTGGATGAATAAATTGGTGTTTGACCCAATTTTTACCTTTCCCCCTAATCTGTTGGAGCAAATTGTTACAGAAGCTTTGGAGATGTTTGCTGCAATGCATATCCAAGGGAAGAATATAGTTCGAACTCAAAGATTTATTGGATGGAGGGCTCCAGAGCTGAGATGGTTTAAGATAAATACAGATGGGTGCTCAAAAGGAAATCCTGGGTTGGCGGGTACAGGGGCTTTAATTCGAGATGCCTTTGACCAATAGAGGGTGGGTTTTTTCACAAATTTAGGAGTGTGTCATAATGATCAAGTTGAATTATGGGCCTTGTTTTATGGTCTTAAATTGGCTTGGGATCAAGGTTTTCAGAAGGTATTGATGGAGTCAAACTCTGAATGTTCAATGATTAATGAATGAGTATCTGAATTTCATCCTAATCTCGGGTTGATTGTTGCATGTCAGTATTTGATGAATCCGGAATGGGTTTACTGTGTTAAACATGGTTACAAAGAAGTTAACTTTAGTGTTGAATGACTTGCTAATTCTAATGGGTCTCATGGACCGATTTTGAGGGTGTATGATTCTCTTTCTGTTGGTTTGAGCTCGTTGTTTTTTTTTTCTGATGTCTCAAGAGCTGCTAGGCCCAGGGATGTCCTTGTGTAATGGGCCTCGAGCCCCAATCTGTAATTTTTTTAAAAAAAAAGAAAATCCAAATGGGGTTAATGCCCAGGAAGCTTCCTTGCTCTTTGTCTAGCTTCACTTGAAAGGTAAATGCCATCCATGGCGATAAGGTTTTGTAGTTTATCTCTCTCTCTCTCTCTCTCTAATAATTTCGGTTTCCCAACGTGAACTGAAATCCGGATTTTCCAATTAATGTAATGCCATGGTCCATCCAAGAAGTTTCCTAACACCTCATCAGTCATCCTTGTGAATATGTCACGGTCAATGGGACCCTTGGAGTCAATGTCTCACATGGTAGGTAGTATAGGTTTAGGTGGCGTTTGGTAACTCTTAATAATAGTAGCTTATTTGGGTTTTTGAGCTTATTTGGGTTTTTGAATATTTGATAACAAGTTTATTAGACCTCTGAAAATTTTAAAAGTAGAATGAAAACTTCTAAACAAATAAATAGCACTGGGGTAATTTATTTTTTGGGTTTAAAACTTTGGAACTTATTCTTTAGAGTTTATTTTTAAGAGCTTGTAAATATATATATATATATATATATATATATATGAGTAGAATTTCCAAACACACCCTTAGTCTCGAAATTCTCTCAAGTTGTAACTGGATTCTTTGGAGTGAGTCTAGTTCCTGAGGTTGCTATGTGTCTCTATTATGGACACCCCTTAACTGTAGTTAAGATTTACTCACCTTCAAGGTTCACCCACCTATCTTTAACTTTTAGAAAAAAGAAATTTGAAATTTTTTTAATATAGTAGTTATTTAATTTTTTTAACCAGGGTTGAAATTTTTTTTTGAAGTCCCTAATTAATGTCCAGCCCAACTAACATATTAGGCATCTAATACTATTAACCTAAGCATATTTCAATACTAAAAAAAATACACAAGCAACACACAAAAAAATATATATATATACACGACACAAAAAATAAAAAACATGACATGCCTGAGGAGAGCCCAGATCATGCCCGAGGAGTGCTAGCTCATACGCAAATTTCGGTTTTTTAAAACTCCCAATATAAGTGCAACCTGTTGGGAATGTAGACAACCTTTAGCAGATTTCTCGGGGGGTGGTAGGAGGGGGGGGTTGCGGCGAAAATGACATTTAGAGTTTCTGGAGGGGTTTACAGTTTAACCCTAAACATATAATTGTATGCGTATTTTTTAGGTTAACAAGGTATGAGAAGTGGCAGTAATTTTTCTATGAGAGAAAACTCTGTCTATTCTGTATTTTCAATATAATGAATTGGTGTGGCTCTAGAGGATGTTGGCACGTTGTCAAATCTCGTATATCCTTGTGTTTTGTCTCTATTTTCTTCTCTACAATTTTTCTATTTATTGTATGATTTCTGTGATTCATAGTCTCTCAAAATCCGAAGGGTTTAGGGATTAAACGCGTGGTTCAAATCCTAACACAACCCCTGTGATTGTTAGCTTTCAACAAGTTAGGCTACCCAGTGATCAGCCGTAAACTTGGGTCTCGAGTCAATTTTGGGGTTTCCCTCAATATCAGTTGTATGATATTTAGCGTTTCTGTAAGGGTATTTTTGGCTTTACAATTTAACCCTAAACATAGCTGTATGCGTATTTTTTAGGTTAACAAGCTAGGTGTGAGAAGTGACCGTAATTTTTCTGAGAGAGAGAAAACTCTATGTATTTTGTATCTTTAATATAATGAATTGGTGTGGCTCTAAAGGACGTAGGCATGTTGCCGAATCTCGTATATCCTTGTGTTTTGTTTCTATTTTCTTCTCTGCAATTTTTCTATTTATTGTGTGATTTCTTTGATTCATAGTCTCTCAAGATCCGAAGGGTTTAGGGATTAAATGCGTGGTTCAAATCCCAACACAACCCTTGTGATTGTTAGCTTTCAACAAGTTAGGCTACCCAGTGGCCAGCCGTAAACCTGGGTCTCGAGTCGATTTCAATGTTTCCCTCAATATCAGTTGTATGAGATAGAGGTATATCATATGCAGCACGTGGGACTAATATGAATTTTTAAACGGCTCAGGATTTCCATTTTATAAATAAATAAATAAAATGCTACCACCTAGGAAGCACGGATACTTTGAAAATGGAAAAGTACCTGTATTGTCGTACCCGAATCGTCGTATCGAATACGTATAGGATATGTCACTCTAAGGTAAAATTAGCTATTTTTCATAATTTCTACCGTATCGCCGAATCTAAATATCGCCGTACCCGTGCTTCCTAGGCTACCACAGGCCCACAATGAGAGCTTTTGACATTTTTTTAACCACTTGGTCCCACGAAACATTGTAGTACTGGTACACATCACGAGAAAGTTCAATAAGATGGAGATTATTCCGACAAGCCACGCCACTAGCTTCGGACGAGAGCAATGTTGCTTATCTCCGACAATTTTTTGTGAAAAAATCGCGATATTTTCACCGAACCTTTAAATATAATTATTTAATAATATTGTAATGCAAAACTAAAACGGGACATTGCGAGTCTAATCATTTATGCTATAAATTTCTAAACGTGGCCCACCAGCTATACAATCAAGCCCTCAGATCTTTTTCTTTCTCACACACCATGGGCCTGTTCGGTTGTATCTCCTTTTGGGAAGGTGTGATCAGGGCGGAGTCAGGAATTTTCGTAGGAGTCCAAAATACATGTGACAAGAAAATTAATGGGTTCGAGGCTTCGGTAGTGTAACTTCTGAGAAATTTTTTTTTGGGTCCATTGTTCTCATAAAATTCATTAACGTGTCATTCCAATAAGCATCCATAACAAGAAAAACAAGGTTCCTCCTTTTTAGGGAGAGCTATTAATTTGGGAGGGAATGAGATTTGGTCTGGCCTTGCTAAACCAAAACCGTCTAACCCCATCCCAAAGGTCAACACTTGTCCTTTTTTAACATCCTTTAATTGTGGTTAAGGTTTACTAATCCTTAAGATTCAATCATTTAATCTTAATTTTTAGACAAAAATATTTTAAAAACTTAACCTTTTAAGAGTTCAGATTTTATAATCATAGTTAATATATTAGTTAAAGAGGCTTTGTGAGTGAGGCAACGGTCATCATAACAGATTCTCAAACAATTGGGGGGCCACTGTATTTATAAAACAAAAAATTGGGGGGGGGGGGGGGGGGTGTGACTCAAGTTCGAGTCTTGGTGTGGCCGTTGAGCATAATCATGAGTACTTACCCCCTAACTCCTAGCCTAAATAGATAAATGATTAGAGCCTACCAAAAAAATCTTTCTTTTCCTCCCTTTTTTCTATTTAATTCCATGATGCTCAAACAAGGTTTGAAATCTCGATAAACTCGACCATTTTGGTCATTCAACCCAAAGCGAAATTTTGAAAATTTTGTTTATCTAAGCAAGATTCCGGAATTCTGATTTGTTAAAATATATATATATAAATATTATTAATTTATTTTTAATATAAATATATAAATTTTCAAATTTTTGGTGAAATTTTATAAAAATAACGAAATATTTTAGAATATTTCAAAATTTTAATTAAAAATAATAATAAATATTATTTAAATATAAATTTCTAAAATATCGCCAAGATAACGAGATTTTGGTTTTTAGAAAATTCGTCTGAAATTTCCAATATCCCATCTAAATCGGCATTTCTAAAATTTGCATCATATCACCAAGCCCTACTCTTGATTATTCCTATATATATAACTAGTAAACACCCCGTGCGATGCACAGGATGATGAGCCAAAGTAATGTAAAATGTGAACATTGAGTAATAATTTTAGATACATCTTTATTGGGGCATATGCTATTATAAAGAGGTATATGTAAAAATTCTTAGTAAATATTTTGTATATCCTCTATCCATTTAAAGTTCCATCCAAAATGACTAAAGGCTATTAAATTTTTTTGATAAATTGGATGGAGTGCTTTGTGACACACTTACCCCTCTAGCTAGGATGGTTAGTATGGGTCTCTAAATTGGAGATGTTTTGAATTGATTTAAGTGAGGGAAATTTTAAACTGATTGGAAAAAGTTAGTAACTTACTCATCAACTAAAACTAACAACTAATTAACAACACGGGTACTGAATACCTATATATGAGTCACAAATTCCTTTTTATTTAGGACTTGATTCACGGCCTCTTTTTATATAGGCCGAGCTAGGTTCTACATGGTCTTTGATTTTTACAATCTCAGCTCTCAAATAAGCCGGCTCTATAAAAGTTCTTAGCCCAACCATCAGTCTTTAGAGATGTTTGCAAGCTATAGAGGGCTGGTCTAGGCCAAATACCCTCATCGAAGGGCTACACTGACAACCCAAATCAAATATATTTACATGATTAAAAGTTAAATATGTTTATGTTTATATATATTTTATAATCCAACTAAGCTAGCAAACTAAATTAAAGAACTTGAATAAAGAAACGATATATCTCATCATACCCCTAGCAACAGTGAAGAACTGTGAACCCAAACTTGAACCGAATGAACAGATAACTAAACATTGGTTAGGACTCTAAATAGGCCAAGTCTCCTGACGACCACCTTGACCTAATTTATTTTTAATTGTTTTAAACTACCTCCTTAAACAGGGGCATTCCAGTAATTGTATATTTTAAATTTACTAATATGATATATAACTTTGGAAGTACCGTAGAAATGAATATAATTTTCAAAAAATATGAAACCAAATCCTCTACTGTTATAACCGGATTATGGTGAATCCGGTTATGCGGCTGAGGTTGTCACGTGTCCTTTTTTACACCCCTTAATTGTGGTTAAGATTCACCCAACCCTATGGTTCACTTACCATCCTTGGTTTTAGGAAAAAATATTAAAATTATTTTAATAGTCAAAAAAATTGATATTTTTATAAAAATCAAAGATGGGTGAGTGAAACGTATGGGTATGTGACCCTTAACCAAGTTAAGGGTGTCAAAAGGGACAAGTGGCGACTTTAGGAGCATAACCGGTTATAATTTGTAAATATAAAGGATTTGATTCAAAAAAAATATTTTTTAGAAAAAGGAAAGATTTCAAATTAAGGTCACCACGTGTCCCTATTGACACCACTTAACCGTGGTTAAAATTCACCCACTTTTAGGGTTCGATGATTCTTGCTTGTTTTTTCCGGTTACAAATTGAGTGAATTTTGAGTTCACAAGGAAAGGATGCGTCTTGCTTCCATCATGGAAGCTCGTCAGCACCTCTGAATACATCCTCTCTTTATAAATCCCTTCCACTCTCTGCCCTCTGGTATCAACTCTGATCTCTCCATTGATTTAGAATTCATCTCTCTCTCTCTACCTACTGTACTATCATTCTTCTGATCTCTTCTTCAATCCTCATGGTGACACCAGTCGAAACATCAGCTCTCGATCTCATAAATCACCTCTTTGGCGATTTTGACTCTATCAAAAGTTTCATCACTGATCTTATCTTTTGTACCGTGAAGATCCCCGTTAATGAATCGACTAATGGAGGAAAACTGGATGTTTCGCCTTCTAATTCCATCTATTTGCAAACTGCAGTCTCTGACTCTCTGGTTTCGAAGCTGAAAATGAGAGCTTTAACTGTGGTTTTCAGTCATCGACTCTGACTCATTGATTTCCAAGTCCAAATTTCAACGTCGACATCCATCTCTTCTTCCTCTGTTCTTGCTCCATCGTCCCCTTCTCGCCTAGCATTCAATTGTTAGGGTTTTTCTTATTAAATAAAAAACCTATGTGTCAGGAGTAATCCTTAGTTTTCAAAACTCGGATTCTATTGTTGTCAATAGAAAATGTTAAGGTTAATGAGTCCCACTAAAAAGATGTGATCGAACTGGGACTCTTTAAGTGTTATTAAAACTAACAACATGGTTGGGGTTGGTGACCGTTAGATCTTTGATGTGATTCCTCTTAGCCCTTGGATGTTATGATGGGTAGGGTTCTAATGGTATATAAAGCAAAGGGGGGGTCCATCTTTTCACTTACGTCATTAAGAAGCCTCATTGAATCAGACCTAAGGAGAAAAGAGAAGACTCCTCTCATCCTTCTCAAGTGCCGAGAAACCCAACATCACACCGTGAAGGGAATTAGGAAATTCCAGCGAAATGTATGAGATTATCAATCATAATCCCTATCTGTTTTGATTATAAATTCTAGAAAATTTATCGCATTATCTAGATCTAGGATATGAATAATCTTGTTTAGGTTTAACATTATTATTCTGAATCTCAACAATTGGTATCAGAGCACAGGCTTGACCTTATGATTAATTTTTCTCAATAATCAAAAATTTAAGTTCAATTTAATTAATTTTCGGATTTTTATTGATCTAAATGATTGATAATTAAGGTTAATCAAATAAATAGAATTTGATTGATTTTCGGCTTTTTATGATCAATTTTTATTGATCTATGATGATTAAGGTAAATTAGATGATTAGAATGAAATTATTTTTTTGGATTTAAACAATCGTATTAAGGATCCAAGTGATTCAGTTTTAAAGAAGATTTAAAAAAAAGGGGGGGGGGGGGGGGGGTTTCACTGTTTTCAATTGGACGGCGATTCCGCCGCCGTTCGTCACCGGAAGGGACCACCGGCGATGAGGTTTTGCTCGCCGGAGGGAGGCCGACCGAATGGCACCGAAGTTGGCAGGTTTGGTGGCCGGTAGCCCCCCCCCCCCCTTTGGTGGTTACAGTATGCGGCGGTTAGGTTTTTTAAAATTAAAAAAAAAAAATAGGCATGCGGGTTGGGAAGACAGAGTCAAGAGGGTCAACCCGACCCAGTGACCCGATCTGTCACCCGAACCCGGATGGTACTATTCAGCCCAAAATAACCCAAACCCGGATGGGTCTTGGTTTGATCCGTAAGGTACCCGACCCGAATAGTGCATACCCGACCCGAATGAGACCACCCCCGGTTCAACTGAACCGGAACGGTTCGACCGGACCGATGGCTGGACCAACCGGACCGCATGATAGCGTCAGACCGCGCGCACGTGACGGGCAGAACGTGCGTGAGCCCTTTTCGTGAGCGTGCGGTACACACCTTGTGCGTGATGTGCACTCCCAGCGCGTGAGGCGCGCATGTCACTCGCGGGGTGTGTCCCCTGCGCGTGACACATCCCCAGGACACGTCCTGAGAGAGTGTCCAACCTTCCCTGAGATTTTTTGGTATTCTGATTCCGTTTTTGGTGTCCATTTAGCCTTCTGAGTACTGTAAAGAGCTGTTTTAGTGCATGGACATCATTTTCTTATGGTTTTCATATTAAATAAATAAATAACTTGATACTTGTACCCCAAATTAATATCATGAACTAAAGTTAGATCATCCTATGAGGTTTAGGTTTAATCTGTAAGGCGGTCATTCAAATGGTCATAACCAAAGTAGGTTAGATTGTCTTGCCAAAAGGTGACTGTCCTATGAAGGTTATAATTATTCGAATTTAGGGATTTCAATCTCTTTAAGATCACGAGTTTGTACTCACCTACATTGAATAGCTAGTCTTGCCCAAAGGTGTCTAGGGACTTCATGTAGATTGAGTGGGACAGAATGATTTGTGCGTGGTGGTAAGAGAAGGATAACCCTCTTACTCAAAGGTGTGGAAGTGCCCTAATAAATCCAATATGTGATAAATCAGTTCTGTGCGTAACTGTTATCACCAATTGGGGGGTGAATTGCATGTCGAAATCTTTTGCCTAAATGTGTGATTAGATGATGCATCCACCTGTCCTGTAAAGTAGAAGTAAGCAATATTAAAGTAAACCACTTTAGCTATCCGGCTTAACCCTTAGACCGGATTAGAATTATAAAGCTTAAATAAAGTCATGCAAGGACAAGTATAGAGTAAATTATTATAATTTGTGCAATAATTTGTTAGACATACCATAACATAGTAAAACATTGACATTTTCATATATGGACGGGTCTGTTGTTCAGAAACATTTGATTAGGATTGAGCCTCTAAATGGTTCAAACTATAGTTCTTGGAAAATGCAGCTAGATATAGTTCTGGGTTACCTTAATTACGACTTTGTCCTACTGGAGGAAAAGCCGGTTACTCCCACTGTTGAGTCTTCTAACTCAGATAAGTTCTTGCATTCGAAGTGGGAGAAGGCCAATAGGATGACCATGATGATCATTAGGGCTTTTGTTCAAGAAGCCATCAGGGGTGGTATTCCTGCTGCTGATACTGTTAAGGTTCTTCTTGAGACTATCAAGAAGCAATTTATGGGGTCTGTTAGGTCTCATCAGTACAGTTGTTTGACTCAGCTGATTTCATTAAAGTATGATGGTGCTGGAAATGTTCGGGAGCACATCTTGAAGATATCTAAGTTGATTATCTCTCTTAGAGAGCTGGAGTTGACCATTGAAGACGACCTCATGGTGCATTTAGCTGTATCTTCGCTTCCTCAATCATTTGATGCTTTTAAAGTTAATTATAGTGCTCAGGATAGGAAGTGAGACCTGCATGAATTGATAGTTGTATGTGTTAGTGAGGAAGAGCGCATGAAGCGTGGGAAAGCCGAGTATGCGAATTTGGCTGTGAATTCTAGTAACAAGAAGAATTTTAAGAATAAAGGGTTCGAGAAGCCTAATTCACAGAATTTCTGGTAAGGAAAAAATTCATGACAGAGTCGAGGACAGAGTTCAGGTTATAATTTAGGACAGAATTCAGGACATAATCAATAACAGAGTTCGGGACATCAATTTCAGGGAAAGGATAATACTGAGGAACCAGAAGAGATTGAGTGTTTTTTCTGCAAGAGCAAAGGTCACATGAAAAGAGATTGTTTCAAATATAAGGATTGGTGCAGGAAGAATAAAGGAGTTCATTCATCGGCGAAGCGCCAAGACTGAGGAGCTGCTGATTTTTGAAGGACTCTACACCAACAGTAGTGGAGACTGCTGGAACTTGCTGATTAGTATTAAACTTTGTTTATGTTTTTTACTATTAGATGTTATTTTCATTGTGCCGCTGTTTAGGCGAGATATTATTTATGTTGGATTGGATGCAGTTTAGTTTTATCCTTGAGGGGAGTACACTCTCAATCAGACATATTTTTTAGACAGTTGATAGTAATATATTAGTGGATGATCTTTATTAGCTGAACTTGGACTCATATTTTATGTCATTCTTGTTGTGTATATTTGTTAATTTTATTAGATTTTCTCTAGATAATTGTGACTCTTGTGACAATTTGAAAGGTAAACTTAAAGTAGTAATCTACTTAATTGGATCGGTGGATATATGTTAAGGTCAGTGGGAGGTTTGTAAGTTATAGTTTGGATATCAAGATTACCGGAAATCATATTTCTAGATGTTGGAGTTATCTCATAGGATTTCAGTTTGGTTTACAAGAGATATATCGAACTAGAAATTTAAAAGTTATTCAGATTCTGATTTTGCTTGTTTTCGAAATAGTTTGAAATCCTTATCAGATTATGTGTTGTTGCATGTTTGGATTGTGAACCCATTAACTAAAGAACTCTTCATCAGAAATTTTAAAGAACTTGTCACTATTATGGAACTTTTAGAATCGTTTGATTCTTTTATTTAGTGAGAGTATTGTTTATTGTTTTATATTCCAATCAATTATATGATATACATATCATTTTTTTACACTCTCAGATATTGATATGTTATGGTTATGCAAATTAAATAATTGATGCATCGTTTGATTATGGTTATGTTTTGAATGCACGTGCAAAAAGTAAAGACATCAAGTGATAGACTTCATATGATGGATGTCAATGATGTCAAGTTTGCCCGAGAGCCTCGCACAAAGCTCTCAAGTTGCTTGGGCTGAATATGGTTGGGCACCATGTTTGAGACCTTCATTCTGGATACAAGGTGATGGACTTCACATGGCGGTTGCCGTAAAGTATCGGAATGACATGCATATGCTTAAATGCATGTAGCGTAGACAATTTTTGGACATACACATTTTGATCACATAAGGTTATGTACAATCCATATCACACCATACTTTGCCACCATAAAGAATCGCTCTGAAACATTAGTGTTACTAGCTGTTTGACCATAGAATGGCTTGCATCATAGTAAATGAACACTAGTAGATGTTAAATGCTTCCATGATCACCGTTAGTGGTGCTTTTGAATCAGAGTGACAGTTAAAGAACACTTAATTCTCGACATCAATGTTTTTCAAAATTAAAAGAGTGGTCACTCATGTTCTTAAGGTTGTTCAATCCGAAGAGTCATTTTATTTTATTTAAGGATTGCTTGGACCAAGTGGGAGATTGTTAGGGTTTTTCTTATTAAATAAAAAACTCATGTGGTCTAGCGCAATCCTTAGTTTTCAAAACTCGGATTGTATTGCTATCAATAGAGAATGTTAAGGTTAATGGGTCCCACTAAAGAGATGTGATCGAACTGAGACTCTTTAAGTGTTATTAAAGCTAACAACATGGTCAGGGTTGGCAACCGTTAGATCTTTGGTGTGATCCCTCTTAGCCCTTGGATCTTATGATGGATAGGGTTCCAAGGGTATATAAAGCAAAGGGGGGGTCCATCTTTTCACTTACGTCATTAAGAAGCCTCATTGAATCAGACCTAAGGAGAAAAAAGAAGACTCCTCTCATCCCTCTCAAGCGCCGAGAAACCCAGCATCACACCGTGAAGGGAATTGGAAAATTCTAGCGAAAGGTATGAGATTATCAATCATAATCCCTGTCTGTTTTGATTATAAATTCTAGAAAATTTATCGCATGGTCTAGATCTAGGATATGAATAATCTTGTTTAGGTTTAACATTATTATTCTGAATCCCAACATCAATTGCTAAAAAAAAAAATTGAAAGAGGCTTTGAACCCAACGTGAATGGAGAAAAGTAGAAAACATTCTCTCTTTTATAGTAGGGAGGAAGGGGGAAAGGCACACGGGTTGGCTAATTATGCTCAAACTAAAAACGGCAAAGGGAGACTGAAAGACGTTAGTGGAAAAGGGAGGGGGGGTACATGAAGAGTTGTAAGATGAATTCGGAGAAGACGATGAGTTATGTTGTTACTTGTTAATAAAGAAGATGAGAGGGATAACAAAAGTAGGTCCCACTTATTTATTTATGTGACATTCTAAATGAAGAGAAGAGGGGATAGAAGCCTTGGGAGGGTGCCACATCATCCAGAGAAAGTCTGGCTTATAGTAATAGATGTCGTCAATCAAAGATCTCAACCGTCAATAAGTGCTAGCCCCATAGGCACTAAATCAATTCATTTCCAAAGACGAGGAGTGAGTACAACATGTGATACTATTACCCTATAACCAAGAGATGGTTTGACACTTGTTGACACCACCATGCGTCTTTGGAAGATTACGATTGAGGCTAGCACTTCTGTGAATATAAAGGTTTAAATACAAAGAGGAGCTCTGTTTCACCACGTTGAGCGGAGCTCCCCTTTTTACACTATCTGATGGCAATGTTGTGATTATGATGTGTTGCTTAAATGCCCTAGCCTCCATCAATAATTACAAACATGTCACATCTATGGTGTAAAAAGTAGAGCTCCGCTTCAACGCTGTGAATCAAAGCTTTGGCTCAAAATTAATCTTTGAATATAATGACGTTTTGAGTAATTTTTTGGTGAGAGATCTTTTATGTTAACTACGCATAATTGTGTTTTTTTTTTTGGGACCGGATTTGGTCTGGCACTCACCAAACCAAAACCATCTAGCCTAAGTTCATCATTTGACATGTGGCGATAAAAAGAGGAGAAGTCATTTCAGTTTCTCCCCTTTTTTTGACTTCTCTCCTTTTTTATCGCCACATGTTGGACGTTGAATCTAGGCTAGATGGTTTTGGTCTGGTGAGTGCCAGACCAAATCCAGTCCATTTTTTTCCTCCTAAGGGGCTTACTAGGGCGGTACTTTGATTGCTCTTACTCTGCTGCAAGTGCTATGCCAGACTCGATCTTGAGTCGTGTCCCTATTTTGGGATAGACAATACCATGTAAATACACGGTTAGAGGGACACGTTTTTTTTTTTTTTTTTTGTAGAGTACTATCTTTTATTTTACACGAATAATACTTAGCTATACTCTTAGTATTCCAAATTTTCACCATCACTAATAAAATGACATGTGTTTTAGTTTTAACTAATTATAACTACTTAAAGCAACAACTTTCACCTTCTTTAAAGTTTTTGTATTTAACTTTGAAATGAATTCCCAAGGTGAATGCATTTGGATCGATTTAAATATATTTTATATATATAAAAACAAACAACAAGATGGGGTATGCTTTTAGGAAATAAGATGTTAGACAATTAATAAACAAATATTTATAGAATGTAGTCGAGACATAGATGTTGAGATAGATATTGACAGACTAAGTAGAGATTTGAAAATTCTACAATAAGAGTTTACTGATTTATTTATAAACATAAAAGTATGGAAGAAAAGGTGAAATGCGAACATCTTTTTTAATTATTTTTCAGAATTTAAGCAAAATTATTATGACATAATATTCAAGGTTGAGATTTTTATTTATTTATTTTGAAGCTCTTGTTAAATTGCTAATTTCAACATATACTCAATTAAATTACTTAAATCATTTTAAAAATGGGCATTGTTCACGTGCGATGCACGTGAGAGAGGGGGAAGGGAAGAGAGATTGGAAAGTGGGAATCTAGAAAGGGTATTTTGGAAAAAAAAATTGAGGAATATTTTAGGTATAGACACTTGAGGGACATTTTAGATATAAAAAATTGTGAGGGACACATTGGTTATAGAAATATGACATAGGGACGTTTTGAGAACCAACAAACTTTAGGAGCATTTTGGATATAACAAAGAAAGGGGACGGGCAGGGCCTTGGTGAAACATTCTTCTTTTGAAGCATTTTGCTAAGAGAGCGAGGAGTCCGGTTACGTCACTGAAGTCGCCATGTGTTTCTTTTAACACTCTTTAACCATGGTAAAGATTCACCCTCCCCTAGGGTTCACCCACTTATCCTTAGTTTCTAAAGTTAATGAATTTTAACTAACGTTTTTAAAAAATTAATATTTTAAGCAAAGATGGGTGGGTGAACCCTAAGGGTAGGTAAATCTTAACCACAATTAAGGAGTGTTAAAAGGGACACATTGCAACTTCAATGGCGTAACCGGACTCTTAAGTGAATTTGGAAAAATAGCAAGTTTTTAAGGAGGGCATATATGAGAAAATAAGATAAGGGAAATGGAAAAGGACCCCAAGGTCAGAGTTGACCCAGTGACCTCATTGGTCCACGCCAATTTTTTACCGCCCATCAACTGTGGTTAACTCCCTAAGGTTAAGCAATCTAATTATGGTTTTTAGAAGAAAAAAAAACAAAATTACTAATTTTAATTTAATTTAACTTAACCGTAATTAAACATGGGTTAAAAGGGACACGGGACACTTGGGTCCGCTTAGAAGTGGAGGACTCATAAGATAATAGAAGAGGTAGTATTAGAATTTAATAAAATATCAATCAATGTTTTTATCTTATCATTAGTAATAGAAGGGGTATTATTGGATTTTAGTAAAAAAAATTCCACGTTTTTAACACCTTTGATTGTAAAGGACAAATTTGAAATTAGCAAAAATTTCAGTCAACGTTTTGAACAGGGTATCGGCATTATAATAGTTGAGAAATATTCATACTTTAAACTCAAATTTTAAAATAATCTTTATTGACTAGACTTTTTTAAATAACACTTATTTTAGCCATTATTATTATTATTTTTTATTTATTTTTTTTTTTTTTTTTATTTATAAAAGTATGCTCAAAACAGGGAAAATATTAAAGCCTCTTAACATATTAAAAAAATAAGATAGGGTTGAGATGACAATTTGGTTATTAAAACATGACACGTAAAGGTAAAAACTCTCTTGATGTGGCTTATATATGTTGAGAATAGGGATGCTACAGTTAGCCATGTGTGACACGTGTATTAATTTTTCCCGTTGTTTTTATAGTTGATTAAATTAAAGTAAAGGAACATGTTCATATATAATGTTTAAGTTGTTCGTTTAATAAACCGCCTTGTGTTGCATAGTGCCAAGAATTATAACTAACATGATTTTAAATAGAAAAACTTCAATTAGTCTAAAGAAGCCAACCTCTAAGGCTAACATTCCTCATGTTGAGAATAATGTTATTGTCAACATTTGCCAAGTCATGTTAATAAAATTTTATGCACCTAATTACTTACTATAAGTGGACTCCTCGTCACTGAAGACTTCCTAGAATTGCAGTAAATTGAAGGACTTTTTAATTGGCTCACATTTAAAAAGATCTGAAATTGAGTCTTCTCCCATGAGGACACACATTCTACCATCCGAACAATCGAGAGTATTTTGTTAATAAGGTTTATTTATAATATTGTCCATCCTAACCCTATTTGACAATTTTGAACCTCTTAATATTATTTAGGAAAATGATTGTGAGACTATCCAATCATAGTGCAACCTAAGATCAAACACGGGAATGCAGGATTTTAAGACGTCCATCTTTTTGGGTCGTTCTAGTGTCCTTGCCATTTGTTGATCATTTAAAACTTGTTTCACAATTTTTATTTCATCGTTATTATATTGCTTGAATTAAGTTATTTTAGTGAGCCATACAAATTCATTGATTCAACTAAAATAACTTGAATCACATTATTTTACCTACGGTTGTGTTCGATTAGCAGAAAAGTAGGAGAAAGTAAAAGAAAGTGGGAGAATCCTCCCACTTACCCCTTGTTTTGTTCATAAGAAATTGAGTGTTTCTTTGTAACAATCCCAAATCCCCACTTGACCAAAATGGGACTTTGGGCCTGTTACATTTCTTAAACTTGCTTAAAACCCACGACATACAAGGCATATCAACACGAGTCACCAAAAATGGGAATAATAAAATTCAATATAGATAAAACTCAAACCATCTTGTATAAATGTAATTTGTCCAACATAACCTACCATAATTAGAATAGTCTAAAATCACCAATAAAAAGTAAGACAGTCTAAGCAATATCCTAAAACACATAAGTCTATTTCAATCTCTTTCAAAATGTATAACAATGGCATAATAATGTGGCCACCTAACCAACTCTCGAGCTTCCTCAACCAGAGGCTTACCTTCTTCTTTTGTCTCGACGTAGAAATCCTCAACCCACGGCTCAGCAATCAACTCGCTCTAAACCTGACGACAATAACAGGTCGACTAAGCATTGACAACGCTCAGCGGATATCCATTCTAACTAACAATAGCAATAACTCATGTTCATAAGCAATATCAGATTCAGGAGACAGTTACAAAATTAATAACAGGTTCATATGACATTTGCATAATTCATAGCAGGTTCATATGGCTTAATTAATAACAAGTTCATACAGCATTTACAAAATCAGAGTGTAGAAAACACGAGAGCATATCATGAGAAGTTTCATTGTTCTTGTAATTCAGTGTTCATGATTCGGTACTTGCAATTCATGTCATGCCCTATCATGCAATGTAAGTAACTGACATATTGCTTGTACGGACCATGTTCATGCAATAACATGACTGACATGCCACTCGGAATAGATACGAACCATGCTCATGCAATAACTTGATTGACATATCACTCGGAATAAATACGGACTATACTCATACAATAACTTGACTGACATGCTGCTCGAAATAGATACGGACCATGCCATAACTCGATTGGCATGCCGCTCAGAATAGATGCGGACCATGCTCATGCAATAACTTGAATGACATGCCGCTCGGAATAGATACAGACTATGCTCATGTAATAACTTGATTGACATGCCGCTTGAAATAGATACGGACCATGCTCATGCAATAACTTGACTGACATGCCGCTCGGAATAGATACGGACCATTCACATGCAATAGTCGTGACATGCGGGTACCCGTGATCATGTTTATCTATCATACACGTGAACATGTGCTTGAGTTTTGTGAGTAGTATTCAAATCGGTCATCACTTAGAATCAGACCCTCCGCCAAGAAACTCTGTCAGGGTACATCTACCTGGTTAGAGAATTTCTGACTTGGAAGACTTCTTTTGAGTCTTGACCTACCCAAATGTTAATCATCATACAGGAAAAGGGGGTACTTGGATTTCGAGATCTCCATGCCTTCAATTTAGCTCTTCTCGCAAAGCAGGGTTAGCGTTTGATAACCAATCCAGAATTCTTATGGGCAAAAATTTGTAAAGCAATATATTTCCTCCAATGATCTTTTCTCGAAGCAACGGTTGGTCATAAACCTTCTTGGGGATGGATAAGCATCCTTGTATTCTCTCCAAAGGCTTGCGATGGCAGGTGGGAAATGGCAATACAATCAAGGTTGGTACTGATCCCCTAGATTCCCAATCTCCCATTATTCGAACCCAGTTTTAGACAGCAACTCCACTAAGCCGATTTGCGAGTTGTAGACCTAATTGATACAACAAGAGGCAATTGGCATAATGCCATACTCGAAGAGATGTTCACTCCAACAACCATAGCAGAAATAAAGAAGCTACCACTCAGTGTTTGCAATGCCCCAGACGGAGTAATATGGCATTTCTCCAAATCCGGGCAGGTCGAAGTGAACCCGGCTACCCATTTGGGCACGCAAATGGAAGTAATGTCGAGACCATCTTCTAGCTCCCCTAATGCTGAGATCGACAGTAGGTCCTGGACGAAAATCTAGAAAATCACAATCCCCCCCCCCCCCCCCCCCCCCCCAAAAAAAAAAAATAAATAAAATAAAATTCAAGTGTTCCTGTGGCGACTTTATCATAATGCCATAGTTGTGGCCACCTAGTTGAGGTAAAGGAAGATGCTTGTGGATGAATGGTGCACCCTTTGCAATTCCGATATCAAATCAGCCACTCACTTATTTCTAGAATGCTTGTGCTCCCGTAGCATTTGGTTCGGCTCCCAAATGTCACTCCAGCTCCCCCCAAAATCACCATTATCCATTCAAGAATTGTGGAAAAAATGGGTCCATCATCCAGACTCCTCCAAAGATAATCTAAGCTTGGTTATTCGAATTAGCACAACCCTATGGTATATTTAGAAGATGCAGAATGAAGTTACTTTCGAAGCCAAAGTTCCAAATCCAACATTGACCATCATTCAAGTGGAATCACTTATCAATTACTACTTATCTATTCAGGGATCACTCAGAACGCAAAAACGAGTACTCCCCAGTGGTCTCCCCCTTTGGACAGAAGTATTAAAGTTAATACGGATGGGGCAACTTTGACAAGTGGAGTTGCGGCAGGAATCCGGGTAATAGCCCGTGACCATGGAGGTCTTATAGTTTGTAGTTTTAGTCAAGCTCTGATGGGTGGGTCAGCAAGGATAGCGGAAGCAGAAGCAATTAGAGAGCTGGAGTTCATTTGGTGATGACCAAACATTGGCCTAATGCAGTGGTGGAATCAGACTCTAAAGAGTTGGTGGATTTCATCAATGGGAAAGCAACCAATATCACGCTGAAATCCACCCTATTATGTTCGACATCATGGCATTAAGGAACTCCTGCTAAGCGATTTCTTTCCAATATGACAATTGTGCTGTCAACTCCCTGGCACACGATTTAGTGCAATCGGCTTTAAATGCAAGCATTAGAAGCTCTCTTTCTGTAAGGGATTATGCCCCCCTCGGACTATGTACAAATCTCTTAGCTTTCATGGCAGTTAGCATTTTTTCAAAAAAAAAAGTGGGTGCAATTGAACTCAAGAAGAGTTCAATTGCAATTGACTATGATCCAATCTCTTTTACCACAATAGGAACAGTTGGGATAAGTGGGCCCACCTTACAATTAGACCATTGCATTCTCACGAATGTCATGCTTGAAGAAGGGTGGAATTGGAAGAGAACTCATCATCGATTTTCGTGCATTTCTTTTCTCTCATTATTCCATCATTTTGATGGAATTCGGAATAGGTGCAAATGAGGGATAAAAGGACATTGTAGAGAATCTATTTTCTAAAGAATGTAGAGACCCAAAACTTCGTGTCTTAATGTTGTGCGCATTAAATGATAATCTTGATATTTGTGGCATGCATTTAATATTTCGGTACTTAATGATCTTAAGTCAAATTAAAAACAACTAAGTACAGGAATGTCAGAAATTCTAGAAGGGGTGTGCTTTTAGCAAAAACAAAAATTATCGAATTTGGATATAATTTCTCCCGGAAATAGATGTTCATGGATTAAATAAATATATTTGATTTTATGAGATTTTATTATTATGTATATAATGGTTTAGTTGACTATCGAAAATTTTACAACGACGAGATTTTTAGTTTTTAGCCTAAAACTGGAAAATGAGATTTTGATTTATTAGGAATTGAATTTTCTAATATTTTTTATTGAATCCAAATGGGGGGTACTTTTTTATTTTAATTTAAAACTTAAAGTAAATGACAAGTTAAAAACACTTACTTAATTGTTTTAAAGAAAAATAAGTATGCTGATAGGCTGATACTGAAGAGGAAACGGTGTTGGTGATGTTGCTGTTGAGAAAATAAAAACTATGTTGATTGCGATCGATCGCTCATATGCTGCGATCGATTGCAGTAAAGCCACGATCGATCGCACTTCGCGCACATGATTTTTGAAACACTAACGAAAATTGGAGTTTTGAACCCCTAGAGTATAAATACTCATTCTAATTCGAAGGTTTTGAGGTCTAAGAGTTCTAAACCTAATTTAAGAGGAAAAATTGAAAAAACCTAGGATTTCAAGAGGGGTACTTTTGCTTGAGGTAGGAGAATCTTGTTTGGAGAAGACGAAACTTGGCTTGGAGATCATCCCCAAAGCCTCGAGAATCATTCTCTAGCGATCTAGATAGAAGGAAACGATCTCGAACGGTCGATATCTTTTATAATCTAACTTTAGTAAATGTTTTACATGTTTTAAATAAGAATTTTTATGGATTATCAAGAGTATCACATGATTATGCAAAGATGGTTAGGTAATAAGCATGAATGAAGAATTTTACTCTTGAAATAAGGGTTTTGCATGTGCTACAAGCTCTATTGTGTATGAATGGTCGATATCCTCTCTAATCTAACCCTATTAAATGTGTTGTATATATAATTAGAAATGTTTTATGGGTTATCAAGAAATCTACATGATTGAGTATGGATTAATGAGTTTGAGCATGAAATGAGATTGATATCCTTTTAACCTAACTCTAATACGTTCTATTGCTTGATTTAACATGATTAGACTAGATTATTGAATGCTTAATATGAAATGGGTAGATTTCTATGCTTGAAGATTTAAAATGGGTTATTATGTGTATTTTTGCTAAATATGATGAAATAAATAGATGTTGCGTAATAATATTTGATGTTGTCTATGTTGAATTGGAGAAATGGATTGATGATGAATGAGTTTGATAGCATGGTTGTGGTTTATGGATGTATATGAATGGATGATGAAGTGTTAAAAATGGAGGATGGACAATTCATACGTAAATAATGAATTTCAAGTGTCAATACAAATTGCTTAAAAATGCAAAATGTCAAAATGATGTTATTAAACTTATGAAATTAAGTTAAAGAGATGTTGATGCTGCCAAGATAAATCTTGTATGGTGATGTGTGGATGTATACTATTATGCTATGGGAATCATATAATTAGGATATGAAATTATTGATAAGCATAGTGTTAAATTATGCCTATCTATCTTATATGGTGATTAACATTCAGGTAGGCCAAAACTTTAGAGGAAGTCTTCCAGGTCGGGAATTCTCTAACCAGGTAGATGTATCCTGATAGAGTTTCTTGGCGGAGGATCGATATCTAAGATATGACTAAGTTCAAATATTAATCACAAATATTAAATTATGTCTATCTATTTACTCCCAACTAACCCAATGTATCTTTTTCCCCTCCTCATTACTCCACCAGAATTTTGCAATTGCTGAGTTTATCTCGCTGATCAATTTCTTTGGGAGTTTGAAGCAATTCATCAAATACGCCGGAATGACTTGGACTATAGACCGAATAAGGATCCCTCGGCTGGCCTGAGACAGTAAAGACCAGTTCTAGCCTTAAAGTTTTTTGAGTATACTTTGTTTTAAGCTGGCAAAGATTTGAGTCTTGGATCTCCCAAATTCCAAGGGCATTCTCCGGAGGTGTAAGGCTTCTGATCTTTAGAATTCGAGCTACCATTCGACAAAAGGCCTCCGATTTGGAGAAGTTTATGCTTTGTCCGAAGCTTGGCCGAAGTTGGCTAGGAGATCCATGAGATTGTGAGGTTCCTCGATGTTGGCTTTGAGGAACACTAGACAATCATTTGCACAAAGCAGATGAGAAATATTAGGAGCTGAGCGCACCAAATGGATTCCACTGATCCTGTTCTCTCTGTGAGCCTTTGTCAATTGAACGGATAGCACTTCGGCACAAAGAAGAAAGAGGTATGGGGAAAGAGGGTCTCCCTGGCGAAGAGCACGCTTTGGATTAATGTACCCCTTGGGAACCCCATTAATCATAACCGCATACGAAACCGTTGTGATGCATTGCCTGATGTAATTGATCCATTGACTACAAAATCTCAATTTCTCCATAGTGGCTAACAAAAAGGACCATTCAACCCGATCATAGGCTCGATTCAAGTTAAGTTTTACGGCCACATAACGATCAATCCCCCTTCTTTTCTTCTTCAGATAGAAACTACATTCATGGGCCACCATAACGTTATCAATTATCTGTCTTCTGCTAACAAAAGCAGATTGGGCTGGATTTATGATGTCCGGAAGGCACCCTCTCATTTGGTTGGCAAGAACCTTGGCAATGACCTTATAGATCACGTTGCAAAGATTGATTGGTCAATAATGACTCATAGTTTCAGGATGGCTGATTTTCAGGATCAAAACAATATGAGTAAAGTTCATCTGCTTGAGGAGGAAGCCAGTGGCGAAAAATTGCACCCACACTTCAATGTGTTTCTTTTAACTCCTAATAACTATGGTCAAGATTCATTAATCCTTAGGGTTAATATTTTTTAAAAACTAATATTATATTATTGAACCCAAAAATTTAGTAAATCTTAACCACATAGTTAATAAAAGTTAAAATGGACATGTGTTGACCTATAGTAAACTTATTGTACAAGGGATATATAATTTTGAAAACACTATACTTTTCATATAATTCTTCCATTCAACTTTCTTCTAAACAAAACATCAAAGTAAAAAAATAATAATCACATTTTCATCTTACACTTTTCTCTCAAACCAAACACACAAAAGAACTTAAACTTTCTTTCCTTTTACTTTATTTACTTTACTTTCTCCTACTTACTTACCCCCAACCGAACATACCCTAAAGATGAAAAAGTCTTTTACAGAACAAGTAGTTGGAATATTGTTAGGGTGTCCCAAATTTTTGAACGCTTTATCCGTCTCAAATTGTCTTAAGACTGCACGATCTCAATAGCAGTCATTTCATTTAATAAACTAGGGAAATAGTTAACGTACCCATGAATTCCATTTCTAAACCTATGGCACCATCTCATTGGTGGATACCCCCCCGTCATTTGGTGAGTAGTTAAGGGGGAGTCATCCACCAATGAGTTGGTGCCTTAGGTTTAGAAATGGAATTCATGGGTACGTCTATCACTACTCAATAAACTATTGTCAAGTGTCAATAACTTCTGTAAATAACTGTCACAAAATTTAATGTGGCAGCAACTGATCGGGAGTCCATTGTTGTAAAGATAGGATTCCTGGACAGTGTTAGTATTTCGAAGACCAAATACTTGAGATTGAACTCGTCCCAACTCGATAGATCCCAATCACAGCCAATTGCAATTGAACTCGGGTAGAGTTCAATCACACCTACAGGCCAACACATGTCCCTTTTAACCCATATTAACCGTGGTTCCTTCTTTCTCTCACGTCAGTCTCTCCCTAGTTCATTTCAACCCCCTTTCTCTCCCAAGTCCTGATCCTGTCCAATTGGGATTGAACTCTCTTGATATCAAACACACTCACAAAGCCTCTTTAAGCCCGTATAACTTTAGTTAATAAGTTTTAACATTTGGGTGCATTTGGATTTGTTGAATTGGAATTGACCTAAAGAATTGAATTCCAAATAAATGAAAAAAAATGAATTAAATTTCATAGAGTTTAGAATTCTATCATTTGGATACATAATTGATTTCATGGAACCACCTCCCAAATTCATTTGGATACATAACTAACTTACGCTTGACTAGCCAAGCAGATGAACAACCCTGCACTTGGACTTTCACTTTCAATTGGAGGATTGAACCACCTCCCAAATCCTTTGAATTCCATAGGTTTTACTCTTGATATCATTGCTCTAATTTCCTATGGAATTAAAGAATTCTAATTTCACACTATTTTTAATGTGCCCAAATGGCAGGATTAGAGTTTAAAATGTCAGTTAAAAGGGCTTTGTGAGTATGATTGAACTCTCCTAAGTTCAATTGCAATTGGACAATCCGAGCTCTCTTGAACTGTAGGGATAGACACAATGAGGAAGAGAGAGAGAGAGTGTGTGGAGTTAGAAGTAGGGGTGGGCACGAGCCGATCGAACTCGAGCTCAGTTTGCCTATCAAACAAGCTTGACACCGTTTTGAAGCTCATTTAATAAAACAAGCCAAGCTTGAACACTTTTGTACTAGGCTCATTAAAAATTTGTTCATTTATATATATCATTCTACTAATAAAAGTACAAGGAGTATACTAAACTTTATTTAGACTAAAATACGCTTTAATTAAAAATATTAACTTATTAACCTATGGTTAAATTAATGTTAAATTTTATTAAAATTTTAATTAGATAAAAATATTACTAAACACTATCTAATTTAAAAGAGATTAGAATTCTTCTTCAAATAGAAGTAGAAATTGATTAGAATTTTAATTTTTAACAAAGTAGGACCCCAAAGAGGAAGTCGATCCGCTGCGAAAAATGAAGCACTTGGATTAGAGGTCACCAAAGTTCCATCAAAGGCATCAGAGCATATTGACGAGGTAGGCTAAAGATTCATATGATCAACTTCATTTGCGAAATCTCTCTTATAGCTTTTCTTTTAGACGATAATCATCCTTACATAAAAGGCTTTGCTTCTTGTGTCAATGGTTGTTTTTAGTTGGAAATAGCCAAGGAGTTGGGTAAATTATCGGCAAAGTTGGATGATATAGATGAGATGATATCCTCAGTCATGACTATAGATCCACAGGTGCAGTCTCTTTTAAGTAGTACCGTTGATGTATGGATGTCGGTCATCACAACTACTTCTAATGAAATGCGTAATTTTACAACTTCATAGTAATAGTAAAAACAAAACCTAAACCTAAAGGTTGGGTTTAGGATGGAAAACTGATTGACTTCCAGCTGATTAGAATTATGATAAGTAGAAGTATGGCTTGATTAGAATTATAATAATAGTAAGATAATTTGATTAGAATTATAATAAGTAGAAGTATAGCTTAATTAGAATTATAATAATAGTAGGACCTATGAGGCCCAATATTACGTATGGATTAAGAAGGGTTGTTTTAGGTAAACTTTTTAGTTTAGAATTATAATAATAGTGAGACCCTTAGAAGTCTTACTTTAGATAAACTTTTTAAAATCTATTTATTTAGTTTTAATCTTTAATCTTTACAATTCAGTAAAACTCTATAAATTCTAATTAAACATTGATTTTTTAGTCTTGTTTGAAAAATTATGTTTTTCATTAATTTTGAAAAATTTATATGTGCACCATTACTAAGTATATATATATATATAAATTTTAAATATTTCAATTAAAATATTAACTTTTAAAATTAATTACATATTATAAGTTTTTTAAAATTAATTATATTTTAGCTGAAGCTCAAGCTCGAGCTCAATTTTCTCTTTTATAAACGAGCAGGGTTGAACTTGAACACCCTCAAAGTTAGGCTCGATACTCAACCCAAGTTAGAAGGAGAGGGAAAGAGTAGGTGAGAGAAAAAACAGAAATGTTAGGCTCGATACTCAACCCAAGTTAGAAGAAGATGGAAATGAGAGTAACGTGACAGAAGGAAATGAAAGAGTGACGTTAAGAGAGAGAAGAGAAAGGGGCTGAAATAAATTAAAATATTTGTTATCGTATTTTCTTAAACGGATTTGGTGAATGGCTATTCTTTTCTGTCAAGAACAAGACAGCGAATCAAAGCCAATCTCGATTGAATTTCGGAAGAGTTTGATCGCGTGTCCCTATTAACTCTATTTTTGTCAATAAGATTCAATAACCTATAAGAGATTTAATAATTTAATATTAGTTTTTAGAATAAAAAAATATTTAATTATGATTAAAATTTACTGACCCTTATGATTCTAAGATTGAAATAGTGGGGTTCACAAGAATTGCTTGGAGAGGTGTTCAAAAAGATCCCGACTCTGATCTATCTTACAAAGACGTTAATAGGAGGGCCAAGATACTAGGATCATTCTCACCAAAATATCGTGTCGAAAAGAGAACCTTTTGCAAGATAGATCAGAGTCGGTATCTGCAGGTGGTGGTCCCCATGAAATAGTAAAACAAACAGTGTGGGCCTCCCTTCCCCCCGCATCCTCAATTATTGGAGATCGGATCACACCCCATTGCAATTGAACTGGGGAGAGTTCAATTGCACTCACTGATCACATCCCTTTAACCCTGGTTAAGATTTACTAATTTAAAATTAAGATTTTGATTTTTTTTTTATAACAAAAATCATAGTTGAATTGTTTAAACCTAAGGGTGAGTGTATATCCTACTTTGGGGGGGAGATACCAGGTTCCATTAATGAAAGGGTGAGAGTTTATATATATCCTCTTAACCCGCCCACTAATTGAACAGATACTAACACCTAACCGGCATTACGGCCTAAACGTATATCTCGAACCAAAAAAGAAAAAAAAAACTTAAAGATAAGTGAATCTTAACCACAGTACAGTAGACCCTCTTGTAATTAATAACCTTAGTGGAAATAAATTATATTAATTATAAAAGAATATTATATATAAGAATCACTATATTAGTCCATCAAAAATTTTATTTTTCATAATTTCTTTTGAAATGAGCTCTAGCCCCTCCTTATTTTGTGAGAAAAAAAATATATTCCTTATCAACGGACACAAATAGACGCAATGGTGAATGAACCTGGCCCTTCAAAAAAAAAAATCAGGAGCTACGCCCTCGAACCCTCATTGTCAACCCCCTACAAGAGAATCCTGGCTCCGCCCCTGAGGCTAGTATATGGTAATTTCAGTTTGGTAAAATTAAACCTCTTTTCAAAGAAAATAAGAAACATCATTTATTTTAGGAAGAGACAAAATTCATTTTGAACTCTATTTTTTGTGAGATTCTCCCTTTAACTATTGTTAATTATTTTAAAGTCCTCATATAATGATTTTTTTAATTTTTCCTTTCTAAAATATCTAAAACTTTATACTATGTATATGATACTTTATTATAAATAATCAAAATATATAAAATAATTTTATCCTTATCTATTCCTAATACCTAAACCATCATAAAGTGTTTATAAGATTCATATAACTTATAAATTAATATATTATAAAAACCTCTCTTATAATTAATAATATGTTAGAATTTTTTAAAAATATTATTAAATAACAAGTATAAGAGATTATTAATTATATACTATAAAACCAAGTTGGTTCTTTACAAATTTATTAATTATTAGAGATTATTAAATTATAAAATATTAATTATGAGAGAGCCTAATGGAGGTGAGTATTTAAAATTGGAGCATGGACAAAAAGAGGACCAGCCATTCCGTTACAAATTAGAAACCACCTGTACACGATAACTATTTCCCCCCACCCTCTTCGTTGGATATCACATACCTACCATTTACCAACTTTAGTAAGGGTTGGGGTAGGGGGTGAAACCAAGATTAGATCGTTGAAACCTAAGAGTTAATGAATCTTGACCATGGTTATAATATAGGTTAAAAGGGACAGTTGGGATGCGATTGAACTCTCTCCGAGTTCAATCGCGATTGGCCGTGAACAGATCTCCAATTATTGTCACTTCCATCTATAAATACCTCCTAAATCTCCAAACGCGCAGACACCGAAGAACCACAGCAAGCCCATCAAGGGATTCTCAAACCAGTCTCTCAAAACCTGAATTTCAGCTGAGGAAGAAACGAAGATAGTGGGGATTCAGGAAGTGGGTTGTGAAGAGAAAACAGAGATTTAGGGGTAAAACCCAGTTTTGAAGAGTTGCAGACATCACGGCTATACATAGAGTTTTTCGGCTTCTCATTCATGTCCGAGCAGTACGACGCAAGGGTTGTGTAGTCGAGACCAGCCCTTCGCCGCACGGCGGGCGAGGTGCCTTGCCTTCCGAAGGCGGGAGTCCTTCCGATCTCCTTTTTCTCGCCGGCGGTGGTCGGAATCTCCTCTCCTCCTCCTTTCCCTTTCCCTTTCCCGTTTATTAGGATAATTTTATTAGTTTATACAATTAGACATAGCTACGTTATCTTTTGATCAAATCGCTGTGGTTTGAGATTATTGAAATCAAGATGTTGAGGATCAAAAGGGTTCCCACTATTGTTTCCAATAATCAAAAGGAGGAAGGAGAGGAGTCTGCTCGTCATGGACGGGGTTGTGGTCGGAATTGCCTAAACAAGTGTTGTATTCAAGGTATTCTTCTTTTTTCTCTCTTCTTCTTCTTTTTTTGTTTTTCTGCAATTTTTAGCTTAATTTTGTGGCTTTGATGGGTATGAGCTTGATTTTTTACTGGGTTTTCAATCCGTTGGGGGTTCAAGAATTTATTTTTTTTTGGTTTTTATTTTGGCTTAATTTTGTGGCTAAGATGGGTATGAGCTTGATTTTTTTAACTGGGTTTTCAATTCGTTGGGGGTTCAAATTTTTTATTCTTTTGGGTTTAATTCTGTGGCTATGATGGGTATGGGCTTGAATTTTTACTGGGTTTTCAATCTGTTGGGGTTCAATTTTTTATTTTTTTTTGTCTTAATTTTGTGGCTATGATTTGTATGAGGTTGAATTTTTACTGGGTTTTCAATCCGTTGGGGGTTCAAACAGGGGCAAAATTCCCTCTGTATGGTTTCAAGAGGATGAACAAGATGATTAATGATAAGGACTTGCTCAGTGATTGTAACAGAAAGCCTCAGGTGGCCTTTCTAGACTCACTCCTTCTTGGAGAGGTAAGGTAGTTCAGCTAAAGAAGATTAAGACCAAATTTATGTTTCTGCTTCACCATTTTTTCTTATATATAATCTCAAATTGTTACTACTTGATGGCAGTGGGAGGATCGTATGCAAAGGGGGCTCTTTCGCTACGATGTCACTGCCTGTGAAACTAAGGTTTTATCTGGGTTCTTTTCCCTTTTTTTTTATAACTCTCTTTACTAATTTGTAAGTAATTTGGGATTGAACCTGCAAAATGGCGGTTTCTACACAGAGTACTTTTCCAATTGGGATATGGGTACGACCCCAATTCCTTTGGTAATTTCTGTGCAGGTGATCCCGGGTGAGTATGGCTTCATCGCACAGCTAAACGAGGGCCGCCACCTTAAGAAGCGGCCGACTGAGTTCCAAGTCGATAAGGTCCTCCAGCCCTTTGATGGGAGCAAATTCAACTTCATGAAAGTTGGGCAGGAAGAGGTGCTGTTCCAGTTTGAAGAAATGGATGATGATGAGATCCAGTTCTTCCCAAATGCTCCTATTGATATTGAGAATTCGCCGAGTGTTGTTGCTATAAACGTGAGTCACAGCCTCACCTCCTTCATGTTCTCATTTATGTTTCCGAAAGAAAAACTCAAAGATGACTTAAATAAGCTTATTCCTGTTGTATATATGACTTAACAGGTGAGTCCTATTGAGTATGGACATGTGCTTTTAATCCCTCGGATTCTCGAGTGCTTGCCACAGAGGATTGATCATGAGAGCTTCTTGCTTGCTCTCCACATGGCTGCTGAAGCTGGGAGTCCATACTTCCGATTGGGTTACAACAGCTTGGGTGCATTTGCTACCATTAATCACCTTCACTTCCAGGTTGCTATGCACTGCACTTTCTTAACTATCCTATGCTTTGTCTGCTCAAGTACTAAATGTAAAATTCGTAAGGCTGTTCATGATATCTGAATGCCAATTCCATGGTGACAGGCATATTACTTGGCTGTGCCCTTTCCCATCGAGAAGGCTCCCACCCGAAAATTAACCACCTTTGATGGTGGCGTGAAAATCTCTGAATTGTTAAATTATCCGGTCAGAGGTCTCGTTTTTGAGGGGGGAAATACTCTACAAGATTTATCTAATGCCGTCTCTAACTCCGGCATTTGCCTTCAAGATAACAACATACCTTACAATGTCCTCATCTCTGATTCCGGGAAACGGATTTTCCTCTTCCCTCAGGTAACAGATTTTGCTACCCAGGTTCATTTGTTTTCTACTTTTACATCCCAACACTTCATATCACCTCACTATTTAATCTAATGTACTTACATTTTGGCACATCAAACAAATAGTGTTACGCTGAGAAACAGGCTCTGGGAGAAGTGAGTCAAGAGCTTCTGGACACTCAAGTGAACCCTGCAGTCTGGGAAATTAGTGGTCACATGGTGCTAAAGAGGAAAAAGGACTACGAAGAAGCATCGGAGGAAAATGCTTGGAAGCTCCTTGCAGAGGTCTCCTTCTCTGAAGATAGGTTCCAAGAAGTGAAAGCTCTTATCCTTGAAGCTATTGCTTGCGGAAATGATGAAAAAGGAAATGTCATTCACAGCTCAATTGAGGGAGCAGATGGAACATCTCAATGTCCCAAAGTAGGTGCGATGAACAAAGGATCGAACACCATGTTATCTGGGAAGCAAGATTGCCTACTTCTGCACTAAAGAATTGGGTATCTAAGGACAGAGAAGTGTGGGTATTTCTTAGTCATCTGTCGCAGCTCTTTTAAGTGAATGTATGTGTGTTTCTTGGGTCAAGTATGGTAGTTCTTGAAGCTGTGTGTGATTGTGGCAGCTCCCTACATAAAGCAAACTATGTTTGCATCTGTTATCGTCCTTGTTTGAGTGTTATGTGTCGTGGCTTTGGGATGTTCTGCACATCAGTTTAGTTGTGCTCTGAGTATATGTGAAATACCATGTACTGTGTTTGCTCTGATGAGCTAATAAATGTCTGCATGATTTGGAGTTCCCTAAATTGCCGTGATTTCTTTCCGCCTGCATCAATTGATTTATAACTACTCGTAAACTGCATTGTATATGATCCAGTTTGACGGCACAAAGAATAAATGAGCTCACTCTCAGCATGTCTATGAAAGGCATAAACCTAAATCTCATTTTACAGGCACTCCATAAAATCAAGTTGGTACCAAATGGCCCTACACCATCCCTTTGTATGAATTGGAAACTTGCAGCCAAGCACTCCCCTTCTGCATTATGAGGACCCTTGCTCAGTTGGCCAACTGGCTCATCGATTCAATCTGCCCAATTGGTGGGCTACCCGTTTGAGGAGGCATAAGCAAAATATCACTGGACAGAACTATGCACCTAAGAAATGGAGTTCTTGAAGATCCTCCAAACAGTTGGTATCATTTTCTGGACATACCCATCAGAATCAAAGAGACGGCCCAAAAAGAACAATCATTGAGCCATGGAACCTTGATGGGTCAAAACCCCCCATCATAATCTCCTTTATGAAGAATAATGCAAGCATTGAACTAAACTAAACCTTAATCACTGGTTGAAGTCCAAGCTATTGTCGCGGATATCCGAACAATCATGGTCAATTTTTCTTAGAACTACAAGCTTCTAGCTCAACTCTGTATCTAATTCCCATGAATAAGCTATTTGTTACAATTCAAGCAATAAATACTTAAATTGCACCCTTCTCATCGTTTGGGCTTTTGGGATCAATGATTGTCTAGTACACACGTCAATTGATATCAGGAAAAGGGCTATATGGGAAAGGGCTACCTAGGGAAGGCTATAGAAAAAAATAAACCTTAGAATTGACCTGCCTTAGAGCGATAAATACTTAAATTGCCCTTTCCTTCAGTTCTGTCTTTTGGAATCAATGGTTGAGTGTGGGTAAGCATTACTATTGGACCTCATTTCATCTCAAGACCGACAGGCTCAACTGGGCCATTCTTCTGCTCCCATGTATTCTCAGCCTTTTTTGGCTTCTTGATAATCATATTTTCATTCGACCAAAACACAAAAAAATAAACCCGAGTCAGCAAGAAATGTCATGAACCCAAAATCACAAAAATGGCCGAACCCGAAACTTTTTTTGACAAGAGCCTTCCATACTCATTTTGCTGCACCCAAACAAACCCAAGAACTCTTCCATTGGAACTCCATCATTGCCCAAAATGCCCCTCAAAACCCCCAAAATGCTCTCTCCCTCTACAAGCAAATGCAAGGACAAGCAATCCCACCCAACAACTTCACCTTCCCTGCCTTACTCAAAGCCTGTGCAGCTCTCGGTCACCTCCTCACTGCCCAACAAGTACACGCCCATGTCTCCCTTCGTGGCCTTGTGGCCGATAAATTCACTGCCTCTGCACTAATTGATGCTTATGGCAAGTGTGGCAATGCAGATTATGCAAACAAGTTGTTCGACGAAATGCCTAAACGAGCAGTTGATGTTGTTTCTTGGACTGCTCTTGTGACTGCTTTCTCGTCCAATGGTTGTGTCGACCAAGCTTTTGAAACTTTTTGGCGAATGAAAAATTCGGACAATCCTGAGTGCTGTAAAGGCGACGCAGTGAGCCTTGCAGCACTTGTGTCGGCTTGTGCTGCTGCGGACGATATGAATTGCTTGGGCCGTGGCCGAGCAATTCATGCAATTGTGGTTAAGTATGGGTTTGAATCAAATACCCGTTTGGCTAATTCTCTTGTCCACATGTATTCTGTGTGCAAGGTGATGGATGATGCTTCAAATGTGTTTGATGGAATTTTGAGTGAACGAAGGGATGTGGTCTCTTGGAATGTATTAATATCTGGGTTTGCACTGAATGGAGAACCGGAACGGGCATTGCGAACGTTTGAGGAGATGATATCGGTGGGAACAGTAGCAGTAGCACCAAACCGAGTGACCATGATTGCACTCTTGAAGTCTTGTGGGGAGCTGGGTTGTGCTGAGACTTCTCGACGGGTCCATGACTATGTAACTTCTCACAAATCTTCACTCTTACTGTCTAATGATGTTGTAATTCACACAGCCTTGATCGATATGCACGCCAGATGCGGAAATGTGAAGTGGGGTCGGCAGATCTTTGATGAGGTTGTGGGGAAGAATGTGGTCTGTTGGAGTGCCATGATTGCTGGCTATGAGCAGAATTCATGCCCTGAAGAAGCTCTCAAGCTGTTTCGAAGAATGCTAATGGAAGGACATATGGAGAAAGTTAAACCAAATGCAGTTACCATGGTAACTGTCATTGCAGCCTGTTCAGGCCTTGGTGCCTCTAGGCCAGGAAGGGTAATTCACAAATTTGTTGTGGCAATAGGACTGGATTGTGACGCTCGAGTTGCTTCTTCTCTCATAGACATGTATGCAAAATGTGGGGATATAGGGCTTGCGAGGCAGGTGTTCAGTGAGATAAATGAATCAAGCAAAACTGTGGTCTCATGGAGCTCCATGATCAGCGCGGAAGGACTGCATGGGGAGGGACAACGAGCTCTTCAACTCCTGTCAGAAATGCAAGCCCACGGATTCCGACCCAACAAAATCACGTACATTTCAGTCTTGTCGGCATGTAGCCATGCCGGTCTGGTTGAAGAGGGTAAGTCATGTTTCAATAGCATGAAGAGGGACCATGGGGTCTGCCCTACAGAGAAACATTATGCTTGCATGGTCGATCTCCTTGGCCGAGCTGGCCGGCTTGACGAGGCCCACGACCTCATTCTCAGAATGCCCATTGAGGCTGACGTAGCCGTGTGGGGATCTCTGCTTGCCGCTTGTCATATTCATAAAAACTGGAAGCTCGGAGAGGTTGTCGAGAAACAAATTCTAAAGTTGAACTCACATGTGGTTGGGCATCGTGTTCTGCTGGCAAACATGTATGAAGAAGCAGGAAGATTGGATGATGTAATTAGGATGAGAGTAGAGATGAGAAGGAATGGGTTGAGGAAGATTGCCGGGCAGAGCTTCATCGAAGTTGGAAATGACATGTATAGCTTTTCGGCAGAAGATCGGTCTCATCGTGAATCAGAGATGATATATAATGAATTAGATGCTCTAGATGCCAGGGTGAGGAATGCCGTCAAGAATGCTAGAGAAACAAACACAGAAGTAGAAGAGGATCAAGAAGTAGAAGATATGATTTTGAGATGCAAGTATCACAGTGAGAGATTGGCAATAGCTTTCGGGTTGATGATGATGAGCAGAAGTAGTATTAGTAGTCAGACCAAGAGAAGTGATAGCAATAAAACTATTAAAGAAATTGAAGCCATTCCTATTCGGATAACTAAGAACCTTCGGGTGTGCAGGGATTGCCATGTTTACACCAAATTGGTATCCAAGGTTACTAGGAGAAAGCTCATTGTCAGGGACGCTCACCGTTTCCATCACTTCAAAGATGGGTTCTGTTCATGCGGGGATTACTGGTGACTAACGATGCCACACTAACTCTATCGCTCACTCTTTTAATTGAAAGGTAGTATCTTTACTGGTGACTTTTTTTTTTTTGACTTTCTATACTTCATACTGTATAATGGGGTGAAATTTGCAGTGTCGGAGTTCTTAGAGCCACACTAGTAGAGGAATTGTTGCAAGACTCTTGTAAGTGTTTGATGAGCATAAGATCAACTTATACCATCATAAATTATCCCCTAACAGATCCTATATTCGGGATCAGAATAGTTGCTGTAACAAATGTTGCAAAATTAATCAGTTCTTTTACTTGTTTTACTTGGTCTTCTACCTGATGAACTTTGGCTAATACTTGCACTCTTTTGATGAGGGAAAATGTCTATGATAAACATGAGTCAGGATTGTGAAGGTAGCCCACGATATTAGGAAATGACCAAGTGGTTTTGAATATATGTTCTTCTAATTGAGTAGATCTGGTTTCTTCTTCTTCTAGGCAGGGTTCCTTACAACTTACAAGTGGTGTTCATATGTTCTTATCAAAAGCAAAATTTGCAGACCTTATTCAAATCACATTCATACTCTGCAAGTGCTGTTATGCTCTAAGACACCACTGGGTCTGGATTTGAAATTGATAACAAAAAAAACACAAGTTTCTGATCTACATTAAAGCTCATACTATGAAAGACATGAAAGAAGCACATTATATTTTTGAATGGATAGCTCAATCTACTGCTTATTTGAATTTTTATTTGACAAATCAATACGATCTAACATTCAACATTTGCTTCTCGTTTTTCATCGTACTTTCCCTTTTCTTTTTTCATGCTGGTCGTGACCTCGAGTAATTATCCCTAAGCCTAGGGCCAGCGGCGGAGCCAGTATTCTCTTGAAGGGAGGCTAACAATGGGGGTTCGGGGGCTTAGCCCTCACGAAAAAAAAATTGAGGGCCAAGTTCATGGGTTATCGCGTCTGTTTGTGTCAGTTTGTAAAGAATATATTTTTGTCCCCTAAAAATTTAGGAGGGGATAGAGCCCCCCATCCCCTGCTCCGCCTCAACTAGCTTGGGGAGATCTTCTCTTGGATCAGGCCAACGAAGAACATCCTCGAATTGTATTAACATCAAGAGATACAATAAAAATCATTTTATGTGTAGCATTATTATGAAAGGTTATTAATAGGGATGCACTCAAGCCAAGCTAGCTTGACGGCTTGGCTCGGCTCAGCTCAGCTTGGCTCATTTCGAGCCAAGATCAACCTGCCATTTCAAGGATGAACAAATCAAGCCAAGTTTTTATTTGAACTCGAATGTAAAAACAAGACAAGCTCAAGCCAAACCCTATTTGATTCGGCACTGTCGAACCTCGGCTCGTTTAGGGCTCGGTTCGGCTTGAGCTTGACTCGATATAGACATATAAACAAATTTTTTGGTAATGTTATATTATATTAATACAGATAATATTTTAAACTTTTTATTATAAATTGTAATAGTTTTTAATTTATAATAAATAAGTTTAAGAGATATTAATAACAAACAAACAAAAAAAGTTGAAGCCGAAACTCTGATCTATCTCTCTACTCTTTAGGTCGAAGGACTACTCTCAAATATTATTTTTGTATATGTGCCATAATTTTCTGTGGTTTCAGGTATTATAATTTATTAATAAATACTTTAATTCCGTGAATCAAGCATGAGCCAACCTAAGCTCGGCTCGACTTGAATAAAGTTTAAGCTCAAACAGAGCTCAAGCTTGAACAGACTTGTTCAAGCCAAACTCAAGCCTAATAATACAAGCTCCAATCAAACTCAAGCCAAGCTGGAACATGTTCAAGCGAAGCTCAAACTTGACCAAGCTCAACTCAAATACACCCCTAGTTATTATTATTAACTTATTAGTGAAATTTTGATTTAGAATGAAGAGATTGGATCTAGCAATTAATTGAGGATAATTGGCCCCCGATCCATAAGATGAGGCCACTAATTGAGGATCCAGACACCAAAAGCAAAAGGCCTTTTATCGTGAAAACCATATGAATAAGGAGAGCCTCTCGCCGTTACACTTGCTTTAATCGTGGATTTGTAGAAGGAAAGGTAAAGGCCCCCAAATACAAAGCAAAAGAAATCTCTCTCTCTCTCTCTCCAGTCACGTAGATGGTAATTGCACCCATCATCAACAACACGAGTACTAAACCCATGTAAGAAAAACATGAACACCTTAAGCTTCTCCGGAGAATATGAATCAGTGAAACAACCTTTCCCTACTTATATATACCACTACAAGCCCTTCTCCTCCTAATGGTAGTAATCTTCCCTACATTTCCCTTAAAATACTAGAAATGTACTCTACTGCTACTCAATTCTCCATTTCCATGCTACTACTACTACTAGTTCTGATGGGAGTAGTAAAGGGAGATCCAATACGTAAAGGGTTAGTACAAAATGCGACGACGGGCTCGCCATCTTCTCCATGGCTCAAGAAAGTGAGGAATCCAAGAGCGATCGGGTGTTGGAACCGGCCGTGGATATGTAACGAGGGGCTCGGGTTTCCCCCTATAATCAAGAGGATGTGTTGTAGGAATCGTTGCGTCGATGTATCCTCGGACATGAATAATTGTGGTTTGTGTGGCATTAGGTGCCCATTTACATGGCAATGCTGCAGTGGTTTGTGTATTGATACTAACATAAATCCCTTTCACTGTGGGAATTGTCGCAACAAATGCCCCTTGGGGAGTTTGTGCTTCTATGGGATGTGTGGATATGCTCAGCCATTACCTCCATTTCCATTTCCTTTGCCTCCAAAGCTACCCCTCCCTCCAAAGCTACCTCTCCCTCCATTCCCTTTCCCATTTCCTCCGAAGCCACCAAAGCCCCACCCGCCTTTCCCTCCAAAGGGTTGAAGCTCTTCTTCTTCTTCTTCTTCTTCTTCTTCTTCTTCTTCTCTCTCTCTCTCTCTCTCTCTCTCTACATTAGTTATGATAATTGCTTTTATTTTTCTTGAAACCATTACTAGGGTGGGGGATCATGCTTCATGAGATTTCATGTTCTATATCCATCTTCTCATGCAATGTAGTCGATTTACAGATCTCTTATGTCATATATGATAACCATATTTATGTTTAATTAGTGAGTATCACAGGTAACAATTGAGTTCTTTCGATCCGGATAATCGTATAAGTAGTGCTGTTGCTTACATCAGGAGCGGAAATTACAAGAGGTGCATGTATTGGCCTGGGACTACAAGAAGTTGCAAGAACAAGATTCAGTTAAAAATCAGTTACAGACTAACTCCTAACAATGAGTCCAGTGTTAGAACAGGCATAATCAAATTGAATCATGTTCAAGAGCATTGCTGAGTTTTGGTGAGGCTGCTGGAGAGAGTTAGCCAATCAAATTGAATCAATTTACATGTTCAAATAACCAAAAGGTTATTTTGGTGAGCCAAATGGCTAAAAAATGCTAAAACCCTCTCCAGCAGCCTCACCAAAACTCAGCAAAATAAAGATTTGGGTTTGGTGAGTGTACAGTACTCACCAAGTTTGGTGAGTACTGTACACTCGGTTATTTTGGTGAGGCTACGTACTAGGAATGCTATTAATTAATATTTCTTTGCAGTATAATGATTCATGTTTGGATAGAGTGAAATAAGATTTATCAAAGTTTTACTCCGGTTGCTAACCTAAAGCAACCCTCTTCCTTTTTTTCTTTTTATCAATAAAACAGAGATGTATCATAGATAAAAATAGTTTACAGATTAGTAAACTAAAAAAAAGAGCAGAAAGAAAAAGGGCAAAATAACACGCTAATGTGGCAACTATAGCTGGCCTCAAGGTAACATAGCATCCCTCACTGCTTGACCAACTGTGCTAGGCGAGCTCCAATCCACTAGTGAACGCCTCACTTGAGATAGGATCCGCTGATCAGAAGAAAAGGAATTTTCAAAAACACGATCGTTCCTCTCCTTCCAAATGACCCATGAGATGGTCCCGGGCAAAAAATTCCAGATGGATTCCTCAGCACCCACAAAAGTCGTCAATTGTCATCCAAATAAGAAGCTCGGGAAGGAGGAGAGGAAGACCCATTCCACACCCATCCGAGTCTAAGCCCAAACCCCAAAGACAACCGGGCAATGTAAGAGCAAGTGACTCACCGATTCTTCCGTATTTAGGCACAAAAAGCATCTATTTGCCAAGCTCCACCCTCTAAGAATTTTATTTAATGCAGCTGAGCAGAGGAAGAACGATACCTTTGTGGGAACTTTGTTAGCCCACACAGCAAGAGTGACCGCACTAAAAATCGACCGTTGTTGCTATGGGCCCACATCCTACTGTCACTAATTTGGGATCTGGGGACGGAGGAACTCAACCGGGTCAAAAGAAGATGCATCTCCTCAATTTCTCAATCATTCAAAGCCCTCCTCAACCTAGGACACCACACTAAATTGCTCCCAATCCTTTCTACACAAGCGGCAATAGACACCCCTTTGTTTAGGGCCAATGAGAACATGGAACCAAAATCGTCCTTAAGCCGCGACTGATCACTCTAGACATCGCGCTAGAACTGGATATCGATCCCATTGCCCAACTTGAACCTAGTGAATGGGTCTAGCGACTTGGCAATAACCATGATACCCTTCCAGAGCCCCACCCCATGGGAACCCCCAATGGCCCTCGGCACCCACACAGAATCAAGGCCATGTCTAGCCACAATGACCTTCCACCACAGACTCTCCCTCTCCTCACCAAACCGCCAAACCCACTTACCTAGAAGCGCCCTATTTACCGCGGTGAGGGGGGCCAGGTTAAGCCCCCCCGCCGCTAACGGCTTACAAACTTGAATCCAATCGACGAGGTGATATTTCCGTTTGTCACCTCGCTCATGCCACAGAAAGTTTCACTGAAGGCGAGCAAGAATCCCAGCTATGGAACGAGGAATGGTAAAGGTGGAGATGTAATAAGTGGGGAGGCTCCGAAGAGTACTTTTGATAAGAGTCAAGCTACCCCCTTTGGACAAAAGGCATGACTGCCACCCTACAAGATGCGTTGAGAACCTTTCGATCACCGGGTCCTAAACAACTTTGGACTTAAACGGAGCCCCCAATGGTAAACCAAGATAAGTGGATGGAAGAGACCCTCTCTTACACCCGAGACAGCTAGCCAAAAGGTCAAGGTAGGGGATTTCTCCTACAGGTAGGATCTCACTTTTACTCAGATTAACCCGAAGACCCGACACAGGCTCAAAACAGCGCAAAATACACTAAAGGTTAATAAGTTGTGAACATGCAGAGCCACGGAATTCTAAGGTATCATCGGCAAACTGTAAGTGAGAGATGCTGAGTTGCTCCCTACCCACGGAAAAACCTGAAAATGCATGCCCATTCGCTCGGACCAACATTCGACTCAGGGCTTCTGAGACAACAATGAATAGCGCTGGGGACAATGGATCCCCCTGCCTTATCCCTTTGGAACTACAGAAATACCCTTTTGAGCTACCGTTGAGAAGGATCGAGAATGAAGCAAAGGAAATGCAGGATTTAATCCACAACCTCCATTTGGGACCAACCCTCTTCCTTGGCATGGGAGCGATAAACCTACTGGTCGTACCTCTCTATGTAAACTTGGGAGCACAGGTTCCAATTTACCTAATTCAGGGAGTAAAGAATAAGGTATAGCCTGGGCAGATGTTTCATGAGAAAATGCAATTCCATTTAGATGGTTAGGAACATCTGGATGGTGCCATTTTCCAAAGGAATGGCCAATGGAGTTTATAATATAAAGGGGACTCACAAATACCCTGTCACAAAATCTTTAGTCTTTTCACCCTTTCTAGGGCGATTGTAGCTAGAAAATTCCAAACTAAATGGATATATTCACATTATCACATAGTTATCAAACTCTAACATTAACTGGCCGATTAGTCAATCCAAGAATTAGCCACTTTTTGATTTGGTCTAGTCCTGGACCAGAATGATTCTATTATACACAGCTGACGCAGCCGTGGCTGTGGAGAGATAGAGAAGGATATGTCTCTCATTTGAGAGTAGATGAAACAGAGATTTACTTGGATTTATGAAAACACTAGGCATTTGGATTGAATTTTATTAGCTAAAAATCAATTATGATAAAATAGATTTTGTAAAATAATTTGTCAAATAATTATTTTTTCAAATAATAGTGTTCAAGGAATACAAAGTTGAGTCTATCATCTTCATATTCCCCAAACACTATTATTTGAAAAAGTGATTATTTGACAGTTAATTTTACAAAATCAATTTTATCAGAATTGATTTTTGACTAATAAAATCCAATCCAAACGCCACCCAGTCCCCTGCATTTTAAGAGGTGATATTATCAGTCTAATGGGTATCTGGAGTCTGGACTACTACCAAAGGAGGCATAAGATTGACGACTTCCCATGCAGCATTCGAAACTACTTCGAACATGGGTTTAATTAGGATGCCTGTTGTATTGACTATGAACATTACGAATGCATGCTCTAATGGATTCAAGGCCACTCCACTCCAATTCTTAAACAGGTTACAGGTATATTATATAGGTGTGAAGCACTTGAAAATATTTGAAACAAAATTAGTCCCCTCATGGAATGGTGGTATAGGTGTGCTTTTCCATATGAGGAGATCTTGGGATCAGTCTAGTGGGTGACATCCCAAATGTATCCTTAGGATATATTTAAATACATGCGTTAGAAGAAACGGTATCAAAATCCGACCCCTAGTGTGGATTTGGTAGAAGATTGTAGGTTTAAGCCAAAGTATACTTAAGAAGTTGGAATTCAGTCTTCTTGGTGCCCAAATCGGGCAAACGACATCGGATTCCCTCGAAACCAACTCCAACACTTAGGATATATTTAAATAAACGCGTTAGAAGAAATGGTATCGAAATTCGACCCCCGGCGTGGATTTGGTAGAAGATTGTAGGTTTAGGCCAAAATATACTTAAAAAGTTGGAAGCCTTCTCGGTGTCCAAATCGGGCAAACGGCCTCGGATTCCCTCGAAACTAACTCCAATACTTAGGATATATTTAAATATACTCGTTAAAAGAAACGGTATTGAAATCCTACCCCCGGTGTGGATTTGGTAGAAGATTGTAGGTTTAAACTAAAGTATTATCGAAAACTATTAATATTCTGAGATGAGTTTGGTTCTTTGCATATTAATTAATTATTATATTCTAAAATTTTATCATTTCAAAAAAAAATTAATAATAAATTGTATATTATTGTTTTTTGTAGGAGGGAGCCAGCAGCACACACCTGTTGGGTTTTGGAGCACCATCAAGAGGGAGCTATGTGACTACTTTTAGATTATTTCTCTTTTTACTATGTGTACTTTTTATGACACTTTTAATGGGCATGTATATATAATTTTATTATTACATGAATTTTTTATTTTTTATTGGAATTATATATTGCTTATAGATACAATACGTGTTTATTGATTTTTATATTGTTGACAGGTACAAATAATACAAGAAAAAAAAACAATTTTTTTTGGAAATAAATTCTTTTTTTTTTAATTTTTTACAAATAGCGGCGGTTCCATCCGCCGTTATATAAAATATTAATTTAATTTAGTATAACTTAATCCCTGCGGTTTAGAACCGTCGTTGTAGTATAACGGTGGTTTGACCTGCCGTCAAATAGGTAATATATAACGGCGGTAGAAAACGCCATCAAATAATTTCTAAAGCACGGCGGTAGAATTCCGCCATGAAATAAATTATAAAGAACAGTGGTTTGACAGCCGTCAAATAGGTAATATATAACGGCGGTTAGATATACAACGCAATAGAGCATTTTAATAATCATATTAAAAAGCTAACCACGGCGGTTAGAAATCGCAGGCAATTATTAATGTAAGACGGCGGGTTACGTAAACCGCCATCCATATCCGCCGCTACAAGATTCCTCGACAAGATGATCGTCGACGGCTTACTCCACTGCCGTCATAGTATATGATGGCGGATTTATGTAATATAACGGCGGTTTAGAACCACAGTTACAAACCTTGATTTTTGTAGTGATGTATGCTTCTATTACATATATTTGTTTTCATTTATGTGGCCTAACATAACCAAATCCACCTTTTCGGCTTGCTTATTTGGGACCATTTGGCCATTTCCTGCATAAATTGCTGGATCAAATTTTGAAGGGGAATAAGGATTCAAGAACAGTAGCCAAGAAGGTACTATACTAATCCCTGATGCATCTTGAGTTGTGTTTCATTTTAACACTCAAATGAGTTTCCTTAAATTGAGGGATAATCAAAGGTTGATAAACTGTTGAAACTGTAATTAGTTGTTATAAATTGTAGGAATACTCTAGGTTAATTAAGTACCATTGACAATTTAGTCGATCAAGCCACTCTAACATGTCCAATTATATTTTGTCAGGTGGTGCTGGAACAGTTGACCTCTTCTCATTGGAACAATATGCTTTTCATGATATACTAAGGGTTTATTGTAGAGAATAAGTCCATTTCATGCCATAATGCCTGAGAAAGGATACGACATAGGGTTAATAAATTATTTCTCCAATCTTTCTATAAATCTGATTTCGGTATATGTTTTGTATATGAAATCCTGCCCCCGGCGTTTAAGAGCTTATACATCTCAAATTTTTTTACCAAAGTTAACCTTTAAGAATTTACAAGGAAACTAAATCCAAAAAAAATATTGTTACTAATATTTGGCAGAAACCTTCGATTCACATTATTGTAAAACATCGCAGCTAGAGCAACATGTACTCATCCCTCTATTGCTGGTGTTTCAATCCTACTTATGCTCCTAAATTTTTGTAGACATGATAAACTTATGATTAGGAAGTAGTGGTTACAAAATTTTCAATTTTTCTTATAGGTGAAGGTGAATTAGATTGGCATTAAATAATCATAACATGTTGATATTTTTCTTCAATTTTTTCTATTTTTACTAACAAAACAAATATAATTTGCCAGGGTTTTCCGATTTGTAGTCTCTCTCTCGTTCTCTCTCTCTCTCTCTCTCTCTCTCTCTCTCTCTCTTAAATGTTATAATTTTTTAAGTTTTTTTCTCTAATGTGTTAAAAATATCAAATGATTGTATTAGGTCTAACAAACAACCCATGTGATGCATGGAGATTTAGGCTCTAGAGAGCAAGAGGGTTGATCCGGATGTGAAGCCCAAAGAATCTCCTGAGTAGAATATAACAAACTGATTTATTGAATAGCTTTGATGATTACAATGGCTCATCATTAAGGATTATATAGAGATCACATGAATCTCAAGATAGAAGCAATATCACACCATAATCAAATCTAATATTTGATACTAATTTATTTGTGATGAGATACACCAATAATGATGTAGTGTATCTCATTCATTTTATCACAATAAATATTCTCTAATACTCCCCCTCAAACACATGAGAATCGAGATCTTAATGGGTTTGCCACAAGTCAAGTACCCCTCACCTTTGATCTTCTTTGATTTGTTGATGAGTTGTCAATCACCTAAGAGCTATGGAAAGACGGAGGGTTGCATTGTTTACCAGGTAACTTTTAAATTTGTATCCATTCAATTCATATGTTTTCCTTTCCATTTTCAGTTCAGGTATATTCTTGATGAGATCGTTTATATTCCTTATGGCTCAACATGCTATAAATATTTCATCTATACATAGATAGATTTATTGTGATGTTGGCTAATGCTTGACCCGCCTTTTGTTCCACCCGAGCTTCAATTGTGTGGGTGTGGGGGAGGATGGCTAAGGGTCGTTGTATACTTAATTCTCAAAAAATGTATTTTCTACTATTTTTAAACACATGTGCATGGCCTTTGCTAGTATTATAATATAAAGATATAGGGATGCCATGTAGCACCTCTTTTTAATTCCCATTTTTGATTCCAGAGGTCTCATAAGCTTCTCTTTAAGATAGGATTGTTGATGACAAATGAGTATTGGTCTTGGTTATCAAGAAAAAGAATTTCTTCCAACTTCAGGTCTCTCACTCCACATCTCTCTCGATCTCCCCTCTCTATATAAGAAAAATAGTCAACACGTCTTCAGCAATGAAGTTAAATGTTGCAAACCTAATTAGTGCAAAGCTGCGAAGGCAGCTAACTCAAGATTACTATTTGTCCTACATGTGCCCATCAACTTGAAGATGTTTTGCATGTTCTAACTTAGAGGCAACTAAGCGAGAGACTTTTGGGCAGGCTTGGTAGATGGAAGGGATTGACAACACTTTCTCTCTCTCTTAATTTGGAGGATTTGATCGATTAACATTTCAGATGGGGAAAATTGGTGACGGAAAGCATAGATGGCAACTTGTCATGTTTAGTCAATAGCTTGGACCCTGTGGCATTGGCGGACATGGGTTTGCTTTACCACCACACTTGATAGACCATATCAATCATCAACCGGGTTAGGAAAGTGGAGGATTCTCTAAGCTTAAACCCCTTGACATGGACTAAACAACAAGTTTTGGTCAATTGGACCTCTCCGACTTTGGATTGGGTTAAAGTCTGTGTTCAAAAAGACAATCCTAGTTTAGCTAGTGGCGGGGGCCTCAGGCCTCATTAGAGATTAGACATGAAGGTGGCTAGCAAAATTCATGTATCACATATGTATATATGCACTATATCAACTAAGCTATGGGTAGCTTTACATGGTTTGAAGTTAGCATGAGAAAAGGACTACAGCCAGGTAATCTTGTAATTAGATTCGTTAATTGCTTTATCATTCTTATAGAAAACACCTTGACAAACAATTCAAATCGGGCCCTAATACTTGCCTCTATGAATCTATTATCTTAGACTTGGAAATGCAGATTGCTTCATACTTTTAGAGAAGGAAACCTTCACCAAGACATTTTTACCCATGTAACTCATACAACAGTTAGTCATTTACAAGTGCAAAAAGGACCCATTTAGCTCCATATATAATTAGTTATTTACATCTCAACTCACAAGTTATATTGATTTTGGTATTTTTGCGGTAGTGATGTAAGATTAGGAGCCATAATTTCCATTCAAAGAGTTTTATAGAATTAATTTCCATTCGAAGGGTACAGCGAGTAATGTCTATGATCATGGATGTGGGTAAATGGACCTTGACGAGTGGTCCAATTCGTTTCCATCATTCAAGCCAAACTTAAGAATGGCCCGCCAATTAAAAGGCCCACATTGATGACTTAGTGGTCCAATTAAGGGTTCTTGTGTTCAAATATCTTCTACTATTAATTTTTAAAAAATTATTAATTTTTCGTTACTACGTAGTATATAATATTATTAGATATTACTGTACTTAATAGAAGTTTATTTTGGTGATTAGAAATTTAATTATTCTACTAACTAGGATCCACTACAAAAGTTAGTAAGAAACGTTCTAATTTTTGTTATTATTAGTGGTAAGTACTCCAATTAGTATAGACTTGGAAGGACTATTTTTTTTTTTAAGCTTTTGATATCATTTACGTTACAGGGTTAGTGGTTAGCTTGGGGATTGGAGCTTTTGTAACTCATCGCTCAAGGGATTGGATCTCAAGACCCCTCTACTGAGAGAGGACACACCCCACCATTGGCGCAAGAGGCGTGGTGTGGGAGGACTAAGTACTTACTCCTTAGTTATTATAAGTAATTAATAATAGTAAACACTCTCTACTAGTAAAGACACTATTAGAAAGTCCTTAACATTAGCGGAAGGGATTTTGTCAAGAGCACGGGCTACGCCGGCCTTAACAACATTGTCACTAGCTTCGCTTTCATCTCTTCCATCCCCGCCGGTCCTCCCTTCTCAAGTAAGCCTATTTTTGAATTTCCAATTGTTAAAATAATATAAATCTCTAATTGTTTATAAGTTACAAACTTATTTTGGGAAAAATAAAGGCAACTCAAGGAGAACCCTTTTCCTTCTCATCTTGAATTCTTCCGATGAGTATGGAAAAGGTTAGTCAAGTTTATACGAATCCTTTGTGCATTCATATATGAAGACCAAAGATTTTATAATATTGATTTTTTTAGTTGATGGTGTTTACATGTATTGCAGGTCCTTAGCGGTAGGTGTTGACTTGTGATGTTGCCAACATGATACCAGGTTAAAGATGACATTTTTGGCTATTGTTGCTCCTTCATTGTCATGCCTTTTTGCAAATTACTACATTATTTCTAAGGTCTTTTTTTATATATATAAGAATTTGATGTTGTTACATCAATTTTTCTATATGATCTCTTATTTGCAATTTTCAAACAAGCCAATAGCCTGCCTAAGGACTTAAAACTCAAAGTCACTCCATAAGTAAAACTTGTGAACATGAATTCAACGGCATTAAACTCATAGTATAGTACCTTCCAAAAAAAACATGGGGGGCTGCTAAAGGTGTTACACAAGACACACCAACAAGACACGAATCACCTTTACTTGGTGCTTGAAAAAGTAAATGTATTTTCAATTTAGGCAATTCAAGGCCTTTTGTGCGTCGTGGATCTACTGGGCCGGAAGTGAGCCCTTGGGAAGCGATTAGGCCCTCAAATCACACTTACCCTACGTACACTACATATAAATGGGCCTTAGGAGAACGTGAACTTGATCATATCAAAGCACAGCACAGATCATCAATTCTAGCAGTCATAGATCACCTCGTCATCGTTAGGTGAGATCTCCTGCTCAAAAAACAAGGTCATCATATGATCACAATTATATAAAGATTCTTAGACGAAAATCAAGCAATAATAAAAATGTCATGATTGAATTAATACGGGCTCCATTCGATAAACAATCATCACAAATGGGTCGGGTTCCTACTGAAGTTAAATTAGCCAATAAGGAGTGCTAGCCTTACTCTCTCAGGCCTTTCCTACTCTTAACCTTTCCTACTCTTAACCTGAGCCAATTACCTATCCATTTTCACTCTTAAAGCATTGCAATCATTAAAAAGTGTGTGCTTTGACAGTGAGAATGGACAAGTGGTTGGCTCAGGCAGGCTGGGAGTAGGAAAGGCTTGATAGTAGGGCTAGCACTCCTCTTAAACCAATACCAATGGCTAGAGCTGCTAAACTTAGGGGTAGGTATGTAGCCAAGCTTTTATTGAGCATTTAAATATCTTAAGGTGTTCAAGTTTGGCTCAGCTCGTTTATAAACGAGCCAAACTGATCTCGAGCTAAGCTCGGGCTTTTAACAAGTTCAATTAGAATAAAATTAATTTTAAAATATACATATAATATACGATTAGTTTTTAAAAAAAACTTTAATAAGATGAAATCATTTAAATTCACCACCTTAATCTACAACTTTTAGACAAATTAAATAACCTAGCACAACAAACCTAAATGCTGAAAGTTTCCTTTTTTGCCCCTTAAGTATGTTACTTATGTACTTAATTTAAATATTTTAATAATTTCAAATTATTTTAAGAAAATATTAAATCATGTCAAGCTTTTAACGAGCTGAGTAAAGAGATGTTCAGGCACAGCTTGTTAGAGCTCGAAAATCAAGGTCAAGCTTGGCTTGAATATTAATTACATCGAGCTCGGGCTTTTAATAAGCCGAGCTTGAACTATTTGCGTGCACCTTGTTCATTAACCACCCCTAGCTAGACTGTCGGAACCAGCTAGGGTTCTAATGGGTCAACCCGAAACTGGCAAGATCTGAAAAACTTGCTCTATGGACTTGGGTTAGCGGGTGGGACAACCCATTTCGATCCCTATAATGCAACATCAATCAATCCCAATGAGGATTTCATTAAAGGGGCGGTTATATTGACTGGTTCAACCTCCCACTCAAGCGAATTCATAGAAAAAAGACTACCATATGTGAAAATAAAAGATGCCTATCAGCTCTAATGGAGTTGATGTCACACCCAACCCTTAGCGTGCTTCGCCCTATTTGTCTATACAACACCATAGCACCTACATTGAGAAGTATTCCTCTCTTTATACATCTTTTCTTTTCAAGTTAGTGGGTCTTTTCGAGTGCTCTCGCCCCATTAAAGAACAAAACATGCCTCTCAAGTCATAAACACATCCTCATTTGTATTATTCAGTCTTCTCCCTTTTGATCACCCTCAATAAGAATTATGGAGCCCACACAAGCTGTTCCCCTTTTGATCACCTTCATGAATGACTGATCCAACGGTGGCAAAGGTTAGGCCGATGAACTTGTGCTTATGTTGGGAAGCTCTTTGTCTCACTTATCAAACTGAAGTTCTTTATAACATGAATGCTCGTGAGTTGATTGATTCCATATCAACTAGTTGTACATATCATATATATATATATATATATATATAGATGTGGGTATTGTTTCTCCTTAGGGAATAGTTGTGAATGCTTGTGAGTTGATTGACTCCATATCAACTAGTTGTACATATCATATATATATATATATATATATGAATATTGTTTCTCTTTATTTAGGGGATAGTTGTTACCTTGTTCCATAGTTATGCGGTGTTAAATAATTAAATAACTTAGCATAAATAATTTTTTTGTCATAAGTTCATGGAGCAGCTTGTTGAATATTAAAATAACATAACATAATTTTTTTTTTTCAAAAGTTCGGGCTTTGGTTCCTCTCCCTTGGTGCAACACTAGAGCAATCTCCATTTATGCAAATTAACCAAAAGGGTCGAGGTGAGATGATCATGGAGATGCATGGGAAAGCACAAACTTCAGTGATGGTAAGTATCACACACTAGTATATCTCCTTATTGAATCTTGAGTAGGTGATGATCATGATTGTTCATATGAAAAATACTCTTAGTGAAAGTGTACACATGGGGTTGGACAATTCGTACCAACATGGAGGAATTTCTGGTTGGATGAGAAAACAATGGCATCAACGTCTTTTACAACGACCAAACTCATCTTTTGACCTTTACTTTATTTTATTTATTGTTATTTAAAAAATAATATTTGGTTTCTTCCTATTTATAGAAAGAATAAAAAAGATAAATAAAACCAAGGGTCATGGCCTCGTGGGGGCATTTGCTTCTAAATTCTAAAAGGCCAATCGAGTACGTGGGCATCTGAACTTTGACCTTTCACTATGGCGAAAATGCCCTTGCTAGTGGGAGAGCCACTCATATGGTTTATATAGGAATTTTCCATGATTATATCACAAATTTCAAAGTCAAAGGTTATTTTAGTCATTCCAATCAATTTCAAGGTTGAAAATACGAGCTCCATCTCCCCCCAATCGTTGTTCTAAGCAGTTGATCCATTGTTGACTGAAATAGAGAAAATCCATGTTGGAACACTTCATCACCATCGGTTTACGATCAAACGGCACTTATAGGTGATACCCTTTGACTATGTATGGTGATGGATCATGATCTAGGACTGAAAAACCAAACGTTCAGTGTTGTAGTAAACACTAGATCCTTTTCTTTGTATTTTCAAGTATGGAAGACATGAGAAAACTATAGCCATATGTGATAGTAATCTCCATCTAAAGCACCCACCTTCTCCTCTACATAAAGAGTCTTGCTGTTTTAATCACCCCCATCACCTTACCTCTCTCTCTCTCTCTCTCTCTCATTTTTTCAGAAATGAATCGCTTTCGTCTGTGTCTTCTTCTTGCCTTTGTCATCCTCTATATTTCTCCAAGAATTCATGACTTCCAGGAAAACTTGGTGAGTTTCTCTACTGGCAAACAAGCCTTTCACCCTTCAATAAGAGCCCCAATCTCCGCTGGACAAGCCAAAGTTATCGACTCGGAGAAGCGAAGGGTCCCCACGGGGTCAAATCCTTTACACAACAAGCGGTAGTTTCGATAATTCTGGGAGAACCCATGTTCAAATTATCTTCCTGGCTATAATCTATATCGAAGATCATACCGAGTTTGATGGCATCGATCAAGGCGAGAATGTGGACGACAGAGAGATGACACACCATAGAATGTTGTACATAAGGTAAAAATGTAGTTATAGAAAACCATATATCAGTTGGATCCAAGTAGCTTTCTTTGTTGTAGTCCATAGAATTAGTTAGATTAATGGTGTTTCATACAGAGAAATATATGAATTATCTTAGAGGTTTTAATACAGAACTTGGAGTCCCTGGTTTGGGACTTGGGTCTTATGCTAGTGCATGGGTTTAGCCACTTGCTATAACATGGGTTTGATCCAAATGTTGGAATTACGAGTTCTTTGTTTTGCTAATGTTGTGTTTGATTCAGATTAATTCATTCTGTAAACAGTTTTGGCATTAAACTGTTTGGTTAATATGCAGGAAAGCACACGTTTTTTTAATTTCCATTAAAAAAATAAAATCCTTACTGATTCTGAGAAATTATTTCATTTTTAAGCCTTCCTCCAGGGGGGAGGGATGATTTAATCGCCTTTAATAAGCTAAACCAATTATGCCTTAATTAATAAGGTTTGAACCTCAGACCCCATGGTGGTTGTGACCGGGTTTAGCTCTTTGGCTAGATCCATTTATCGATTATAAATGGTTTTAGATAGATTAAAGAAGAAGCTAATTACGATTTCATGCATCATTTTTTTGACATTCAAGTTGGCTACAAATGAGTTTCATTTTTCTTTTTTTTACATGAAAGTGATCGAGGAAATGACTAGCATCCTAGCTTTGCTCCTGTGGTTGTGTGTTCAAATCCCACTCCCAGACTTACCATAGTGCCTAGGGGAAATTCCGAGTGAATTGGTGCGGACACCCGAAGGGATTAGTCCTTGCTCAAAGGGTTTGGAACATCCTCTCCCTCGACCAAAAACCCAAAAAAAAATTCCTCTTTTAAGGTAAGAACTCCTAGGATTGCCAATTTTTAGTGAGAAGGGTTTCCAACACAAGACCTACCCCTAGTGGGGGATGTCTTAAGCCACCTTTCCATGATTCGAATTCCTGAGTTCAATGGCGCAATCTCGGAGCTGAGTAAGCAACTTCAATTCCCATAATTCAATACAACCACCATTTTAAAGAGTCTTTATGCAGAAAGATACTGTGTTGGCTGTCAAGGTGGTTTGATCCTCAAATGTATTAGTGCACTTACTAATTACGGCCCCACAATCTGTTGACTCGTAATACGATTTGTATACAGGATTTCATTGGAATGATACACCATCTAGTGATATGTACTATGCAATTTGCATTCTGCACATACACCAATCATTGTAGGCATCTAGGAATAGGATTTTCTGCTTCAGATGAACCTGAACTAGGGGAGGAGCCAGGATTTCCTTGTAAGGGGGTGGTTACTGATAAATTTTGTGAAAAATGATTAGGCTAATACAAAATATTCTGAAGGGGAGATTCTGAGGAGGGGGGATCGGGGCGTATTTCCCCAAAGAAAATTTTCGAGGACCACGTTTGTGGGTGATCTCATTCGAACATGCCCTACATTTCTCATCGTTTAGGGTTTGTTTTAGAATTAATTTTAATAGAGGTTTTACTTTTTCAACATATATATAATAAATTTTATTTAAAAATTCAAAAATTAAGGGCACAGCTGCCTCCTTGCCCATAGCTATGCCTTGTTAAAAAGTATCGGGTAAAAGTTTTTTTTTTTTTTATTTTACAAAAGTTTCAGGGTAGCTGCCCCTTGTCCCATGACTATGTCATGTTAAAATATTTTTTTTCAAAAGTTCAGGAACAACAGCTACATCCCTTACCACATGGCTATGCCCGGTTAAAATATAATTTTTTTTTCAAGGAGGGCAGCTGCCTCCATGCTCCGCCCCTGCCTGCAAACCTGATACCATGACCAACGTTTTCACCTACAATCCCCCAGAGTGAAGGTGGGCTCACCCTCAAAACACTATCCTGGCATTGTACATTTGCTCACAGCATTTGGTTCAGGTCAATTTTACATTGGTCCACAACAGGTGAAGTTAAACACGCCTCATTTCATTAATGGTTCCAATCAATAGTTGCAACAATTCATAGTTAAAGCCATCTAGTTGCAACTCAATTTCCTGACCCATCTAGTTCAATGCTAAATGAATTCTTACAACCCCCTCTGCACCATCCACGCCACAGCTCGACCCCACACGATTATGGTTTCTTGGTCCCCTCCCCCAGAAAGGGTACATTTAAGTGCAATTTTGATGTAAGCTGCAGGTGGGGTATTCATTACAGCCTTGAGGGGAGGTCATTTTCGTAATTCAAGTGCCTATATGGTTGCTGCTGAGGCTTTTTCATATTGGCACAGCAACATCCCGTGTAGCTGAGGCCATGGCCACCAGTTCAGTCGTATGTTTGGCTAGGAAGTTGGGTTGCAAGACAATATCGTACCCAGGACCACACAACAAACAGAAACACGACAAGTTTTAAGAGGTTTAGTACCTAAGTAGAGATTTAGTTTTAGAGGTTTAGAACCCTACTAGAGAGTTTGAAAATACTGATGAAACATCTGATATAAGGGGTGGGGACCAAATGAGACACCTGACACAAGGGGTCCAGTCTCAAGTAGATGAACACAACCCCCGGCGGATTTGGATGGAGAGTGACTCATCGTTTTAATTTGTTTCCACATCCTCACTCGCAATGCCCATGTAAGACTCACGAGTATTGTTTTCTAGATGTATGGATGCATGGACTAGTTCGCAAGATTTTGATAGCTTCTCACCTTGAAAAAGAAGGAAAGAATGCATTGAATCAACTCGCTAAGTTTGGCTCTGGATCATGACATGTCAACCGTTTTCGTTGTAAACTATAAGGCTCCGATCTTTTTGTGGAACTTTTAAAGTCTAGAACTTCTATTTTTTCACGCCTAATTTTATTTATTGTCTAGAACTATATTATTCCATAGAGTGCAAAAGTTTTACAAATATGGAACTTTTAAATTTCATCTAAAAATTTGGATTTTTTAAGTTCTATGGATGTGAAACTTCTAATTAATTTGAACTCCATAAATATGAGATACCATTGTGTGGAAGGGTTAGAAACCCTCTCCCCTATCATCTCAGACTCTTGCCTCTTGTTCCAAAATATTAATGTTCCGGGATTTTAAATGTTCCACGAAAAGAACGAGCTTAAGGGATTATTGTACCATTAAAGCCCCCTCCATCAGAGCCTAAGGGATTATTGTACATCAGAGGCGTATACATAAATAAATGAAATATCTCAACAACAACAAATCACTTTCATTAAACCAACTGGAAAAATGAAACTTTGGAAGAAAAAGAATCACAGGGTTAGAAGCACAAAGCAATCTATTGCATCCTTGAAGTATATAAACACTATCAGGTGTAGAAAATCTGCGAAATCGCAACATCTATAACCAAATCCCTCATGATACACGCAATTCCGCAATTCCATGGCTGGAAAAAATATTAAAAACAAGAGAAGAGAACCCAAAAAAAAAACCAACCAACCTCAATAACCACGTAACCCCACCTTCCTCCACATTCCGAGGGGAGGACACCCATGGGTCCCTAAAACTCCCACCATTGGGTGTTCCATCCTGTATTATACAAGGATGTCTGGTGAAGATAACTCATACAATACCTACAGTAGCTCGTGGATTTGTGTTGGTAGCAATGGCAAGAGAGGAGAAAAGCCTGGAGACAACCATGGCCTCGTTACTAACTGCCTTGGAGGCTACCACATCTTCCAAGAGCTTCCAGGTTGATTCCCGTTTCTCCTGTATCTCCCTCTCTTTGGCTTCGTCTTCTAGGAATCTAATCAAGCACTCCTGGAAGAGCTCTTGGTCATCGTCCAAGAAAATGTTCCTCACATTCAGCGTCAGGCTCTGAACAGCCTGGTTCCAGTGACTACGGGTGTTCCTCTCCAAGGCTGGAAAAATTATGGGAAATATCACCTTATGGTTCTGTGTAATCAAATTCCGTATGTGATCGTTGTTCCACATAAACAATGCACGCTCAGCTACCTGCAGAGAGAAAAATACAATAAAATGTTACTTGAATAGGGAGAGGAGAGCAATCAAAACCAAAGTGGCTATCTAGAAATTTAAAGATAAAACATTTAGGGATGCTTCTATTTGGACTTTGGATTTAAATCAGTTGTTTGGCGCTTCTTCCTTTAATCAAGCAATAGACAAGTAGTAATCTTCCATTTGCAGTGCAAATAATTGGTTCTAGTGGTTTCCCCTAGCTCTTAACGGGGCTGGTGCTACTAATCTTTCACCCTATTACAAATTACTGACTAATAACATATGCCTTTCAAGAATTCCTTTTATATATTACAAAAGCCTCTCCCTATGCTCACACCAAAGCTAATAGAAACCTAGGTTGACTCCCATCCTTTGTTACTGCACCCAGATTTGCTAAAAAACTGATCTCAGTAGATTGTCCTATAATACCTCGAATCTCCAGAGCCTTTCCCAGTAGGGCCTTATTGATTGATCTCAATGAATATAGCACTAACCATTCCACTTCTCTTTGTATGCAAATATCTACTTCCACTCAACCAGGTGGTATTTTCTCATGTTCTCCGTACCATTCCACAAGAAATATATCGTTGCAATTTTTCAAGTCTCAATGCTAGAGGCTGGAATTGGGCGGATAACAGTGAGCATCCTTCCCTCTATTAGGTACCTGCCTTCCAAGTGGCCTATCTTTGCTCGAATCTCCGTGTCAAGAGTGATCTTCATCCACATGATCAAATTACACATATCTCAATTCATTTTCAATTGGTTCCTTCATTGATTCATATCATCCTTTCTTCTTCTCAATCATGCTTAGTAATAAAAGTCTTGTGATGAAACCATCCCTCTTGAGTGGGTTTGAAAATGTTATGGTGAAAGACCTTTCTAAATATTTTATTAGACCTGAGCATGATTGAATTATAATTTTTTTCAAGGTAAATTTTCTCAAACATATTAATTTTCCATTGTACTTGAGCCCATTTGAAAACTCTACAAATAAGAGCTAATTCAGGTATTTCTAATAAATAAGAGAAAAATGAGACATTAGATTGTTTGATAAATGTCTAGTTTAATGTCTACAGATTTTAGAAATAAGAGGAAAAGCTTCTAAACGAATAAGTAAGGCCTCATTTGGATAGACTTCCTAGAGAAGAGAAATATTTCATCATGAGTTACTTCCTGCAAAGTAACTCTTAAGGAAGTCTGACAAAGTCATTCAAAGGAGAAAATAGTGTTTGGTTTGCACATCCGAAAAGTGACTTTTAAAAACTCAAAAGTCAAATTGACGTTTGGTTTGCACTTACAAAAACTAACTAATGAAAATTTTATATATGGTATAAAACATAGGTTCAGCCCATGGCTATTCTGTGGTGAAGCCGGCATCATAAATCCTAGTAGCATTGTTGAGTCACTCTCATTTGTTTTATCATGTTATTCTGGTGTTTGCACGCTTTAAAACAAGGAATTAACTATAAAGTGGAGCTCTGGTTGAGAGATAATTGGAACAGCCTAAAATATGCTTAATAAAAGGGATAGTTTGGTAATTAAAAATATAAAAGATGGATATTTTTGTCAATTAAATTATTTTATAAAGCCCGCGGACCTAAATTGGCTAAAAAAATCTAGGCTCACTGACATGAAGGCCAAGTTAGATACCACCCCTAAAACCCGGCCTAGGACCAGGCCACCCACAAGGCCACAACCCACCATTGAGACTTTTAATTCTAATTATTTAATATATCTCTCTTTCATTCTTTTTTGTTACTCTTTTGTCTTTGTCGTTACTCCTAACTATGGTTTAAAAAAATGACGAGTGTTATGACAAAAAAATTTCATTATATTTTTTTCAAGCTTAGGCCTGGCCAAGCCCAACCCCAACCTTGACCCTGAGGATAGGGGATGGGCTTAGCCAATTCAGGCCCTGCGAGGGCCTTAACCAATCCTTACAACTGAACTAGTCCTGGATAGATCCCTACTCATTGACAACCCTAATTATTTTAAAGCACAAGCAAACACTAGACCTTACAAGACGGCCTCCAAAAATGTCTTTATTATCCCGATTGACATGGGATCACCCTCTACTAGGAGATTGAATCACAACCAATTGCGATTGAACTCGGGGAGAGTTCAATTGCTCTCACAGGCCAACACATATCCCTTTTAACCCCTATTAACTATGGTTAAGATTCACAAACCCTTAGGGTTTAACAATATAATTTTAGGGATAGGTGTTGGCTTGTGGGTGCGATTGAACTCTCCTTGAGTTCAATCGTAATTGGCTGTGATTCGATCTCAAGTAGCCTGCGAAAAGTGTGCTTCAACATACTCTTTTGTATGTTCGCTCATTAAAACAGAGAAATTTTAGTTGTCGTATGTTGGATTCCTCTAACACATTAGAAGAGATCCCAAGTCATCAAGGAAATTAAAGAGGAAAGTGTAATAGAGAGAGAGTGAGGTTAGCAAAATCCTCAAGTAATGATATTGGTAGGGCCCACCGCTATTTACTCCTGTATTGCTTAGAGCATTGATAGAATGAAACCCCGAGTAAAAAACGAGAGTTTCCGTCGACTTCCCGCGAAAGTCCGCAGCTGACTTCCCGCAAAAGCTACCATCAACTGCTTTTTTGGGAAGGGGATATCTAGACTTCCATCAACTTTTACTTTCACAGGAAGTTAATTTAAAAATAGCTAACCAAACGCATTTAGTCCCAACTTTCAACTTCCTCACACCCAAAAGTTACTAGGAAGTCTATCCAAACGCCACCTAAACTTTGGTCACTTATTAGTTTAGAGCTTATAGCCTCTAAAGCGCTTAGAACTATATTTCCGCACATGCCTTATTATTTTACTTAAACATGACTTTCTTGTCCTTATCATACATTAATAATACCCAATTGCCCTCCTGATTAAACATGTTAGACGAAGAGAAAGCATCGTTCACACATCGTCTTCCTCATCTTTTCCTCAAACTAACGCCTCTACCTCTTTGTGGAGAAATCTGAGCTCAAGCATAGTAACAAAATTCTTATTATATTTGAAAAATTCGCGAATTATTCGTGAATTTTAGATGTACCGAATTATTCGCAAATTTTAGGTTTGCTGAATTATTCCCGAATTTTGCGAATTATTCGCAAATTTTGCAATAAATCGTTTAGTTCAACAAAGTAAACTATTTATTTTGTATCTTATCTTATCAAATTATTAGATATCATTTTATCATTATTATTATTTTCCCAAATTGTTCCCTAATATTTCCTGGATTTTTTCGCATTTTCCGAACGTGATTTTCAACTTGTTCGAGTCTTAGGGCTTTGTTTCTGAATGCCCTCTGTGTAAATAGGGCCCTATTCAACTTTGCTTCAAAGGATTTTGAGTTTATGTTTTAGGGGTTCACAAACATAATTGTAGCTGGGCATTGCAACAAATCAGTAAGACTTGTAATTTTTCAATTTTTTATTTGTCACGAATCTCTGACCCCCCCCCCCCACTTCTATATTTAGCATTCTCATATACACAGAATCACCTAATAAAAAAAGCCTCGCATCCCTTTTCTATCATTATAAATGGAGCCTTGTAAAAATTTCCTATTGAGCATGCTCCTAAAAACTGGAAATTGGTTAGCCTACAGATCATCCTTTTTGATTAATTTCAGTTTTCATTTCCTGACGAGTCATTGAGAATTTAAAACGTGTTTCCTTATCTTTCTGCTTTGGATCTTCAGTCATCTTGGTTTCTGTTTGAAACTCATTTCATCTTTTACCTCTCGACTGCATATTAATATACCCAGTCTAACTTTAACACTGTTTCAACATTGCGGCGTATTTTCTGTCTTTGCCTGTCTTTACCTATTTACTAGTCTTTGCTTTTCTTTGTTTTAGTTTACACCTATGTAAACTGCTTGTACTTCTTTGATCTATTAATAGAATCGCCACTTACCGATCAAAAAAATACATATATATACCTAGTCTGCCTTGCTTCTATGAGCCTATTCTGGTATTGTATACTGATGTATGACTAGGTGATAAATGACTTTCCCAAGCAAGGATTAAAAATACGGTTTGGGGGATTTATCGATCCCAACCGAAACCTATACATATCGGATTCGGACGATACGTATAATTTTTTTTTCTTAAAAAATCAAATGAGTTATAAGAACCAAATTTACCAAAGATAAAGTAGCAAACACAATTACAATTCTACATTGAATTAAAACATACATAACTAATAAACGATTCATATTGTCCGTTTCGTATCAGTATAAATATTGTACAAATATCGTATAGGGGGCTACCGATACCTATACCTATCGCCCGTTTCGTATCGATTTCGGCGATTTTTATTACCATGTTCCTAAAAGCTCTGTGGCTTCAGAATATCCTTTAGGAAGCTCAAATGATTCACAAGTGAGTTCCCCATGATAGTCCATTTGGCCAACTTCATGCACTCCTACCTCCTGGGACCTAAATCTACAATGAAAGACTGAGCCGAGTACCTAGTATATGCTTATAAATGTTGCAGCTCAAAGTGAGGGATGATTAAAGAACCATGACCATGGCCTAGAAATCCTAGGTGCGCGCACACAGTTTTAAGCCTTCTAGGTGACTTCACTTTAGATCACCCCATATATTGGAAAATTAAAAGTATTTCAATGTAACAACATTGTATAAAAGAGTATTAGAAGAAGAAAAAGAAGCAAATGTTGTTAAGCTACTCCAATAGCTTACTTGAGTTGAGAGAGCAACTGAATTTTTTGAAAAAATAAAAATTAGTGTTTAGGTATTGTTTGGAATTTGGATCTCATGGAAGAAGCTCACTGGAATTGTTTGAGTGCTACTTTCCATAATATTAAAACTCGACGACTCGGCCAGGTTTCGAGTTGAGTTTGAGGTAAAACTCGGTTTTGACATTGAAAACCAACAAACTTGCCCCGACTCACCTGAGTTTTCTGCTGTTTTTTAATAGCAAAAATTAGTAAACCGGCCTACCCGAGTGACCAAATTATATTTTCTTTAACATGCCCCACCCACCTTTAGTATAAATACGAAATAAAAGGGGGGTATTTAGTATATATTGAATTATATATCTCATTTAGACATGTTTTATCATTAATTTTGAATTTATACTATATATATAGTATTAGAAAAATATTATATATGTTTATGTTTTAGGTGTCATTACTCGGACGAGTTTTGCCCGAGTTTCTGAGTTGACTCTACTCGACAAGGTTTCGAGTTGAATCGAGTTTTCGGGTTTTAAAACACTGCTAATTTCTCTATCTAATGCACATAATGCCTTTGAAATTGTACATGCAATAATATTTTGGCGTCCTTTTAAGAATGACAGCACATTGAAATAGAAGTTCTTTTCTCCCAATAACTTTATAACAACAACATGCAAAATGAAAATCGAATGAAAATATAATCATTAGTCGTCCAAATTGATGGCATTTTTAAAAAAGAGGAAAACATACGAAGAGAAAACGATAGCTAAACATTAGAGACAATGAAAAAGGTGTTAATTGGGTGATGTGTTTCAATTTTAAAAAAATATAGCACATACCCCTTAGTAAAGTCCTTATTGTTTGATTTGACAAACAATGTGATGATAAATAAGAGCCTTTTTCCATTAAAAAATAATATTTATATTTTAGATCTAATTTTTTATAAGTACTAATTAGAATAGGTTCTTTTCAACGGGCCCTTAGTCTAATAATGTTTCACATTGATTAAACTCCAACTCGATTTGTCTCTATTATCATATTTACATACTACGGTCAATTTACGTGTGTGAATGGGTTCTAATACCCTTAAAGGTGCCAACACAATGCAAATTGCCAACAAAAAAATGGTAATGAAAAGACTGTAAAAACAAAAAGTCCCCACCCTAATTTTCGTACTTTCAAGAAGTTGTCCGCTTTCTTAAACTTGTAACGCAATATCGTTTCAGCAGAGAAAAAAAATGAATGTGCACAATAACTGAGATGCATGCCATAACTTGCAAACAATGGGTTAAGCCATCAACTTGGTAATAAACATACATGATAATTGACTAGCAAGATTTTTTACTAAACAAAAGAGAACCTTATAATTCTACATTGTCTAAATATACTGAACAATAGATAGAAGGACTAGGAGACGTCAAGACAAGTGTCCTGTTTCATCTGCGGAGACGAGTGTGTGTGTCACATATAATTTCTTTATACTCTCTTCTTCCAATTTGGCTACTCTTCTTTTTTCTAGTTATTTGATGCTTGATTACTTCTTTAACTCTGTTTTTTTACTTCTTTTTTTTTTTAGTTTAAAGTTTTCATCATAGTCACAAAATTCGTCGAATTTTTTTAAAAATCACGAATTATTCGCGAATTTTAGGTGTGCCATTTATTCGCCGAATTATTTGCGAATTTTAGGTTTGCCGAATTATTCACGAATTTCATGAATTATTTGCAAATTTTGAAAACAAATTATTCCCAAATTATTCGTTTAACTTGGCAAGTTAACTGCTTATTTTGTATATTATCTAATCAGATCATTACATATGTTTTTATTATTATTTTTCCTGAATTTTTCCGAACCTGATCCTTGCCGAATGATTCCCGAATTTATCACTATGCATGCTACAACCTACAAGATTGACTGCAGGAGCATATGCAGAAGACTCCCAACAAATCATGACCTATTTAAACAAAGCATATCCCACAAAAACGCACTATGGAGCTGTTCTCTGACCTACAAAAGTGTCCACATGCATATAGGTGATCAAACATAACCAAGTACACCTAATCCCCTAGGAATCCACAATCTATATCACAAAGCTTCAAGTTTTGACATAAATCAATTATAAAACCAACTGCATGACAAATTGGAAGAAGAACAATCTTAAAACAGAACATCTTTCCACATGAATTTCAACACCATGACTAACTATGACAACAAAAAAATCTAATAACAAAATGCTATCTAAAAGAAAATTATAACGAATGGGTGACTGGGAATAGGAGAAGTTAGGGGAAAGCCTAATTAAATTGAAAAAAAGAAGCAAAACAAGAAGACGATGATCTGCCAATTACACTGTATATATATAACCAATCAATAAACCCCAGCCTTGAAAAGTGAAAACAATAAACAGAAATTACTAATTTACCTGGAAATGTGAGCTGTTGAGGCAGCGACCAATTTGGCGGAACAAAGGCACCATGCAACGCTGAAATTCCACTGCCTGAGTGACTTCTAAAACTTCCTCCAGCTCACCAAGGAACATGACCTCCTTTGAACTATTAGTGATAGGCCAATACTTCATAAGACCTCTAATTACCGTATCTGCCAGCTTGAAGTCTTTCTCCACAAACTGAGTGATGCAATAAGAAAGCTGTTGATGGTACATCGATACAGACTTGGACTTGTGAAGGGGGATCAAAGCCCGGACAAGGAAAAGCTTGTGCTCTTCCTTCAGAGGTAGAGCAAACCCGTTGATTATGCTGCCCAAGATCTCAAGCAATTCTGCAATCCCATTGTGCTTCTCCGTCTCGAAGATGAAACAGTAGAAGATGTTGTTGATGGCTTTCCTGATGAATGGACGGTGCACCATGAACTTCCCATAAATGCGGTGGAGTATTGTCTTCAGGTACTCCCTCTCCCTCTGGTCCTCAGACTCGAAGAGGTCAAGCAACCTCAACACAAATGAATGATCAATGTATCTCTTAGCCAACTTGGCATCAGTCTCAGATGAAGCCACAAACCTCAAAAGGAACTCATACACAATCTGAAGGTGGGGCCATGCTGGTTCCATCATGGTTTCCTCTTCCTCCACGTCATACGTTTCCAGAAGCTTGTTTTCATGATTCGAGGGAAGCGTCCGGAACAAATTGGCAGCGACCATCCTAGTGATCTCCTGCATCGCAACCTCATTGAACTTGGAAGTGATTGAGGAAATATGGTCAACAAGTTCAAGCAGGGTCTGCCGCTTTATATCCTTCTCTTTGAGGTTCTTGGAGGGATCAGTGAAGTCAAAAACAACGCAACAAATATTCAGCTTCCGAATAAAAAGATTCTGCCTCTCCAAGCTTGGAACATCCCGAAAACTAGGGAGTGCTTCATAGACATTCGAAACCAACACTGGGGCCACCTGGGGAGCAACAGGAGCAGATTTCTTCCCTTGATTTGATTTATTCATACTAGCCGAATGCGGGGCAGAAACCCCATTCTTAGTGCGAGAAGCAGCAGAAGCTTTCCCTGGAGCCGAATTGCCGATCGGGTTGTTAAGTCCGACACCAATGGAATTCGGCCCCTCAGATGAATTTATAGATGAATAGGTGGAAACCACTCCATTGCTATTGTTAGTGTCATTATGAGACGATTTTGATGAGGGTTTTCGTGGTAGTTTCCCAAGTATCTGTTTAATCATAATTACAGACACTAACACCAAACCCTAACTGTAACGTGCAGGCTCAACAACCGTGGTCTCAAAATCTTCCCTTCCAGATAGAACGGGCAATCAAAGTTTTCCCCTTGAAACATCTCAAAAACCCAAACTAAACCTGATCAATAGCCCGTCACCAAAACAACGAAATCCAGATCATGGTCAGCTCATGAACTGGATTCAAATACTCATAATTCAAACTCTCATGACCCCAAAAAATCAAAAATAAAAAGCTTTCATGACATCAGCATAATAAATTCAAAAGGGAAATCGAGATTACAGAATCAGATATGCGTTCGAAAAGATAAGGATCGGAAAATAAATTTTAAAAAAAAAAACTTACAATGATAGCTCGATCGAAGATCTGCGACAAAAGACAATCCTAGAAATTGAGCGGTGGACTCTTACTGGTTTCTACAAATAATCTCCATACACCCTAATAGCCTCTGGTTCAATCTTTCTGAAGAAGCTCTCCTCCGACGATGCAAATCCAGTGGGAGAGAGAGAGCGAGGGAAACTATGCAAAAGTCATATTCGCGCTACAAAAATCTCTCTCTCTCTCTCTCGCTTATATGAGAAGCTGAGAACTTAACTAAGAATGAAAAATAATAAATAATAAATCAGTTTAAATAAAAAAATTTTAACTAAGAATGAAAAATGAAAAATAATAAATAATAAATAATAAATCAGTTTAAATAAAATTTTTTTTTTTTTTTTGGAGGATAAGCTGGGGTTAGGCAGACCCCTACCAGATAAATAAAATTTGGAGAAAGGTTACATTCTAAGGTATTTACATCCCAATTTGTCCTTTTGAACAAGTGAGGACAAAGCTGTAGGAAAAAGAAGCGGGGAAAAAACTATAGAATCTACGCCATTACAAAATTTAGCCAAAAAATCAGCTACCATATTTGTTTCTCTCCATACATGAGCAACTGAAGACACTTGTAGAAGTTCCATCTTATGTCTGGTAGTCGCCACCAAGTTTCTGAGATGCCAAGGAGGTGGGCTTTTCTTAGAGAGACATCTAGAAGCATTTAAGGAATCAGAAGCAATGGATATATTTGTGAGACCAAATTCAGTCGCAAGATCAAGACCTCTAGCAATAGCAAGAATTTCCATTAGCAAAACATCTGTACCCATGGTTCCATCAGCATAGGCAACCAAAGGATTTCCTTGGTGATCACGAATGATTCCTCCAAACCCAGCTGCTCCTGGTCTGACAGAGCCGTCACAGTTGAGAAGCCAGGAGTCTTGAGAGGGGGGGCTCCAGGCACACCAAATAGAAGGTTTAATAACAAATTTTGTACGGATCTGCCACCGCTCCAAGAACTCCCGATTAGAGGGTGAATCTTCAACTTGATGAGTGTTGCCAAGAAATTTGAATCTAGTATCCCTTAAGATGTTCTGGATGATGTGCTCCTTAGGCTTGTAAATATTGGTGAAAATACGATTATTCCTTTCAGACCAGATGAGATAAATGGTAGCACAGAAAGAGACCCGCTTGATACTATCAATCAAATGTTTACCTCTGAATTCAGATGAAACCCAAGCTAGTTCGTCCGGCCAAGGTTGGATAGATCTGCTGTTATAACGGGAAAGATTGAGAAAAAAACTCCATATAGGTTTGGTGTAACAGCAGTCAAAAAATAGGTGAGCAATATTTTCAGGGTGGGCTCGGCAAAAGATGCATGTTGAGCGTTGAATGACCTTGTGTTTCAGCAACATATCTTGAGTTTGAAGCCGGTTTGAAAATGCAAGCCAAGAGATGAAAGAGTGACGAGGGATATGGTGAGGAGCCCAAACAATGGAGGACCAATGGCACTGCCTTGTCTCCTATTTACGCATATGTCCCTTGTCCTGCTATCAACGTTCTTTTCTTTTGTTTGTGAAGCCAATCCTCTACGGATTTGGCAAATCCGATTATCACCTTGAGGTCGTCACGTGTACCTTTTGACACCCCTTAACTGTGGTTAATTTTTATCCATCCTTAGGGTTCACACATCCATTCTTGGTTTTTAGATAAAATATTAATTCTTTTTTAATATTTTAATATTATAAAACCCTAAAAAAAGTTTTTTAATTTTAAAAAAAGATTAATATTTTTTCTTTAAAATCAAGGATGATTGGGTGAACCCTATGGGTGGGTGAATCTTAACCAAAGTTAAGGGCTGTCAAAGGATGTGGCAACCTAAGGGGTGATAACCGGATTTGCCAAATCCAGTTATCACCATATAGGATTTTGTTTCTTTGTGAAAAGGCTTTGAGCAATAATTTGCCCCACGGCGAGGAGCGAACTATTGCTTAGGGGGTCATAGCGGTTTGGCCTGCAAGCCCGCCCACCTGATCCGGTCCAATTAATTATTAATTGGATTGGGCTGGGCTGGGCTTGCCTTGGGTTTAGAATATAAAACCGATGACCCATTTTGGTAGGCTTCTAATCGGGCTTCGCTTGACTAATCTAACCTGCTTAAACTTGTTTATAAATAAACATGCAAAAAATTACACTTGATATTTTAGATGGGCTAACCCGGCCCGATTAATAAGTTGGTTGACCCAACCCAGCCCAGCCCGAACCCGGCCCATTGACACCCCTACTATTGCTCCTCACTCTCACAAAGCTGCCCCTTCAACTTCTATGAGCTTGGATTAAGTTTTTTTAATCCTTTTGGTTAAATTTTTTTATATATATTTTTCTAAAAATTAAGGGTAGATGGGTGAACCTTATGAGTGAGTAAATCTTAACTCTAGTTAATATGAATTAAAAAAATGACACGTTACATGAAAAAGGGACCTGAGATGCCCCTCCTTGCATCACCGATGGAGAAGGTGATTGTTTTCTATTTTGTTAGAGGTGGTCAACGTTCTTTTTCTTTTGGGAGGGGTCAACTCATTAGTCCTTATTAAAATTTTTAAAAAAACAGAGTCATGAGAAGAAGACCCGGGGTCCTCTTCTAAGTTGACCGCAATGTGCCCGTGTCTCTTTTAACACCTCTTTAACTATAGTTAAGCTAAATTAAAATTAAAATTAATATATTTTTTTTCTGTTTTTCTAAAAGTCATGGTTAGATTGCTTAACCCTAAGGAGTGAGTGAATCCTAACCACAGTTGATGGGTGATAAAAAGGGGGCATGGACCAATGAAATCACAGTGTCGCGCCCCAAAATCGCACCTAGTAGTTAGGCGTGACTTTGTGCGTGACTAATCTTTCATGACAAACCATACTATATAAGCATACAAGGCAATAATATATTAGAAGCATCAAACATAGTGGAAGTGTAAACTAAAAATTCTTTCTAACCATAGACAGTATTCCAAGTTTATACAACATATAACCAAAGTAAGAGTGGACATGCCCACTCATCAAAATACAAAATATAATATCTCTCTCACCCTCTCTCAATAATATCCGGGATAAGGCCACCTATCCAGGTTCCTATCCTCCTCTGGCTGAGCCTCTACCGGCTTCTCCTCGTTATAGTCCTCCTCGACCTAAGGACCGGGAGCACAAATGTCAAAACCTTGACCTGCTGACATCAAAATGAATAGCTGAGAATGGAATACTCAGCGTATACAATCTACTAGCTAATAATGATATAATCAACAATATCATACGAAACATTAAGTAATAGTTCATAATACATGCTTTAAACCAAACATAAAAATCATACTTCAAAACTTAACTTAACAGTGCACATCTTTTCAAAACCATTGTCTTATTAACTTTCGTAAAACCAAAACATGTCTTATGAGCACCTTATGAGTTCTTATGAGCACCTTATGAGTTCTTATGAGCTTATGAGTTCTTACTAGCCTTGTAACCGATCTTAAACTTGATCCTTGGAGACTTGTAAAACGATCTTAGATTTGATCCTTAGAAATTTGTAAAACGATCTTAGACTGGATCATTATGAGCCTTATGAGAACTTGTGAGCCTTATGAGCACTTGTAAGTCTTATGAAAGCCTTGTGAGCTTATGATTCTTAAAGACTTGTAACCAATCTTAGACTTGATCCATGGAGAATTGTAACCGATCTTAGAAAGGTCAACCCAAAGTTTAGCATTGTCAATTCTTGTGAGTTATACCTTCCCTAATAAGATTTTTTTCCTTAAAAACCATTTTCTTATGAATCTTTCGTACTTTGCTTATAAACTTTGAAATACCATGGTTATGAGAAAACGATCATGCAAGGTATAGAGTGCATAGAGTGCTTGTGAGCATCCTACAATACTTGGAAAACTTAAAGCATTCTAAACATACTTATATAATTATAGAGCATCATAATGTACTTAGAAACTCTTAACCATAATCATATGAAGTTTATGAACATCATATTAAGCATAGAAAACCCGTAACATTCAAGCATAGTCATGGAACATCATTCATATCAATAGAATAGCAATAATCATGGCTACAACCTATGTCATCACATCTTACTTAGAATAATGGTTTCTTTAAGGAAAATACTACCAAGTCAAAGCATAGGACATGTTTACCCTTTTATTGAAAGACTCAACCTTAAAACCCTTATTTCTAGGTTGAATCATAGTAAGGTTAAAGAGTAGGTGTATTTACTTATAAAATTATAACAAAACTAACTAGTGGAATGTATTTACCTTGCTTGAGAGGGAAGATTGAATCCCCACGAATTAATGCTTGAGAAATTCTCGGATGAGAGATCCAAGCTTGAGAAATGGAGTTCCAAGCTCCAACTTTGATCACCCAAGAAAACCCTCTTGAAATTCTAACTTTCCTTCATTTTCTCTCCTAAAATCTCCCTTAAGTTTGTGTAACCCAAAACCCACGAATGTGGTGGGTATTTATAGGCCAAGGGGGTTAAAAATCCTAAATTGCCCTTAGGATTCGCATACAAATGAGAAAAATCCCAAATTACTAAAGGTCGGTCGACCGGCCAGGATGGACAGTCGACCGACTAAGGCTGCAAAGCCCCTAATTTGACCAAACTTCATATAGTCGATCGACCGGCTGGAGGGGCGGTCGACCGGCCTTGAGTACAACTCTACTATCATCCCATTTTGGGGCAGTTTCGAGACAGTTGGTCGACCGGCCAGGAGGGGCGGTCGACCGGCCTCAGCCCAAAACCTCATGTTGGCCATTCGAGATAGTCGGTCGACGGGCCACTTGCAAAACTTTCCCCTTTTTATCCCCCATTTTGCACCCTTAGAGCCCTTAGATTGTTTTCACACTTATTTCTAACACCCCTAGGACACAAAACACACCAACATACCACACAAGATTTGCTTGTAAAACTCTTTCCATTAATTCAAACACCACAAACACATGGAAGACCTTTAGGCCACCAACTATGAAACCAAGTTCTGGGGTTCTACACACGGGTCAGCTTCTAAGTGACTCTGGGTCCGTTTTCCATTTCCCAAAAAAAAAAACTCACGAGTTATGTCTCGATCGGGTTGACCATGCTGACTCTGTCAAGTCAAACAAATGTCTTTGTCTCAAATTTTGAAACTCTTTATTTTTTATAAAATAACAAAACATAAATTTAATTTGATAAGTAAGAGAAAATAATACTTATGCCTTAATAAAGTGGAATGAGTAATCAAAATTTTTTTAAAAAAAAATGAATAGAAGAAAGAAAATATCAGAACAAATAAGATTACAAAATGAGAAATTTTGAGAATAATGTTAAAAAATGATATAATAAAAATAACTTATTGATATGGTTTAAGCTCATAATAAAAGTAAAGAATATTTATGCCTTATAATAAATTATATAATGAAAAATAAGATTACACCCCGCCTCTTGCTTCAATGGTGGGGTGTGGCGTCTTTCAAGTGAGAGGTCTCAGGATCTAATCCCACCGACCTATGAGTTACAAGAGCCTCAATCCTCAAGCTAACCACTAACCGTAGGTAACTGGTATCCGAACCCAAAAAAAAATCATTAAAGTTGGATAATGCTAGCTTTAACGACTTTTAGAAATTGTAATGACAAAAGTATATTTATGTTGTTAACCCAAATAATTGAAATAACTGAGGTTGATAAAAGATGTTACCCATGTAACCCTATTTCGAGATTTGCCATCTATGTCTTAAGACAGTGACATATTAGAGGCATTTGACCTTCGTTCACCCTTTTTTTGTTAACCGTGGGGTGTCCGCAGAGACTCATTAATCCCCACGAGTCGCCCAGGGATACCCCCATGCAGACGCGCAACGTGAGTGCATCCAAATTCGGTCGTAGGACCTCTGGGTTTACGGTTCATCCCACGACCAATGGGCTAGCTACACCCCCAGGGGTACCTTCATTCACCTTATTCAGCCATTAAAAACTTCATTCACCTTATTTAATTATATTGACTATTAAACCCTATGGTGTGAACAAATTTTGAAAATTTGAGTTTAAGGCTAGTATATCTCTGGTAAGAATTCATGAATTTTGATGCCTTAATCACGAGCAAATAGCCCCACTCATGGATAAAATGCAAACTTTATATGCCACAAGTTATCGGATTACCAAAGATTTCATATATATCTATCTATACTTGGTTCCACGTAGCATATCTCATTGGCCTTTATTCTCTATTTTAGTTCATGTCATATGTTTTTTCATTGATCCAATAAGAAGACACGTCACCCTTTTAATTATTGTTCTTCTTTCCTAATTAAGTGATGGGTTAAATGCTCACCTTCACACACTCACATTCTAATTTTTACTTATAATTAATTAAATTATAACATTAAATATTTATTATTTTCCTCTAATTCTACTCTTTAATTACAACTAATTAAGTTGTAACATTTAAATTATTAAAAATATGAAGCATAAGGGTCTCTTCTTTCTTCCCTCCACATTATCATTCTTTAATTGCAATTTAAAATTATAACATCTACCATCCTCAAATTTTCTAGCTTTTGGTCTGCCTTCTCCTTAATCTCTTATAAATAGTTGACAAATCCACAAGATAAGGATTTGACATGTTCTGCATTTTACTTAGTATAGATTACAAGGGATGTTTTTCCTAAACATTGGAACATCTACCGTGGAAATCTTAAGAGGTTTGTTTTCACGGCAGTTATTGGGAAGTTCTTGAGTCTGGGTACATTATGGCATGAGTGCATTTTCAGGTACTATATTTTAGGTAATTTCATGCTCTTGGAAGTTGTCAGGTTCTGCTTCTGGCATTACTTACCTTTATACTTATGAGTCTCTACATGGAGCTTTGATTGTGTATTAGTGCATTTTAGGCACTATTTTGGGTCTTCTATGTTGTTCTTGTAATAGCGATTTAAATATCATAGATTATTCCCACTGAAATTAATGAGATTCACACTATCATTGACATTAAGTGCTTTCATTGGTGTTAAAGAACCAAGTATTCAAGTGGTTTCCTCTAAAGTCTTTCATCTCTTAATTAATTACAAAAAAAATTTAATTAACAATAATAAAACAAGGAAATAAATTATAATGATTTACTTAGGTTAACTCTCTAATTAGTAAATACTCTATAAGAAATTGAGTTTCTTGACATGGTATCTTTATTTGATTTTTATTTTGTATTTTGTTATATTATGCATACCAATGGTAGTGTTAAAGTTGGTCACACTAGAAAAAATTTAATTAGATATTGTTTCTAATTGAAGAATATGAAGAGACTTAACATTTTCTCTTATATGTAAACTTTTCTTTCTAACAACTAATTATTTAAATAGAATTATTTAAAGAACTTATTTATTTACAAGAAATATAATTATCTCTAAAACTTTTAAATAATTTTGACACATTAAATTTTTAGATGAAATAATTTTTTTATAATGATACAAACATATTTTCTTGAAGTTATATAATAATGAGATAAAAATTTATATATAATAATAAAATTATGAATTTTTAAATAATTACATTGACTATTTTTAATAGGATACATATAAAAAATTCTCACAAGATGACTAAACTATCATAATTTTTCTTCTATTTTATTTTTATTCTTTTCTTACTGTCTATTTTTAATGTTCTCATCATATTTTTTGTCTATTCATTTTCTTTCAACACCTCGTGCATTTGCACGAGGTTTTTGCTAATATATATATATACTAGTAAAAGTGCACGTTACTTGCACGTATAATTTTTTCAATTGTTAATGAAAATATAACTTAAAAAAATATATAATTATTAATATATTTTCATTAGACGTCATGTTACTCTCTTTATATTAAATAATTTTTTAATATATTAGTATATTTTATATAAATGTATTTCAGTAATTAAATTTAATATTTTTTATATTAACTAAATTTAATATTAAAAAAGAGTTACTAATAGCTGATACTTATAAATGTATTAAAAGCAAAGAATCCTGCATAATAATCTTCTACTAATAAAAACAATAATATTAGAAATAAATATTATGGCATTATTATTTTTCGTGGTTAGAATATTGGTGTTTCTGACTTTAAAATATAAAAAAATAAATAAATAGTTCTTATCTACAAAAATAGCAAAATATGGTCCCAAATTAAATTAGTATAATTTTAATTACTTCTTCTAACTTTCTATTAATAGAAGTCCTTATCCATAAAAAAAAATAGCAAAATAAATCTAACTCTCTATCAATAGAGAGTCCTTATCCATAAAAATAGCAAAATAAATATTTAATAGTGGTTCTCATGGGTCCCACATAAGACTATACATTATAATTTTCAACTATACATTATAATTTTTTTTTTATAAATGATGAAGGGTAATTACGTTCACATAAAGTTTTGCATACTCTTTGTTAAGTGAACGTGTCTTACATGTATAATTTTTTCATCATTAAAATATTTTTAATAATTTTTTTCTAAAAACTAAGGATGGGTCGGTAGACCCTAGAAATGGGTGAATCTTAACCACAATTAAAGGGTGTCGAAAGGGTGAATCTTGACCACAATTAAAGGGTGTCGAAAGGGACACGTTACGACCTCAAGGGGCATAATTGGATTTGCCAAATCCGGTTATAACCTTAGAGGATTTGGTTCCTTTGGAGAGAGAGTGACGTGAGAGAAAGTGGGCTCAAATTAAATTAAGATAATATATATATATATATATATATATAAAGATTGAGGACTCAAATCAAATTACAAATTTATATTTTTTAAAGTTGCAAATATAATTGACGGAAAGCAGTTAAAATGATTATTACTTTTAGGAGTTCGTTTTGTGTGTGCAACCCGGCACATAGATCTTGTGTGCCTTTACCAAATAGCGCCATGTGTCCCTAAAGGTTATCTAATGCTTAAGTGAGATTGATGCCGTCAAACCTCTATTTACTCCCTTTCTTATCTAATAATGAAAAAGGAAACACTTTTAAAGGAGTCAAGACCAAACCAAGAAGGATTCTATTCTTATTTCTTCACCCTCTTCCCCTCTTTTTTCTTGCCTCCTTAATCCACGTTATCAGTTTTCAGGGGTATCTCTTGACAACACATGAGGATTAGTCATAATCTTGAGCTCTAGACACCCTACATTTACCAAACAAAAAAAATTTAATCTAAGATTTTTTTATGTGGTTCATTAATGTCAAAATATGCATGTTGTTATTGGTTATTACAACAGAATATCCCTTTACTTTGATGATTCATTGTGCCAGTGTTAGAAACTCAGAAGGATGCGAAGAAAATAAATATACTTTTTTCATTTTTTAAATAACATTTTAATATAAAAATAGTTTTTAATATTAAATAAAGAATTAATACTTTTTGTCTAAAAACTAAGGATGGGTGGGTGAACCATAGGGGTGGGTGAATCTTAACCACAGTTAAGGGGTGTCAAAAGGGACATGTAGCGACCTCAAATCCGGTTATCATCATAGAGGATTTGGTCTCTTTAATAAAATAGCTTATCTAATCACGTCAACTGATTTTTTTTTCTTAAGTTTTTTGGGGGGAGTAAGTGAAACTCAACATGATGCATTGTAGATTTTGATTTTAAAAAATCCTAAAAATTGTAAATAATATATTACTTTAAAGTACTAAGATAATTTATCTACAATGGGCCAACATAATATTAATTGAAGTGGTTTACTTATAATAGAACTCTTAAATACCTAATTAGTATATTTAGAAATACCTTAAGTGTATGAGAGTCCTTCTTAGCCTAGATTTCTAGAAACGGGGTTTAGAATATCATGAATTCTAACTTAGGACTTTAAATCTTATAATTAATAAAAGTTTTCTAGATCCTGACTAGGTATTTGTTCATCCATTGATTGGGAAAGGGAAAGGCTGTCGATCGAACTTGGGACACTGTGGCTCCTATAATTTCTCTCGCTAAATTACAAACAAAGGTAAGTTCTGGGCATATTACACGATGAAATTTCGGGACTTCATTCTCAAACATTGGTTCACTTTATTGATGTAATGCAATAATATATACTTTGGATGGATGTGTATGTAGTGGGCACTCTCATGGTAACTTCTTCTTAAATTTATTTATCAATTATTACATAGAATGTCAATAATGAAATCTCAAAATGGTCATCCTATCTGTAATGGGTAAATTTCGTAAAAACCTAAGTATGGTAGTAACGAGCTCGTCCTCGGTGTGATGTTATCGTTTGAGCTCATTTCCGTCGTCTCTTCGACGACGAGCCCGTGGTCTCATAGACGACGATCACGTCTTCGTTCTGACGACGGGCCCATGGTCTCATAGACGATGATCACGTCCTCATTCTGACGACGTACCCGTTGTCTCATAGACGACGATCACGTTTTCACTCAGACAACGTACCCGTCGTCTTATTGTCAACGACCCCGTATCCCAACACATAATGAGATCCGGCGCTACTGCCCAGTCGCCTGGGACTGATCCTACCTCTACGATGGTAGGTGGGAAACACTGTCTTGGCATTAAATGCCATTTAATGCTAGTCACCTCGGACGAGTTCCTACTCTATGCCTGCTCTCTTTTGTATGCAGATACGCGTGCAGTACGAATGACCGGGAGATCTATCTAAAATGATTACTGAAGTACACATCAGAGTTTTGAGGTGTGCATGGACATCCATGGGTGCCCATGGCCATGGCAGGAGTGGCCTATAAGAACCTGGGAAAAACAGTGTGAAAGGGGGATTTTTCAAGAGCTAAAACCTTAAAACTCTTTGCATTTTAACTGTTCATCATCTTCTACACCTACTGACTTTATCATCGGAGTACAGGTCAGGGTGCCACACCCTCCACACCAACCTTCTATCGGTAAACCAGAGTGTGGGAGGAGCTGCTGCTGACGCGTGTTCTCTCAGTAAATTCCTTTCACAAAATTGGCGCCGTCTGTGGGAAATTACTTTAGCCGAATCCACCCTTTGCTCACACCACCTCTCTCGGTCAGCATGGCAGACCAAACTCCTCAGTCTGTCGTCGAAAACCAGCCCCCTCAAGTCATTCCCTGCACCCCTTCCGTCATGCAAACGTTCGCATCAGGCCAATCTTCTGGACAACCAGAAAGGCCCGTGACCATACCTGATCTCATCCTGTTACTATTACAACAACAACAAGCCACTCTGGCCCAGATAGTCAGCCAGCAGCAGTCACTGCAGGAGCGGCTTGATGCTTTAGAGCATGGTAACTTGGAGATCGATGACGAATCTCCTAGAGGGGGCTCTGCGGCTCGTAAACTCAATTTCCCTTCTTCCCCTCCTCCCAAAGGAACAGTCCCGATCTCGCCGTCTGCACCAGAGAATCTGGAGAGAAGATTCACTCTCACTCCTTCTACTGACGAGACTGCCTATCCTCGTTCTCTTGGTGCTCATACTGAACGACGAGATCTCCGTGTCAGCAATGACGGGTTGAAGACAGGCTTAACCCTCAAGGACGTGGAAGCCCTGATCAATGCTCAAGTCAGAGGAACGACGAGCGGGGCCTCTCTCGATCAATACGCTCAGAAGTACAAAGACGAGGAGGAGACGTCCCCTTTCTCCAAGGAGATTGTCGAATCTTATACTCCATCAAAATTCGTGGTACCGAATTTTGTCAAGTTCGATGGGAGGAGAGATCCTATTGACCACCTGACTGACTTCAAGAATGCTATGGCTGTCCGTAACCCGGATGATAATCTCCTCTGTAAAGTCTTCCCTAGCAGCCTGACTGGAGCGGTTGCGAGATGGTTCCGTAATCTACCCGCGGGGTCGATCAGGTGTATGGCTGATCTCATGTCAGTTTTCATTGACCAGTACATCATTAACAAGAAGAAGAAAGCAGGCACAGATTCACTCTTCGCCATGCGAATGAAGACGGTGGAACCCCTTAGAGACTTTATTCAACGGTTTACCGATGAAGTCTCTAATATCGATAAGATCGAAGACTGCACTTGCATAGCGGCCTTCAAGAATGTCATACCCAAGAGTTCTAAGCTCTACGAATCTCTTGCCCTTGACTGTCCAGTCAAGATGGACGAACCCAGTGATGGTGGACTCACGAAATGAGAGCTGTTCCGTCTTCCTATTATCAGGTACTGAAATTTCCTACTCCAGACGGACCCAGTGAAATACGAGGAGACCAGCTAGCATCACAGAAGTGCGATTATGCCCCACCCGACCTATTCAAATAGCAATTACAGGTCGGGTCCGTGGAAGAGGAGAACCCGGGTGAATCGTTGACGAACCACTCTGTTGAACCCACGAAGCTTGTCAACCTGGGGACGGAGAACGAGCCAAGGACGCTACAAATTGGGACCTGTTTGACAACGGACGAAGAGCAGGAGTTGATAAATTTTCTGAGGAAGAATCTTGATGTTTTCGCTTGGTCCCACGAGGACATGACGGGTATCAATCCTGAAATCATCTGTCACCATCTCAACGTTGATCCCGTAGTGAATCCGGTTAAATAGAAGCCTCGCAGACTTGCTCAAGCGTACCATGAGGCCGTCAATGAAGAGATTGATAAGTTAATTCAGCACGGGTTCATTCGTGAGGTCCAATATCCGGAGTGGATAGCCAATGTAGTAGCTGTTCCGAAGAAGAACGGGAAAGTCAGAGTCTGTATTGATTTCACTAATGTTAATAAAGCTTGTCCGAAAGACTTCTTCCCAGTTCCCAGAATCGATAGACTTATCACTGCCACCGCGGGTCACGAGATGTTGAGCTTCATGGATGGGTATTCGGGTTACAATCAAATCCTGTTAGCTGAGGACGATCAAGAGAAGACGGCCTTCATAACGGAGCGTGGCCTGTTCTGTTACCTGGTCATGCCCTTTGGCCTGAAGAATGCCGGGACCACTTATCAACGGTTAATGAATCTGATGTTTGGACCCTTGCTTGGTAAATCGGTGGAGGTGTACATTGACGATATCGTTGTGAAAAGCCGAACTCGGGTCTCTCTTGTAGCCGACTTGACGGAGCCGTTTTCCATTCTACGCACTTTTAATCTGAAGTTAAATCCTGAGAAATGTACATTCGGCGTCACCTCGGGCAAATTCCTTGGTTATCTCGTCAGTCAACGGGGCATCGAAGCAAATCCCGCGCAAATCCGTGCTCTGATAAATATGCCGGAACCGAAGACAAGAAAAGAAGTTCAAAAACTGACAGGACGTATCGCTGCTCTTAACCGGTTTATATCGAAGTCTTCTGATCGTTGCAGACCTCTGTTCGAGTTATTGAGGAAGGATTCCGTTTTCAGGTGGACAGAAGAGTGTTCCCGGTCTTTCGCCGCCTTGAAGACGTACCTAGGCTCCGCTCTGATCCTCTCTATACCTGAACCTGGTGAAGTGTTGTACCTCTACCTCTTCGTTTCGGAACGAGCCATTGGCTCCGTGCTGCTCAGAAGTCACAACGGCGTAGAGAAGCCTATTTATTTCGTCAGCAAAACATTCCACAAGGCAGAATCCAACTATAGCAGGATGGAGAAGGTATGCCTGGCTCTTGTCTTTTCTGTTGAAAAGTTACGTCCTTATTTTCAGGCACATACCATCGTCGTCATCACCACGTACCCTTTGAAAACTGTGTTGGGGCGACCTGAAACTGCGGGACGTATGTCAAAGTGGGCAGTGGCACTCAGCGAGTTCAATATCCAATATCAGGCCCGAACCGCAGAGAAAGGGCAGGCCGTTGCAAGCTTCCTGGCCGATTTTCCTGTGGAGGAAGCCGAAACTTCAGTAGAGCCCGACCGTCATGAGCTCCCAGACGATGCGGAGGAGGATACCGTTGTGGAAGACGAGGCAGGAGATGGAACCAAACTGACGACGTGGTGTGATTGGGTCTTCTACGTGGATGGGTCGTCTAATGTCAGCGGTTCGGGACTTGGTGCTGTTCTTGTCAGCCCAGATCATGTTAAAGTACAAAAGTTGACGCGTCTTGGTTATGCTGCCTCCAATAATGAAGCTGAATATGAAGCGTTAATACTTGGGTTGCAAAGTGCCTGAGAGTTGGGAATTTCTAAACTCCAAGTGTTCTGTGATTCACAGCTCGTGGTGAACCAAGTCAACGGTACCTATGAATGTCGAGATGAGCGGATGAGACGCTACGCTGCACTTTTACAAGAACAACGAAAGGCCTTCGATGTCATCGAGATTAAACATGTCCGAAGGGACGATAACAGGCATGCTGATGCATTGGCCTACCTCGCCTCGATGATGCAAACTGATGAACCCAAGACAATCTTCATGGAGTAGAAGGAATGCCCCATTGAACTACAAACACAACGCACGGTGTTATCCGTGAATCAAGTGCCAAGCTGGATGACGGGCATAATAACTTATTTGAAGAATGGAATTCTCCCCTCCGACACAAAGGAAGCAAGACGAATACAATATAAAGCTCCCCGTTATACCCTTGTGGATGGGAAACTGTACCGAAAATCCTTTGGAGGACCCCTTTTGAGATGCGTGCATCCTGAAGACGTAGAGAGGATTTTAGCCGAGCTCCACGAGGGGATTTGCGGCATCCATTTGGGAGGACGGACTATCGCTCATCGTGCTCTGGGGCAAGGATATTTTTGGCCATACATGCAAGTCGACGCACAAAAATACGTACAAAAATGCAGTCAGTGTCAGCGTCATGCGAAATTAATTCATGCCCCCGCTCAGGAACTCAACATCGTATCTCAACCTTGGCCTTTCGCTCGCTGGGGACTTGATATCGTAGGACCCTTTCCTAAGGCTCCCGGTAATCTGACTTTTCTACTGGTGGCCACGGATTACTTCTCCCGGTGGATCGAGGCTGTTCCACTTGCGCGTATTAGAGAGCAAGAAGTGAAGAAGTTCTTGTGGGAACATATTGTCTGTAGATTCGGCATTCCGCAATCCATCATTTCTGATAACGGGAAGCAGTTCACAGGAAAACTCATTGCCGACTTTTGCCGAGAGTTGAAAATCAAGCACATCTTCTCTTCTCCTTATTATCCTCAGGGGAATGGCCTTGCCGAAGCAGCTAACAAGAATATTTTGAATGCCCTCAAAAGAAGACTGGAAGATTCCAAGGGAAAGTGGACCAGCGAGTTACATAATGCGTTGTGGGGATACAGGACAACACCGCGGAGCCCTACGAACGAGACCCCGTTCTCTTTGGCATACGGGGCGGAGGCTGTTATTCCCACCGAAGTCTGCATGCCAACAACACGTTCCCGAAAGAAGCACGGAGAGGAAGACAAAAACGTCGAATTAATGGCTATTCATTTAGACTTGCTGGAAGAAAAGCGGGAAGATGCCAATATTCAGATGAAACGGTATCAGCAACAATTACGAAAGGCATACAACAAGAAAGTACGGAAAAGGATTCTTCAAGCCGGAGATCTCGTTCTTCGAAAAATCTTCCAAAACACACGAGAGGTCAATAGCGGAAAGCTGGGTCCCAACTGGGAAGGGCCATACATCGTGGACCGTGTCGGGAGTCCCGGTGTGTACTACCTTAAAGACCTACAAGGTAATGTAATTCAGAAGTCGTGGAACATCATGAATTTGAAGCAATTTTTCCAATAAACTTGTGCGTTATGAGCGTTTGCTATGAGCATGTGATCAATCGTTTTTATTTACATATCTTGTTATAGATGTGTTACCACGACGGGCGTATTTCACTCGCACAGGGTACTCACCACGGGACACAGGTGGCTCATACAAAGGAATTGCCATCTGAGCATATTGGTGGCTTATACTAATGGAATGTCCTCTGAGCATGGTGTCCCACCACGAGTTACCACAGCGGGTGCATTTCACACGAACATGGTACTCACCACGGGACACAGGTGGCTCATACAAAGGAATTGCCATCTGAGCGTACTGGTGGCTTATACTAATGGAATGTCCTCTGAGCATGGTGTCCCACCATAAGTTACCACACGTTCGTCTTTATGAAATGGACCATTTGTCGTAGTACGTCCGTAGTGTTAATCCACGTCTTTGGAATAACTCTTGACAACCCCTTATTAGAGTGATATAGTGAATTATATTCGTTATGATATTTGTATCCAAACACGAGTTAATTATGTGCTATTTGTCTTATTTGAACGAAATGACTATTCCGGATCAATCGGGTGCTACACAATGACCACAAAAGGAGATATATATAAAATTTATTGAAAGGAGTCGAACATGAGTACATCCGATACAAAATATGAAAAGAAAGGGATAGGAAGGAGGAAAGATCAGTCTTCGCCAACGTCAACGACCACGACAGCATCATCAGGAACGATCGGAATGTTGTCGGCAGCAACAGCGAGATCGGCAGAAGCAGCTTCAGCTGAAGCCTCGGGGAGAACGGGAGATGGTCCAATAGGTGACGGGGGTTGCCCCCCTCCTTATACCTCGGGCTCTTCACCGAACGGGAACTCTATGCCCACAGCCTCAGAACGAGTAGCCTCGTCCTTCGATTGCTGGGGAGACTCTACCAGTCGTCCCGATTCTCGGAGCTCGTTCATCAGCTCCCTCTCCGTCTCGACCCGATCTTCGGCTATCAGCCGTTCCATCTCTGTCTGGAAGTGGGCTCGAAGAGACTCCGTTAAAGCCTCCTTGGCGGCTTCAACCTCCTTGTCCCTTACGGCCGCGGCCTCCTCGAACTGTTCGGCCAACGCTGCCTTCTCGGCTTCAGTCGCCTCTAGCCGTTGACGGAGAGTGTTCACGATCTCGTCCATCTCGCTGATCCAGAGGACGGATCTCTCGGCCTGTTCCGCTGCCACCTTCTCCCCTTCCATCGCCTTACGGGCTTCGTCCCGAGCTTTGTCCCGTTGTTTCACGACCATGGCAATCGTGCCTTTAGCAGACCGCAAGTCAGCTTTGACGGACATCAACTAGTGGTTCAGCCGTTTCACGTCCTCGACTCCCCTCTTCTCCAGGTCAAGGACTTTGTCCCTCAGCCCATTGGCAGTACGCCTGTTTTCGGCGGTGACCTCGTACATCCCGGCGAGCATGTTGCCCAGCTAAAAACAAAAAAAAAAGAGAGAGATGATATCAAAAAAAAAAACGTACCGTGGCAACAGCTCGACTCGCGGCACTGAACATCCCCATCCAGTGCAAGTCTCTCATTGTGGCCATATCCGCCGGGAGTCTCATCGCCAACATCATCGATGTGGCAATGGAGTCGTGCTCCATCGCCGAATGGACGACGGTAGGACGAGTATATCCTCGGGGGAAGACGGGATTCCACAGCTCAGCGGGGCCCCCCATGGTGATCCTCTCTCGAGGAGGGGCAGAAGACGGAGAAGCAGAAGATGAAGCCACGTTTACGGCTGGTAAAAAAGTAGAGGCCGGGACAATCACAGGGGCAGCCGTATCTGCCACAGTAGACGGAGCAGCTACGACGTCCACTGGAGGGCCGGTGCTAATAATTGGAGGCTCCTCCACCGGGGTACCACTCCCCTCGCCGAATGTTGCGGCTTGAGTAGACGACACCCCGGCTGACTCCCGTTCTCGAACCCGTTGATCGTGCTCCGCCTCTCGCCGAGCTTTCTTCGCCTTCAGAGCTTTAAGAGCTTCTTCTCTCTCTCTTTTCTCCGTCTTCTTATCCGCTGCGGATAGACGGGAGGGACGAGAAGGGCGGGGAGGACGAGTCAACGTTGGAGCCTGTGAGGATCGCGGTGGAAGTTGGTCAGCCATGTCTTCCTCTATCTCCTCGTCAAGGATAGCTGCCGGTCCGAGCGGTCTCTGAGATGGTGGATGAGCTGGTCGATGAGACTTTTTAGGTAAGGTCCCTGCTTCTACGACGGACCCTGTCTCTCGAGCAGAGGACGACTTCCAGGTGACGTAAGCGTTCCCCTTATCGCTGTGAACCTTCCGAAGCGCGTACTCTTCTTCCGCGGAAAGATCAGAGAAGCGTGGCTTAGAAGCCTCTGCAGAAAGAACGAAACGTTATTAGCCGTGTAATAAGAGTACGTTTTCAGAACAGACAACGGAGAACGATTCAAAAGTAACAGACCTGAAGTAAATTCGTGGGGAACAGGACGGGCAGTCTCTGCCCTCCAAGCCCTGGAGACCACGAAAGGCATCTCCTTCCAATCCCGTTCCACATCAGGAAGGTGTGAGATGATATCGGGGATCCTGGGTTTTTGCCTCCAGGTGAAGTACGTTTTCTTTCTCTCCTCAACAACCCCGGGACACTTCACGACGTGGCGGAAGTGGAAGACGTGTCTGGCCTCTACATCGTACCCGTCTCTGTTGAACTTGTCCATCAGAGACATGTATTTGTAGAACTTCGGGTGCATTTGCCCCGGGGCAACTTGAAGGGCGGACAGGACGGAGTCCGTGATGGGAGATAAAGGAAATCGAAGCCCAGCCTCGAACTGGGCGAGGTAGACGATAGTACAGGAAGAACGGTGGTCTGGAATAACGTCTTCTTCCTCAAAATGAATATGGACATGAGGGGGAATTTGGAAAAGGGCTCTGTAATGGTCAAGTGCATATCTGACAACTGGTTTGGTTTTGGGTTTGGAAACATTGGTAATAACACCGTGAGGGGCACTGCCTGAACAACTGGCCTCATCGGCACTGTCTATCCTAATTACTTTGGCAGACATGGTGGCAAACAAGTAGAAAAAGAAAAAATACAGGGAAACGACCACAGAACAAAAGGAAAAGAGGAGGATCTTACCGAAAACTGTATCTAGGAGGCAAGGAGCACAGCCAGAGAAGAGAGAAGAGCAGAACAGCAGACCGTCGGTGAGAAGAAATTCCGGCAGAGTAGCAGAATGCAAGAATTCAAACGAAGAAGATGAAGTACCAGGCCTTCGGTACTTATAGACCAGTCCATAACTCGAAGGACGATAATGATCTCGATCTATACCGTACGCGTGTCCACGTATGCAGACAACGTGAAGGGCAGGATGGTCTTCTGACCAAGTTAAATAACCGTCAGGAAAAACGAAGCGTCGGGAAGATAATGATGACAGCCTGCCAAGCATTTATGAGGTATGACGTTTCGGCATGCGCAATATAGCTGGCACGACGCTACGTCTTCGCGTGCAGAATACGTGACCTATCACCATTCTGAGGTTAGCAGTATCTTCTCCTCCGTCGTTTCGCTATATTTATGACACTCTGAACCACGTTCAAAGTATCATAAAGGGGCAATTTGTAATGGGTAAATTTCGTAAAAACCTAAGTATGGTAGTAACGAGCTCGTCCTCGGTGTGGTGTTATCGTTTGAGCTCATTTTCGTCGTCTCTTCGACGACGAGCCCGTGGTCTCATAGACGACGATCACGTCTTCGTTCTGACGACGGGCCCGTGGTCTCATAGACGACGATCACGTCCTCGTTCTGACGACGTACCCGTTGTCTCATAGACGACGATCACGTTTTCACTCAGACAACGTACCCGTCGTCTTATTGTCAACGACCCCGTATCCCAACACGTAATGAGATCCGGCGCTACTGCCCAGTCGCCTGGGACTGATCCTACCTCTACGATGGTAGGTGGGAAACACTGTCTTGGCATTAAATGCCATTTAATGCTAGTCACCTCGGACGAGGTCCTACTCTATGCCTGTTCTCTTTTGTATGCAGATACGCGTGCAGTACGAATGACCGGGAGATCTATCTAAAATGATTACTGAAGTACACATCAGAGATTTGAGGTGTGCATGGACATCCATGGGTGCCCATGGCCATGGCAGGAGTGGCCTATAAGAACCTGGGAAAAACAGTGTGAAAGGGGGATTTTTCAAGAGCTAAAACCTTAAAACTCTTTGCATTTTAACTGTTCATCATCTTCTACACCTACTGACTTTATCATCGGAGTACAGGTCAGGGTGCCACACCCTCCACACCAACCTTCTACCGGTAAACCAGAGTGTGGGAGGAGCTGCTGCTGACGCGTGTTCTCTCGGTAAATTCCCCTCACACTATCCCTAAGATTCATTATAAAAATTAGTCCTAAACTTCTCTCTTGATTTAGTAATATAATATTTACTTTATCAATAATAAAATAAGGTGGAGGGTAATTACGTCTATATAAAGTTTAGTACACTCCTTGTAATTTTATTAGTTGAATGATATATATAAACACTAGTGAGCTGCATGTGTGATGCCCTTTGATATCTCTTCATCTGCAAAGAATTCTCAATGTGAAAACACAAAGACAAATGGTTGATCTTTGAATAGGAAAAAAAAATTGGATCCGTAGGGTCCCAAATGAATTGGCTTATTCGAAGAAAGCCTTGTTCTTTGGAAGGTCTAACTCATGTCTGGTACTGCATGGTTCCACTCTGTAAGAACTATGCATGTGAGAGAGAGAGGAGGGGGAGAGAGATTGAGAAAAGGGATCCTAGTGAGGGGCATTTTGGGAAAAAAAATAAAAAAATTTTTAATATAGAAACTTGAGGAACATTTTGGATAAAAAATTGTGAGGGACACATTAATTATAGAAACACGACGTAGGGACATTTTGAGAACCAAAAAACTTTATGACAATTTTGAGTATAGAAAAATTTTAAGGCATTTTTGGTATATAAACTTAAAGGACATTTTAGGGATTAAAAAAAATATGGGAAAACTTAAGGAGCATTTTGGGATAACAAATTTGTGGGGGCATTTTGGGTATAGAAATTTGACTTATAGGTATTTTGGGAACTAAAAAATATTCGAAACATTTTGACTATAGGAAAAAAATTGAGGACATTTTGGGATAGAAACTCGATTTAAGGGCATTTTGAGAATAAATTTTTTTTAAGGACATTTTGGCCAATAAAATAAAAAAATATACATTTTTAATATTAAAAGTACATGATCCAATCAGACCGGTCAAATCGGGAATCGGCTCGACAGTCGATTCGACGACCAGTCCGATTATGAAAACATTGCTTTATACATTAATGAATGGTAGTTTTAAAATTACATTAAATTTTAATCAACATTTAAATTCTCCTATATTTTTTGGTAAATAATCCCCTATATTAATAAAAGATAAAATTAATAAAGGGTAATTTTAAGTTCAACTAAAATTCAATTAACATTTTTAAGTATCATTTTCTTTATATATTAGTAAATAGGTAGTTTTTGAATTGAACTAAAATTCAATCAACCTTTTTAAAGTACCATTGTCTTTATATATATATATATATATATATATATATATATATATATATATGAGTAAATGGTACTTTTGAAATTAAGTAAAATTCAGACAACGTTTTCCAACAACACACCCTCTTAGGACTTGATCCGGGGTCAAGTGAGTGGGCCAGACACACTCAATCAATGGGACAAGTGTTACTTCAGTGAATGTTATCAACTTCAAGCAAACCATTTTGAGGAATAGTTTGATAATTAAGAGTGACATGAGTGACATTTTTGTAAATATGAAGAAAATTAATTTGATACAAATATCTAGTATTTCTCTTAATATTTATAAAGATGCCATCAACTTTCCTCTAGGTGAAGAATTGTTAACCTTCACGTATGATATTTATATTTATTCATACCTTCTTCTTCCTCTTCAAACTAATTGCAGCCAAATGATGTGGTCGAACATGATGATAGCTAGTGCCTTTTTTTTTTAAGTTCAAAATTATCTTATGACTTGCCAACTTCTCTTTTTAATATCCCTACTTAGATAGCGGGTATGTGGTGGAGTGTAGGGTAGTGAAGGGATCAGATATGATTATGTCTATTTTTGAATTTTATCCGAGGGATCAAATATGATTCTGCCTATATTTTGAATTTTATCCGAGGGATCAAAGATGATTCTGCCTATATTTGAATTTTATCCCATTAGTTATCTGATTGATAGATCCAATTTTGTTTTGAGGTTCATGGAATTTAAAATTGGTCAATCTAAATTTGAAACTAATATTTAATTAAGATTTGTGTTCAATTTAATTCTCTAAAATTACTTCTTAAACATACAAAAATTCTTTAAAACCCTTATAAATGATTTTAATAAAAATAAATATAGTATACAATAATAAATAAATAAAAATACTATTCCAATATAGTTAGACTTCCAAAGTTTTGTGTTAGCAACAAGTACTGTAACTTTGAGAACTGGTGTAGATAATAACTTTTTTATTTTAAACTTTTTAATACTTTAGGGTTCTACGATGAAAGGTTGGAAAAAATTTAAATTCTACAATCTAAAACAATGATAACATTAAACTAGGGGGTGTAAACGAGCCAAGTTGAGTAATGCTCAAGCTTGACTCGTGAGATATATATGTTGGCTCAAGCTTGTCTTGAGCTCAATTCAAGCTCTCGAATGTTAGCTTGGACTCAGCTCGTCTATAGATAATCAAGTCGGCTCGCGAGCTTGCCTTATTATTTTAGGTTCATTTACCCCTAATTTTAACAAAAAAATACTTTAAATCAAAAACCTAAGAATTGAACATGCCTATCACATTCTCCCTCAATGAAAAAAAGGCTTAAGAACTAAACATTGTTATTCTCGTAAGGCTAATGAGAGAAACATGATATAAAGAATCTATAAATTATGATAGGATGAAGTTATCTTTAAAATTTTACCTTAACAACAAATTCATGTTTACGTTTCTTAACTTTTACGTGAAAATTAATATTATTAAGGTATTATAAATAGTATAATAAAATTAATTGAGCCGAGTCGAGCCCACCTGTTATTTATGTTTGGTTTGATTAATAAATGAGCTCAATCATTTAGCTCGGCTTGGCTCGGCTCAACTCAGCTCAATGAGTTCAAACACCCAACTCAAGCTCAGCTCATTTTGAGACGAATTGAGCCAGCTCGTGAGCTGGGTCGGCTCATTTTGCAACATGATTCGATTATAATCAAATTGAAAAATTGAGATCTATATAATCAAATTAGGATCTGCCCTAATAAAAACGGATCCGATCCATTTGGCAGCCCTAGTGGTCCGTGGAGCGGACTTGAAGCCATTATTTTTTCCGCCTAAAATCCGCATATTCCTCTTTCCGAGATTTCCGCTTTTTCTTCCTTTCTCGTCTTCGGGCTAATTTTCACTGGATTTTATAATTATCTCCTCTAAATATAATTTCATAAACCCCATCACTCTCTCTCGAGTCTCGAAGCCTTACGCTACATTTTCAATTTTCACAGGCGATAAATACCGGGGGCACGATATTTCGTTCGTCGGAACGTTTCGCACAGGTATCGCCGTATCGGTCATTTCTCCTCTTCACGGTTCCTTTTTAGGTCATTTTTATAATTTTAGTTGAGTTGATTTAATAGTTTTATTTTTTTATTATTTTTTTCTATTTTTAGAAATTGAACTTTGGGAGGAGATGGATTTCTTGGGTTTTTTTTCGCATGACTGATGAACATAATTTATTTATTTTTTTGCTTATTTTGAGTTGGCAGTTATACAGTAATGCCGTTGAATTTATTTCCAAAAAAAAATAAAAAAATCTCTGCAATTTACTTGGTCTGTGATTGTTTCATTATCTTACTATTTGTTTCTTTTGGTTTTTCATTATTAGATGGATATGTGACCTTGATTGCTATGCAATTTGCAATTTTCTTATGCTCCAATTTGATTTATACTAGTTTTCTATGTAAGAGCATCTCCAACATTATCTCTAAAAAATTCCTATTTTTACTCTAAAATGGAGAGCTCCCTAAAATAGGGAGTCACTTTTTCTCTTTGCAACTCCAACACGACTCCCTATTTCTATTAAATACTGTTTTTCTTTTAATTTCTTTTTTATTTTAACATCATCGCAACGGTCATATTTTTTGCACATGGTAAAATATTTTAATAGTCAAAATTATGTAAACGGTCATATTTTATTCAACGGTCATAATTTTTGGAAAACGGTCATTTTTTTTCAAAGGGTGAACTTTTCCAACAGTCCTATTTTAATAAGTATTTTTTCTGTTATTTTTTTTTTCAAATGGTCATGTTTTTTTAAATGAGATGACACTTTGATTATAAATAAAACCATTTCCTCTCTCATTTTCATTCATGTCAACTCAATTTTCTCTCAACAACCAAAAATACTAAGTTTTGTCTTAACTCTATTGGTCAGTTTTCTCTATGGATCGCAACCATTTACACAATATGCTTTGTGAAGACTTTGAAGACTCCAACAATGAGTTGGAGATCTTGACAATAGTTTGTATGGAAGAAGAACGACTCAATAAAGAGAGACGATTGAGAAGACATCGTGGTTCCGTTCAAGGCCACACAGTCATTTGGCGTGATAGAGTTCAAGGCCATGAATGAATTTTTCTCGACTATTTTGCTGAAAAGCCGGTATATCCTCCTATTCTATTTCGGAGGAGGTTCCGAATGCAACGTTCTCTTTTTCTAAGTATTCAGTATGCAATGGAAGCCCACGATTCATACTTCATCCAAAAGACAGACACTGTTGGAATGCTCGGTTTGTCTTCTCTTCAGAAGATCACTGTCGCGATGAGGATGCTCGCTTATGGAGTAGCAGCTGATTACGTGGGGATTGGTGAAAGCACTGCAATAGAAAGTCTAAAAAAATTTGTTCAAGCGGTTGTTGCAATTTTTTCTGACGAGTACTTGAGGGAACCAAACAATGATGATACTGCTAGATTGCTAGCAGCTGGAGAAAACCGTGGATTCCCTGGGATGTTAGGAAGCATTGACTGTATGCATTGGAAATGGAAGAATTGTTCGACTGCATGGAAAAGAATGTATTCTGGCAATGTCCGTGAACCGTCGATTATGTTGAAAGCTGTGGCGTCATATGATCTTTGGATATGACATGCCTTTTTTGGGTTACCGGGATCCCATAATGACATCAACGTGCTAGAACGGTCTTCTGTATTTACTGATCTCGTTAATGGGCGTGCTGCTCCAGTTAACTACTCAATCAATGGTAATGACTATACAATGGGTTACTATCTTGCCGATGGTATATATCCACAGTGGTCAACATTTGTAAAAACAATCACATCTCCACAAGGGAATAAACAAAAATATTTTGCTGCAGCTCAAGAATCGGCAAAGAATGATGTAGAGCGTGCATTTGGAGTGCTTCAAGCAAGATTTGCGATTGTGCGTGGACCTGCACTTTTTTGGAAATGTGGCACGCTCAAAGATATTATGAAGGCATGCATAATAATACATAACAATACATAACATGATCGTTGAGGATGAGCGAGATGCCAATGGAGCAGAAGACTTCAACTATGATGCAATTGATGAAAGCCCCCGTGCACCAGTGTCGCATGAGCATACGGCTGAACTTATGGAATTCATTCAAGGTATTCGTTGCATCAGAGACAAGGGAACTCATTCTCAACTTCAATCAGACCTTGTCGAGCACTTGTGGCAACGACACGACTAATTGTAGGAACTTGTAACTTGGTCATTCGTGATCGCATTAAGTATTTTTTAAAACACTTGTAGCAACTACTTTTAAATAATATAAGCATTTTTAGTTTCCAAATAAAGTAAAACATGAGAAGATAATTAACTTTGATTCATTAATTCCAACAAACAATGCAATAATTCAACAATACTAAGTTCTTCATTTTTCAAGGATTTCTATTTGGAGGAATCATTCCATTCGAACCCTTTTTTATTCAATAGCAAGTTTCTCTTGGTCTTGAAGATATGTTCTTTCATACATCTGCATTCTCTCAGCTTGCAATTCCTTTTTATCTTTCTTTATCTCTTGTAGTAACCCCGCAAGGGGCGAACTCATATAGTCATATTCACGACCTTTGTCATTTCGTTTATTTGAGCGTTCCTTTTTGGCCTTCCTGCCTGGTGGTCTTTTTAAGTCTACGAAAGTATCACGTGAGTCATCGTCTTTCCTTAGATTTATCGAATCTGGAGTAGAAGGACAAAATGAGGTAAGAATTTTATTTTTATATGTTTTTTTCTTCTTCTGACTGCTTTCCAACAACCATTTTGGTTGGTGCCTCAACTCATTCCAACAATGCTCAAATTGAAATGGGATATTATTGTTCTGTTTCTGGTACATCTCTTTCGTTTTAACGATCTGAAAAATAATTACCATTTGAAAAAATAATATAATTATAAATGAATAAATTTCAATGCTATTAATACCTTGTCTTGCTCATTCAACCCACTTTGATGCTTTGCCTCAATTTGGGCAAAGCATGAACAAAACTTATTTGTGCTTGGTTGAATCGTCGACCAACGGTGAATTAGAGAATTTTGGTTACGTTTGGAATTTTTGTTATGCTTCTGAAAGAACATAAACACTCTATTCCAATATGCATCATTCCCGGACACTGCATCCAAGCTAATGTTGAGAAATGCCGATACAATGAGTAGATCTTTCTCTACTGTGAAATTGCTCACTGTGGCTTCTTAGTGGTGGATCCCGTTTTAAGTTGAAACGATTGGGCGGACACTTGTGCAGGTTGATTCAAATGTTGACCCATTCATCTGAAGCTTCCAAAAATTGCTCGTCAAGGTTGGTTTCATGAACCATTAGATTGGTGTAGTACACATTTCTTTGAGAATTCATTTATAAAAAGAACAAAAATACCATAAGTACCTAAAACCATAAGAACCAAAGCCAATCTCACCAAAATCTATGTCGTAAATATTCGGGGAAAAATTGGAAAGAAGATCAAAACGATGAGAGGATAGAAGATCAAAATCATGTAGACAAAAGATTACATAGATCCGAAAACAACAGCCGGCATTCAAATAAGTACCTATTAAGAATTAAAAAAACGAAAATTACGGCTAAACAAGAGAGATCAACGAAAGGAAAGTGAAGAGAGTGATTTCATGGTGGTTACCGGGAATGGATTGACTTCTTCATCAAATGGGTGTGGATCGTTGCTGCGATGTATTTTCTTTACCTTTCTTAACCAATTTGAAGAAAAAAGTTCCACAGAGATAGCGGTGAGAAGGAATATACAACACTGTGAAGAAAGACTTTTATTTGCTTCAGGGCTGGTGGCTGCTACACAAGTAAAATCAGACTGAAAGAAAATTTAAAGAAGAGGGCTGTGTGAGGGAGGAAGAGAGCCGTAGGGGATTCAAATGGTTTTGAAAGAGTTTAAAAAAACATTTAATAATATTTGGGGGAAGAGAAGCGCTCGCCAAATCTGGCGAGCGAAATCTCCTCCCCTAAAATAGGGAGCCCACTTGACGAGTGTGTTGGAGTTGCTTCCGGCTCACTACTTTGGCGAAAAGAGTGTATTTGACGAGTGGGTTGGAGATGCTCTAATATCAATAACAAAAATTGTGTCTTGTGTTGTTAATATCTACGAAATTTTGTAGTGGAGTTCTTATTTCTTCAAATCATCCATCAAGATTCAAGATTTTCAATCTCTAATATCTAGAATTTATGCTTACTAGCCTTACTTTATTGGGTCGATTCAATATGTTGCACTTGTGGTTTTATAATTTCCACCTGAAGCTTTACCTGATCTTGCACTATTGTCTTAGACTGAAATCTTTTTTACTTTCCAGGAGCTCTGACCAACTCAAAACAATCCCCTTCAGCTGGTTCTCTATATATTAATGGCGTCTTCGTCTTCTCTTACTTCATGTACCCTGCATAGGGACATGTCTGTTCCCAGAGTGATAAAGTGCCACAAAGAGTTTATATGCTATCAGTCAAGTCTCCTCTGTAAACAATCAGTTCATTCTACATCAATTTCTGTTTCAGATGGCCCAACATACTTGAGGTTTTTCCCCACTGAGAAAGCATTAGTATGGGAACAGACTAGAAAATTCTTACCAAGGAACGGAAGCCGATGCCATGCCTTGGATTTTGAAAATCCATCTTCATTTTCAGTAGGAGAGAAGTTTCAACTCGATGATGTGATTGAGGCTCAACAGTTTGATAGAAAAATTTTAAATGCCATATTTGAAGTGGCGCACGAGATGGAGAAGATTGAGAAGAATTCACCTGGGAGCCAAATTTTGAAAGGTTATCTAATGGCCACTCTATTTTACGAGCCATCTACGAGGACTAGGCTTTCATTTGAGTCTGCCATGAAACGATTAGGGGGTGAAGTTTTGACAACAGAAAATGCGCGGGAGTTTTCATCGGCAGCAAAAGGAGAGACACTTGAAGGTACTTCTTAATTTATCAGGGATTGCCAGAGTTGGTTTTACTGCATATGGTTCTTATTTGGGACCATGACATGCAGATACTATAAGAACTGTTGAAGGTTACTCGGATATAATTGTGATGAGGCACTTTGAAAGTGGCGCTGCCAAAAGAGCAGCAGCGACAGCTAACATCCCTATAATTAATGCTGGGGATGGTCCAGGACAGCATCCAACACAGGTATGTGTAATATATTCCTAAATGCAATACTGGTAAATAATTGAAGTGTTTGCCTGACACAATTCATGGAACTATTTATTTTGCTAGGTATATATATCCCTTTTGACAGCCTTTAACTAAATTATGTGAAAAAAAAGAAAAAGGAATACACTTTATTGTCTGTAATGGATCAGTTTATGGTCTTGTGTTTTTTGTGCATTAGTTTGTATTTGATTTAGTAACTTCTGTGGCAAAAGGAATGTGAATATGTTTCTCTGGCCAGAAACTAAGCATGAATATGTTATTAGCCTAATTTTTTTAGAGTTCTACAACCCAGTCAGTAGTTACTAACTACTACAGTAAATTAACAGCCTCCTTTGCATGTGGCAGATCTTCACTATAGTTGACAACGTGAGAAAATGATAAATATCTACGGATCTAGAAGTTGTTGCAAAGGAGTAGTTTCCTGACCGAACGACCTGATGGTATTTAATATGCCGCCCATGATCCACATTATTGTTAGGACCTAACTTCTGAAGTGTGATATTACACCACAAACTTGTAAAAATATTATATTTCATCTTCTATGAGAAACAATCGTTGTGTTGGGTACCCATACCAGATGCATATCCACACTGCTGTCAAAACTTTTTTTCTTTTTTTTTCCTTATTGTTCGGGTCTATGTCTGTAGTTGTTACAAATATGTTTCTATTAATACTCAACTTGCCAAACTTAACATAGAGAGTTGGAAATACTTGTTCAATAGTGGGCAAGTAGGGACCAGGGGCGGAGCCACATGCCCCCCCTGAAATTCTGGAAAAAATATATATTCCTATATAGTGCTACTAGGGGTGACCAGGGGCGGAGCCATATGCCCCCCCTGAAATTCTGGAAAAAATATATATTCCTATATAGTGCTACTAGGGGTGTACTCTGGGAAAGGGGCGGAGCCGGGAACGCTTAGCTCCCCCCCTAAACTTCCGAGAAAAGGTATATTCCTTACAAACGGATGCGATGACCTATGAACTTAGCCCTCGAAAAAAAAATTTGGGTACAAGAGAATCCTGGCTCCGCTCCTGCCTGCCCATTTCTCAAACCATTCCATTGGCTAGCAATCCCACCATGCTCTTATCTTAACTTCTAAACAAAGTGAAATACGGTGGTTTCTCTAACGTACAACTGCACCACTAATGAATGGTAGACCATGCCATTTGAACCATAACGTAATTCCAATGAACCGTGATTTGATATAACTTCTTACTTTTATACATAATACACACACACACACACACACACACATATATGGTTATTTATTTCCCTATATTGTACACCTATTAATTTGGTGCTATGCATGTGTTTTCCTATAATGACATGCATTTGGATACTTTTGTGTTGCCCTGTGTACTGGTTTCCAAGAGTCCCTTTGTCTGAAACCTTTGTGATGTGTCTTTTAGAAGGTGTCTTCGATGCATTATCATTACATGATCATGGATAAACTTTGAAGTACAGCCATGTTAACATTTGTGCAGAACCATTGAGCATGGATGCCATTTTTCTAGAACAATTGAGTGTGGATGTCTAAAATGATTACCACTTATCTTTTTGTTCTCTTTCATACCCTATCAAGCTATGTGATCCTGTATTGTGGAGTACTGAATGGAGAAATACACTTTTAAGTCTTAACTCTTTGGCAGTTCTTAACTTATTCTTGATCATCATCATTGTGTATGTAATTTGCCTCAGGCCAATTCTCTTTGTCATGCCGACATCTGCCCTGTTGGGATAATAGATTCGACTGAAAAAATAAACAAGCACACACGCAAGGAAAAACAGTAAAGAGAACACAAGAGAATTTACGTGGTTCAGCAATAACCTACCTACGCACGTGGGCTAAGATCCGATTACTTCTTCTTTGTTTAGAGAAACATTGAGAAACCAGTATAAGATTAATTCCTTCAACAAACCCAGAGACCCTTGTACACCCTCTCTCAAGTCACCATCTCAAACCTGAAGAAGAATTCCTATCTCCTTTCCAAAACCTCTTTAACCTTTTCTCCAAGCCTTAGAGTGCTTAATCCCTTTCTATTATCTCCACATTGAAACCCTAGACCTATAAAGCACATATTTATAAGCCTACATCATAGTCCTAAACAATTAGAAAGTCTCCAATTTGCACAACTTTCCAAATCCGGGTTAAACAACCTTGTTCCGCAAAAACTGGTTGAACGACCTTACAAACTGGTCGACCACCTTTGTTGCTTTGGCTACTGGATTTGCGACCTGTGAGATTTGACTGACAACATCGACCGGTTTGCAATTCCGGTGGACCGACTCCCTCAATTTGAGCCACACCTTCAACAAACTCCACCTTGGCGAAAACTTCGAGCCACGCCATAACAACTTCCACCTTAGACCGAGTGCCACAATCAAAGTCGAGAGAACCAACTTGCTAATCGCTAAGCAAATCTCCAAGACAGAACATCGCATCACCCATATCCGGATGCACCTCCACCTCGAACTAGAATCTCTCTCATGATTTTAAAACTCCATTTGTAAATACCACAAACTCGTTTGCAAATACTTTCACACAACCATTTGGCCTTGAACCCAATAGCTACACACACCCTCAAATTACTTTGGAATGTCATCCACCTGATTTGCTCAAACACGACCAAATGCACGTGTAGCCTGATAACCGTCCTCCAATCTAGAAAAACCTCAGACAAGGACAAAGACCCTGCCTCTCCGCTGAAGGCACCTATCTCACCATCTCTTTCCTTTCGGAAACCCACTGGAATACTCTTCTCTACACCATTCACAAAAGAAACCCTAAGTAAGCTTCCTACCCTCTGCACAACATTCGGTTTCCAATTTTCTGTAAACCCTGTAGTAGCTCTACTTACAACTATATTCCCATCTAGGAGATACAAATTATCACACTTCTTCTCCTTCATCAAAACTAAGCATCCCTGTTTAATTTTGATAACTCCACCTCCAACTGTGTAACAACAGTCCTTGGAGTCTAACTGGCTAAGAGAAATTAGATTCCTTCGCAACTTAGGGACATAAGCTACCCTTCCCAAAGTTCAAACCACTCCGTCAATCATCCTTATCTTTATTATGCCAAATCTCGTGATTTCACATTTAGATCCATCACCCAAGAACACTTATCCTGCCCTGCTTTGTTGGAAAGTATCAAAGAAATTCATATTTGAGCAAATATGAAACGAAGCTCCCGAATCTTCTAATATCCACTCGTTAGAAGAGTTGTCCATACTTTTGAAGACTATGAAAGCATCTCCAATGTATTTATCTGTCATGTGTTGTAGCCTAAGAATCTTCTTTGGAAGAACCACTCTTCCTATCAACACGTAGCGGATACTCCCTTTTGAAGTGCCCTAATTCTTTGCAATGATAGCACTGAACACTACCTTTTTCTTTGGATTTTGATCTAGCCTTGCCTTTTCCAGATCCTCTCCAAATCCCTTCCTTTTCCTTGAGCAATCAAAGCATGATTAAGATTCTCATCATGGTTTGACTTTCTCCTAATCTCGTTAGAGAGTAGCACTGCCATGACCTCCTCCAACCGCAATGTATCATTGCCATACAGGAGGGTTGTCACCAAGTGCTCATATGAATCCAAAAGTGAGGTAAGAAGCATCAAGGCATGATCTTCTTCCTCTACCTTGACATCAACTTTCTGTAGTTTTAATTCAAGATCTAGAATACATTCATGTGTTCCATGAGATTTGCACCCCCTACCCATCCTCAAGGCATGCAACTGCCTCTTTAGATATAACCTGTTAGTCAAGCTCTTTCTGATGTAAAGCTTTTCCAACTTCTTCCAGAGTTTTGGTGTTGATTCCTCATCTATAACGCTATATATCACGTAATCCGAAAGACAGAGGCATATTGTGTTGACTGTCTTTTGCCTCAATGTCTTCCCAATTTGCTTCAGGGATCTTTTCCGGCTTAACAGATTCCCCCTTCAATGCCCTTGCGAGGCCTTCTTTAACTAGGATGTCCTTTACCCTCCTTTATCACAAATTGAAACTCCATTTTCCGTCAAACTTCTCCACAGAAAATTGCCCAAAATTTTTCAAAGCCATTGAAAAATAACTAATCTCAAGCTCTGATACCAATTGTGGGATAATAGATCTGACAGAAAAGATAATCAAGCACACACACAAGGAAAAACAGTAAAGAGAACATAAGAGAATTTGCGTGGTTCAGCAATAACCTGCCCACGTCCACGGGCCATTACTTCTTCCTTGTTCAGGAAAACCTTGAGAAACTAGTGCAAGAAACACTTTCTCCTCTCAGATTAATTCCCAACTCAAGCCCAAAGACCCTTGTACACCCTCTCTCAAGTCACCATCTCAAAGAACCCGAGGAAGAATCCCTATCTCTGTCCCAAAACCTTTCTTTAACCTTTTCTCCAAGCCCTAGAGGGCTTAATCCCTTTCTATTATCTCCACATTGAAACCCGACCTATAAGCACATACTAATAAGCCTACATCAGAGTCCTAAACAATTAGAAAGTCTCAAATTCGTGCAACTTACCAAATCCGGGTTAAACAACCCTGTTCTGCGAAAACTGGTCGAACAACCTTACAAACCAGTCGACTGCCTTTGCTGCTTTGGCTACTAGATTTGCGACCTATGTGATTTGACTGATAGCAGTCGACATGTTTGCAATTCTGGTCGACTGACTCCCCTAGTTTGAGACACACCTTCAACATGCCCTCCATCAGTTCTTTCTTTTTTGTTGGAAACTAGAAAGTAAGATCATGCCTGCAAATGGTGCATCTTCTGCTTCTTAACTTTTGCTTTTTTCAGAATCTCTAAAGTTTGAAATAGTGTCTGTTCTAGCGTTACTATTGGGCAACTTTGCCATGACAACTCTTATTTGATTTAATGAGACTGAAAAATGATTGATCTGCCTCTTATTACACTCTAGATTATTATAGGTGGAAATAGTGTTATTGGAGCTTCAATATTTGTTGCTTATACAGTTTCTATTTTATTGCTAACAATTTGTGGCCGTACAGTGTACAGACAACCTTAACTGTCTGATGAAACCAGTTTGGATTATTACTCTTTTGGTCAAAAGGTGGAAGACACTTTAACCTTCTCCAATGAACCAACTTCACCAATTGAAGCAAAAGTCAAGAGTGTGTTATGTTTTGGCTTCTCATTTACTATCAACTAGTGTCAGCTTGATTTTCAGGACCATTGAGGGGATACATGGTCATGTTGTTGGGCCCATGATCTACTAACTCAAGCAATACATTGTGATCTTTTGACAATTACATGTCTCTGATTTCTTATAGAACTTTATATCTGACAAGAACTGATACTTTATTACTTTATTCCTGCACTCTTATAGTTGTACGCATGCAAGTATGGCATATTGACGAAGTTAATGAGCCATAATGCCAGATACAATCATACAAATAGTAATGCTTTGAAATTCTCTCTGAACTAGCCTTGAAAAGTAGAAAAAGAAGACCAATTGAAAAGTTAAAACTGTTTCCTAAAAAGGCCAGTGCTTTAACTCGAGTTGCCTCTCTAACTAGTAGTTCAATGAAAAAAAGTGAATGGAGTTCATCACTGTCTTATGAGAACTCTGTTCTGATAGGAATGTCCACACATAAACATGCTTTATTCTTCTGTAGTAGTCTCCATTGCCTGATCAACAATAATTAAATAACAATGATAGAAGCCACTATGGTTTGATTACGAGGAAGATGGCATTCCTCCTGTCTGGACCCTTCAGAAGTGATAATCCGAAAATTCTTCCTCTTAAGGGAAATAATGTAATTTAGACCAGTATCTAAGCCTCTTTTCTGTCTTGAACATCTGTTTTCATTTGGCTGTGGACAAGGCTCCACATTGAAATGGCAGAGTGAACATCTGATTTCAAATTTTAGCTAGCTCTACCTGGTATAAACCTGTCCTTCTTGGAGTTGGCTTCTGACCCTCTCTAAGGATCTGTTGTTGTTGTTAGTGATTTGTGTACAAGGTTCTTTTGTAGGGTATATTTTTCACTTTTGAGTTTTCTTCGTTATGAACCTTTTTTGTGATTATTAACGTGAGATGTTGAAATGGTGAAACTCAGCTGTCCACCAATTTCTTTAATTTCATGTTGTAAGTTCATTCCTGTTTCTATGAACTGAACAGGCTCTTTTGGATGTATACACTATTGGAAGAGAGATAGGCAAACTGGATGGCATTAAAGTTGGCCTTGTGGGAGATCTGACTAATGGAAGGACAGTCCGTTCGCTGGCTTATTTGCTTGCCAAGTACCAAGACGTGACGATCTATTTTGTCTCTCCAGATGTGGTAAAAATGAAGGTGAAAAAAAAAACCTATCCATTTCAAGTTGAGAAAAAATAGGAAATCAAATGGGAGTGTGGTCTCTCACATATCTTTTTCTTTTGCAGGATGACATAAAGGACTATCTGACATCAAAGGGAGTCGAATGGGAAGAAAGTAATGATCTGATGGAAGTGGCTTCTAAATGTGATGTGGTTTATCAGACGCGTATTCAGCGGGAAAGGTTTGGAGAGAGGATTGATCTGTATGAAGAAGCTCGGGGGAAGTACATTGTGGATCGCGATGTGTTGAGTGTGATGCAGAAGCATGCTGTGATCATGCATCCTCTCCCGAGGCTTGATGAGGTAAGAATCTGATGCATTGATATGATGTCTGCATGATCATTATGACCACAATTTTTCTGATGAGGTGATTAATTCATTTTTAAAACTATTTAATTCCATTATATTGTGTAGATAACTGTGGATGTTGATGCTGATCCAAGAGCTGCCTATTTTAGACAAGCAAAGAATGGTCTCTATATCCGGATGGCTCTTTTGAAACTTCTACTTGTTGGGTGGTGAAGGATGTAAGATTTTGATCTTCAAATTTTGACATTTAATGCTTACTCACCTCGTACTAGTTATGCTTACATAAAATTATAATAATAAAAACTGTGAGACTGTTTTGGTTTTTTTAATGGGCTTTGTTTTCTGCTTCTGGTTCTTCTTTGTGGAGGTAAATTCAGAAAAATAATGATTGATACAAATTCACTAGGATATGGAAACAGGGAAAACAGATAAGGGTATGCTTACTATGTGTTCCAAACTTCCTGTGAGAACAAACTCGCCCAAGCTGAAGGAATTCAATGCTTGGGTCACATTGAGTTTGATTTCCAAATCTTGGGTTCCCTGTGGAGCTATGGTGGACCAAGCTTGGGTACAAGTTAACAACCACCCCTCTGGGCTGTAGTACTGAGCTTGCTATGTTCTTGACATTCTGTTGCACCACTCAGGGTCTAACCAAGGCTGATATGGTCACTGAGGAGTATTTTATATCGGATGTTTAACTAAGCGAGTCATTGAATGATCCCCCAGTAGTGGCTCTGTTGGGCAAGGAGCACAAGAAGCTGATCTGCGGTCCTCCAATGCATGATCAAGAGTTTTATAACAGACTTGAAAGAGATCTCCAGAGTTTTTTGTGATTGTTCTTTCATAGAAATTCTTTTGGGTTTGTAATTTAGGAGCTTAGGATCAAAGCCAAGACCTAAATACCCTTCTGTTGATGCAGAGGGCTCAACCATGTACAGGCCAAACTTGAGAAGAAAATTCAGAGCACTCTGAATTGCCAAAGTGATCATGGCTGGGTCGGACTGATAAGGTCGCCACCTAAATCAAAAGGACTGGAGGGATACAAGCTACCGATCCGCCATTGTTGCTTCTCCAAGATTGTCATTCGTGGATGCTGAGATTGAGATTGCCGAAGCCATAATGGCTAGAGACCATGAAGGGATTGTATTGCTTAATGGGTGCTGCAATCCCAGCTCTGTGAGGAATTTCCATGGTTGTACCGGACTATAGCGAAAGCTAAGTCGATTCAAATTGGAGGACAAACAGATTTGTTACTAACATTATTCTGAAAGGAACTTCTTTCCAGATTGAAACCATCAAAGACAACTGAAGTTGGTCACCATTGTGACCGACCCGATCCACGAGTCACTTGTAGTCTCCTGAAGGCCAAAACCCAAACCATAGTTACTAGAGTTGACTACAAGAAAACTACCGAGCGCGACGGAAACTTTTCCGTCACTAATGCATCGATTATAGTGATGGAAACATATGTCGTTACTCGGGCAGGGTCGGTCAGAAATATTTAGTCACTACTAATATTAGTAACGGAAGTATACATAGTAACGGAACAATTTCCGTCAGTACCAGTCATAACCAGGTAGGGTCTGGATAAAGTTTAAAGCTCAAACTAACCTGGCCCGGTTATTTATGGATCGAAATATGACAACACTAACCCGGTGTGGTATGTCCGGGTTGGTGGATCGGGTCAGGAAATGCCAAGGCTAAGCAAAACGCTCATGGGTAATAAGAATTTTCTTTTCTTAATATACCCATGAGGATGGAATCTAAAATACTAAAACGGGCTCCGAATATCAGGCTTCAATACATTTCCAAGCTTTCTTCGGTCAGCCACGGATCTTGCCTTGGATCATAACGGGTCTTTTATTCGTTTCCTCTCAGATGCATGAACATTAGTGGGCCAAGTTTATTCTCCAAATTTCTCACTATACTGAAATCACTCCCATTGTAGAGGATATAAGACGAATTTAGCGCTTCTCCACCTGTATTGAGTTGTTCACATACCAAGGGAAAAGAAGAGTTTTGCTCATAATCGAGTTGCAAAGGCTAATCTTTCGGCTCAGGAATGTAGGGGGTTTGATTTCTGAAATGGGTCCCAGCCAGCCCAGTGTGATTGTAAATGTTTTGTAGTTTAATTCATGTCTCAACTTTTAAAAAAAATGTCAATGATATTTGGTCCTCTTGAAGAGAATCTGCTAATAGCACGGTGACAAAGGCGGGTTCGGGAATGATTCAGTAGGGTTTAATTCAGAAAAATTCGGAAAAAAATACATTAATGAATATAAAAATATACTGAACAATTTGATTAATATATAAAATAGTTTATTTTTCCAAATTTTGGAATTATTCATAAAATTTGGAAACCCAAAAATACACAAATTATTCGTGATTTAAAAAAAAAAACAATTTTTTTTTGTTACAGATGCTAACAGTCGCTCCTGGATAGAAGCAACTCTTTCCTCTCCGATGGAAGTTCTTCCACTGTATCCATCCATTGATGTTTGTTGTTCATAGTTCTACAATATAATCTAAGGACAACCATGTTAGTTTCCAGTGTCCGGCTGACAAGAGATACATACCTGCGCATCGATTACCCGTCGGATCATAATGCTGGTACAGAAATAGTCGGGAATGGGTTCTGCAACAAAATATCCATACACCAGCTTTGCTACCGGAATAAAACCCATGAATCCTACTAAAGGGTGGAGCCAGGATTTTCTCTAAGCAATCAGAACGTAGAGCGAGAGCGCAAGATCGTCAAATTTATATTTAGGATAGGGTCAAAATTGCCTCCGGAGTGCCGATACATATACATAATACATATATGAGCAATGCTAGGTCCACTTTCCGGTCATCCACTCTTCGGTGAGATTTGCTATTTTTACAGAAGAAGACAAAATAAATGTGATGGGACCCACAAAAAAGTTACATACTATTTTGTCTTCTCGTATAAAAATAGGAGAGAGTGGATAGTTTTTGGGCTCCAGGTTTATCCTTTTAGTTATAGCTTTCACTTCTCTTTTTTCCTTAATTGATATTAGAAGAGTGTAGTTTTTGTGATGAAATTTCAGTTTAGATTCACTATTGCATTTCAAGTCTGTTGGATTTGCAAAGTAAGGCTACCTAATGTATTTTCTGAAAACTGATGGGGCCTATGTGTATTTTCGTCAAATCTTAGGTGGTGTAAATGTATTTTCCCCAAAATGATTTGATGGGTAATTTTGAAAGTTTTTGGGCTTTATCGCAGACAACAACAGGTTTGGCCAGTTGACTGACTGTCAACTGACAGAAGGTCTCTAAGTGTCATTAGTTTAAAAAGTAAGGGTGCCTAATGTATTTTCTGAAAACTAAGGGGTCTGTGTATTTTCATCAAACCTTAAGGGGTGTTATAAATGTATTTTCCCCAAAAGAATTGATAAAATCATTCACCATTCAAATTTGTAGTCACAACAAATAAGATGACTATTATATTAAATGTATAATTCTAAATTCAATTACATATCACCAATAATTAACAAATATTACATGAATCTTATACCCTACAAAGAAAAATGAAAAATTTATTCCATTTAACATTAAAAGTTGAGATAAAAGTGAAATTTTACCCAAAAACCACTCTCTAAGTGAGAGCGAGGTTTACAAAAGTTGAAATGGAGCTCCCGAGGTGAGAGAGAGGTTTGAGAGCGAGAGCGATTAGTAGGTTGGGGGGTTTGAGCTTATTCTTGGAGGGGCCCTAAAAAAAAATTTGAGACCAGTTTGTGGGTCATCTCGTCCGTATGATTCTTACATATCGTATGTGTACAAGTATTGTTTCTCGTTGTTTACAGGAGCAACTGTCCCTTGCCTTACGGCTATGCCTATAAATAACTAAACAATATAGTATAAGAGAGATATTTTTTTTTCAACTGTCTCATGGCAATGCTATATTAAATAATATAATAAAAAAATTCTCAAAAATTGAAGGGAGCTGCATTTAAAAATAAAAATAAAAAGTTTAGGGGCATGTGCCCACATATATATTTCAAAAGTTTAAGGGGTTAACTGCCCCACCCCTAATCCTACTACTTCGACGGTGGAGGTGTCGTTGAAGAATCCGGTAGATAAGGTGTAGATAAAAGCACTAGTTTGCACCACTATATGGTCCAATGCGTCTGTATATTGACACTCTTTAGCCGGCGGCTCACCAGGCGAATAACACGAAAATGTCGAACACGTTCAAGAAGGTGAGTGTATCTTCTGGTGGTTCATCTGGAAGAAATGAGAATCTTAAGATATCCGGTACTCCATCTTGTGTTGCCTGCAGCACCACATTGTCACCAGAAAGATATCCATCCTCTTTTCTTTTAATTCCAGAAAAAAGGGTCTCTTTTAGTCCTTAGTGGGTAATGCTAGACACACTCTCCCTTTTTGAGGCAAAGAAGACAAATTTTTGTGGTGAGACCCATGATAATACTAGCAACACTTTCTTTTAAGACACACTCTCTCTTTTTGATTGGAGAGAGTGTTAGTTGAAAAAAAAAATGCTTATGAGACTGCAAAGGGCCGAGACACACCAAGACCGTGCATCACAAGACAAGTTTTCATGATGGGACCCATAAGGATTAGGATAATGTTAGCATCACTTTTTTTTAAAGACACTCTCTTTTCAATTGAAGAGAGTGTTAGTTGCAAAAAGAAATGCTAGTGATACCGCAAAGGGCCGAGACCACACTGAGATCGTATATGTGATGCATGAGACTCAAACTTTTCTTGAATCTGTTTTTATTTTTTTGAGTCCTGTATATTACATGCACGGTCTCGCCCCTTGCAGTCTCACTAGAATTTCTCTAATCGAAAACACACGTCTTTCTCTTGATAGAAGGTAATAACACGTCTTTTATACAAAGAAATTGAGTTTGAAAGAAAGTGCAACTTGTATTGTTGCCCAAAGAAGGGAGTATATAAGAAGGAAAGTGTTGCTAGCACTCCCCGGCCCATCTACTGTTTGCATGGTACATTTTTTACGTGATTGCATGCACAGCTGCTATAGTTCCCACGCTCGGAAATAGTGGTTTATATACAGCAATTCTGCTCATATAAAGATCAAAATCCCATCTCATAAGAAACTTACAGAAATAGATCCAAGACTATAAAAATTATAATATTTTAGCCTTAATTTGATTCCGGTGTAGTAAATCCGAAAACCAAATAGTATAATCATGCCGTGCACGTAGCAAATTCCACTGGCACACCCATAGAAGAAGCCATTCATGATCACCAGCACACCGGAATCTCCACTCCAGTGCAGGATAGCTCATACCCTTAAGAAGATGGACGTAAATCATCTCCAGTTGTAACCGGTTTTTCCAAAACCGGTTACACACCTAAGGTGGCCACATGTCCCTTTGACACATTTTAACTGTGGTTAAGATTCACTTACCCCTAGGGTTCACTCACCTATCATTGTTTTTTTTAATTATTAACCGTGGTTAAAATTCATTACTCCTAGGGTTAAATTTTTTAAATATTTTTTTCTAAAAACCAAAAATAGATGGGTGAACCCTAGGGTTGGGTGAATCTTAACCACAGTTAAAGGGTGTAAACAGGGACACGTGGCCACCTCGGGAGCGTAACCGGTTACAACTGGAGAAGATTATAGAAGATTTGGATAGTACTGTTTAAAGGTTCTAGTTCCATCCAAGAAGATCCCAGTGTTTGTACAGGATCATTTATCTAACATGATAAAACTGTTAATAAATCAACTTAATATACCTACGTTCAACGGCATTAAAGGGTGGGTGGAATTCCTTGGAGTACATGTTCAGAGGTATAGCAGCTGAGAAATACTTTACAGAGACTATCTTAATTTCCATTGCACGAGCTTGCGCGGAACCGAGGACCGTCCTGCAAGAACCGGGAAATCAAGAAAGTATGAAAGCATTTGTGGGAGATTGATACGAGTAGATTTTTTGTTAGGATAGAATGATGAACAATTGGATCGATACCCGTGTTGATGAATCCAATCACCATGCCTTCTCCGGCATTTCTTCAGTCCATGCATGCTCCAGACACTACTGCTTGGAATAGAGGAGAGTATATATGTTCTCTATCAACTTCACTCCGGAGGACCATCTTGAGTTTTAGAACCTGAAATTTACATAACCAACACAGAAATCTTTTCTTATTTTTATTTATTTTTAAATTATTTGGGTTGGTGCGGGATTTATTGAGAATAACTTGGATGATTACAATCACCTCTAACTCGGATAACAACACTTTTTTCGTGAGTATACGCTGTTTTTTCTCTTTATGACTAAGTGGATAGAGTGTTGGTGTAAAACACTTGTCTCCCTCTCAAAAGACAATAATACATGTCTTCCCCTTGGAGAATTTGAGTTTACCAGATTGGTAGAGTTGCTAGTCACCAGTAGTCTCTGGGTTTGGGATCCATTCCCGAGAGGATGTGAGTGTTGTAATCTCCACCCACCCACTAACTCAGAACAGATAGATACTAACTCCATTACCAGGGTAGCGGCCTAACTGCCCATCCGTCAGCTAAAAACAAAAAAGAGTTCGCATATGTTAGTTTAACTACCCAGTGTTCCAAATAAACCATTCAAATTTTAAAACTTATATTAAATAGTAATTTATATGGACTTGGAAAATTAAAAATAAAAATGTGGGGACTGCTAGCCATACTCGCCCAATCCATACTCACCTGTTGGTAATCAAGTCTTTTAACTTCTTGGAGAAGTGAAACGCCACTGAACCAAATCTTGATTCAGTGAATAGAGCCTGATTGGGGAGCTTTGAAGAAACTCAGTCTCTTAACAGTAACCGTTGTTTATTATATATATTAATTTTAAAGTTTCTTTAATTTGGAAATAGTAGCAGAGAGAGGGGAAGAGTTTTAAGACGTATATCCGTGCTGGTCATAATATGTGTCGTTTCACGCTGTCTTTCCCATGGAAACTTGAAGCTACGTTCAAAGTTTCACATAAATTGTGCCCCCACGTATTCATGCAACATACGAACCCACCATTGGTTAGACCCACTTTTTTTTATGGTTCACCCTACACAAATCAGCAGGGGGGGGGGGGGGGGGGGGGGGGGGGGCCTACAAAAGAGGAGGTGGGGGAATATAAAACCTTACCCCCTAAAAACAGTCAAGAAGACAGCAAAGACAACAAAAGAAAGCTAAATCTTTACCATTCTAATATTCCCAATGTCTCTTTTATCCAAGAGAAACAAAGATTTAATCTTGACCAGGATATTCTTATAAGCATGAAAATAATTCGAAGTCATCATATCGTAGCCTATATGTTAGCCAAACCATCAACAACAGAATTTGTTTCTCAGTAAACATGCTTGAAAGCGAAGCTATCTCTAAAGAGAAGTTTTATCTCAATACCAATTCTTCCAAAAGAATGATATTAATCCATTCCACATATCAACCAAAATTTTAGAGACTGATTCGATGTCTAGATTGAAGATACCAAGGTTCTTGCAAATTACTAGGCCGTCCAGAAGGGCGCGAGCTTCAACAGTGTTATTACTACAAATGTCATAGAAAGAATATAAGCGGGCCACAAACTCACCATTATAATCTCTAATAACACTCCTCCACTAGAGATACCAGGGTTACCCCTGGAAACTCCATCCACATTTAGTTTCATTCTACCCCTTGGAGAATAGTCACTTTACAAACAAGGTCTTGGAGGGGTTTGGGATTTTCTATGAGATAAATCTAGCTTATTCCAAGAATAAAAATATCTATTATCCAAAATCCTTCTTTTATGTTTTCCAACAAAGATTTAAAAGGTCTCGTCTTGGAGTCATTTTTCTTCTACATCTCTCAACCCATATCCCAAACTATCAAAACAGGCATGAGGAGAAGAAGGTCATTATTCCTGAAGGAGGCCGCACGATAACATCTTTTAAGACTACAATGGATGTTATCTTGGGAATGAAAGGGAATTAAGCGACAAGCCGAGAAAAATCGTCATAAAGGGATTGCAATATCATTGCTAACAAGCAAGTGAGAAGTATTTTTCATTCTGGCATTCTTGCATCTTGCAAAAGCTACATCTACTCACCATAGGAATACTCAATCCTTGAATAGCCAAGTCTGTTGGAATGGCATTATGAAAAATTTTCCAACAAAAAACCTGAATTTTATAGGAAACAATAGAGTTCCAAACTGCTGAACCCAATACTGACTATGGTTTTTCGCACTCAAGCAATCCCATGCCGAATTTACGGAGAAAGCACTGGAAGGAGATTTATTCCAAATGAAAGCATGTTCATCAATAGTAGTACAACCTCCAAATTTAATATACTCAATAGTAGAAGGCAACAGAAATTGACTCACCAGAGGAGAATTAAAAATGGTTATTCAATTTCAGGGCAGATCGTCCACTCCACTGGTGATCTACACCAAACATTCAAAATCAAGCTGATTGCATGATCGTAACCATCCAATTATTGGGTTAGATCATATCAAAACTTGCAAGGGCATGATTTAAAAAGCTTCTAAACAGTGTTTTCAGAACCGGATCAGGCCTCAAACTGGCAGTGGCCGGTTCCACTGGTACAGTTCGACCTGTCCTATTAATAAAAAATGTTTTTTTTTCATTTTCCCTCTTTTCCTGGCTGATTCTACCAGACAGTCCGGTTTTTGGAGGTTTTGGAACCCGCTATCTGGCCAGTTCCCGGTTTTACAGGCTCAACCAGCTGGTCCGGTTTTAATAAAACTGCTTCTAAACTCACCCGTCCAAATAATTGGATGATTACTAGATCTTCAATCAATAATGCAGCTCCCATCACAACAGGTAATACCAGTGCTTAACAGCAAGTTGGAGGAGCACGCTATTATAGTGAAGCTCTGAGTAGACATGAGCTCATCTTGATTGAATAATGAGTAGAGCTGTTATGATTTTACCACGGTAATACAAGCGATGCAAACACTACAACAAGAAATCTCCAGTTTTTCTCCTTTCTGTTTCATGTGTTCCTCAGAAATGCTTAAATAAGAATTCCAGTTTTTTGCACAGATTGTACGAATGTCGAGACAGAACAAAGATCACAGCCCACTAAATATAGCACACATGCATATATATTAACCTCTGGTTTGTGCAAGCACCCTATTCTCTCTGCACTGTACAATTCCACAACACCAACAATGAAGTCAACCTGTCATCTCTTTCGTCGCTTTGGCTCCACCTGGAACAAAGATCAAAGACAACCCCAATAAAATGAGGAGATAGTCACTGAAACAAGTAGCACAAGCAACAGGATGACCATTATTCTGAGTTTGAACTAAATTCTTATCAAGAGAAAAAGCTAAAATGGCTGTTTTCATCTGAACTATCAACCACCACTTCAACAGGGAACTAGATCTCAATTTTCAGAAACTTGGTAGATAGATCAAAAATACGAAATAGAGAAATTGACACGTAAGGAGCAGCATCCTCTACATATGCAACAAGAAAAAGCTACTCGTTTAGCTAATAAGTTTCGGCTACCTTATTCTTACATCTTAAGATATTTTGGTTGGTAACAAGTCACTTTTGACCTTCTCGACATCATCGTCTGAGCCTCATCCCAACTGCTTGGGGTCAGATGCATTTAGTCTGTCTATAATCATATTTTGTGTTAGATCGCGAGACTTCAAATCTTCTCACTACTTCCATTTATGTCCTTTTCGTCTGTCCCTTTTAGAGCTTTCAACCTATACTAGCACTCATTCTAATTGGTGCTCTAAGTAACTTTTCATCGCACATGAACAACCATCTCAAAAGGCTCTCCCTTATTTTATTTTTTTATTGGGTCTACTCCTATGTTCTCTCTTATGTGCTCATACTGTACTTTCTAGTCTTGCCACTCATTCATCTTAAGCATTCTCATCTTAGCAATGTTCAATCCATGAACATGTTTCTTTATGGCCAACCTTATGACATAGAGCATGTCTCGTCCTATAGCTGTCTTATAAAAATTTCTTCTTTGACTCCCCCGCAAAATATATATTTGTCAATATCCACAGATTATCCATGATACTCAATGCCAACCAAATAAATGTTCTATAAGCTCCTTTCAAGCCAAGTCTTTGGCCAAACACAAGGAACAAGTCCACATCATACCTGAGTCGACTTTGTACAGAAACCAAACAAGATAACTGGATCAAGAATCCTGAACTTACAAATGCCTGGTTTCTTGTTCAAACCAATCTGAAAGGAAATTACGAACACAAGGACACCTGACATGATACCTAAGGAAAATGAACAAGTTCAAAATTTTGGAAAATAACTAATAAGGTTCATCTTTACTATTATAATGGGAGAGGCAAGCGTAGCCTGAATTTTCCAAAACTCCTAAACTACCCTTATATAAAACAAAACTTTGATTTAATATTTTAATTTAATTTTAAACTACCCTCATCTATCTATTTAAATAATAGAATCACAGTCAATCACGGGGAGAGTTCAATCGCACCCGCAGGTTAACACGTGTCCCTTTTAACTCCTATTAACTGTGGTTAACTCCTTCCCCTTGCTCTCACATGCATCGCACGTGCCACCCACTAGGAATATATAATTATATATACAGCAGAACCAATTTACTCTAAAGAGAGTAACACTAAACTGATATGTGGTGGAACAGTGGAAGGACTAGAGGTAAGAAGACCTATTAGACTTTACAATGGGAAAAGTACATGAAGTTAAAAAACCATGGCAAAGAGGAATATCAAAATATAATGAATACGAAATAAGATAGAACTATTTAGCATTTGAAAATAACCGCTAACATGCCATTGGCAAATCTAGATAATAACTACTTTTAGATGCCAAAGGACTGAATAAGTTAACAATAGAGGTTCACACTTTCTAATTGGTAAACATTTGACTCATCAATTCTCAAAAGATAAATGGTAATACTAAGAGGAAAAAGGAATTTATTCACTTGGAAGTTGTAAAGTCAACAGATGTAAAAGATTTCTGCTAGAACAAATTTTATGGAATGCAAGAAACCTGTGACAGTCACAATTGGTGGGTTCCAGTCCAGCATACCCACCAGAAGAAAAAAAAAAGGAAAAAAGAAAATCAAAATAAAACTGATCCTACATAACATCCTAACTTTATAACCTTGAAACACAAAAGCTATAACATAGTGGAAAGGGAAAATTGGTAATTCTCCATGTGCACAAACACCCGCTAGAGGATGCTTATTATAATGCCATTCTTTGCATTTTAGACAGAATGTGGAAGAGCAAATGGTAGTGGAAGATGGTGGTCAATGCCAATTGGGAGATGTTACACGTGTATGCGGTCAAGCAAGGCACTCCAACACTTTCACACTTACAAAAAAAACCTTGAATCCATTGGGAGTTGTATATTTATATATCATTTTTCTTATCTTCTTCCATTGGTAACAAAGATAATTTATTAACCATCTTTCAACAGGAGAATACAAAGCTAGCTGACCCAAGGGAACAACCCAAAGGGGGCAATAGACAAAGGACTATGAAAAGGAAAAATGAGCAAAGTAAATTGATCACCTAACCGCACGAATGATGGGGAGGCAGAAATATGTAGAGGGATCTGGCTAGCCCACGAGAAGTCGAGAACAAGATGTTCCCATAGGACCCAACCAAAGTGTCAACCAAAATAAGGAGTTACGACCCCACCCAACAATCCGCTTAAGACTCATTCATTGCTATCGATTTCCAATCCCGAATTACATTGCTCCCTAAAAAGTTGCTAAACTCATGGGAGCTAGATACCCATGGTGCACGTGGATACTATCAATAACATAGGGGGTGTTGAGCTTGAGCCTTGAGGTTTCTGAATATCCTATTATTACTTTCTCCCCACCAAACACCGCACGAAGCGTACAAGTCCACATGATCTTCCTCCTATTGGTGAGAAAGTAGGCTCTCCACTGATATCTGAACCGATAGGGTGGACCAATAAAATAAAATACCAATGGCATGCAAGAAATGGTGGCATATGTCCTGAGCAACCCTGCAGTGGATAAATAAGTGATTTGCGGTGCTAACTTGCCATCCTGCATGTGCTTCGTACATACATGTGGGGAGAGAGCACACTCTTTTCTACTCGCCTGGTTCATGTCAGTTGTCACATGTATTAATCTTGCCATGGGCCAGAGTCCAGAGTCCAGACTGAGATTTTAACTTTGGGGGGAGAGCTTGTTCTCCAAATGGCTTTGTATGGAAATTTGGACGCCTTATCCCTCTTCACAACCATTCAACTCTAAGAAAGATTTACAAGAGAGTTTTCCACTTGGGTTCGGATTCCAAACTCTACTAGCAGGATCAGATGGGGAGATGGTTACCTCTTACATGGAGTCAAGAAGATTGGCAAGCTCATCAATTTCCACAGGTCCAGGGTTCTACAGAAATTAAAATTTCAAGCCATACCAGATTGAGAAAGAATGGTCATATCCGATACATAGAGCGAGGACACAAACCAAACAAGTGCGGAAAAGTGAGCTTAAGAGCGATTCCCTCACACCAAGTGCCATCCCAAACTTTGACCCGGTTACCCATACCAACCAAAAGAGAGGTGAAGTCAAGAAAGAGGAGAGAAGATTATTGATGGCCTTATAAGTACATCGACTATTGACCTTGTAGGCTGGGCTAGTGTCCCACCCATTTGCATCTATACCATAAATACTCTTTATCATTGATGTCCACAATTTTCTAATTCTAAGGAGAACCTCCATAGCCATTTGCCTAAATGAGCAATGTTTTTTTCTTCATCCTGCCAATGCTTAGCCCTTCTTCATTTTTCAGATTCATCAGCTCCTCCCAATTTATAAGATGATCTTTCTTGGTTCCATTACCCTCCCACACAATTCCTTTGAATCTGTTCCAATTTCCTACTGATTTGACTGGCATAAAAAAATGGACATATGATACATCGGCAAATTAGACAGCATAGATTTAATGAGGGTTACTCAACTTCCCAATGAGATATAGTTCCTTTTCCACATCACTGATAACTTATATATCTTTGACAATTGAGTTTTGAATACATTAATGAATAAACTAAGTAGCACCAGAACAAATCATGGTATGCATCAAGTGGTCATAAGATCACAGGTTGACGAAAACTTTATGTAGTCAGATGTAACTCAAAATCGATTATAGGACTCGTTGCTATTATCAACTTTCGGGGCTATTTGATCTACTAGGCAAGGCCTACATATGCATAATGCAGTATCGGTTAGATGGCCGATCATAACATACAGATGCAAATTCATAATGACTAAATTTGGGCCACTGTAAATATGGTCCAAGCTGTGAACTCCTCTATTCAAATCCACAAGAACCGAACATGGTCTACTACGTGAGGTGCACCGAGCCACCAACACAAGTTGAAGAAAAGAAAACCATTACATGCATAAAGGTGCACTGAGCTACCCGTACGAGTTAACATTCCCAAATGCTACCTAAGACTGTATTCTCCCTCTCATCAACAACCTCGGAAAAATTCCTCACCATGGACAACTTAGAATAGAGAGTAGATGATGGCTAATGGATATTTTTTATGCCTGGGAGAAGAGGAAATGGTTTGTCACTAGCTGCTTTATTGCCCTTCAGTAAGGTATCTTTGGGGTCAGTTCCTATCCCATCTTGGGGTATAACGGATTTTCCCCAGTTCATGGATTTCATTTCTGGCTGGACATTAAGAGGGCGCTGCAACCAACATGCTGTGGAGGATGCTTCCGGGTACCATTAGCTGGTGTGTTTGGGTGGAGAGGAACAACATGGTGTTTGAGAACACCTCTCTCCAATTTAGTTCTTACATGTACACATTCCTGATCTTTTGCATTCAAGGTGCACGATCAGGACAGATTATGAGGACTTGGGTCTGGCCTCCTTTTTTGTTTAGTGGCTTCCCTCTCTTTTAGAGGTCTTTGGGTTTTATTTTTCACTATATATTGTGTTCGTCAATTCATCATTCAGTGAATCCATTATGTATTTACTCATTTCATTTCTGGAATTACATTTTACTGATAAAACAAAATCAAATTCTCAAGGCAATTGCACTAGGAATCTAAGTAGCATTTTAAGAAATAGTCAAGATAAGGAAACACATGTTAACACCAAAAAGTTGATCAGCATAAACAAGGCAAGACGCAGGTAACCAGTGTATATTGAATGGTTCCCAAAAGACAAAGAAGACAGAACAAACCAGTTACATTAGACCAATGTTACCTGGTTCATCGATTCGAATTCAGGTTCGCAGTTTGCCACTCCGTGACGAACCCGGTTCGCTAGGGGTAGGATTAGACAATTCGTTTTTCAATTCACTAAGTTCGTTAGCTTGGTTCGCTACCTTAATTCGCTTATATATATATTTTGGGAATGATAGGAGTCATGCGTGAACTCTATGAAATCAAAGATATTCTTGGTAATTGATAAAGGAATAAGGGTATACTTGGAAATGTTGTCTTTAATTGATTTTATGAAAATGACATTTCTGTTTTAACTAATTACATAAGTGCCATTTATCCCTTTGATGTGTTTCCTTTGGGATGTAATGATGTGCCATCCTCTTTGACTTTAAGCCCCTTTGATGTGTTTTCATGGTCCCACATACTCACCCATTGTCAGGTACTCAGTACCTATCAGTCAAAAGGCTCAAAATCGAACCGCTGCGGCTGTTTGGGATATCCAACTAATTCGCTAAATTGGACGAACCGGGACGAACCGAACTGCGACCTAGTGCCCAGCGAACTACGTAACCCTGCATTAGACTGTTATAGTCAAGGTAGTTTAGATAAGTAGATTTCAAAGAATCACGTGGATGGGACAAGAAGTGAAAGATGATGTCATCTAATGGGAACATGGGGGGGTAGGAGTAGACACCACACCAGTTCTCCCAAGGCCGCAAAAGGATTTCATCCTAGTTAATCAGATTAGAGAGAAGAATTTGTGGCTTTCGTGATGCATTGCTAGTCTTTCGCGTGTTTGGATTGTATATCTCATTTGCTCGATCCCAAGAAATCCTACTGCTCTAACTCCCCACATTTTCTTTCTAGAAGAACAAAGGCCTATATCTTCACTCTAAACTTCATCCTATGGGAATCTCTCTCTCTCTCTCCCTCCCTCCCTCCCTCCCTCTCTCTCTCTCTCTCTCTCTGGGTAAGATGAAAATTCACAAACAGCAAACAAGCAACGTCTTGAAGTACATCTGCTTACTATGTCATCTTTGCAGATAGTTACGATGCATATTGGGAAGTTCTCTTCCCAAATGACTTCAACAGCTAGCTCTTGACCATTTCTCTATCCCACCAGGCCCATGTCCCGGTGAAAACTGCTTACATTATCCTCTCTAGAGTTTAATAGGCTTGGAAGTGACTCCTTAGTGTCTATTTAAAGAATTCCCTAGAAATCTTCCAATTGTGACTCCCCTTGTTAATTCTCTCTCTAGAGGGACAAAGGCCTATATATATCTTCACTCTAATCATCATCCCATGGAGAACTTTTATTTTTCATTCTTGGTCCACTCCCTATCCAACCAAGCTCTAGTCCAAGATAACTGCTTACATTAGCCTCTCTAGATTGTCATCTTATTGGGAACTTTTATATATGGATGCTCACGTTACTCATAATTAAGAGGGTGGTGTTACGTGCTCCCCAACTTTTAATTACCACACCCCAAACTTAAGAAAACACCCAAAAATCAAAGAAAAGAACAATAATGTCCCCTTCTTCTTCCTTGTGAAGGTCTTGCTGCCTATTTTATATCTTAAACACCTTCACCAAGTCAGAAAACATTCGGAGCTTTTGAGCTAGACCACTGTCCAAATTGTAAATTATATTACCAATTTATCACGCTTATATATAATATATTTTTGGGATCAGAACACAGGAACTTTGAGGATGTCACTGTAAGTGAGAACCAAAAACATAGGACCTTACTCTGTGTATGCTTCTAACTGTCCCTCGTGAAACAAGTCTCCCTCTTCCCTGTTCAAAAGAGGAAATGGACTTCACTGGAAGTCTGGAATTCAGAATCAAAAAATAGGACTTCATTTTTTGTAAGATTACAATAGTCCACTCTTAAGAACTTGGTTTACAGGAGCCAAGAAACTAGCCTTCGTCATCCTTATCTAGGAGAGAGATCAAAGCTAGACAAACAAAAGGAAAACCCAAATGAGGAACAACTTTGGAGAAATGAAGGTGATGGTAATCAAGATAGAGGGCAAGACGTTCAAGTTAAAGAATCCGTTAGGACTGTCGCAGGTCTTTAATTGCAAAACAAGATAAAGAAGGGACATTATTGTCTTCTTTTTTTGGGTGTTCTCTTTTAGTATATTTTTTATCAGTGTAGTCAAAAAAATTTTGGGGTCCGCCTAACTCCACCCTTAATTAATTAGTCACCTTAATAGTGAAAAAACAATAAAGACATTTCTAAATTAAGTGATTTCCTATAGAAGTGTATTTACTTATTTCATAAAATAAACCGGTCAAGTTCAACTCGGTATAAACAAAAAAGCATAAACATTTCTCACTTCAAAAGCACCTTTTAATAGTTCACCTAATCTGGTTTCCCTTAACTACTAAAAAGGTAATTTAAAGCGAAAAGAAGTTAGATGACCCACAAAAATTTAACTCAAATACAAATTCATAGAATTTCAAATTTCCTTGATTTAAAAAAGTGGACCCTAGAATGAACCTGAAATCATGGAAATATTTCCACTAATAGTAAAAAAAATTGTAAGATGAATGATTTTTTTTGTAAGTTAATATGCACTGAATCTAGAGCTGCTAGAGTCGCACTCGACCACAACATTGGCAAGATTAAGGAACAATCCTTAAGTGTTTTTTTTATTTTTTATTTTTTTTGGCACTAAAATGCTCCTTGTTTTAGGATGACCTAATGGTATGATAAATTTAGGTCTCGATGTCCTTCCTTCACCTAACAACAAAATCAACTTACAGAACCATTGGACAACAATCTGCAAATTGTGCTGCAAAAATAATTTATCACATCACATTTAAAACCTTCCTTATATGTAACATTCTTAAGAGTGGTTCTTCAAACAAGATAACACCCAAAAAACCAGCTCAAACAAGAAATCATGCATAGATATTTAATATTAAGTGAATAGAATTAATGAAGACAGCAAAAAATGCTTGTTCTATTATGTCAAACTGGGAACAAGCATTCTCACCTTAACCTCAACTGGTGGTGAAACGGAAAATGTATTCTGGGATCTTTTGGCATCATCCTCAGATGAACAATCAGAACATAAAAAGCGATCTAATTTCTTTGCTTCTTCAATAGTCATGCCCATACAAGAAGGATGAAACCTGCAAGGATAATGGTAAATGGAAGATACATCATACATTAAATATAAGCAAAATCACAATATCACTAAGAGCAGAAGATAAAAAAGCCAGCAAGTACGGAGAGAAAACACTGAGACTGAAGATGCATATAATACTTAATTTACAACGAAAAAATCATACTTCAAAATGGAAAAGAAAAATACAAATATAAAAATATCAGCCAAGGCAAAAGTAATCAAATAGTGAAGAACAAAATTGCAGGCACCACAATATGCGAGTTAATCACATCAGGGATCATCATAAATTTTCAAGAACACATCCTTGAACATGAATAGGATGTAACTAATCTGCATTTCTTTGATAGTGGTTTACTTGGATTTTTTATATTGATTACAGATTCAAATCTCATTAAGCCAAACCTCTCCGATTTTTCAGACAAACACTTCATTTTAAGTATAAAATGTTGTGTAATGATGTACCCGAGCTTTGTCCATATTGAGCCCGCTTCAAAATTACATGAAATTGGCATGAGCTAAGGCTAAATGGAAAATTAGTCTAGAAATGACTCAATTTAGAGGTACATATGATTTCATTACTGTACCTCTTTTCTATGCATGATTGTGTTTGTTTGTTTTTCAGATAGTATATGTTAATCTTTGGAAAAGAATGACTCCAGGATGGCTTCAATCACTGAATCAAAGAAATAAAAGGGCAAGGGAATGGTTGAAAGGATGAAAACTTTCTGGGGTCTTGTGTCTCGTTGCACAGGTTTCTACTCATTTCAATTCCAAGGAAGAGAGCAGAAATTAGTTTGATTGGATATGACACAAATGTAAGGTCCCTAATTTTTTTTTTTAATTTCTTTATAAGAGAATAAATTCATTAAGGGGGGGGGGGGGGGGTTAAAATAGTATATAATACCTTCTTAAGATGTAGGGGGGGGGGATAAAATAGTATATAATACCTTCTTAAGGCTACATCTTTGCAACTATACCAGTCTAAGAGTTTACCTACAGTAAATTCCTTCCAACTGGGTAAGTATGAAGTTTTAATATAGAAAACTTGATATGAGGAGCTCCATTTGCCAATGAGTTGGTCCATGAAAGAGAGGTGCACACTGCAGATATACATTTTACACTTGGCAGAAACAGCTTCTTATAATCTGGTGCCCAACTGGGGTGGCTGAAGCTAAAGGAAGATTTACATATGATTCCAATTGTGAAACTGTGTATGGACATATGAGATGAAGATCACACCAATATAAAGAAAAAGAAAACATAATGAGATGAACCTCGATATGAACATGCCAGCAAACTACTCATAATGAAAAAGGAAGAACTCCAACCGTTTCAATGCTTCTGAAGGCAATAGGCAATGGATATGGTTCCAGACACTAAGGATGCTACAAAGACCTCCAATGCAGATTTGCTTTAGAACCTATACGTGTAGTTCCTTTTGGATACATCTTTGTGCCAATGTAGACTGCTTAGAATAAAATAACCCAAGTACAGCATCATTGAACAAATTATTGAGAAAATGAAACATGGACCTCACCGCATGCACCATACCAAATTCTTTAGAGATTGTCTTATGTGGCTCTTCATGTAACATTTCATATGATTTACTACTAAATTAAGCGCTGGAACCTAAGGTGATTCAAAAGTTAACAAAAATAATCATTAGGGTATATGCAATAAAAGAATCACTTTTCATAGAACATGTAAAATCTGAAGCATTCAGTGGAGTAACATCAGTAAATACAGCAGAAATGTTAAACTGATAGAAATTCAAATTTAACAATCACCGATTATTATCCAAAATGAGTTTCTATAGGAACCTGATCTGGTTTTCTACAGTGAACTTCCAACTATCAACCTAAAGAAGCAACGAGCTTCGAATAATGAACTTTAAAGAAAATTAGGTAAATTAAAAAGGAAGCTTATTTAATCAGCAAATGATATGGAGGTTCAAGAAGAAAAGGAAAAAATGCAAGTCCATCTAGCAATCTATATATTTAATAGGAACCAAATGTTTTAAATTACAGATGGGTGCAAAAAAAATCAAAACACAATAGAATGATCTTAATCCTCAAGAATTCCCATTGGTAATAAAACCAGCAACACATGTGAACTTAGAGTAACAACAAAAAAGAGATGAGATACCGATATGTTGATGCCGCCATTCAAACCAAACCACAGAAAAGGTAAATAAAATGCAACAAATTTACCAGTCCTTGCATCCCTCGCACTGTACCATAAGGTCGTCGGGGTTATACGGCATCTCACATTTGCAATACCTTTAAACCAAAACCTAAATATTAAAACACCAAACAGTAACAATAGTGAGAAATTCAACAGAATTTTAGAACAACAGAACTAGAACTCACACTGCGACACGGTCGGGAGTGAATCCCCCGGTGGAGGCCTTATATTCGAACCGACAGAAGTAATCCTCAGCCCCAACATTCTCAAGCTTGGTGTAGTTCTTGAATGAATGAACAGTGCATTTCCCCTCAATAGTGTGAGCACTTTGAACATCATAGTGATCGGACAAAAACAACTCCTTTGCTCCATGAAACTGCCTCCGGCCTCCGATTGACTCCTCCGGCCGATAGTACCACCTAACCCTAACTTTCACATTGTTCCGATGATCCGCTTCGATCTTCTCTATCCGAGCCACATAAGGTGGCTTGTCTGAGTCCGAAGGACGCATCAATACACAATCTCCAGCTGCAAATCACTCAAAATAATCAAGAACTGAATCTATCTTAAGCTGTCAATCTAAGACCTGGAAATTTTTAGAAGAATTTAGAGAAACTTTACCTCTGACGATCTTTTTGGTGCCTTTGATGGTGTACGCATCCATGTCTTTCTTCCCTGGTTTCGTCTTCGCCATGACTGATGAGCTTCTGTAGTCTAGGCTTGGAAAGGTGGGAGAGAGCTTGGCGAATATCAATCTGAAGCTATTTTAATGGCGAAATCGAAAACCTACATGCGTTGGTTAGGATTCTTCTCTGGATTTTGAGGCTCCTCGTTGATTGTGGTGGAAATGGTGGTTTGAACCCTAGACATTAGAGAGGAAACAGAAACCCTAGCTCCTCAGAGAGGGAGCGAGAATGAGGAATTTCCGACGAGGACTTATGTCCGCATGCGAGAGCATGAACAGCGTCGACCACATGTGGTTGCCTCCACCGTACGTATTTGGAGTCTCGTACGTATTTCTTAGAATGATCGATTGTATTTTATTTTGGATTTTGAGCAGTGATTAGCAGACCCTTGGGCTCGCTTCTTATCTTACCCGTGTCCTCGTGTCCCTTTTGACACTCCTTTAACCCTGGTTAAGCTTAACTAAAATAAAGTAAAAATTTTGTTTTTTGTTTTTTTTTATTATTTTAAAAAAAAACTAAGGTTTGATTGGTTAACCTTAGGAGTGAGTGAATTTTAACCATAGTTGGTGAGGATTTAAAAATGAGATGTGGACCAATGAGGACTAACCATTTCGGATAGATTAAGCATTTTCCTTTATTTTTCAGTACAGGTCATACGTTTGGGCCGCAACCTGGTTAGCACTGAATATTTGTTCACCTTGGGTGTGGCCTCTCTTGGGGGAGAGGTCTCGGGATCTAATCCTACCGGTTGATGAGTAACAAGTGCTCTTAAAAATACTGACGGACAAACTGGGGTTGCAGACTAATCGTATATCTAGAGGAAAAAGAAAAAGGTTAATGGGTTAATTGCCTAGGCATTTGAAGCTTAGCGGCTGGTGGATATTACAATCATTCCACCCTCGGAACTCAATCTTGAACCCTACCCTCAAAGGAGGAAACACATTACTACTGACTACTCAGACAAGCTAATGTTGAATGATCAGTGGTATTTGGAATTCCGATTGTTGTGTTTGTTGAATTAATTTCAACTTTGACAATTCTTTTTAGGTAGAATTCCAACGTAGACTTTGATCCAACGGTAATGATTTTTTTTTTTTTTGAATTTGAGATATCATTTAAGAAAACTACACAAGAACAAAAAAAGGCCTATGGAGGCCTCGGACCTCTTTCAGCAATGAAGCGCCGACACTCCATGGCGGATAAATGTCTGACATTATTAAACAAGCACTGACGACTCAATTCTAAAGCCCTGGCTACAAGATTGTGCATGAAACCATTTTGTCGCCGGGGAATATAAAGCACAATACTACGATTGATAAGCAATAAATTTTTCTGAATATCCTTCACTATAGGACCAATCTCAACTAACCAAGAACTGAAAGAGGATGTAACCTGATCCACCAAAGTGCTTGCATAAGAAAGAAAGCGAACTGAGGACCAATTCTCAAAGACAACTCTATGGCTAATCAAAGAGCAAGTCCACTTTAACCCTAGCTACTGTCTCATTAGAAATCGAGGCTCCAGTGGAGGTGATGATAGTCCAAGGCTGAAGACCCAGCACTCATGGTCGAACAGCACCCAGCAGAGCCCATGATCTCGCCAACTTCCGAAACCGCACTTTCTTCCACTAAGCTAATAGTTTTATACACTATGCTAGAAGGGTTTGGTAACAAAAGGACCAAATTTGAGCTCATTTCGAGTCTTCTAGATGTGCCAAACCAGACTGGCCACCAAAGAAAGAACCCTCACCTTTGTCGGTTTTTCTAACAGGGTCGCTACCCAGAAGTCCCACCATTCATTGAAGGAACGGAAGGCCGCGAAATTTGATCTGGCCACGAGAGGAGAGCACCACCACACTGTGCGGGCAATGTTACACTCCACTAACAAATGCACCACTGATTTCTCCCTAATGCCGCAAAACATACAATAGGGATCCACCTGGATTCGATTCATGGCAATATTTGCATTAACAGTCACTGCATTATATGCATACACCTCCATATGAACCAAGAGACTTTTGGAGGAATGAGAAGTCGCCAAAGAATCCTCCAACAATTTGAGTGAACCACAGAAGAAGAGCTAGGACCTCCCGCTTTCCCAAGGGATTAAGAGAAATGAAATGATGATACACCGATCTCATCGTGAAGTGCCCTGTAGAAGTGTGGTGCCATAAAAGATGATCCTCATGGAAGTGATGAGGTATGGGAATTTGGCGAATAGCTTGAACCTCGGCGACAGTGAGCACTTGTGATAAACGGGAGATATCTCACATCTTCGAAGTAGGGTCAATAAAATCTATTACCCGAGTCCAGGGACAATCCACCGGCCTGGAGGAGGATAGCTTAAAACCAGGTAAGGAGGTTATCCACCTATCCTCCCAACCATGGATGAGCAGCCTTAATCCAACCCCCCATCCCAAACCCAAAAGAAGAACTTGCCTACCAGCCAAAATACTTCACCAAGCCCAAGAAGGCTGGTGCCCTATCTTTGCCTTGAGAGTTGAGAAAATCCATTTGAGGGAAGTATATACTCTTTGCTAATTGGGCTCAAACTAAATTTATATTTTGAAGCAAATTCCAACTTTGCTTAGCAAGAAGCGTCAGGTTGAAAGAGGCGACAATCTAAATCCGGCTCCTCCCACATCCTTACCTTGACATATAGTTTTCCAACTAACCCAATGAGCTCGCTGCTTTTGATCATCCTAATTCCATCAAAAGTTTGTTGCCTTGACCTCAATTTCATTGCACAAGGCAATAGGCAGCTTGAAACATCTCATAGCATTGGAGGGAATGGTCTGTACAACCGACTCTTTTTCATTAGGTCAAAAATGGGTGATAATGCTTACCCAAAAAAGAAAGGGTGACAATGTATTTCAATCCAGCCCTCTGGCAAGCGTACTTGGCTTAGCCCGGCCTTCAATGCCCGTAATATAAAGAGCATTTTATAATTTCAAAAAGCCCGAGGACTGAGTTGGGCCCAATATTTCAATGCTTTCTTAATTAAGGGCCTAGCCCGGCCTAATGATACCGTGAAAAGAAAATTAGTTGAAGTAAAAAAATTTAAGGATCTAAACAAAATCTAATTATGGGTTAGGGAAACTGATTTTCATCTTCTTTATACTTGAGATAGTGAGATCTTTAATCTTGAAAATTAGTTTCTAACAATATGCAAAAGTTGAAGATAACAAAATCAATTTTTGAATTAAATTGAATGATGATTAACGCCAGGTTGGTAGTTGTGACAGTGGCATGAAACAATATATAAAAAGTGTATATGCCCGGACCATAAGTGTAAGGCTTGGACCCAGCCAGCCAGTTTAGGCCCTCCCTCTGAGAGCTAGATCGGGTCGGGTCTGATAAGACCTAGGCTCTGCTCCGGCCAATCATTTTACAGCCTAGTGACAAAAGTAGGTTTGATGTTTAAATTTAAAAATATAATTTGATCCTTTCACTTTCATTCGTGGACCTAGGAATACCCTGGAATCCACCAAAACAAATATGCTGGAAATCTCCCTATCAATGGATATATTATAATTTCGTAAATACCACATTGGCCATCGCTGTGATTTGTTGTTGTCCAAACTCTTCCGGTTTGCAATTATGTAATTGAAGAATGAAGGCCCTGACTCCTGACGCATGATTCAAAAAAATTCCAAACTCTCACTACTTAAGTAATATATGTTGTGTGTGTGTTACATGATAACTTTATTACCAAAAAACCCAATCGTTGTTTACTGCATGCGTTAGGGTGTGTATCCCAGGTTTAGTCCCAAATCGGTTGGGAAGTGGACTTTGCAGGGTTGTATAAGGGGCCATCAAGTCATCAACCCTCCTTAAGATAGGCCCTTTTGGAGTGGTTGCTTGAACTTGCCTTAGGGTGTGTATCCCAGGTTTAGTCCCACATCGGTTGGGAAGTGGACTTTGCAGGGGGTATATAAGGGGCCATCAAGTCATCAACCCTCCTTAAGATAGGCCCTTTTAGAGTGGTTGCTTGGACTTACCCTTATGTTACCTTAGCGACTACCTTAGGTCTGGCTGTGTGTGAGCGTTTAGGGTGTATGTGTGTGTTATATGATAACTTTACTACCAAAAAGAAGTAATATATGTTGTTTCTGTAATCAGTTACCTTTATAACCAATTAAAATTACAATTTTCTTTCTTTCTTTTATGATTGCTACTTCAACCGGTTGGTAAAGCGAAAAATGTAGGTGTTGCTTTGTCGGTGAGAGTTTGGAACTCTCAGGGATTGATTTCCTCAAACATCTAAAGTTATAATTTTAGTCTAAGAAGGTCATGAACCAAAATCTTGAGTTGACTCAATTAATATTAGTCTCTTCAAGGTAACACCACTTTGTTCTTGTTAATGGAGGTTTTGAATGGAAAAGCTGGCCAAGTTGACTCAGTGACTCAGCTAAGTAGGACCCAGCTCCAGTGAGGTCTTCCAATCATGCTGCGCCCCGAGATTTTATATCCGAATTTGGATGCATTTTCTCCTAAGCAAGAAAAAGACAACCATGGAGTTGAGGAGATTACACGGTTAAGGTCAACGGCTGAAGAGTTCAGTAGGGTGGCGATGGAGAAGAATCAAAGGAGGGTGTGGCGATGGTGAATGAATCTATGAATTGGCCAAGCAGAAGTGCAAGGAAACCATATAGAAGGGTATAATCACGACAATATCAGGCAGGATAAACAGCTTGATATGGACACTAAAAAGAAAAAAACAGCTTAAGATAGTCGCCCAGATGCAAAATTAGTTTCTAAACTACAAAGCTTATAAACCAAAATGATTGATACTACAGGTACCACCAGTGTTGCATAGCCTACACTCCAAGTTGTGATTAAAGAAACTACAAAATTTCATCCTCTTACCAAAGGTTGTTCCTTCTCTCATTCCTGTTCCTCGAAAGCTTTGTAATCGGAAGTTACATCAACGGTTGATGGGAGTGTGCATCCGCTTGACAATCCTATCAACAGCATCACGTGACATCACCAGAGTGTCATGCAGCAGGATGCTATACACATTTAAACCCTGCATGCACATACAAAGAAATGATATCGAATGCTTAGATGGTCTCACCATAACTTATCAGGATTATCCCCATATTCATGCATTCCGATGCTAGAATATAAAGATAATTCATTAATTTTTTTTAAAAGTTGGCTAGTAGAAACGGGAGGGTTTGGCAGACCCCTACATGTTTATTAGATAGATTAAAAAGATTACAAGCAAAGATCAAGGGGGTGGGAGGCAAATGTTGAGTGTTGCATGGATGATTAGACATCCGGGCATTTTCATATGGGAGGTTGCATCTGACAATGCAGCAAACATGAATTTCATGTTAGCACAACCCAGACTTTTATATTCTGACGAGGCAAGAAACAAGGAACGAAATGGAAACTTACAATCGAGGGTAGTAAGTTGACATAGTGGAGGTTCTGAGTGGCCAACTTGAGCTTTTCATTTATCGGACCGCCGTCCACCAGCAAGAGCTTCTTGGTGTTCTCCATTTGCGATACATAGTTCACAATGTTCTTGGTTTTGTGGGTAGGGACCTCCAAATCATCAAAAATCAGCAGCTGTTTGTTTGTGCAATTTTATTTGGTTAGGCTCCATGAACTTCATAGAATTTAAAGCTATCATTAATCTACTATTAGGAGGGTGCATATGAAATCAGATAAACAGGAGCTACTGCTATAATTAAGAGGAACAAAAGAACAGCTGCAGCAGAGATATCGTCATGGCTGATAACAATAAAGTGTTAACTTTGAACAAAACGAGATCAACCTTCCAAGTGACTAAGTAAACAAGATCAATTCCAAATGGCTATATAAACGAGATCAACCTTGATGGTGAAATGGACATTGAACAAAACCTCGCACCACAACAGGTAAGTGACCACATTCCTTCCTGCGTCAGGCGCTTACTTGCCCTGCCTTTACACTTCATCCATATAAGGAATTAGCATAATTTTCATTTGAATATTTACAGATCTGTTAAAATTCCCATGGACACTCAAAGCTCCACATCTGACTAATGACTTAGTGACTATATCCACATCACCGAACAGAATATATATTGCTAGCAAACAATAGAGGCTTTCAGCAATCAGCACCCCTCATGGTTGTGATGCAAGAGATCTACCAATTGAGCTACAGGATTGAGTTCAGCTGAATCTCAAGACTTGCCATCACATCTCCTAAGATCCATGGAGAGTAGTCTGACTCTTTACCATGCATCACAACTTAAATCTTCCCAAAACACAAAGACAGATTTAGACACAGAAGCTGTAACAGTTCTTTCAGAAAATCAAAGTGCTGAAATCCTCATATTTTATCACACAAATGTAAGAGAGGATGCTATCTTCCCTCTGCATCCCATCATCTTCAAGGCGTCCGTTATTTTCCCTGTATCCTGGTAAATGTTCATTTGCAAATTTTTGAACTCAAGTTAAAACCCACATTCCCAGGAATCATATTAAAAATTCATCGGATTAAACAGAAGTTACCAACCAATTGTATTGCTTGACAGGACAACTTTCTTCTCAATTCCCTAAAAATTCACTCATTATTGTCCCATCCCAAACTTCCTAAAGAAAATCCTCAGAAAGTTGAACTACAATTTCAATATTTGTATTCAACTTACTGGAAACATTACTGCATAACTATTTCAAATGGCCCGCACCAAATTAAAATATGACTACTCAATTTCTCTTCACAAGTCTTTTTTTTTCTCTTCAAATTTGGCAATTTTTTGTATGCCTACCTAACCAAGCAGTCACACAATTGAGTGAAAGAATGAATACTTCATTGTGTGTGTGTGCGAGCGCACCTGTGTGTATATATATATGGAATGTTTCCCAGTAGCCAATCACCATAAGTTATAGTAAGTGGCCCCTCTAGAATCTCAACACTTGGCATGTACTTTGGGGATCTGACTGTTGGATGTTAAAGTAGGTCCCATGGGAGACACATGGCAAAAAATTAGGATGATTAAATAATGCTAGACCGTTCGATTAGACAACATGAACCTCCTAGGGTTCACTAGACCCTACCTAGGTTATAGAAATCCCTAATTTTCCAACTTTCAAATGGATAGTCTAAAAATGTCCGATCAGCCTAATTTTTTTACTACGTGTCTCCCAAGGGGTTCATCTTAACATCCAGAATTGGATTCAAGAACGTGCCACATGTCCTTTTTTTAATTGGGGCCGGTCATTACAAGTTCTAGTGAGCGGCGCCCACTAGAATGTCACCCTATATGTGTGTGTGTGTGTGTATGCGCGTGCGTGCATGTGTGTGAAGACACATATGGAATGAATGTGTGTGGGAGAGAGAGAGACTTACTTTTCCTTCCGCTATACGAGCTGACAAAGCAATTTTCAGTCCTAGACGACGAACCTTCTTTTGCAGCTTGATTGCATGACTTCGTGGCTTAGGGCCATGCATGGTAGCACCATGCCTAAACTGTTGACAGACTCTTTCATTAATTTCGTGAAGGTATGCTTGAGTGCATCTTAGAGTCAAAGACTAACATAAGAAAACAACCAACCGTAACTTGAAAATTAGTACGCAGTATGTAACTACATCACCTGAGGCCCGCGCAAGGTTCCATGCCTTGCTCGACCAGTGCCCTTTTGTGGCCATGGCTTTCTCCCAGTCCCACTAACCTCGCTGATAGTTTTTGTTGAATGTGTTCCCTGTGTATTACTTATACAGCATAAGTTTTATGCCATACCCTTGAAAAACACAAACTCCATATAGCTTACCACTCACCAATCAAATCATCTACAACATGAAAAGGTTTTGACATGCACCAATAAATTCTTAGGTAGACATCCATTGGAAGCAAAGCAAAAAATTTATAAATCTTATACATGAATGGAAGTTTAACTCCTAAAGAAGCACTTCACAAAGCCTCCCAGAATTCGATTGATTTATGTATCCCTTCTCCATGCAGAAGAAGAAAACATAAATTTCGAGCACAATCAAAACAGTTTTATTTTTTCTATGTAAGAATTTCAATGCTTAATTTAACTAAAAGGTGTGTTATGTAAGAACTGAGTACTTTTCAATATAAAATGGTTAAGAATAATTAATCAAGAAGGGGAGAATATCCATCACATGCCAGTGGCCCAGTATAGGAAAAAATAAGCAAAAGAGATATGTTAGAGAGAGAGAAAAGAAAAAAAACAGTTGAGAATGTGAGAAGCAGGCCAAGATTGTGGTGTTGGGGTGAGGAAAGGGATTATGAAGATGCATGATCAGTTCCTACAATATGTCAATAACCCAGTTTCTCAGTTGGCAATGGCAATCGGGTTCGATTTTAAGAAGATGATTGGAGTGGGATTGGTCAGCTATGTGAAGTGTGACCAATCCTGTACAGGCTAATCCCCAAGAGAGATGTGCTACGGTTACTTGAGAAGCTCAGCAAGATCTATGTTTCTCCAGATAGAGACCGAAAGACTTTTACAGCTACCTTCTTATAAAAGAGGGCGCAGATTTGGTAACAATGCCAACGTTTAAGAAGATTTGGAAGTTTCAGGTTCTTTCCACGGTGCAAACCTTTGCATGGTCAACAACTTTGGACAAGATCAAGGCTGATGATCATCTCAAAAATAAGGGTTTCCATCTTCCTAATGGATGCTACATGTGTCAAGGGGCAGAGGAAGACGTGCATCTTCTCCTCCATAGTCCGGTGGCTAGGATCATATCATCATATGTAGCTTCTTCATAAGAAAGTAGGTGAGGTTTTCCTTAATTGTCTAGACGGAGTCTTCAGTAGTAGACACAATTCCCTTTGGTGTATGCTGCCCTTCATTATCTCTCAGGACATATGGAGAAAGAGGAATAAAAGGGTCTTTGACGGGGCTGAACTTTCCATCCCTACATTATGCTTCTTGATTGGATGGAACCTCCGAAATTAGGAGGGGCCTCTTAGGTCTTTAACGATGTTAGTACTTACATCTTTTTTATATCAATGAAATCAATTAGTTTTTTTATTAATCCTGATCTTTTGTAAGTGCCTTCTGGGGGAATAATCTCATTCCTGTAAATTCTTCGGTTTTCCTTTTTCAGTAAAAATTCTTGATATTCAAAGAACAGAAAACTAGCAGTCTTATATATTCTCTGGTTTCAGCAGAAGCATCCACCATCTGGTTGCACAAGATTGACAAGCATGCTCACAGAGATGCTATCTGATAAATCGATTTTATGTGACTGACATGATGGTGTATGCCTTTAGTGTGAAAACATAAACAAAATGTAATACCTGTTGTCGTTTTGCAAGCTGCCATCGTACAACACGGTGAACAATATCTTTCCTAATAGGTACATCAAAAACATCACCAGCCAAAACCATGAGGCCCTTATCCTCGTTATGAAAATTTGTCACAGGTATTATTAGGTCCTCGTAGCATCCTACAAATATCAATGTAATAAATCAATAGAACACTCAAGAAAAATATAATACACTTGAAAAGCACTGAAGCATATTCATAGTCAATTCACAACGCCATGATTTGTCAGGTGAAAATATAGAATAAAACACAATTAACAAATTGAACTAACAACAGTCAATTTGAGATCATGTTAAAATGGTTATACAAAGGGAACATTTATTTTGCACATGCTTGAGTACTGAAAAGGGAAATAAATGAGTACAACATATAACCAACAGAAGGCCAGAGACAGGGATGGGATCATGAAAGACCACAAGGAGAAAGAGATAAGAACTACCAATAGCAATCCATTTGTAAGGTCTTGAAACCATAATAGACTAATGAAGATAGAATTGTGGACCTTGAATTAAAATTGATTAATTATTGAAGGATTGTGTGTTGTGACCATAACCAAAGAACCCCATTAATTGGTCAATAATAGAAGCAACAGCTTTCATGCTATTCCTAGATAAGTTGCATGGGTTATTTAGTATGATGAGCATTTTGTGTGAAGACTGTACTCGGTAATTGTACGGGTGTGACATTTTCTAGTCTTGCTCATTAACTTTGAAACCATATATGAGCTAAGCTTTAAAGGATAAAGGTCTGATTATTTCTGGTGATGAATTGGGTAGTACTTGATTGTGATGCAAGTGAACAATATCTTTGGACTTAAGCATGAGTATCACACCCATTAGTTTTCTTAGCGTGTCCAACTGCCCATCCTTAAATTAGATGTACAGGAGTAAAAATATAAAAAAATAAGTATTCTGTATTTTGCAATCCAAAATCATTTAGAATTGATCTTTTTTTAGGGCAATATCATTTCATCTTCAGAGACATAATAGTTTAAGTTCATGCACATGACTTTGAGATTTCCTTACCCGGAGTACGCTCTGGAGTTAGAATAGCCTTCTTGGATAATAACTCAGATGGAAATGCCCCTTCACCAGAGTGAGGAGTCAGGATGGAAGTTGAAAGCCCTCGACTAGCAGGGAAAGATAGCCCTCTCTACAAGGAAATACGCAAATAAAGATTACAACTTAGATGCCAAGAGTAGACTATCAAGAAAAATGCTAAACAGAATGGAAATATCAATTTGGTACGTTGAATAGACTATATGCTAGATAATTTCAATCTACAATTACATTATATAAGTAAAGAATTCATTGATTACCAACAAGTCAAAGAAAATAATTCTTGGAATGCAACTGGACAATGTAACAGACATTGGGCCTGCACTAATTTCAGTAGAAATTGGTACTGAAAAAGAATCTCAGTATAAATAATTTTCTATGCAACATAATAGAGCTTAGAAAAATATCTTCAAGAAACAAACAAATTCTTTACATTATGTTGGCCTACTAACTAAGATAACTTCACGTGTTAGCCAGGAAAACCTATAAAACCTCAACAGTTAATATGATGGCATCTTACGACTGGGAGTCTGTAGCCTTCACATGATGTAATTTATCTTATCAACGGGCTCGGTGGTCAAATGGTATGTTTAGACGTAGCCCATGCATAGCCATTCAAAACTTGGGTGGCCATGAGCCCCAGAGACAGTGCCCTATAGGGCATTATTATCACACTAACTACCATTCAGTCTCATTATAAAATACCTATTAATGTTCTATGATTCATTAAACCATAAATTATAGATAGGTTTGGGGCCGACCCCTATCCCTACTGAGAGTGCAGTGGATTTTTCTTCTATCATTCATGTACTTCTTATCTAGCTAAGGTATGAGAAATCGGGATCTTCCTCAGTGTGAAGTATGAAAGATATTGCCTGAGGTCATTTGTGTGACTATCTGAGAAGAGAGGAATAGAAAGTTTTGGATAGCCAATCTCTTCCAACAGAATGATTATCGCTTCTTATCACCAAACATAGCCTCTTGGTGCTCTATTAGAAGGGTTTGTGAGGATTTGTAAATCCTTTCCTTCATTTTAGGGGTAGGTAATGTTTTTTGATGATCTTTTTGTCAACTTGAGTAGTCATACATCTGTTAACTCCTGTGTGAACAAGCCTTTCTACATATTCCCTTTTTTCATTACAGAGCAAACTTTTAGATTATATTCTTATGTTTGAAATATGTTAAAGAAGAAAAGAAAATCTATACTATAGTCCTACAGACACTCGGAATAGTAACATCCAGCAAATGACAAAACTACAAATTTACAATTGAATGAGTTAAAAGGGACTGTTGAATCATGGTAGTGGTAACTGCCGTAAGAAAAAGAAGAAGTCAGCATTGCGATGGATATTCAAAAGCAGGACTGGTACATCCACTATGAGGTTCCCGCAAGTAGCAGGAATGTGTATAAATTGAAATTTGGTGGATTGCAGGGTAAAATCCTAAGATTTTGATGGAACTTGAACTCTTCACTTATCTTGCAATTATATGTCCGTTTAACAACCAAAATTGAAAGAAGGGTTATTTTGCATGATATCGTTACCAATATTTAGGGGGGAAGTGGCAGCAACAACAAACTTCAGGTTCTCAATACCTCATAAGGGCAGGCTGATTATCGGTAAAGATAACGTTTCCCGTAACCCAATTCTTTGTAGGGGAAAAAAAAGTAAAGCAACAAAAAAAGGGAGAGAGAGAGAGAGAGAGATGTACCTTGCAGAAGAAAGAGGATTCTAGAGCAGATAAATTATCTCCAGAAACATGGCCATAAAAGGCTGTTTGAATAAAGGAAAATAGAAAGCACAATAATCCAATGTTAGAGTCTAGATCCAAATCTGATAACTACAATCTAAATCCAATTCTGATAACTTAACTTCTATAACGAAAAGAACAGCACAATTACCATTAGAAACTCGAAGTGATCGTTCAATCGTCATTGAGGATTCACAGCATCTGCGAGCAGATGAAGGTCCAAAAGAGCGTAAAAGCCTTATAGAGATTGACATAGCCATATTTCTTCCCCCACCAGTGGCAAATAATTATCTGGTCACTATTAGCTTCTAGTAACAGCAATTAAAACAAGCCTTCTTTGCATCTTCACTCCAAAGCTGAGATTCGAAGAGTACTATTCACTGAAAGAAACCCATGTTTATACTAAGATTTATAGCTATATCCAACCATAGCACATAGAAAAATTATGAGAACATATGAAAAGCTCTTGGTCATCGATTATGCTCTGCACTTCACTATATTTCCTTGTTTTCTAGTGCCCCTCATTAGGGTACCTCATTTCTCATTGATCATGAACATCCAATCTACAGGAATTTATAATCTGATTTTTTTTTTGATTGGTAAATCATATATATTAAAGCAAAGCAAAATAGCAGTTTACAGAGCCGTAAACTAACTACAAAAGCACAGGAAAACACAAGAAAGAGAGCAAATACAAGCCCACACGGCTACTGGATGACCTCAACAATAAACAACATCCCTCACTTCTTGTCCCGTAGGACTAGTGGAGCTCCATACCACTAACAACTACCGCACATGAGATAAGAGCCTCAGATCGGACGAAGAGGAATTCTCAAAAGCCCTACCATTCCTCTCCTTCCAAATTGCCCACGAAAGAGCCCTGGGCAATAAAGTCTGGATGAAATCCTTAGCCCCCACCGAAGCAGACAAATGTCATCCAGATAAGAAGCTCAGAAAGGATGAAGGGAAGACCCACTCCACTCCCATCCGAGCCAAGAAATAAGCCCAAACCTTAAAAACAACCGGCCAATGTAAGAGCAAATGATCCACAGACTCTTCCGCCTTCAGGCACAAATAGCAGCGGTTTGCCAAACTCCACCCTCTCCTCTTTAATTGGTCAAAAGTAAGAATTTTATTTAAAGCAGCAGACCAGAGGAAGAATGATACCTTCGTGAGAACTTGGTTAGCCCACACAGCCTTATGAGGAAAGGAACGTGGAAGGACAGGACCAAGTGACTACAATAGTGACCGCACTGAAAATCGGCCAGTGTTGCTACGGGACCACAATCTACTATCACTAATCTGGGATCTGGGGACGGAGGCACTCAACCGTGCCAACAGACGCTGCATATCCTCAATCTCCCAATTGTTCAACGCTCTCCTCAGCCTAGGACGCCAAACTATAGCACTCCCCAGGCTCTCGACACACTCGGCTACGGACGCCCCTTTAAAGGTAGCCAAGAAAAAGATAGACCCAAAGTCGTCCTTGAGCCTCGACTGACCACTCCAAACATCGAACCAGAACTGGATATCTGATCCATTACCCAATTTGAAACTAAAGAAAGGGCCTAGATACTTGGCGACCCCCATAATGCCCTTCCAGAGACCCACCCTGTGAGCTCCCCTAACAGCCCTCGACGCCCACAATGAATCAAGCCCATGTCTAGCAGTGATAACTTGCCACCACAGGCTCTCCCTATCATGACCAAACCGCCAAACCTATTTGCCCAAAAGTGCCTTATTTACTGCAGTGAGAGAGGCGAGGTTAAGACCTCCCGCCTCAACCAGCTTACAAATTTGATCTCATGCTACCAAATGATATTTGCGCTTGTCTCTCTCATGCCATAGGAAGTTACATTGGAGGCGGGAAAGGGTCAAAGCAATGGAACGAGGGAGCATAAAGGTGGAAAGGAAATAGGTTGGGAGGCTACGAAGAGTACTCCTGATATGGGTCAGCTTCCCACCTTTGGAAAAAAGACAGGACTTCCACCCAGCTAGACGCGCAGAGAACCTTTCGATAACCGGGGCCCAAACCGCTTTGGAGTTGAACGGGGCCCCCAAAGGTAGACCTAGGAAAGTAGATGGGAGGGTCCTGTGCTGACACCCAAACACACTGGCCAAAAGGGCAATCTGGGGCACAACACCCACTGGTAAAATCTCACTTTTGCTCAAATTGACTCGGAGGCCAGACACTGCCTCAAAGCACCTTAACAGGCACCGAAGGTGGATAAGCTGCAACACTGAGGCACCACAGAACACTAATGTATCATTGGCAAATTGTAGATGCGAGATACTAAGATGCGCCCTCCCCACAGAGAAGCTGGTAAACGCCTGCCCATTTGCTCTGACCAATATACGACTCAGGGCTTCAGAGACAATAATGAATAGAGCAGGAGACAGCGGGTCGCCCTACCTGAGCCCCTTGGAGCTACGGAAGTACCCTTTTGAGCTACCATTGAGGAGGATTGAGAACGAAGCTAATGATATGCAAGCTTTAATCTACGACCTCCATTTGGTGCCGAAACCCATTCTACCCAACACATAGAGGAGGAATTCCGAATTGACATTGTCGTATGCCTTTTCCAAATCAACCTTACAAATAAGGCCTGGGACTTTAGACCTCATGCGCTCATCCACACATTCATTAGCGATGAGAACCCCGTCTCAGATCTGACACCCCCGCACGAAGGCGCCCTAATGAGGGGAGATAAGAGACCCCAAAAGCTTCGAATACGGGTGGCCAGCACCTTGGATAGAATTTTTTGTAAGCGCTACTGACCAAGAAATACGGGGTTCTGCTTCTGGTGGCAGCTAATAGGGCGGAACTCTTTCAGTTCCTGGGCCCCAACCCTCTTCAGTGTCAGGGTCACGAAGGTATTGTTGATAGCCCAATCGAACGAGCCTAAGACAAAGAGTTCCTGTAGGACTGCTAGAAAGTCCCCCCCAACAATATCCCAACAGACTTTATAAAATTCAATGGAGAACCCATCCAGGCCCGGAGCTTTATTGCTTGCCAGAGATTGGATGGCATTCAATACCTCCTCTTCCCGAAACGGACGTTCCAATGCCTCACTTTGGGCATGGGATATGGAATCAAAAGGAAGAGCATCTAGTTTTGGACGCCAGGGGACTTTCTCCAAGTACAAATCCTTATAGAAACCGACCACGCTATCCTCAATAGTCTTCGGGTCCGTCCTTCTCACACCATCGATGAAGAGGATATAAGATTTGATTTACGACGGAAATTGGCCATACGGTGGAAGAACTTAGTGTTACGGTCCCCCTCCTTTAACCAACAGATCCTCCACTTTTGTTTCCAACTAATCTCCTCAAGATTCACTGTTCTCAGGTAGTCACTTTTAAGAGATTCGCGGACTCGACTTTCCTCTTCAGAGAGGGGACGAATACTCTCCATGGAGTCAAAAGATTGAATGTTGAGTAGTACCTCAGCTTTATGATCTGTCACGTTCCCAAATACCTCCTTGTTCCATATCTTAAGTTTAGCTTTGAGGGCTTTCAATTTCAAACCGAACCTTGTACTGGGGGGGGCCAGACCACCTGAGATACCCAGACCTCGGATACAAAGGCTTTGAAACCCTCCGACTGGAGCCACATATTTTCAAAACGGAAGGGAGTGGGCCCCCCCGAAACACTCTCTGGAGCCAATAAGATTGGCACATGGTCGGAAGTGGGCCGAGGTAGGGAAAACTGGACAAGATTAGGGAACATGGCCTCCCAATCGACTAAGAGAAGGAACCGATCCAGCCTGCTGGCACGGCGCCCATAAGGCAGCTGAGACCAGGTAAACTGATTAGCATAATCTGATTGATGCTAATCATATGTATATACGGGAATTTTGTGTGGATGAAGATTAGTAATGAAAAAAAGTTCAAATTATGGATGGCTAGAAATGACCAATGCAATTTTCAGGGATACAATGTTTTCTACATGTAGGTCTTATGAATGGAATGGTTCATTTCAACTCATTGGAATTTGCATTACTAAATTTTATATATATATTAATTACATTTCAAGCATTCAGCAACAATGGTTGGAAACTCCCAAGTTGATTCAAAAATCAACTAAGCAAACTCGAATCGGAACGAAAAAAAATCACAATATACGCAACATAGTCTTGTATTATAACTCACTAACTAAATGTTACTTGGTTGCCTTCGAGCAAATCAAATGCAGCTGAATCAAACATGCAATATATTCCAATGTGCGAAGATTCAGCTTGGACTCGATTTTCCTCCCCAAAAATACTTAATTTTAAATTATGCAATGAATATGATTATTCTGCTAAATACATGACATTGTAAGAGAGAGAGAGAGAGATCTAAAACAGGTTACAAGTATCTAATGTAGGACCAAAAAAAACTGTTTTGATCTGATGATTTTGGGTCTCAAACAAATGGGTTTGAAAGAAATTTTATGATTAACAGTTCTTCGTCTGTGTAACCACGCAATCTAAGAGAGCAACAAATCCATTAATGGCTACCAAATGAAAACACAAACAGAATCAAAAGAAAACAATACCTTCATCGCAGAATCAGGTCGGCTCGATCGTCAGAGACACTCTGGCCGAATCGTCGTTTCGAAGACCTTCCGCTGGGAGATTCGACAGTGAAGGGTTTTACTTTTAGCTGGTGTGAGTGAGTCTGAGAGGAAACAAAAAGGGAGTTTTGTATAAGCCCTTGTTTTTAAGCTATTTGTAAAATTCCCTTACCTTTTGTGATTTTGTATTATGCCCTCATGATTCTCAAACTTTTTGCAATACCCCCCCCCCCCCCCCCCCCCCCTCGCGGTAACTTCCATCCAAAGAAACCCTAGGGGTGTAGCCTAGTGGTTGAAGGAAGAACAGTAAATCCAGAGGCCGCGTGATTGAATCTAGGCTCCCCTCAATATCAGATGTATGGGTTGGGGATTTACTTATGCATCACATGCGACTAATCTGAGTTTAAGCCCAAGATATCACGTTTACCCAAAAAAAAAAAAACTTTCATCCAAACATATAAGTAGATTTATTTAATTAATTAACAATAGTTCAATACCATCCTAGTACACTCACTTTATGAGTGGTCATGGCGTTTGTACAAAAAAAGGTGTTTTTTTCTTTATGAAAAACAGTAACACGTATCTTCTTCAAAGAAAGTGAATTTAAAAGAAAATAGAACCAGTGTTACTCTATTTCCAATTGTTAAATGAAATTTTACCTCTATTGACAATGTGTTAGTTGGGTTCCCTTCTCGTCTAAACTTACAATTAATTTTAACTTAACAAGTAAATAATAGTTTATTAAAAATATAATTGTATCAAAATTTCAATAAATTTTAATAAATATATCAATAGCCCAATCTTGATCCATTTTATAATCGAGTTGAGAAATCAAATCAAACCTATTACATGAACCCAAAAGCTCAAACCAAGCCTCAATGATTGTGTTGGCTTTGAATTGATAAAAACACCCTCAACTTGAATTTGATCCATGGACAGATAAGTAGACAAATCCAAACACAATCCAATTAAAAAGAAATAGATATATAAATGATTATATTTTACTATAATAGCTTTTAAATTATAATGGGAGAGGCGGGCATAGCTTGAATTTTCTAAAATTTCTAAACTGCCCTTATATAAAACAAAACTTTAATGTAATATTTTACTTCAATTTCCAAACTACCCTCATCTATCTATTTAAAGAATAGAATCATAGTCAATCGTGATTGAACTCGGGGAGAGTTCAATCGCACCCGTGGGTTAACACGTGTCCTTTTTAACTCCTATTAACCGTGTTAACTCCTTCCCCTCGCTCTCACATGCATCAGACGTACCACCTGCTAGTTTTACTATAATAGCTTTTAAATGTATATAATTACATATATTATTAATAAATTAATTAAATATTATGAGTCAATGGGACACAAGGAGTCAATCGGGCCGACTTGGGGCTTCAAAGCCTCTTTTTAAATGTGTCAGGCTCGGGTCGGACCTACTCAAAAATTACCAAAATTAAAACACGTGCCCGGCCCATTACCACCTCTAAACCCAACTCAAACCCTCCGCTTGTCCAAATCGTTAACCCGAACTCGTGAATAGTTGGGTAAGGGGTTAGGCGAGAATTGCTACTCTACCCGAACCAAATTACACAAGGAACCAACCAACCTATCCAACCATTTTGAAACGAGTTATTAACTACGAAAGTAGATTAAAATATAAATAATTTAATTATTTTATGATAATGTAATCTCAAATGGATAAGCTAGTGTTTCGGGTTGAAAGTGCCTTATAGGATCGGGAATGGGTTTACTTAAACCCTTACTAGATCCCGAACTCGCCCCCCAACCCTTTTATCAATCATGTGTAATATGCACATATTCAATCGTATAATAGTAACATATTTATGACCAAGACCACGCTTCTTGAGGCGGAGGTCTTGAGTTTGAGTCCCTTCCCTTGTTGGCTACCTTTTGGGATTTATCCCAACTTAACCAATTGTGTGGTATAAGAGGATCTGCACAACCCAAGGGATTTAGTCAAGTGCTCTAAAAGGCCCACATACCCTCATTCCAAAACAAAAAAAACATTTATGACCGCGTATAATGATGGTTAAAAATTAAAATTGCACTTTATAAAGTACAAATATAGAGAGATTATTTGAATCTGATTACAAATCCAATTGATCATTAATCCGATTCTGTAGAGTTTGAATCCGATTTATTTTTAAAGATCCATATCCTATCCAAACCCAGGCCGATTAATGTTGCTTTTTTTAATTAAAAAAAACTATATTTTAACAGTATAAAAATCTAAAAGGACCTTATTTAACTCAAATTAATGTTATTTTAAAAAAAAATTAATACCTTATGGATAGAAAAATCTATGTAATATATGTAAAAATATATATATTTTAATTGGATCTGATTTTAATAGGATCAGATCACCCTATATCCAAACCCAATTAGATTATAATCGGATTCCACCTTTGTGATCCATATCAGATCAGATCCAGCAGATCATTAATAGCGTCCAAAATCTGGCTAATCGGATCCGATCCGGATCCATTGACAGCCCTATCACTGGTATGTTAGCAACCCATGGGATAAAGATCTAGTCAGGACCAACTCAACTCACTAAGCATCATGTTGCAAGAATTTGTGGGTGGAGGATTGGCCACCCTCATAAAGAAACTGACTCAGGTGCACTGTGAAGTAGTCCACCGGGTCAATATTATGTCACCAGCAAGGGCTCCCTTTAAATTGAACTCAAGATTCCCCAAAAAAGAGATGATGTAAACTGGCGAACATTCAATAGTTCAAAACCTTTCATTCATGGCTCATCAAGCCCAAATCCTGTTACATGAGCTCCAAGGCAAGAAAAGGGAGGTGCACTGAAGTAGCCACCAGTGTGGAAATGTCCCTTTTAACCTGGGCATCCATAGACCTTCCATGCATGTATGTTGCTCCTGTTCATTCACACACACACACACAAAAGGATAGTATTTGGTCCACCACCAACCCAAATGGTTTATTATTTCCGAGTGATACACCTGCAAAACTAAAAGCAGGACGGCTTTGTGTAGGATCTCATAAAAGGATCCTATACAAAGTTCCAAACTGGAAGAGCAAAGTCTTTCACTGTCATATAAAAGACTGAATTTCAAAAGTATTCATCAAACTTAAAACCCTGCATTCTCCCAAATGTATTATCTGTCACTTATAGAAACCGATATTGGGTCGCAAAATAGCTTCAGGGTGACCCCATGAGTAGACCAACACACATATAATCTCAATTTCATAAAGCATCACGGCAACCAGTTCAGTTATAGGTTATAGAAATGGTATATCTGACCAGATAGTGACAAACCTTTATGCATCTTGCTTAGAGTTTCTGGATAACAACAGAATTGGCGAGCCCCGCCTGCTCTATTGTCTGGGTCCCATCAGTGAGTTTCTTAGGAGGGAACCCCACTGTCTGTAGCTGATAAGTTCGTGCCTCTCCAGGCCTCGATGCATCAATAAAGGCACGTATGTCACTAATCGTATGGTGGTAGTTGAAGCGTGCAACCATGCGTGTGCCATCAGCCAACCTGAGCTGAATCGAGGTTGATGGTAATGTCTCATCCACAAACAGGCCCAAGGACGGAGATGAAGCAGTGGTGAGAGGAGTGGCAGCAACAGTTGGCTCAAGGGCAGCCGGGGTGATGGTGCTGCTACCTAAAGTTCTTCCCACGCCCTGAAATGGAATATGGGGCTTCTCCATTTCCTGCATCAAAATAAGAGCGAATAATAATGAAACGTGGCAGACGAACTTGGAGAACAGAAGTGGAAGAAGTTACAGGGTGAGAAATGGACATACAGGGCATTTTTCATCCCTCCTTATGAGATTAACATGAACTGAAGACTTTCTATCTGCTGGCTCGAGCTCTTTTGGACACTCAGACTTCCTGATGCTCTGCATTGTAAGAAGGAACCAGTAAATACGAATAGAAACACATCACTAACATGCGTGTTATTCATTGCCAGACAGCGAACAGGAAGTGCGGAAAGAAGTGGAAAAATGAAGACAAAGATTCCATCTTAATGGAACTTTCTTCCTTACGCTAAAATTAAATCAGGTTAATTGGATCATCTTCAGAAGTTAAATGAAGTTTTTTGGGCCTCACCTTAGGGTATAGCAACATTACACCCTTTGAAAGAGTTGGGTTGGGTGGATTGGAAAATGTGTATTGACAATTTGTTATGAATACAGAACCATTTTATTGACTCATCCGGGATGCCAAAAAAAAGAAGTAAAACCAGCATTAATTGCCTAATGCAGATTTTACAGTACAAATGATCTGTTGTGAAAGCATGATGAACAAAACCATTATTGCACCTCTGGCAAAGTATTTCCTTTCATATTACCTCCAAGAAGGATGCATTTTCAGGATCATCCAACCTCCTCAAGGGACCTTCATTTACTGTGAACCCATTACTCCAAAAAACGATGTTGTGAATGACTGCCTCAGGCTGCTGAGGAGCAGACGGTACTGTATCTCCAGACAGTAGTCTCCCAGTTCCAGTAAAGCTTCTTGAGCTTGAAGACGGACGAAGGTGATCAGGTGGTCCTTCCACAGCTCCCAACTGCCTAGCTTGGTTAAAAATTGCATCAACGTCATTACCTTTAGAAGGATCTTGGACAATCATCCCACTGCAAATATTGACATTAATATTGTTAGCTAGTTATTCATCTAAAATTTGCAAATAGTGCTCAAATTTTGAATTGTGTGACACTACTTCCAGCATCAACAGAACACAGATGAGTTATTCATCAACAAGAACTTCAAATCAAGATGAGATGCTCAATGTTTGTTCAGAATTTCTCCAATATATGGTTTAACCCTTTTTTTTTTTTAATCGGTAATCAGAGAGAAAATATATATAAAGAGGCAAAACTGATACAAGAGCGCATTCAAAAATAGGTGAACAGAAGCAAATGAGAAACTAGCATACACCCAGAAAAGCATAGTAGGACTTTTATGCAATAATGAATTGTGGGAAGAGAATCATAGAGATCTATACTAATACTATATGCCGGTTGGTGCCACGTGGCATGCCTCAAATATCTCGATTCTCCCTTCAGGTTGATGACAAGTCTCTGCTGACATGACAAACTCCCCTTAATTGCTCCAATCAAATGACGCCATATCATTACTTAACAAACCACTATCCATTATTTCATTTAATTGTACCACTACTCCATCACCTTCTAATTATTATTTTCTTAATTAATGACATACAACACATTATGGTCCATTAATAATTTGTCCACCCCTACTAATTATTAAACCGTCTCTTTACATCCCTCCAATTCTCCTCCTCTCTCCACTTACACTTTCTTTCTTCTAAAATAGAGTTTTAACTCCATAACAGTAATTACTAGAAGGCAAACCGTTATTCCTTTGAGTTTGAGTTAAACGTATACTACCATTTGAGTTACATTGGGGCGATTGCAATTGCACAGACTTTGAACTTAAACAAAAAATTGAATACAATAAATTATACTTAATACAAAAAATTGAATATAATAAATTCTCTTATACAAAGAGTCTCTTCTCAAACGTTACAACAAGTCTACCATATGATGATTCATTTACTTTTATCTATCCTCTCTCTCCTAATATCCTCTTCGAATCCTATAATAAAAGCGTTTTTCCCACCCCACCTCTCCATCTCTATATTTCTTCATTGATATATATTACATCATACGATCATTCCTCTCCATCCACAAACAATACCCCCCACCTTCTCTCTCTTTTCTTTCTATTGCATCTCAATGACCAAAGTGAATTAGTTTTTGATTTCTGATGTTCCCATCTTCAGTACGAGATCTTCAGTTTGAAATGAAGGAGGAAGATGGAGGCCAGAGATTACAGATTTCATAAGACTGATCTGTAATTCCTCATTGGAAGGAATGTTGGATTCCTCAATGTTGGGAAATATGTGGACCGTGCGATAGACTCTAATCTATATCTCTGGCAAGCTTGAGTATCTTGCAGTAGTGGTTCATGAGAAAACAGGTTTTCTTCGCTGTCTTAAATCTTCTTATTATAACATATTCTGATAGAAGGGGTTTTGATATTATTTCAGGTTCTTTAGCTTTTCCTCATACTTAATTACCTTACAATAAGGATTGGCAATGAAATCAATTTTGTTTTGTTGAATTTATTGAATATATCTATTTTATGTTATCATAAAAAATAAAATAAAATAATACATGGCTTGTAGATTTTATTCCATGTTCATAAGCTTGGTGGAAATGCAGCTATAGGCACCAAGAAAGTGTGTCGAGACACTAATTGCATATGAACTTCTTTGACTATATGGAAATTTTGGATGTGTTAATACAAAGTATTATGATTATTCTTACAATATGTTTGACATGAATTGATGAATTATCTCAAGTGACTCATTATTAATAAGTTAACATTGCCCCCTTACTGCGGGCATGCTATTGGACCTATTGGTCAACTTAATAAATAAAAGAAATTAAGCCTCGCTATATATAGTTTTTTTTTTTTTTTTGCCCTTTTAATGTTTTTTTGCAACCCGTGCATCGCACGGGGTTTTTGCTAGTTATTATATAAATGTATTCATTTCAAATTTAACATCCACCAGGCGAAGGATACTTAAATTTGGGAAATTAGTAAGTCTTCCAACACGTCGAGGTGTGGCTCAAGCCAAAGTGCGAGTGGGTCTGCTAATTCCTCATCCTCCAATCCTCCCCATAAGATATTCTTGGTAGCTGGTCAAACGTATGGAAACAACTGGATCATTGGTCATGACCTAAAAGATATTTTAGAGGCTCATAAAGGTCAGTAGGGAATAACTAATGACACCAAAATATGCGGTCAATGCAGCCAGAACCACACGTAATCCAAGTTGATCTGCAAGGTTTTTTAAAGCCACCTTTTTTTTTTCCTGATTCAATTGGATGTTCCTATTTTTTGACAAAAGCGACTCAATGTCAATCAATGATTAAAAACACGGTTTCAGATGATGTATCGGTCCCAACCGAAACCCATATGTATCGGTTTCGGGTATCGGTATCGGTTTCGAAAAATGCATATAATTTTTTCTTTTAAAAAAAGTCAGTTTAAATTTTTCAAAAAAATCAAATGAGTTGTAGGAACTAAATTTACCAAGTATATAATCATGGGAAGCAACTCAAAGACAAAGTAGCAAAAACAATTCCAATTCTACAATGAATTAAAAGATTTATAACTAATAAACAATACGTATCGCCTGTTTCGTATCAGTATAAATATGATAGGGGCTATTGGTACCTATACATATCACCCGTTGCGTATCAGTTTTGGCGATTTTTATTTTCATGATGTCAAGAACACCTGAACATAGTGACATAGTTGTGGTTCGGGAATAATTCGGTAGGGGTTAAAAGCTCGAAAAAATTCAGGAAAAATAATTCAGTAGTTTACTTACAAACTAAATGAATTATTCGTGAATAATTAGACACAACTAAAATATGCGAATTTTTCAAAAATTCGCATATTTTATTTCTTGGCACCTGAACATCAACATGTTGGAGTAAATACTTAGTGTCAAATTGTTTGTATGATCTATTACAATAGACCAATGGAGTAGATCCTAATGTTGCTGCTCTTATAGACTACAAAGGGTGCTATGAAATAACTAAATAGTAAGGTGAAGTCCTTTGTCTCAAGCTTTTATTTTTTATTTAGTATGAAAAAGAAATTTTTTTTATCAATATTATGAAAGAGAATTAACATAGAGATTATAGAATTCTCATGCACACTGAATTTATATGTCCAACAAGTCTGTCCAAAAGATAGCTTGATTATTGGTGTTGCATAGACTATTATTAAACAAATGATCTGAACCCATCAAGAAAATTTTTGAGGAGGAGATTTTATTTTCGGTGCTATGATACTTTAGTTTCCTCTCTCTCTCTGCTCCCTTCTTTCGCTTTTTGTTGTTAGTTTATTATCGGCTCATTCTCTTTGTGAACCTTTGTAGCTTCTTCGTTTGACCATCTTTGGCTCTTCTTTCTAATATATTTATCTTTACCAATAAAAAAAATAATCTCAGCCGCAGATAAATTGAGACGCAGTCTAACGCATCACGAACAGCTCGATTTTTCTGCTGATGACAATAATCCACAAAAGTAATCACCTCTCCACCTCAAGAGCCCCCCTAAAGAATATTCTAGATCTACTGTTTTAGCCATTATGGAGTTCTTAGAGATCAATGGACTTGGGAACTTCAACAAAGTCAAATGTGGCAGCAACCAATCCCTATTGTAAAAGTATTATAGATATGTTGACGCGTGATCTACTATGTAAATCCGATGGCTTCATCTAGATCCATTATTATGACATTATCACAATGGAGGTTAATACACTAAACGTGGAAAATGCTCTAATGGAATTCGTACTCTCGTTTTCAAATGAAAATTGGTAATGTTTTAGGAGTTCCCCCCCCCCCCCCCCCGGTCTCAGCCTTTTGAGTTGTGGAGAGCTTGTTAAAGTTATATAGCTGCTTACACTCTTTACTTTTTATTTTCTTTTCCAGTGATACATTCTATATGTTCTTAAATAGTTTTAAAAATTCCTTTAATTTTTTGATTGTTTTCATTGCTAAAATTTTCTTTGAATTTTTATCCCAAGTCGTTGAAGAAATCAACCCTCTTGAATCCTATTTAAATGAAACAATGTCCAGACCAAAGTTTAGATGGTCCAAAATAGAGAGGTAACTTTAACAGAAGAAAATATCTTGGATCTCCTTTAATTCTGCTACTAAAAAATGGGTCATTAACATTTAATATTAATTAGTTATAAGTATCTTAACCTTCTTCTTCTTTGTCAGTTCCTTATCACCGTTCCCAACTATTTTGGGTAGGCACACACAAATCCTACTATGGGTGATATAATTCCTTCTTAATAGTCCACAAATACTGCTATTAGTCGATTTATCCTCAAAATGTAATTAGAAGAAAGTTAACAACACATAACACCAATAAGTTGCACATGTCATAAGAGAAATGCTACGAGACATGGGCTTGCGCCAGATATGGCTGAGCAAAAGCCAGTCTATGTGTATGGTGTAGACCCTTAGGTCCCATACACATTCCCAATGCATCATTAGGGCATCCCTAGGATTTTGGGGGATGTGTATGGCACCTAGGCTCCGCGCCATATACACAGATTGGGCTTGCGTGGCCCTAATTGGCACAGGCTGGTCCTTTGTAGCAATTTTGCCACATCATAATGGGATATAATTTCCTAAATAACGCTTTACAAACCCTCGTACGGTTAGTTGATGGGCTTTGCTAGCAGGACTGAGTGGGCGATTCTAAGCTTGGACCTCACCTTAAAATGATCTGTGTTTTTCTCAAGTAGTAAGCATCGTGCTATTCATAAGCTGTGTGCTATTTTATACACAGCTTATAAAAGGTTACGGTTTAGACATTATATATGCAGTTTAGAATATAGCACATTGCTTGCTATTTCAAAACCCTAAATTTTCTTCCACCAACGCAAATTGTTTTAAGCCTATGTCTCAGCCCTAGGACAGCAAGTGCAGCCCTAGAATATTTATTATTAGTCAATTACTTGGAAATTATTATTGGGAATAATTTATGGAGGGCTTGTAAATCAAAAAACCCAACGACGGTGACGACCTTATAAAACTGTAAAAGAAAATTTTAGATTAGCAGCCACTGTAAGCAATGTGCCTGAATAATATTCTCAACAAATCCAAGACTATCCACAAAATTAGTTTAAATTACTTGATCTTGGTTCAATTTTTGGAAAAATGATGGAGAGATGCCCCCAAACAGCACACTATGAGCCACTCGACAATCCCAAACCCTAGTCCCTAGCGCCAAGTTCTACAATAATTACTATATATGTAGCGTAAAAATCAACTCACCACAATTCAGCAAGATAAGATCGTTCAAAAAAACAGATGCTGACCAATATTTTCACCAAAATAAAGATCAAAGAGACCGATAAGCCCAAGAACAAACCACATGGCTTGCGGCATTGAGAATCGAAACATCTCTAGGGTATCTAACAAAATCATCTCATATTCTGAAGAGCATTCAAACCCCCAAGAAATGAAAAATGGCGTCGTCCGTACCTCTTCTCGCCGCCGGTGTAGTACTCCTGCGGACCATCGGAGTCGCTGTCGGAGCCAGGATCAGAAGGACGGTTCAGATCAGAAAGCGTGCGAATACCTCCGGGGCGGCTGCCGGAGGGCTTTGAGGGCTTCTTGTCTCGGGAAGCCATGGCTGCCGTTGATGGAAAATCGGACGGAATCAACGGAGAGGGAGACGGAGACGGAGACGGAGACGGAGACGGAGGAGAAGGATCGTTGACGGAGGTGTTGTTTTCCAAGAAAGTAGAAACGGCGGAATCGAGGTCCCAGTTATGGCTCTCTAAGAAGAAAAGAGCTTCTTCTCTTGAAGACGAAGCGATCTCACAAAACGTTTCAACCAGGTTTCTGTTGTGCGTCTCATCTTGCTTCTCCATTCTATTAGAATTTAGAATCCTCTTACCTTACCCCTCTCTCTTCTTCTCTTCGGCTCTTTTTATAATTCGCTGCTACGAACGAATATTAGATTATAGAATATAGATTATAGATTAGCAGCAGCTGGCCTTGTTTTTCATCTTTTCTCGCCACTAACACGCCACCACCATTTGTTATCTGGGGAATACTTTGCTCTTTTTGCACTCCTCTGATTTGGGGCAATTTTTTTTCCCTGTTTTTTTTGGGGCTCATTACAAAATTATTAATTTATTATCTTCTTGCGTCTAAGTTGTTGGATGGGTTGAGCCTTCTTTACTTTTCGGTTTAGATTGAGCTAGAATTTAGGCCCAAAGTAAATTTTGAGTCGAACTTAGGCTATCATTAGCACAGCCCCAATTCAACCCACCCGAACTAATAATCTATATTATAATACAAAGAAATAAGTATCACCTAACCCTCTTTCTTTGCTCTCCAATCTTCAATTTCATGAATCTTATGAGTTCTATTTTAGAGATGTCACATTGCACCATTTTTCTAATCTCAACAGTTAACTCTTTCTCTCTCTCTCACTCTCACGTCTTTCTCTCAATTCAAAAATGATTGGAGAGATTTTAAAGAATTGTTCCCTTCACGACTCTATCTTTAATCTCAACTGTTAACTCTCTCTCTCACGTCTCCCTCACAAATCAAAAATCAATTTAGGGATTTTAAGAGACTGTGATAAGAATGGTAGAGATAAAAATGATAGATAGAGAATATAGAGAGAGATTTTAAGGGATTGTAATAGGAGGGATAAAGAGACATATAAGAATGATTGAGAGAGAATGTAGAGAGCAATTTTAGGGGATTGTGATAAGAGTGATAGAGAGAATGTGTTATTATTCACATCGGTGCATCACACGGGATATCTGCTAATATATACATATATAGAATAGTATTATAATGAGTCATGTTCATTGAAGCTTGTAATGAGCGGTCCCTAATAATGTGACACATGACAAGTTACTTTGGAATTTGACCATTTGATATCAAGATGGGTTGCACGAGAGACACGTGGCAAAAATTTAGCTCGATTGGACATTTATAGACTGTATGATCGAAGAAGGGAAGATCGGTCATTTCTATATCCTAGGTAGGATCTAGTGAACCCTAAGGGGTTAATGCTGCAAACTAAGGTCTAATCGGATGGTCTAAACAAGTCTGATCAGACTAATTTTTTTGACTCCAATGGACCCAACTTGACATCCAACGGTCAGATCTAAAAACATATGTCACGTATCATCATTCTAAAGGGACACTCACTACAAGCTTCAATGAGTATGGCTCATCTGTATACTTCCCTATATATATATATACTAGCAAAAACCTCATGCATTGAAAGAAAATTAATAAATTAAAAATATGATAAGAAAATTAAAAATTGATAATAAAAAAAGAACAAAACTAAAATAGAAGAAAAATAATGATAGTTTAGGCCCCGTTTGGTTGCATTTCCGTTTTCTGTTTTTAAAAACAAAAATTTGAAAATTTTTACGCAAAACATTTTTGGTAAATATGTTTCTGTTTTTAAAAATTAGTAACAAAATTTTTGAAAATCAAAGTAACAAAAATTTTCTAATACCCCTGTGTGTGTTTTTTTTTTTTTTTTTTTTAAACAAAAAACAAAAATGGAAAACACGGACCACCATCAAAACCACCACTCACAACAACCATCAAACCACCACTCACAACAACCATCACACCACCACAATACTACCACCATCACCACCACCCACCACCTACCTCCACCTCCATCGCCACCCAACACCACCATAATACCACCACCACCACCACCCACCACCACCACCTCCACCGCCACCACCGCCACCACCACCACCACCACAATACAACCACCACCATCCACCACCACCCCACCACCCACCTCCACCTCCACCTCCACCGCCACCATAATACAACCACCACCACCACCCACCTCCACCATCCACCACCCACCTCCACCATAATACTACCACCATCCACCACCACCACCATCACTACTCACCACCCACCACCACCTCCACCGCCACCACAATACAACCACCACCACCACCACCACTACTACTCACCACCCACCACCACCTCCACCCACCGCCACCACAATACAACCAGCACCACCACCATCCACCACCACCATCACCACCACCACAACACCACCACCACTACTCACCACCCACCACCACAATACAACTACTACCACACCACCACCACCATCACTACCACAACCACCACCACACTACACCCACCGCCAACACTGACTACTACCACCACCATGAATTTGAATTATTTAGTCATATTTACCAAACGCGTTTTTTTGTTTTTCTTTTAAAAAAATAAGTAACAGTTAATAATGCCAAATATGTTTCCTACTTAAAAAAATTGAAAACAAAAAGTCATTTCCAATTTTTAAAAACAAAAAACAAAAATAGAAAAATGGAAGTGTATCCAAACGGTCCCTTAGTAATCTTGTGAGATTTTTTTATATGTATCCTATTAAAAATAGTCAATGTAATCATTTAAAAATTCATTATTTTATTGTTATATATGAATTTTTATCTCATTATTACATGACTTCAAGAAAGTAAGTTTGCATCATTATAAAAAAAAATTACCTCATCTCATCTAAAAATTTAATGTGTCAAAATCATTTAAAAGTTTTAGACATAACAATATTTCTTATAAATAAATAAGTTATTTAAATAATTAGTTATTATAAATAAAAGTTTACATATAAGAGAAAATGTTAGTTTCTCCATATTCATCAACCCGAAACAACATTTAATTAAAAAAATTTCTAATAGGACTTACTTTAACACTACCACTGGTTTGCCTAATATAACAAAATATAAAATAAAAATCAAATAGAGATACCATCTCAAGAAACTCAATTTCTTATAGAGTATTTACTAATTAGAGAGTTAATATAATTAAATATAACCGAAGTAAATCTATATATATATATATATATAAAAAGAGAGGTTAAGGGTGTGCCATTATTTTAGGAAATATCTCTTTCTTTCGTTTATTATTTTATTTTATTTACAATTAATTGATAGATGAAAGATTTTAGGGGAAATCACTTGATTATTTAACATCAAGAATAATTTGAATTTCATTTTATTACTTTTAATATCAATGATAGCATGAATCTCATTAATTTCAGTGAGAATAATCTAAGATATTTCAAATCGCTACTGCAAGAGAAAAATAGAAGACCCAAAATAGTGACTAAAATACACTAATACACAGCCAAAGCTCCATGTAGAAACTCATAAGTATAAAGGTAAGTAATGTCTGAACCAGAACCTAACAGCTTCCAATAGCATCAAATTACCCAAAATATAATACCTCTAAATGCACTCATGCCATAATGCACTCAAACTCAAGAACTTCCCAATAGCTGCCGTGAAAACAAATCTCTCAAGATTTCCACTCTAGATACTCTAATGTTTAGGAAAAACCTCCCTAGTGAACCATACTAACTAAAATGCACAACATACCAAATCCTTTACATGTTTGAGAATGAAAGTGTCTTGTGGTTGGTAAATGTTACAATTTTAATAAATTGTAATTAAAGAATAAAAATGTGAAGGGAAGAAAAAAGAGACTCTTAGGCTTCATATTTTTAATAATTTAAATGTTACAACTTAATTAGTTGTAATTAAATAGTACGATTAGAAGAAATAATAATATTTAATGTTACAATTTAATTCATTGTAATTAAAAAATAGAATTTAAGTGGGTGAAGGTGAGCATTTAACACATCACTTAATTAGGAAAGATGAACAATAATTAAAATGATGATGTGGCGACTTCTTATCGGATCAATTAGAAGATATGTGGCATGAATCAGATTAGAGAATAGAGGCCAATGAGATATGCCATGTGGAACCAACCAACATATAGTATTAGTGTATATATATATATTAGCAAACACCCGTGCGATGCACGGGTAGTAACATAGACATGGGAGAAGGAAAAGATTAAAAAAATTAATAATCAATGAGTTCGACAGGTTCAATTGCATTTGCAAAACCCCTTTTAACCTTGGTTAAGAAATTTTAACTTGTAGGGGTTAATTTTTTAAAATATTTTTTCCTGAAAGTAAGGTTAAATTGTTGAACACTAAGGATTAGTGAATATTAACCACAATTAAGGATGATTAAATAGAAGGGACACATGTTGACTTGTGGGTGCAATTGAATTTGGGAGGAATTCAATTGTGGTTGAATATGATCCCAAATTCAATGGGTCACTCTAGAGAAAATTATAAGAGTGGACGCAACCCATACTTGATCTCGAGACCTCCGGGTCTATGGTTCATCTTCCAACCACTGGGTTACACCTTCGGAGGGTAGAACTCATCCATGAATGTTACCTGTTTCTAGGAGATGAACCCCACCCATTTGGTAAAAAACTCTGGCTTCTTTAGAACTCATCCCTAACCCTATGTTTGGTTGCTGAGAAAATAAGTAAAAACATGGAAAAGAAAAGAAAAGAAAATTGGACAAAATACAATCAACAATTGCATTAGAAATCTAAAATTTTCTTTTCTATTCCATGTTTTCACCTGTTTTCTCGGCAACCAAACATAACATAAATGAATGATTTTATTCTTTTTTCTAGGAGATGGACTCCACCTAAATTAAGAGATGCTCTATTGATCAATGTTCCCTGCACATACTGCTATTGTAGTAACTGGATAATTGACTGGTGCATGGTTCAATGGCTGTTTTCTCTCTTGATTACTCCTTTGTTATTTCCTAATCCATACATTGTATGATAAGGCAGTCTAATTTACATAAAACAAAACTATTGAATCAGTCTCTTCTATTCTTTAGCTACAACAGTCTCTTTCTATTATACCCCTAGAGAGAGAGAGAGAGAGGACATAGAACTGTAACACCTAGAAGAAGATATACATAATCCAAACAAAAAAAAAATGGATTCCTCAACCCTATAAGCGAGTTTACAGCTGTTGAGGAGATATTGCGATATCTTGCTCACTTTCTTTCTCCTTTACAGGGATGACAGGAACAGGGGAAGAACATCCTTGAAACCATCAATGGCACCTCCATCCGAAGCTGGATGAGATTTCAATCTAGCTCTGCAAATACTCATTTCCCTTTGTCCTCCGCTAGCAAAGAGGATTACAGGCAATCTAATACAGTTCAGCAGGATATTTCTAAGAAAAATAATTAAAATTACAAAAAAAAGATAGATAGCAAACCTTTCTCTGTTGAAGGCAAAAAGAAATCCACGTTTTTGCTTAGAAAGAACAAATCTACCAAAGAACAAAGGGAATGCATGAATGAAAGCAAGAATTCCACAATCTCCATATTTGTAGCCTGGGTTTAAGCCTGCTATGCTAAGTAGAAACTTTGCTCCCTCTGTAATTTCTGTTTGAGATAGCAAACACCTGCGGGATTCTCCTAAACACAAACTGAATAGCATCTTCTAAAAATCCCCAAAACTCCTAAAGAGCCGCAATTTAAGTTTTCGTTTGTAGCATCACCCTGATCATGAGCAACATATCATGGGACAATGTCTTTGATCGATTATTTATAGAATATTGGGTTGTGGACAATATTTTTAATAGATAAATAATGAGGGAGGAAAGTGGAGAGGCAAAACTGTTTCAAACTTTGTTTTAAAAGATATTGAGGAAGGAAAATTAGGAAATGTAAAAGGCAAAGCCGTTTAAATTAGAAAGACACACCCGCTCCTTTGAAGATGCTACCTCACCTCAAAGAAGGTAACGGCAGAAGTTAATGATGAGAGAGAATTAAAGAAGCCTTAGATGGATTATGAAAACGTGTGAGGGGAGGATTAATGAGAGAATTATGGAAGGTGGTAAAAATTGTGGGTCCCACTCATTCTTTTAATGTGATGATGTGGCCTCACAAATGAAGAGGAAGCTTAGGTGGCTTAACAAAAAAAATAACATGCTTAGGTGGCATAAGGAGGAAGGTTTTCACTCTAGCATATAGGAGTAGTATAGATATATATATTTGCAAATGCACAGGGTATTGAAAGAAAATGAATAAACGAATAATATGATGAGAAAATTAAAAATTAAAAGTAAAAAAAAAATTAAAAGAAAATAAAAGAAAAATGATGATAGTTTAATCATCTCCTGTGAGATTTTTTTATATGTATCCTATTAAAAGTATCTAATTTAATCATTTAAAAATTCATAATTTTTTTGTTATATATAAAATTTTATCTTATTTTTTTATATAACTTCAAGAAAGTAAGTTTGCATAATTATAAAAAAAATTTATCTCATCTCATCTAAAAATTTAATGTGTCAAAATTATTTAAATTTTTTAGAGATGATGATATTTATTGTAAATAAATAAGTTATTTAAATAATTCTATTTAAATAATTAGTTATTAAAAATAAAAAATTTACATAAAAGATAAAATGTTAATCTCTTCCTATTCTTCAACCCGAAATAATATCTAATTACATTTTTTCTAGTAGGACTCACTTTATTACTACCATTGATTTGCATAATATAACAGAATACAAAATAAAAATCAAATAGAGATATCATGTTAAGAAACTCAATTTCTTATAAAGTATTTACTAATTAGAGAGTTAATATAATTAATTACAACCTAAGTAAATCAATATAATTCATATATATTTATATTTATTTATACATAAGGAGAGCTTTAGGATAGACTATTACTTTAGGAAAGATCTCTTTCCTTTATTTATTATTGTTAATTTTTTTTTCTTACAATTAATTGAGAAATGAAGAACGTTAGATGAAACCACTTTAATACTTTAACACCAATGAATATCAAGAATAATTTGAATTTTATTTTTTACTCCTAATATCAATGATAGCGTGAATCTCATTAATTTCAGTGAGAATAATCTATACTATTTCAAATCGCTACTGCAAGAGCAAAATAGAAGACCCAAAATAGTGTCTAAAATGCATTAATACTCTGTCAAGGCTCCATGTAGAGACACATAAGTATAATGGTAAGTAATGCCAGAACCAGAACCTAACAACTTCTAATAGTATCGAATTACCTAAAATATAGTGTTGGGAATAGAAGAAGAAGAAGAAAGATGATGAAGGGGTTGGATGCCGTGAGACTAGTGATTGCCGGAATGATGGTTTTCTCCACGACCATGCATTATGGCTATTGATTACCCATATCAAGATCAGTATAGATCCGGTCTATATATAGACTCATTCATAACAGTGGGATGTCCCTATTCATTCCGGAGAAACGCCCCTCCATCAATGTGATGATAGTTACAAGAAGGAGCATTCAAGTGGAATGTTACTTTGGCTTTATGGCCATAATGTTTCCTACATCTCCCACTTGGCCATAAGAGCCAAACAACTCCCACTTGGCCATGTGGGTCGTTACATATCATAAAACTCTTCTCAACTAAAGAAGTTAATCATTATGAATTGTTAAGCCATGAGGTTCTCACAACATCGTTATATATGCCCTTCATGCTATAATGATGAGGTTTTCCCGATGTACATGGATATGTCCATCATGCTCCAATCATGAGGTTTTCTCGATGTACATGGATATGTCCGTCATGTTCCAATGATGAGGTTTTCCCAATATATACAGATATGTCCTTCATGCTATAATCATGAGGTTTTCCCAATGTACACGGATGTACCTGTCATAATAAAATCTCAAATTCAAATAATACCCAAATATACTTATGTATCTTATAAAATTTACTCTCACTAATCAATGGATGTACCATTTTGAACATACACACCTTCATGACATTTTACACACTTTCTATGGGTTACCCACTCATGATAAAATAATGTGTAAAATAAATATACAGATATTCAAATATATATCATATGTCATAAGGTTTTACATACATTTATCAGTGGATTTCCCATTATGAACATATATATCATCATGAAGTTTTACATGCCTTTGCGGTTATGCCTCTCATGATAAGTGTCTTGGAATTCACCGACTTAGGCATCCTTAAGTCCTATAAAGCCAATAAACTTTAAAATAATTCCACACTTTATCCTTATTAAAGAATTTCTCAATTTTATCAGTTTAATGTAAATAATTTACATTTACATCAACAATATCTTAAATGTAATTTACATATATGCCTCTGGAGCTATTAACTCCATTTAAAATCCAATCTCATAGAAATTTGATGATTATCACAAAACAAGTGAACTATCCCATCGATTTTACCAATCTTTATATTTTCTATGAAGTATTTTATTCAAACAGTATTAAAATGAGACAATATTAAAGCTATAAACCAAGTTTTATATGAGTACAAAGACATTACATATTTGTTTCTTACTTTACCAAGAAATAACAAACTCCTCCAAAGAGGAAAACAAAACCTGAGGTGGATTTTCATCGTCCTTACCCTCAACAAAATTAGCATCCTTATCCATGAATTTTAAGTTCAGTAGTTTGAAATACAGTTTAAGATGCTTTCTTATTGATAGCAACACATGATTCCTTGTACCACTTGTTAATAAAATATCACAATTCACATACATCATGCTTCCATAATTTTGACAAGTTCTAAAGTTTCTCAACGAAATACATGTGATTTACCATCACGTTTACCTTTTCAATATAGTCTATTATTATTTATATCAAAGGTTTCATCCTATATTTCAACATGAGATTATTATCATATATATTCCTCCATCAAGTTTATCACACTTGAATTCAATAGCCACAATGATTTAGTCCTGGAGTTCTACATTATATGCTCCCACTATTCTATACATGCTTATGTTGAAAGTTCATTAGCTTACAAGCTAATCTTACCTGTTAATTATCAAATAACATGGATTTAAAGCTAAGATTGCTAGCCTTTTTAACCAATGTCATTAACTATGTTATTTGTACACTTGTGTCCAACTCTTTATTTCAAATGTACTCTATCTAGCCATAAAAATCTTATATGACTACTAACTAACATAGCATGCAATATGTATCACAAATAATTAACAGATAATATAAATAGTGAGTTTAAGAAATTTGACTGTTCATTTGTAGTGTTACCCATGCGTATGTCCAACATTGATTTTCTGAACCGCAACTGATCTCTTTAGTGTGTTCCCCGCATCTCTAGAGCATGCTGGTTTAAATGGATCCAAAATCGGATTTATAACCAATTCGATATCACAAAAACTGTGCATATAATACACTTTACTTTTGTGTAGGTTTTACACCATATCCGATCTCACACGCACAACACATTGACGCAACTTTTTTTTTTAGGCTGGCCTGACTTGATTAGTTTGTGTATGACTCCATAACTTAAAAGCACTTGCTAAGCATGTCATACCAAAAGCTCATGCACTCCACTAACTGTGTGTATACCCAACATGGAAGGTAAACGGTCCCAATACCACCACTGACAATAATGTCTCGGGATCACCGCACCTCATCCGGCTAGAGGAGAACACCACCACCACCGACGATCTCATGAAAACAGGTCAATACCCACTTGCTGGATTACATTTGGCACTCTTATCTGCCATTTTAAATTAGTGCAATGCTCCAAAGGAAATAAAACATGGGAGAAGGCTTCATTGATCCACTAACAAAAGTGCTTCTGATCTCAGTCAAAGGCCCACCATATCAACAAAAAAACTGATCAATCTCTCCCATGAATAAAGTGGCATGTGGCTCGGCTCTGATTCCGTAGTTAAACACTTAAAGCTTTTAAATTTGACTAAGCATGTCACTCACACCAAGCACAAAGCTCATACACTTAAGTGTATAAGCCTAACACCATATAAAGTTCTTTACCCTTCTTTTTTCAACAGAATAGCAACACGTGTTGTGCTAAATAAATACTTTCCTTTAGGAGCTTTCTCAAGTCCTTACCTTGAAAGATTTTCTTCATCCTTACCTTTTGATTTTCTTTAGCCTTTCCTTTTGGGTCTTTTAAACTCTTCGATCTGTTACGCTTCCACAAACAGAAGACCCTCGTCACCATTCAACACCTCAAACGAAAATTACAGGGCATCATACCACATAGTCTTGGATTCATACGATACCCTCTGACACAATGCTTATCCAGAATCCAGGACCCATGAACAACCATAACTTCTTTTATGGAACACCACATATCATAGCATAAAACTCACCGTGTTATCTTATGGTGAGAATCATTATATCAAACCACTAAGAAATATCATCATACTACCTTTTGGAAATCTTCTCCAACAAGGCAAGTTACTTTACTCTCTTTGGAAAAGTAAAGATTTTCAAACAAGATCTCTTCTCCAACACGGTAAGAAAAACACATAATGAAGGGTTTTGATATATCAGCATCCGCAACACACCGAGATGAGAACTTTGAGCATTCAGGACTATAGTGAACATTGCAGAGCTCTAAATCGTATGTGAGAACCGGATTGATTCGTCACCAACTTCGACAACAACGAAGTTTAGTTCTTCATCCTCTCTTTAACCTTGCTCTAATACCACTGTTGGGAATAAAAGAAGAAGAAGAAAGATGATGAAGGGGTTGGATGCCATGAGACTGGTGATTGCCGGAATGATGGTTTTCTCCACGACCATGCATTAGGGCTATTGATTACCCATACCAAGATCAATATAGATTCGGTAGACTCATTCATAATGGTGGGATGTCCTTATTCATTCCGGAGAAATGCCCCTCCATCAATGTGGTGATAGTCACAAGAAGGAGCATTCAAGTGGAATGTTACTTTGGTTTTATGGCCATAACGTTTCCTACATATAGTATCTGAAAATGCACTCATGTCATAATGCACTCAGACTTAAGAACTTCCTAATAGCTGCCCTGAAAACAAATTTCTTAAGATTTCTACTCTAGATGCTCCAATGTTTAGGAAAAACCTCCCTAATGAATCTAAAGAAATGTACTTAAAAGTATACGTAAATCCTAGGAGAAATTAAAGAATTAAAAATCTTAAATTACAAAACTCATTTAATTCACTTGATTTAGTGAATTTATAAAGATAAATTGCACTAAATCAAAGAAAAACAAAAAATAGCAAATGACTTTAAAAAAAAATTTCGGCACTGGCGATCGATCGCCCAAAACGCCGTTCCGACGGTGGGTTTGTACGATTTCACGTGTTTTGAGTCCCTAGGGCTCCAAATGTCATAAATACCTCCCTTATACTCGTGGGGTTAGGGTTTCTAAGGTCTTCTAAACTTAAAAGAGAGAAAATGAAGAGTTTTTAAGAGATCAAAAAGACAGAAACTAAAGGAGTCCAAATAATTGGTCAGATAAAGGAGAAAAGAGGCATGAAGATCAAGATAGAACCCTATTCGCAAATGATAGATCGTAGGGAGACGATCAAGTGAGGTAAATAACAAATCTAGTATTCAATATTTCGAATAGTTAAGTTAAATAATGAATGAAAAATGGATGAATCTTGGTAAAGATGTAAGAATATGTAGGATGTGAAGAACCATAGCCTGTTCCTATATTATTGTTGATGGATCTATTGAATAGGATGTGAAGAACCTTAGTCTGCTCCTATATTATTATTGATGGATCTGTTAAATAGGATGTAAAGAACCATATTTTGATTCCTACCTTGTTATTGATGAATGAGAAAAATAGGATTTGAAGAACTAGATCTATAAATTCAGTTATTAATTTTGATGGTTAAAATAGGATGTGAAGAACCTATTTATGACATTGTTTAATTATTCTTGATTGTTAAAATAGGATGTGAAGAACCTAGTTATGATGTCATTTTCATTATTCTTGATGGTTAAAATAGGATGTGAAGAATCTATTTATGATGTTGTTTGCATTATTTTCGATGGTTAAATTAGGATGTGAAGAACCTAATTATGAGATTGTTTTATTATTCTTAGATTGTTAAAAATAAGATGTGAAGTATCTAATTATGATATTAATTCTTTATCCCTGAATCATTAAATTATGATGCGTAGAACTATGTTTAAATTATTTATGATTCAACAAGGGGATTTGGAAAGTTATTGAAGTGTGCAGATTTATGAGAAGAATGGGATGATGAATGAATTTGAATGGATGATTTAATTGTGATATTTAATTACATTTGAGTTCGATTTTATGTTTAAAAATTTAAGAGAATTATTATCAATTAAAAAAAGATTATGGTTAGGATATTGATCTTGATTAAACAAAAAAAGAGAAGATTTTGACATTTTAATTAGATCATGATTTATGAATATTTTTAATATCGACTGTGATGTTTGATTGTCGGATTATAGGAAAGATGAGAGGTAGTATGTTGTCTGTATGCTTATAATACGTAATATATCATTGGGTAAACGAACCTTTGATGAAAATCAGGTTTGCCTAGGCCTGATTAACATAGTAGTATGAGACGCTATGATGAGATGTCCTATAGCCCTTGACGGTTAGTCTTAGGTACAATTTAAACAAGAGGTATATCATCGTACACTCACGAATGAAAAATATGCAAAAGTATGAATAAATAATTAAAGACATTAATAAGATAATAAGTGAGACCAGAAGTAAAGTAAGAAAAGTATGAAAGTAAGAAAGAAAGACACACAAAAACGATAATGTATGTTGTGTTGTGCACCACCGGATACCATCAGTAAGGGCGAGATATATGTCAAAGTAAGTAAGCCACCGTACCGGAAAATATACTAAGCCGTCCGTGCAGGATAAAGTATGAAGGATGGTATCTCGGTAAAGTAAAGTATAATAACTCATTTCCTTATACAGTAAAATGATATTTTAAGTTATTACAAATGTATGTGAATGAATATTGGTGAGATGATAACGTATGAAATATGAAAAGTAAAAAAAGTAAGAAAGTAAGAAAATAAATACAGAAAATAAAGAAATTGACATAATGTACATGTTTATTTTCCGCATTCTGATTTGATATGTAAACTGATGTATGAAGTGATGAAATGTAAGTAGGATATTATTCATTATATTGTTTATTATGATATGTTATATACGCGGAGTAACTCGTTACTCAGCCGATGACTTTTGTTGTCGGTATGCCTAGGTTCAGGTTCATGTTTTGACATCTGTGCTCTTGGACCTTGGGAAGAAGAGGAGAACATCGAGGAACCCAGATGTGACTATCCCGAGAAAGAAAAGGACCTTGATCGATGACCCCATTACTGAAGTTTCATTAGTAGTTGAAAAATTCAGAGAGACTTTTGATGACATCATAGAGATTTATGTTTCAGTTTAGTTTTATGATTATGATCATGATTTTATTATATTTTGGTTATTGATTATGGATTATCCATTTAATTGATGTCATTAATGGAAGAAATTTTTAGGTCCATATTTTATTGTGTTTTAATTGCTTCTAACAGGATGAATTATTAAGTAAATCACATGTCAAGATCTTACATCCTCCCAGGTGGGGTTTTGGGGTGTGACAGAGATGGTATCAGATCACTAAAATGTACATGTCAAATCCTTACATGTTTGAGAATGAAAGCTGTCTTGTAGATTTGTCTATTATTTATATGGAATATGAAGAAGGTAGATCAAGAGTTAGAAAATTTGAGGGTGGTAGATGTTACAATTTAATAAATTACAATTAAAGAATGAAAATGTGGAGGGAAGAAAGAAGAGACCCATAGACTCCATATTTTTAATAATTTATATGTTACAACTTAATTAGTTGCAATTAAAGAGTAGAATTAGAAGAAAAAAATAAAATTATAAGGAAGGAAGAAAATAATTAAAAAGGCGACGTGACGTTTTCTTATTGGATCAATTAGAAGATATGTTGCATGAACTAAAATAAAGAATAGTGGCTAATGAGATATGCCATGTGGAACCAACCGACATATAGTATTAATACTAGTAAATACCCCGTGCAATGCACAGGACAAAAATTGAGATGAAACTAAAAAAATGGAGAAATTAAAAATAAATAAATCAACCACCCCTAAATTTTAATGACCAGTGCACCTAGAGAACAAACAGCCATCAATTGTATACCTTTAAGCACTATGTAAACTCTAAAACCTAAATTTTATGAACTAAATAACTCTTCTGGAACATGAATGTCTATTATGAACACTAAATGTCTCTTTCAAATTGAAAGTTTGAGGCTGCAAATCAATATGAAAAGTTAAAGTTACAGAAATAAAGTAATAGGGATATGCACCCTATGTCACACAAATTAGGCAAAAATTAAGAAACTACCAAAAAAAAATGATGTATGCTGTGTTTTTGTTTAAAGTAAATATTACAACAAAGCGGGGAAAAAAATTCAAATATAATCAAGTAATAGTGAACTAAAAGGGCCAATCCTTCCCTTTTACATAAAAGGGCCCATTAGAAATTGCCATGCTCCCATCTTTTTTGATTTCCATAATATAAATCTCTCTTTGTTACACCATATTACAATGAGAAATACAATTTGTATACGTTCAGAAAACAATTGAAATAATGACCAATGGTCACATACAATTGAAATAATGACCAATGGTCACATACAGACCATGCATTCACCATGATAACGAGTATAACACGCCAAAAATGAATCCTTATCCCCACCCATTCCCAACCTCCCCATCCGTGCTACTGCTCTTTGAATTAACAGCTCAAATCGAAGACTGATAATGAAATAGAGTGGGCATGGTTGTAGCTGATGTAGCTGCTGCCGTTCCATCAATCTACTCAGTGGGTCTGTCATGTTGTACCCTGATAATGAGAGGATAGGGCTGCTCTTTGGAAGCCGAGAAGAGAAACAGAGGGAGATGGTTGTTATTCCAATGTGGAAATGAGAGGATGGGGCTACCTTATATATATATATATATATGTGTGTGTGTGTGTGTGTGTGTGTATGTATAGCTATAACTTGCTACCTGGGATGGGTATGCTTGATCCATATTCTAATTATTTATTTATTTATTTAAAAACAACATACTGAGATCCCTTTGTTCAGACATAAGATAGATGGTGGGGTTGTGAAAGGGTGTTGTGAGTATTGTTTATCTGGAAAAGATTGTTGAGAGATGAAGATATGAAAGGGATTTTGTGGGTGCTGTCATGAGAGATGGCTGCAAGAACGTGTGTGTGTGTGTGTGTGAGAGAGAGAGAGAGGCTTCGTTCTCTTATCTGCCCAAGTGACGAAGGTGACAGGCCATCTCCCACCCCTTAATTGCATGCTCTTGTTGTCCAGCACTGATTATACAAATTGAAAGATTGTCATCACCATTGCATCTAGCAGAATAGTCCAACTGGTTCTGAATGTCCAACATTGATCAAACCCTCTGCTACCGCCCATCCAAAACACAATTACTAAATAATAATAGTAATAATAATAATCTCCCTCTCTTTTAAGTTCAACCCTTACATATTGCAATCTCCTATCTCCATCTCTCAAGCAAAGAAGGATTGGAAAATATATATTTATAAGGGACGAAGGACCGGACCATAATGCTTGGAGTGGAACCCGTTACACCTTCATAAAGATCGTTACAACTTCAAATAGTTATAGCTGTCCATTTTCAAGGAAATAGGACAGTTCATGAAATAAGAGTAATAACTTGGAGTTTGGATGGGCAACAACGCTTGCTGTTGCGCTGTTGCCCATATGTGTCTTATAAAATGGGGGGCCACTTACTATTCACATGGGGATCACCAAATGATGGATATGGGGCCCATTTTGCAAGAGTTGTAATGTGTGTGAGACTCCCAAAAATGAGTGGAGGTTACTAATATTTTTGTGGGAGTATTCATTACCCATCAAATAAAAGGAGATGATGTGGCTTCATGAAGTAAGAGTTAAGTGACATGGTTTCACAATGGGATGTTTCAGGGAGAACATCCTAACACGCAAAACGTGGAGTGCCACGTGGCATTATTTTGAAAGAAAAATATAGAGGTTTGAGGGTGTCCACGTGGACACATTGTGTTTTAGTATAGGAGATATATATATATAGTTATCCTTACTGTAACAACAGTTCTTAATAGTCGTCCCTAACCCAACATATTCTTTTTTTTAAAAGGGTTAAGAACCCAATATATTCTCAATTTCGCATTTTGTACAACTGTTACCCATTGTACCCAAAAAATAAATAAATTCTATAACCTAGAGATGGGAAATGGTGAGGTGTGGCCTCTCACAAAAAAAAAAAGTCTTTCCTTTATTTTCTTAATTTTTTACTTATTCATACGAGAGGTCTCAGGATCCATACCGTATCTCTTTTTTTTTAATTTTAAAAAAAGATCTCTGGTTGCCCTATGATCGGTCTCAGTAGCATTTCTTTGCTACAAATGTCTACAAAGGAAACCAGCTAGCGGGGAACAGGATACAAACATTTATCTTTTCGTTTAATTGTTTGGCAACAACGATAATGCGGGAAGAACACTCACAACTACAACTATATGACTACAGTAAACAAACACAATTTTCTTCTGTTCCCTCCCAGACTTGGAAATCAAGTGGAGAGTGCTTAAACTGAAATTTGAAAAGGCCATTAAATAAATAGCTTGTTAATTGTTATAGGGGGGGGGGGGGGGGGGGGGGGGAAGAGGAGGATGCATGACATGCCGGACCGCCAGTTTCATTACTTCCAAATGTATGCTATGAACTGTTTATTAATGAACTAACTAGCTGAATTAGGCTCTTTCAAGGCCCCACCATCCCAAACGCAGAGCATCCCTGCATGAGAAAATTATGGTCGGCAAAGGCAAAAGTGGGTTTAGCAAGACCAGGCCCTCCCACCAGTGCTAACTGCTAACCAAACAAGAAATCTATGGCACTATCCCAGATATCCTATGACTTAGCCTTGCATCCTAGCTTCCAATGCTAGCCACTGAACAGATACTAACACCGCTAACCGGGGTTGCAGCCTAATCGCGTGTCCTGTACTTTAAAAAAAAAATCCACAAAGATCCAACCTAACTGCAAACAGGGTAACCATGTAAGGACTATGGGGGCAATAAATGGTATATGGTAGCAAAACTCAACTATTCAGTGAAATGATGGGAAAACAGCAGATCAGAACCTTATGATGTTTATTTGAGTTCCATAAATTGAAGCAGAATAGAATCAACTGACTATTTAATAAAACATAATTCAAATTCACTACTTGTTAAGCAACTCTGGCAAGGTTTGCTATGCAGGGACTTGTTCAACTTTCGCTGCATGCCCACTAGCAAATGAACTTCTTGAGCGAATCTCTTTTCTTCTTGGGAGAGACGAAATGCAGATCAACAGAACTATTCCTAAGCTTGGGCTCCAAGCTCTAGCAGTAAAGTGTGATTGATGTCATTGGATGCCGCACCAATAAACTGAATGGGACCTGTAACAAAATTCATCAGGGGACCAGAATGAGAATGGGTGTTACAAATGCAAATAAAATCGGACTTGGACTAAGAAATCAGTCTTTAGATATTCACCTTCAACTCACCCCGTTAAATGAATACTAGTCAATTATATATAAGAAATCAGAGTGACTGTTTTAGCTGATTTGAGTTAGGACTTGGTACTAGGAACCCAATCAAACCAATTCAACTCGACCATGTTGTAAGTCACTAAGTAGGCAAGTACTGAACATTGGTGAAAGTTCATTCATGTCAGGCGTGATGGAAATAAACGTTAGAATATACCTGGACTGATGTATCCATTCTTGAGGGCCCACTCGTCCCGCATGGATGCGAACTTTCTGAATGGTGCACCTAAAATTTCATCATGAGAGAGAGATTTGCTTAATAGACTTGGATTTAGGTTCATGCAGACTGAAAAACATACCAAGAGTGTTTAGCATTGCACCACTGTCCTATTGCAGCATGATGGCAAATACTACTTGTAGTAGTGAAGGCAACATATGAGGGTGTTTAAAACCAATTTTTACCTTCGAGCTCCACCATTGCCTTCTTTATCACAGGCTTAAACTTACCTGCACAAAGAAAAAAGATGGTTGGGTACAGAATATAGAGCATAAAAGAGAATAAACTTCTGGATTGAAGGTGTTGTAAGGTTCTCCAGAATTTTTTATAGGCATATTTCCAACTACAAACTTTATAGTGGAGTTTTCATTATTCAAAGTCCTAGATTTTTTACAATATCCTATCTCATGAGTCCATCATCAAACATAAATATATTCTATGTAGTTACAACCTTGAGTTATTGCAGAGTTGGTTAAATATAGAGATTGAAGTTACAGAAAGCATTTATTCCTTTTGTGTGTGTGTTATCATGTGGGTAAGCCTTAAACAAAAAATAGTAATAACAACAAATAATCCTGCAGAAATAGGTACCCTTTCATTATATGATGACAAAGGGAAGGGTTAGTATACCATGTCTCCTCTCCACATCCATTAATGCAGTCAATGCAGTCCCACCAACAGTCCATTCTTCAACTGGAGCACCCAAATTTCCTACCTGGATATGCAAAGACAATAATTTTAAGAATTTGGTTCACTTTGATGCTTGTCAGTTGTCACTGTTGAACAGAATACGGCAAGCCTAAATGCAAAAAACACAAAAAGATAATGGCAACAACCAAAATGAGGAAATGATGCAAACAGGAGTCAAAAAAAAAAAGGAAAAAATATGTAAAATAAGGGATAGAAACACAAACTGAGGAAATTAACCCAGTCTTTCCAAAATGGAGGAGGGCTCCTGCAGCATAACCCAATGCATAACAGTAGGTAGCATCAAAGTTTGTCGGCAAACCACATCTCCCCTCGTAACTGCAATATGAAAACCAAGCAGCAAGTAAGATCTAACACCAAGAATATAAATTACAATCCACTGTTTCTCCTATAAATCACCATCAAGCATCAAATCTTGAACAATTAGGTGATTCTCAACTGTGAATGTAACTAAAGCATAGACTAAAGATTAGGTCCATCAAGACTAATCTCTCAGAGTGAAAATCATGTCATTACGCATCAGGGTGGAACAAGTGGTCTACAAAGATCTGTTTCTTTTTTCCCTTTTTAATTTAAAGATGATGGTTACCCAAAAAAGTGGGACTGCCCTTTGAACTGGAATTTGTATGTACCCTCCTGCTTCCTTTTCTCCAACTCCGTTTCAACCATTTGAATAAGCATTTTTTCCGTTTCTATTTTGGCAACCTAAACATATAAAACAGATATAATATAACCAAAATGCCCAGATAAACTCCAAACAAGCTGAAAAACGAAGATGCAAACGCTAACATTAAATAAACACCTGCACATTTCCATGTGGATCTCTTTCAAGCATTAATTGCTCCTGAATTGCTTGAGGTAGAAAGTCAAAAAGTTGTTGCGATTGATTTCTAAGTTTATTTTTCCACAGCCCACCTTCATCGACAACATCATGAGCTAGGATTTCATTCAGCTCTGCAATAAGCTGCTGAACCTGCAAATGGAACAGTACCATCAACAAACCTAAAATGTCAAGAGTGATTCAGTATAAGTCAATCAGCACAGAAATATCTTGGAACTTTGCTAGCAATGCATTTGGTCCCCCAAAGAAAACCATGAAAGAAAAAGGAAAATAACTACATCAAGAAATACTTTATGATTCAGAATCATACCTCAGGAATGAAATCAATTAGCCCTTCTGGTATAAGTATGACACCATAATTATAACCAAGTTCTGCACGTTTACAGATTACATCTGTAATGTAGTCTGTGACATTTTTCAGTGTCTGCTTCTTGGCAGCAACCTGCAGCAAGTCAGAACCTTATCAAACAATAGTGTATGTGGGAAGCATTTATGAGTATTGATCAATAAATACAAGCTGTTGGATAACTCAAATCAGGCAATGTGTCAAGATTCAAGAATTAGGGATATATAGTAACATCCCTTAGATCTCTATGAGTTAACAAGAGTCAAGAACACAGAATATTATTCTTGCCTTTCTAGACACTCGCTAACAAACAAACTTTCTAACCTATATCACCTAAAGAAATCACAAAGGCCTGAGACAATGCTACATCAGCAGATTCAACATATTTATCCTGTGAAGACTGCACTCTATCACCCTGCCCTGAGCCAAACACCCTTTCCAATAATAACCACGTGTTAACAGCTCTCCATACCATATCCCCTTACTTCTGGATGCTTATCCACCCAATCGAATTTAAGCACCCTATACTAACTTTTCAAGACCAAACACTGATTATAAGAACTTGATAAATACTACTTCCAGAACATAGATTCAACGATCTCCAGTGGACTCAATTTGGAAGAATCATTTTTGCATAAGAATACAATTGCCAGCATAAGGGTTTTTAAGTTTTTAACAATAAAAAATAAAAACATAAGAGTTTTGAAAGTGGTTGGAAACCCATATGTGGAGTGCAAGTAAAAAGAGATCATTAAATTGAATTGAAAAAAATTGCAGATTAAAAGATTAAGGAAAGTTTGATAAGTTTTAAACTAGGCAATACAGTCCGGCAAAGATCAGTTGTGCTTCTGGTGATAATCAGGAAACGGCTTTGAAAGTGTATTTTCACTTCTGTCATTTGAAATATTCTAGCAAATCAGAGGTTTGCATGCTATTGAAAGATTTGAAGAACTCCCACTACCTTTACTGGCCCCTTACAAGTGTAAGGGAACTCCTTAGGCAAGATCTCTTCAACCCATTGAAATTAAAGGAGACGTCGAGAATGGCTAACATTAATGATTTGAATCATTAACTTATCGATCGAAAACATGATCACATCATTAACTAAGCACAGGGTTCGGATATTTTTCTTAGGCTTGCTTTTGCATACTGGCAATACAATCAGCTTGGTGTGAGTGGGCAATTTTTGTACATTGACAATGATACTTAGCAGGAAACTCATTCTATCCAACATACAAGACTGGAATCAGATGAATCATTCAGATATATCAGGAGATACCTCTTCTCCAATAATAGTAATGTTAGGATGAGTCTGCAAAGCACACTCTAATGTAATGTGAGAGGCAGCACGTCCCATAAGCCTTACAACTGCAGACACAGAAAAAATTAGGATACTGCCTAGACATATAAACATTAACACGAAGCATAAAATGATTGAAATAAAAAGCAGCCCGTGCTGAGGAGAGAAAAAAGTAGGAGGCAATTTATGATGCCAAATTTACTATTGTATGAAGGATTCTCTATTTGCTATTTATAAAAATAGCAAGTAGATACCAGTGTTCTAAAGCATGTCTGATAAACTGGAAAATGGATGTGGTGATGACTCTTTCATTCCTAATCAACTCAAGATTCAGCTGATAAATGATGAGAGCAGTAGAGGAAATAAAGAACAGTATAAAAAGATAAATGCATCCAATACATATATAAATCACAACTTGTGTACTGGTTAACTTTAACTACAACATACATAATGACTAATGATACTTGGTTTTAGAACAGAATGAAACCTGAAATCTAGAGTTTTAGATATCACTCGTTCATTAAAATCATTTGAAGACTCTGTTGATACATGATAAAAATAGTAGAAAAAATAACAAACAATTATCTAAAATACAAATGCATCCTATACATAGAATCATAACTGGTTTATGGTTGAGTTTAACCAAGACATGCATAGTAACTAATGAAACTTGATTTTAGAACAGACCGAAACCTGAAAAGGTAGAGTTTACATATAACAAGTACGTTACACATTTACAATCATTTTGACAAACCTCAATGTCCAAAATTTCACCAGTTATATAGAACTGGGATAAGCTGCTCTCTTTTGGGGTCCATTGGGTCTCCCCCTTAGTTTTCACAGCTTCATTTCCAGTTGAATTATCTGTGATATTGATGCTTCTCTGAGTGTTGCATGGTCCATGTTCCAGGGCGCTATTAGTTGATGTGTATGGGAGGAGAGGTATATGAGGGTTTTTGTCAACCTGTCCCGCCCTAAGGAAAGGACCTGGTTGTATATTACCAAACTAGTTCAGTTCTGTTTGATGCTAGGGACGACTTTGATGATGACTTTCTGAGAGGCTGACAAGGATTTAGGAGTGGATTTTGTAATAAGGTGCTTTGGTTTGTATTGTTCTTCCTAGGATCACTTTCTTGTGAACATTCTCCCTTGTGTACCTACTTTTTGCTTTTATAACCTCCTCATTTACCGACAAAAAAATGTCAGAAGTCACAATCCACAATCTTGCATATAATTAATCACAATGGAGATATATTCAAAGAGGCGTAATGTAGTCCGATAATTAATTTTTCATTAATAAAGTACAATCTCAATAAGGAGTGTATGGAATAATCGCCATGGAATATCTTTCTTCAAACCTAAAGAAAGATAATAAGGACCACTAGATCCAGAGATTCAAAATTGGAAAAGGGTGTAGAAGAATGAACAGTTTGGACTCTGGAAAGGTGTAAAAACTAAAATGTGTAACCAATTCTACCCCACATAAACTCAAAAATGTCAAACAGGCGAAAAAAATATCATTTGCAGGATAAGAAAACGTATAACTGTTGTTAAATTCTTACGATATAAAATTCAAAACCTACGATTCAAATCAAATCTTAAACCAAATGATTTGAATCCTAGGTCTGAATCCCTTTTGTGAAGAATCAAATGATTTTCTTTTGAATAATTCGAGATTTGAATGTCAAATCCTATCAAATTCTACAATTTGAGTTGAGAACAATTATCATTATTCCAAGTGAAATAATTTATACTTCTTTCTTGCATACTTATGGTTTTCTCAATGGAAAAGTAGATATCATTTTGGGACAATTACGCCTAAACACATCTTAATTCACAAATGGACACATACAATTTTAAAAAAAAAGAATTTATGAATCAATGATTTTTTTAAAATATTTTTTTCCCAAATAAACAATCACCTCAATAAACAATGTGAATGGTGTTTCTTTTAAGCATGTCTGAACCAATGTTTTAATAACCGGACTGGACTGTCCAGTTAAACCATTAAAACCAGGAATCAGTTAGGCATTCAGCTTCTAAACGGCCTAAAACCGTTATATGTTAAAAAATGGCCAACATAGCAATAATGGTGCTTAAGAATCGGCTGATTGAACCAGTAACCATAAAAACAGGTGCCCAGTTCAACGAACCGGCCGGTCCTGATTTTCTCATTCTTAGTATTATTTGCTACTACTTTACTTGCGAGGGTTTATGTATTCTTCTCAATTTAATTAAGCAATGCACACTAGCTGTTTGAGAAAATGCATTAGTGTATAAACAAACATTCTTAGTCAATAGCTAAATTGCTAAAATGTTTCACACTCATTTATAGATTTTGTTTACTCTATGTTTCCTTATTTTTGTCAAATCCCAAAACTAAGATTTTTTTTTTTGCTGGCACCAAAACTAAGAATAAGAGCCTCAAATAGTCATGGCATCATAACTATATGCACCCTTGCAGTTTTAGATGATATGCTCGGTTCGCATATGAAGTAATACTAACTTCAAGGCAATATTATGTTGAAGTTTCACATTTAATTTTAAAAAGATCTTTTAAAAAATTAGAATGGCTCGTATGATTTTTGATTTGAATCAAATCTACGCTCTTATGATTTTGTTATTCGAGTTGGATTTAAAGTCTGCGTACAACTATGATAACTTCATAAGAACTTGACAAGTTTCGTACACTCAAGAAATATTTTCAGGAGTAGTACTGAGGCGTACGTAAAATAAACCCGAGTTTTGACCAAATTTCATGCGAGGTTTTTCAAGTATTACAATTAAGGTTTCAATCCATGACTGGGACAGGGTTCATTCATTATAAAGTACGCAAGTTGATCAGTGAAAATATCACTCTAATAAATTAATAGAAATTCAAAACATAACAGTATTTGGAACTAGTGCACTGGTTAATTAGATGGCGCGTATTTAAGCAGATTAAGAGCATCTGACTAGTTGGTACTGAGTGTTTCAGCCACCTGATTCAGGATACTCTTGGAAAAGTGCACTATTCTATCTGAATCACAATAGACCTCACAAACTGGTCAGTCTGAGGCTATATCTACAAAAAACTGCTTCGACCAAGGTTAGCCATTTCTATTATCAGTTGTGCGGAACTCTTTAAAAGTTTCTTCAGTTACAGTTGCATTATGGAACATCACACAAAATGCAGAGCAAAACCTGATTATGATAGGCTCCAAAACCAGTAAACTTACAATGGTAGTATTTTCCAGTTGAGCGAGCATCTGTCATGACATTTCCAATCATTTCTGCATATATCTGAATGACCAGAGTAACAGAAGCACATTATGAATATGTTGCAGTGTTTGGTTACAAAAATCTAAAAGGATATCTAGTTACTAATGGTATACTCTTATAGAAGATCAATTTGAGAGTAATCATGATTGGATTTGAAAGAATAAAGTCAAAGCCTTGACAACAAGAGAAAAATACAAATGTACGCGTATTTTTACATGCTAATTGATGACAGAAGACATTGATACAGGAATTAGAATGAGATGGAATCTCAGTAAGCCGAGGTTATATGTAGAAACAGTAGTCATGGCCAGATTCCAAAGTAGAGAATGTATCGTAACATAACAGGAATCGCATTAATTCGAAAATTATCAAAACTCCCCAAGAAGGTTCCTTAAAATTGCTTATCAAAGGTGAAAAAAAAAAGACGTTTGTCAAAATTCAGGGCCCAAAACAGCCGTATAAGTTATACCCATTTAAAATAGCATCCTTTCCATCAGTAAATTTTTATTTTATTTTTTTAATAGGGAAAAAATTATATTAAGAAGAGAACAAAGGTATGAGAAAAGGTTCACTACTAGTGAACCAGTGGCTCGAATTGAGCTGCTAAAGGAAAAAACTACCCGGCATGTAAGAGAAATAACAAACCTAACTCCTCACAATCCCCCCTAAATGACACCAAGACGAAATGGCCTCACTGAAAATCTAAAACTTTTGAAAAAAAAAGTCTCATTGCCGTAAAATTTTGACCCAGACATCAACATTGAACTACAAAGAAGATATTTATATCATGAAGTGGATGAAGATTTCACCATTAGAAGGTCCTCAAATTTTTTTTTATCGCAAATTGTTCTCTTGCTCAGGGTCACCGACAGAAACTGTTGTATTAATCACATTACCAAGAGGATCCTTCTATAGACCCATTGATATTTTCAGACACCTCAAGAGAGTTGAAGGAATAATCCTGTTAAGTGCTCTGACTTGGTACCAAAAACTAGCTTTCAAGTGTCTCTTATGAACAAGTTTTGGTTATTGAAGTGAATAAAAATTATGGCTAATATATTTGGGGGGAAATGACACAATCGGATTCTTGTATACTAAATAAAATCATAGATAAACTAAGGGTGTGAAAAATTGAAGGCTAACAATAATCACCTTGCAAGCTGTATCAAATCCAAAACTCGTGGGAACCTCTTTGCATTTCAAATCACCATCAATGGTCTTTGGACATCCAATCACCCTAGTTTTCATATTTTTACTCCTGATTGTCCAACAAACAAACAAAAGTGCATCAAGAGGATCTCTAAGATGATTAAATAAACAGAATTTCTTTTTCCTAATCATCACAACATAGAAGCACCATTTAAAAAAAAACAATAATACAAAAGTTAATAGAAAGTATTAACAGAACTGAGAAACTGAATATGTATTTATCAACAGATGGACTACCAGTATTTCTAGAAACGGAATTATTCCGACAAGAACATTGCCTGTACCTGAAGTTTTCAGCAAGGAGGCAAGCATTTGTGTTCGAGTCATCCCCACCGATAACAACAAGCCCATCCAGATCAAGCTTCAATGCGGTTTCTTCAGCTTGCTTAAACTGAAGGCATAACCATGCAAGCTTAGTCAGTCCAGCTCTGAAAAGCTACTTTAGAAGAACTAGATCGAAGTGTAATTCATAGTTAATGAAACGAACAACCTCTCAATAAATAGAGAACCGATTCACCTGTTCTGGAGTTTCAATCTTGTCCCTCCCGCTACAGATCATATCAAATCCACCCTGTTAACAAAATTCAAATTAGGTTGGGTATGACCCCCAAAAGGAAAAACTCGTTGAACCCACTGGAAAGTGAACTTTGAAACCATAAATGTTAAATAGGTAACCGCATACATATTCCAAATGTGTTGTTTGTTGTAAATGCATATATGCGCGCATGAATACATGGCTAAATATACGTACCCATATGCGCATAAATCTATGTTGCATAGACATGTACACGGGTGTCAAACTCGGATACAGGGTGTTGGATACGGTGAACCCCAAAAAGGATTTGGGGACACAGGAAGATATTTCCATTTTAAAAATTATTATACTTTAAATGTTATATGACATAAGATTTAAAAAATAAATTGTAAATATAGAAAGAATTATTGCAGACAATACTAAGTGATGTATTACAAACTACAGTTCATTAATTATATAAATGAGACATGAATTAAAGCAAATAAATTAATGAAGTAATATAGTAAAGAACATATATTAATTTAAAAGTTTATGGTAATCCCAAAGATGATTTATTTAAAAGAGGTTTTTGTGGCTCAAAGTTAATATGTTGACACCCATATTCCTCTCTTTCTCTTCCCCCGTCATTTTTCTATTACAGGGATAGACAATTCCTCCTATTTTTTTTTAACTTCTATTGAAAACAAATGGATTGTAGTTTTCTCTCCTTTTCCTACCGGGTTTTATCTTTCGATGATGAGAGTTAGAATTAATTTACTAAAATTTATGCTAATTATATTTCGTTGTATGCATTTTTTTGTATAATAAACACTAAAAGCTTACCAGTATTAGGCGTGTCCAAGTCCAAAATGCATGGATTCTTCTTTTATGAGTCACAACAACCATGTCCGAGGCATGTTCATGTCCTCCTTTCTACACTTGATTCTTGTCAATCCATATTGGTTATGATAATCCGTACACAGATAACATTGTCTCGTGTACACACGTTTCGACACAGCACATGCATGTTATCTTAAAGAATATGCGCAACAAAGATGTTTCATGTATGGTTGTCAAATCATTACGATTTGCGATTCAAATTGTATGATTTGAATCGAATCGCAGGTAAACCGATTCAAATCGCATGTGGAAATCATAATTGGATTAAATCCCTATCAATGTAAGATTTGGATTGCATGAATCCCTTATTACTTACAAAAATGTTTTTCTTTTTAATTTTTTTTTATTTTAATGGTACTATATGTCATTTAAGAAGAGAGACGAAACAAAGCCTCTATTAGGGTTCTCTCTGTTGATGTGAAGAGAGAGAAAAAAAGGAGAAAGAAGAGAGAAGAAAGGAGGAAGAAGAAAAAAAAAGTTCAAGAAGGATAGAATGAGTGAAATGAGTGTATGCAATGAGATTTTCATTAATTGCTTTTGTCAATAGATATGAGTGAAATCATTTGGATGATGGATTATTCCATTTTTTTTAATGATTTATTAAGTGCTTTTGCTTTTTAACAAGTTTTAAGAAAACCGGATTGAATCTTGAGATATACGATTTGAATCAAATTGGTCCTAAAAAGATTTTACGATTCGATTACAATTTAATAACCTTGATTTCATGTATATGTATGGGCGTGCTGGATATGTAATCATCCATGAAATTAACACTACCTATTGGCTATACCCGCACACACATGTATGAATTCATACATATAGAGAGATAACATGATAGTTATGCACGAAAAACATGTTGTGACAAAACAAAATATTACTTGACTGAATCCTCATTACAACAAACTATGCAAAAAAAAGTTCACACTTCACATGCACAAACATTCAAACTATTCTACTTGGCTAACGAGTTCTTAACTCAATTTCATTTTATAAGAAAATACCCATTCAGAAAATGATGGATAGCTAATTTGCATGATATTTATAATTACCAAATCAGTGAATTGAACTAACAACTAGGTTGAGAATTGGTATGTGCTTACAAGTTACAACTGGGAAAATTTTGATTCATTCAAAAATACTAAAAACACTAAAAAAGCCTCACCTGGTTTCTATAAGGATAGATAAAATCCGACGTCAGCTCGACATATTTACACTTCATGACCCCAGCAGGACCACCCTTGAATCCATACAGTATGCTTCCTTTCGAGCGATCCTGCAGATAATCTACATCCAAACCAGTGAAATTATTCTTTAAAAGTTCAGATCAAATACAATGTCATCAAATCAAACTCAAAAATAAGATCCTCACCAAAAATTCCAGAAATGACATTGTGTCCTCCGGGAGCCTGGCCTCCAGACAAAACAACGCCAATCTTCAACTTCTGATCCGACACCGCCGAATCAGTCGGCACCAGCATTGCCGACGGTTGTCCGAATACACCAGGGAAAAGCTTAGCGATCTCATCTACATTAACAGAAAAACCTAAAATTTCAGAGATTGAACAAACCTTATTGATCGATTGAACTTATAGATCTAAAAATTCTCATTTTTCGTATCCTCGATGAAAATCAAAGACCTGGATTTCCTGCAGCGGAGCTACGAGGACCGTCAACGATTTTGAAAGGCTTTGTCAGGACCGAAGGGAGAGGGAGAGGATGGTTGAGTCGACTCGTCTGCACTTCGCTGTACACCGAAGCGAGACGTCCGGGAGTCGCCGCCGATGATTTTCCGGCGGTGGATCTGCCGTTAGAGATGACGGAGGAGGAAGACATGATTAATGTCGATCGACGGAGATTCTGAAGAGACTGAGAAACGCGAAGGGACTCTCTCTCTCTTAACTCTAACTCTCCCACTCTGAAGTCGGAGAGTTTGTTAGGTATAAGGGTAAAGTCGTCATTGGGATTTCCGCTGGGAAAGATCGTTGTCCACTTGCCTTTGGCAGTTTTTTTTAGGTGGGTTGGGGTATTTTGGGAAGACAAGAAAAATGTTACTGATAATATAGAAACCATGATAGCAGCATATAGTAACACAATAGATTTCCATCGTACACGTGGTCGTCGGTGATCAGTCCATTCTAGACAAGACCCGTTGATGAAACAGCATTATCTAATCCTGGAATCCTGAAAGAAGAAGTCCATCAATCAAAGGGCCAGGATCATTTTTTGGTCAATCAATGGACGATTCAACTCATTAGTTGGGCAGTAGTTTAACATATTATGATGGTTCCAGAAGCATTGTATCGTCCCCCCCCTTCTTCTCGTCTTTCATTTACCTAATTCGGTTGTGTCATCTGTGGGTTGTTGGGCGCGTGAAATTGAATGAACAGACAAAAAGTATATTCCAGATTTATCCCATTCCTCTTGGGGTTGTTTGGTAAAGAAAATTAATTTACACGGTGCTCGTTTAGCTCGTGGGTTGGTCTTGATGGGCCTATGTTGGATTCAAGTCCACTATGTAGCCGGGCCAGGCCGGGCCGGCCCGAGCCCGGCCCAAGTAGACTCTAAGCTGAACCCCCAGTTACCCTCGCCGCCACTTTCACACAGATAGAACCACCGATAGTTTTTCTCCGGGGCGAATCGAGGTGAGCTTGCTCTCTCTCCTTCATGATCTTGGTTTTTAATCTGTTATTGTTCTTATGCTTTTTTCTTTTTGTATATTTTTCTGGATTTGATTTGTGGTATGTGACATCTACTGGTTCGTCTTATTTATTTATTTATATATCTTGTTGTTCCTTGTTATATTGTTGCTGTCATCTTGGGTTTAGTTATTGACCATGAAAGATTTTGATCTGTTGTGGGTATTGATAAAAACTTGGAGATTTCAGTGTTTTTAGGGTGTTCTGAGTTGAGTGAAGAAATGGGTTTTTGGTTTAATCTTATGCATTGCATTTAACCTTCTATAATTTCATAGGGGAGATGAGAAGGATTTTTTTTTTTTCGATTTGTTTTTTAAAATTTTGTGTGTGTGTTAGATTTCTATGTTGTTGTCTAGTATTTCTAGTGGTTATTGATGATAGTTGGAAAAAAAGAATAGTTTGTCTTCACTTTTTTTTATTGGTTTCTGTATGTTTATATTAGATTATTGTTGGGTTGGTTGATTTTAATAATGTATACAAATGACGGATGAGATTTATTTATTTATTTTAAAATATTATTTTTAAGGTGAGTATGGAAATGGTTTTTATTGTTTTCATGTTTAATTCATGAGACGCCGCATTTGAAAGTAGATTGCAATTACTCCTTAAATTGTTCCATATGAGAGAAGGTGAAAGTTTGCTTTGCTTATCATTTGATTTTTTGTCAGTATGCTTATATTAGATGTCTATTAGCTTAATTGTAGTTGCAGGTAATACATACATCGCCAATAACTGATTTTTGTCAAAATATTGGTTCTTCAGATATGAAATGTTTTTCTCAAATACCTACCAAAGTTGGGAAAATGGATTTTTTTCAAATTTTATCTTCTTGTTTTTATTTGAACCATACATTTTACAGCTTACTCTTTGAAATGAATAATTAGTATTTTCTTTGAAAGGATTTTCGTTGAATAGAGAACACTACTTGTTTTGCTTGGAGTACTTTGATTTCTATTCATGTATTTGTTTTATAGGTTTAGCATTCAAGAGATTAAAAGTTGTTTGAGGTGAGAAATCAGATACATGAAAAGGTGACTAGACCTACTTGAGATCATAGTTACCTAGTACAAGTACGGGTATAATACGACAATGATCCGTATGGGATGTACATGGGTTATACGGAAAAAAAAGGGTAAAAGTACGGGAAAATTAAACATAAATAATAATTATAAATAAATAAAAATCATGATATTAACTAATAACAATCATTTTATATAGAATATGTGTTTAGCATAATAAAAATATGGCAAAAATATGCATATTGTACGCGTTTAATACGTAAATCACGTATTAAATGGGTACTAAACAGTGATACACGTATAATATGTAACATGGCAAAAATACATAGTTATAAACTACGAGACCCCCTGAAAGTATTATATGGGTAATACGAGTGTTTAGTAACTATGCTTGAAATTAAGAGTCTTAAATTTAGGAGATTTGTATACTAAAATATTTACTTATGGTTGAGAATTTTGACTTTTGATTATTATTTAGGTTACCTAATTATCTTTGGTTTTTTATAGCAACTATATTAGTTTATAGCAACCATATTAGTTTATATGCTGTGTTTAAAATATGTGACTTTAGCGCATTATGCAGTGTCCCAATTTATTACATGTCCCTCTTTATCATTCCAGTGTCTATTGCTAAATAATTGGAAAGGATCCAAAGGGAGTTTTATGGAATGGATTGTCCAAAACAAACAAATATCACTTAGTGGATTGGAAAGTTGTTTGTCGTCCAATTGCGCCAGGGGATTAGGTATTAAACCCTTGGTGAATTTTAACACGACCCTGTTAGGCAAGTGGCTCTGGAGATATGGGTTTGAGCCCAATGGCCTTTGGAGGAAGGTCATTGAAGCCAAATTTGGAGCAAAGTCTATCTGGGAGTCGAGAGAGGCTCGACGCCCATATGGTGTGAGCTGTTGGAAGGTCATTTCGGGTGTTCGTTGGCTATTCTTTAGGTCCATTAGATTCATTGTGGGTTGTGATTAGGAAGTTAAGTTTTGGGAAGATTTATGGTATGGTGAGAGGCCTCTTAAGGAGGAGTTTGGGGCCTTCTACTCGCCAGGAGGAAGGACGCTTCAATGGCGTCCATTTTTGAGTGTTTGGGTGGGAGGAGGTTTGCAATCTTAATCTAAGATGTAGTCTCAATGACTGAGAGTGAGGAATCCTTAAGTCTAATGGGTAGACTTGAGAACTTTGTTTTTTTCACTCTCATTAGGCATTAGGGACAGGTGCGTTTGGTCATTAGACCCTAAATGTGTTTTCTTAGTCAAAGTCTTTGTTATAGCGTTGTTGGGGGGAGGGGGGATATACTGCTTCCTTTTCTGCGTAGAGCCATGTGGAACCCAAGTGTTCCTTCCAAAGTTGTCTTCTTTCTTTGGGAAGTTGCTTTGGACAAGATTATCACTTGCGACCATCTGAAAAATAGAGGATGGAGTTTAGCAAATCGTTCCCTTTTGTGCTGCGAATCGGAGGAATCGGTGGACGACTTGTTGATGCATTGTCCTTTTGCATCAGAGGTTTGGAGCTATTTCCTTGAGTGATTGAGTGTGGCATGGGTCTTTCCGAAGTCTCTTAAGGATTTCTTATTTTGTTGGCCTTCGATGAGTTTGGACACCTCCCTCTCTTCTATTTGGGGTTTTTTCTGAGCGCGGTGGCTTGGTCGATTTGAAAGGAGCATAATCATAGAGTCTTCCATGATTTAGCCCTCTCCCCCCCCCCACGGATTTGAGAGGGTGCCCGTCACCTTCTCGTGGACTGGTGCTTAGTTAATAGAGACCTTGAGGGTATGGATCTTTCAGCGGTGTTGTGATAGTGATTTGGATTCTTTTGGTCTGCTTCATGGCTGTGGGCCCTTAGTCTACTCTTTTGTTATCTCTGTATCTTATTTTCCTCGTAGTGTCTTACTCGTTGCTTTTGTTTCCTTTGCTCCAGCTCCAGCTCCCAAGTTCACTTTCTTGTGATCTCTCTTTGTTGCTTTTGTATTTATTTTATCTTCTCATTTTATATAATCTTTGATTTACCGATTTAAAAAAAAAAAGAACTGTGACTTTAGCCATTAAAATACACCCTCAATTATATTTGGACTATTCTTTAAAAAAAAATTGCAATTCATGATTCCTCTATGGTATAGCAATTGATTATCTCATATTTGATGCTTAATAATGTTGACGTTTACATACTGTAAAGCAATAATAATTTGAATATCTACTGTTATGATTTGTTTTACTCCTTCGATGATGATCTACAATTTGCATATGTTTTCTTTATCAAATTCTGAAGTACTTTGTTTTTCATGATTTCCATTGTATTCCTTATTTATTACTCCCTTTTAATTCTCTCCTTTTGGTGATTTTGTTGTATTTCTTAATTTGTTACTCCCTTCTTTTAATTCTCTCCTTTTTGTAATTTTGTCACTCTTGTGCACAATACCTTATTTTTGGTATTAGTTTTTCTTCACGGTAAGGTTATTGATTAGACGGATTATTCGGCAGTGCAAGTACAAGAAGAAAAATGGATGCTTTCAAAGCTTTCAAAGCATGTGTTCCAATTGCATGGAGCCCTAACCTATATATAACCTTGGTGAGGGGTATTCCGGGCACCAGGAAGCTTCACAGGCGCACCTTAGAGGCCTTGCGCCTCCGCAAATGCAACCGAACTGTCATGAGATGGAACACGCCTACTGTCAGGGGAATGCTCCAACAGGTTCTAAATTAAGCTTTCAATTGCTTCATCTTTATCTTTGACATGAGGTATTGATCCAGTTTAGTTGCTAATTGTTTTTTCTTCTGTTTTCCACTTCATAGGTGAAGAGGTTGGTCGTGATTGAGACGGAAGAAATGTTTAAGGCCCGCAAGCAAAAAGACGTGAACCACCGAGCTCTACGCCCCCCAGTAGTTGTAAACCATCTCCCAGTCCCTGCAAAAACTGATTCTTCTTAGCAACCATATGAGGTTCTTCACAGGTTGGTTTCATCCACTACTTTCAGATGGATTTTGTTTTCAATAAAGATGGTTTTTTCTTAAGTATTATTTTCCCAAATTATGGCCAAGCATTAATGTTTATGGAATCATATTACTTCATGTAGTTATCTCCATTGATGGATGTCATGTCTGATGTCACAGACATCTTTCTTTGGAATTACTTGTCAGTAGTTTTTGTTCATGAGGCCGAGTTAACTGGCCTCTAATTGATCAGTATTTATGGATTGCATTTCTCAATTCATAGGATCCCTACTCTGTGTTACTCTTTTAAAAACTGTATATATCTGACTGATTTTAGTTATCCATTGAATGAATGTCTGCTTATGTGTTCTGAGTTCCTCTGTTCGAATGTTCCTAAGCTATTTGTAGGATTTCAAGAATTGATACAATTTTTGGTAGATAATTCTGCCATGAGAAGTGCTAGCCCCAGTCGCATTTACTCCAAATTTTTCCACAGACGCCAGATTGGGGTTAACATGTGGAGATGCTTCATATTTTAACAGTTAAAAAAAATAAAAATCAGAGAATGTTTGACATTTGTAGCCACCCAGTTTCGTCTTTGGAAGATTTGCGACTGGGTCTAGTAAAATCCTTCTGCAAATAGGGATGCTATATGCATCTCCAAAGCTCGTCTTAGAAAAGTTCCGTATACCAAAACCCAAACTCTGATCTATGACAACTTGCATTGATTGACTTGGGACTGGGTTAAGTACTCTGGAGTCTCAGCCAAGTCAACAGAGTTATTCAGGTTTTTCCATAAACTTTACACGTGATGTTCCCTCATTGAGTGTGGGGAACAATCGCGGGCAAAGATTTTTTGCAACACATCTAAAATATCCAACAAAACAAATGATGGGTTTAACCTTTTCTATAATTGACTCAATCTCTCTTAATTAAAAGATAATTAAGTGGGTCTTACTTTATGATCTTGTCTTCCACTTTCCAGTTAAAATATCTTTTATAGTCTATGGACTATTGGAAGAATTCCGGCAATGTGGGTTGAAATATCATAGCCCAATCTTCTTGAGAAAAGCTACAAAGACCACAACACATGTGGGGACGGACGGCCCAACATTTGCGGACTGCAGTGTTGTGGCGTCCTAAATCCTAATGGTGTCATAATCAGAGTAAAATGTTGGTACTAAGACTAATTAACCAACAGAGCTGCTTGCGAAACAGTTTAAGCTCACCTTTTGGTCATTCGACATCCCTATAGTCTTCGTAGCTTTCCTCTGCCTGGATTTCCCCTGGACCAATATGGGAGAAGTGTTCGTAAGTTGAACGTTGTTGAATTTTCTTTTTGTAAAAAATTTAAGTTGGGTCAACATTAACTCTAAGGGTGAAAGTTGATCAATTAGGATTAATAGAAAAAATGACACACTCATCGAAAGACTTTCCTCTCTCTAAGAAATCCCAAGTGAGCGAGAGTAAAACCTATCAATAATCTTTGTAGCCTATGATATTTTAGGAAAAATGCTAGATATGTACACTTAAAAGAAAATGTCACATCTATTTTTATATAATATAAAAACTTTTTTTTTTTTTCGATGTATGAACATGCTATTGGTCATTTGCAATTGCAACTCTTAAGGTTATAAAGACTCTTTACTGTTAAGTTTCACTTCGATAGTGAAAAATTAATGTTTTTTGATTGAGTTTGATTTGTGTATGTAAGTTGGGAGACATAGCTTGTGTGCTCCCACCAAGCATAATGCATGTTTTTACCAATATATCCTTAATTTGTATACTTGCGCTTTATGATCCTAGGCAGATAAGATTAGTTTAGTTTTTTTTCTAGGACTACGCTTCGGAGTTTGATTCTCTTTCTTTTGTTGGTCACTCTTAAGAATTTATCTCTACTTGCTCGGTGCGTGTCGGTCGAGGGGTCTGCACATGCCCGTGCGATGAATCGGGTGCTTTTAAGAGGCCCGGGAACCCTCATTTGAAAAAAAGAAAAAAGTGTGGACTTGCACACATGAAATGGACCGACTTTCATTAATGTGGCATGTCGTGTGCCACGACGAAAGTTAGCAATGTGCGGAGTCTACGGCTGCAAATATTGCCTTGAGAACGTGGATATAGGGGTTTTTATTTGTCTTTAGTCTCCGCAATCAAAGGTAACGCCCACCTGAAATTCAATAAAGAAAGGCAAAATTGGCAGATTTTAGAAGAGCGCCGGGTCATAGGGTTTGATGGTGCCTCAGTCCCTACCTTACAGAGTTACAGTTGCTCCAATTACTCCACAATCAGAGCCATTCAATTAAAATTACATCTGACTACCCAAAAAAAAAAAGTGCTTCAATTGCACTAGTTATAACACAAGCGAGTGCTATCCACAATACTTTTAATTAAAATATTAAAATTTAAAAATGTATTAATTGGATTCAAATTTGGATTAGATTCAAATTTTGAATAAATAATTGGATTCAAATTCAAATTGGACTATTTAGAATTCGACTGATCTCATATGAATTCGGATATGTCAAATTTTGTATTGGATCGAATTTGAATATAGCCAAATACAGTCCAAATTCGATCATTTACGGTCTATTTACAACAAAACTAGCATTGAATCACATTAGTCCATTGTATTTTGTTTCTTATGCGCAAATTACTTGTTTTCTTCTAAATCTCAATATAAGAATGAAGGTACATAAGGGGCTGGAACAGGTTTCTTCAGCCACCAAGAACAATTTATAGAGAACAATTCTTTCTATATTTTTCTTTGTAATCTATTATTCTAGTAAGAAGAAATTAAAGGTGGATTATGAGCGAGGTTTTCACACTCTAATTGATGCAACTTTGCAAAAATTCCGACCAATGGTGCAGTGTTGTATGTGCAAGCCTCAGTCTGCATGTAATTCCCCCGTTGGTCCTCAAAATTATCCCTCGAATCAGGCCCACCGACGAGGGCTCCGACTATGACATTAGGGTTCGGTTCGAGCCGCCCATACCAATTATCGTAACCTTGGGTGCACCCAATGAACCCTTTGTTCTCTCTGTATGATTCAATTGAGGCTGCTCTATGGTGCACCCTCTTTGGGTACTTTGAGCCAAAGCCTACTAGGTAACTCATGTCCATTGGGTTAGAACCCAAAATGTAATCAACCTGAGATTTGGAAAAACTGAGGATTTCTTGAGGCTCCATTACTCCTCCGGGGCAATTGAGCTTCTGATTTGAGTTTTTTAGATAATCTGAGTAAACTGTGAGAAGGAATGCCGCGGTGGACACGTACTGTATGTTGTTCCATTGACGAATGTATAAGAGGCCTCCGGGCGTGCGATCGACATTGCTCTCATTATTCTTGTTAAGGCATGAACATAGATAATGTTCGGCTTTCGATCGGTACTGTTCCAGTATGTAATTATGCTCTTTCTGTTTTCCTTCCATCAGCAACTGCAAAGAAGAGGATGATTTAGACAATGCAAAATCATGGCCACAGTAGCTTACTGAACCAAATTGATATACTTAATTGGGATGAAGATGTTAGATCTTGTGGTTACACAATGATCATCGGATTTGGTTATGTCAAAATCCGGGATTAATCTTCTTGCTTGATCGAAGCATACTGGTAGGAGTCCGATTATGCAGTAATGATCATTAAGATATATCAGACTCGGTACACCCTACATACGTACTAGCTTGTCATTATTTAAGGGGATAATCATCTTTGATTTTAGGACCTTAAATCCTTAATGGGTAGGATTCTAGACCCTACAAATAAGGAGATGTCTTAAGTGAAAATTATCTGGTAAGTGAGAAAAACTCCACATCCATCACAAAGGAGAGAATTAAAGACCTCTTCCCAAGAAAGATCCTCAAATACTTGTAATTATGTCATGTACATATTTAATTTTCATTATATTAATTATAATGTTTTACACACATAAGCCAAAAGATCCAAATTTAAATAGGTGGTTAAATCGGCCAACAAAAGAGCCTCTCAACAGAGGCATCCACAAAGGGTCTAATTCTCTGTCAACAAGCTTTGCCATCATCTTTAACCATCTCAATAACTAAAGCTCTACTAGATTGGCCATTGAGTGAGACAAACATACCATAAATACGGGTCCCACTTGTAACAGACCAATCAGACTAATGACATTTGTTTATTAATACTCCGGGGACAGATGTTATCATTTCCCCCTTCTGCTAATAATACCTTAATTAGAGCTCATTAAAGGTATAACCTCTGCAAAGTAGAAGCATATTTTAAAGGTATTTCATTTTGAAACAAAGCAAATCATCAAGAAGAACCTAAATAGAAATACAAGCCTCAATAAAAGAGAGTCTAATAGCTTTAAACCTCGGGGGTGTAGTCTAGTGGTTGAAAGACGAACCGTAAACTCAGAGGTCTCGAGATCAATTCCGGGCTCTGCTCAATATCGGATGTATGAGTTGGGGATTGACCTATACATCACGTGGGACTAATCTGAGTCTAGGTCTAAGATACCCACATTTACCACAAAAAAAAAAAAACAAACTATAAAAAAAAAGTAATAGCTTTACCTTTGAAGCAATGATCTGAACACCGGCGTACTTGACATCCCAGCTGAACTCGGTAATAGCCCAGTCGATCCCACCAAAATCATGAGCCTTATCAATAACATAGTTCAAGTAATCCACCTTATCGGTAGCCTTATAGAGCCACAAAGCGGCCCACAACAACTCATCCTTGTAACCGCTCACCGACGGATAGTAGCTCTTTACCGCTCCAACACTATCATCGTACTTCCCTCTAAACTTCTCACCAAACCCAAACAACTAAAAACAACCGAAATAAAAAATAAATAAAATTTTAATTAATTAATAGTTAGATCCCCAGATGATCTATTTCTCTATCCATTTCAGTAGCATGCATACCTGTTGGGCATGATATAAGAGTAGGTGAGAGTAATGTGGATTAGCTTTCCTAAACACGACCGAAGCGGCCGCCATGGCCGCTGCTGTTTCACCGGCTAGATCGGACCCCGGGTTATTTTCGTCAATCTTGTAAGCATGTCTTGACGTCGTCATGTCCTCCGGCCGTTGCCAGCAATAGTGATCAGTGTCCCCATCACCCACCTGAAGACTACATGTTAGATAAATTCTATCTATAATAATTCCCTGAACGTTTTTTCAGATAATCGTTTGTACCTCTGCCCATAAGACATTTGGACTAGTGTGGGCTTTAATGAAATAATCCGTCCCCCACTTAATTGCCTCAAGCGCGTGCTCATACTCGCCGCCGGCAGCGATCTGTTCGCCGTATTCTATGACACTCCATGAGAGCATTGTTACAGTAAAGGCCATTGGAAGGCCGAACTTGACGTGGTCACCAGCGTCGTAATACCCTCCGACCAAGTCCACCTACAACACATGGCCAAAACACTAAAAAGACAAAATCTAAAACAGAATTCAACATATAATTTAACAGTTGGGATATGGGTATATGAATGAACTAACTCCTTGTTCTAAGCCGTCAGTTAGGCCTGAATGGTCACGCCAAGTGACTCTTTGATTGTATGGTAATCGACCCGAACGTTGCGACTCGAAGTAGAGTAGACTTTTCGTGAGAGCTTCGCCATAATCGAAGGCTCTAGCGGAGGTGAAGATGGTGAAGATGAAGATGACGATTAGAGGGTTCCATTGTTGTAGAAATCTGGAGGTGTTTAGAACTGTATATTGCTTCTTGTACTCCATTAGCCTCTCCCCTGAAAGTTCAGCAGGGGAAGGAAGAGTACCTAAATATGAAATTTGGTGTGCTCTGTTGCTTTTAAGCTAGTGTTTTGGGGTAGATTGGCTCCATAAATCTCTCACAAAACATTAATATAGCCCAAACCTGGAGGGAAGAGATTCACTACTCTGTATCCATTTGGTGGACCATATTCGGTACAGATGAGATTGATCAGACGATTAGGAGTGTGGAGGATCTAGATTAATGGTCTCGTGTCTCAGCATGGAGTAGTTGGAGGCAGAGTTGTCCTAGTAAATGGTTGGGTAGACTTTTATAACTGAAATTCCCTCATTGGCAAATGTAGGAGTGTGTAAGACTATTCCAAAAAAAAAAGTATTCTGTATGGTCGAATTATCAAAGCAGAATTCAAAAAATTTCAAACTCTCACCCGAGGCGGGTTTGGAGCCGGGGCAAGAGTAGCTGCCCCCAAACTTAAATTTTTTTTTTTTATCATATTATATTATTTAATAGGATATAGCCATGGACAATGGCGACCTCAGATTGTGTCTGGCGAAGCCAGAAATGGGTTTCGGACAACCATAGAATATGGGACATGTGGCGTTAAAAAGAGGAGAAGTCATTTCATCTTTTCCCCATGATTTTGACTTCTCCCTACTTGTTATCTCTTCCCCTTTATCTCAACACCTTATCGCCATGTGTCATATAGTATGTGGAGAAGTCAAAATCACAGGGCCCGTGATTTTGACTTCTCCACCACTTGTCCCCTATTCTATGGTTGCCCGAGACAAGCCCTTTCCGGCTTCGCTAGAGACAATCCGAGGCCGGCAAGGGTATATTGTCCCTTAACTTTTGAAGAAAAACATATTTTATATTATGTTATTTAATTATTTAATAGATCATAGTCATAAGACAAAAAATAACCGTCTTATATAATGAACGAGAAACAATACATGTAAGATATGTGCGAAATGTGTGGATAAGAGTACCAACAAACTTGGAATGCAGGAAAAAATTTTGATCCTCAATTATCTTTTGGAAAGTGATTTAGAACTCTCGAATAAGAGCTGGACCTTTGGATTGAAAATGCAATGACATCAAGGCTCATATGCTTTAAGTGGTGAGTTCTACTTAAAGGGTTTTTCCCAGATTGCTCCTTTAGTATGGGGTTCTTCCCTAAATAACCAGGTTTTAAAAACCCTTCTCTAAATGCCCCCACACACATATGCATCTATTCGCACATGAGAACTTTTTCCATTTTATCCAAATTATTTGAAAAAAAGACTTTGGATATCCCTACCTCATTTCCGACGAGTTCTTCGTTCTCACCCTATTTCCGACGAGAGAACTTTGTTCTCACCCCATTTCCGGCGAGAGATCTTTGTTCCAAGAGCGTTCTTTCCATGTTCTTTTCATGAAAAAACGTCATTAACCGAAAAACAACCCTCATTTTCTGGTTTTTTGTGTTTTAAAAAAAATGAATTCAAAAAAATCATTGCATGTATGATTAATTCATGAAAAAATGTTTATAATCATTGTATTTATGGTTCAAAACCTTAAATTTTATGTTATGTATGTGTTTATATGTGTTTTTTTTTTTCTATTTTCTATGATTAACAGTCATGTTTCCAAGCTTGAAGACGACAGTCGATGCATTTTGCATGAGGTCGATGCATAAAATGCACGAGGTCAATGCATTGTATCAACCTAATGCATTTTGTACGCGATCGATGCATTTTGTACATGGTCGATGCATTTTGCAGGAGGTTAATGCATAAAATGCACGAGGTCGATGCACTGTATCAGCCTAATGCATTTTGTACGCGGTCGATGCATTTTGCATGGGTCGATGCATAAAATGCACGAGGTCGATACATTGCATCAACCTAGTGCATTTTGTACACGATCGATGCATTTTGCAGGAGGTCGATGCATTGTATCAACCTAGTGCATTTTGTACGCGGTCGATGCATTTTGCACGAGGTCGATGTATAAAATGCACGAAGTCGATGCACTGTATCGACCTAGTGCATTTTGTACGCAGTCGATGTATTTTACACGGGATCGATGCATAAAATGCACGAGATCGATGCACTGTATCGACCCTGCGCGCAAAAAACTTCGGGAAACTCAAATTTTTGCGATTTTTTCATCTTTTCTTCTTCTTTTTTATTATTCTTCTTTAAAAATCAGTATAAATGGTAATTGAGGGGTATTTGGAAGATGAGGGGAGTGGGTGAGCTTCATTCATCTCATTCACACACGTATCTTCTTCTTCTTCTTGGAATGAAGAACTCTCGCCGGAAATGGGGTGGGAACGAATAACTCTCGTCGGAAATGGGGTGGGAACGAAGATCTCTCATCCACGAACCTAAATTCATCTTCTTCTTCTTTCAAAATCAATGGAGGGGTATTTAAGACTTTTCATAAATACTAAATTATGGAAAATGGATAATAAGGGCATTTAGAGAAGGGTTTTCAAAACTTGGTTATTTGGGGAAGAACCCCAAACTAAAGGGGCAATCTGGGAAAAACCCCTCCACTTAATGATTAACACCATTAAATTTTCAATCTAACGGTCCAGCTCTCGATCGAGCATTTTAAATCACTTCCCTTTTTTCAAAAGAAAATACTTAACAAACCTAGGTTTCATTATGTAACGAAATATGAAATGGCCGGTCATCATTGGTCCACACCCAACTTTTAAACAAACACCAACTATGGTTAAGATTCACTCACCCCTAAAATTAAACAATCTAACCTTAGTTTTTTTATGAGTGTGATATTGTGATAAGTATTTAAGAGAGGGGCATCCACTAATGAGGTGGTGCCTTAGGTTTGGAAATGGATTTCATGGGTGCATTAACTATTTCCCTTTTTTTATTAATAAAACTAACATCTTAATTTTAATTTTCTTAAGCTTAACCAAAGTTAAAAGATGGTTAAAAGGGACACTACGACATGAGATAAGATAAGTAGCCGACCCATGGGTCCGCTAATCACTGCTCTTTTGCAAATCTCCATTGTATTTAAACTTTTGGGGTGCATTTGGATTTATAGAATTGAGGAACAAAATTATTAATTCCATCACACAATTCCAATTTTATCGTTTGAGACACTTTAATAATAGGGTGAAATTATAATTCTCTAATTCCATAGAGTATTCAAGTAGTGATTTTAAAGACAAATTTATGAGGTTCAATTCCATAGTAAAATGATCTTATCTGACAATTCCACGTTATTGTGGAATTTAAAAACAAAAGAGAAATCCGATGGTTTCATTTCTCCAAGAATTTAATAGTGCATCCAAACGATAGAATTCTGAATTTTATGGAATTTAATTTAATGAGTTTTAATTTTATGGAATTCAATTCTTTAACTTGATGGAAATGTCAATTTTCGAAATAAACTGTGACACCGTCAATCACGCGCCCATTTCCCGTCATCTTTCCATCCATTCATATTAAACAGATCTTGTCGGTGCTACCTCCACGTTATCTAAAGAGTTCGCATGGCTCCCTGCCTTCGCTGCTATGTTTACGATGACTGGCTGTTCAAAATAACGACCAGGTTGACCTGCTGAAATTAGAGCCAACGTGGTGGACCTTTGCATGTTCTGCGGCCGACATTCCGGAAAATTACGCAATACGAACAGAGAAAAAAGAAAAGAAAAAGGGAAATAATTAACTTACTGCGCTCATTGGTCCAGGCTCTATTTTTATCATACATCAACTGTAATTAAGATTTATTCACTCTTATGATTAAATAAATCAAACCTTGATTTTTATAAAACAAAAAAATTATGAATATTTATTTTAATTTTCTTAAACTTAACCATAGTTAAAAAAAATGTTAAAAGGAACACAAGACCATGACATTAGACTACATAGTCTAATGCGTGGTGTGCTAATCACTACCCTCAAATAGAAAACTCAACTCAATTAATCTTTTGGGAAGTGAAAAATGAACCACGCCCTACTTTTTTATCATTTATTAATTGTGATTAAGATTCACTCACCTTTAGAATTTCTTCCATCCAAACTTGATTTTTAAAATATAAAAAATATAATTATAATTTAATTAAGTTTAATCGTAATAACAAAAAAGGTTAAAATGGACATGGGACACTGCGGAGGGGACCTGGTGGCCCCCTTCGCTTATAAGGACTATAATCTTTTCTATTTTTCGAGATGCTCAACTTCCCTCCCCCAACGTCCCCTTCATATAGGAGTCAAATCCTCTACGGTGATAACCGGATTTGCCAAATCCGGTTATCACCCCTAGAGGTCGCCACGTGTCTCCTTTGATACCCCCTTAACCGTGGGTAAGGTTCACCCATCCCTAGGGTTCACCCACCAATTTTTGTTTTTTTAAAATAAAAATATTAATTTTTTTTTTTTAAATTAAAAACTGTTTTTAGTTTTTTTAATATTAAAAACAGTTTTTTAATTTTTTTTAAAAAAACTAAAAATGGGTGGGTGAACCTTACCCACGGTTAAGTGGTGCCAAAGGAGACACGTGGTGATCTCTAGGGGTGATAACCGGATTTGCCTTTGGCTCCCTTCATATATACTAGTACGACAGCTTGTAGGCGGAAAATACATATTCAAAGAAGAAAATAGAGAAGAGCCCTCAACCATTTCTTATTCTCCGCAAAAATCAACCTTTTTTAAGATGAAGAATAAACACCTAACTTCGCTTTCATAAGTCTTGATTTTTGGTTGAGAGTAACAATAGCAAGCCTCAACAGAGAATAACATGAAAGTATAGGATTTAAAGGAAAAACACAACAGTTGCATTATTTATTTTCATAAAAAAAAATTTTTTAAAAAGAAAACTTGATAAATCTATATGAAACTTAATTTTAACACTTCTTAATATATTACATACTAGCAAACTAGCAAACCCGTGCAATGCACGGGATACAAATTGATTATGAAACTTACAAAGAATAAGTAAAGTTCAAAAATCACAAACACGACTGATTGATCACTTCCAAAAATATCCAGAAATACTTGACCCACCTATACATTGACTTCTTCATAGGTGACAATAGTAAAATGAAAATGTGTTACATATGGCTTAATTAGGGAATGCTATCTATCTTCTGCTCATTTTGTATGTCATTCTCTACAAAGAATGTTGTAATATTCTTATCAAGGGGATGCAATCAATACATGAGATATAAATATCATATTCTTATCAATATTAGTAGCAGTAAAGCTGACTCTACCAGTCTTGTGTATTTTGCAGTGTGGTCAGAACCGGACCAGGCATCAAACCAGAAAAGTGGCTGGTTCCGATTTAACAGGTCCGGTTCGATTGCAAAAAAAATCATTCTTTAATAAATTTTTCCTAATTTTCCCCGGTTTTGATTGGTTCCCAACCGGTTCTAGTCGGTTCTTAAATAATACCAATTTTGAGGGTTTTGGGAACCGGTGAGAGGGCTGGTCCCGGCTCCACCGGCCGGTCCAGTTCTGACAACACTCGTATTTTCTCAAATTGGTGTTTGTTCCAAAGTTTCACAAATTGCCGAATTTCATGACATTTCAAACTCGGCTTAAGGGTAGGTCAAGCGTCCTTAACTACCCCTCTTAATTATGCATGGCTTAGCCACAAGTCTTCAAAACTAAAGGGTTTAACCTGAGATTTAATAAGAGTCAAGGTGTGGGCAATATCATGCAGCTTGTATTGCTAAGGACTTCAATTTCAGTTTGGTTTTAGCTTCATATAACTCATAAACGCCACCATAAAAGCCTAAAGAGGTTAACACATAATTCATTTGTGTTACCAAGTTTTCTGATGTTGCTATAGATTCGATCTGAGTAATTCTATTAGAATGACCACAATCGGTTGCTGCCCCCAAATTGTAAAGATTTTTTTTTGGATCCCCTTCAACATTAACAGTGTAACACGCCTGGGTTTGTCTAAGTGGTAGTGTATCTCCCTTTCGGGAGGAGTGACTCGTGTTCGAGTCCCGGTGTGGCCGTTGAGTGTCCACCCCTGAGTTCTAATCCACCTAACCCCCTGACCTTCCTACCAAAAATAAAATAAAATTAACAGGGTAAGGTTTTAACCCGAGGAGTTAAGATGAGCGCTGTTGCCCCTTTGTGTCTTACAAAGGTAGGGCCCACATTCAACCGTGGTGGACCCCAAATCTGAAAAGGTAGGCCCCATGATTTTGTAAGACACAAAGGGCAACAAAGCTGTTCTAAAAAGAAAAGTGGCGAACAGAAGCCTGGTCATGACACTGTCTAACAGGCAGCCCTAATTTTGATAAGTGAAAACAACCATTGATTGTTTGGGTGCAACATAGTATTTTGCATGCTACCACACCATAGCCTTTTCTTAAAGAGAGTAAAGTGGAAAAAGAGTGTACGGCTCTTCTCATTCCTCAACTTCAGAAGGAGGAAAGCTTCTATTTCTTCTCTCTCTTACATTTCTTACTCACTCCCTCGCTCTTCTATTCTTCCACTGGGCGGATGCTCAAGCAAGAAAGAGGTTCTTCATTTGTACGGCTCCTCAAGCAAGTAAGAGACCCTCTATTATACGATTCCTCAAGTAAGAAAGAGAGCAAACTACTGATTTTGAAAACAGTTTCATTTTTTGAAAATAGAAAAAGAATACACTCACAAATCTGAGAGATGATACCGAAGAGAGAGAGAGGGAGAGAAGCCGAGAGTTACGGAGGAGAGAACACTCACCAAAAAGGGGATGCCGCTCATCTTGATGTATATATTTATTTCTTTTGTTAAAAATATGCTTCCCTCCAAAGCTGGGATTAGTACCTCTAAATTAAGAAGGGCGTGTTGGTCTCTATTTGATGATGAGATTGCAGAGTCAAAAGAACCGAAAATGAAGAGACAATAGGTGGTGTCTCTAGAGGGTGTATAATGAGTTGTTTGAAGACTTTGGCTTGTCTCTGGCGAAGCCAGAAAGGCCCTCTCGGGGTACCACACAATAAGGGACATGTGGCGTTAGGCTGTCAAAGAGCCGGGTAGGGCAGGGCCTGGGTCAGCCCTAACCCTAGCCCTTCCCTATAAGAGTAGGGCCATATCCCGGCCCTAGCCCTTCAAGGGCTGGGATTAATTGGGCCTTAACCCTGCCCTCAAGGGTTGGGGTTGGGCTAAAGGGCCGGAAGAAAGAGCGAGATTTTTTTTATCATTGAGATGATGAGATTTTTTTCTATACCGACTTACAACTTCACATGGAAATGGGTATCCAATCTCAAATCCAGCATTAGATTACTATAAAAAAAAAAAACCAAACTAATCAACAAACAATAAATTCAGATTACCATAAAAAAAAAAAAGTGTCAAACTAATCAACCGACAACAATTAAAAAATTAGATTCAGAACTTTAGAATCTAATTTGAAAATTAAAAAACAACAATTAAACAAATTAGAAAATAATTACAAATAGAACTGATTCTCAGATTTAGATTCTGAATCCAATTAGGCAGTAGGGACAGATTAATCAACAATTAGGCAATAGGGTGATCATTACACTTACACGTGCCCCCGCCTCTTGGTTGAGTGGTAGGGGTGTGGCCTTCAAAGGGTGGAGGTCTGGGGATCTAATCCCCCAGGGGTAAGGGTTACAAGAGCCTCAATGCCCCAGCTAACAACTGACCGGCTGACTCTACGTAAATGATATCTGCCCATGTGGAGCCCTCAAAAAAAAAAAGCCCTGATCATTATAAAACCATAATATCTAACACTTTTTTATGGTCAGGGGTGTCAGACTTTGGCCGACTAATCCCCAGTACGTGGTAGGGTTAACAGCCATGATAAAACTGACCTGATGTCTAGCCCCGAGAGGGCATGGTAAGTTGATCTCAGGATGTCCCGGGTTTACGGCTAGCCCCAGAGACCACTGAGGCTCTATAAAATAAAAGGTGGAGTATTATTACCATGATACTTTGTTTTGCCACTGAATGAAATTGCAACTCAAACAGGTTGGACATTTAAGGCCTGTCCGAGTATGGGCCTACTCAAGATCAGGTGGCGAACTGTGTTAGATGCTTCATACAAATCTCTCAGTATGCTTGTCCAACATTAATGGGCAATATATAGTAGATATTGAGCATTCCGCCTCACCCTTAGTATGTTTAGTTGCGATGGAGAAAAATAGGTGAAGACATACGAAAGAAAATAAAATTTTAGATTTCTAATACAATTTTTAATTGAATTTTGTCTAATTTTTTTTTTCCTCTCTTTCTACTTATTTTATCCACAACAAAAACGTGGGGTTAAGGTAAACAACTTTGGACAAGGCCAGCTCCCAGCGTGGATCGTGTGTACAAGGACCCGAGAGATATGGTGTTTAAAAAGCATACATATTGAATGTGTTGGGACTGAGAAGAGACTATCATATATATATGAGACAGCAGTAGTATTCATCAAACACTAGAAGAATATGGTCATGATCCTTGACTGTCTACCACCCGATCGTACTCATCTATGCTATCCCCCACCGTTAGTTGGTGAACATGCTTGCATGCTCATTGATCCGGTGATTCGTACTGCATGGGGTGCTGGGATTGGATGGACCTTGGCCCAAAAATTGAAGTAAAGGCCCGTTTAGTTTAAATTGTTACATTCATAAGCATTGTCAATAAGTGCTAATATGGGTACTCATATGTGGTTGACACTTTTCTGATAAGTGATTATATGATCATTTTAAAAAAAGTTTTTTAATCATTTTGTAAAAGAAAAGAATATTTTGAAGAATCTCTCTCAAGTTTAATGAATCTTGTAGGCCTTTTTATTTTTTATTGATAGCAAATCAAAAATAACATCACTCTGCTCTGGACCTGAAAAGCGGATGTCCACACCTGGACAGAATCCTCCTACACTCCTGGGGATTTAACTCCAACCCCTGAAAAGAGTCTTGATATTTTAATTTTAATGAAGACTCAAAAGAAGCAAGACAATGAGTAAACCCATTTGTCGATCTTGGTGTGAAAATCGGGTTAAAAAACACCAACTTGGCTAACTCCACTTTGATGTCCAGCACTATTGCTTGGATTGCCCGCTTCACGTTAGAAGAGCTTACACCACAACACCCCACAAGTACCTGAGAATCTGTTGCAAATACCACAGCATTGCAACCACAGGAGATAGCAAAGCCGATAGCATATCAGAGAGCCCAAGTCTCTACAACCAATGGAGAACCCCAGTGCAGAGTCTAAACAAATCTCCCAAGAATGCACTCCCTATGGTCCCGGGCAATGCCTCCTAAACCAGCCACCCTTCTCTCTTCTAGAGATGCTCCATCTACGTTAATCTGCACCCACCTGAAAAGAGGAGGGGTCCAAAAGAGACGAGTTTGCAATGACTCCCTTTAGAGAGAGATCAAACCCTTAGAAGGAATACTATTATGACTTTCAATGACCATCTTATCTGCCAACTGAGTTCGGGTTGGGTCAATCGCGTAGGCCTTATGGGTGTAAATTTGGGTATTTACTACATAAACAGTTATGTGCTACAAGCCTACAATAATCATCACTTTGCGAGATTATGAAATCACCGATTATTTCTAAAATTGCTTATTACATAATTGCTTTTGACGAGTGAAACCAAACACTATTAATGGGCCATGGCCACCCCCAAATTTCTGTAAAAATTCTCACATTATAGAAATAATTTTTTTTTACAAAAATACTTAATATCTATATTTTGTGTATAGTGCCCCCAAATAAAATTTGGTAATTTTTTTATATGTATAATATAAACGGATTAATTCTTTAGGCGTCTATGTGTCCCTTTTAACCCTCTTTAATCCTAATTAAGATTTATTAACTTAAGAGTTAATATTTTTTTTTTGTAAAAACCAAGAGTAGATGTATAAACCCTAGGTGTGAGTGAATCTTAACCACAATTAATGAGTGTTAAAAGGTACACATGTCAAGCATGTGAGGTGTGCACGTTCCACTAGGTGGACCCATGTGGAAAAAAAAATAATCTCAATAATATAAAATTATAGTTAATTTTATTTATATAAGGAAAACTCTTAACTTATCACCCGTTGCCACTATGTAATGAAAATGGGGATTCTCATTGATCCACACCCCACTTTTTAACACTCACCAACTGTTGTTAAGATTCACTCAGCCCTAAGATCAAGCAATCCAATCTTTGTTTTTAGAAAAAAAGAAAAATTTAAACATTAATTTAATTAAGCTTAACCAGGTTTTAAAGGGTGTTAAAAGGGACACGAGGACAAGACAATGCATTAGATAACGTACGCTAATCATTGCTTTTTTTAAATTATTTTTTATTATAATGCAAAATTAATGAATTTTATGAAAACAAAATATCTCAAGGGTTATGATTTTTTTTTGGTTCGAGATATGCGGTTTGGTGTTAGTATTTGTTCAGTTAGTGGGTGGGTAGAGAGTATACAAACTCTCTGACGATGCCCTCAAGACCCATACTCCCTATCCTGACATAAGTGGTATAGGGCCCAGGATTGTCTTTGGCGGCCAGAGAATTTTTTTTCTGGCTCAACAAATCAAGTGACCATGTGGTGTTAAAAAGGGGGAGATATATAAGTGGGGAGAAGTCATTTTATTTTTGTCATAGCTGGACGGTCCTGGATTGTCTCTCGCGAAGCCAGAAAGGGCTTGTCTCAGGTTCCATAGAATAGGTGACAAGTGGTGGAGAAGTCAAAATCATGGCCCATGATTTTGACTACTCCGCACATATTAAGACATGTGGCCATAAGTGTATGAAAATAAGCGGGAGAGATATCATATGGGGAGAAGTCATAATTATCTGACTTCTCTTCATTTTTTTTATTGCCAACTGTCGCACAATGTATCGAACCCCGAGAGGGTTTTCTGGCTTCGTCAGAGACAATCCGAGGCCTAGCCGGACACAATCCCGAGCCGGATTATGGTCCCTTGCAGTGACACCATCAGATAATTATAACCGTCGGATCAATAGTACTTTGGTCCACAAAAGGTCAATAGAACAGACGGTTAGGATTCTCTGACTTGCTTATCAAAATGACAGTGATACAGGAGTTCTCAGACGTGTGATTGAATGATCGGTGGGGTCATACCCTGCAAGTGTGCCAAACTCTGTTGACCGTTTAGATGTCTACTTCAGGAAACTGGAAGTCTTTCTCTCACCTCTCTCTCTCCGTCGATGAAAAGTGAAAACTGTGGACATGTCATACTCGCGGTTGTTAGGAGTCGCTGAGCGGAATTAGGGTTTTGCTAGAGAATGGCATCTGTGGAGATGGGCGATGGCGGACGAAATCACGATGTTGAACTGGTCGTCAGCGATGCTACAGCCCTAACAGTTGCTGAGGAAATAACTCCTCTATTGACACAGGGAGAGAAACCCAAAATCAACATCTTCTCTGTCTCTTATCCCAGAAGGAGGCCAAGGGTAAACCCTAATTAAGAACACAATTCTTCTTTTCTTGTTGTAACTGATCAAAAACTTCAATTGTGTTTAGCTGAATCCCAATTTCCCGTTTTCAATTTCTTCGATTGGTTCGGTGGATTCTTTAATTTTTGATTTTTCCTGGAATGTTGTTGAATTACAAAAAACGAAAAAGCATGTGGATTTTTTTTTTCTCTCTCTTAATCGTATAGTATTCCTTCAAAATCAGTAGTAATTGTTGTCTGTTATTTGATAATAAGATTAAGTATAAAAGAAAAAAATTTGGCTTGAAAAAACAAGGGTTTTTTGGTTAATGCAAGTCCCTTGACTTGTTTTTATGATGATTTATTGTCATTATAATTAGAAATATAGATCCAAGACAATTTGGAGAAACTAATTTGGTTAGTACATTCTCTCTATCTGCAGGAGCAAGTTATACGAGTACCTGAGACAGAGGTGTCGGTATTTACTCAGTTTATTTTGTGGACATGGAGTGGATCCAAGTATTCTGGTCTTCTGTGCATGGCGTTATCGTCCACTATCTACTTTGTCATGGAAGTGCTTTCAGATATCTTCTTAGGTTAGAAAATTCCTCACTCAATTAATTAATAACAAGAAGAAAAACCGTTTCTTATCCTCAATATTGAGAGTCTAATATCATCATGGGATTTATTATATAAATGGATATCATGAATATTAAAAAAGAATGTGAATGAACAAGAGTTAGTAGATAATGCCAATTTCGTAGAAAACCAAAAATCTGTGATAGCAATGATAATAATTTCCATGTGTTGGGGTGTGTGGGAGGAGAGGAACAACAAGGTCTTTAACATTTTGGATTCCTCTTGAGTACATCGACAGGGGGATATATGACTCCCTTCACTATTGGTGTGTAATCTAGAGTGATTTTGGTGATTTTTGCTTATCTTCCTTTTCGGCTATGGCGGATGGTGATGTTTATGCACCTTTTCTTTTACCTCTTGTTGTAGGAGTTTTTATTAGTTCACTCATCGATGTACAACTTTTGTAATTCACTTTCCTTTTCTCAATACTTCTGATCTTGTTTACATATATGAAAGCCCATTACTCATTAGAGAATTGCTACAGTGCCTTCTTATATCTCAAGGTTTGAAAGAATTATCGATTATTCATCTGGATTATACTTATTTCGTAGTTCAACAAATTTTTGATGTAGGGTATTAATTATTTTACAAAATTTGCTAAAAAGTCATTAATTTTTCTGCAATAATTCGTAATATTCTGCAAATTATTGCAAAGTTTGCAAAATATCACAATATGTTGACTTAACTTTAGTTATAAAACTGTCAAATTTTTGATGAATTGCCAAAATTTGATAGTTCAATAGTTCACTTGGAATTCATTTGGTATTTGATTTTTTTCCCACCTTTTCACTCAATTTGAGTCTCATGGGTGAAAATCAAACCAAAGGTCCAAAGGAGGTGAGGATTGACACAAAGAGGAGAAGGATTTTTACGAGAAAAAAACCTCTTAAAATGTAACTTTTTATTTTTAAATTTTTTAGGCTTAATTTTATTTTATTTTATGTGAAATCATAGCATTTTTAATGTTTTTGACTGATCTATCGATTGATCGGAAGAAACTGAATTGTTTTACCATTATTCCTATTTTTTTTTACTTTATATGAAGAAAGAAAATGATAAAAATAAAAATCCGAATCGTTGTTTCATCATAAAATGATTGTTAGTAATCTCTATTTGGTGTAATTTTAGTATGTGATGTATATTCGACTGATTTGTTGATTGGGTGGGTCATGAGGAGGACTAAGGAGCAAGGCATTGTCGAGACTCGAGAGACTTGGATTGATGAACTTGCCTAATGTTTAGGCGGCACTGGACTCACATGAGTTCGGGGAGGGTGCTCAAGCATTTATGCTTAGTCTTAGACATCAGATTCTGAGGGCAGAGTTATGGCTATGATTTGAGCCTATCCACATGGGCAGGGTTAGGAATTGGGGTATGGTTTGTATGGATATGCTTCATATGGATATACAGTATACTACTGGAAATGAACCATATGGATATGACTATGAAATATATATCCTGACATAGAGGTGCATATGACCACGAACCATTACCTACTACATCAACCAATGGAATGCTGATGCATATTGGAGAGGATGAGTACTAGTGCTATGTTTTGTAATATACATCCATGTACCATCATCTCATTAGTTAGGCCTAGTATTGTGATTTCATGCGAAACAAATACTTTTACAGTCAATATCAAGATAAAGATGACTTCGAGCCTCTTCGCAACTCAATGTGGTATTGATTCATTTTCTCTCTCTAAAGTATAACACTATCACCTATTTACTTGTACTTGTTGAGTGTTGATATCCATTTGAGTTTATATTTTTTTGTTTTGAGAATTGGGATGCACTAAACAGTTTTATATTCACGTATGGAACACTATACACCGCTGCCATAGGTGTATTTCCTTCATTCCAAATGCATCTCTTACGTTCTTTTTTTTAAAAAAATTTTATTCTTAAGTTTATATTTATATTTGTTCTAGCATCTCCTAAAATTTTAACAACAAATTTTACGTTTTCCTAATTTTTTCTTATTTATTTTTTAAAACTTTTGCGAATTATTAATGGAAAAAATTGCCTAGTTTGGTGTGAAATTTTTATTAATTGGTCGAAATTTCATTTTTTCAGACCCACAAAATTTCCTGTGAAGATGAATTTAAAACCTTGATTGTATGTAACTTACTGAAATGTCTATTTGGGGTTTGAGAAAAGCATCCTACATTCTGAAATCTACATGCCTTTTCTTAAGTGATTATTTGATTATGTAAAATTATGATTGATGCTCTTAAAGTCAAAAGACAGTAAACATGTGTAAATAATTGCAATTAGAGGGTAAATTTATTTAGTTTTGAACTTATATATATATCCAAGTTCCATAGAGACTTGTTGTCCCTCGGGATACAACTCCGTATTAGCCTATTGGGTAACATATATATCTCCAAGTTTTAAAAGAGTTATTAGGTTTCACTTCGTTTGAAGGGAGGAATGTGTTTGTTCATTGTTGAGCTCTCTCGGTTATCTTGCTGAATTAGGATAGAATGGAAGGATCAAAGGACTCCATTAACTATCTAAAAATCAAAAGATCTATTGGAGTTAGGGGAGGGATAAGCTTGCTATAACTCACAGCCTTAGTGATAATGGTAATCTGTTTTTTAGGAAAAGGAAAGATAGACATGGTAATCTTCACATACTTTTTACCCCATGTCATTTCACAATGGATAGAGAAAAAGAGGATAGAATATGGGAAGATGTTGTACTAATTCTCCGTGTGTGTGTGTGTGTGTGAATTTGTATGTATGTATGTTGTTTGTATATACTCACACATTTGGAAGATATTATTGGGACGGGAACCCTATCAGCAGATAAAAAAAATATTTGCAATTGAGGATATTTACATCCAGGGAATCATCCTCAATAATGTCACGGAGCCCACAATTAAAGGCTTGTGGTTACAAAATACAATCTTTATTAACTAAAGAAGAAGAGGCCATAAATCAGCAGCGCTGTTGGCTTTACGCCAAACATGCTACATATTCCAGAAAGTCAATGATTAAAATATTTGCAATTGAGGATATTTACATCCAGGGAATCATCCTCAATAATGTCACGGAGCCCACAATTAAAGGCTTGTGGTTACAAAATACAATCTTTATTAACTAAAGAAGAAGAGGCCATAAATCAGCAGCGCTGTTGGCTTTACGCCAAACATGCTACATATTCCAGAAAGTCAATGATTAAAACAGTTAATCCATATGCAAAAGCCAAACTCTTGCTCTCCATGGAATCCATCACTAGAACAATCAGACCCATTTGGGCGAATGGACACATTACCACTAAGAGTTCAACAACCATCCATCAGTGGGACTTGATTGCGATATTTCACCTTCTTACGGTAATAAAGCTGACAGGGCTTCAGAATATCCAGCATATTATCAGAAATAAATGATCAGAAAAAATACCGTTAAGAATTAGACTCCATTTTCAAGTCCTAAACAATGAATTTCTCTTCGGACACAAAAACACGTTATCCCTGAAAATGATATGAAAGGTAACAAGTCGAAAGAGTAATAGAAAGTAGAAGCAAGCCTGAGTTGCTGAATGGCACATCAATCAGAGACCATGATTTATCGATATTAACAGGTCCTTGAAATGTAGCCAACTGCTGCTTAATTTAGAGGGATAATTACTATTGTTCTATTGCATGAACTAGGATTTAGAACTTTTGCTTTAACTAGATTACTAGAGCATATGGATAGAAGATAAGGCATCCCTAGAATCTCGAAAAAAGAATGTTAGATTGGTTTGTCATGATTGTTCATTCTGGGACTAGGATAATACCAATAGAGTGGGTAGGCAGTTAGCCTTCCAACTTACAGAGTTGGTGATGTTGGACTGAGTTCCATGGATATTGCTATACTTCTCTATGTGGAATTAAGAAATAATTTCCTGTTGCATTTTTGTTCGTATTGTTAAGGATGATTCTTTTTTTGCAAACATAACTTATCTTTTTTGTACAAGCCTGGATATGCTTGCCATTTATACTTTTAATGAAGTTGTAAATATTCTCTATTACCAGTATCTTAATATGTTGTCTTTCCCCTTTCCATGTGTATCGTTTGAGAAATTCTGATTTTAGAACTGATTAATCTTTTCTTATTTTGTGATGACAGTCCCATCAATTCCATTATTTGAAACCGTATTTACGAGATGTACAATTATCTTGATCTTGTCATTTCTGTGGTTGAGAAGGACTGGACAGCCACTATTTGGACCAACACATGTAAGGAATCTTTTGGTTTCAAGAGCCATAATGGGATATCTCTCATTGTTGAGTTTTATATATAGGTAAGCTGTACTTAATATCCTTCTTTCTGTTTACCTGAAATGCTGGTTTAATTATTAAGAATTTTTTTGGGAGGGGAAAGCTGGTTTAATTATTTATAAATGCCAGTGTCAGAGAAGCCTTCCTCTTTATCTCTGTCGAGTATGTTGTATCCATCTATATTGGGGAAAGGGTTGTGGGGGCGCAATGGATGAGGCTTCAATGCCTGATCTCACCAAAGAGATCTCCTAAGCCAAAACTCAACTGATATTAACTTGTGATCATATTATTTTCTTTACCTTTCAAAGGCTTCGATAGATTGGTGGACGCCAATAAAATATAGTTTTGAAGGCTTGTGATCACTGTATTTAAAAATATTACATTTTTCAATTTCAATCCTAATTATTGAAATTAAATCTTAACCCAAATGGTCTGAATCTAGGTCTGAATCACTTTTGAGAAGTATTCAATGATTTTTTCCAGATCATAAAATTTACGATTTTAATCCCCTATGAAATCCGTTGGCGTGTGGCAAAAATTAGTGTCATTCATGAAACAATGAACAATTTTTAAAATTTTTTTTTTCTTTTGCATATAAGTGTTTGGAGCCTTTGGTTTAAAGAAATACTAGGATCCTTGACTTGAGTTTGCAGATGTCATTCCCAAGTTTGCAGATGTCATTCCTACTGACTTTTTTGTATATATGGAATCCGTTAGTGTTTTCTGAGTTTTGAGACCTTACTTTGCACATGGGTGGGGAAGTATATCTCATCTCTCCCTTCCTTTTGTATAGCATTTTTCTCAATTAGTGAAATTTTCACATAGTTACCTTAAAAGGAAGTTTTTTTCTTATAGTAAAATGGTGGAAAATTTTCATATTATGTGTGAGCCAGTGTTTTAAAAGGCGTGAGAGGCTTACGCCTCAAGGCTCGCCTCGAGGCGATGCTTAAGGAAAACGCCTTGAGGCTTAACCTAAAGGCTTAAATCTCATGAGGCTAACGCCTCAAACTGTGAAGCTCGCTTTATGTATGAGGAATGTGCCCCAAACATTAATAATAATAAAAAATAGGGTTTTAGCCACATAACTAAGACTTCAATATTAAATATTTTTTTAAAGGTGTGTGCCTCAACATTATATAAAATAGGATTTTAGCCACATAACTAAGAAATTACAAGGTATTTGCTTCATTATTTCTTTTATCAATTAAAAAAAGTTTAATTTTCTTTTTCTATTTTGTTATTAGTCTAAATCAGCACTTTATTAATTATGTCTAATGTATTTAGGCTTTTCAAAACCTTGTTGAGTATATTTCACTCTAATTTTCATAGTAGACATTGTAATGATATGAAGTCATTGTCTAACATATTTAGTTCGTGACTACTTTGTAATTGTTTGTTAGAATCCAAAATCAACCACATGATAATTAAACACGATCCATTTTTTAATATATACATATATATTTATGAACAAAAAATTATTAATATGAGTTTTAACTATTTTTGTGTATTTAAATTTTTTTTTTTAGGACTGAATAATTTATATAATATTACATATGTGTGTTTGTACACACATACAGGTATATGTGTGTGTTTGTGTAATTGTATGTATGTATGTAATACCCTTAATTAATTTTTTAAATCATTTTATAATATTCTTATTTATTTATTTGTTAAAATGAGGTAGCATAAGGCTTTCTTGTGAGGCTTAAGCCTCACGCCTCAAGACTTATGCCTCACACATCTTGAGGTCCCAACGCCTTCGCGTTATAAAACATTGGTGTGAGCATTTCACTCACACTCATAAGAATTATATTGGGACCAACAGAGCTGCTATTGTAGAGTTTTACACATGAATGATGTCTTTTCGAATGAGATTACATTAATCAAAATGGTGTGCCATACCTGTTTGGACAATGTGATGTAAGCATTCAAAAAGATTTAGGGAATAATCAAGGATTAAAAATACGGTTTCGGGGGATGTATCAGTCCCAACCGAAACCTATACATATCGGTTTCGGGTGATACATATAAAATTTTCTTTCTTTAGAAAATAAATAAATAAATCAAATTAAATTTTAAAAAATCAAATGAGTTATAAAGACCGGATATAAAGTCATGATAATTGACTCAAAAATAAAGTAGCAAACAAAATTACAAGTACACAATGAATTAAAACATGAATAACTAATAAACAATACGTATCGTCCGTTTTGTATCAGTATAAATTTCGTATAGGAGACTATCGATACCTATACGTATCGCCCGTTTCATATTGGTTTAAGTGATTTTTATTTCCATGAGAATAATAGGTGGAGAAACAAAACATAGAGCATTTATGTACAAGGAGGATGAGAAAAATGAAAGAGTTTAGGATGACCAAAATGACAATAAGGAAGAATTTGATTATAGTAACAACATTGATTAACGAGTTGAAAATTTGTTTTGGTGAATTGGTTGTATAAAAAATTAGACTATGAGTTGATTAGATAGTTTCCGTATTGGTAACTTGTCCAAGTTGCAAACTTGATGAGTTAGTTTATCTACTTAGTTGAGAAGTTTCTTAGTCTATGACGTTTTCTAAACTCAGATGCTTAGTTTGCGTACATGATAAACCTTACTTTTTGACAGTGATATCTTACATTAATAATTGATGGAATAATGGAGACATAATATGGCTTTCTATGATGGAGATGGAAGATTTAGGGAAATTTATTTTATTCTTCAATATTTCATATATTTGTTAATTTTGGAATACATTATTTTTTTTCAAATCCCATGTTTTATGATTCGGATACAGTTTATTTAAAATCTACCCCTCAAAATTTACATTTCTTGTTGACCTTGACAACAACACTTGCGATTCCTCGAAATCCACAATCTTATCCTCATGGCCTTCTGGAAGTTGAAGGAAATTCTCAATGTATTATCATGTGGTTGGTTTCTAAAAGGAGGGATGGTCCGTGGTGACTTCTTTACAATTTTGACATTTGCTCCATTGCTTCTATTTCACTCTCTCATAAACTTAGCACCGTGAATGGCCATTTTCATTCATTAAGGGCAGCGAACAAGGATCTAGCCTTTATTTGTGCAACTCTATTTTCTAGCTTTGTATCTTCTTCCTTTCTCAAACAAATTGTTAAATATCAATAGAAAAGATCAAATGGTTATAGATCATTTGATATCTGTCAAATTTTTTGGCCTAGTATATTTACTTGGTGAGATCAAACTAATGATCCCCCCCAGAAGCAGAGTGGATGGAGGCATCTTCTTTCATTCCATCCTGATGTCCAATATTCCTCTTCTTATTATATTTCCTTTAGATAGTGATGACTATTACGTTTTTAGTTTGTTTGCATGCACATTTCCTTTTGGTGTGATTATACATTTACAGGATGACTTCACTCAAAATATTGTTGAAATTATGATCGTGGAGAATATAAGGTGGTTTTCTTGTTGTAGATCTCAATCTGATGTGTATGTATGGTGGCAGTTGTTTATTTATTTATTTATAAAGAAGGACTGTTAAAAGTACTTTGAGAACACACTGCCACTGTGGGCTTGCCTGATGGAAAAAAGAAAAAGGAATATATTGCATATTTTCGCAATCAGCAGCTTGAGACTGTTACAAAACAAACTGATGAGTCACAATGGTCATGTTTACCTTACAAGGTGGGGTCTATCAAGGATGATGAACCCTCTGGTCCATCCTATGTAACAAGGAGACTCCATCTTTTGAAAATAATGTCGTATCCGGACTTAGTTCCCAGGAAGTTTCAATGCTTTGCTGCTCCCACTTAGGAACCATTCTTTGACACCCAGCGTCAAGACCTTGGGGCCTCCTACCTTAACATGGTTTTGTTAATTCATCTTTAAAGCCGTGAAGTTCGCATCACTTATAATTTTATTACTTTTGGATTGCAAAATACACCAACTTCAATAGATATTATATAGATATGCTATATAGTTTAGACTTTTTCTACCTATTCCTATTTCCCACTACCTAGCTCTTTCAGAATTGATGCTTCCTTGCCCCCGCTTCTGAGTCTGCACTTGCTCTCGATCGCTCTTCATGAAACTATTGGAGGATACACTTGTCGTAGACAATGTAGTCAAAATGTCATATGGGCAACACCTAGGCCACTGGCTTGCCTAGCCGGGACCCCTATTGCCTAATCATTATTTAGGCAGGCACTCCCTAAATTTTAACAATTTTAATAGAAGAGTAATTTTTTGTCGCTAGGCAACACTCGCCTAGGGAACATTCTATCGCCTAGGCGTTGCCTGGATGCTTTGACTACACTGGCTCTCTTATTCAAACAGATCATTTATCAAAACTTGTTTTAAGCTATTACTTTTACATTATTTTTACAAGTTTAATTGTATCAGCTTATACATTGTTTATATAATAAAGACACAATTCTTATATTGCATTCTCATCAATAGCTCCTAAGATATGATTGGCATGGACAGATCAGCGTATAGGGATTATTTGATCTCGCCATATCTGACATTTCATATCCAAATTAGACACTGCTGCATGTGCTGTGCTCTAAGTCACACCAGCCAATTACACCAGCCAACATCTCTCTGTTTACTCTTGTACTATTATATGTGGTAAATTCCATTTCTTCGTGCAAAACTAGAACTATGGAAAAATAAATTGGAATCTAAGGGTATAAAAATTAGTTCAATTAAGACATAATATATAGAATGCATGCAACTTTCGTAAGAGTACAAATAGAAGTGAGTAATAGTTGAGATTGATGGCTAGGATAACCCAAAGCGATCAATTTCGGTATCTTGCCTCAATATTTCATAAGGAAGAAGATATTGAGGAAGATGTTACCCTTATAATTGGAGCTAAGTGGTAAGTGGCTCAAGTAGAGATGTGCTTCAGAAGTGTTATATGACTGATGCATTCCGTTCAAATTCGGATGTTTTCCAAGAAGCAACATATTCATAGGAGAGTGTAGCTGAGATGGATGAACAAAAAGACTAGGATTGATAACATAAGAAATGAGCACATTTGAGAGAATCTGCAAGAAACTTCACGAGGTGATTAAGTAAGAGATTTGCATGAGATGGTTTGGACATGTTTAAGAAAACCATTTAATGCACCAGTGAGGAGTGAATTGGTGCAACTTAAAGGTTCTTGAACCAAAGATGTAGCTCTTAATGGTGGAACAAAATTCATGTTTCCAATCCATAATTATTGCGATAACAGACGGATGAAGAGGAAGAACATTTCTCCATGCGGTATTTCTATTTATCTTAGAGCAAGGATGGATTCTTCCTATCTTCTCATATGACTCTAGGTATCCGTATATAAGTGATGAAATTCATAAAGGGGGTGTTTGAAACCCTTAACGAGGTTTGCCAAATAAATAATGCCATATGTACGGGATGATAAATGAAAAACTTAATGCTTATTTGTTAGATTATCTGTATGATGTGTATATGGAACTGATATCATGATCAAGAATAAAAGAACCGATGGGCATTGCTTGAAAATTTTAAAAAGAAAAGAAATTGAACCAGTTCTTTATAGCCGCCAGGCCCGCCACATGATATACATTGCCATCGATGGTGATGTTCTATGTATCGACGATTTTGGAACCCATAATCCTAGCATCTACTTCTAGAGGTTAAGTGATTCGGGCTATCAGGTAAAATTCACTTTTTATCTGCATGATTGCCAAAGCAATGAGTTCTAATATCTCCACACATTTATTCGTAAGGATAGAGAGTTAAGTATGATGATGTTCATAAAGTTAGAGCTGGGTGGCTAAAGTGGAGACGTGCTTCCTAAGTGCTATCCGATCAAACTAAAAGGGATATAAGGCAACAATAAGACCAACTATGCTTTATGAAGCCTCATGTAGGTGATTAAGAAGCAACATATTCATAGAGTGAGTGTGGCTAAGATGAGGATGTTGAGAAGGATGAGTGGAAATATAAGATAAAAGATGAGCGCATTCAAGATAATCTAGGTAGCTCCGCTAAATGATAAAATAAATAAGAGTCGACTAAGATGGTTTGGACATGTTCGGCGAAAAACAGTTACAACACTTGTGAGGAGTGAGTTGGTGCAAGTTAAATGCTTTATCAAGGTGAGGGGAAGTCCAAAAAGGATGTGGATGAAGAAGGCGAGGAAAGGTTTCTAGAACATGCTTTGATCCAAGTTATGGCTTTTGGTAAAATAGAATTGCAGAACAAGATTTGTTTTGTGGCCTCTGAATAATTGGGAAAAAGGCACTGATGATGATGAGTGGCGAATTATTTTTCATCTACGAAAGTCAACAAAAAATTAAAGCTGAAAAATACTGTAAGGACCACTTGCGTCATGATCAAATGAAGTAGCACTTGAAGCACATGTCAACTGGAAGGGTGAGTTCGTTTGTTTTTAATAATGTGCCACTGAGGAATTCATTACCCTTCTATGTGTAAATTTATATGTATTGACCTCTTGAGAGAGGTGTATTAAGAAGATAAAATTACTGAGTACTCCATCAAGATACAAAGTTGTATTGGAATGGATTCTAATAATTTCTAATATTAGTGCATCTGTAGGTTTCTAATTAGACATCATTTCATTATTTCATCAACACAGGTGGTGAGGTTAATACTATCCTTCAATATTCCACTATTCTTAGGTTCTAATTCCTAGTTGAACTTCCCTGGGCTTAAATATATTGCTGCACTTTAATGAAAATCCAAGTATTTGGGATTTGTTTTTTGTCCCTTTTTTTCCCGTCCTTTGGCGAATGATATTGCTCTACTATGCTTCTGCTAATGGCTTGAAAACCTTAATCTCTGGAATATGGTAACCAATACAATGACTGCAAATTTGCTCATTTTCCTTTTCAGTATCCAAAGCCTACCTCTGTCTCAGGCTATTCTATTGAACTTCACCACTCCAATTATGGCTTCAATTGCGGCAAGAATTGTTCTGCAGGAGAAGTTGAAAATTGCAGATATTGGAGGTATGATATTATGTAGTGTTGTTCAATCCTTTATTCTTGCACCAATTTTACTTCACCAATATCTTAAGCATACATCAATGGAACTGGTGCGATAATATAATGTCTCCACAAGAAAGACAGGAGTTCTCGAGGCAGATGCTGAAATAAAATTGGACACATGTTCTTGTGACAGCTGACCCCAAATAGCTGGGATAAGGCTTGGTCAATGACAACGATGATGTTCATTGTGTAGAAAAAAAATTACAAGACATGGAGGTTGGGTGGAGAACCAGTCAATGTCAATCTTTTTTTTTTCCGCCTTCACTTGTTGCAGAGTCCCACAGATATCACTTCCCTATAAATAACTGTGGGACCAAAAATATTAACTTATTTTTTTTTGCTTTAGGAATCCGAGTTTAATGAAATTCATAGTTTCATACCTAGACATCTAGCTGCTGTGTTTTAGTTCTAAAAATGAACTACCTAGGGATGGTAAGTTGGCAACTGTTATAGTTTTGCATATTAGAAGGGGGACCCTTGTACAATGTACATATGTGTAGACACCCTATTTTGCATGAGCTATGATTTTATGGGCCCAAAAGGTCCATCCGTTCCAAGTATTGAAAGAGATCAAAGAAGAGATCCGAACTCCAGTATATCCAAGGTCGAAGCTAAAAGTGAAGCCCAGCGCCCTGTAAAAGGGCGTGCCTTCTTTTTTTGTCAAAATTTGATTCCGCGGCTTTTAAAAAGGCGTGATTGCGAAAACTCTAATTCCGAACCTCGGTTTGCGTGCCAATTCGTTTTTTTTGGGTTATAAGTGTTTTAGTCTCACATCGGCCAGAAAGAGTAAAAACCCTAATCCTCATCCTATAAAAGGAGCCTCACCCTCACCCATTTCTCATCTTGGAAAAACTTGAAAAAAATTTAAAGAGGCCTAACTTGGAGAATCCCTAACTTTGGGAAACTCCGAAATTCTGAAAGAGTGAGCCCTCAAAACCCAGAAAATCCAGCCATCAAGTCCTAGAAGTCCTTGCTTCCCACTTTGGGGAACTTAGAAGGTGGAAGTCTTTCCTCGAGTCTTCGAAGGTTCTCCATCAACCTCGGTAGATAACACGTAGAGAGTCCGGATCTTGGAGGTTTCTTTTCAACACTTGGAGTAAATAATCAAGGGAAAAGGTATGCAACATTTCACATTCCATTCTACTTTTACCCATCCAAGACTATTCTTCCCTCACTTTCTCTTAGTAGCTCGGTGATTTCCCTCCAAACGGTCGTGAGGAAGAGGAAATCTGGGTAAAAGAAAGAGTTGGAAGACAAGGTCTTCGATTTCTTTCATTTCAGTCTTTTCTTTTGTTATTTTAAAATAAGTTAGTTTTCTTCTCTTTTCCACCAAACGTAGGCGGGGCCCCTCTCGATTCAGTCGAGGAGAGAGCGTGGCCGTTCACCGATTTAGGGAAAAGAGATTTACCGCTCAAGTAGAGAGAAAATCATCCTAACTCGGTCGAGGAGGGGTGAGTTTCCAATCTCGAAATTTAAAAAGCAAGTAGAGAGAAAATCACCCTAACTCGGTCGAGGAGGGGTGGATTTCTAATCTCGAAATAAAAAAGTGAAAATAAATAGAAATAAAGAAAATAATTGTTTAAATTAATTTAAAGGAGAAATATTAAAAAGTAACCGTCGTTCGACGGATGAGAAGGGGTGCCTACCACCTTCCCCAACTCATAAGAGAATCCCCGGACTCAATCTCGGTTCTTGAATAGAGGGTTTTTTATCGTGGGTGATCAATCACACCCATAATCTTGATTGGTGGCGACTCTAAAGATCTCGGCTTCTCATTAGTACGAAAAATGATAATGTGGGGAGGAGATCGACCCGGGCCGGTTATCGCACAATATGCACCATATTAACATGGTTCCAGTTTGAACCTTTCCAACTTACATTGTAGATTTCAACACATTAGCTTCCGTCCACTTCTATCAAGTATCAACCAATGCTTGTCATGGCCCTGTTCCTTGTTGTTATCTCCATAGAAACCCAGCTTTCCCAATCATTTGACAAGGCTTTTGCTATGCATAAACTAGTTTTCCTCTTCATTATAACCTTTTAAAATTTTTTTAATAGACTGATGGGAATAGCTTCCCTTTTATTTGGTTTTAGATTTTATTATACTTCTCTCTCTCTCTCTTCTGAAATAAAGTCTTAGAATCTTATAATTGCAGATCCATTCATGTGATTTCTGTTATGAAAGCTGGTCCAATTACATCAATTATCTTCTATGTTTATTGTGATCAACTTATTTGAAAGTTTGGGTTGCTACTTCTGTTTTTCTCTTTACTTTGTATAGAATTGCCAATTCAATCACAGGAAATAACTGCTCTGCTATTCCTCATCCACTTATCAGGTCTTGCTTGCAGTTTCTTTGGTGTGCTCTTCATTTTCCGCTCAATACTTACTACACAAGGTATGGATGTGTGTGGAATGGAGCCTTTTTCCTTAAACTTTGGAAGCCTTTTTAGATTTCAAGCAATTAGTAGGATTCTGATTCATAAGATTCATCGTCTAAATCCTGGATTTAAAAAAAAATTTAAATTTGAAATTTTTTTACGAACTTTGTTTTGAAGCGATGCTATGTTATTTTAAGTACATATGTGAAGTCATTCACTTTAAGGGCTGTGCTACACTCTCCATGGTAATAAAGTTCTCCCAAATTTTCAAAAAGTCACGAATAAGTTGTGAGTTTTCGTTAAACAATTAATTCACAAAGTACATCTGTTATTCATCTATGTGTCAAGAGCTAATACGAGCTTATATGCATGCAACAAGTTCCTTACTTGGATGTTAATCCCTTATTGTGTGTTGGTGAAATCTATCACTGAAATTTGTGAATAAACTCATCGCTCATGAATGGTTAGTTTTTTCCAACTCTTTTGATAGCTATTCGGTGGATTATGTGAGTGTGTGTGTGTAATCTAGGACCTATTCATGTGCAACTCTTGAGAGATAAATCTGAATTCTTTCTTTAAGATCTATGATCATATAATACAATTGTTATAAGGCCTTTGCCCCTGTACCTCAGAGTCATTTGTTCCAATCATTGTTTTTGTTGCATCAACAAAGAACAAATCTGTATCAGCCATATTTGAGGAGATTTCTTCATCATAGTGAGTTTAAAGAAGTGTGTGCACACACTCACTCACATGCTCATATATACAGAAACATATCTATTGGGAAACGATGAATTTTTTTCCAAATTGAGATGAATCACAAGTAGGCCCAGCCTACAACGATGGGAATAACAAGGAGAACTGGATTTAAGCTAGGTGTACCAAGTCAGTTGATGTGGACATCCAACATCAAAAAGAGTTTCAACTTTCAAGTTTATCATAGGCGGAGGAAGAAGAAGAAGGCCCATGTGTCACTTTGGGTAATTGATTTTGGGTATCGAAGACCTCATATGCACACATAGATCATTAAGAAGGCTGCACATTGGGAAGGTGTGCATATGGGTTGGTTTAGTATGATTTAACATAGTTTTAAAAGCCTAATGAGCTGGAATTTTAGTTAGAGAAACAATTTACTAGTAATAGGTTATTATAGTCTTTTTATGTGTTTTGGTTATTTAAGTCTTTTTACAATTAAGGTTTTAACTATTTAAAGACTCTATTGGCTGTAAATTTTTAGTTAATGAATTTTATGAATGAAAAAAAGTGTTTTTGAGCATTCTCCAGTGATTGGATTTGGTGTGATGACATGTGAGCATTTCCCAAAGGATGCTTGGTGTGATGCTATGGGAGTGATTCCCAAAGATCTAAGGTATGTTATTGATCTTTTTCTCATTGATTTTCTGTTTTTCATTGAAACCCTAATCAATCAAACCCTAGATCCTTTTCTATTGCAAGAAATCTCACCCAAACCAAACCATAGATTTCTTTCTTCCATTGTTCATGTTGATTTTCTGTTTTCTATCGCAAGAAACCCTCACCCAACAAAACCCTAGCCCCTTCCTTGCTGTCCAGCCTTTCCCCAACCCTCCTACAACCACCCTACATCTGTCCCCTTGCCGTCCCTGGAACTATAGCCCCTCCAACAGCCTGCCCCCACACCTACAGCCCTACATTTGCTGTCCCAGCCCTATTCCTAAGCCCCCTATTGCTGTTCCAGCAAATTTGGAATTGCATAGTTGTTGTTACAGCCATCCATATTACACTTGCATCATTACCATTACCTCAAAACCCTAAGACAGTCATACCCACAACCTTAATACCATTCCAAACCCCAAACAGCCATATTCCCTAAACCCTAATTTTATAAATCCTTTAGTTATGGCTGCTGGCTTTCTGTGTTAGTGGATCCCATATTAGTTGACACCATACCTCACGTGCAAATTTCAATTTATAACCCTTGTTGAGCGGCTTGAGCCTAAGATAGTTTCTTGAAAACCTCGATTGGACGAGGAAACCTACATTGATTAAAGTGGTTGATCCCTAAGCTTGTGGAATTATAGAATTCCATTAACCCTCACAGATATAACTGAGAGTCATTGTTGTAGGTTTGTGACATGGCCTTGAATCTTCTTAAAATTGCTTTCTTGAATTTTCTTGATTATCTCAGCACATTAGATTTTAGGCCATTGCATAGTCCTACATCATCAGTCCCTCTCCATGTATAATTCATGAATAATAGGATAGGCTTTTCTGATATAAGCAATGGCAAGAACTGTAGATAATTATTATGGAATTTAGTAACTTCTGACTCTAAAATATTATGGGCTCTAATACATGCTGCATGAATGTAAGTAGGGTCATGCTTGGTGATCAGATAAAGAATTTTCTCAAAATGGTAGTTTCTATTGGAGTTCTATCAAACTATTAGAAGCATGTTGAGTGGCTAATTTTTTAGTTGTAATGTGGTGAATCTTTAGCTGCATGGTTAAGATCTTAAGTATTATGGTTGTATGGCCTTTGTAATTTGCTGAATCTTTAGCTGCATGCTAGTTCTTGTTATGTATAATTTTGAAGATAAAAGTATAGACAGACTACTTAGAATGAAATAAAGATTACTTAAAGAAGTCATAAATAAAGACAATGGTTTTATATCTTCTACTATTATCTCTGGTGCAAGATATTAAGAGATGCTATTTATCTGCCTCTCTAGCTCAGATGGCTAAGGTGTGCCCCTCGCTTGATGGAGCTCCTGGGGTCAAGTACCATGGATGGAGTTTCCCTCGGCGTTGTGGCTAGCACGAGGCCCACACACCATTTAATACCTAGCAACTAACACTTGGCTTGTACCAAAAAAAATATGAAAAGGAGATGCAATTGACCAACTATACCTTTGATCAACGTGTCTTGGTTTTAACACTCTCTCTTTCAGTGCCTCATGGAGAGAAAAATTTGACTTGAGGTGCTTTTATAATTTGGTGAAGCTAAAGTAATACCAGAATAGAATTTACCTATTCGTGGATGAGATATTTTACAGGGGATGTATAATTGAAAACCTTGTTCCATTGGTGTTTAAGAGCCTGATCTTTTTGGGATTATTCCCTTGCTACCTTTCAGTCTTTCACGGTATAATTGACTAAGATAGTTTGCCCCAAGCAAATGGTTGCCTAATATCAAATGGCATAGTAACTAATATATGCGCATAATAAATTTTTTTGTTGGCATCATTTTTTTCATATATGTTATTTATTATTAGTAGTATTATGTGGGAAGGATTTGGAAATAGTTGGTAAGTCTAAGCACACAGTGCATCTCTTTCTCTCTCTCTCTCTCTCTCTCTCACACACACACACACACAGTAGACTACCTAATTTGATGGTTTAGTGCATGTATTTGCTTTCATCGTTTTTTACTAGTTTATTTCAGTTGCGAAATTCCAATCAGTATTTATATTGTGGTATTTACTACTTAGACATAGTTTTTAAAGAGGAGTTTACAGGACAGGAACATGTCCATTTTCACTTGGAGACCAAAATATCTCATTCTCCCTCTTTCATCAGTAGACTTCACTTTGTATGATGGTTTACTACATTTATTTTCTTTTGTTGTTCTATGCTAGTTTCTATATTTCCATTACACAGTTCTAGGGACTATGGTTGAATTTACCGTTAGACTCACTCCTCTGAAGAGTTTAAAACATTCTGTTTAGATTAAATGCATCCCTATAATTCTAAAATTTATTTTCGTGAAATTAATGCATTGCATAGAGTCAATTACCTGTCAGTTTCCTTGATGGTGAGGGATTACAGTCTTTTAAGAAGAAGATTTACATTGGTGAGTTCAGTGTAACATATACACTGCTTGTGTGTTCTTCTCTTGGCATGCGAGCACTGTCTATAGACTATAGCTTTATGTATAGAAAGTTCAAAGTTGTGTTTGTACTTCTCTTGGCATGCGAGCACTGTCTATAGACTATAGCTTTATGTATAGAAAGTTCAAAGTTGTATATACACTTTTTGTGCTCTTTAAATAAAATTGTAGGTCTTGTGTTACTTATATTCATGGAATTGTCCTTAATGTTGATGCATGCAGGAAGGTTGACTGAAACTGGGGAACGAAGCAACAGATATGTTGTTAGAGGAAGCCACCCTATTTATGCAATTTTATTTGGTTTATTTTCATCAGTAACTGGGGGTATCAGCTATTGCTTTGTACGAGCTGGAGCAAAGGCATCTGATCAACCTGTGTAAGATCTCTGACTTAGAAATTCTGACAAAAGTATTTTCTTGCTACTGATTGGGAAAAAGAAACAAAAAGTTGTGTTATTTAAAGTAATCACTACATTTTGTCAATAATTAGACTGGAAATCGTTTCTTAATGTCAATGTACTGAAGCTGAAGAATATGTCATCTGATATCACTATACATTGGAAGCTCTCATTATTTTCCCATAAAGTTTTGTTGTTAGTAATAAAAAGAATACTAAAGCTGGAAATTTTATAAATAGCAATAGTATCTCTATAAAGAGTCAAGACTGCTAAAATTCTTTCCCCGTCATCAAAATATTATATATATATATATATATATATATATATATATATCACTAAAAAAGATCTGTATATAAATAATATTTAAAGATAAAAAACCTGCTCACTATTGGTGAACTAGAATGAGTAGGTGCAATGAAAAAACCCGAAGACAAGATGGAAACTACCCAATAATATACATATATATTAAATATGTTAAACCATTCTTCAAATTTTATTAAACTGTAAACCTTGTGTAGGATTGACTATCATTGTATAATTTGTGGCTATCTTTTTCAGGATTACCGTTTTTTCATTTGGCCTACTGGCTAGTCCTGCCGCAGCAATATGTACATTTGCCTTTCAGGTAAGTTAATTGTACGTTTGAAACACACTGATTGAAAATGCTTGAAATTCCCAGTACTTCCTTGGAGTAAATCGTGTGTTGATTTCCTGAATACTGAGTTATAAGTTGTTTTCTTCAAACAAAATATTGCACAAGATCAGAAAGTCAATGGCTCAGATATAGTGGTGTTCTATTAAGAGGCCGATCTTGCAAGGGCAATTGGGAGTTAACAATTTGCCTTCCTTTGTTTTCATATTTAGTAGTGGTGTAACTGGTTTTTCAATTAAAGTACAACATGACAGAAAGCCCTTAAAGTTTTAAACCCTAGCTTTACCTTTTATTTTACCTTCTATTGTCTAAGTAATCTGTTGCTACCCACATGTGGCAAGGATGCCCCATGAATATGGAATTTACCCCTAAAACTTATATATCTTAATCTGACAACTACAATTCTGATATAGTTCCATGAAATTCCATATCCATGTTGGACCTGAAAGCTGTAGTGTGCTGCTTACATGAACATGGACCCATGGTAACAAAATTCTGTGCTTTTCCCAAAAAAAGCTGCAAATAAATCATGACATTTTCTCATATGATCAATTCACGAATTATTTACGACTTATTGGAAATATCATGACTTTTTTTTCTAGAATTTGCGAATTAAAAGTGAATTATTCATGCCGATGATGGGGTTGTCATCTCGCCGATGATGGCGTGGTGACCCTGGAGGTAAAAAAAAAAAAAAACTCTAAAGAAAAAAAGGGAAATATTCACGATTTTTTGAAAAACTCACGAATAAATATCTAGTGTATAAAAAATATTTAATTTCATAATTAGTATGTTATTGTTTTTTTTTTTTTTTAAATCCCTATTTTTTCCCTGAATATTTCTTGATTTTGTCCATTCTTTAATATCTTATACCTAACCAAATAGTTTCCAAACTCTGACTTGGTGACTATGCATGGAACCCCATCTGGAATTTCGTGGATATAAACTGATGTTGACTTTTCTTACATCGGCAATGTTAACTGAACTTGAAGAATTTCCTCAGATATATAAAAACGATAGACATGCTGAATAATGGATGAAGTTCACATGGTTGCAATTATTTGGCTACATTTTGTGTTAGTCTTGCAAGAAGAAGATATCGATAGCCTACGTTAGTTCAATTGATCCAAGCAAACAAACAAAATAGTCCAAGTCAGTGCAGAAGCAAGGTATCAACCAGTGTAGTCAAGGCATCTAGGCGATGCCCAGGCAATTAGGTCTGGCTAGGCGAGGCACTGACATATTCCCAAAATCCATTCCGCTTCAATGATTTAACTGTGTTTCTTTTGATGATTCTCGATTTGAAAGGCCTAGGGGTGGATTGCACATGCCTGAGAAGAGCCAGGAAAAGCTCGGCACATATTACACCTTATTACAAAAAACAACCAAAGAAAGAAGAAAGGATGGAATAAGACAAGCATTGTTGACCACCACTACCAATATGACTAGTCGTGGCCTTCTCTCTTCAAGAATCCTTCAGCATAATGGCATTCAAAGAGTTATTAGCAGATTTATCATACTAAAATATTCTATACCTTTCTAATAAATAATAATAGTCCAAGTCTAACAATAATCTCGACAATTGGTTTTCATCTATTGATCAAATCTCTCATTTACAAATATCAGCAAAAAAAAAAGACTGGAAGCAAAGCAAAGAAAGAAAGAGTATCTGTTTCTTAATTGTGTAAACATCTCTTATTTTTCAGAATCTGTCAATTGTGTATTTTTTTCCTTCCAATCATGTGTAAGAAATCTCCAAAAAAAATCGTTGTACTCAAATTATCCTACTATGATCTTTTTAAGAATTCCATTAGATTATGAAATCAAAGGCACACTTCAGCCTCAGGGGAGAGTTAGGCAACCCGGAAACAACATCATTTGGAGGACCGCAGGCCACGACGTCGGAAGTGCAAAAAAGTCCGACACAAATCGCTACGACGGCCATCTCAGTCAAAGGTTGAAACCTACCTGGCCGAACCAGTGGTGCAGATCTTAAATCAGCCAAAGGTAGCCGACGCCTCTGCTGTATGCTGCGACGAAGATGAGAATTAGGATGAGGAAAGAGAAAGTCTCGCTTTACAAACCCTAGGGTTAAGTGGGGAATCCATCAGAGGCAGATGCAACATGTGGCGCCTCTAAAAACACTGGATGGCCAGCTGGACTCCATGATCCAAGCTTCAACTTTGCTGGGCCGTGGAATAGGCCCTAGCACACTTCAGCCTTCTAGGTTCCAAAAGGGCCAGACATCATGCCCAGGTCCGACCATCAGTCCGATCCAGATATAAATATAAATCAGATCTCATTAGGAATGCCACCGGTCTGAGCTCAAGCCCAATCCTTTCTGCCTGCACCCATCGAGTCCTTGGATGAGGATCTATTCCTCCTTGACCCGGTTTTCAATTGTCTAGGGCTACCCCTTCACCATATCACCCATGCGCTGGGACGACCTTAGGAAGAGTCGCAGGGAAGCTACCACCTGGCAGAATCATCTCGGCAAGGTGCCTCTAGTGAGAAGATCTTGAGCTCCGAAGACGAGGTGGATGGGGAACCTCAGATACTTCAACTCTCATCCTCAATGGAAAATGGTGGCCGGCGGTCAATTGTTAGGTGAGTGGAGGTGCATCCGATGATGGATTGAGTGAAGATAGCTCGGAATCCACTTCACCTACATCCCCATTCGGAAGGATCGCCAGCTTTGCTGTGGTGACCTTCAATCAGCCGATCTCCTCATCTCTGGTAGGCCTGGGGGGTTATATATCCAACCCAAGGAGTGCATCAAGCTTCGGCTCACCTGTGAAGCCAGTCCCTTCCACCGACTCCCCTTGTCCATCAAGTGGTGGCAGCTTGGACTGGGATGCCTAATTCCAATAGTCCCTGATCCCTTAAGTTCTAGTTTTGAGCACTGCAAGACACCTGTGTTCGAGCACCTCAAGAGATTTGGCTTGCTCTCTTTGGTATCTGAAGAGAGTTCAAGCAATATCATGGATTTGACTCGTGTAGAATCCTCAATCACTCAGACTGGGCAGGCATCCCAACTTGCCAAGTTAAATCACAATCGAAGATGGATTTCAGAGATAGATCAAGGAGAGGGCGGCCAGAACTCGAAGCGCACAAAATCCGAATCAGACTTGATCTCGAGTCAGGCAACTGAGCAAATTTAGGTATCAGGAGGTGGATGGTCTAAGGAAGACAGCCTTGTGTCTCACCTTCCAATTTCTTAGAGCAGGACTCAGTGTGATTGGGGAACCGTTGTACCCTCATCAGATTTGAATTGATTCCCATCCTCTCACCATCTAGTCAAAGTCCTAGCTGTTTTGCGGAAGCAGGGCTAGGAGACTGTTGTAAGAACTGCTTACTTGCCAACCAAGTGACGGATCAACCTCAAACCCTCAGACAAACACAAGTTTTGGTAATTGATAGCTCCAGGCAAGTGTTTTCAACCTTCCTTCCACTCTCAGGTATGGTTTTACCCTCTTTCAGTTCTCCATTCCCTATTCATTTAATTATAAATAGGTTGTGGAGATCATTTCTTTCCCGATATCATGGTCCGAATGACTGCTGAGGACTGCCAGCCCAGGGAACTATGTTACCATAGCCAGATTTGGAAATGGTGTTACATGACTGGGATTTGTCCTTGACCTGTATAGCTGATCTCTCTAAAACAACCTTAGACCTGAGTCAGTGCTCCTAGATGCATCCGAAACGATCCTAGCTTAGTCCTCGGGGGGAGGAGGACCTCCCTTCAAATCTTAGGGATCCCATGAATGTATCCAATTGGGTCCTAGATCACATATGGGGTGTTAGTAGTGTTCTTGGCCTTTCCTCTGAGGGGCGTGAGGTTGAGCTTGCTTGTTTATTCTGTTCTCTTGAAGATCAGGGGAGCGGGAATGTTGTCGGACCTATGCCTCGACCATCTTTAGCGTTGGCAAGCAAATCAGCAAGGGAGCTGAAGAAATTGGTGTGCCACATCAACTACGATGGTAGAAGTGGCCAAAGGTCCTCTAGAAGTCCAAGGGCTGGGAAGGGTTCTAGTTATCAATGTCAAGTCTAAACCTCTTGTCCTGGAGCATTAAGGGTTTGGGCTGTCCAAACAAGCAAATGGCATTAAAACAGCTTGTTCAATCCCAAAAACCATCCCTCCTTTGTCTGCAGGAAACAAAAATGCCGATTCTTCGGCCTCATATGCTTAGGGATCTATAGGGTCAGTCATAGACTAATTGACTATCCCTTGAGCGGCACCCAGTTCACTTGGTCCCACTCTATTGGAGGGAGTCAGGCAAGCCGCCTGGATAGGTTTTTATTCTCCGTTGAGTGGGAGGAGTTGTTTCCTAACCTAGTCCAATCCTCTTTATCTAGACCAGTCTCAAATCATGTCCCAATCCATTTGGCGTCGGAAAGCCTAAAAGGGGGGCCTTCCCCGTTCCGCTTTGAAAATATGTGGTTGCAATTTGCGGGTTTTGAAGGATATTGTGGCTGGGGTGTGGCAAACTCATGTTGCATGGGGCCCTCCTAGTAAACGATTTGGTTCAAAATTGAAAGCCCTGAAAGCGAAACTCAAAAATTTGAACAAGGAAGTGTTTGGTAATCTTTCTGAACAAAAATAAAAACTTCTCCTTGACATTGAGGCTCTTGACATCCTTGAAAGCTCCCACCCTTTATCAACTGCGGATTGTCTTCTCCAAGAGACCAAGAAACTAGACTATCTGAAGGTTGTTTGCATGGAAGAGATTAGTTGGAAACAGAAATCCAGGATCCGTTGGCTTAAGGACGGTGACAAAAACACCAAGTTTTTCCATTGTATGGCCAATTTCTATAGAAAATGCAATTACATCTCAAGTATCTAGATTGTTGGAACCCGGAAGGAGAATCAAGAAGTTGATTTTTTAAAAGAATTGTACTTGGAGAAAACATTGTGGCGTCCAACATTGGATGACATCCAATTTTGATACTCTATCCATAGACCAATGAGATGAGTTAGAAAGACCATTTAGGGGTGAAGAAGTGGTATTTGCTCTTCGAGCAATGGCGGGAGACAAATCTCCTGGGCCAGATGGGTTCTCCATAGAGTTCTACCATTTTTTAAGGGACATTATGGGTCCGGACCTTCTTGAAGTCTTGCAGGAGCTCTACGAATCAAATCAATTTGACAAATCAATCAATAATACATTTGTGGTGTTGATTTTGAGAATATCGAGCGCCTAGGATATCGGGGATTTTAGGCCAATCAGTCTGGTGAGTAGCTTGTATAAAATCATTGCTATCCTCTCAACTCCGACTTGTATTGGGTTCTATCATCTCTCTACAGCAGGGTGCATTTGTTATGGGCATGCATATACTAGATGGCATTCTCAAAGCCAATGAATGTGTGGATGAGCATCTTAGATCAAAGATTCTGGGGCTGGTGTGTAAAATTGATATGGAAAAAGCCTACAATAATGTGAATTGGGAATTCCTCTTAGATGTGATGCGTAGGATGAGATTTGGTTCAAAACTGTTGCAATGAATGTTAGCCTATGTCTCCTCTGCCTCTTTCTCTGTTCTCCTCAATGACAACTCTAAAGGGTTCTTCAAGTGCTCAAAAGGGCTAAGGCAAGGGGACCTGCTCTCTCCGGCTCTATTCCTCATCGTGTCCGAGGCGAATGGGGTGGGTTTCAACAAATTTTCAATTGGTCAAGAGAGCCTCAGTATCTCTCACTCCAATTTGCTGATGATACTTTAATTTTTTGTGGAGCTTCCCCCTCTTAGCTACTTTATATTAGATGTGTGCTCCGGTGTTTTGAGGCAGTCTCGAGTCTAAGGGTGAATTTGGGTAAAAGTGAAATTGTTCGGGTTGGTGAGACCCAATCTTGACTTGCTAGCTTGTTGTCTAGGTTGCAAGTCAGGAACCCTCCCATCTAGTGATTTGGGTAAAAGTGAAATTGTTCGGGTTGGTGAGATACCCAATCTTGACTTGCTAACTTGTTGTCTAGGTTGCAAGTCAGGATCCCCCCCCCCCCCCCCCCCCCCCCCTCACCCATTTAGTTATTTGGGCCTTCTCCTAGGTGCCTCTTTTAAAGCCAAAGCAGTCTGGAATCCGTCATTGAAAATTTTTCCTCTAGATTAGTGGGTTGAAAATTGTCTTTCCTTTCCAAGGATGGTAGGTTGACCCTCATCAAAAGTACCCTTCAGAATCTCCCAACCTACTTCATTTCTACCTTGTCTATCCCCAAATCCATAGCCCTGACCCTAGACCGTCTTCAACGAAATTTCCTTTGGGGCAAGAATGGTGAGAAAAAGAAATATCACCTTGTAGATTGGAAATATCTTTGTGCTCCCCTCTGTGATGGGGTCTTAACCTAGCTCCAAGCCTCCAACTAGTCAAATCAACAAGGCTTTCTTGGGAAAATGGGTTTTGAGGTTTGATGTTGAGCGTGAGAGCCTTTGGAGGAGGGTCATTGTTGCAAAATATAGAGAACTCTCTTGTTGGAAACCTAAAAGGATGTGGGGTTCTCATAGAGTTGGTCTTTGGAAAGGTATCATGAGTGTGGCTAAGTTTCTAGATCCTCATATTAGGTTTAAGGTCGGGAATGGGTTTGAAACTCTCTTTTGGGAGGATATTTGGTGTGGTCTATCGAGGCTTAAGGATGACTTCGGTAACATTTTTCTCCTTGCCCTTTACAAGGATGCATTAGTCTCTCACTATGTCGAGAGGGTGGGTAGTGGGTCCGTTTGGTACCCCGTGCCCCCGGTTGCGCCGCAATTTGAATGATTGGGAGGTGGAAGACTTCCAACTTTTCTTGCGGAGACTGAGTTCCCCATCCATCTCCCCTCAGCTTAGAGATTGTAGGGTATGGTCTAGGAGCAACAAAGGTCGGTTTTCAATGAGATCCTTATTATAGTCCCTTGACCGATTACCAGCGTACTCCTTTCCTCATAAGGCTGTTTGGTTCTCAAGAATTCTATCAAATGTATCTTTCTTCCTCTGGTCTGCAACTCTGAATAAGATTTTTACCATCGATCATTTAAAGAGCAAAGGGTGGAATTTGGCCAACCGTTGTTATTTGTGCTTGACCGCGGAAGAGACGGTTGATCATTTGACCTTGCACTATCCGGTTGTCTTTGGGATTTGGGCCGTCTTCCTCACTAGGTTAGGTGTGGAGTGGGTCTTCCCTTCCTCCTTGCTGAGCTTCTTATCAGGTTGGAGATTGGCGACTTGGCCTCAATGGTGGGGGGCTAAGGAAGCGATTTGGTCTAAGCTACTTGGTGCTATATCATAGGGGGCGTAGAAGGAACAAAATTGTCGTGCGTTTGACAATTCATCCTCGCCCAACTCCCTCATTCTGGTCTGTATCCGACACATGATTGTGGATTGGTCGTTTGTTACTCCTTTGGGAGGGGGAGTGGGGGCTATTTTGTTATGACGCGCCGCATCCCTAGTTAGCTGGCCATTGCCTATGGTTACTTTGCATATCCTTTTCATGTTGTTTTTGCTCTGTTTGTTTTGGTTTACTCTTTGTGAACTTCTTTGTATATTCTCGTCTTTTTATATATATTGATGGCTTGATTACCGATAAAAAAAAAGATGGTTTTTGTAGAGAAGTAGCATATATATATATAAGAGAGAGAGAGAGAGAGAGAAGGTATAAAATCAAAGATTCATTTTAGATTACAACTTATTATCCCACAAAATAATGAAAAATAGACGTTTTTTTTTTAAATCGTATAACCTTAATATAGTGAGTATATTTTCAACAAAAAAAAAAAACTTAGAAATTGCTTATAAACATAACACTATTATAGATTTGACCAATTTAGTTTGTCCGTAATGCTTAAAAAGCATACACGCAGAGACTGCGAAGCAAACTTTATCTATGTTGGTTTCCTTCTATTATTTATTTATAAATAAATATAGGCCTTGACGATATTAGCTTACTTCTGTGCAGGATTTTTTGCTGCCAGATTTATATTCATTTCTTCTAACAAGTGTACTTGGTGTGCTGGCATTTTTTGCGGAGGTACTACCCTAAATTATTCGTTTTTCCCATGTTAACTTTTCAATATCCACTGCAACTTTAGCACAATTGTTTTCTTTCTTTGGTTGTGCTGCCGCAGAGTAAAAGCTTTTGAACATGTGCGCTTAATTTCAGGTATTATTAGCACGTGGACTTCAGCTTGAGAAAACCAGCAAAGTAGCAAACATCCAGTACATTGAGGTATGCTTGTTTTTTCTGGTTCTCCTATAAATACAGTAGGAAATGGGTAAGCGTTTAAAAATACGTAAATTATTGATTCATTCTTATAGAAAAAAAGATTAGGTTCATATCCTATATAGTGACCCTTGTATTGTAAATTTTAGGTTCCTTAGATCTTAATGAATAGTATTGTACTCAAACTGCATCTCCCAGTCATATGAGCCTAGTAATCTGAATGCAAATACCTAAAGATAGCTTAAGGTTTGGCATCAATTTTAAGAATTGAGTAAGTTATGTTTTATTATTATTGTTATTGCAATGGGCTTGCAAAATAGCCTATTCATTCAGTCCCATATGCCATATTTTTCCTCGTTTTATTCATAGTTCTTATTCTTAAGTTTACTCGATGGTGAGGACACGGGTGGTATTTTAATATCTTCAATATAATAATTGGTGGTTGACCAGAATTAGGTTTTCCACAACTATTCACTTCAAAATCTCTTATTTTTTCTTCTTCCTTCTTCTACCTTGCTATTAGGGTTTGTTATTCTACTTTACTAGGTATCAGAGCAGGAAAATAGGGTTATTTCTTCAAGAGAAAAAAGAGTTTCAGTGTTAGGTTTTCGAATGTTGATGTTATGAAGCCGTACGGCTGACATCTGCAACCATACGGACATCCCATAGTCCCCAGGAAAAGAAATCTTACCTGGTAAGAAAAGTTAATTTATTGTTTTTTTGGGTAAACGTGGGTCTCCTGGGCTCAGACCCAGACTAGTCCCACGTGATGCATAGGTAAACCCCCAACCCATACATACGATATTGAGGGGAGCCCAGATTCGATCTCGAGATATCCGGGTTTACGATTCGTCCTTCGACCACTAGGCTACACCCCTAAGGGTTAAGTTAATTTATTGTTAATTGTGGATTTTTTATTGGGTGTTTATGAAGGTCTTATGACCATCCGATCTGTTCCCCTAAGGAAAAGGAAAAAAAACCAAATTTCAGTCGATTGGAAGCTAGGCAACCTATGTGCAGTTTTCTGAATGACGGAATGAAAGATTTTAGTCAGACCTAAAATTCTGAGTTTAAATTGATTTTATGGGATTTTGATGAGTTTTGAGGCCGTGGCAATGATTTCCTTCATCAGTCTTGCTGCCCTTGCCCCTTGTTTTCTAAAACCTTAATATATTAAAGCAGTGTTTTAAAACCCAAAAAACCGACTTGACTCGAAACCTTGCCAAGTAGAGTTAACTCGAAAACTCGGTCTTGACTCGACCGAGTTTTGACCCCTAAAAATCGAACATATTGAATTTTTAAGTACTATATATATCATATATTCAAAATTAATTATTATACATAAAAAAGAGAGTCATAATTTCACAATGAACTATGAAGTCTTGCATTATAATTTCAAGAAAATCATAACTAATTATTTATGATTTTAATAGAGGTTGAATAGGGATGTTTATAGTCTACATGCAGACCTAAACCTCTATAGTCTACAAGCAAACCTAAACACGATTATTGCGTTGAATCTAGGAAGAGAAAGAGGGGAGGGAAGAGAGAGGGAAGGGAGAGAAGTTTAACCTAAACATGATTGTTGTGTTGAATCTAGGAAGAGAAAGAGGGAAGCAAGAGAGAAGAGAGAGGGAGGAAAGACTTACCTCAAGCCTTGATCGTTGGAGATTTGATCGTCGGTCGCCAGTTGCCTATCGCCGATTGCAGAATTTGAGAGTGAGAGTTTTGGGAGAGAGGCTTCGTGCCCTAACAGGCTCCCCCCCCCCCCCCCCCCTCTGTTTAGCATTTATTTGATGGTTTTAACAAAACGATACATAAGTCGGCCGAGTCGACCGAGAAACTCGCCCGGTGTCATTTTTGAGTTTTTACGATGACTCAGCTCTAGCCGAGTCAACTTGACTCTGCCGAGTTTCAAGCCAACTCTTCGAGTTTTAGAACAGATTATTTAAGACAACCTTTCGTTTTGTGACATACGAATTTCCCCCCGACAAATATTGAATATGTATTTAGATATTTCATAATAAATTTACGAGGTGTTATGAGCCATCAGGTCCAAGAAGCCAACCCCCTTTATGAAGGAGTTGAGGAAGCAAGACTCAAACCTCAACTTGAATCATGTAAAGTTGATAATGAATCGGTCAGAGATTGCTTCCACTATCCAAGGCAACACAAATCTACTTGATATATATATATAGCTATTGTGAACCATCCTCATAGCCATCCAAAGTCTATCCACTTAAAAAGTGGCTGAGAAAACCAAACCCAAAATTGTCGGAGCAATGCTCCGATACCACTTGTTGGCAGCCACAATGACCACTTGAATCTCGGATCATCGAACTTTTTGTATAGAAAACAACATATTTAATTAAATAACTTGCATGTATTTGGAGATCCTTACAAAAATAAAGTAAATCACTTACCTGACAAGATTGACATTGATGCTCCTTGAAACAACCATATATTTACCATTGAGGGGGTATTCCAAAATGTTAAAAGACAGCAGAGGTCTTTAATAAATTAAGATTTTATGTTGGGGGTCTTTCAAAAATTAAGACTTTTGGATGCTTGAAACGATTGCAAAAGCATCTGGAAAAAGTAAAGCTACGTGTCGGCTTTTGTGGGAGAGTATTGGAATCCAGCATTTAGGGAAGATCTGCTTAGCATTCCCCTTTTCATTATTATGCTATTGTTGTTGTTTTTTTGTCTTTGTGGAATGTTAAGCATACTCTCAGAATTCAAAACATTTCCATACTCTCCCCCTCTTTTGATAATAAAACAAATATTCTTTGTGCAGCCATGTGGGCTCCATAGTCATTTGTTTTATTATCTAAAAAAGGTAAAATGCTTAGCATTATTGTGTCTTTTAGGTGAGTAATTTTTTTTTAAATGTAGCTTAGCTAGCACCCATTAGCAACCAAATGATCTCTAAACTACCTTATTTATTATAATTATTATTATTTATGAATTTTCCCCTTCTGACAAAGAAACAATGTATGATGATGGTTATTTGTGTTTCAGGCCTTCTTATCACAGATATGGGGCATTGGTCTATCGAGGATATTACCATCTTTTGGTAGACTTGTTGGATGTTTTCTTATCTTGGTTTCAGTGTGTTGCACCGCATACTTTGGACCCGAGAAAGAGATGGAATGAGAGATGGCCATGCAGTTCAGTTTTTTTTTATAGGCATGCACACCCATTCTTTGTTGTATTCTATTTGCTTATGTACACAGTTCAAAATTGAATTTTATGGTTTCTGCTTTCCAACCTCCTTGCTTGATGGCATTCTAGTCTACACCGGTAACACAATCATCACAAAGTGATAATGGGTTCTCATTGGAATTTAATTTTGATTTTTGTTTTTATTGTAGAGGCAATTCCTGGTGAATGGAAAATAATTGTATCTAGAGAATGAAGCCACCTGTAGAGAGGATAGATAGAAACATTTTATAAGAGCCATTGAGAAGAACATCTTTACTTTCTATTGTTGACATGTTGCGGTGAACCTGGGAGTTGCTGTGCAGAATGCCAACCAGTTGAGCCATGCCAGCCTTATCTTGGAAAATCTCTCATTTCGAATGTGAAATTAATGATAATTTAGTTTTTTTTTTGTAATGAATTATAGTTTTAAGGACTGTTATTTTCTTCTGCTAGTTTTCTCTCTTTGTTAAGTGGTGGTTGCTTGAAATGTCTCTGGCCTAGTAACTTGAGAGTGAATTTCATACAGAGAGGGTGGTTGGCATCTGGAATATGTTCAACCTTAACGGTGATTTTTTTTGGGGATGGGCTTCGCCTCGTACTGAATTGGGTCATGACAGATGTCAGAAAGCAAATTGCACCTGGTAAGATTCTCTGTTGGTAGATGGGACCAGTCAAGTGCCCAAGTTTGGTAGTTCTCTCCAGCCTTACCTGATGCTGTAGTGCTCCATCTGAGCAAACATTGCTTCGATGTTCATATGTTATTTTGGCCTTCTTATGTCTTAGTTTGTGAAGGTCTTTTCACATGAATATTCTTTACATATTGTTACTATAGCTGAGATATTGAAATTATGCAAATGCCCCTCTTCTGTCTTCCAGATACTTGTGAGTAGTCCCTCTACTCAAGCCTAACTTGAACAGGTTCAATCCAAGTTCGTCTCAGCTCGACTCGAATACAGCCCTAATCCCACCTCATAAAAGATCCTTACACCCAAATTCAACCCAGTTTGATGGCAGTAGCTTCTGATCGACAATCACATTTTTTTACAAAGTCAAAACAATCTATAACTTTAGTCATTTGCACTATCTTTGATTTCCAGAAAATTAGAAAGAAAAGTAAAAGAAAAGAAAACCAATTTTCTGTGTTAGATTGACAAGAGATGGTGAAGGATAAATTATCTTTACACATACACTCTTCTTGTATTAGAGTATAGTCTATCTAAAAGGTTCTAATGGCTTTGATGTCAATCCTTAAGCATTCGACCAGTTTGTGCTCCTTCCTGGAGCTGCTTTCATTTCCTTCATCTATGTGTAAGATCATTTTGATGTATGACCAAATCTTTTTGAAGAATGCTAAGCTTACTCACACAATCATTATGACTGTGTGGGCCCACAAGTTGGCTGGCAAAAAGTCATTTTTTTTATTATCTAAAAAGGGTGAGAATAGTGATTCTGAGAGTATGCTTAGCATTCCTCAATCTTTTTCAATACCCCCTAAAAAAAAACACGGTACATCAAATCCCATCAATTTCATGTGATTCTCTTATTTTGGAAGAATTAATTCTCATAAATTTTAATTTTTATTATCAGTTCTCAGAGAAAGCATTTGGCAATTGTTAGTCAGAATTAATTATGAAAAAAAAATAAAACAGCGGAATTACATTTGAAAGAAAATTAAAGATACAAGAAGATTATTGTAGGCATCAAATATGGCGATATTCATCAATATATTTGTAAGTGTTATAAAATGCACAAAAAGTCTTCCATTTTTTTGTTGTAACGATTTTTTTTGGTTGCATGAGTTTTATGTTTTGTTGTACTCTTAGGTAGACTAGGTAAAGCTCGGGCACATGCAAGACCCTGCAATCCACATGAACGGTAAGCCCAAGGCCCATGAGAACCATGGGACCTTGTGTTAAAATTAATTTTAAAAAAATGTCTTTTTTTTATTAATGCCGAAAATGAAATGATTCTTAAAGTGTTACCTAAAAATGAGTTGTCAAGCGTGTTTACGCCATTTCTGTTCCCAAGATAAGAAAAATTATTTCCGAGAAACCTGCCCAACTAAATCATATAGCATAGAGGATAGGGCTTTCAACGGATCCGAAAGATCTGGATCCAATCCGAGATCTATCGGATTATGAGTTATCCATTCTGAATCTGATTATTAATTCAAGATCCGGATCCGATCCGAATTTGATCCCATTAACATATTAAAAAATATATATTTTAATTAACAAAAAATAAAAATAATTATGATTACTATTATAGTATATTTGTAAAATTATATAAATATTATTATTATTATTATTATTATTATTATTATTATATATAATCTAATCGGATCGAATTTTAATTGGATCAAATCACTATAGATTAGGGGTGGCAATCAGGCCGGGCTGAGTCGGGTTGGGATTGGCCCAAGCTCAGCCCAGACCAATCTCAGCCAAAGCACCACAGCCCAAGCTCGGCTCACAAATAATATCGCGCTTTGGGCCGAGTTCGGGCTGGCCCAAAGTGGACTGAGTTCGGGCCCAAAATATGCTTAAAAATGAGGTTTTTCCTTTTGTGGGGCCTCCTTTTGGGTTGCTCACTTGGGTTACTACTACCCCAACTGCTCTTCATGCTCATGGGGGTGATACAACAAATGAAAAGTCTAAAGTTTTGGTTACTATCATGCAATAATTTCTCTCTCTATGCAATTTATGCTATGAAGATTAAAGAGGAAATGGAAGAAAAAGGAATAACAATAGGAAAAGAGAAGAGAGAAGTGTGAAAGAGATGAACCATGGGCGTTATCTCTCTCTCTATATATATTATTTATAATTTTTATTCGGGCCTGGCTGAATTCAGACTGAGCTAAGGGTAGTCCATGCACAACCCAATATTAATTTCGGGCCTATATTCTTGTCCAAACTTAGCCCAGCCCAAAGTAAGGAAGGCTCAACCCACCTAAACTTCAGGCCGAACAATCGGGCTTCGGGCCAGGCCAGGCCAGGCCAGCCCAGCCCAATTGCCACCCCTACTATAGATCCAAACTCGATCAGATTATAATCGGATTCAAGATCTCGGATCCGTATTCGATCCGATGAATCTATAATAGGATCAGGATCCCGTCTAATTGGATCAGATTCGGATTTGGATTGGATCAAGATCCGATCCATTGACAGCCATTAGAGGACCCTGGTGGTGTAATCCCAGTAAGGTGCCCCCTGAAAATGCAACCACGCAATCACATCCACCATTTTTCTTTCAGTTAGCATGGTTCAGACTTCCCAAACGAGGGGCCAAAGACTTGGTCAATAAAAGTGCGAGTCTTCCTCAAGTCTATAAGAGAGACTCATGGTCTCTCAACTCTCTATTTCTTATCTCCACCACCCAAAAACGTCCATGAAACCACCTGAACCTCTCCTACAAACACTTGTAATTGAAGATTAAAGGCTCTCCTTTTCTCTATCTAAACCCCCTCTATGGTGAAGAACACAGCCGAGTCCGGAGATTTCTCTCCACTTCAAGAAAAAAACCCAAAAATCACAGCTTATTTTGATACTTTTTCACGTTTGAATTCTCTTTCTGGCGTGAGAGAGGAAGCTAGCTAAGAAGAAGAAGAAATCCAGAACAAATCAAAGTAAAAAGAGGTATAGATCATCTTTCTGTAAAAACCATGCCAAGCAAGCTCAGGAAGGCAATTGGGGCAGTGAAGGATCAAACAAGCATTAGCCTTGCCAAGGTATCTAAGAACAATTCATCAAATCTTGAAATAGCAATACTCAAAGCCACCACCCATGATGAAGTCCCAATAGAAGATCGCTATATCAATGAGGTGCTTCTCCTTACATCCTCATCCAAGATATTTGCAGCTGCTTCTGCACAGGCAATTGCAAAGCGCATTAGTCGTACCCGCAATTGGATTGTCGCCCTCAAATCGCTCATGCTTGTTCTTCAAATATTCCAAAATGGGGACCCTCAGTTTCCTCGAGAAGTCCTCCATGCGATGAAGCGCGGCGCAAAAATTCTCAACCTTTCAAGCTTCAGGGATGACTCTAATTCAAGTCCCTGGGACTATACTGCTTTTGTTCGCACATTTGCGTTATATCTTAACGAGCGTCTCAATTGCTTCGTCACGGGGAACGACACCCTGCGATGTGGCCGGAGAGGAAATCGCGACATGAAGCCAGCAATGTTGCTTAATAGGATTTCTAATTGGCAAAGGTTGCTTGATCGAGTGCTTGCAACTAGGCCAACTGGGGCGGCTAAGACTAATCGCTTGGTGCAAATTTCGCTATACTCGGTTATTCGGGAGAGTTTTGATCTGTATAGGGATATCTCTGATGGTCTTGCACTTCTCCTTGATAGCTTCTTTCAGATGAAATATCAGTCTTGTGTTAATGCATTCGAGACGTGCGTTAAGGCCTCGAAGCAATTCGAAGAGCTATGTTCCTTCTATAGCTTGTGTAAGGGTATTGGGGTAGGAAGAACCTCTGAGTATCCTAGTGTGCAAAAGATATCTGATGAGCTAATAGACACATTACAGGAGTTCCTCAAAGACCAGGCTTCTTTCCCAACTGGTAATGGCAGATCACAAGGCCCTCAGTTACTTCTTCCTGCGCCGACCGGAGATGCAGTTTCAAATTCTGATCCTTGTGAAGCTTCCGAAACCTTTGAACATCCTGAGGGGATTTCCGAGAGAGATTCGGATATAGGATCCGAGCTACGTGAGAATAGAACCTCGTTAGAGGATCTGATAAGTGTGACCGATGCAGGAACAAGTCCATCTGTGTCCCTCGATCAAGAACAACATTTGGAGCAGTTTGCGAAACGATCCGAGATAGGGGAATTGCCAAGTGGGAATGAATTAGGAACAAGCTCTTCAATTTCCGTAAATCAAGGAAGATATTCAGGTGTAGATCTTCTATCCTTTGATGATCGACCACAACAAGAAGAACAAGAACATCAAGACCAGAATCAAGCATCAGTATCCGATGGCGCAAGAGACTGTTGGGAGCTAGCACTAATGGAGACCACGACGAACATGTCTTCGATAGGATTCGACTCTTTTATGAACAGCTTGTACAGCCAAGCTTCGCTACATCAACACCAAAACAACCCATTTCTACAGGACACTAGTGAAATCACTGCCACCACCACTGCACCATCGTTCCCTACATTTCAAGCAACCCCAACTTTCTGCGCGAAGAATTCCAGCGACACAACGGCTACATTGCAAATGGAAAATGACCCTTTCGCGACATGCCCTTCCACGGTCGCAACAGACCAAATGTTTAATGGGGCCATAAATCAACAACACCTGCTACATGAACAACAGTTGTGGTTGCAGCACCAAAACAAGATCATAGCTCGGCATATATCTTGATTTCTGAAACAGAAACATGGAATTCTGTAGACTCTGGTATGTGTTCATAGGTCTCGTGTCTGCTGTGGATGTATGATCAATATACTATATTGCACCTCTCTACACATGTAAATCATCGTCTTTTTTTTTTGGAAGAATTATGAAACTAGCTTATAGTTTTCGAAATGATTAAACCCTAAAAGGGGATGATTTTTTGTACAATTTAGAAAAGTTTAGGATTGTGAATGGTTGCGAAGTTTTGAAGTGACATGGCCGTTTTCACACTATACATCATTTTTGGGAAATTGGCGTCCATCATTTCCTATTGACTCCGGATCATCTCAAGGTATAATCGGTCTTAGTCCATAGAAAATGAAGAACTGGCTGCAAGGTCAACTTGCTAGCCAACCACCAAATTGAAATATGGCGTAATATTGAGATACTTTTCATTGAAGACTGTTTGCAATGCCAACTATAAAAAAGGACTTCGTTATTGAGACTGCAAAGGGCCGAGATTACACCGAGACCGTGCATGTGATGCACGGTCTCGGTGTGGTCTCGGCTGTCTCACTAGCATTTCCCTATAAAAATGGATTAAAAAACTAAGTAGTACTCCGAGTAATCAGCTAATTGGTATCCAACTTTCTCCTTTTTAGAAAGTTGTATGGGCTGCCAAGCGACTTGCGGTCCACTAATCACTGGTCTCCTTTTGATAGCCCTGGCCATGCCACCGACGTATGTTATACCCTTTGGCATGTGATCCAAGATCTTTTGGATCAGGGCAATGTAGAATTAGCACTCAACAATACCAACATTATTCCCCTGCTGCATCCAGGGCAGATTAATTTTTTGAATGGGGAAGGACCTGATAAGTGCATGGCTGAGTCCAGTGGCAGCTCATCGGTGGTGGAAGACTTCATCCGACCTTCTTACAAACCACCCATTCAAATCCCGCACTTCCAATCTTCCCAATCTCTAGTCATCCAACCTATTCAAATCCCCTTCTTGCAACCGGTTCAATCTTCAACTGTTCAAGTGTGTCAAAGGGAACTACAGGAAACTTATTGCCGTAGTCTTTGTTCTTACCTTCTGGTGCACTATATGGGTCCTTTCTTTTGCAAATACTTATAAAACTTGGCATTTGCACTTCCTTATGGTAGTTGTTGGAAAATTTGAGTCACTTTGTCAAGATTTCCATCAAAAATAATTCTTAAAATCATGAGATTTCAAGTCCTATCTTTTTTTTTTTTTTATAAGATTTGAAATCGTTCATTTTGATGCATTTGAAGTGCCACGAGAATTACAACCCAAGAAAAAATCCATATTATCAAACCTCAAAACTTGCAAAGTGCCACCTTATAAGTTTCAGCAAAAGAATAAACTAAGAGAACAATTCAATATCTTAACCATACATAGGTTCCAAAGCAATAAGCGAATTGAGGTTCAAAAATTCTTAAGAAGCGAAAAATGAGATATAAGTAATTTGTTCCCATTATATTAGTATGACTACTTATACCTTAGATTTTATCTTAAATAAGGTATTTATGGGAAAGTAAGTGTCTTAGATTTCAATCCAAGGGACCAACTACACTCCTTTAACCACTAAATGAGACTCCTTTAACCACTAAATGAGAAGTGATAGAAACAAACTTCCTTAAGTGAGTCTAGCAAGCACATCCCATCTTAGACATAACTATTCTGCAATTATGGCATTAAGGAATTGGACTGAATATTGTAGTGTATAACAAGATCCTGTTCTGTAACGTTTACATGTTTATAATATGAAATTAGAAATCCTATCTAATAGGCCTGATTTTATAAGCCAAACCCTAGTTGACTTGTTAGCGTTCGAACGAAAAAGCTAGTTGGTAATATAAAAGTTTGAATTGTTTGGTTAAAGGATCTAAAAATCATTCAAGAAACAAAACTCTTTCTTTATTTGCTAAACAAAATATAAATATTTGTAACCGTTTCAAAGAAGAAATGATGGGTTCTTTTGTGAAAGCTAGCACTGAAAAGCCGAAAAGCTAAGGTTGAATGCAGCTACTTGTGTTTTGACTTCCCCGCCTTCAAGGGAGAAAGGATTTTAAAAAACAAAAGAAGAGGCACACAAACAAAGCTTTTCTTTCCCCCCAAAAACCACTTTATGTCGAAATCAGAGAAACTAGGGCAGGCTTAGATTTTCATATGTTTCATATATGTGTATTTTAATTACCAAAAATAAATATATGTATTTTAATTTGAGACTTTGCTACGGAGACCCCTTACGCCGAGACCATCAAGACCATGCTCTAAGAGCACGGCATGTCACGTGGGACCATTTCACATGATAAGCTCCACCTGAAATCTTGTGCTCTTAGAGCACGGTCTCGATGGTCTCGACCCTAAGGGAGTCTCAGAAGCTTTATCCCTTAATTTGAGATTAACTATGAAGAAGAGCTCCCATCGAACAAGACAACTAGAACAACCCAAAAAAAAGGCCTTAGGCAGTGGTAGTTTGGTAATTAGAAATACACGGAGGTTTTTTTTTTATTACTAATTGTTTTCCTTAAATATCCCTTTTAAAGGCATTTTTTGAGCTGCTCTGAAGTCTTTATAGGATTGAATGAAAACATGATAAAATTCATCGATCTTTACAGGGACTCCAAACTCACCTCTGCAAAATGCAATGACCAAAATAATTTATTAATGGTATATTCATTACCGACATCTTTAAAATAGGCTTATTTATGACGGACGATAATGTAGGTACAATCAAACGGTTGGTACCCATAATCAAGTGGTTGGTACCCGTTTTGGGAAGCTCTTGGGTGAAGCTTATAAAGGCTGCGTGTATGGTCTGTCTGCATGAGTGCGTATGTGCGTTTGCATGTGGAGTGTGAGTGTGTGTGTTTTCCTTTCTTTGCCTTCAGTATTCACCTTGTGGTGTTACTGAGTTTACCAAAAAAAATCAATATGAGGACTAATTAAAAAATCAGTTATCGCGATTACCGACATGAGAATTTAGGCATATTTTGATGTAAAGGTAATTGGATTACCTCCATCATAATTTTATCAAAAAAGTAAGCAACTTTCTTTTAGAGTGTTCTAGCATTTTGAACAAATTATACCCTCGAAAATCAAGATTCTTTAAGGTTCCGTTCTTTTGGTAGAATTTTTAAAAGTCTGGAATATTAAGATTTTGGAACAAGAGGCAAGAGTCTGAGACAGGAGGGGAGAGAGTTTCTAACTCTTATAAACAGTGAGTGGTATCTCAGATTTATTGGGTTGAATTTAATTAGAAGTTCCACATGTATGGAACTTTAAAAAGCCAAAAATTTTGGTGGAACTTAAAAATTCCATATTTGTAGAACTTTTGCACATTATGGAATAGAATAGCTTTAGACATTAAGTAAAATTAGGCATGAAACAATGAAAATTCTAGACTTTAAAAATTCCACTAAAAGAACGGAGCCTAAAGGTTTTGGATCCCTTAATTTATATAATTGCATAAATCTTCTTCATTCTCAAGATACCACATTAGTCTTCATGCAATCATGTTCTCATTTTTTATGTGTCATAATAGGTTTCAAATAGTAATATTATTATTTATTTTTGAGGTGTCACATCAGGATTCATACAACATCTTATTTTCTTTAGAAGTGTTGAGTCAGGCTTCATGCATTGGTATTTAATTGATAAATTTTAATGGGAATTTTCTAAAGAAACAAAGAAAAAGAAAAAAAAAATAAGAATAAGCTAACGTAAATCATTGCATGGAGTGTAAACCCTTCTATAATCTCCAAAATTGCATTAATTTAGTCTCACATCTTCCTTTAGGTTCCTAAACAGGACATGTCATTGTAGGCTCCGGCTTGTCGGTTTCTTTGCATCTTCATTGGTTGCATTGATGTAAGTCCTTTGGGTAGCCTACATTTCATCTACTCATCCTACATGATTAAAACAAATTTTTACTTGTTTTATTTCATCCTTGTTTTTCTTGTTACTTTTTATCGTCGGTGATGGGGAAACACACACATTTTCCATCTATGTGCAAATTAATGATATAACAAGTTGTGTAGAATAAAAATCAATTGAAGCAATTCACACACACAAAAATTAGCAAACATAATAAGAAGCATACCACGATTTTAACATGGAAAACCCTCTAGTGTAGAGGAAAAAATCATGGGACCAAGTCCGGTAAAATCTTCTACTATAAGTAAAATAATGGGGTTACACAAGGTCTTTCTAGACAACCCTAGAGGATTCCAACATCAAGTGATAAAATCACTTGATTACAATGAAACTGCACTAAATAAAGTGAATAAAACAAGTAGATTGAGATTGCTCATCTTAAAGGTTTAGAATAGTTTGCACAATGGAGAGTAATTTTCCTTCTCCAAACTCCACCATTTGTTGTAGAGAAAACCCTCAAAACTAGTCTTCTTTTTCAAGAGAGAAAATCACTTCTCTTGGCCAAACCTTGAGCTTCTAGTGTGTGTAGAGAAAATATCTTCAACCCTTGTATTTGGTAGATGAGGGGCATTAAATGCTCACCTACCAAGTACTTTCCCATTTTTTCAAATAGAGAGTTCTAATAGGCTCTTTTTAATCTACATGGGCCCATCTCATAAAGAAGGAAGCCCAACAATCTTCCCCTCCCGACTTATGAGGAGGGCTCACCCAAACCTGCCAAGCTTCTATAATGTTCATGTTTATCCTTTAGCAAAGCCTTGGTCATCATATGTGAGGTATTGTCTTATGGATATTTTCAAGTTGTAATATCTTCTCTTCTAGGACATCACATATCCAATGATACCTCACATCAATGTGTTTTGTCCTATAATGGAAACTGACATTTTTACTTAGATGGATGACAATGTGACTATCACATGGAGTCAATTTTATCACTTGATGTTGGAATCCTCTAGGATTGTCAAGAGAGACCTTGTGTAACTCTATTATTTTACTCATAGTGGAAGATTTTACCAGACTTGGTCCCGTGGTTTTCCCTCTACACTAGAGGGCTTTCCACGTTAAAAATCGTGGTGTCCTTCTTACTGTGTTTGCTGATTTTTGTATGTGTGAATTGCTTCAATTGATTTTTATTCTACACAACTCGTTATATCATAAATTTGCACATAGACGGGAAAAGTGTGTGTTTAACCATCAAGTGGTATCAGAGCATAGGCTTAATTATTTCGTGTGTAACTTATGGAGTCAAGTACAAGTCGTATGATTAATTTGAATGGGAACAATTGGATAATTTGGAAAGCCAAAATGGAAGCCTTATTGTATTGCAAGGACTTATATGTACTAGTAGAAGGTGATGAGGGCAAACCGAAGGATATGGAAGATGGTGAATGAAAAAAAGCTTAACCGGAAAGCCGTTGGGTTTATTCGGCAATGGTTGGATGATAGTTTTTTTCATCATGTTTCTACGGAAACCTCAGCAAACTCACTTTGGAAGAAATTGGAAAAGTTGTATGAGAGAAAGACTGTAGGAAACAAAGCTTTCTTAATTTGGAAGCTTGCGAATTTAAATAACAAAGAGGGTAGTTCTATTGCCGAGCATTTGAATGAGATACAAAGTATTGTGAATTAACTCTGCTCTATGAAGATCGAGTTAGATGATGAGTTACAAGCCTTGTTACTACTCAGTTCATTGCCTGACAGTTGGGAGACTTTGGTAATGTCTCTTAGTAATTCTGCGACAGATGAGATTGTCACTATGAGCCTAGTAATTAGCAGTTTGTTAAATGAAGAAACAAGAAGGAAAACTTTGGGTTCTTCATAGTCAGATGCACTTGTTACAGAAAATAGAGGAAGAAGTAAAAGCAGAAAGCCTTACAACCGTGAGAAGTCAAGAGGAGATTTAAATCAAGATAGGAAATTACTTGTTATAATTGTGACAAGCCCGATCATTATAGAAATGAATGTCGAAAGCTCAAGAGAGAGCAAAAGAAAGAAAAATGAGAAAAGCAATGAGACAAAGATACTACTACAGCAGTCACAGAAGGTGACATCATCCTCTTCTCAGGGTGTGAGAAGGAATGACTGAGTCTCACATGTTAGGATACAAATTGGGTGATTGGCACAGGTGCTTCATTTCATGCTACTCCTAGGAAAGAGTTCTTTACTTCTTACAATTCAGGAGATTATGGGGTTGTAAGAATGGGAAACAGTGACATTTCCAAGATTGTAGGCAATTGTGATATTTGCCTTGAAACCAATGTTGGTTGCAAACTGGTTCTCAAGGATGTTCGACATGTGCCAAATCTTCGCCTAAATCTAATTTCAGCAGGGAAGTTGGATGATGGAGGCTATGACAACCACTTTGGTAAAGGACAATGGAAGCTTACCAGAGAGTCACTTGTAGTTGCAAGAGGAAACAAGTGTTGCAACCATTACAAGACAAAGGCACATCTATGCAAGGGTGAGGTGAACACAGTGGAAAAGAATGTAACAACTGAGTTGTGTCATAAGCGGCTTGGCCACATGAGTGAGAAGGGATTGTAAATTCTTGCCAAGAAGCAACTTCTTCCAGACATGAAAGGTACGTATTTAGATCGTTGTGTTCATTGCTTAGCTGGTAAACAACATAGAGTTTCTTTTCCTAAGAACTTACCTAGAAGAAAAACTTAAGTTTTGGATCTTGTTTATTCTAATTTATGTGGTTCTATGAAAGTTAAAACCTTAGGTAGTGCTTCCTATTTTGTTACTTTCATAGATGATGCTTCTAGAAAAGTTTGGGTATATGCTTTGAAAACTAAACTAAAGATCAGGTATTTGAGGTTTTTAAGAATTTTCATGCAAAGGTTGAAAGAGAAATAGGAAGATTTCTCAAGTGCATCCATACAAACAATGATGGTGAGTACATAGGACAATTTGAGCAGTATTGTATTAGTCATGGCATTCAGCATGAGCAATCAATTTCTAAGACTCTACAACACAATGGTGTAGCAGAGAGGATGAACCGCACAATAGTGGAAAGAATCAGGTGTATGCTCTCAGATGCCAAGTTACCAAGACAATATTGGGGTGATCGAAGCCATGAATATTGCCGTATACTTGATTGATTTATCCACTTCATCTGCTTTGAATGACGATGTAGCTGAAAGTGTATGGATAGAGAGAGATGTCTCATATTGACACTTGAAAGTGTTCGGTTGCAAAGCATTTGTCCATGTACCCAAAGATGAGAGGTCAAAGCTTGATGATAAGACCAGACAATGTATTTTCTTAGGTTATGCAGATGAGAAATTTGACTACAAGCTTTGGGACCCAGTTGAAAAGAAGGTTGTTAGAAGTAGAAATGTTGTATTCTTTGAAGACCAGACAATTGAAGACTTTGATAAGGTTGAAAAGCCTCAACCTTATGTAGACAACCCTAGAGGATTCCAACATCAAGTGATAAATCACTTGAATTACAATGAAGCTTTACTAAATAAAGTGGATAAAACAAGTAGATTGAGATTGCTCACCTCAAATGTTACACAATAGAGATTAATTTTCCTTCTCCAAACTCCACCATTTGTTGTAGAGAAAACCCCCAAAATTAGAGTCTTCTTCAAGAGAGAGAAAATCACTTCTCTTGGCCAAACTGTGAGTTTTTAGTGTGTGTAGAGAAAATATTTTCAACCCTTGTATTTGGTAGGTGAGGGACATTAAATGCTCACCTACCAAGTACTTTCTCATTTTTTCAAATAGAGAGTTCTAATAGATTCTTCTCAACCCACATGGGCCTATCTCATAAAGAGGGAAGCCCAACAGTCAATTCCTTTTATGATATGTTGCACTATTCACAAATCCTAGATTGGACAATGCCCAGAGGCCGATTTAACGAGAAAGTAAAGATCCATATCAGGCTTATAACATTGATCTAAATTTCATTTTTTTAACCAAAAATGTTTAAAAATCTATGCCTTTGATTTTTCTTTTAAAGGATTTAAAGATTCATCAATCCTCATTTTGATGATGCACATGTCAAATTATTGTACAAAACAAGCTTGTGTTTTTTATTATTGTCATTCTTTGCAACAGACCTGACTAAAAGGGGTAGCCATATTTTATCTAGTTAAGTGATCTTGGCTAGTCAAAAAAACCTGTTCATTCTTTTTCTTCAGGAGTTTTAAGGAAAAATTCATCTTTAAGAATCACCTTTGAAATCCTTCATCACCTTTAGAATACCCTCATGACCTTAAGATCCCACTTATGCTCCTTTTTGAAAACCTAGTTACGTTGAACCCTAATTTCAGGATAAGGATATTTTAGTCATTTTAGTGGATAAGGACACACCATAACACAAGTAGGTTTTTCATGAATCAAGATGTTCTCTTTTCTCACCCAAACCCTCCTATAACCCTCCTATAAAATAAATGAGTAATGCTAAGTCTACTTTTTTTCTCATCTATTTTGGAACAAGAAATAAAATGTGACAACTTTTTTGTGAGGTTCATTACCTTTTATTTGTCTTCTTGTCCCAAAAATAGTAAAGTGAATCTAGCTTTGCTAAGATCGGGGTAGTAGAAATCAAGATAATAAAGGTAAAGTGACTATTGCCAAACAAAATGTGAAATATAAATTAATTTGGTGGTGGTTATTATTATAGAAACAAAACATAGTGGTGCAATCTGAGTTCGAATCCAATTATCTCCAAATCCAATCCGAGATTCATCATATTATAAATTGGTCAATCTGAGTTTGAATCCAATTATCTAGTCAATATTCAAATTTGATCTGAATCTAAACCGAATAATTTCAAATTTCAACAAATAATTTTTAAGTATATAAAAAATTTCAGAATTAATTTAAATAAAAACAAGCATAGTATTTTATGCATTTAAAAAATATGAATCTATTATACATATACATACATACTTATATGCTAACATATAATTAAATCAGATCACCATAGATTCAAATCCGATCAAATAACAATTGGATTAGAAAAATCAAGATCAATAGATCCAAATCCGATCCGATTACAATCGGATTCGAAAAACAAGATCAATATCCAATCCATTCCATCAGATCTACAATCATATCAATATATGCTCGGATCCATTGACAGCCCTACCCACTAAACCTATATCCCCTTTGGGTAACAGTGAAACACGGGTCGGGCAGATTCACATATGAGTCTTTTGAGTAATGGTCGTAACTACACAATCAACGGCAGTTGAGGTGTACGTGGGCTGCATATGCAGTGGTGTATTTTAAATTACCATACCACAATGGTCCTACCATCTCAATCCAAAATCAGTCTCGTCAATTCTTAGCACAAAAAGCATATCATCAACGGCAAGGTGTATCCTTATTTGAGTGAATTACTTAAGATCCATTTTCATGAATTGATATGACTAATAAAATAACAATTTAACATGACAGGCGGCCCCACTCATTCCATTAAGTCTAATACTACCATTATTCATAGTAGAGTAGATTAAATGATATCCACACCTCGTAAGGGCCCAACAAAAAGAAATGAATGCAATAAATTTGATATGGTTCAACTCCACTTCGTGCCCTCTTTGTATAGGAATTACCGGTCGGCGGATAATGGAAAAATAAAGGAGGAGGGGGTATGTGTTTCCGCGTAACTGTCACTGCAACTGTCAAGTATATAGCGCGAAAAAGTAACTGTCAAGATATGGCGGGAAAGAAAAGGAGTGAAGGTAGTGACTAATAATGAGAGAGAGAGAGAGAGGGAGTGGTGTGAAGCTTTACAGGTTGTTTATGCAGTAGCTTTAAAGGGCTTTCATGGGATATAAGACCAGAAAAGTCTCAAACTTTTTCTTTAGTAGCATTAGATGCAGCAGTAGTAGGATAGAGGAGATGGGAGTGAGAGAGAAGGTTCTGGTGAGTGGTGAGGGAGAAGCATGTGATGGACCACATAGATTATGACCCACCATTATATCTTACTTCATTGACCCCACTGTTAAATACTTTCCCATGTGAAGTCGCTCTTCTCATCTCTTTCCCACACACAATCCCCTCTCCTTTTTCTTCCTTTTGTTTATAGCTCCCTCTCCTCCCTACAACTGCGCCGATTCTTCCTCTTCCAAACTATTAGATTCTCAACTAAATAACATGACTAGTAATTGAGATTAACCATGAACAGGAGCTCTTATCAAAGAGATAACCCAAAATTTGCCTTTGATAGGGGTAGTTTGGGAATTAAAGAAAAAAATTAGTTTACATAAATACCCTTCTTTTTATTTGTAATTTTCAAATCACCCTTATCATAAGGCATATTTTGAAGCAACCTCATTGACTGGAGCTCCTTTTTATAGTTAATCTTCTAATAATAATTCAGTAACAATCTGTAACATAACCTTGGAGATTTTTTTTTTCCAGTGTATGTAACCTTACAGATATTTTTTAGTTAGTCGAATACAGTTAAGCCACAACCTTAATTAGTGTTCATTAATAGTGGTTAGTTGGCTACGGAGTCAAGATCTGAAAACTGAAAAAGCATGCTAAACAAGATGGGCCTATCAACTACCACACCATCACTCAAATGATTGGAACTTGAATACCCCCCACACAGGAGATATACAAACTACCGTTGACACAAATCTCTGTTGACACAAATCTCTATTCATGGATTAGTAGGTTAAAGAACATAACATTTGAAACTAGCCAAACGGACAATTCTTTGTTCATGTTCATGGATTAGTAGGTTAGAGAACATAACATTTGAAACAATACAACGGACTCATATCAAGCCAACATATCAAAGCTCAACTCGTAAGAATAAATCCAAGACCACCCACTTGCAAGAGATTCTGGCACAATAAGGTGTCCTAACCTGGAGATGATTATCCATATCCTACATTTATAATTTGATCATGCAATCATGGGGATCTAGACGTACTATTAAAAAAATGAGGCTGAATCACTGCATGCGCGTAATTTAATTATATTGTTATTGTAGATGGATCTTTTGACCCCATTCTCAATTGATAATTTGACAAAAAAAAAGAAAGAACTGTATAATTGCCCTTTTCTTCACGAATTGCAGAATTGGAATCAACATCACCATATCGGATGAAAGGCAATTTACGTTTTAAATCCATGTTAGATGTTTTCAAGCATTGCAGTTTATTTACGAAATTAGCATTTCTTTCGATTTCATTGCTAAATTCCCGGCGAAACTTGGGTTGGAAAATAACGCATTACCTATTATTCAACCCAATAAATCAGCAACATCCACATCAAACTACAGCCAGTCATCAATCTTACCAAAACCCACAGCAACATTGCCCAGAAAATACCAAGCAAACCAGACAATGCAAGATCAGAGAGAGAATCACAACAAAGCAAAGTCAAAGCAACAATATTTTTTTATTACAACACCATCCTATTACACTCTTTCTAACAACCCCTTCGATTTACATTATCAAACAAACATTAAAAATTATAACAATAAATTAACAAGAAAAACAAAAACAAACCGAGGATACTCCCTAAAAACCGCATCCATGCTTCAATTTTGTCATATTATATTAGAATAAATGTAAATATCATTTCCCCTTTTTCTAGAGATATAATTACGTAAAATTGGAGTATAACAAGTTTATGTTTGTTTCTTGTCCTGGAAAAGTAGTTGCCTCTTCCACAGTTAGAAATCCAAACGAATACCTGTAATACCAAACAAAATCAGAAAAATGAGTAAATACGTGTGTGCCCACTTTATAGCCTTTAATTGTAACACGTGCCATTAGTTCAGACCATCTTAGTTCAGACCATCTAATTGAAAATGTCACATCTATATATATATATATTTTAATTTCATGTCACATCTATATTGGATGAACAACTAGTTCAAAAACTCGACGAATCAACCTAATCACTCGAAACTCGAAAGAGACACTATTTGCCGATTTACTCATGATTATGATAAACTTAATTTTTAGGTTTCAGAATGTGAAATCAGCATACTTCTTTTAACTCAAAATTTTCAAATTATTAAATAGATCTTCCGAGAGTTGGACCATACTTTGAATTAATTTTCAAGTTATTATATATATATATTCTAAGTTAGACGAGTTGATTTTGTAAATCCACCCAGCTAACACTAACATTTGAGATGAGTTGAGATGAGTCGAGTTTTTGGGTTTTCCAACCATCCTATCATGTCAGGATAAGTGGTTAGTGATAGTTATTTACTGTAAGACTCATCGATTAAGTGTTAATCCAAAAGACAATAAGAAACTAAGGAAGTAGATATTTTCTATCTTACCTTTGTGGGGTTAGCTTCTTTGTTGGTTATTCCCTCCAAGTCCTGCTGAAAATTTTCTTGAGACGATTTCCGGCGAGTCTCTGTAACGCTTTCTTAGCTCCGGCAATGTCCATTTCAGAAAGCTTCTGCAAATGCGAGTAAGCTCCGGCAGCTAGTAGCTTCTTCCGACATCTGCCGCCAGCGACGATCGCGGAGATCACCGATACCGGGAACTTCTTACACACCAATTCGTTCTTAGGATCCAACATCTGAACCAATCTCAATACATTCTTCTCGTCCCTAACCAGATCTTTCCGATTCGATCGAACGGTCAGCAGAGAAACCAGAGCTTGCGCTGCTACCTCCTGCAACCCAACCGGCTTCGACGTTTCCACCATCTTCACCAAAGCTCCCATACACCCAGCAATAGCTCGTTTGTTTGAATCGTTTATTGAAAGATTAGAGAGCAAGGAAGCTGAAATCTGCTGTAAAATTACGTTTCCGTTGTTGATTAGTTCTGCAAGATGTAATATGAAAGAGGATGAAGACGATAAGGTCATCGCCGTCGAAGGTGACGCAGAAAGGGCGTAAATTGCTCGCAGAACGTGTTCTAGAGTATCCGAATTCAATGATTCCTGAAGCAATTGCAGAAGCTTTTGCAATCCCCCTTCCTGTAATATCGAAACCCTAAAATCCTCTGTGGATGAAGCAAAGATCCAAATACAATTCGCAGCTTTTTCTTGTGCAGCACTGGTTCCTGAAACCAATAACTGGAGTAAAACCGCTACTGCTCCTTCCTCTCCCAACGCCGTCCTGATTTCTTCCACGGCCGCTACGTTCTTCATTGCGCCGGCGGCGTGTGTCTGCGTGACCGGCGATCCCGATCGACACGCTTCGATTAACACCGAAACACCACTGTACGCAGAAATCGCCCAGGCATTCTCAGGATCAGCTGTGATTGCCTCGATCGCCATCGCCGCCTTCTCTTTCAATCCCGACGATCCCGTCTCGAGGAGTCGCAGCAAAGGACCCAAACCTCCTTCTTCGAACACGCTATTCCTGGACGAATCGCTCGAAGTAGCAAGAACAGAGACAGCCATTGCAGCTTGTTCTCGAACAGGAGACTGATTACTCGAATCAAGCAAACGAACCAGATACCCAACATCGCCTTCTTTCGCAACCAAAACGGAAGCTTTATCATCTTCGATTAGAAGCTGAACAAGTGAATCCAATGCCTTCATCTTAAACTCGATCCCTCCGATCTGTAACCTGGTGAAGAGATCCCTAATGAAAAACCCTAATTCTTCTTTGGCAGAACCGGGACCGGGTTGAGAGAGAACAATGGCATTGGATTGACGAAGAACACCAGATTTAAGCAACAAATCGATGTCGTGAAGCAAAGCAGAGAGCGAGGCCGAGACCATATCGAGGTCGCTCTGCATCAGTAGCTTCCCGCCGGCGAATGAAGGGTCGTGGCAGCTGTCGGAGAGCGAGTTGGTTTTGTGGAGAGTAGAGAGGAGATTAGGAAGGAGGTCTTGTAAGAGAGGATTTTCAGACCAGTGAGGAGAGTCGGAGATTTCGGCGAGGGAGGTTTGGAGAGAGGTGAGTTTAGACCGGAGGATTTGCCACCGTCCGATGAAGGATTTGACGGTGAGGGACGAGAGGAGGAGGAGAGAGAGGAGGTGGTGGATTAGGGTTAGGGTTTCGGTGGTGCGAATGGGATGCATTTGAACCGGACCCGGTCTAGAACCGGGAGGGATTGGGGTGGAGGAGCTCAGGTGTTGAATACATGAAGAGAGACTTAGAGAGAGAGAGTTAGAGAAAGAGAAGGTTAGAGAGAGAAGCGGGAAGGTTTGGGAAGGACCGTAAACGAGGGAGGATTTCTTGGGGGGAAAGGAAAGGAAAGTGGAGAGGGCGTCTGGGGGTGGGGGGTGTCTGCGTCTGAGAGTGACACGAGGTTGAAGAAAAGCGAAGCGAGGGAGGGAAACATGCGCGTAAGGGTAGAGCTGGGGAGAATTAGGGATGTGATTTCGTATGGATCTCGCCTGGTCAAAATCATCTTGCTCCCGTCCCACACGTCAACACGTGTCCCTTATAATACCTCTTAACTGTGGTTAAGATTTACTTTAGAAAAAAATTTTAATTATAAGAATTAAATTTTCTTAACCAGGGTCCAAATGCAGTTTGAGGGGCTCTGTGAGTGGGGGTCTGACAGAGGGCCAGACCAAATAAGATCCCGGAGACTTAGGGTATATCGCTTGTGGCGTGGATCAGTGGATGGGATGCGGAGTGGCTTTATTGATTGATATGGATCAGTGGGGAACGTGTTATGTGCGTGTTTATGTTAGCACGTGATCGTCTACAGGCATAGCAGTTTTGAACTAGTCCCCTTTCTCTTCTTTAAATTTTTTTTTTTCTGTTAAATCTGTTCTACAAAGCACGGATATGAATACGGGATACGGGTACCATAAGATACGGATACGGTGACACAGTAAAACCTAAAAAATAGAATACGGGTGCAGCCAGGATACCTCTGTAATTTTTTCTTAAAAATAATAATAATATTATATTTTGTATTATAATTATAAAATAACCATTGATTCAATTATGTTTATTTATAAAAAAGATCATATCCATGCAAAAGCAAAATAAATAGGGTCATCTCATCATCCACTTAGTAAAAAAGAAAGTCATCCTAACATCCACTAAACAAAATATAAGGAAGATCATGTCCATGCAAAAACAAAAAAGATAGGGTCACACCCCCGAGTCTCAAAAAAATATATATATATTCATGGCCGTATCCCGGTGTATCGAAGCCGTATCCGTAATAAAAACTTTGTTTTAAATTAATAAGATACGTTTGAGCCGTATCCCGCACGTATCTGACCGTATCGGTATCCGATACGTATCTGATACGGGTACGATTACCTATTTGAAGTATCCATGCTTCCTAGCATCTGTTACATGAAAGGGTGGTTATTGAACAAAATGTTCTGGGAGCTACTCGGTAGGGCTGTCAAAAAAGCCCATGTAGAACAATACTCGGTTTGTTAAAAGCTCGAGTATTATTCGTTTATTTAGTAAACGAGCCAAACTTGAACACCATTTTTAATCTCGTTTAATAAACGAGCTAAACTTGAATACATTCCTACTTACCTCAATAAAAGCTCGATTCGATTACATATATATATTTATAAATATATATAATTTATTATATACTAAAAATAAATATATTTATTTTACTAGTTAAGTATATAGAAGTATTTAGAGTGTGGGTATGGGTGTGATGTGGCCTCTCTGTGTGTGTGGGTGTGTTGGGTGTCGGGTGTGTGTGTCCCACAATAACACTGTAACGCTACACTTTGTAGTTGTGAACTTTTGGTGTTATGCAATTCTAGATTAACAAAAAAAATATGATGCGGAGTAAGGAATAAGGATAGTCTCACATCGGTTAGGAAGTGGGTGTATGAAGTGAAGTAAGCTTTTGAATAAGGTGGTGAGAAGGGTCACGAGAGTTATCCTCACTCCCTTGCTTGGCTGGCCTGGTGATGAGAAGGACCATCTGGGTTGGCTACTCCGCAATTCAGTTCGACTTGACCTAATATCATTTTCAAAAGTGATTTTTTTATAATTTTAATAATTTAAAATTATTAAGCTCGTTAAAAGCTCATGTTCGGGGCCTTGAAGGCATTCTATTTCGAGCCGAGCTAAGCTCGAGCTCGTTTATGTTTTCACGAGCCAATCACGAGTCGAGTTTGAACAATAGTATTAATGTTTGAACCGAACTCGAGCCGAGTTCGAACAATACTAAAATTTAACGAGCTAAGCTTGAACACCCCACTACTCAGCTCGTTCAGCTTGAGTATCACCCTTACTTACATGTCATACATGCTATCAGTTATTTATATATTTGAGAAGATACATTTACACCCCCCTGAGGTTTGACAAAAATACACATAGACCCCCAGGTTTCAGAAAATACATTAGGTACCCCTACTTTTTTAAATATTAACACTTACACTCCTTCCATCAGTTAACCGTTAGTCAACTGATGGAATGATGATGTCATGAGATAAAATTGTATGAACTACCAAAAACACCCTCTCTAAATTATCATTTTCCATTTTTCTCATATGCCAAAATTGTCCCTTCATTTTTAAATGAGATCAAATCCTCTAAGGTGACCACGTGTCCTTTTTGACACCCCTTGTGGTGGCCACATGTCCTTTTTGACACCCTTTGAGGGCCTCGGATTGTGTCTGCGAAGCCAGAAAGGGCTTGCCTCTGGCAACCATAAAATAGGGGACAAGTGGTGGAGAAGTCAAAATCATGGACCTCATGATTTTGACTTCTTCACACACTATATGACACATGGCGATAAGGCGTTGAGATAAAGGGGGAAGAGATATCAAGTGAGGAGAAGTCAAAATCATGAAGAGAAAATGAAATGACTTCTCTCCTTTTTAACGCCACACGTCCCCTATTCTATGGTCGCCAGAGACAATCTGAGGCCCCCTTGAGGAGGCCACGTGTCCTTATTGACACTCCTTGAGGTAGCCACGTGTCCGTTTTGACACCCTTAGGTGGCCACGTGTCCATCTTGACACCCCTTGAGATGGCCACGTGTCCTTTTTGACACATCTTAAATGGGATTAGATTCACCCACCCCTATGGTTCACCCGACCATCCTGGTTTTTTTTTTTTCTAAATATTAATTCTTTTTATAAAATTTAATAATTGTTTTTAAGACTTTTAATATTAAAATATTTTTAAAAAATAATTAATATTTAGAAAAAAAAAAAAAAAAAACCAAGGATGAGCGGGTGAACCCTAGGGGTGGCCAAGAGTCCTTTTTGACACCCCTTGAAGTAGCCACGTGTCTCTTTTGACACCCCTTAACTGTGGTTAAGATTTACCCACCCATAGGGTTCACTCACCCATCTTTGGTTTTTTTATATTAATTTTTTTTAAAAATTTAAAAACTATCTGTAGGCTTTTTTAATATTAAAATAATATTTAAAAAATTAATATTACAAAAACAAAACCAAGGATTGGCTGGTGAACCCTTGAGGTGGCCAGATGTCCTTTTTGACACCCCTTAAATGGGGTTAGATTCACCCATCCCTAGGGTTCACCCGGCCATCCTTGGCTTTGTTTTTCTAAATATTAATTATTTTTAAAAATATTTTAATATAAAAAAATATCTTAAAAACAATTATTAAATTTTAAAAAAATAATTAATATTTAAAAGAAAAAAAAATCAAGAATGGGTAGGTGAACCATAGGAGTGGGTGAATTTAACCCCATTTAAGGGGTGTCAAAAAGGACACGTGGCCACCTCAAGGGTGTCAAAAAGGACATGTGGCCACACCTGACTACCTAAAGTGGTGTCAAGAAGGACATGTGGCCACCTCAAGGGGTGTCAAAAAAGACATGTGGCCACCAAAAGGGGTGTCAAAAAGGAGACTTGGTCACCAAGATTTGATGTATGAGAAAAATGGAAAATGATGACTTTGGAAAGGGTATTTTTGGAAGTTTATATCATTTTATCTCATATCCCATGACATTATCGTTCCATCAGTTGGCCACCAAGGGTCAACTGATAGAAGGAGCAAAAGTGTCAATATTTTGAAAAGTAAGGGTGCCTAATATATTTTTTGAAACCTGAGAGAGTCTATGTATATTTTCATCAAATCTCATGGGTGTAAATGTATTTTCTTCTTATTTATTTATTTAGCTTCGAATGTCATTTACCTGGCAAAAGTTTGGTTCTGGTGGTCGCTGGAGTGTCCCCATGTCCCTTTTAACCCCTATTTGATCATGGTTAAATTTAATTAAATTAAAATAAATATTTTTGTTTTTTTTAAAAACCATGGTTAGATTGTTTAACTCTAATGGGCTAACCACAGTTGATGGATGCTAAAAACAGGGGGTTGGACCAATTTGGTCACTGGGTCAGCTTCTAAGCAGACCGTGGGTCCGCTTTCCAATTCCCAATTTCTATTCTTTGGTTGGTAATTTGAGATCGATTTTCATGTGGATGTTGAAAATCCTACTATTTGATCAGTTAAAACAGCATCTAACAAAGACACTACTAATCGAGGGTGCCTTAATCACATTTATAACATCAAAAAAGAAAAACAATGTTTTAAAAATTGAATGGGACACTCACCCAGTGGAGGGGCTGGTTGGTACAAATTGATTAAATTGTGGGGTCAACTGATTGACTAAATTATGTTATGTGGTGTCAAATATGTAATTAATATTAATATATTAAATTTTTTTTGTAATGTTTTTTTGTACTGTAAGTGTCATTATTTATCTAAATTGGTAATTTGAGTACTAAAGGTATGCGTCTCAACCATCACACTAAGACAAGACAACCACTAGAGCATACCAAGTCAACTAAAAATTATAAATTTTAAAATATAAATAAAATATTATTTTTATAAACAATACAAGCAATTATAACCCTCTCTTTCATTTTCTTATTGTATATGTACATATTGATCTTATTTCTATTTGTATGGTTTTATTTTAAAACCCAGCCTTTACTCTTTTAATTTTTGTAGGTGTTTAGTAATTATTAATCTTAATATGTTATTTTTCAATCTTGGGCTCCCTTTAAAGCCAATAAGGTTAGTTCAAATAAATGTTACTTGGTTTGTTGGTTCAATCGATTTGAATTAGGGTTCACGGTTCATAGTTCGTTATTCTAAAATAAACTTGGTTCGCTAGTTGTAGAATGAGATAATTCTTTCTCAGTTCGTTTAAGTTCTTTAGTTTGGTTCATTTCTTTAAACATGTAAAACAAATATATATATTATAATATTATAATTATATATATATAAAAGAACTAAAAGTATAAATTTGTCGAACCCAAAAAAAAATATCAGTGAATTCGAATAAAAATTTCGACAAATTAAGATTGTTTTGAAACCACCTTGTGGTATGCTTGATATTGTGAACCAATTCGATTCCTTTTGTTCTAATTCACAGTTTGCTCCAGCATACAACATACAACAAACTTGGTCACCCTGGTTCAAACTTCAAACCATATGGGTCAAGCATTTAACCTGGGATAAACCAATTCGAATTGCACCGCTTGTGTGACTCTAATGATTTTTCTTTGAATTTCTTAGGTCTACAGAAAGTCAAATAAAACCTTTTAAAATTTATAATGTCTCCCTTGATGTGAAAAACTATATGTAGTGCCACTCAAATTATAAGTTTATGGGCTCTTAAAATAAGCTTAAAATTAAAAATAACATTAAATTATAAATTACTGAATACAAAAACAATGGAGGAAAAATAAGAGTATTAAAACAAAATCAGAGAAAAAGTAGAACTATATTCACAAAGAAAGTAAAAAAGAGGAAGTTTTTAATTATTTGACGTTATTTTTATTTATATTACTAAGCAAATTTAAATTAATTTTTTTGATAAAGTTTAAACATAACACACACTATGACGCCCTCGCACACACCCTAGTTGCACAAGCTACAGACACAACCCTCCTCTCAAACAAATTTAAATTACTATTATTATTATATTAAAATTAACAATATATTTATGCAATTGGGTCAATCCACCCAAAAAAAAAAAGTGACCAACGGTTCAACCGCTTGGACCAATCCGCCCTTGACCGACTCCGTGTCCAGTCCAATTTCTAAAACATTTGAGATTTCGAGCTAAACCATCTCCGGTTATCACCCCTAGAGGTCACCACGTGTCTCCTTTGACACCCCTTAACCGTGGGTAAGGTTCACCCACCCATTTTTGGTTTTTTTTTTTTAAATATTAGTACTTTTTTTAAAATTAAAAAACTGTTTTTAATATTAAAAAAAAACTCTAAAAACAGTTTTTTAACTTTTTTTAAAAAATTGAAATTTAAAAAAAAAAAAGGGTAGGTGAACCTTACCCACGGTTAAGGGGTGTCAAAGGAGACACGTGGTGACCTGTAGGGGTGATAACCGGATTTGCCAAATCCGGTTATCACCGTAGAGGAGAGATTTATGCCATTTTGGGACTGGGCCAATCGCCTGCTGTGGCTCTTTTGAATAGTGCTGGGGGGTTTTCAAGATCTCTGGCAAATTCGCCAAAATTGATTTTTTTTTCAGGTAAATTAATAAAATTCTACTGGTTTATAGTTTGATCATTGATGTGCACGGTTAGTAATTTGCTCCCATTTGGTAGAATTGATAGGGGAACTCACTTATTTTGCTGAATTGTTTCGCAAATTCTATGCATAAAACTACCCCAAATGCTGAATGTCTTGAGTATATTCTTTGTAATCTGTTCATGCTGCTCATTGTTAGATAAGAAAATGAAGGGAAAGGAAAAAAATAAAAACATTCATGCTGGATACATTTATGTGGTTTTGCTCCATAAAACAACATTGATGATGTTCTTCGGAATGCAAATCTAAAGGATGATTCAATAGCCTCTGCATCAATGTATCATGACAATCTTCTGTCGAGAATTAATAGCTCTGGGTGTGAATGTGCTTGCCTGTCATACTTCTAAAATCAGAAGGGTACCATCCATGAAAAAAAACATCAGATGGGTAAATTCCATCCTTCTTCACTTGTTTATGTTTGTTGGTCTTTATTCTACATAAATTTTCATTTATGCATCACAATTTTTGTTGTTTTGTTTTGGTAACGGCGGGTGTCCCAAACCCTTCAAGGTAAGGACTAGTCCCTTCAGGTGTTCGTACCAACCCACTCGGAATTTTCCCTATGGACACCAGGGTAAGTTGAGGGTGGGAGTTGAACACACACAACTACAAGGAACAAACCCAGGATGCTAGCCAGCTGCACCTTTATTTTTTAACAGCCCCTTTATCTTTTTAACAAACGTACTCTGCTTCTTGATAGCACTTTGGGTTTAATGGGTCTTAATCTTGATAAAAGTCGTCTTCGATTTGGTGTGCAGTTTATATATATCTTTGTTATCGAACGGGTCTGAAATGCGTAATTCGAGTTAGAACTTATGTATCACTGTTACTTGGGAAGAAATCTTTATTACCAAGTGTTTTGGAAGAAAGTCATATGGATATCAAGTTTAAGAGCTATATGCTTAGTTTCAATTTAATTTCAATTATTACTCAACTGATCTGCTGTTGCATTTTTATGAAGTTTTACCACAAATCCAGTTAATCGCTTGCAACTTGTGTTACTGCATGACAAATGAGTGACTTTGTTGGGTTGCTCCCGTCTTAAATAAAATTTGTTACCTTGATCAAGTAGAAGCCCTTTTTTAGTGATACAACAGCTTCTGGATATCTTAACTTTGAGAAGGCTCAGTAAAAAATCAAACAATCTAGGGTTGGGTATTCAAATCTTGCTTTCCCATTTCATTCTATTCAAGGCCATATTCTTTGTTAACTCAAATGCCTTCAAACACTTTTTCAGGACTTTGGGCAAGTTACTAAAGTCTCCTTCTCATCACTTTTCAGGAAACAGGCAGTGGCGGAATCTGCAAAATGTGATTGTCACGAGACTGATATTTGTAAGATAGTTGCTTCTGTTTCTCACTCATTGATCATTTATTTGTTGAATTACAATTATTATTACTGATTGGTTAAAATGTGATCAATGTTGCATTGGGCTGTAGTGTATGAGTTGGGAGGATATTGGTGTATATGTTTTTTTTTTCTGGTAAAGTTGGTATTTTACTTCCCTTGGTCTAATGATTACTCGTTGACAACTATCAACGAATCTGGCTACTTGCAGAAGTATCTTATCTAGTTATGCCACTTCATTTATCTTCTCTTAATGGTTTGAAGCTTAAAAGAATCTTACAGTTTTTGTAGAATTGGATTGGTGAGAAAGTTGCTCAATACATTGTTAAACTCAGGTTCAGCTAATTAAATGGATGCCCCTTCTTTGTGTGATAAGATCTTGCCTTATGTTGGCAGCTGAATAATCTGCTATTCATATTCTACTTTAGTTCAGGTTTGTTAATCTTAAGACTTTTGCAACTACAACTTGTTTAAATCAATATGGTTTTCTGCTAAGTCGTGAAGAGAATGGACTCTGTAAATTAAAATCCAATTTTTTTTGTTGAGTAAACTACGTGCATGTGTGTTTTATTACACAAAGCCTTGTTTGTAGGGTTTTGAACACTGATCTATTGGTTTTTTGGTTTTTCACAAGCGTACGCTACCAGCTGAGCAAGAATCAGTTGTTTTAAAATCCAAAATTTTTGTATTTAGAATCTGTTTTTTGTTAGTTCTGCAAGAGTTGGTTGCTCCTGGTGTGAAAATGATCATGATATCACAATCTCTGCTGGAATTTCTGGAAACCAACCTTCTGATGTGTATCATTTCAAATCATGTTTTCTAATCATGAGATAATGAACCACTGCCCATTACAGTTATAAACATATATAATGGCAATACATGAAGGGGGTTATTTGAGGATAATCCTTATTTATTTTTTCCATTTTTTTTGCTTTAACCCTCATTTAATCCTCAATTTGGCTCATTGTTTCTGCAGCACCAAACCCCGAGTACAGCCTAATTTATCTATTTCTTCATTTGTAGGTTGTGGTGAAACAAATCCAATCATAGTTATATATACCATTCTGGCATTCCGAAGTTGGTATATTGTATATGAAGTGAGTAGTTGCTGCCATCCCATAATTTGATCAAGGTTTTTACTCCTAAAGATGGATAGGAAATCGTGGTGAAGAGAAAAGACAAGTATGGGAAAACAAGAGATAGAAAAGCCGCTTTTTAAGGCATGCTCCACTTAAAGATATCTCCCGATAGCTTCTCGAGAATCCTTTTCTGAAAAAAAATTAGATGATGCTGGAACCCCATATAGAGCTTACAGTGTATGCCAAGGTAATGTAACTGACTGTCTCAAGTTCATCTTAACACTATTTGTTTCACCTTGCTTGATCATGTATTTTCTTGGTGAGCACAATTTTTCTTCTTTTTAAGCTTGAGAAGTCAGAGGTTAATGCAATTGATATAATCATGTGTTTCGGATTCTCTTCTTTCTCTTTATGAAGTTCTTATAAATGTATTACCCTTTCCTCTGTTCTTCCATTTCTGAGGTTCTTTCAGTTTTGAAGGCCATGTTTGATTGCTGGTTTCCTGTGATGGATAGTTTCTTTGCTATGAAAAGTATGGAAATATTCTAAAAGCTATATGCTTAGCCAATGTACAGATAAAAAAGCCTTCCTTGAAGATTATAATCACTGTAATCCAGAAAGCATATGGCTGTTTTATCCAACTACAGTGAGTTCCACACTCCCTCCTCTATTACCATGAAAGTATAAAATCCATATCACGTCCTCAGAAGAAAAAAAGTATGATATGTAACATAGTTTTTTCTTAGAGTTTTTTTAGGGTACCAGGAGGGGGCTGCCTTCCTTGATGAGCACAAAGATACTGCCGCCGTCTCCCCTCGAGATCCTCAAATCTTCATCAAGGTAAGTGGTTAGCAACCAAGACTGGGCATTGCTGTTGGAGAGTGGGATCTTCAAAGGTGGTTGGTTGGAGATCGTCTTGGCGACAGACAATGCAGTGTCTTGGACAGAGCTCAGTAAGCCTTTGAAGGGGGTCAGATCGATTTTTTGTCCTAGAAACTCCACATTCTCTGGTAACACAATGGAGTCCGTTAACTGGGGCGTCCCGATAATGCCTTCCTCGAACTTGATCTGGAAAGAAGCCATTAGAGCATAAAATCACATACAGATGTCTTGCTTGTACAAAACTGTGGCCAACAGAAGAAGAAGGCATGAGATTTTTGTTAGTGTGATGGATTATAATTCTCAGAAGAGACCTGAGTTCCATCTTCTCTGACCCATCTAAGAGGTAGCTTAAATGTTCATAACCATCTTATTGATGCCCACCCCAAGCCTACCTCCAGTAATAAGATCCTTAAATCTCTTTCTATCAATGCAAATCAAAGTAATGAGCAGTTGTTTAGGTTTTTATGGATAGATAGGCAAAACAGAAACGATGTTGGTTCACATCTTTATACCAACCTGCACGCGTGTGGGACTTCGGACATCAAACTTGGCGTTGGTGCTCAACGAAGTAGTGGCCAATGGCCCGGCGAACTGGACCGAATTCTGGACTGTCAAGTTTCCGGAGTCAATGGTCTGTGATATCTCCTCCACCTTCACCAGCGGCAGTGAACTTGACAACAATGGGAACAAGCCTGCGAACGATGTATACCTGCAATTGAGCTGATATAAATACGTGTAGAATTTACTTCATACTCAACTACAATATGACCATAGTTGCGGGGAAGCTATATACAGGTAGGGCTGTCAAAAGACAAGGTCTGAGGCAGGACAGGGGTCAGCCCTAGCCCTTTGAAGGGCTGGATTGGCAAAGCCTTAACCCTGCCCGCAAGGGAAGGGCAGGGTACCTTTGTTAAATGGGTTTTTTGACAGGCCTATATACAGGATGGTATGTCACTTCCATAAGGCTCAGGATCCTCTCGAGTTGGAACCCCTAGAGGTCGCCACGTGTCTCCTTTGACACCCCTTAACCATGGGTAAGGTTTACCCACCCATAGGGTTCACCCATCCATTCTTGGTTTTTTTTTTAAATTATTAGTTATTTTTTTAAAATTAAAAACTTTTTTTAATATTAAGAAAACTCTAAAAACAGTTTTTTAATTAAAAATAATAATAATTAATATATAAAAAAAAACCAAGGATGGGTGGGTGAACCTTACCCATGGTTAAGGGGTGTCAAAAGAGACACGGGGCGACCTCTAGGGGTTCCAACTCGAGAGATTCTCTAGAGTTGAACTCGAGAGAATCCGGTGCCCTTCCATAATGTCTTGTCTAGTGGTCAAAAGGCACTATCTATGTGGGATGTGATAGGATAGACTTGAATTTGCAGACCCTAACAGTATCGTTGAATTTGAATCTAACGAATTTTCACACATATTTCATGTAAGGCAAAATCTGATGCCTACATATTAACATAATGGGAGTTAGCTTCCATTTCTCGTTTCTTGTTTCTTAACAATATATTTTAAGTCTCGCTTCTGCTTTGCTTTTCATTTTCATTTCTTGCTTTGGTAACCATGATTCTGACGGGCTAAAATGTTTTCTTGTGATACATGGATTGTCTCGGCAAGGCAACGACAATATTGTGGAACCAGATTACACTGAATAACCGCCCTGAATAGGAAATTGAATATTCATGTTGGCTCATTGATTTTGGCCGTTTTCTATATGGGGTTTCTGTGTCTACTTCGTGTTTCGCGTGCAAGACGAATGCATATTGTAATACATATGAGTTGCAGCACTGCTCCAGTTGAATACCAACTACAGCCTTTCCTATAAAGAAAGGATCCTCAAATCCTTGTCGCTGAGTGTCTTCTACTATTTGGTAAGGCCAAGTTCCCGGATAGACCTTAGCCTAAAAATCACACTTATTTGTGCAAATCCCAAGTTCTAACCAACAATTAGACGGGCCAGATATACCAATTGGATGGCTAATAGCTTTTACCCATTGATGGAATGACTCTCAAGTCTCATCTAAGGGTGTAGCCGAGCCGAATAGTAAGGTATTCAGGCTTGCCTCATTACGTAACAAGGGTGTTCAAGCGTGATCGACTCGAGCTTACTACTATTGTTAGCTTGAATATGGCTCGGTTCGACTTGTTTACCCTAAACAAACCTTAAAGCTCGTTTTCTGCCTTATTAGCTTTCATATTTTTAAAAGCTCTTTTTTTTTTTTTTGGCGGTTACTTTAAGTCTGATTGTGTGTGTGTTTTTAGTGGTGTTCTCTTACCTATACCAAAAACAAACTTTCACTTTTTTTTTAGATCAAATCACCAATTTTATTTTATTTTATTTTTTATATCAATTGCCCAAATCAAAACCTAAAACATATATTTATTATGATACTAAACATACCTTTTAATATACGTATATATATTTATAAAAAAAAAAACTTATATATATATATATAAAAGATATTAATTCAATAATTATTTTAAAATATATATTATAATATTAAACGAGTCAAGCATTTAAAAAGCTGAATAGATGCTATTCGAGCTCGACTCGCTCATCAAACGAGCCAAACCGGTTCAAACTCGATTTGTTTATTAGATAAACAATGGATTTGCTGACGAGCAGCTCGTTCATTCACCATCCATAGTCTCACATAATCTTCTTAGAGCATTCCTTAGTTATTTTGGTGAACCAAAGTACAAAAAATTGTAAAAAAAAAGTCTCTAACATCCTCATCAAAATAACGCGTTTGGTTTGGTGAGTGTATAGTACAATACTCATTGAGAGGTTGAGAGTGGGTTACACTCTCCATCCGCCTTTAACTTAGAACAAATACTGACTTGCTAACCGGGTTGCGGCCTAACTTTGTCTCATACAAAAAAAGAAAAAGAAAAAGTGCACAGTACATTCATCAAACCAATGTTTCTCTCTCCCTTCTTTTTTTGTTTTCTCATACAAATAATAAAATAATGTTTCTCTCTACCTTCCTTTTTTGTTAAATTGGTGAGTTGATGGGAGTGTTTTAAAAAAGTTGATAGCCAAAATAGAAAAAAAAAAACTTTCAGTTATTTTGGTGAGTAAAACTTGGTAAGGCTACTAGGTTTCAGTCATATCTAACTAAACTTTAGTTAGATATGTGACAAAAAATTTATAACAAATGAATTTGTACACAACAAAATCGTTTGACAGCACACAAATTCAAAACTTTTTGTAAAACTGTTTCATAACATCATCTTAATGCAGAGGCGGTTGAGATAAATTTTAAATAATAATAATAATAATGAACAAAACAGTAAAAAAAAATGATGAAAGTCTTAGTTCCGTCAACTATTTAGAATAGACTTGCGCTTTTTCCCCAAAATCACTATTTGGAATAGACTTGCTCTTCTTCTCCAAAATCACAAAAACTTAGAATTTATAGTTTAGATATTTCATAGTCTTTTTATCTTTGTCTGTTCTATAGACGCTATCAAAAAGTTTAAAACATGAAAATATCCATCTTTACTAATATAATGCAGGAGAAAATACAATTATATCCCCTGACGTTTCAGAAAATATATTAGGTACCCCTACTTTTCAAAATATTGGCACTTACACTTCTTCCATCAGTTGATCATTAATCAACTGACAGAATGATAATGTCATGTGATAAAGTGGTATGAACTACCAAAAATGTCCTCTCAACTAAAGTTGTCATTTTCTACTTTTCTCATGTATGAAATTGTCCCCTCTTTTTAAAATGAAGTCAAATCCTTCAAGGGTGGCCACGTGTCCTTTTTGACACTCCTTAAATGGGGTTAGATTCACCCACCCTAGGCTTCACCCACCCTTTCTTGGTTTTTTTTTTTTTAATATTAAAGTTTTTTAAAAATTTTAATATTAAAAAAACTTTAAATATAGTTTTTAAATTTTTTTTAAAAATATTTATAAAGAAAAAAAAAACCAAGGATGGATGACTGTACCCTAGGGGTAGGTGAATCTAAACCCCATTTAAGAGGTGTCAAAAAGGATATGTGGCCACTTCAAGGGGTGTCAAAAAAGACACCTGGCCACCCCTAGAGGATTTGACTTCATTCAAAAATAAGGGGGCAATTTAATATATAGAAAAGTGGAAAACAACAACTTTAATAAATGACATTTTTGGTAATTCGTATCACTTTATCACATGACATCACCATTCTATAAGTTGACTAACGGTCAACAAATGGAACGAACATAAATGTCAATATTTTGAAAAGTAGGGGTACCTAATGTATTTTTTGAAACCTGAGGAGTCTATGTGTATTTTCATTAAACCCCAAGGGTATAAATGTATTTTCTCCTATAATGAGAGAGGCAGGCGTGATTTTTCCGAAATTCTCAAACTACCCATATATATAAAACAAAACTTTGATTTAATATTTTCCTTTAATTCTCAAACTATCTTTTACTCATCTATCTATTTAAAGAATAGAATCAGTCGCGATTGAACTCAGGGAGAGTTTCAATCACACCTGCGGGTTAACACGTGTCCCTTTTAATTCCTATTACCTGTGTTTAACTCTTTTCCCTCACCTCACATGCATCACACGTGCCATCCCCTAGTCTACAATAAACTTACCTACAAAGACGTATAGAAAAGAACCTAGTCCCCAAAAATTAATAAATAATAATTTTAATTTTAATTTTAAAAAATAAAAAAGATCTTTTTTGCAATGGGTGGGTAGACTTACGCTAGAATCCATTTGCCATTGAGAAGGGTCAAGGCCTCTGTAGGAGCCGGCGTTGGGTTATTGGCCTCTAGCTGCGAGATGAGCTCGACGATCTCAGCTCTGGTCTCACTCGTCGCTTTCAATCCCCGATCTGTGCCGTAGAACGAATCAACCAACGCTTTCTTCAGCTTACCAATCCCACTTAGCTCCTCCGCCACCTCCGCCACCGCCGTCGCCACACTCTCACCGACGGGTTTCTCCTTCTGATCAGGACCCCATTCATCATCATCAACCGCTCGGATTCGAAAAATAGGTCTCGTCCAATTCTGTCCTCTGGTCGAGAATCTCGATCTATCGGTCGGTTTCTTCTTGGTCGAAATTCCCATCAAATTGACCGGAGAAAGAGAGCTTTTAGGACCCAAGTGATTATGTGGTGGAGCAGCTGAGAGAGTCTTGCAAGGGAACAATTTGAAAGAGGAAACGCCAGCCATTTCTAGGGTTTTGATTCAAGCTCACGGGAGAAAACAAGGGTTTTTAGTTGTGTATTCGAATAGGAAGGTAAGAGGAGAGAAGACTTTTAGTTTTAGAGGATCACTGATTCTGAATTTCTGATTGTAAGATTCTCTATTTAATAATTTAAGAAGTGGGCCCACCCAAACAAAAATTTAAGAAAGTTTGTAAAGGAGGAAATCTTGATTCACGGTTCACGTGCCAACACGTGGATTCCTGTGAAATGGGGTGGCTATACAATAAAATCTTACAAAATATCCACTGATTGACCCTAGATAGAGTTTATCCATCTATAATATCCTAACCCTCTATTTTAATGTTTGGTTGTCGTGAAAATAAGTGATAAAATAAAGAAAAAAAATTTGGACACAACCGAACTACGACTTATATTAGAAATCTTTTTTTTCCTTTTTTACATTTCACCTATTTTCATACCCTCAATAACCAAACATTCCCTAGATGTGCTTACTTTTCTATGAATTACTTTAATTATAGATAAGAATCATTTGGCGACCACAATTCATTAAATTCTAGTTGAATTAGCATTAAATAAGTTAGAGTTTTAGAAAAGTTGGTAAGAGATTAACTATGATTTGGAGAGCAACTCAAAACATGTCTTGATAGAAGTATTTTAGAAATTATAGAAAAAAAAGTTAATTAATAAAAACAGTCTTCTTTCTTTTTTTTTGGTAGGAGCAGTCTTCTTTATATACGTAATTTCTAAACTACTATATTTTTCTAAACTACTATAGTTTGGGTTGCTCTAAATATCTCTTCTAGAACCCTTATTCATAGTTAATCTCAAACTCTTAAGTTTCGAATGTGTATTACATTTTTGTAAGTGACCGAGGGATCTGCTCAGGCATCAAGACTCTAGTAATCAAGGAATATTGCAACCCTAAAAAGAATGCAATTACGCAAGTGATGTTCACTTCTAAATAGAGGTACTTAAACACTCTCCTACAGGACATGCGTAACCACTTTTTCTTTAATACTTTTATAACTGGTTAAACTACCACCAAGTATAGGAACAATTATATTAATGGTTCAACTGATTGTTTATGACAAGTAAAAAAAGATTACGCCTATCATAGACTGCAGGAGAGTGTTTGATCCCTAGTTTAAAAGTTAATTAATATTAGTCACCCACAGTAAAACTTGTGACAATGTTATTTTTTTTGGGTTGAAAGAGACAATCATGCTACAAATGTGACGTGTGATCGTTACATTTTTTGTTTTTTGTTTTTTGTTTTTTTGGGTGGTCCTAATCATTTATCTACCTTGGTTAGGGGTTAAGGGGTTAGGGGGTTAGCAATTATGGCGTCAACAGCCACAACAAGACTTGAACACGAGTCACACCTCACCAAAGGGAGATACACAACTACTAGGACAGACCCATGGTGTGTTGCATTTCACATCTCAATATATAATTTGATAAGTTAATGATTTTTGGGAAGTAATTTAAAACTCTTGAGAGTTGATCTTTTGGATTAAAAATCCAAGGGTGTAAGCACTTGGTGGGCCCCATCCTTTAAAGCATGTGTACAAAGGCAACCATTGTATTTTTAATCCAATGGTCAGGCTCGATAGTAGGTACTATCGAGATTTTTTTTAATCGATTTCCATGATTTTTTAAATGTTTCGTTAAAACAGTTAACTAGCACGGTAACAAATCAATAATGACAACTTAGATCAAATTTTACGAATTGTATCTTCTCCATATCGCGACATGACATGAAGGTGCAAGGGTTACAAGAATCAAATTTTATTACAAGAGCTAGAAAACATCTCTTGAAAAAAACAAAAAAAAAATCCCTCCAATATTATTATGCGGATATGGAGGGAGAGATACAAAATATATCGCTCCACAAATCCGACATACGAAATGATTGATGAGAAAATATCTTATCACATGCATGGAAGCACCCCCTATCACTGAAACAGCAAAGTTAACTAGAACTAAACTAATAAGGGTTGAGGTTAAAAAATATGCATATGATATGTACCTTGTTTAAAAAAATGAATAAAAATTATATTAATAAAAAAACATCATTTTGTAAAACATCATTTTGAGCAAGTGTAAAACATCATTTTGAGCAAGTCATCGTGGTTTACATATTTATACCCATAAAATGAAGTTTACAAATAATATTGGTTATATTATAAAATAGCCTTTCCAGAGTTCACACACAATTAATTATATTCTTGTTTAAGTTGGATAATTATTTCAATTCTTGACCATAATAGGCAACAGTGAAGAAGAACAAAGAGGGTATGAGTGAGTTTACTACATAGGCAACATAAATACAAAATGCGGGGTGAGCGAGGATTTTCTTTTAGTGGCAAGTGATGGTTGATTGAAAATGTTACTAATTGCTTATGGAATTATGGAGAATGATTAGGCAGGTACCAAATATTATGAGTCTAAGGGAGGGGGGTATGTCATGAATTTTTGTTAACAACTACATATGTGCTGTGAGCATGGGGTTTTCCGCCCCCTTTCACATTATGTTGGTTTGGCTGGGAGTCGCCACCTATTCATTCTTAGGGATAGGTTCCGAAATTGATTTGTTATGAATAAGACAAAGGATCTATCAGAGTTAGGGTAAGCGGTTCAATTAAACCCCGAGGAACGTGTTAGGCACCCCAAGACCCCCGTTTTATAACGGTTACCTACTCCCTAAATTTAAGTCGATTTTGATCTCAAAGTTTAATTAAAATGTCAAAGTATTTGATCGGGTGCTAATCCAAGAAATATAGAAAGCTTGATGGGCTAGGGTCGAACTCGAGTAGGATTGCCTACGTACTCACCGGAGTGAGATCAGACCGAGCGTAGTTCTGGCACATGAGCTCGTACTAAGGCTAAGGGGTATGTGTGTGTGCATAGGGTGGTTAAGGGTCCAGCCCGGAGGGCTAGGGTTTAATTGACCGGGGTGGTCAAGTGCTCAAGGGTGAGTATAACCATAGTTAGAAGGTGTTTAACCATGGTTAGGGGCTAAGCAAGTTCAAGAAAGTCAACAAAGTCACTTTTTGGGTTTTTTGGATTTTTCATATTTTTTTGTAATTTTATGGGATTTTATCAAGTTAACCATGGTTTAATTAGTCTAGGGTTGAGTTAACCATGGTTAAGGGCTAATGGCTAAAGCAAAAACCTACTAATTACTTTTTTGGTCTTTTGAGTTTTTCCATTTTTTAGGATTTTATGATTTTATGTGCATTTACAAGTAGGATAAACTTAATTAGGGTTAAAAGCTAATCGGGGTTGAACTAATCCCGGTTAAGAGTATGGGCAGGTCCGAACATAGGCCTGGATATGATATCAGGGCCTCAAGGGGTCTCAATTGGGCCTGGGCCTTAGGAATAGCTGATGTTAAAGAATACAGGGAATGGTTGTAATTGTTTTACAGTCATTTCCAAAACAGTGTATTTTGGCATTGTCGGTAGAGCAAATGCCGCCATTCCTGATTTTCAAGGAACAACAGCTTTACTGCTATGGGGGAGCTAAGGGACGATGTCACGTGGACTGGAGGGCCCAGGGGAATGTCTAGGAGTTTTCAAGTGTCCTGCACTAGCTTTTGGGCCCTGGGCTTGGTCTATAAATAGGCCCACAAGAAGCCTGATATCACTGATTCAGAAATCATATAATGTCAGTAATGTAATTACCGACATTCTGCACAGTATCAGATTTTGCCCATATTAATCATAGTTAAGCACACCGCTGGAGCTTGGAAAGCTTAGGGATGATAGACAAGGGTCTAAGGAGTCCAAAACAAGCTCTGGATTGGACCATTGCCTCACCATACATGGCCTACAACCTCTGCAAAAGAAAAGGTCCAAAGTGATGGTAATTATTCTACCGCCACTATCTGTTTTTCCAGAAAACTCAAAAATCAACTATTAGGACTGTACCACTGTGCAACCAAGGGGTTCCTTATGAACTAAGGATCCCCCACCATGCTAGTGGAGGTGTAATAGGGTTTGTGCACAGTGGGTGGTGGTGTGGGGGTTCCATTGCCTATGGACGAGGCTGGGAACCCCTCCTATCGAGCTAAACGATAGCCAATACCCCATTGGAAATGACCAGGAGTTTACATTGGGCCCAAAAATATGAAGGATGAGGGGTAAGGGTGGTCCCTACCCTGCTGAGTCGCTTCTGAGGTGGATGGTGGTGACTGCTTTGCGGTGGTGTGCTGCCACAGGGGTGGCCTTCGGTTTTTTAAAGGGGTTTTGGAGAGTTGAGGGTGGTAGGAGACTTCGAATCTCACCAGGGGTTCCCCTCAGGGTTTTAAACATGGTTTTACAGTGGATTAGCTTGGGTTTTATAGGCAATGAAGATGAGGATGCAATGGGAATTAGGACGAGGCTGGGTGAGGTTGCAGAAGCGTGGAGGGGGTTTCTGAGGGTGGTCAGATGCATGGAGGAGGTGATAAGGGGGTGCAGGAGGCATAGGTGGTGCAGGGGTGGCTGTAGGTGCTGCAAACATGCAACAATGATAATGGCGGTAATTGATTTACCGCCATTACTAAAATGCAAAGGATGATGAATGTCGGTAAATGAAAAACTGACATCCTGGAAATTTAAATTTTAAAGGGACAAGGCCTCTCCCAGGGGTGAGTTTGGGTCTTGGGCCCATGCTTAGGCCCAAGTTCGGTTTGCTATGGTTTTTAGGCCCTAAGGGCTTGTGTCCACCTAGGACTTGAATTAGGGTTAGCTAGGGCTACCTAGGGTTTAAGCTTAGGGGTACCTAGGGTTTAGGCTTAACTATGGTTTAGACCTAGGGTTTAGACTAAGGTTGTCCTAGGGTTTAGGTGAAGTTAACCTAGGGTTAGGATTGAACTAACCATGGTTAATTTAATGAACCCCGGTTAAAAGGGGGTGTAAAAATGGGGTGCTGACATGTGCGTCATCTCGTCCGTTTGTTTTGTCCATATACTACGAGTATTATTTCTCAATTTATGGGGACAGTTGTCTCCTTACCACATAATTATGCCCTGTTAATATTTAAATACTATAGTATAAAAGATATATTTTATTTTAAAAAATTGTATGGCCCCTTGCCCCATGGCTATGTCCTATTAAATAGTTTGGCAGTGATTAGCACACCCCCGCATTAGAATAAGTAGTCTAATGTCATGACCACGTGACCCTTTTAACACTCTTTTATCTATGGTTAAGCTTAAAAAAAGTAAAGTTAATTTTTTTTTTTTTTTGCTTTTTAAAAATCAAGCTCATATTACTTAACCATAGGAGTGAGCCAATGTTAATTACAATTGATGTGTGGTAAAAAGGAGGGCATTGACCAATGAGGATTGTACATTAGACTCTGTAGCTGTAGATGAAATATTTTCTTAAATAATTATATAATATATTATAAATTTTTTTCAAAAAATTTAGGAGGCTAATAACCCCTTCCGACCTTGCCCCATGGATATGTCATTTACATAATTAATCAACAAAGAATAAAATATATTTTATTCAGAAGTTCACAGGATGTTGCCTCCCTTACCCATGACTATGGCCTATTAAATCATTTTTTTTCTTCAAAAGATAAGGGGCAACTGCCACATCAGGCATACATTATCCTCACCCCGTAATCCACACACACATAGGGTCACTGGGTTTTGTTACAGGGAGTGGCATCATGAAATGGACACATGTAGACAAATAGGCCTTGAAGACATTTCTAAACCATCAAATTGAAAGTCGAGAAATCAAGGATCTCCATGACTTGGTAAGTGAATCCTAGGAAGTTGATACGACAAATTAGGCCCAAAGTCTCTGTTTTTTTTTTACCACGTATCTCTTACAAGATCCATCTCAAAATTCCAATCGTTAGATCCCCAAATAACTTATAGGGCATGTAGTCTAGCGAACGATGGTCCATTGGTATGAGACAATCGAGGGCACTAATAAAAACTATATATATACATATATATATATATATATATATATATATAAAGATAATGCAAGGGTCAACTTTCCTTGTCATCTACAATTTTTTTTTTTTAAGACGAAAAAAAATGATGGGGTCCAAAAAAAACTTGTCAAGTTTATTTTTTTTTTAAAAATTGTTCGAAGAAGAGAAAAGTGGATAAGAATGAAATTCATCATAACATTTGACATTCTATATAATTTTTTTTTTTTTTTTTTTGGTAAACTCAATCATACCACAAGGCAATGACCCAAGGCAAAGACAAAGGAATACTCACACCACCCAAGCAAACAAACACACACACGACATGCAAACTCACACACACACTACACACATGCAGCCCAAGTAAGCTTCACCCTAGAGCTCCTCAAAATGGGTATCAACCATAGGAGGCGCCAAGGAACTTATATGGGACAACATGCTCGGGTTGGTACCCCGTCTATATAATGACATTCTACATTCTAAAGGGCCTCACATACTACAAATTGTAATGAGCGGCTTTTTGAAAAATAAACATGTCAACACCCCATTTTTACACCCCCCTTCTTGACCATGGTTAATCAATTTAACCATGGGCAGCTCATCCTAACCCTAGCTAAGCCCTAAATCCTAAACCATACCCTAGGTAGACCCTAAACCCTAGGTAAAATCCTATACCCTAGGCAAAACCCCAAAATCCAAACCATTTGGGCTCAAGGCCCATTTCAGTCCAAAAACCTAAACCATAGCCCAAACCCTAGGCTAACCCTAGGATTAACCCTAGGTAGACCCTAGACCTAACCGTAGGTCTGGCCCTAACTTGGGCCTAGTCAAAACCCTAAGCAAAGCCCCGTGGGCTCAAGGCCCATTTCAAGTCCCAAAATTCCAAATCGTGGTTAAATACCTTTGGGCCCAAACATGGGCCCACAAGGCCCAACCCAAGTGGGACCCACCTTGATTTTCAAATTTTGAAAGATTGGAGCCAAACCCCAAAAGGTATAGGAGTGGGTGCCTTTGGCCCATACATGTAAGGGGAAGGCCCAACGTAGCAAAAACAAATCAAAGAAAATAAATAAATAAAAAAATTCAAAACAACAGTGTTTTACTGTTCACTGTCTTCTTCCTCAGGCATACAGACACCCTGCTGCCACAGCAGCTTCCCAGGCCACACCTCCTCCACCTGACTTCTCCTCAGTTGTCCCCCACGCCTGTGGTGTAATCAAGAAAAAAAAAAAATCTTCAGACGTCAGGCTCCGTCCAAACATAGTCACCCCCTTTCTCTTCTCCTTTCCTCCTCTTTCCCTCTCACTCTCTAACCTTCCTTTCTCTATTCTTCTTCTTTATTTCACTTCTCTAAAAGGAAAAGAGAGGAATCCCCCTTGAAGCTCACGTATTGTCCACCTTCACACCTGTGACAACCCCTTGTTCAAATTAACAGCTAACACCTCCACCATCTTCATTCACGCCACTAGCAATCTCCCCATCTTCACGAGCATCAACCCTCTTCTGACAATCCCTAGGATGACCCCATTACAGCCCCTGTAACAGTCCCAAACAGCCACTGTAACAGCCCCATTACAGCCCTTGTAATAGTCCCAAATACTCCACTAGAGCTACCCCAATTCTTCTCTATGAGCAGGTGCATGTAAGCCCCTTTTCCCTCCTTTTTCCTTGACTTAACTTGTGTTTAGATTAAATTAGTTTGCTTATAGATTAGATTAGTTTAGTTAGACCAAGATAAACTAGTTAGTTTAGATTAAAGTAGTTCAATAATGCTTTAGTTTAACTTATGTTTCATTAACTCAAAATCTAATGTAGGATCGTTTGTTTATTAATATAACCACAGTTGGTTTTCTCTTCCATCTATTAATCTCTGGTTTAGGATTTTAGATTTTTATGGTTAGGCTTTGAGTTAGTAAATCTGAGTTTAGATTATGCTGTTAGGGTAATTATAATTTGTAATAAATCTGATTTTTGGACTACTGTTAGGATAGTTGCAACTTGTACAAAACCTGTCGCTTGGTTATTGCTTTAAATTAGTTTTCTAACTTAGGATAACTTTGGTTTAATTAATATAAGGCTTGTTCACCTAGTTAGTTTGATCTCTTGTTAGTATTAATGCATGTGTTAGTTTCTAATTAGTTTAAATGTGCTTTTTAATTTAAATTCTGCAAATCTCTTGGTGCTTATGTTAATCTGGGTTTAGGATTAGTCCAATTCGAAATTTGTTTCTGTTAGTTTAGCTTCTAATGTCTTTTAGTTAGAGTAAGACTTGTGTTATTTAGATTAGTTGATAATAATCTAATTTTGTCATTTCCTAGTTTTACTTCTAGGAAAGTTGCTTGATTAGTTAGAGACTAATTTATAGGCTACTTAGAAGCTAACCGTAGTTATTCTTAGTTTAACTTAAGTCCAAAAAAGAAAAAAAGATTCTATTTTAGTCTTAAGAGTAGATTAGGATTTTAAGTTAGATTTTAGGGAAGTCCTTAAATTAGTCTTAGGCCAGTCATAAAGTTAATCTTAGGTTAGTCCTTAAGTTAGTTTTAGGCTAATCTTTTAGTAGGTCATGGATTAGTCGTGAATTCAGCCATAGGTTAGAAAACTTCATAGCTTAAACTGTCAATGCTCCGCAACGAGCCTAAACTACTATTCAAAAAATCCAAAAAAACTGAAAAACATTCAAGAACAAAAAAAAACAATACAAAATCAAAAAGACCAAAATTGACCATCTTACTTACTTTCTTAACTGTGGTTAGGCTCTCTAATCACAGTTAATATTTTTCTAACTGCGGTTAGACACAACCCTGCACTTGACCAACCCGGTCAACTAAACCCTAGCATTTGGGCTAAACCCTTGACCACCCTATGCACACACACACACCCCTAGCCTTGGCACAGGCTCATGTGCCAGAACTACGCTCGGTCTGATCTCACCTTGTGAGTACGTAGGCAACCCTACTCGGGTTCGACCCTAGCCCATCTAACTTTCTCTTTGTCTTGGATTAACTTTTGATTAAACACTTAGGTATTTTAACTAATTTTGAGATTAAATTTGGCTTAAATTTAGGGAATAGGTTACCATTGTAAAATGGGGGTCCTGGGGTGCTTAACACCTTCTCCAGGGCTTAATCGAACCGCTTACCCTAATCTCTATTTAGACCATTTGCCTTATCCGACCAAATCCCTCGGGACCTATCCCTTAGAATGAATAGGTGGCGACTCTCAGTCAAACTCATAATGTGAAAGTGGGTAGGAAAATCTCATGCTCACAAAACACATGACATATTATTTGAGATTTTTTATGGTTAGAAATAAAAGTAGGCCCCTAAGGGCACATGGCAAAAAAATCAATCTAATCTAATAATTTTGGACCCTTAATGGAAGGTGAGAAAATTAGTCATTTTCATAGCCTAGGTAAAGTCCAATGAACCCTAGAGAGTTAATGCTGACAAATTGTTAGTTTATAATCATCCAATGAAATTGATTTTTTCTCATGTGTCTCTTGAGAGACCTGATCGTTACACAATTTAAATTTTTTTATAGTAATAATTCCGTAGAATATTATTAGTAAGGGTATCGAACCTCTGAGGACTGCGTTGGTTTCGTTGCCTTTTATCAAGATTAATTCTAAACTAATAAGATGGATAATTGATTTTTGCTTGATTAAACTAAAACAATTAATTAAACGAATTAAGATTTCTAAATTAATTATTAACTACTGGATTTTAAATCTTTGGAAGAGAATATCTAGAGTTTTCGAATCTATCACTAACCTCATAACTAATCCTATTTTGAATTTATTATAACATTTTAATTTACAGACATTACAGTTAGAGTGACAGTACGTCCTCTCTTAACTGATCAAGAAAAGTATAAGGGATTATATCCTAAGCATATCGTATCTTCGGTTAGCACAAGTGATATAGGGTAGTATGATCGTATTCCCTTAGCATAAAATATCTTCGAATTTAATCTCTCGATATGTTAAAACCATTACATAAAACCTATGTTGAAGCTCTAACACCTAAGATAAGGATAGAAATTCCATTGAAATCAAATAAATTCAGTTATTAAAACAACTCTCTAATTATGCAATCAATGTTTTTACAAATAAGAAATTAAAAATAAAAACAAAATAAAAGACACAGTTATTTGGCTAGGGTTTCATCGAAACCTTAGAATGGAAAGTTAGTTCATCACGAGGGAAGAGCACATCATCTTCATAGACAAGGTTGATGAACTCTTCTTCATGGCTTCCTTGATCTTCAAAGCTTCTTCTTTTTCTTTTGATTCAAAATCTCTACATCTTCATTATGGCTAAGGATTCTCCTATTTATAGAGAAAGATAGTCATTGGTAAATTAGGAGTTATAATTAAGGTCCAACTCTTCTTTTCTCTACGAAATTTGGACTTTTAAAAATATCCAAACTGGGCCCAAAAGAGGAGTTTTCACGCAACATTAAATTCCAAAACATAGAGGGGCGATCGATCACTCAGAGCAAAAATTCCATATTTATTTTATGTTTGCTCTACACTTTCTTATATTTTGTTCCTGAGATCCTTATGAGTCTTCAATGCTTTTAAACATTTCATTTTAAACTCTTTTTTCTCGCATGAACCTGAAACAAATATAAACAACCAAGTAGCATAAAAATATTTAAAAGATTACTCTAAAGGATTAACAAGTTAAGTTTAAGGTGCATATATGTGTAACATCTTGCACCGATCAAGACCCATATTGGCATCCAACGCTCGAAATCTCAAATATTAACTTACCATGTATTTATTCACTACAACTTGTAGTGAGCAATGCCAATGGGAACCAATATATATATATATAGTTTGTGTGATTGGATCTTAGGCATCTAAATTAGGTCAGAGTTTTAATCATTTCCATTCTTGTATGGTGTGTTTGGCTTTGATTATTTAGATCATAAACCTTCTTAATATAATCATTTGACATAAAATCATTGAAAAATAATTGTTAATAAATAATTATGTTTGAATAATATGCTAAAATAAATAGTTTTTAGGTAGATTTAAATATAAATCTGTGTGGATAATACCAAAAAAATTCATTAAGATTATTTTTAAAAACATATTATACTGATGATGAGTTCAACAAATGTCTTAAACCTTAACAAGTGATAGAAGCAGCTCCATATTATAATTGGATTAGTGACTCTGATGCATGACTTCATTTGTACTAAGCAGCGGAAATCCAAAATCTGAGAAATGGTGTTAGGAAATGAAGTAGATAACATGATCAACGAGAGGAAGATATCTGTAAGAAGAGAAAGAAGAACGACAATGAATAATACATTGGAGAGTGAAAGAACGGTGTCATCTTCTATAGACAGCCTTTGATTTGGACGAATGGTAGATGATACGACGGGAAAAGAGGCCGAGAGAGAGTTGATAGAGTCAGGTTTCCAATTTCTTTCTCGACTCTAATTTTAATTAAAATTTTAGGGCACGGTTTGAAATTATTTACCAAAGAGGGCATGTCTTCCAATATTACCCCTATACTATTCGGTTTTCATATGCATAGCTTAAGGGTAAATATGTCACAAGCATACCTTTTTTTAGTAATAAAAATGTAAAAAATGATAAATATGTCAAAAACATTTCCTTTTAAGTAATAAAAATGCAAGACATGCCCTTCAAAGGTGAAGCGCACATTAAATAATAAACAGTCTGGACTGTTTAAGATAGTAGGGCTAAAACGGTAGTGATTTTAATTACTTTTTGACGATTACATCAAGAAAAAATAAAACCAAGCGCTCCCTTACAATATTGCAATTACATATAATCACTTTATTTAGACGTTGATGATTTCACTTTATTTAGATTTGAACCCATACGATGCTGTACCCAAAAACAATGGTGACGAAGATAAGGGCCCACTTATCTGAAAATAGTATACTTGTGGGCCTGCCAGATTTAAAATCCACGAGTCAAGCCGTTAATCACTATTGCATCATTGCGTGTTAATCTAAGGCAGAAATTAATTTCTGCACTGATAATCAACTGAAATTCCTTCATAACCAAGCATCTTTTTTCGAAAATATTGACAAGTGTAATTACAGTATCACTCAAGAATTATTTATCTTCACGAACTATCAGATGCCACGTGTCTAAATCCAGTCCCTGTGCCGGATTCAACGGCACAATTTTTTGACTTATATGAGGCGCGGAGAACAGCTTCAAGTCATCAACACAGAACAAGAACAAAAATTAGATTATCAAGAAATATATAGATTATTATATTTATTCTTCCATTAAACCAAACTCCAAACTCTCTGTAAAACCCCACATTTCATATATTTTTTCTGCCTTGTTTTTGTTTGTTTCTTTCAAGTTTCAATAACCAAATATCTCTGTTGAGGAGATCACAAATATCATTTTTATTGAGTAGACAAATAGGAAAAAAAAAAACCTTTTTTCTTTCTACCACATTTCCTAATTTTGCAACAACACTTAAATATTCTCTGTTTTGTCTTTTCTATGTAGTAAAGGAGTGGGGTTTCTGTTTTTAAGGAAAGCCACGAGATTTTCATGGAGGGAGATGGACCATTCAATGCTGTACCCATCTTGTATGTCTTCTTCTTCAACCCCATTTTAATCTCCTCTTTTATCATTTTCTTATTCTGTTCTTGTTATTTTTTTAAAAAATATTTCTGGGTTTCTGAACAATGAGCGAAATGGGTCAAATAACGATCTTGAGTTCGCAGGAATCAGTAGAGAGAAAAAGAGAATCGAGAACGCTGGTGGGGTTTCTGAGAAAAGGCATGGACGGTGGAAGGAGAAGAAGGAGGTGGAGGAATCTGAAAGAACGGCTGAGATTCAAAGGGCTGGGCTGCTGTGGGGCCAACTGGGGTTTCAGAGCGTCAAGCATGAACGCGATAGAGGAAGACGAAGAACAACGGCAACACGAAGAAGAAGAGCTAATGGTAGTGGGTCAGATTCAGGCGGAGAACAGTCTAGATCCAGCTTGTGTAGGTCAGATTCCGGCAGTTTCAGGGATGAACTTAGCGATGGCGTTGGCGGCTGAACGTCAGTTCCGGGCAGTCCAGGATTCGGATGCTGGAACTGCGGGTCCCGCCGCTACTGAAACTGCTGGTACAGGTGCTAGTACAGTGGTTGGTACGCCGTTGATGAGATTGCTTGAAAAAGCTGACGGTGGAGATGGAGAGATTGAAAAGGATAAAGGAAGGGGAAGTGATAGCGTATGTTGCGTGTGTATGGGAAGAAGTAAAGGTGCAGCTTTCATCCCATGTGGACACACATTTTGTAGGGTGTGTTCGAGGGAGTTGTGGTTGAATCGAGGATCTTGTCCCCTCTGCAACCGTTCAATTATTGAGATTCTCGACATTTTCTGATCTTGTCCTCGGGATACGTGCAATATTCTTTGATTTTGAAGAAGCTAAAGTAATGGCTTTCTCCGTTGTTTTTATTTTTTTATTTTTCTAGTGTTATAAAATTTTTTTTTTGTGATTCCTTGAAACGTTTTTGGGTATTGGATCTTTGATTTTATAGATCAAATCTAATAGGTGTTACTAGTCTCTAAAATCAATTTTGAAAGTATGGACCTTTTATAGAGGCATCTACAAGATTCCCTATAGATTAGAGGACAAATGTTCTACCTAGGTTAGAGAGTTAGGAGGTTAGCACTCATGGTGGGAGCTTGACGGCCACACCAAGACTTGAATTCGAGTCACATTTTAGGAAGAGAAATGATTAGCTATAGGATAAATCTTCTGAGACCCCCTTAGGGCCGAGACCACCAAGACCGTGATCTCACATTTTAGGAAGAGAAATGATTAGCTATAGGATAAAGTTTCTGAGACCCCCTTAGGGCTGAGACCACTGAGACCATGATCTCTATCACGGTCTCGGTGGTCTCGGCCCTAAGGGGTCTCAGAAGCAAAGCCCTTAGCTATAACTCCAAGTTACTTTAGAACTTCATAAATCATAATTTTTTTTTTCTAAACCTGTTGAAGGAGTAGGGAGTAGCAATGCTGGGTGGTTGCATCAATAGTGAGAATTTGGAAAATAAAATTGAATTCTATTTACTAGAGCTAGCATTACTTTTTTATTTTTTCGGAATAATACTAACTAGAAATAATAGCAAGTAAAAAGGGTCTTTTTATCTTATAATTATTATTATCGTGTTCTTTCCAAAGCCCTTAGTATTTATTAGAATTATGGAAAAAAGAAATCCTCTTATAAAGAACTCTACAAAAATCCGAATTCCAAATTTAGTGTTATATTACTCATCTTGCAAGCAAAATGTCATGTAGTTTGGTAGAGATCGAGGAATCTAATACCAAAATTAGAAATTAGTGTTAGGGACGTAATAGAAGATGTGCTCTCTTGATTTGATTGTCTCCAAGTAATTAATGATTGTTAGAGAGGAAACATATTGTAAGGTGGAGAAAATCCCAAGAAAGCAGGGACAATCTAAGGTCTCACATTTGGACACGGGGTTAGTGATTACTGGGATTGCAGTTCTTGTTACTCATCATCCGGGAAATGGATCCCGAGACCTCTAGGATGAGAAAGGCCACACCCACCATTGGCCCAGAGGCGGGGTGTTCCTATGCCATTGAATACTAGAAAGAATATCACAGAAATATTAGAGAAATTAAGAAAAGTTATGAACTCATGACTAGTTCCACTAACTCCATGGACGAGACCCAACCAACATTTAGGTGGGCTTAGAGACACATAGGCTAGCCCAAACTAGAGCCCAAATTGGATGGGGCTTTAAAAGCTCAATAGGAACTTGAATAAGCCTACTTTCCTCGTTGAGTTACTATCAAGTATCAATCCATCCCTTATCTCAGATGGCAAAGCTGTGCCATCATTGAGGGAGAGGGAGGTCCTGGGGTTTTTTCTGCCGATGGACTAGGATTCACCATCCTTGGCCACCAAGCAAACCCGACCCGTTTCTTCCCCTTTCATTTACACGTTGATATCACATTTACTGGGCTGAAATTGGCGCGACCTATGGCACCCATCCCGCCACACAAGTCGTCCTGGTTAAAGCTGGGGTATTGAACACGTGAGTGGGGTTTGGCTTGGCCCATTTTGCTTAACTCAGGTTTAGGAGCAAGGTCCAAGAGTTGGGGTTAAAACTAGAGCGGTAAACGGAGTGAATTTGAAACGGATAGGGTTATATCTAAATTTGTATTCGACTATCCAAACTTAATTAAATATCCAACGGCTAGTGAAATAGGATATTCGTATTCGACTCCTGTTAAAATATTCAAATTCAATAATATTTAAATTATTCGATAAGGTATTATATAATGTAAAATATATATTAATAAGGTATTATATAATCAATTGGATATTTGACATCTCGAATGTATAAATATCTGAAATTATGTTTAATTATACACATATAGTACAATTATTATTTCAAATCCTTTTTCTTGTGTAGAAATGTAATCATGTAACAAACACACACTAAACTCATACACAACTAGACCTAAGGTAGTCGTTAAGGTGCTATAAGGGTAAGTCTGTCTTAAGGAGAGTTGATGGCCCTTTATAAATTTCTGTGAGGGCCACTACCCCTAGTTAAATCTAGAAGAGAGACACTTTTATGAACTAAAAGGCAGCCAAAAGAAATAAGGTTACAGTACACACATTCAAGAGTTATTAAGAGTAAATTGAAATTATTAGCTAGCATTCCTTAAGCAGCTTCTAATTTTGAATTTGTTGAGTTGGGTTCGCGGGCTCCTTATTAACCTAAACAGTGTAATATTTTTGCTCTTGCTCCACGCTCTAGTTACTTAGGACCCAATATTGAAACTAACCCGCATGATTTTAATCACCCCATCTTTTGAATCCATCCAAAACAATATCACAGCGAATCAGCAACAAAGACAAATTTGATGATCGCGACTAGTCAATGTGGATTATGTTTCTCTTTCTCTTTCAGCACAAAATTTTCTAGTAAAATCAAGAGAATGTGGTCGATCAAACGTACCATCGTTCTCATAGGGTAAGGTCAATCTTGGCTAGGAGCCTAGAACACGTCGAATAATGGAGTGATCCCACCTCACCATGATTGATATTACTTGTTTATCCCGCAAAATGTTTTTCAATTATTTTACTTAAGTCAACTTACATGATTGTACCATTTATTTTACTTTGACAAAGGAAATGTTTTTCTCGATAAACAAGTAAAAAAATTATGCTTTAAGATGGTGTCTTATGAAAAACGACCTTAAGTTTTCTTATGACCATACATGAGTTTTTAAACTCACACTTCATGTGCGGGGGGGGGGGGGGGAATGTGATGCACAATAATTTTTATCTTCTATTTATTTTGAATAGAAAATTTTTCGTTATAACCTAATGGCATCTACACTTGGGTATGATACTAAATCACAGCCAATTATGATTGAACTCAGAGAGAGTTTAATCGCACTCATAGGCCAACACATGTTCATTTTAACTCTTATTAACAGTACTTAAGATTCACTAACCTTTGGGGTTCAACAATATAACTTTAGTATTTAAAAAAATATTTAACTATTGTTAAGAATTTGTATCCCTTAGGGTTAATATTTTTAACAAAAAAACTGAAATTATATTGTTTTTTTTTTTATAATTAGTTATATTGTTGAACCTAAGGATTAGTGAATCTTAATCACAGTTAATAAGAGTTAAAAAGGAAACCCGTGTTGGCCTGTGGGCTGTCCTCGAGTCCACCCGGGGAACAAAATATTCAAAATTTACCAGCGGAATCTTAGCAATCAAATGCGGAAGCTGATTACAAGTGCATTGATGGAGAATAGCTTGGATTATTCAAAAGACTTGGGTTCTCATCTACACTGAAAAAACTTCAGCAAGTCACTCTCATTGACTACCTTGCTCGGACCATCTCAAATAACACAAGCTTCCATGTCTACATTCCCTGAAACGTTTCACACATGACCTCAGCCGTGATGTGAATTTAAGGTTTTATCTAAAAACCATAGGCTATTGAAGACTATATATGTGTTTGGTTACACAGCTCATGACGGGATGTTGGTGCATAGAAATTTCTCTATTTACGTACAGATTCGTATTTTGATAGATGACAAACTAAAGTGTTCAAAATGCATCTATCTCACTTTCCTCCTCCAGATCTCAAATCACAGATTCTTTATGCATAGATGACAGACAAAAGTGTTCAAAATGCATCTCTCTCTCCCTCCTCTGGATCTCAAATCATTTTAAAAAGTCGTGAGTAAAAAGTCGTGAGTAAGAAGGGGTATAGACAATGAGATCTTAGAGCATTCCTAGCAGCCTCACCCGTCAAAACACTAAAAACTTGTTAAAATATTCTCAGCAGCCTCACAGAATAACAAAATAGGTTTGGTGAGTACTCTGGACTCACCAAAGTTAAATTTTTCTCATCCTGGATCCCACACAAATAATAAAATAAGATTTCTCTCTTTCCCTTCCTTTCTTTGGTCCCACACAAATAATAAAATAAGATTTCTCTCTCTCCTTTTCTTTCTTTGGTCCCACACAAACAATAAAATATTGCTTCTTTCTCCTCTTTTTTCAGTTAAAATGATGAGGCTGTTGGGAGTGATTTAAAAAAGTGGCTCACCAAAATCACTTTTTGTGAATTTTGGCTATTTTGGTGAGTGAAATTTGGTGAGGCTGCTAGGAATGCTCTTAGGTTTGCAAATACCCCCGTACGCCTATCACTGCTCTTTTAGAAAGGATGGAAGACGAGACGCAATATGCCCCACATCTTGTCAGTCGGTCCAATCCCACCTATCAAAGTCCTCATCACCGTGTGGCGTCAATCAAGGGTCCTTGACTATGAATTTTACGCGTATATCTTCTTCAATAGGTGAAATGTGGGATTGGATTGACCATTCTTCTAGGCAGGGACGGAGGCCGCGGAGCCAGGGGGGGGGGGGGGGTGATGGGAACTCTAGCCCCTCTTAAACTTCTTTACAAAAAGACAAACAAATGCAGCTTATAAACTTGGCCCTCAAAAAAAAAATTGGGGGCTACGCCCGAAACCAATTGTTAGTCTCCTACAAGGGAATCCTGGTTCTACTCCTGTTTCTAGGATGTGCTCATTTGAAAAGAAAGTAGGTTAAAGAAAATAGAAAAAATAACTTTTTTTTTATTTTAATAACCATCAAAAAATTGAAAAAATTTGACACTATTAAAAAAGTGCAAGAAAATGAAAATGTGCTTTCTTATACACCTAAAGTAAGAAAAGAGCAAAAAAAACTCACTCTTCTTTTTTAACTTATATTTGGTTGGCGAGAAAATAAGTAAAAACAAGGAAAAAAAAATTAGACAAAATATAACTAAAAATTATATTATAAATCTATTTTTCTTTTCATATGTTCACTTATTTTCTCAACAACTAAAATAGCATTACTTTCCCTCTCCTATTTTGTCAATTGTGATGATGGTAATGATAGGAAGCATTTCAAGCATATCATAACCATAAATCTACTCTATTTATCTCTTAGTAAGATCTTGTACAAGTTTCTTTAATTGCTCTTTTAACTTTCGCTAACAACTTTGACCTTTAGAGTTAATTTTTTTTAATATTTGTTTTTAAACCAAGGGTTTATGCTTGAACCTTAAGGATAATGAGACTTAACCACAATTAAGGGGTATCAAAAGGGACATGTGTTGACTTGTGGGTTGTAACTGGGCTCCTTAGAGTCCGGTAATAAATTGAGAGAATTTTAAGTCTCTTAAAATTTATCCAATGTCTGGCTTATGAGAGTACCCCCCTGTTTTTTTTAATTTAGGAAACAGACTCTCTAATTTTTGACACTTTAGTAATACATTCCTACTTTGGAAATAAAGCTTTTAATAAGGCAACTATATCCCTCGTATCAACAAAAGATATATATGTAATACTAAAGATGTGTCTCATACCAAAAAAAAAAAAAAGAATCAAGATTGATACTTCTTGTCTAGTGCATCATTCATGACATAGAGACAAACTCTAGATTAAAACCATCAATTTGTTAAAATAAAATCTATTATATTCTATTTTGAAGAAAATAATAGAGAATCAATTGAGAAAATCTATGGTGGGAATCAATCATTTGATGGAATCAGACTGCCCCATTTAGCATGGGAGTGGGTATCTCTTATTTGAGTAACTCTTTGCTTGATATCTATTATTTTTTAAAATTAAAACAAACAAAATAAAAGAGAATGATTAACAAGTTCAGTGGCCATGATCTAGAGTTAAGTTCTAATGTAGTAAAAATAAATATATAAGGAGCATCAACCTTGATGTTTCTTCAATCTCAATACATAAACTTGTGTTAGGTTTGATATGTGAGAGTAAAATAGTCATTACAAAAAAGATATAGGTCGCATTTGGTTTGGATTTTTGCAGTCACAATTAGTTATGCAATAAACGTTGTCGTAAGTGCTGCCATGAATAAGCTGCCAGGAATAATCTTGTTTAGTTAGCACTTTGTTGATTACCGATTATCTAGTCATTTTAAAAAAGGATATTTTTGTTATTTAAATCAAGAAAAAAAAATATTTTAGATAATCTCTCTCAATCTTAAAGAATCTTGTAAACCTTACTGGTAAAATTTTGGGTGCTTACTATAATTCTCACATATATTCCTAAAGGTGTATAAACGGTTATGCTTGCCCATAATCACCCCTAATGAGATAATTATGAATTTATCAATTATTTTCATAATTGATTGTGACATAATTACTTATGACAGAATGAACCAAACACTATTATTTCTATAATCTTTACATAAGCAGTTATAAACCATTAAATCGGTTTTGATAATTCTAAATCAAACAGGTTGATAGGCTTATTATGAGGAAAACAAAAGGGGTTCTATGTAAGTTTCAAAACATAGGGTATGCCTAAATGTCAGATAATGGAGGGATTTATTTTAAACCTACAAAGCAACTCACAAACGTGTCTTAAGGGAAAGTAATAAAAATAATTTAATATCAAATTAAAAAAAAAATATCTCTCCTCTGCCAAGTGTCCAATTCACCTATCTCTCTCTTCTTAAAAACTCAAAACATTAAATAGAAGAAAATTTAAAAAAAAAAAAAAGAAAAACAGTTCAAATAACAAGTGGAGCAGGGCGATGAAACGGAGCTCCGCTTTTACACTATGACGATGACAATCTTATAATTATGTAGAAAAAAAAAGTATATTATAAATTTGCCCCTACCTCTTTTACTAAGACTAGTGAACTTGTAAGCCTTTACTAGTCTTTTTTACCTATGTTGTTAATATCATCCTATTAAAGTATTTTCATTGAAAACAATTAGGGCAGACAAGTAGTATTAGGAAAAGTCAAATTATACTTTCTCTCTCTCATATTTAAGGCAATTGATTTTCTCTGGTAGATGCTCACATACACTTAAAAGGTAAACAATCTAATCTTAGTTTTAAAAAAATTAACTTTGATTATGATTCATTCATTCATGTGGTTAAAATTTTTAAAATACCAAGGTTAAATTATTTACTACTAAAGATGAGTGAATCTTAACCATAGTTACTTGATGTGTCAAGCTGGGAAGGTGTGTGCACTGTCCTGCAAAACATGTGAGATGCATGCTATCATCGATTGAAGAAGCTTGCTCGAGTGTGATACTCAAGCATTTGTAAGAGAAAATCCGTTGCTTATATTTAATGACTGGTCTCCTGTAAAAAGAACCCGTATTAATATTATTGTTTAATGACTGTTTCCGAGTTATATTCTTTTCTAAGATTAATGTTACTTAAGAGGAGATGATTATTAATTATTTGAATGTGTGGATAGAAATACACCCCAAAGAGAGTATGGTGGGAACCGTGGGATCCACCATCCTCTTCAACTAGACAATAATAGTACGTTAGCATGTGCACCACATACCAAATGGGTTTTTTCCTGTTTGTGTTTTTACACACGAACCTAACCCATTTCATCCACTCAATCTCATACGTTTCTTGTCTTCTTCCCTATAGGTTGTGCATGTTTTAGCACTATCTGAAACATCATTTTTACAGATATTTTCCATGCCCTCATCAAGGTTAACTTAGATAATTAGGATACAGTCGTAATCATTAGCTAGAAATAACATAGCAGGATTCACATTTAAGATTTTGTCAATTGCCATAAGAGGAGTAAGGACACAAACAGTACTTATATGATTTCCATTTTATCATTATAGAATCCAATACAGATTTTGAAGGGACGTGAGAGGTCCTTACAGATCAAGGGTCTAATCAAACTTTCCAGTATTAGTGTCTATCACTATGATTTACACCGAGAGACATTCCACATGAAATCAAACAGTAAAAGGTTGGGAGGAATGAGGGTCCAACCCATGTCAATTTTCATATAAAAATATTTTTTTGAGCATATAACACACCGTTAACCTTAGGCCTCAACTTGATTAATGACATATTAATTAAGGATTAAAAATAAGTTTTAAAGATGTATTAATCTTAACCGAAACTATACATATCCATTTTAGAATCAGTTTCCAATGATATATATATATATATATATATATATATATTAAACCAAAAATAGAAATTAAAATTTAAAAATAAATTACATAAATTATAATAACCATATTTACCAAATATAAAATCATAGAAAGTGTCTAAAGACAAACTAACTAAAGGAATTGTAATTACACAATAAATGAAAACATAAATAATTAATAAACAATATGTATCACACATTTCATATCATTATATTTATCATACATATGCAACCAACTTATACATATTTTCTGTTTGTTATCGATTTCAACAAATTTTTTTTTATTTTCATAATATTAACTCATACACTTACGAGGACTCGAACTACCCCGGGGCAGTTTCTACCAAACAGGGAATGTCAACCCATGTGTCAATTCAAAACCCACAGTTCGGCAATGAAAGTGGGAAAACGAAAGATACAGTGGCCTAGTAGGCTAAGTAGCCGGAGCTGAACCTCTTTTTTCCCTTTGTCTACTTATACTTTATTTCTGACTAACGCACAGTAATAAAGGAGGAGTTCATAAACTCTAGTTCAAAGATACTAATGCACACTAATAAAGTAGGAGTTTAACCAAAAGTATGCCTTGTGGCAGGGGTAGTTGGGAATTATCGGAGAGGTTTCTCCAATAATTCCACTAAAACCTCTCCGATAATTCTCAAATTGTCCCTGCCAAGGGTTATTTTTGGGTTGCTCTGGTCTCGCCAACCGGTTCATAGTTAATTTTTTTTTTAAATGGGTTTTTAATTCTGATTTGATTTTCAAAAAACAGCTTGAAGTATCAAAAACAAGAGTCAAGCTTACCATTTTCTTTTTGGTTCATTGGAGGTCACATGGACCCATGGGCTACACAATGAGGGCTAACCCTCCCTTTCCCATAAATCCCCTCAACCTGGTGAGATTCGATTTCAAGTTTTTGATACGAAGCCAAGACACTTTACCAACTAAACTAGCTACCACCTACATATTATCATTATTTGGCCAATACTCCGGCGTCAATGATGCAAGAGCAGGACTAAGGTACCTCGACTTTTTCCTGTCTCAAAAGAAGAAAAAGAGTAGAGGTACTGCCTAAGTTTTAGGGTAAAGGTTAAAAAGTGAACTTGACAATGCACTGAAAGTGTATGTATACTTGTCAGTGTCCCTGAAGTCATCAATAATACTGGACTTGAGAACGGCATGAGAGGGCAAGAAAGAGGACTTGCCTAGCATTCAAACATCAAAAAAAATCCAAGAATGGCACATGCATAGGAAAAACCTCAAAAAAGTAGAAGCCAGTCTGGTTTGGTCGAGAAAGCAAGGAAGAGTCAAGCCACCAAGTTGGCCCCACCTCACCAAAAGAGATGGCTCAATGAAGGCCTAGAGACTGTGGACATGGGTTGAGCCAAACAAAGATGGTGGGTGCTCAACAATATGTGATCCCATAATTGCTGCACGAGTCCTGTTTTCATTTTCTTTTTTTCCTTTTTTTTGGTATAGCAATACGGTTAAGTACCTGTTCATTATTTAGTGAGTTAGAGACCTTAGTATTTGAAGCTCGGCCAAACGATGAACATATTACACCACTATTTATGGGAACGGATCCCTAGAACACCCAAATCAGTACACACTGCCCGTGGCACAAGATGCAGATGTGAGTTCTCTTTACTATGAGATCAGATCCCAGTCAATCATCATGTCAAACATATGTCACTTTTAACCATTATGAATTGTGGTTAAGATTTATTAGGGTTCAACAATCTAACCTTAAAAAATAAAAATAAAAACCTCAGTGTTAAGAATTTTTAACCCAAATGTTAATTTTGTTAAATTTTCTAAAAGCTAAGGTTAGATTAATGAATCCTAAGGATATTGAATGTTAACCATAGATAATAGGAGTTAAAAAGAGACATGTGTTGACTTGCGTTGACCTGTGGAGTATGATTGTCACGATTGAATGTGATCCAATTTCTAATTGAGTCAGTGACCAAAAAATAAAAATTTATCTAATTGAGTCCAGACCTATCTAAGTGCCATTGAATTTGGGAGAGTTCTCGCACTTACAAAGCATCTCTAATTGCTGTTTTAACTGTGGTTAAAAAGTTTTAAATTTTATGGTTAATTTTTTTCTTAAAAACTAAGGTTAAATTGTTTTAACCCTAATAGTTAATGAATCTTAACCATAGTTAAGGTTAAAAGTGACACATGTTCACTAGTGGGTGCGATTGAAGTGGGGTCGCAATTGAATATGATCCCATGTATCTTCTTCACTGCTCCTTAAACGCCTATAAATTGCAACACCAACCACCACCCAACATAGAAAATTACAAATATATTGATAGATTGAGAAAGAGAGCTAGAGAAATAGAAAGAAAGATGGAGACCTTCCCAGTGATCAACATGGAGAAGCTAAATGGTGAAGAGAGAGAAGCCACCATGGAGATCATTAGAGATGCTTGCGAAAACTGGGGCTTCTTTGAGGTATTGGAAGCTAACTTCCTTTCTTTCTTTGCTTATGTTTTGATCCATACCCACATGAACACTACGAAATTTATGGGTGTTTCTGTGTTTATAATTGTAGTTAATGAACCATGGGATTTCTCCTGAATTAATGGACACTGTGGAGAAACTCACAAAGGAGCACTACAGCAAGTGTTTGGAGCAGAAATTCAAGGAAGTGGTGGCAAGTAAGGCTCTAGAGGGTGTCCAGTCCGAAATAAGCGACATGGATTGGGAGAGCACCTTCTTCTTGCGCCATCTCCCTGTGTCTAACATGTCTGAGATCCCCGATCTTGACGACGACTACCGGTAACATTGATTTTCAGATAAATAGAGCATACTTGTAGTTGTAGTTTTTTGCTATACTTTGTGGAATTAGGTGCCTCCAATTGCCATTGATTAGTTGAAAATACGCAGCTGGATCCACAATCTATGGCCAATGTTCTAACTAAGTTCCTTGTTTACACCTTAAGCTCTCTCTCTCAGGGACGGAGCCACATGGAGCCTAGAAATTTCCTTAAGAAATTACTATAGTACTAATAGGGGCTTAGCCTGGGAGGAGGGGGGCGGAGCCGGGGGATGGGGGACTCTAGCAACGCTAAACTTACGAGAAAAAATATATTCTTTACGAAAAGATACAATGGCCCATGAACTTGGATGAACTTGGCTCTCAAAAAATACATCGGGGCTATGCTCCTGAACCCCCATTGTTAGCCCCCCGCAAAAGAATCCTGGCTCCGCCCCTACTTGCTTGCTCTCACTCTCTTTCCCCCCTCTCTCTCTCAATTTACATTTGTTATGTTTTGTGAATGATATACAGGAAGATCATGAAGGAATTTGTGGTGAAATTGGAGACACTAGCTGAGCAGCTTCTCGATTTACTATGTGAGAATCTTGGGCTAGAGAAGGGGTACCTAAAGAAGGCCTTCTATGGATCCAAGGGCCCCACTTTTGGTACCAAGGTCAGTAATTACCCACCCTGCCCACGCCCGGAGCTGATCAAGGGTCTCAGGGCCCATACTGATGCCGGAGGCATCATCCTACTATTCCAAGATGACCAGGTCAGTGGTCTCCAGCTCCTCAAAAATGGCCAATGGATTGATGTTCCTCCAATGCGCCACTCCATCGTCATCAATATCGGTGACCAACTTGAGGTATACCCATTTATTCTAGGATTTTGATTTCGAAATTTAGCTCAATTTTACTCCTATGGAGATTCTTTCAAAGAGATGATTCTATTAATAATTGGACATCTGACCCATAGGGTTTATATAGAGATAAATTCTATCCAAAGATGAAAACTATAGCCAATCAAATTTAGTCTAAATCTGATTTTAATATAAGATTGTGATTGTCATAAATCAAAGATTTTGATTAAGATACACCGATGATACAATGTATCTCACTCGTGTTATTATGTTATGCTACTCCATTCTAGTAATTCGTTCTGTTAAATATAGGTGATCACTAATGGCAAGTACAAGAGTGTGATGCACCGTGTGGTTACTCAAACTGACGGTAACCGGATGTCGATTGCTTCATTCTACAACCCCAGCAGTGATGCCGTGATCTATCCGGCACCGGCATTGGTGGAGAAAGAAGCAGAGAAAAGCCAAGTGTATCCAAAATTCGTGTTCGAGGACTACATGAAGCTTTACGCCGGCCTTAAATTCCAGGCCAAAGAGCCGAGGTTCGCGGCCATGAAGGCCATTGAAACTAGTGTTGGTTTGGACCCTATTGCAACAGCTTAAGACCTTTATGAGGAGAAATGCAATGGTGTCTGATATTATGTATGTTGAGAAGTTTTTTTTTTTTTGGTTAAAGCTAAGGTTGAGTTAGCAAAGGAACTTTTGCCTTTGCTTTTTTGTTGTATTTTTGTGTTGCTTGTTGATTTGGACTTGTATGAGGTATTCGGCTAGTGGGAGTCTATGTCTGTGTATGTTTATTGTGTGTTGAAACTTCCCAGAAATTACTTTTTTATCTTTCTTAAAGCTCTGCTACAATTCTATATTTTAACTTTTAAGAAACACCCCCCCGCCTCTTGTGCCAGTGGTGTGGGATATGACCACTCTGTTAATGGAAGTGGAAGTCAGGGGATCTAATCCCTCAGGTGACGAGTTCGTAAGAGCTCCAATCCCCAAACTAACCCCTAATTGTATTATTGGAACCCCTAATTGTATTATCGGAGGTAAATGATATCCGAAGAAAAAAAAAAAAGTGTCCCCTCAATACAGAGGGACTTGAACACTGGACCTCCCAGTGGGGAATATGCTACTTATTTTTCATAATAGATGGATGTTCGCAGTCTAGTAGGGGTACAGGTCTTTTGTGGGGGGTACCAGGTCTTTTGTGGGGGGTACCAAACATCCTCGAATGAAGTCATTAGATTGCAAGCCCTCTGCCTATGGAACCATATCGTCTGTGTTCTTTCCTGAGTTCTTCCCTATGGCCACATATAATTTATGAAAATCAGGATCTCTTCAACAAGTAGCGTTTGGATTGGATTTTTTTGGCCAAAAATCAATTCTGATAAAATTAATTATATAGAAATTCATGATCAAATAATCATTTTTGAAAATAATAGCGTTCAGAGAATACGAAGTTGAGACTCACCTACGTATTCTCCGAACACTATTATTTGACCATTAATTTCTACACAATCAATTTTACCAGAATTGATTTTTGGCCAAAAAAATCCAATCCAAACGCCTCATAATTGATCCTAACCTTTCAACGCTCATGGCCACAGGAAAGAACACAAGTGATTTGCTTCCCCCCACCTACAAGATCTCTTAGGTCAAGAACTAGCTGGATTGCTTCTTGCAACCTTTCTTGCTAAAACCTCTAGTGAGTGCCCCTGTAAAAATTCATACTGACATATATTTTTTCATTCAGACCATTCGATTTCAAGGTGGGTCCCTTGAGAGACGTAGTAAAAAAACAGTTTAATCATATGTTTTTAGGTCATCCAATTAGACTCTAATTAGTAAACATTAACCAATAGATTCGGTGGACTCAAACTAGGCTATAAAAATCGCTGGTTTTCTGACTTCCAATTAATCGGTATAGATGCTGTATAATAGCCACCTCAAAGCTCTAAAAATCTCCGATTAAAGGTTTTTTTTTTTTTTTGGCGGGGTGCCTGTGACCTAACTTTTGATTGAATAGATATTTAAGGGTATTAAATTTTTTATTTTTTTGGAAGGTAGATATTAAAGTTATTTCAAATCTATTAGCATTAATCCCCTTAAATCGACTCTCTCAACTATCTACTCTTTTTTTTTTTCTCTCACTTTTTCTGTGTTTTTAATCGATATACAACTCACATTTCTAACATGCTGTTCTCTCACGATTTCCCTCGAAGACACGATCAATTAGTCTCACTAAGATTCCTCTTTTCACTCTCTCACCCTTCACTCTATCTCTATCGCATGCATTGCACGTGTGTCTCATTAAGTATATAAATGACATTAAATAGAGCAGTTGAAGATAGCAAATGAACACTTAATGCTTTAAATGTCGTCCAACATGATGTTGTAAGAGGTCACACTAGCGTCATGGTGGCAATATAACCCACCACTAAATGTGCTTTTTCCACCTTGTACTATATTATTTTATTAAAGCATTCAACTTATGTCCTGTGAGCACTTTGTATGCAATCAACAGAACAAAGACATCTTTACTTGTATTCCTACCGAGACCAGTGGTTCCCGGGCTTTTCCCCAAGTGGGAAAGGCCCTGAGTTCCATTTCTCACTCTCCCTTTGGGGTGCCCCGCACAGGTTTACACGGATTTACCTAGTGTGGCGGGTTGCGGGCTCACGTCACACTTTCGAGGATTAGTCCTGGCCCAAAGAGTTGGAGACATCCCGAGTTCCAAAAAAAAATTCCTACCGACATTTTTCAAGTGTCTAAGGTGCATCACCATCATCATTTAGTATTCGTTATTAATTAAACAATAATATAAGAATTGCACGAATTGGACCACAGACACTTCAATTATCTTAAAAGCAAGCACAAATCTTCTTAGAGGATATTGCTTATTGTGACATGTTGTCATCAGATATGGTGAGGAAATAAAGGAAATAACATGGATATGTGAAGTAAACAGGGAGAGTTGGTACAAAGTCGAATTTATTCGAGCCAAGCTGACCTAAGTTTGAGCATGGTTTGAACATGTTTCATTGGAGCTCAAATATTTAGGCTTAAGTTTGACTTAAACAAGCTTAATTTCGAGCTCGAATTTTGTTCAAGCCAAAATCCGATTTGGCTCGAGCTTGATTAAGAGATTTGTTTTTTTAAAAAAATTTACATGATTTTAATAAAAGTGTTTATTATTAAAATTAATACACAAAATTATAAAAAATAATACATTCATATACGAAAATAAGATTTGGTGGAATAGAGTTGGGAAATGGAAAACGGACCCCAGGATTGTTGATGATGGTTATTGAAAGCTTGATTTATGAGATTTAAATTTAAGAGAATTGTTTATGATCCAATAAAATAATGACACGTTGTTCAACAGACATTCTGATATACTGTGAATATATTAAATACTAAAAATCCTCTTTTTTGAGATCTGATTAACAAAATTCTATGAAAAGCGGTTAGATAAGGCTGTTAAGATAAGCATGTTATTGTTAAAGCTTTGAAAATAAGATATATCTGAAAATGATGATTTTAGTCATTAACGATTACTGATAAGTAATGTTTGATGTTTTCAGGCTCTTACGCCTTTGATTCTTCTAAAGATTCTACTCCTTGATGATATCTTTGATTCCTACGCCATTGAGAATAATTATAGCATTTGCGCTTTTGATGGGTGATTATGACTTTTACGATGTTAGTTCTGATCATAGGCTCTAACGCCTTTGGATACTGATTTGGGCTTTAACGTTTTTGGATGCTGATTTAGGCTTTAAATGCCTTTGATGATCAATATAGCTTCAGTGCCTCTCTCTATCTCTCAATGTCTTTCTGATGATGATGGGCATAGTATGGATTAGTACCTGCCTATATACTTTTCTGACGACCTATATCAGAAAGAGGATCTGCTTTGTCAGGAAGAAATTGTATGGATTGTTACCTCCCAATGGGAATGAGTGTGGTTGTTTCCCCTTATTCCTATTCCAGTGAAGCATAGATTACTTCCTGCGCTGACAGTCAGGGAGAAAGCATTGGGGATTAATTTTTCTTCAGTTTCTCTTAAGGCCTGACGGGATGGGTGTCTTCGTCCAACACTTCCGTTTTCCCTACTGGACTTGAGATGATTACTATAATTATCAGTATTATTATTATTATTTAGAGGAGTGTTGCTATCTGAACACTTATATACTACATCAAAAGGACAGTACACCATAAAAACGTATGACCCGCTTTCATGATATAGTTACCAACCGCTTTGGGGGAGGATGATGAGTTGTGATTTGGAGGGCTTAGATAGAAATTATTAAATGATGAGTATAATGAGTACCACTTTTAATCTTTGAAGAATATATCTGAAAGCTTTTGTCATTAAAGCTTAAAGGAATAGTGAAAACGTCTTTCTCTTGATAAAATCCAATATTTTCTCTCTAACAAGTCAGTTACAAAAATGGTTATGACAGCTGTACAAGTCGGTTATGATTTTTGTTGATCACCTATAAATAGAGGTGACCCATTCCCTTTCTTGATAAGGGATTTTTTCTGTTTTGGTGAGAATTTTTTTAAGAAGAAAAAAACCAGAGAGACAAGTTCTTGCAGAAAGAGAAAGTAGGAGATTTGTTAACAAAAGTCATCTTTCACCGTTATTCTTCACTGTTCTTTCTTCTCTCCCTCTAAATCACTTTCTTTTTTCCTCTCTTTCTTCCTTGTGATATGATATTTTGCTCTCCGAATCATTTCTTTCAAAATAACTCACTTTAGAACGGTCTGGATAACAGATTTCGGCTGAATTGAGGTCAGTAAATCTCATCCAATTCAAAAATCAAAATTTACACTTCTACAAGGATTAGCTTAGAAATTGACCCCAGTGACCTCATTGGTCCAAAGCCCCTTTTTTACCTTCCATCAACTGTAATTAACCCCTTAAGATTAAGCAATCTAACCATGGTTTTTAAAAACAAAAACAAAATTATTAATTTTAATTTAGTTAAGTTTAACCATGATTAAACAGGGGTTAAAAGGGACACAAGACACTTGGGTCAGCATAGAGTTAACTTTTATTATTAATATTATATCAAAGTTTCTGCTTTTAATTTGTTAACTTTTATTATTAATATTATATCTTAAATTTATTTATTCTATATTGAAAATTATTACAACCATGCTAAAATAAAATTTTAAAAAAAAGGTTAAAAAATATTCCTTTGTATTATTCTAAACAACGTTATCAAAAGATATTATATATATATCCTAACCAAGCCCTAGATAAATCAAGCCAAATCAAATAAGATCTGGCTTGAGCTTGGCTTATTTAAGCATTCAAGTTCAAATAAAAACTTATTTTGATTTGTTGGAGCTTAAAATGCTAGCTTAAGCTTAGATCAAACAAGCCAACCTGAGTAGAGACAATGAGCTACATTCGCTTGAGTGCAGCCTTAAGTCGAAAGACGAAAGACCAATAATAATAAAATAGAAAAGATGAAGGAAAACACTTAACTTACCGACGGTTTACATTATGTAACAAAATGGCCGGTCCTAATTGGGCCACGCCCCAATTTTTAACACTCAACAACTATTAAGATTCACTCACCCCTTAATCAGGGTTAAAGGGGTGTTAAAAGGGAGGGGTGTTAAAAGGGACACAGTGGTGTGTTACATAACATACCAAGGGGTACGCTAATCAGTGCTCTTTAATGAATTATCGTCTATAAAAATAACAAAATACTCTTATATTTATATTTAATAGAATGACATTCAATGCATATGGGTAAACGAGACTAGTAAAGGTTAACAAAGTTCAGCAGCCTTAGTCTTTGTAAAAAAAATAACATTCTACTGAGTGATCGTTAGCAAGACCCTATATATATATACTAGCAAAACCCCCATGCGCACAAAGTAGAAAGAGATAAACATGCATATTCATATATTTTAAGATATGTGTGTTTGTATGCGTGTGCAAGATAAGGTAGGAAAATCATTATAACTAATAAGATATGAAATGAAAAATACATTAACCGGAGAATCATGAACTCTATATGTATCCAATGTAATCTTCTAACCAATTACGAAAATGGGAAAAAATTAAAAAGAATTTGTAATTAAAATCTAAAATCTGACACTGAGTTGATATATAAACCTTAAAACCAAAACATCAAGCACCTCCAAAATCATTTGATTAAAAAGTAAATAAACTTTGTAAGATAATAGTGCAAATTTAGGAAAGTAATCTATATGGAAAAAACGAATGAAAAATCTGATTTTTTTTTAAAATCAAAATTGATAAAATATAATTCTAAAATTGTAAAGTTTCTCATCTTCTATGAAATTAGTTGGTATAAACCATAAAACAAAAATATCAAGAAACCAAATCCTCTACAATGATAACCGGATTTGGCAAATCTGGTAATCACCCCTGAGGTCGCCACCCCTGAGGTCGCCACGTGTCCCTTTTGAAATCCTTTAACTATGGTTAAGATCCACCCACCCCTAGGGTTCATCTACCCATCCTTGGTTTTTAGAAAAAATATTAATTCTTTTTTTAATATTAAAAAAAAGGTATAAAGTGGGTAGTTAAGATAGGGTATTTATGAGTCCCACTTAAGTGGAGTTGAGACTTGGGGAGAGAGAGGAGGTCTTTGTTGAGTAGAAGAATCTGTTGGGGCATGGAAGAGAGTTAATAATGAGGAGAGAAAATGGGAAGTTAAGAGAGGGTATTTATGGCTCCCACCATGTGATGATGTGGCATCACAAATCTTAAAATAGAGATCAAAGAGGATGCCACCTAGGCATCCTACTTCTATAGTGTATATATATATATATAAGATATGGCTTTTTATAATTATAATTGAAGAACAAGATTTATGTTGCCAACCATAATAATAATAATGAAGTTTATAAGTGTCATTGAGCAGACTCATACAAATTTAGTGGTGAAAAGAGGTTGGGGTAGACTTGGTTGAGCTAAAAAAAAAACCAAAGACAAGCCCCAAAACCAACCTAATAAGGATTCTTTCAGGCTTATCAGGACAGGTTGAGGAACACAATCTCCCAATTATAAACAGGTTGAGGAAACCCTAACCCAACTCAAACCAAAGTTCAAAATGCTGGTCTATACGAGAGGTAGAGATTATACAAATAACAGTTTCACGGAAATATGAAATGCAGTGAAGACGTTTAACATATAGCCAGCATCACAAGACCAAAATCAATGGCATGGAATAAACTATACATTTATATCTATTCTCAGATTTCAGAAAATTTCAAGTCTGCATCACTGCTTCTAGGATCCCAAAACCTAAAAGAGTAGCAGTCATACTAAGTAACTTCACCAAGGAACTCTGCTGAGAAACGAGCAAATTGACTTCGTCCAAAACTCTCCTTGGTCTTTTAGGGTATATATATAATGATGAAGGTCAATGAGACGAGCAATATTAGAACTTCATTCCAAAATTATTTTTTTTGATCGGTAAATAGCAGACTTGATATAAATCAAAAGCAACTACAATAGTTTCCAGAGATGTAAACTAGAAAAGAGCGAGCAAAAATACAATAATAAAGAAAAATATGATCCAAGGAACTCATTCTAGCATGCTCCTCATAATAATAACAGTTCCTGACTTCCGCACCCAACTGAGTGGTGGGACTCCAATCCACAATATGCTAATAACATGGCCCAAGAGCCAAGAGAAAGGAGAAAGAGAATCGTCGAGGACCCAACTGTTTCTCTCTTTCCAAATAACCCAAGAGATAGCATCAGGCAAAAGAGTCCAAATTTCCTCCGCAACACCCACCAACGGCACCAAATGCAAACCCAATGAGAAGCTCAGAAAGAAGAGAGGGAAGACCCACTCCAAGGTTAAACAAAATTTCCAGTTTTTCAGGATTTTCTGACTCATCATTACCATAGTTATGGTTGCCTAAGCAATGCTTAGGCGATGCTTCTCATAGGGAAACCCTGTCGACTAGGCATCGCGGACATTTTGAATACATTGATTCCATCTCAGCACCAAGTGTATAATAATAACACCTAACAAGAATACAGCACCCTCAACTTTATTGCTTACCCTCTCTCTAGTTAAAGTCAGTCAGAAATGACAGCCCAACATGAAATGGATAACATATCAAGGTTATTGTGGATGGATCAAGCTCCTCATGGAGAACAATAAAAGGTAAGTTTTTTTTTTTTTTTTTGGTTAAGAAAAAGTAAGAAATTCAGTAAAATCATTTTGGGGAGTCAAATGATTGATCCTATTCGGAACAGAGAATGAAATTCAATGAATTCACTAGAACATAAATATCAAAGCCCCTTATTAGACACATGCAGAAACATTAACACAGGTAATAGAACAAAATCTTGATTTATAATATCTTTTTAATTTTATGCTAGAACCTATATACCTGTAATATCTTTTTATAAACCTTCAGATGTTCTCACATACTTCTCGATTCTCTTAATAGGCATTTACCCCAGATATCATTACATAATTGTTTAGACTGGTGGTTAAGCTGGATATTATGAACATATCTAAGTTATATAGACTTATAATATAGGAGACACTCCTTCGAAAAGCCATTCAGTGACTTGTTCTCAAAACATGCCCCAATAGCCCTATATTTATGCAACTATAGCACATCATCCATCTAATCATCAACAAACATGGCCAGCAAATGTAAGAAAGAAAAAAATTATCATCCAAGCCTTGTCCCAAGTCTTCTGTTCTATAATTCCACTCCCTTCAAGAACACCTCCTCTGGTAAACCAGTGCAATGGAATTATAACTAGTAAGAGAATATATTGTGAAGTTAAAAAACTTGAGGCCCTGGTTTTCTCTGCCCTTGTTAGAATCAAAATAAATGTATGCTAAAACGTCCAAAAAAAATTCCTGATAATAAAACCCTGATATCTACTCTTTCGGAGAAAGGTCATCATGTTTAAAAACACAGACAACTCACAGGTAGTAGTTTATATATATATATATATATATATATATATATATAATTGGGTCATTTTCCATTGGTAAGATCCAATACATGAATTAAAGAAGCAATGTTTTACAATAAAATTATTTTCTTTCTGTAAGAAATTATCACAGGTGTCAATTGATTCAACAATTGGATCATCGGAGTTATCATGGTATTACTCTATGGTTTGTCCTTTTAACCATAGATGTTCTTTCGGGAGCAATATGAGCTAATGAGGCATGGGGAGCGTATTGGAAATGAGACTCAAAAGAAACTTGGGCATTTATTACTTGGACCATATACATGATTTATTTAATAATTGAACAAATACAAATGCAAGGTGTGAAATTTGGAAATTGTGGCTTCTATAGGATCTCTTGTAGTTCAGATATGCTATTCTCGAGTGAATCTATCAGGACTAGGGCTACATACATTTACATTTGCATTAACATTTGACTAAGAAATAACCTGACAAATACAATGAAAGAAATTCCCAACAAAATACAGTGAGCAAAAGTCTCAAGAACCAGATTAGTTTATAACGTTTAGGGTTCATTCTTTTGGTGTAACTTTTAAAAGTCTAGAACTTTCATTGTTTCACGCCTAATTTTACTTAATGTCTAGAGCTATATTATTCCATAGAATACAAAAGTTCTACAAATATGGAACTTTCAAGTTCCACCAAAAATTTCGGATTTTTTAAGTTCCATATATGTGGAACGTCTAATTAAATTGAACCCGATAAATCTGAGATACCATGGTGTAAAAGAGTTAGAAACCCTCTCCCCTCTCCCCTCTCCTCTCACTCTTGCCTCTTGTTCCAAAATATTAATGTTCCGGACTTTAAAAAGTTCCACCAAAAGAATGGAGCCTTAGGGACAAGCTAGCTCTGACATGATTCCCAACAATAGAAAGATACTACGTTCCATAAGATCAACAATGCATCAATAAACTGCTCTACACTTAAGATGGAGTCGCAAAGCAAATAATTAAATTAGGTCATAAGCACATAGAAGCAATCAAATAAAACTCATCAGCATTGCAAGCAAAGTTTTGATCACAAGTCACCTCAAAAGCCGCTTGGAAGAACTCAACCCCAAAATCTTTCGAGTGACTAAACATGTGTATCCTGTTGACACCCAATTCTTCTATTTCTACAGAAAAAATCCACAACTCCATCATCTATACTTTGCTGAAAATTCTGAAACAGGGAAAAGCCCTTTCTTTCTCCAGTTCAAAATCATGAACATAAGGCAGGTTAGGAACAAGGTAATTTATTGAAACCACCAAGCAGGTCGAAAAGATCATTTCACATCACCTCTCTGATACATGCTCGACCTTATCGTTATTATTCTCTTCAACAGTGACATCAGAGCTTAGATTTGCAACCTTTTTCTGATCGCCTTCCACTTCATCCCCATTGGAGGAATGGTTCTTCAAAACAACAGTGATGTCCGCCTCGGAAGCTCCAGCAAGCTTGAACCGTTCAACAGCAGCATCCAGATTTTTGTTCCAACCTCCTAGACCAAGTTTGAATTCGACTTGGGATCGCTCAAAAAGCATGTTACCCCAAAAGAGATGTATCTGAGATTTCATCACAGCCGCTTGTTCTGCTGCTTCATCAGCCAAAACTTCCCCCTGACCCCCATTTCCGGATGGCCCAGCATCCGTCCCTGCCCCTTGTTTCTTCCTTTTTTTCAACAAGTCCTCCTTCTTGCTTGCAGTAGGGTCCTTTAGTTCTTCGACCCTCTGTTCCTCTAGCTTCTCCCCCATCTCAGTCGCAGCCTTCATCTTCTCTTCCGCACTATCAAAGAGTTTAATCGTCTCCATTGAGTCCCAGCTCGAGAGGTCTACTTTATTCGCAAGGGCAAAGGACCACTGAAGCTTTGCAGTTTCAAAATGCTGCTGCCCCAATGCAAGCAACCCCTCATAAAAGTCTGGTTTGATTCGGAGTGCCTCCTCATACTTCTCCCCGGCCAAAGAATACTTTTCGCGAACCCAATCATAAGCCACTTGAATCTGGGCCGTCATCAATTCCTTTGATGCAGAGTCATCCAAAGGTATCCTCTTCCTCGCTGCACACATATGAACATTCCCCCAATTGAAGAAAGCCAGGGCAGCCACCTCCTGGAACTTGGAGGCAGCCAGATCGAAGAGGCTTTGAGCCTCTTCGCATGTCACTGTCTCCTCAAGAGCCTCAGAACAGAGCTCCATCCCAAGCTCATGTAGGTCGATATGGGCGTCCGGGTCTATCCCCACATGGGTACGGAACAGCTGAGCAAACTCAAACAACCAATCATCTATCTCCACTTCCTTGGACTCAGTATCTTCACCATCTCCTGATTTCTCCTTTTGAGCTTCTTCATCAGCCTTACCAATCTCAGTATCCACAGCTTCCAACAGGGAATCATCGGCTGAAGAACGAGACCCACTCTCTTCCCCCTTGATCCCCTCCTCCTCCACAGGCTTCTCCTCCTCTTCTTCCAGCCAAGGTGGCTCCTGCTCAGGGCTCACTTCAACAATATGCAACCTCAACATCCCAGGCGAATCAGTTTTCTCTGCTCCTGGCTCCTTCAATATAACGCTGTCCACATAGAACTCAGCCAATCTGAGCTCACCGGTACAGGTAATGGTCACTAAATCACCATCATTGTCCTTATATTTGATCAGAACCGATTTGGCCGATGGAAACCGACAGCCCACAATCTCCCTCAACACTCTAAAACTGCAATTCACTGGCATTTGGGCAAGCCTTATATCATGATCGTAAACAAGCTTGAGTGGCCTCCATCGAATGGCAGTCCGGTCAGAAGATTTCCCATGAACAGACAGCGATGAAGAAGATAATTTATCCTTTGTATTATCTTTGATTGGATAAGAAACAGAATCCAAAGAAGAACCCTTGACAGGCTTCGAAATAGGTTTCCCTTGCTGGGTTTTGACCTCAGGGCCATCTTCAGTGGCGAGAGGTTGTTGAGGCTTCTCGGGCCTATTAATAAAAGATGCAGCAATGGTTCCTCCCATTGAAGCTGCAGTCTTTTTAGGTACTGGTCGAGCCGGTAGGCACGGACCCAGACCAGCAACTGGGGCTCCGCGAACAGCAGAAGCCCCAAGAGCAGCTGGGGAGGGGCGGCTTTGGAGATCCTGCTGTGCCTCCTGGCGAGGCCCAAGCGCAATCCGCAAGCGACGGACAATCTCCAAAGCATCCCTATGATTTGGGTCAGCACCCAATAATGCTTGCACATCCAGCAATGCCATTTCATACTTACCGAGAGCCTCAAAGGCTCGGGCACGACGGAGGAGGGCTCGGCCGAATCGGGGTTGGACCTGAAGCGCCATAGAGCATTCGGAGATAACAGTTTCGTAGTCAACAGGCTTCATCTGCATCAGACAAGCGGCTCGATTGCTGTGAAAGACAGCACGGTCTGGGTGGGTCTTTGGGGTGAGACGAAGTGCATTATCGTACTGTTCAAGAGCACCCACATAGTCTTTTGACTGAAATCGCTTGTTGCCTTCTTCTTTGAGCTCATGCGCTCGTTTCAAGAAGATTGTGGTATCCAAATCAACCACCCCATTTGCACCAGAGGCTGGAAGATCCCCTGTAACTTGGTTTCCACCCCCCTTCTTTCTTCTCCCCCCAGATTTCCCCATCTCTCTCTCTCTCTCTCTCTCAGAAAACTCAGATTCAACAAAGAGAAGAAGAAGAAGAAGAAATAATAGCAAAATACACCTTGTTTTTGTAATAGAAGAGGGATGTGGGGTAGTAGTACTTACATTTGGCAGTCGTTTAGAAAGATTTTGTTGTTGTGATATTGATTTTGTTTGAGTTTTGAGATTTAAGATCTGAGAAGAAGGAGATGGGTGAGTGGGAAATGGATTGAATTCCCAAATAAGATTGAGATGAGAACAGGAGATGGGGTTTTAGAAAGTTTCATAAGTTTGGAACCCTAGAGAGCAGTTTTCGTAATTTCAACTTTTCGAGATTACTTCTCATTCGGATTTTGAGGAAGATGCTTCTCCACTTCAAGCCTAAATGGCGAAACATATCATGTGGAAACAAACACTATAATGGGTGCATCAATGGAGCCCACTTTTAGATTATATGGAGTCATGGAGCCATCTGATTTATGTAATTTCTGATTGATCATTAACCGACCGAGTGCATGATGCTTTTGGAGACCTCCTGCTCACCATATAACATGTTGAAAACGGGTAGCTCAATTGGCAAGCGACCATGCCTCAGGAAACGGAGGTCCTTAGTTCGATTCCTGTCATTCCCTTGGGTCACCTACACAAGTCAGGGGGGGCTTGGACTTACTCTTCATGTCGCGGGGTCTTGCATGTGCATGGGGTTTACCTAATCTACCCCAAGGGTGGGCTTACAGGTCGAGTTTAGGCCGGATTGATTCAAAGGTCACAAAAATACAAGCCCAAGCCCAACCCACTGACACCCATAAATCTCCACTGAAGTTTGGCATGATTAAATTATCTCAACCATTATCTCTATCTTTTTCTTTGAAATCAGGATTATTTTTAATGGGATTTTCGGATAATAATACCCAACATAAATCTTGCTCCGCTACTACCATGGCTGCATAAGAAGGGAACGTTTTCACGGTTCCTACTCCTTAAGAAACACATATACAAGCATGAAGAATTGAAGATGCAAAACTGTAATCAGATTTTTCCTCAGGTCAAGAATAGTGGAAAATAAACCAGTCATGACTTTCATACTCTTTTTAAATTTTGAAGTTAGGATTGAGATATCTTAATCCTAAGCTAGTGTAATTCATAATCCTTTTTTCTATCTTTCGTTTAAGGAGGAATTCATCGGAAACGACCAAAATTAAACACACCACAGCTTCTCATGTTCACATTTGCCTTGTAACCCCATTGGTTGGGTTGTGTGCGTAGATTTTTGGCATGTTTATTCCCGGATCGGACCGTGTACAGGTTAGTATTTGGTCAAACATATAGCTGTTGAAGCCTAAAACAATCTCCTTAACAATGGCATGACTGTGGGACTACTTCCTCCCCAAACCTTGTATCAACAAGATGCTCTATAACTGCAACAATGTTGCCTGCCAAATGATTAACATATTGTGTCTTGACTGTTAGCAAAACTATATGAAAAAGTCGCATACAAGAAACTATAGCTTAGAACTCAGATACACCAGAAAGAAGACACCCTAACATTGCGTTCTACAATTTTGGAATTTCCACCTCTGTCAAACTTTTTTCTATTGTTATTCTTTTTATCTTAAATTTTCAATGCTAGTCTATTACTTTTATCTTTCTTTATTATTAATTATATATATTATTCTTTAGGTTAAAGAATGAAGTAAATGGAAATGAGATTTGAATGTATTAGGGAGATATTATGTTAGGGAAATAATTATGTAATATCTATGAGATACACAGGATCTCATGGATAATCTTGGATTAGTATCTTTAGTATATTAGGATTATCTTTAATATTGTCTTTCCATGTTTAAATAGTTTTGGGTTATTTATTTAAACCCTCTATGGGTCATTGTAATCCACTCAAGTTACTCTCAATAAATCAGTTTCTCTACTACAGAATGGATGGATTGGTCAGGTTTGCCCTTTCTTTATTTTGTTAAAGTTAAACATTCTTTTAATGCTTTAGTGTTGATGCATGAAAATGAAGTATGGTGGATGAGGAGATTCAGGCAGAAATATTGTTCTTCTTACTAAATTCCTTCATCATATTCACTGCAAAGTTGATCTATTTCATATTCATTAGAAACTACAGTTTAACAACATTGACCAATACATTGTCTGTAGAATATAAGCACAAAAACATATGGAAAGAGCATAAACCAGGTTGACTAAAACCTTTTATACAAGCTAAGTGTGAAAGAACTCAGAAGGGGATTATCTACTGCGATAAGTATGTCCATATAATGTTGTCCAAAACTTATGTTGCAAATAACACTAATTTTTTTTTTAATTGCAGATGCCAATATATATGCTTTTTTATTACCAGCAGAGAGAAAGAGGACTGCTTTATTTATCCTTTGCTACCTACATGTATCCTGGAACTCACCGTCGCTCCTTACTATTTCCAAGAAGGAACTCAGATTCATTCCTCAAAGATAAAAGGAAGCAAAGCCTTTTGTATTGCTTTTTGGCTACCTCTTAGAACATTAGAACGACATTGGCAAGTGCTTCAAGCTGGAAATATCAAACAACTCCATAAACCTCTTATCTGAGACCCGAGCTTTGGCAGCAGCGAACCCCTGGTACTCAACAAAGATCGAAGACAGGCACCATCTTTGCAATTTTCTTAAGCATCCCACAAGACATCCAGTCCGGTGCTGAACAAACACAAAAGCACACACACATATACTTAGAAGGATTCAGAACTCCACATTCAGGTAACAGAGACACATTTATGTAAATACCTTCCCTCGATTGCAATGAACTAAAAGTGGATGGTTCCGAACATCTGCATGTAAGATAGGTAAGAGTGGATATAAGCAAGCCAAAAACCAACCTCACTTTTTGCTGGTCATAAAACAAACCAAAAATGTAAAGTACTTCTAATACCAAGGACGACTTTGAGTGCTTCACAAATCATGTCCTCCGGAATGTTCACAAAAGGCTCCTGCATGCACAATGTCACTCAATGCACAGAAAAAATATGGTTGCAACCCATACTAAGTTAACCAAATGATCAACCCACTGGAAGAGCTCTTAAATTTTATGCTAACTAATTCCACAAATTGACATGGGATCCCTCAGATACTTGGATGAATCTTTCTAGCCTCTATCTATTAGTTTTAGATAATCACTGCATCTATATAGTCATCTCTCTAATCATAAGACATACCACACACCTCACTGATTCGGTGATGGAGACATATATTGGGATTAGGGGTGTATTCGAGCTGAGCTGAGCTAAGTCGAGCTTGGCCAAGTTTGAGCTTGGCTTGAACATGCTCGAGCTCGGCTTGAACATGCTCGAGCTCTGCTTGAGCTTGATTCGAATTTGAATGTTTAGGCTTGAGCTTGGCTTGAACAAGCTTGACCAAGCTCAAGCTCGAACTTTATTCAAGTTGAGCAGTGCTCGAGTTGGCTCAAGCTTGATTCACAGAATTTTTTTGTTTAATTTTACATAATTTTAATTAAAGTGTTTATTAATAAATTATAATACAAGAAACACAGAAAATCAATACATCCATAATTCCATATACGAAAATAAGATTTGAGAGCAATCCTTCAGTTTAAAGAGTAGAGAATTAGATCACAATTTCTGCTTTTAACTTCTTGTTATTATTGCCTCTTGAACTTATTTACTATAAATTAAAAATTATTACAATCTATAATAAAGAAAGTTTAAAATATTAATATAAATAACATTTCAAAAAAAATATTGTGTGTGTGTATTTCCGAGCCTATCGAGCTCAAGCCGAACCAAGCCTTAAATGAGCCAAGCTTTGAGCCAAGCCGAATCAAAAATGATGAAATAAAATAAAATGATTAAACAAATCAATAGTGGATATAAATTTTTTTTTTCACTTAATAGGGTATAAAGTGACTAATTCTTTTAAGATCTTTGACAGGTTGAATAGATTGGATGCGACAGTTGGACTATTGTTAGCAGGGAAAAGAGGAACTTCTTTTAGACGTTTTTGTGCTGCTTAGATATAATGTTAGAACTTAGCAGACGGTTGAAAGTTGAATTGCATAAATTTGATTTTTATCTACAACTATAAGATCTATCTTAGTTTAACAAGGATTACAAGAAGTATAAGGAGTTGATAAGATCCAGCATTACATATCCTCCACCTATTTACATTCTAGAGCTGATAAATGCATTAAAATCTCTAGCAGTGATGACTGCATCAGTAGCCTAAAACAATTAAAGAAGTATGATGGGTGGAGGACAACTAATACCATGACAATGTTATCATTTTGGAGAGTGATCTTGTCATCAGTTTAATTAAGGACAGTCAGGCTAATTTGCATATTTGAATTGTGCCAATGGTAGTGAGAAGCCCACCATAAGCTACACCTACAAGGAAATGGTCTGGCCAAAAAGAAAGATAGATATCATTGCTAAAGGATAGGAAATACAACTGCACCAAACCTTCATTTTCTGGTTTTCTTTCTTTCGCAAGCTTGTATCCTCGTCAATGGCCCATCTACAAGCGGAAAAATACTCATTTGGTAGAGGCTTAACTGATTGCTTAATAAGTATTAATCCCGATCAAAATTTCACAACACAAAACTGCTAAAGAGATTGTTAATGATGTTTAGAATAGGGATTTTCTATCATTAGGTGTTAATTATATGTATTTCTTATTACCTTCCATAAAGAGTAATTTTGTTCTTTGTTAATAATTTATCCATAAAAAAGGTTAGGTGTTTGCTGTAAAAGCAGTTTGTAGTGATCGTGACCTGTTAGGAGGCCTTGGGGTATTTCAGAGCATATCTGAACTATTTTTTCGCATTTCTTTTCTAAATGGTGTCAGAGCATATCTGAAGTCTGAACTATTACCCCCTCCCCCCCCCCCCCCCCAATTTCTTCTTCTAAATGGTGTCAGAGACATATCTGAACTACTTTTTTCTTATTTCTTTTGGTTCAATTTCTCAACTTTCTTTCTTTTTCATTCCAACCCTAGTGATCGTGACCTGTTAGGAGGCCTTGGGGGTTTTTCAAATCCAACTGATGGAATCATAGTAATGGATTGTGTTGTATGGTGATGTGCTCATTTCCTCTCTTAGATTAATGAAATAAAGAAGAATTGTGTGTTAAAAGATTGTTCCAAACTACTGAAAATTGACTGATTTACAGGAGTCGGGTGTGTTTTCTACTCTCAATCAGTCCATGTCCAATGCTTCTTTAACTCTGGCTACTGGTACCACATCCAAAATATTTGGATTTAGTATGGCACATTGAAGTTCTAATACTTTATCTTCAGTGTTGTATGCTCCCAAGTTTCCTTTAAGTCTTTTGTAAATTACCAAGAATGGAAATTCAATTAATTGTTTTTCAATAACATTCTATCCCTCCTATTGTATTTTTCAGTATCTAAAGATGAAGAAGAAGGTTCGTGGACATGAAGCAAGTGGACTATCAAGGCTCAGTGGTTGTTGTTCTTATGTAGAGACCCGAATCTTTTTCATGTCATTGCCTGGTTTATCAAGGGTATTTTAGTCTTTAAGGTATTTTCATGCGTGCGTTCTTGCATAACTAGTTATCTTTCTCATGACCTAAGTTTGTTGTGGGTTTAGTGTATGAGTCAAGGGGTGTGAGGTGTTTTTGGAAAGCAAGCAAAGAGTATGAAACATACTCTATGTGTTAAGTGAATAGTGCTTATAGAGGTCAAAGCCTCTATGTATAGTCTTGGGTGTTTCTTAATGAAATGATGGTTTGATATAGGCGTATGTTGAGTCTAAACCAAGAGGATTCGAGTACTCTAAATATCTAAGATCATAGAGTATGAAATACCCTAAGTGTGTATGTAGAATTCCGGGAGTCATGTGGTTTGTGATAGTGTGAAAGGCATAAAGAAGTCGGGGCCTCTCGTGCATGTTAGTGTGTGTTCGATGATCACCTAGGTGGGTTAAAACATATGAGGGTTGAGTCATGAGATGGGAGTAGGAATTGGAATCTAGGTAGATGGAGTATGAAAATAACCCAAGGGTCAAGAGGAATGTCTTAACATCCCTCAACTTTAGGAAGCTCTAGTTTTGTCACCGCTTATCGAAATTGAGTGATTCTTGAACCATTAGAAAGGTATTAGAACCCTCTTCGAGGTTCGTGTTTAAGGTTTTTCCAGATTTTGAGCCTAAGCTAAGTCAAAAGTGAGTTTTCTGATGTTTTGTCTGCTGAAATTGCAGACCAGTCAGCTTTCGAGCCCTTTTGTACCCTTAAAAACTCAAAATTAGGATTTTTGTAAAACACCAAAGTTGTTCCCCTTTTAAAGACGAGTCCAACGCAAGTTGAATCGTCAAAATCCGATATCCGAGTCAAAAGTTATGGCCCAATTATCAAAGCGGGTTTTTGTCGAAAATTCCCAGTTTTGCCTGTAGGTCTGATTGATCGGCCTAGCCGCCCGATCGATCGGCCTGAACCCGAGGTTTTTCCGATCAATCGGGACTAAACTCCGATCGATCGGTGTGCGCGTCTGTAGTTTTAAAAAGTCCGAATTTGCATTCTTTTAGGGTTTTTAACCCTTGGGACTATAAATAAGGGTCCTATTTGAGGTTTTAGAGTATCCCAACCTATTCTAAACCTAATTTGGCTAAGGAAGAGAGGAAGCCTAGGGTTTCAAGAGAGGTTTTGCTTGGAGAAGAAGCATATTGCTTAGAGAAGAAGGAGATTGCTAGGAGATTGCAAGGAGAACTTAGAGATCTTCCTCAAAGCTTCCTCAAAAAGCTTCTTGGGAGCGATTTGGATCCAAGAGAAGAATCCCTAAGGTCGATATCCTATCCAAATCAACTCTATTATAATGTTTTTTGAATGTTAATATGATAGAAATAGAGATTAGATGTATTTTTCCCCAATTTTGTATGTAGTAAGCTATTATAGATGGAAATATAGTTTAATAATGTGGATGGAATGTATAGAATGGGAAATACTATGGAGGATGAGATGAATGTATGGATGTAGATTATTTTTGGGTTGTATGGATGGATTATGGTGTGATGAGATATTGGAAATGGGAAAAGGCAATGTATTCATAAGTTACGTACCCAAGGTGTCTGTTGAAATGCTTGAGTGGATAAATATGAATAGGATACTATGGAATGGTAGGAAATTGATTATGAATTATACTAAGAATCATGATAAGATATATATATGTGATTGTTTGTTAAGTTATGCCTAATTACTTGCATGGAAATTGATATTTGGGAAGGTAAGAACTTAGAGGAAAATCTCTCAAACCGGGAATTCTCTAACTATTTGATATGGGACAATATAGTGGAGTTTCCATGGTGGGAGATCGGAACCTAAGCAATTACCAACTCGAATGTTAATTTCGACACTTAAGCACAGATGCACGTGTATGTTAAGATAAGAGTCTCACAAGTCATACATGTAGACCACAAGCATAAGCATTGCATACGCCTGTCATTCTGAATAAGCCAAATGAGGGATTTGAATAAGTGCATGTTCTGAATAAGCTGCTCAAGACTCATAAGCATAAACATGGCATACGTATGACATTCTGAATAAGCCCATTGAGGGATCTGAATAAATGTATGATCTGAATTAGTGCATAAGCATAAGCATCTCACAAGCACGTGATCTCATAAGCATAAGCATCTCATAAGTATGTTGTCTTCTAAGTCTAAGGTTCTCACAAGTACACGAGTCAAGGTGATGATATGATGTATATGAGCACATGTTCTTCTGCACTTTGATTATGTTATTATGCTATTGGATATGATTCTAACTAAATGCAGGTATACTATGTGGTTGGTTGGATTTTATATACACCGAGTACTTTTGTACTCAACCAGACTTTTGTCATGACAGGTTTAGAGCAGAAGCACACAGCGGAGCCGTGGATTGAAGAGGCTTATGTTGAAGAAGGAGAGAGCCAGGGGTTTTGATGGTTACTCCTATTAGTTTATATTTTGTTTTATTTAAGAGATTTGTAATAGACTTTTAGATGATGTTGCTCATTAGACTACTTTGCAGGTGGTATCAGACTATTTTGTTTATGGAGGGTTATGTTATGTTGGATAGATGACCATTATACAGGATGGTTTAGTTTTATATATCGGAATATTATTACTCTCATTTTTGGAGACTCGTGTAGTATACTTTGTATGTCATGGAATGTAAGCAGGTTTAAGAATGTGATGATTCCAAAGTCCTATTTTAGCCTTGTAGGATTTTGGAGTCGTTACATCTTCAGACTTAAATATCATCTCATCAGTGGCATTACCGATTAGGTCTCGTCGCTAGATCGAGAGCAGAGGCTAAATACAAAGATATGACCCATGCTACAAGTAAATTGATGTGGCTGCAATCTCTTATTATAGTGATAATTGAGCAGCGTCTCATAATGCCAATAATTTTGTTTTCCATGAGAGAACCAGTATCTTAAGATAGATTGTCACAATATTCATGAGAAAATGGTTAATAATGAAGTGTCTACTCCATATGTTTCACAAGATCAGTTAGTCTACATTTTTAATAAAGCTCTTAGTCTTGGTCGATCAAAGTTTATATGTTCCAAGCTGGGAATTCATGATATGTATGCTCCAACTTGATGAGGAGTGTTAGTGATATTAGAATAGGGGGACTTCTATTGTTAGAAGTGCTAATTATATGTATTTCTCTCATTACCATTCACTAAGGGTAATTTTGTCTTTTGTTAATATTCTATATAGAGAGAGAGAAACAGATTTTTTTTTTTTCGGGGGGGGGGGGGGGGGGGGGGGGGGGCTGCCGTAAAAGTCACTTGTGTTTTCTCTATTTCTCCTCTCTCTCTCTCTCTCTCTCTCTTGCTTATTCTCCTCTTCTTCTTCTTCTACAGAGATGAAGATGAAAAGGAACCCCAAGAGATTTTCTTAGAAAGAAAATGTTAAAAAACAGATGTTCATTGTACACATAGCTGATTGCCTAATATCATACCTTCGAAAAAGCAGAAATATCCTGCAATCACGAAACAACATGTTCATAGCATTAGAAGAGTCGAGATGGTGGTGTTGGGATAGATGAGTGGACAGACTACGAAAGAAAAGTTAAAAAAAAAATGAGTGTCGACATAATCTAGAAGTAGCCCAAAATATGTGATTAAATAAAGGAAAGTCGGTTGAGATGGTTTAGGCATGTACAACAAACACCAATGCTCTAAAAGGGTGAAGGGGGTTGCGAAAGATGTGGTTTACATGAATGTCAAGAGATTTAAAACAAGCGATTTAAATTGAAAATATGTCTCTCAATAGAATGGAATAAGAGAATTGGGTTCCTATTGGAGACTCCAACAGGAACGGCTGTTGTGGATGACAATCATACCTAGTAGGAAACACTTTAGGACATAATTGAATGAATTTCTAGAATCTCAGTTTAATTTCGTAATAAGCTTTAAAAAAAACTTTGTAACTCTCTTCTTTTCATTATGTATCCCATGGCACACTTCTGCTTCTTATTGGAATGCGAGATTGTATTATTATCCACAGCCACAGGGATACAGAATCCGAACATCAACCTTCTACAACTGGGATCCTTAGTCCTGTTAACATCTCTGTAAGAACATAAATAGATGTAGGGTTCATTTAAATGGTTCAATGTGAGATGTTCCTGGATAATGCAAGAAATAATTTGATTTCCATGAGTTATAATTTCTGTTACGACAAAAGGAGAACGTAGCTCAGAAAATGCTCATGGGTTAGGATTTAGGTCTAATGTTCTATGCACCACACTATTAAAAGCAGTATTCATGAAAAGTGCATACTATGATCCACAGAATACACAACGTGAAGTACCAAAACTCAAATCGGTTGTGGCTGTTTGAGGTTGAGCCAACTTGTGACCCGTGTCAAATGCTAGCGCAAGTCAGTTGAGGATTCTGATTTTCCCTAAACTAGAAGATAAACCAATAACATTAACAAAGCAGAAGGTGTCAAGTATAGACCTAAAATGTCAATCTATCTGCAGTAGAAGGAATTTTTCTAGAAGAGTCTTCAAAGTTGATAATTCAAAAGAAATAAATATGTCAAAATTCTTTCCCGTAACACTCCATTTCGGATACAAAAGTGAGGCTCACAAAATATATGCAGAGTTCAAGATACAGAGGAAAGTACACAGAACGAAGGAGCAAACAGCTAGTAGTAAGCATAAAATTAACTTACAATTTGCAATGTGCACATAACAATATAAGAAATAATATCCCGTGCATCACATATAAAATTGATGAGATGAATCTGTTGTACGAGTGGATGCTCCCATATCTTCCCACGTCAAGGCCACAAAGTCACCAAGGTTACAACTTGTAGTTTTTATAGAAATCAGGATGAAATACACACATCCACAGTTGAATATTTTATCTAAAACTAATGGAAGAAAAATAGTACGGAAAGTTTTAATGGAAGGTAGAAAGCTTCGGAGCCACGACAGGATGAAGGTTAGTCCAACAAGTTAATGAGGTACCCAAAGTGAAACAACACCCACAAGTAAAAATAATTGGGTCAGCTATTTAAAATAACTATAATTTACAATTCTGAAGACCTTTGTGGAAATGTCAAAGCCTTCAAAGTTAGATGGTGCTAAAATCTGCCTAGACATTTTCAAAAAGTATGGAGTTGAGTTTTTGCTTCTTCCTGGAGTTGCAAAAAAAGGTGATCACTTTAGTAGATTTGAATTGAAAAATCATTCCGACATGTAATCTTGTTATAGTTGGACAATTTAGTATTTGTGTGAGGTTATTTGCTTAATAATAATATATCTAAACCTAATTCAGGATACACTTAGGTGGCATTTGGATTGGATTTTATTAGCCAGAATCAATTGTGATAAGAATTGAGTGTGTAAAAATTAATTGTCAAGTAATCACTTTTAAAAATAATAGTGTTCAGGGAATACGAAGTTCAAAGACTCAACTTTGTATTCCCCGAACACTGTTTTGCAGTGTTTTAAAAAGCGTGTGAGGCTTACGCCTCAAGACTCGCCTCGGGGCGAGGCTTAAGGAAAACGCCTTGAGGCTCAACCATGGGGCTTAAACCTCATGAGGTACACGCCTCATACCTTGAAACTCGCTTTATGACTATGGCGTACGTCTCATACATTAACTAAAATTAGGTTTCTAGCCACAATTGAGACTTTAATGTCATTTTTTTAAAATATATTTTGTTATTTATTTCTACTAATTTATATAGTATGTCCTATATATATGTGTGCACCCATATACAAATGTATCTCTCTTTATATATACTAGTAAGGGTGTACGTGCTTTGCACGTATTAATTTTTCAATTAATGAAGAAAAAATATTTCAATCATTAGAGGTATACACAATGATCAAATTATATATGTCATGTAGAAAGACATTATTTTTTTTTATTATCAAATCATGGTTTATGGAATTTAACTTTGTTGAGTTTTGTATAGGAGTTCTTTAATTTCATAATGTGATTAAAGCCATTTGGAAATGCCCTACCTTGATCAATCATCACAAAAGAATCTTTCTTCTTATTTTAGTTCCCAATGCTGCATAGCTTTTAACCAAATAAAAAAAATCCTGCATAGCCAATTTTTCTTTCCACTTATAATTGCACAATAGTTCTAAATGAAAGTAAAAAAGTAATTATTTATTTCCTCTTTTGACATAATATGAAAATATTGTTTGCTAAGCTAATGTAACGAATCATTTATGAGTTACTATTCCCAACATAGGAAGGCTTTCCATAAATTTAAGCAACAAACATTGATTTGCGTAATCGTACAATGTACACATAATAGGACACCATCAACAAATAATAATTTCACAATTACATGTTGATCAACAAAATTTGGCCCATGAAAGCAAACATTGGCTAGTAAATCAACATCACTAATTTATGTTACCCATCCGAACTCTTGGTCCTTGGTGCGATTATAGTGGTGCATGTTTCTAAGATACTTCAAATAAGTATCGTATCAAAATCCTTAATAACCCCCAAAGAAAAAAAAAATGAAGTTATCTTCTTCCTTCTTCCTCACGTTTGCACGCACTTCTTTGTAAACTTCTTTCTTGCTTTTTTTTTTTTTTAATCAATAACTTCTAATATGTTCCTTGTGAGGAATCCCACCAAAATCAGAAACCGGTTTCTTCGCTAAAACATCAAGGTCAGTATCATGTAATTCTTTTAGTGTAATTGAGATAGAAGCTAACCTTTGAATTTAACAACCAAACTGTAACTGAGATAGAAAAGATGAAGTTCTTGTGGAGAGGGGCTAGTGATTATGGGTTATTGGAAGTTCTTGTGGATAGGGGAGTGCTACACGTGAGAGGAATATCAATGTTCTTGTGAAGGGAGCCATTGACACACCATCTCTTGTTCCGGACAAACAGGAGCTAGACCATAGAGCCTTTCGAGTTGGCCATCAGCATGGCTGATGAGAGACTAAGTGCGCACATATTAATTGGTTAGAAGATGCAGCATGCGGTCAAACATGATGGGAGCATCTAGGTTGTGAGTGGGCAGGCGTGAGACACAACCACTTTTATACTAAAATTTGATACATGTATTTGAGTACAAGTAGGTTACTAAAATCACAAGGAATACGTAAGTAAGAGTCAATCCTTAATTGATTGGGTTACATATCATAGTAGATTCCGAGTGATCCTTGAGTGATAAGGATTATCTTTCCTTTATGATAAGCTCTTCTGTGTGGCTGTGTCTAACACAAGCGAGATGCAATCTCTGAAGGGAAGAGAAGTCATGAATCTTAACCTGCTCTAGATATGGAATTATAGCAATAAGAATCCTAGTCTAATATGGAATTTGGAATTAGAAACTCTACAGTGTGATACGTGAGAGGAATATCACTTGTAATCCACTTCTATAATCTAATAATTGTAATCCAATTCAATATGAATTATAAACAAACTAAACTTCTAATAATATTTTTAATAGATAACATAGGTTAATAAAATAGTATTTTTAATTAAAGGGTATTTACGTCTAAAAAAAGTTTAGGTTACTCCTTGTACTTTTATTAGTAGAATGAAATATATATATATATATATATATATATATATATATATATATATATATATGTATGTATATTATAATCTTTCATTAACTTTTTTAATCTTTTTACAATTTTTCCTATTATTTGTTAAAATGAAAGAGCATGAATCTTTCTTGTAAGGCTTATGCCTCACCTATCTTGAGGTCCTCACGCCTTCACGTTTTAAAACATTGATTAGTTGTAAAAATTATTATTTGACAATTAATTTCTACACAATCAATTCTTATCACAATTGATTTTTGCTAATAAAATCAGATCCAAACGCCCCCATTATATTATCACAGGCAAGAGATCAAGCTTACTCATCTTCATCAAAAATTCATATTCAATTTCCAATTTATCTATCCAAGCAGAATATGTTTGACTCGACCACTTCAAATAATCTAAACCTACTGATATTTCTAATACTAAGCCCAAGGATTTCAAAGTCGCAAAAGAGAATAGACAATTGTCACAATTCTAACTAAGAACAGTTAAGCTTACTTCATAATAAATCTAATCAAATTTTGTTTAACAAATTTCCAAAAAAAGGTACCGAAAACCCAAAAAAATACCTTAAATCCTTCAATCCCGAATTGGAAAAGCTGAATCCCATTCGACTTAAGAAACTCAGTGTTTGGCTCCGGATACGATTCCGGACAAAGATATCTACACCAATTTACCAAAACAGAACACCGATTTATCAAATATCTCACAGAGACTGGAAACCAAACCAAAAAATAAATGAAAAAAATTGGGTAAAATACTCACATTATCGAACGAAGACCGAGGGTCTGTAAGAAGGTGAAGTTGGCTGTATCAGGAAAACCGGACCTAAAGACGCCATTATCAACCAAAGCGAAGTTCAGAGGAGGAACAAACAGCTCCTCTCCATCTCTCTCCGCCTCTTCACCGGACGCCGGAATCTTCACCTCCGGCGACAGCTTCTCCTCCACGGCGACTTCAATCGTTCTACACATCTCTCTTACCACGCTCTCTACTTTCATCACTTTCGCGCCCAAAAAAAAAAAACGGATTCGATAATCGAATTAACGGAGGCGCGATTCTCGGAATCTGTAGGGATCTTCTTCTCCACCTTCTTTTTTTTTTTGACAGTTAAACAGGTCTAAAAACGGTTGGGGAGAGTCTGGGCGCTGGTTATTAAAATGCGCCGTGGGTGGTGACGAAAACAGGTAGGTAAGTAGAGAGAGACGGCAAGTAAAGTAACAGGGCGTTAGACCACGAGGCGTGCTAATTGTAGTGACACACCAAGAGCTCCCAAAAACACGCATAGTTGTGGGGACATTTTCTGAGATGAGGCGTGCTAGCTAGGGGTGGTTATCGAACAGCTCGAGCTTGGCTCGTTTAAAGCTCGAGCTTGTTAATTTAATTTTAGAAAAGAAGCCTAGCTCAAGCTTGATTTTTGGGCTTCTTTAATTAATGAGTCAAGCTTGATCACATCCTTACTTCTGGCCCAAAAAAAAAAAAACATATCCTTACTAAGGCTCGTTAAAAGCTCACTCGATTATAAATATAATTACAATTTAAAAATAAAGAGGAACTTTGCTTCACCGTGTTGAGCGGAGCCCCCCTTTTTACACTATAACTATAACAATGACAATCATGTAATTATGTGTATTGTAAAATTACTCCTACCATTCTTAATAATTACAAACATGATATGGCTTTAGTGTAAAAAGGGGAGCTCCGTTTCATCACCGTGATGAGCTCTAGATGAAAATTAATCTCATATAATTAACCTTCAAAAATATCTAAACAAACTTACTTTTAAAAATTTCAAAAGTAAGCATATTAATTATATACTAAGTAAATATTAATAACGTATAATCTATCTTTACTATAATGCAAGAGGGAGGCATAGCCTGATTTTTTTGAAATTCTCAAACTATCCTTATAAAACAAACTTTGATTCAATGTGTTACTTTAATGCGTTAATATTTTACTGTAATTCCCAAACTATCCCTTATCTATTTAAAGAATAGAATCACGGCCAATTGCGATTGAACTCGAGGAGAGTTCAATCGTACCAGCGAGTTAACATGTGTCCCTTTTAACTCCTATTAACTGTGGTTAACTCTTTCCCTTCGCTCCCACGTGCAGTGCACGTGCCACCCGCTAGTATTACATAATAAGAATATCCTTTAAACTTATAAATTTTTCCTAAAATTCTAGGTAACACCATATTTTTTTCTTACCTATAAGATGATAATAAAGTAAATTTTAAACCCAATAAATAGTTATATCTAATGAATCAAGCTGCTCACGAACTACTAAGCTCGTGTGTTAAACGGTTAAACCTTGAACTCTTTTATTTAATAAACAAGTCAAGCTCAAGCTTGATTGATCGTGTGTTCCTTACTCTCAGTCAAAAAGCCGTTAATATACGTTAAAAGAAGATAAGTGTTGTGTTTTAGGTTTACATTATAGAATGCCTAGGAGAGAGACTAGCAAGGCTCTTTTCAAATTAAGTAAATAAAGGGTCATTGGAGTTGATGTGCATTAGAAAGGATAAAAATAAGTCAAGTCAAATCCTAATAAGTAGTTTCCACACAAAAAAAAAAAAAAAAAAAAATCTTACTCTCGGTGATTTGTCATAGACGGTTCAGGGAGTATATTTGCGAGTACCTGTATACTGAATTATTTAATAAAATTTTGAAATAACTAACAAAAATAGTAAGGTTGACATGTATACTTTGAAAATCAAAATAAGTTTAGTTGATAAAAATATTCTTTTCTTATATTTGTAATTTTCAAAGGTTGATAGGGCTCTTTTCAGGATATAAAATAACTCGAGTAATCTAAAATATGTTTTAAAAGTGGGTAAATTACATTCACCTCCCCTGAGGTTTGGTGTAATTTCCCCTCTTGTTTATGAAATTACACTAACCTCCCTCAACTTTGGTTGTTGTAACAAATACCCCCTTCCGTTAGTTGGCCATTACTTTTATGGATGGACTTTGATGATGTCATCGTTTGAACATTTTAAAATGTCTAAATTACCCTTTACAAAGTCAACTAATACAATAAAATAAATGATAATTGTGTTTAGTAATCAAGGTTAATATATATTTCCAAAACTAAGGTTAATACTATTAACTTAAGGTAAATATATATTTCTTTTTCTAAAAACCAATGATAGATAGATGAACTCTAGGGGTAAGTGAATCTTAACCATAGTTAGTGGGTATTAAAAGAGACACATGGTCGCTTATAGAGGCACTTTAATTGGGGTTAAATATAATTAACTTAAGGTTACTATTTTTTTTTCTTAAAACTAAGGTTAGATGGATTAATCCTAGGGGTGAGTGAATCCTAACCACAGTTAGTGGGTGTTAAAGGAGATACGTGGCGGCTTGTAGAGCCCCCTTTAATTGTTGTTAAGCATAATCAACTTAAGTTTTTTTTATCTTTCTAAAAATCAATGTTAGATGAATGAACCTTAGGGGTGAGTGAATCTTAACCATAGTTAGTGGGTGTTAAAAAGGACAAATGGTGGCTTGTAGAGATCCTTTAACCGTGGTTAAACATAATTAACCTAGGATTAATAAATTTTCTTTTTTTTACTTAAAACCAAGGTTAGATTGATGAATCCTAGGGGTGAGTGAATCTTAACCACAGTTAATGGGTGTTAAAAGGGACATGTGGCGGCTTGTAGAGCCCCTTTTAATTGTGGTTAAGCATAATCAACCTAAGGTTATTTTTTTCTCTAAAAACTAAGGTTAGATAGATAAACCCTAAGGGTGAGTGAATCTTAATCACAGTTAGTAGAGTGTTATAAAGGACACGTGGCGACTTGAGACGTTTACGTGTCTTTTTGGTTGAGCTTTCAAACTAAGCTTAGATGTTTCCTCTAAGTAATAAGGGTAAAATTGAAAAATAGTATTATTAGTTAAGGGAGTTAATAGAATGAGCCTAACAGGGGAGGTCAGTATAATTAACCTCAGGGGAAGTGAGTGCAATTTACTCTTTAAAAGTTACAAAAAAAAAAAAAAAAAAAAATTATAGAAGTATCCTTTTCATGTTTATAATTTTCAAATTATCTATGTCACATATTTTGAATCGCTAGATCGTCTCTTAAAGGGGAGGTCTCATGGTTAAACTCTATAAATAATAAAAGATGTTTGTGTTTATAGGATTTTTTTTTTTAAGGTGATGAGATTAAGGTGGTGTTTGGTAACACTAGTCTAAAAAGAAGAGTTTATTTAAAAATTATGCATAGTTGGACTTTAGTGTAGAGACCAGAACCTTTACTCATGCCTTTATAAGATTAAATAAGGTTAAAATTGTCAATATTGTGTTTTAAGTCTTAATGCTAATCAAATGATGCAGTTGCTTAAAAATGCTAAATCGAATAAAAACCTGAAAAATTAGGACCTGCGATCAATCGGAGCTCACCCCCGATCGATCTGACAATGGCAAAATATTCTACTGTTCTGGTCTGATCGATCAATCGGACCATGTGTTGCGATCGATCGGACACCTGCAATCAATTGGACTAGGTAGTGCGATCAATCGGTTGCCACCAGAAAGTCTGCCCAGGAATCCTGTCTAGTTCCAATCGATTGGAACTAATCTCCGATCAATCAGACATCATACACAATCTTTTTTTAAAATGCGTAAATTAGGGTTTTTTAACTCATAGGACTTATAAATAGAGGTTCTATTTCGTAGGTTTTAGGGTTTTTAACTATTCTATACCTAATTTTTCAAAGGAAGAGAGAAAACTCTAGGTTTTCAAGAGGGATTTGTTTGGGAAATGAGAGATTTGCTTGGAAAAGAAGGAAATTGGCTTGGAGATCAACCTCAAAACCTCTTGCAAGCAATTTGGATCGAATGGAACGATCCCTAAAGTCGATATCTCTTCTAACTTAACTTTATTAAAGTGTTTGCATGTTTAAGGAATATTGAATATGGATTATTAGGTATTATACAAGATCAAGCATGTGCTACTGCCTATTGAGCATGAAATTGGGGTTTTGCAGGGTTATGAATGTAATTGGGCATATATGGGAGATCTTTAACCTTGAAATGAAATGTTGCATGTGTTAGAATATTGGATGGTTATGAATTTGTCTTTAATATTATTAATTGTTGATCAAAATTATGGTTTATGGAAATGGATGATGGGAATTGTGATGGATTGAACTTGAATGAATGAATATTGGATTGGGATGGATGGCTATGGTGTTTTGAATGAATGGCTTTTGAATGGATGCCTAATGGTTTATGAATATGGGAATGAATAGTGAGTGTTAGAAATAGAGAAAGGGCAATTGTACATAAATAATGGATTTAATATATTGAATTCTAAATGTTGAAATAGTGTTATTGAAATTGTTAAAGCATGTTAAAGAAATATCGATGCATGTTATGATAAATTATGCCCTATCTATATTATATGGTAATTGATATTCGGATAGGCTAAAACTTAAAATGATTCTTCTAGGTCGGGAATTCTCTAACTAGGTAAATGTATCATGCGGAGTTTCTTGGCGGATGATCGAAATCTAAAGGATGACCAAGTTCGGATATTAATTACGACACTCAAACACAAGTTCACATGCGTGGTAGTTCACAAGTCTCACGAGTGCACAAGCATGACATGGATACTGAATAACAAGAACAAAAACAAGAACAATGACAAGGACATTGTGCATGATTTTACAAATACCTCGAATTTCAAAGAGCTTTGGTAATCGTTGATGCTCTCCATGAATAAGATTTCAAGTCCTGGATAATTATCATGGACATTGGATATCGAAGAGTTCTAGAGTCTTATGCTTCTACCGATGCATCTCCATGAATATAATACAAACCTAGAAGACTATTTTATGGGAAAACAAGTATGCATGAAACTACTCATACTACAAGTTCAAGTGTTACACAAGTACACGAGTCAAGGTGATGACATGATATACTCAAATATTTTTGCACTTCTGATTATGTTATTATCATATGAAATTGCTATTTATTGTGTAACTATCGCATGAACTGATATTGGACATGTACCTGTGTTATTATTATTGTTGGTTAGACTGGATATCCGCTGAGTGATTTCAATACTTAGTCGACATGTTATTGTTTCGTTAATTAGGTTTAGCGTAGGAGTCTACAGCCACTCCTTGGATTGAGGAGGAGTATGATAATGAATGAGAGAAATGTGATCCTTTTGAAGAAGAAGCGAAGGACATGGATCATTATCTTTATTATTAGTTTCATTTCAGTTTGGTATTATGAAAATATTGTAATAGACTCACTTCACTTTAGTTGATGTTGCTTTAGTTCATGTTTATGGAGTTAGATTTATATTGGTTTATGATATACCGGACGAGATGTTTTATATCGAATGAATTTTTATAGTTGCTATTTTGGGAGATTTATCTTTTAGTCTTTGCCTTATTGTTATGGAGTTCAAGCATGGATAAATAATGTAGTAGACCCAAAGTCTCATTATGATCAATGTGAGGTTTGGGGTCGTTACATTTAAATTGTTAAGTTGAAGATTAATTGCATGTCTACATTTTAGATATTTTAAAAGTAAAGTAGCTATGGAGTTACTTTTTAAAGTAGAGGTTTTTACCCCTAAAATCTCTAAAATGTAGACATACAATTAACCTTCAACTTAACAATCTAAAGTCCAACAAAAGCATAATTTTCAAATAAGCACTTCTTTTTAGACTAGTGTTACCGAACACCACCTAAGAGAATCGAAGTTACCACTAGAATGAAATGAGCAATATCTTGAACTTTCCAAAACATGCCTAATTAGGGGCATTTGCAGACAAGGGTTTAGGGGGCATTGGGTTCGATTTCAAAAAATTTTGAACTCCTAAATAATTCAATCCCATATTTTATTTTATTTGTTGAATATTAAACCAAATTGAATTGGTCCACACTTGGATTATATATGAAGCCCAAAAATTTTCTCCGCAACAAATAGTTTAAATATGAAGTAGAGTTTCACTTGAAAAAATGTAAATTAAACTACATCTCCTGAGGTTTGGCAAAATTGCATAGACCTTCCCTCTTTTTTAATCATGGTTTAGCGCCTCATCGAGAGCCATCCCTATAGCTTTGAGTTCATGTCGTAATATCGAAAAACATAATCATATGGTGACCTCCATCCTCAAAGCCTACATCAATTTGCCACAAACCAAGCATTTGCTGAAGTTTTCCATACAGGTTCAAGTGTCTCTGACAATCTTCTCAATAACGAACTCAGACGGGCTATAATGGTTTTAAAAAATGCGACCGATGCGATTGAGCCATCTTTTTTTATCCTCATTGTGATCCACTGTCCTTTGAACCTTTGGCTAACCCAAATGATTTCCTCTTGCGCCAAATCCGCACGTTTGCACCTAATACATGACAATCTCAAAATAAAGCACCTCCTATTTAACCATAGTCATGGGGGTTAAAATTTGTTAACCGTAGTTCAAAGGGCTTCCTCGACCGAGGAGGGGACTATTGCTATTTCAAGAAACTTCTTACGAAATGGCATACTTTTGAGAGTTGGGTACCTGACAGAGCCCCTTTAACTGTCATTTTAAGCTTGGTTAACAAATTTTAATTTTTAGGTTTAATATTTTTTTTTCTAAAAATCAAGGTTAAATTGTTGAAACCTAAGGGTTTAGTGAATCTTAACCACAATTAATGAATGTTAAAAAGGACACGTGTTCACCTTTGGGTGCGATTGAATTCTGCCAAGTTCAACCACAATGGAATAGGATCCCAACTCTACTTTTAATTGATTATCGAAGTCAAGTACAACTTATTCTCAAAGAGTCTATGGATTGAAAATTTAGAAATACTTTAATAATATGCAGAGAACTGCTTCGAGAGGTGGTTCCTTGATTGAACCCTTCCAAAATCTCCCGAAACTAAAAATGGATTTGTTGTGTGCCTGGATTAAGTAATTAGATCATCTTCTCCTTGACAGGCCGATCTTTTGAGGTGGAATGATCAAGGTGTGTATCGGGATTACGCCATGTACAATACATTTTTTGTTCTTCGTTTTTCTTTTTGCTTAAGCATACATGAAGACCTTCAGACTCCAAAGCTTTTGTAAATGTGTTGGGCTTCGGGCTGACGTAATAAAAAATCATGAAAATTCAAAGAGTAGTGATAGGGGTACCTGGGATCTCCATTTGCAAAGCTAAGGTTGGTTCTCATTGGTCCATGCCCCCACTTTTAAATACTCACCAACTCTGGTGATAATTTTAAAGTAGGTAATAGACCAATGAGGACCAATCTTAGGTTTACAAATGGAGATCTTAGGTACGTTAACTATTTTTTCATTTTCAAATTCAAATTCAAACTTTGACCATTGCCACCCTTAGTTTTCAGAGTCGGTCTATGAGTACTCCCTAATCTTAACCGTTTATAACTAACCACTAAGAGTCAGGATTTGAGTTAGCTTATTTTGCCTTTTCCAATGCCACATCAGCTTTAATCCTAATCATTTAATAATTGAGATAAACAGTTACAATTAGGGAATATATTTGGGAGTATCCTTGACTAATTCTAGTTTTCGTGCCTTATCAATAAACACACTAGGAACGCGAGATAGTAATGGCATCCATTGGTGAAAAAAGTCAAATGTTTGAATGTGACCTTACTAAAACGTTGTTTGATTTTTCTTTTTATAAGATAACGTAGCATTTCCTAAAGCACATATAGTCAATTTTCTTTGGTACACGCCATAGACCAGTCTCCCCAATAGAGGAGATGCAAAATGCATTCATCCAAAAGTCCATTTTCAATTCTTTTTTTGTTGTAATATAAAGAAAATTCAACATTTTTTATTTTATTACTATTAATTAATTATTTCACATTCACTCATTCTTATCTCTTTTTGAAAGAGTAACTAAATAATTAAAATATGGAAGATATTACATAAAAATTTTAATTCTTAATTATTCTGATATTTTCACAAGTATTTTAATTATTTAAATAAAGAAGTTATAATTAATCAAATGAAATGACCATGTCATTAAGTCAAAAGCTATTACTTGTTAAATAAGATCTTTTTATAAAAAAATAAAAAAAAAGGAAACCGGTAGAAAACTCTACTATAGAGGACAAGAGTCACACGATTGAAAATTCAACGTTGATAAAAACTAAATGAATTAAATGATGGGCCCCACTTTATGATTGACACAATAGGATTTGCAATCATGCGGCCTTGCTCTCAATAGTACCTACTATCTTAGAGTTTTAAATTTCTTTTTTTTTTTTTTTGTTGGAAAGAAGCGTAACAGACACTTACAACACAAGCTCCTTCCAACCACGCAACCCTCTCAAAAAACGAGAGGGAGGTGGTGAAAGCGTGGCAATATGCCAATATGTGAAGTTCTACCATTTGCTTTGTTACATTTTTCTTGTGAGACTGAGTTTAGGTCACGGTCACATCACGCAAAAGACTACTTGTCAAAGCTTTTTTTAGGTTTTTTTTTGGTCAAATTATACATGCATTACAGATAAGAGAACAAAATTTCCCACCATTAGTCTTTGAGCCAAGGGCTACATGGGCGTGGAGGTAGGATTTTCTCATGAGGCTAACAATGGTTGATTCATGACTGATAATGTTAATAATTATTATAAATAAATTTGTAAAGAATGATTAGACAGATACATAAATTCTTCTAAGGTGGGATTTTAGGGGCATAGCCCTCGAAAATTTTTTTTTAGGAGAAAGTTTGTTGGCCATCATATATTTGTAAAGATTTTTTTTTTGTTAGGGGCAGCTGCTCCCCTTGGTTATGACTTCTAAATTAAATAATAAAATATAAAACTTAGATTTTTGTTTTTCAAATGTTTCCGGGGCATGCCCCATGCTTATACCTTCTTAAATTAAATGATATTGTTTAATTTTTTTTGGTGGTGCTAGGCGCAGTCGCACAGTTACGGATATACACCATTATTAGAAAAATGTGTAAGTGAAAACACCAAAAATATGTTAAAAAAAGACTTAAAAAGCCCTCTTCTTCTTAATCTTCCGTCCTGACCAAAAAGATCCTGCAACTCATCTTTCTAATCTACCAAAGAGAAAGAACACCCCCGCCTCTTGCGTGAAGTGAGTGTGTGGTAGCTTCCAACTGGATGATGACAGTATCCTCACCAACACCAACCGGAGAAGATCCTAATCATTATAAAAATAAGCACGGACCAATGAGATTGTGCGGTCAGCTAGGAAGCTGATTGCAAGGTCCCTTTTTCAGTTCCCTTTTAAAAATGATAAAATAAAGTTTTAATTGAAGAAATACTCTTTTATATTTGTAATTTTCACACTAAGCATATTTTGGGTTTCTCTCCCTTTTTTTTCTTTTATTTTTATTTGTTAAAGAGGTAATCTAAACACACAAATAAGTTAATCTCTAAAATAAAATCTTAAAGCCTAACCTAGAGGCAACAAAGGTAAGGATTTAATCTCAACCCTACATCTATAAACATGGATCACAAGAGAACTTTCATGGCTACGCAATGGTCTACCCATCAGACGGTTACTACATGAGTATTGCTGATGATCTATACAAACGTCTTGATTGCCCAGGACTTCTTATGCAATGCAGTTATTCATTCTAATTCTCGTACGATTATGGTATCTGCAAAAGCTGAATTACTCAATCATGACCGTACAATCTTCATGGAGGTAAATAAGTATAAAAAAAACACCACCAATGACCAACCCTAGCTAGTGGCTGGGGCAGTGGTGCGTATTACACCCTGCTGCGTATTATTAGTGGACCCCCACGTAGAGAATTTAATGGTCCCTGAGAGTGAGGGTGGCCATGACGTAAGGGTTTAATGATGACTTCACGAGGATGAACTCGAGTGAGGATAAGAAGTAACAGCATAACAGGCTCTGGAGTCTGGACTAGCATGAAAATGGCTCTTCATCTCTATGTAAAACAACCCATCCAGGCAATATTCATTTGAAGACCCCATCTGAGATTGACCTTACAATGCCACCATTCTGAGGACTGTGTTTGTAATTATTACATAACATGGGAATTAGGGCTTGGTAGTGTTTTCTCTTTGTTTTGTATGAATTTGGGGAGTGGAGAGAGACTTGAGAGGGACAAAAGGAAGAGTCAATGGAGTATGTGAGAGAGACCCATTTGTGGCTAAGTCCTGGGGTTTTGTTTCTGTTCTTTCTCTTTCTTTTCTGTCTAAGAGATAGGGAGAGATGGTTTTGGATTTGTGGACAGAGCCTTGTTTTAGAATATACATAGTGGATGAGCAATTGGAATTTACTGGTGAAAGGCTAGAGTGGTTAATACTACTACAAATATATTAATGCACCTCTGTTGTTCTTGTTTTCTTCTTTCTCCTTCATTTCTTACTCTCTTTTCCCTTTATCCATGGGTGAAAGAGAACCAAAAAAAAAAACTAAGTTGTTTCAAAGAATTGAGTTAAATAATTTTTTATTTTGTACTAAAGGAATTTTTTTTCGATTTTGAAGTTAATTTTCAGTTTTTTAAGGTCAATTTTGTTTATAAATTTATTATCATAATACTGTTTTAAGAGAGAGAGTAGTTTGTCCATAAATCAAGCTACTGTCACTATCTTAATTTGATGCATTCCCATCATTTTAACTGTCACGCAACACATCTTGTTGGAATGATCTTAACCGTGTGATCAATATCACGCCGTTGAATCCCTTCCCTTTGTTGGCCACTCTTAGGATTTATCCCGTCTTTCCTACGCGGCGGGCAAATTTCCGATAGCAAATGACTTGACTCGATGGATGGAGGGAGGGAAAGCCCCTAGCCTATAGAGTGAGCTCCCCTTGACTTGTAAAGGATTTCATCAAAGGCAACAAATTTAAGGTCAGTATGGGAGACAGAGTAAGATTCTGGGAAGATCTTTGGTGCGGAGAAACTCCCTTAAAGCTGTCTCATTAGTTAGCTGGTGAATCCCATAGCTATTGATTGTTCATCAACAGCAAAGGAAGTACCAAGAAAGAGACTTAAGCCAAGCACGAACCCAATTATGGATCAGTGTCCACTCAAGAATCTCAACCTGTGTGTGTGGCTTGGGGGCTGTTTCATGTACCCGGGGGACTAGTTAGGTGCTCTAAGAAGGCCGGACACCCTCGTTACCACAAAATCTATATATTACGCCGTTGAAATGGGCTGTTTGATTATAAATTAATTGGGTACTTAAAATAATCTTAAAGGTACATAAGTAGTAATGCTCCTCCATATATAATCACCTCTATGCGAGATTATGGAATCACCTATTATTTTCATAATTGGTTGTTTCATAATTAATTAACAGGTCAAACCAAGTGCTATTATTCTGTCATAATTCTGGCATAAACTATTATAAGTGATTAAATCGATTCCGATAAACTAAATTAAATAATCCCTAAGATTATTTTTCAGAGTTTAGTATATATATACAACACAAATACATGTAAGAGAGCTTATATCTCTCCCTAGATGTTAATGTAGTGTATTAATTGTACACAAATGCATTAAGAGTTGAGACTAGCGTACTAGGAGCCTGGAATAGAGAGTGTTCTCCTCGAATTCAAAGAAAACAAACTCTCATTATCCACCCTGTCCCTGCCTTTGTTGAAAATGACAATACACCCTCAACTTTTTCAGAAAGTGCCAATTATACCCTCAGTCTTAATTTCATGCTGACAGAAAATGGTATATAAATATAAACAGATGCACCACCTTCCTTATCTTTCATGGCCCAGCAAGAGTCTAGCCTAAGAGCCATCCGTTACAGAGCTTGGTCCTTTACAGTTATCTGCGTCCTAGTCATGGCTAAGGTGGTGGTTGCAGTTATGGCTCATATGGGTTTGGATTACAGTGTGAGAGAGCTACTGAGAATGTGATAAAGGCCATGGCGGTATCTCTCCTGAGCTTCTTCTTCTTTGACTTTTTCTTTTCCATGAGAAACTCCGCGAAGGCTGTTAGAGTTTTCTTGACCTTGCAAGTCCTGAAATCTAGTTGTCTATACCGTGGCCGCTCTCTACGCCCTTCATGACGCTTCAGGTGCAAGTTTTTGGTAGCGGGTTCCTGGGCGTTCTTCTTTTCCTTCTATCCCTCCTGAGCTATCTCTCTAACCCTAGGGTTAGGTGTGTGAGTCTGTGAAACTGATAGTTAATTATCTTTATCTGTATATCAACAATAGATATGTATGGAATGGATTCTTCCAAGGTATTTGGCCTGGGCGTGTGTATGTGTTTGGGTGTGTGTGTTTATTGTGTTAACAAAAAAAAAATGTATTTGCACTGTGTTTTCAAACCTTTTTCTTCTTGGTCAGTAGAAAGAAGAAACAAAGTTTCACCAAAAAAATAAGGATAAAGCTTCTGAGACCCTCTTAGGACCGAGACCACCGAGACCATGCTCTAGGAGCATGGGATTTCAGGTGGGGCCCATTAAGTGAAATGGGGCCCACCTGAAATCCCATGCTCTTAGAGCATGGTCTCGGTGGTCTCAGCCCTAAGAGGGTCTCAATAGCAAAGTCCCATAAATAAAATAAAAAAGGGTAGTGTTACTTTCTCCTATTGAGGGCAACAAGACAAGGTTTTGTGTGCCCCGCCAAAAAAATCTGTCTTCCTGGCTGACAGGGAGAGTGCAAGGGGAGTGTGGATAGCAAAATCCAATAAAATTATGTGGTTGACAGGATAGAATTATTTTCTTCAATTTTATTTTATTTATATGTATTTTAAAAGCAGCTAAATAAAATAAAAAAAATTATTTATTGTGGTCTTGGCCTCCTTCCTGGAAACCCTTCAAAAGAATTATGCAATTCCAATGCGAGTGCACCTCAAGGGCCCAAACCCTAATCAGGAGCCCCGACCATTAATCCTAATGCAACCGAGACCCTAGCGGGCCTAGCCCTTGCTCACAATAAGAGGAAGTGTGGGAAACAAGACTTTACCCACTCTCCACTCTTCCTCCCACCTAACATGAGACTATTCACTAATATTGGGGCATTTGGATTGGATTTTATTAGCTAAAAATCAATTCTGATAAGATAGATTTTGTAAAATAAATAGTCAAATAATAGTGTTCGGCGAATATGAAGTTGAGTCTATCATCTTTGTATTCCCCAACACTATTATTTGAAAAAGTGATTATTTGACAGTTAATTTTACAAAATCAATTTTATCAGAATTGATTTTTGGCTAATAAAATCCAATCCAAACACTAAAAGAGCAAAAGAGATCTTTAGCACAATTCCTCTCTAAGAAAGCTTCAAACTTTCTTAAGAACAAGTTTAAGCATCTTCACATATGGTTACAACTAAGATTTTCAAATTAAAATTTCTCTAATTTTCAATTATTACCAGGGTTGTTTTCTTTCCTAAAGAAAAAATAACTAGCTTTTCACTAAGAAATCTTACAAATGGGCCCACTGAGAGGAAAATATATTTTTTAAAAATTGGTTTTCTGGTGGTCTTTTCATTATTGAGTGAATGGTCAGGACTCTGGATTCATAAGAATCTGCTTCACAAGAATATTTTTTTACTGAAGCATCCTGAAATCCATATAATTTGAACCCAGAGGACCTTTCCAAAAACAAGAAAAGAGGAGGAAAAGAGCAAGAATCCTTAGCTTGAGGTTGAATCTAGTTCAAGTTTCACCATAGTGTTGTTTTGAATTGGTTTTCGAGGATTTTGAATTGGTAATGTTAGTTCACAATTCTACACTGCTGTAAATTTTTCCTCTCAAAACCAATATTTTAGCGGGATAAATAAATTTTGATCTCAGTTATTGGTTTCAACAAGCTGCTTCGCGAAATGACGCTCTCGAGAGGGGGGAAATAGACAATGTTCCATTAAGTGGTGTGATCAAAATTAAACTGAGACGAAACTTGCAACATTAACTGCATCCGAAAACTTTAGGAATGGAGAAAGCTGTATATTTAGCTGCCCATGACCATCAAAATATAGGGAGTAGGAAACCTACCCACTTCACACTTCAATAATACATAAAAATAATTATCATCATTTACAATAATGGAGGCACTGATGATTCAGTTCAAATTCTTTCTTCTTTTTTTACAATTCATGCTGCAAGTACAAGTACTTTAATCGTTCCTTGACTATTAGCGGTTAACATGGTTGGGCTATCGTTCTTCCAACATACAGCACTAATGAAGTGTGATCCTGCATCTTCATCAGTATCATCCAATTCGGATGAACCAAATCTATGCCAAGCTGCAGGTTTAGAGATTGCCTGCAAGTGAACCCAAACTGAGTTAGTTAAGAATTGGATGCCAGAAGACCAGATTTTAAGAATATTGCTAACCTTGTGGTAAACGAATACTTCATTTGTTTCGCTGCCACAAGCAATGTATTCGCTGTTTACAGTGAGACCCACAAAGTTTTTCTCGTTCATGTGACCTCTGAAGGTGCGTACCTGAGTACATTTATCCACAAAAGAAGAAAGTATCAACCGACTCAACTTGGTTTCCATATATTTGTTAAAAGAAAGAGAAAAGCTCTGAGTCACAGCCAGTATAAGTTGATGATAAAGGTAATAAACGCTCTCATATTAAAGAAAAGTATCCATGGTTGCTCCCTTAAAATTATATTATTGGTTATATATACACTCAAGTTGCTGAATCTCATACAATACCCTCTGGAATCTCGCTCGCACTCCTAGCACCAGCTGGAGTCAAGCTTACTTCTCTAGAAAAGCTTTCTGAAGTGTTTGGAGAGGTTGAAGACACTTATGCATAGAGTTCCCAACATAGTCGGTTCTGTAATATGTGTTGATTTGTCACTCATATATATAAATCTAAGTTCCTATAGGAAGAACCACTTAACAACTTAATTTCTACAATTTATTACACATAAATTTGTACCCCAATTTTGTTAGTAATATTGAGAAATTTACCCTGGTAAGTTCCACTTTTATCAATTTTGGTTAGAATAGCATACTAAGAGATAGTCATTTATTAAGTTAACCATGTCAAATGGTATTAGAGATATCAAAAATACTTTAAATGCATAACATTTAATCAAGTAAAAGTGCACAAAGAAACTAAACAGGCTTGTAAGCAAAATAACTTACTGGCAAATTTTCCTTTACATCCCACAAACGCAATGTGCTGTCTGTAGAAGCAGAAGCAAGTTCATTGTTAGACAAGAATTTCACATATGAAACAGCTTTCTTGTGCCCAGTGAACACGTGGAGTGGCTGGCTGATGTTTCTCAAGTCATAATAGTGAATGTGATGATCTGCAGAACCGACCTGCAAACCAACAAAAAGTTCCATACTTTAAAATTGGAATTTATAATGCTATAGTGAAACAAAAAGTTATTTCATACAAACTTTTTTGACGAATTGAGTTTCATACAACCAAGTCTAAACAAGCGTAGGTGGAAAGAAAAGGGCTATACATACATTTGGAAAATAAAAATTTACCAATTAGTGTGATCGAAGCGTCTATGGGGCGCCTAGGCAATAGGGGATCCCTAGGCGAAGGGGCACTTATGCGTTGCTTAGGCAATGCCTAGCAACCAAAATTTTACTTTATTTATTAAAATTAGATTTGTTAAAAAATAAAGATTGAAAATTATAAAATATGCATAAACAAGACCAGAAAGTCACTACCAAAAAATAAATAGAGCATAGTTTGGAAAAAGGGAGAGAGAGAGAGAGAGAGAAATTAGATAAATAAGAAACCCTACAAAAATAATATAATATTGCATTTTATGTGTGTGTGTGTGTACATATATATATACATTATTTGTAAATAACATCTACCTTTATATGGGTCTCTATCACGAGCACTTTAGGGCAAGGGAGGTGAGGCACAAGCACCATTTTTTTTATTTTTTTATCAATAACTCATCATATTAAAATAGAGAAAAGAAACTACAAGGAAGAAAAAAATAGACTGCTGAGTTTACAATATAGTAAACTCAACACCGGCCAGTGAAACAACATAACCCGGCCCTAAGGAGGCAACAATGTAGTACAAAATATCCTGAATTTCCTTCCTAGTATAATAAAAATCTGCCCACTCCAAAACAGCCAACCGAATGCGGTCATAATTCCGGGGCACGGTAGACAAAACATCTTAAAAAATTCTACAGTTTCTCTCTTTCCAGAACATCCAAGTAATAGCCAGAAGAAGAACTCCCCAAATCACCTCCCAAACACTCGCCCCTCTACCCCAATACCAACACTCGAGGAGAGGGTGAAATGATGAGGGGAAGACCCAAGCCACCCCCATGCCCCTCTGCCCCATTAGGCAGCCTCATCTTAAAAAGTGCCCTCTTAGACTTTAATTAGGCAATAGGGATCCTATTTAAGCAAGGTGGTGGTATAAGCATTGCCTAGGCGATATTTTCACTATATTGTCACCAATATAGACAAACATTGGAAATGTTGTGTTATTAATATTTTTATAGGTATTTTCACTAAATTTTTTTGAAATTTATTAAGTCATGAGAGAAAAAAGATAAGTACTCTTTCTCTTTTTTTCTTTTTTTTTGATCGGTAATCAAGCAAGCAATTTATTAATAAGCAAAGGAAAGGCAACAAGAGCAAAAAAAATAAGAGAATTCACAAGCTCATGAACCCTGAAAGCGGGAAAAGATAGGAAACAAAAACAAGTCTAACCCTAGGGGCCCCCTAAATAATGGCAAGGCTAGATTTGTACTTAAAAAAAGACAAGAATAAATTATTAATGTTTAAAAGGGTTTGATTATGAAGCATCCTTTTGGTTCATTTATTTTCCCAAAAAAAAGTCACCGTGAAATAATGTTTGTTATAAAGACGAGCTTTTCGAAATTTGCAAAGGAATTATTCCCCTTTTGTTATTTTTATGAGCCATACACAGAGAATAGGGATGAAAACATACCGCCACATAGATGCTTGAACTGGGATTATATTTGACACAACAAATATTTGCTTTCATGTCGATGTTAAGAACACTGGCTTCCTGCTTTGTGCACCAAACTTTGACCTGTTGTTACATAGAGTAATGGACAACCCAATTGAAAATTAGCCTACCTCAATTATAAGAGATTTTGAAAAGGATATGCAACATAAAAGTTGTTCTATGCAAGAGTCCCAAAGGAACATAGGCTGAACCTATAAATATCAATACAGAGTACTAAAATTTATCAACCAGTTGCATTTTGGATCGCCTTAAACAATTTCAGCCTCCACCAATGTTCTTTCTGCACATCACAGTAACATTAAGTTTTACATTTTCCTGCCCGGATGATATGTGCTAATGATGTCAAAGTAAATTGGTTTTATATTTCCACGTTGATGCATCAAGAAAAGTGACTCTATTACTACTACTATTATTATTATACTATCAATAGTAGTACAAAGAACCTAGGAGTAGTTCCAATAGATGATTGTTGATGTATGGATGTTGCACAACCAATCAGCCCATTAAGGGCTTTTTAGTCTTTTCTGTTTTCCTTCTTATATATATACACCTAATCTTATTAATAGAATAGCTGATATATATATACACACATATATATACACCTAATCTTATCAATAGAATAGCTGAGAATCATTTAAGTTCTTGAAATCTAACATGGGAAAATGGTATTAGAGCGGAAGATCTGCTTGTAGTCTTCTGATTGATATCACTCCTCCAATAGTCTGTATTATCGCCGTCAGCTGGGTGGAGGATGGCTAGCCATCATTTTATGTGCTTTGGGGAGGAATAAATGGATCGCTTGCTTTTGCATTGTACCTTTGCTTCGGGTATCTAGAGTTACTTTTCTTTCGCATTTGAAGGTTGTATAGAGCTTCTCTTGTTCCTTTTAAGAATTCTTATTTTGTTGCCTCTCGACTAAGCTGGACACTTCACTATATGTTGTGTGGGCACTCCATCTAGGAGCAATCACCTGGTCGATTTGGAAGGAGAGGAACCAGAGTCTTGATTTGATGATGTCGTCTACCACTTGGAGCGTGTCTGCTCTAGGATTTGTCAACTCCTAAAAACCTAGTGTTTGCTTTAATTAAATTTTTGATATTTCTAACAATTCTCAATTAGCTTACTCTAAGAGTGCCAAAAGAAATAATTCAACATCTGGCTCTAATGCTTGGATAGACTAGAATATATGGAAATGGATCAACAATGAAACTATGTGTCTTAGGTCATTCAAGCCAACATCTTGATGAGATTCTTTATATTTGTGAACATTATTCTTTTCCAATTAGCTGACACATGCGGCTTATCAAGAGGTAATAATACACATGATTCTTTCCACAATTCTTCAAAACAATGGACCATGTATTATCTCATTTTTCTTCTGGTATTTATTCATATATCAAATTATGGATCACCCCACTCAAACCCGAAGATTTAGTTTTCAGTATATAAAATATTTCAGAGTACCTTGCAATCGTCACTACCAGATACAAGCATCGAGGGGTCTGTGTGTGAAAAATCAACACTCCATGCCCGTTTTTCATGCTCTTCATACTCCATCACACTCTGCAAGCCAAGAAGTCTTATCAATAAATATGAACAAACTCTCTCTCTCTCTCTCTCTCTCTCTCTCTCTCTCTCTCTACATATATATATATATATATATTTGTGTGTGTGTGTGTATACAAATACATGTAAATATAGTGAATAGGTAGCATATGCATGACGTATAGGTAACCTTGTCTAGTTGTATATGCATCACGCATTTAAGCAACATGTGGCACTTCTTTGGGCAGACAAAAAACTAATGTGTGGGTCCTCCTTTAAATATCAACCCAATTGGAGATGTCTAGACTGTCTGATTGGACATTGAAAACATCCGCTATTTATCTTAGTTGGTCAACATTAACCCCTAAGATTAATATGACCCAAGTTATAGTTTCCATTGTTCAATCAAATGGCCTAAACTTATTCGATTAAACTGATTTTTTGTCACATGTTAGGAAAGAGGGACCTGTACATAAAGTTTTTAGGCCTAAAGGAGTGCCTCATGCCGCTCAAATGCGTGAACTTGGCCTTATACATATATATAGAAGATAAAAAAAATAACTCTTTGAGAAGATATTATTACCTGCCGAGTAGTTACATCCCAAACAGTTACTATCCCCTCATAATCACTACTAGCTATATGGTTCTTAGTGTGCTTATTCCAACTCAAGCAACTAAGCTTGGATCGTGTGGACATCTCCACAACAGGACAGCGCACATCCGCGGGTTCATTCATCACCTGAAAAGAAATCACCAGGCAATGATCAACTAACCAGTTGAAGATAAAAATATTTTTCACATCTGGATAAATATGTTTATTTTAGTAATTATAGCCAGCAGAGGACCCTGAATGGGCCTCAATTAAAAGATCTCTTAGCTTAAAGTGAATGAGATTGGATGCCATAGCTATTAGAAATTAATGGTGCATATTCAAGAATTGGATGGTTGTGCTGATTCAGTTGATCAAACCAAGGAAAAATCTCCTAAATGAGATCCATCAATAACCATAATGCATAACAACGGCCAAAGCCACCCCCGGTTCCAGCATTATAGACCATTATAGAACATTAAGAAACACAGTTATAACGGTCTCTCTCTCTCTCTTACACACACACACAATATGTATTACATATTCAGTACTATTTTAGGATCAAATGATGTGTCCTGAATTCCCCGTAGCTGAGCCAAATGTCCCTACTATTACATTTTCAATCCGTACTATTCAATCCAATAGCAGAAAACAACGAAAAGTCAATAGCTTACCGAGGAAAACTCAAAAACCTTAATGCGCCGTGAAACTCCAGCAGTAGCAAACAGCTCATCATCACGATCAAATTCTATGCTGCATTAAAATATGGACATTTACAAGTCGTATCAGATCTAAAAATTACAGACAACTACAAGAAAATAAAAGTGAAAAAAAGAAACAAGAAGAGAGAGAGAGAGAGAGAGAACTATATGAATATTGAAGTCCAAAGACAAATCAGAAGACACTGCATTGTAAATTTTTCAGAAAAAACCCGAGTATGAATCTAGGGGAAGCTAAAGTCCCTAATCGGATAAATCACAAGGACAATCTATCAACAGCATACTGGATGCATGGCTCACATGCAGGGATGATACATACTCTTTGATGAGTCCATCTACGAAAGTTACCATACCAAAATCATATAAATAAGATCATAAGAATATCCTCCAATCACACAAGTGATGGATTTCTTTTTGGAGCAAAAATTTTTTTTTCCAACCAGTCAAGATTGTAGTCATTGGGAAAGTTACAATCAAGGAACTATGGGGGACACAGATTGGTGGGGAACCACCTTGTCTGTCCACCATGATACATTTATGCCATTGCAGACCACCTTTATGCTCTAGCAGATGGGTACTTTAATTTTACTCTTGAGATAAATCACGTTAAGTGCAAAAATCTATCACTTCAGGAATTGAGATTGAATCAATTCGATGTCACAAATTTTATAATCTTTGAAAATATATGTAAGCACCCAATTTTTTTTTTCGAAGAATAACAATCTATTATGCCGTTGCAAAACATTGTTTCTTTGTGTCGGCGATAATAGAATTACCAACATTACCAAATTTCTAATTGATACGACATTTCAAAATCCCTATTAGTATCTCCCTATTTCTTCACTTTTGCAACTCTATAGAAACCCCACCCCTAGTCCGAATTAAGGGTTTGAACACCACACTTAAAACACTTTTAAGAAAATTACCTTACTCATTTTGAGGGTTTTTAAGGGAGAACTATCTCTCTACTACCTCTATCTAGGACTCGAGGTATTCTAAGCTTGTTTATTCACTGGAGGAGCTCAAGACTATATTTGAATCATCTAAAGGGAGACTTTTTTGGAGCTTGGATTACGTCTCTTTTCTTTCTCATTGGAAGCTTATCAAAACATGTAAGTGTCTAAAACTTTTGCAATTTCCTTTTTTTTAGTTTTGTTGTTCTCTCTTCAACTCTCTCTTTTTACTTTGATTTTTGGAGGATGGGAATCACTTTGGAGTTTGGGAGGGTTGACTATGTGCGTGGATGATGGATATGGAGGACCTGTGTGTTGATGCCTGATGGACCCTTAATTAAATCAACCTAAAATCAAATAGGTTTAACCTTTAAAATAAATTCAATAAGCAAACCAGATAGATTCGCATCTCTTGACCTAATTTCAGCCAAAGAATAAACCTACCACGTCAGATCTCCGATCAGATATTTCCGCATAGTTGATCATGCCCAATTTGATTGCTTTTCATTGATGCAGCTTGATCAACTCCTTACCGAACAACAAAAAAAAAACTCCTTATCGTGTGACTTTTGGCCTAAAATTGAGTTCTAGAGGTTTTTTCACTTCCTAGACCTATCAATGGTGAATGGACTTAAATTTTGAATTTGGGACTGATTTGGGGTAGCCAGTGTTACAAATCTCGTTCTCGGGTTTTTATCGGATGAAGTTTTTCTCAAGAGATTTTCAAATGTAGTTTTTCGGGATATTTATTGCCTAAATCTCGGAAATGATTAAAAAAATAATTAAAATTATAGAAAACAGTAATAAATATCACCAACTTATAAATTCATCAAACCAACAATATTGGGTATTTTTTTTGTGACGAGGGTGTTTGGGCCTCTTAGAGCACCCAACTAATCCCCCGGTCATGTGCAAACCCCCCAACCACATGCACCAGGTAAGTAGACATAAATCCCTGTCTTGCGAATTTTTAAAATCCTAGTTAAATCTCGTGATATTTTACGTGACAAAAGGACAAAATCTTATTTCTCGCGAGATTTTTAAAATATCGCGATAAAAATAGAGTTTTAAACTTTAGTTGTTTTTCTCGGAATTTCTAGGTAGATTTGTAACACTGGGGGTATCTATGGAGGGTACCCAACACTTTAATTGGATCACATAGGCCTGTCTGTTTAAATTTGATAGACGTCTCATCAAATTTGAAGTACACGGGGGGGAAAAAAACTTTACTCAATTTGGAGTTTGAGAGAGCAAGTTATGGACTGAACACGTTTTGAAACATTATACCCAGAAATACAATAGTAGAGTACTATAGCTGTCGGTGGGACAATTACCGCTAGCATTATTTCTGCCTAATTCCAAACTGGCGACAGTTGGATTACCGCCATCTTGTTCTGCTATTGTTTAATCTTTGTTTTTTTAAAGTTTGAAGTCTGAACCAAAGACCACTTATTTAAGGTTTTCACTGTCTACTTTTGTTTTGCCCTCTGTTTTTCCTTCTTTTGCATACACTTGTACACTTTAAGGATTCGACCTAAGCTTGCTACCCTCCATGCTCCATACCCGCATGAACCTAAACTGCTTTGGGCTATTAAAAAGATAGAAAAAACTAAAAATCGTAAAAAAATCCATTCAAATGAATATGTAGGCAACCCCAAACGGATTCAGTTGCACTAAGTAAGAACCTTAAGGTTAGTTTGATCTTGGATTTTATTTCTATTTTCAATAATTTTCCATATTTGTTAGCGTATTTCTATTTTGGGTGATTTAATGTTTATAGTTGCCTATTAGAATGTCTTTATTTAGATAGCATGTTTCTCAATTCTAGCTTTATCTTGTTTAGCATGTTTCCGTTTTGATTAATCTCTTGTTAGCATATTTCTATATTTTCAACAATGATAGTATGTTTTATTTAGGAACTTTGACTTGGTTTCTAACTTAGTCGAAGGTGGGTTTTTAGATCAATATAATCTCTTACCCGAACCCTCTACTTTTGACAATTTGCCATACCATTAAATAGTTAGGGTTCCAACCCCCCCGGGGAACTAGAATAGGTGACAACTCGACTTCATATTTAGCAACATTGTTGTTATTCCGGATTAGGATATTTCCTTATTCAAAATAGTGGTTAAAAGTCATCGTTCACACTATAGTTGGAAGAGACCATAATGTGCAATGCATTTCAACTCACCTTGATACAATATTGGCTGAGTGGAAAAGATCCCCATGCCTAAGTTCAGCAATGACCCTCAATCGACTGTTTCAGGCAACCACAAAAAATTGTGAGAAAACTAGAAGTAGCAGAGAAACAAAAAATACAGGAACACAGCAAAGCCAGAAAATTTTCTATAACAGGGACTGAGACTCGACAACTAAACTCTACATTGGGAAATCGTATACCTGTATCTTGTAAAGGTAGTCAGTACAGATTGGAAATCCTCGAGACCTGCATGGTAACCTTCTCTGTTTATGGTGTTTGTGTCCCTTGCTTCTCCTTTTTGAGATTGGCTGGCCCAGTGTCGCCGCTTTTGCAAGTAACATTCTTGTAGGTCATTGAACTGTAAGAGTCAATTCCAACAATTAAAAAAAAAGTAGTTTGGGGGTGGAGGGGAATTTTCCAGTCTTTTGATCTCAGTAATGGACTAAATTTACTGACTCGTCAGGATAACATGTTCCTCAACCAATCTATTAACAGAAGTCTCAAAATCCATCGAATTGTTTTTAACAGCATACAGGTAGCAGCTTCATGGAGCACATGGAGAGGTCCCATTTAAAAGACTGGATGGTTGATTCCTGGCATAGGGCATCTCTGAGTGGGATCTATCAAATGCAGCGATCCAAACCCCTTACATGTGCACCAGGTCTACAAGTAGGCCAATAGTTGATCGTTCTTATGGTCCACCCAGAGGGTAACTTGAACCTTCTTAAATTATCTATTAATGACTGTCAAGTACAACTATCTGATTACTCGTACCGGTGCCCAGGTTCCTACAAATGAAGCCTTGTAAGATTACTACCTGTGCATGGAGTTGGACCCGGCGTTTTCTCGCTATAGCCAATCCTGATTGCGTAACAGCATGTTGTGAATCAGATCCACTGAAAACATCTTTTTTTTGGAATCCTTGAGAGCTTATTTGAGCCTTTACATCAGCTTTCTTGCTCTGAAAGTTGCCCGATCCCATCCCGCCTTGTGCACTACGAGCACTGGAGATAAGACCAGCACTGTGCTTATCAATTGACGAAAGACATGCTTTTGTTGCCATAGGATCATCCACAAGCATCCGCAGTTTGACCGAGTATCTCTCCTTTGCCCGATATAACTCGATTCTATGTCTTTCTACAGCATTTATGTCCTCCTTAATATACTGGAGATCAGTTTGTATCTACAAAAGAAGCAGAAACCCGTCAATCTATGTATTTAATCTAAAGTAATGTTTTCCACATATAGAATACCTGTATGGTAGACCTTAAAAATGGTCAGCCAACAGCATACATGTAGACAGGTGGGACACACCATTCACTGGTCACATCAAGGAGATCTCCACACCAAAAGCCTGCTTGAATGGACAGTCATAATCATCTGCAATAAAACTTTTGCTCTTAAGCAATAACCTTACAGGCCATGGCAATGGAACAGATGGTTACAGACATCCAATCAGGTTGCTTTTTTTTTTTTGGAGGAGCTGAGATCTCCTATTCCTAGGTAGGATCCACTGAATGAAGAATCTCACCTGTTGCATATGTTAACGGAAGAAATTCCTGACTGCCTAACCCACAGAAACCCTTACAATATAGAATAAACTGTTTTGAGCGTCAAGCAATCCCACTCGAGAAAGAATCTATGTTAGATTAACAGAAAGGCAAAATATGATTGAGCCACAAAGAGATAAGTCCATAGGTATGACTACAAACCTCATTCAGCTCTTCAAGCTTTTGCTTCCTTAGACAATTCAAGAAGTCGAGCAGAATTTGCATGTTTGTTTCGGCTTCTTCTTGCTCCATCTTTCTTTTCTTCTCTGCAAGGAGAGACAATAGGCTGTCTAACTCCTTAACTGTAACTTCACAACCCTGTCTAAGGATCAGAAGAAAGTGTCACATTTAAAAGTCTATGTATGAAAGCATGTTTTGATAGACAAAACAATTGTAAACTTGAGTGGACATCAATGACTCAAAATTGAGTGAATGGCACATGACAAATGAGTGGCCTTGACTATCTAATATATCAATCAAAAACAGAAAATTATAATATTGCCCTTACAATCTAAATAGACATGTATGATGAATATACAAATGCATAACACATTGTCTTTTCCTACACTCCCCCCCCCCCCCCCCCCCCCCCCAAAAAAAAAAAAATTAATGTGGAGGGTCAAAGAGTATTAATTTGCACACAGAGAAGTCATGCCATGATCGAGGAGTTGATTTGGTGAAGTTGTCACAACTCAGTACCCAGAAAAATATGCGCAAGTAATGAGGCCATCAAGATATCTCTCTCAGGTGGATACACCCTCAATATGACTTATATGCTCATGGGAAACTCATACGATGTGATTTGTGGATCACTCAGAAAAATATGTGCAAGAAATGAGGCAATCAAGCAATCTCTCACGGGTGGAATGACAGTCCACCTCAATATGCTTTACATGCTCATGTGAAACTATTTCGATGTGATTTGGATCACTCTAGTATTATATATATGTATATATATATATATATATCAAAACATCGGCTAGGCAACACCTAAGCCACCGCTTTGCATAGCCGGGACCCATAGCACCTACATCAGGTTCGCATCAGGCATTGTCGCTCATGCGTTAAAGTGCTAGTAAAAAAGAAAGTCTCCCTAGAACCATATAAAATTAGATTTTTCAACGAATAAAAATATATAAATAAATAAATAAATAAGGAATTTGCCTTACTATCAAGGTGGTACAAGATGTTTTCTTAATTGAAAGAAAATGGGAAAAAAGTATGGAGGCTAATGGTTTACTATCAAGGTGGTATAAAAAGGTTTTCTTTTTTCTTCTCTGTTTTTTATCGATAAATTAGAGATAACATATATATCAAAGAAACAAAAAAAAGTACACAACGACAAAATAAGGGATCACAAGAATGTGAACCTAGCTGCTGACCCGAGAAACAGAAAATTACAATGATACTGCCAACAAATAATACAAGGCCCTAAGACCTAAAGCAAACCAATCTCAAACCATGCCATAGCAATGTGAAAAGGTCCAACTCCTCAGAGTCCCTGTTCACTGAACAGTAAACACCATTTGAAAATATGGCAGCCAATCCCTCTACAGACTTGCTGAGATGAAAAAACCACATCGTCAAAAACTCACCAATTCCTTTCCTTCTATATAAACCAAGTTATTGCTCTCGAAAGAAAGCCCAATATGAAGAGATGGGACCTCCAACCTCATTGAGAACCAAGTTAGCCAACAAGATAAGAAACCCTTGAAGAAAATCAAGAAGACCCCATGCCACACGCATTCGCTCAAGGAAGTGACTTCATACCACCGAAGCAAAAGGACAATGCAACAGCAAATATTCCACTGGTTCCTTCGACTAATAAAACCCTACATCCTCTATTTTTTAAATGGTCACAAGTGATTAGCTTGTCCAAAGATGCTTCCCAAAGAAAGAAAGTGAACTTGGATGGAACACCAAGATTCTAAGTAGCCCTATACGAAGAGGGAAGCGAAGTAACACCCCTACAAAGATAGAGCAAAGGATCTCACTAAAAACTGACCCTTAGCATCTAAAGACCAAACATGCCTATCCCTAAGGTGTGGGTGGAAAATGACTTTCTTAAGTCTTCCCAAAATATGAGACTGGTCCTCCAGCTCTCAATCATTGAGGCTACACATAAGACCAATATTACATATATCTCTAACCCCAAACACTCAAAATTGAATGCTACTGAGGCATCTTTCACCCTCGCAAGGGAGAACAACGCACCATATTGCTCCCTAAGTGGGAGATGACCAAACCATAAATCAACCCAAAATTTGACATACTTGCCACATCCCACATTAAATCTGAAAAATAAAGAAAAACAATCTATAACCCACATAATAGCCTTCCAACAACTTCCCCCATGAGATCTACAAACCTCTCGGGGCTCCCAAACCGTCTTAGCTCCAAATTTGGTTGCAATGACCTCCAAGGACTATCCCTATCAATCCCAAATCTCCCAAGCCACTTTCCTAATAAGGCCAAGTTAAAGGTAACCTGTGGTTTACACCTCCCCCTCCAGATTCAATTAGACGGGAGATAGATTTCCAGTCAACCAAATAATATTTGTTTGCATCCACCAACTCATTCCAAAAAAAGTCTCGTTGGGAAAAAGGTTTTCTTAATTAAAAGAAAATTGGGGAATAATGTGTGGAAGGTTATGGTTTCAAAGAAGAAGCAGTATAAGGTTGAATCTCTCTATCTATCTATATCTATTTTTATTTTTTTTTAGCACTAGGACACAAAACTGTTTTGTTTTTTATGTTTCATTACTTGGTATTGAATTATGTTCCTCATTGAGATGCAGTGTTTTAAAAGGCGTGTGAGGCTTACACCTGAAGGCTCGCCTCGACACAATAATATCAGCAATAACATCAGCATTTGCTTGCCTTTCTTATATTATTTTTTTGATAGTTAAATAATTTGTATAGTATTTTCTGTGTACACACATGCCCACGCGTACACACACCATGTACCTGAATACAACTATTTGTATGCATACATCTCTCTCTCTCTATAAATATATATATATATATATGTTTTAAGACACTATTGAGAAGTTAGGGATCTATGTGAAGATGTTACTAATTTGTATAGCCACACTCATAAAAAGTGCCAATAACGATGCAGAATCTTAGGCAAAACAAGGTGTAACTACTAACTAGACCTCCTTTGCACATTGGAAGCCCTCTTTAGTTTCAGTACTTTTGCGATTCAATTATCACTAAACAAAAAGATTAAATTTAATTAAGCTTAATAGAATATTTTCCAACAGTCCTAGAATGGCTAATATTAACTAAGACCAGCTCTATTTTAATAGGTCAGTTTTAATACAAAGTATATATAGAGAGAGAAATAAAGAATAAAGACTATCCCAACGAAAACGTCGCTGGAAAATTGCAACGAAAGATATTCCCTTAGACTTAGATAGTACCTGAGTAAATTGTTATGGCCAATTACTTCATTAACATAAATCATATTCAAAGGGAAAATGAACAGAAAAAATAATATAACACAAGAATAAAATCATGCTGGGAATCAATACCACATCTCTGTCTCCTTTACCTTTTCTCAATGTATTACTGTCCAGTAAAATTGGTAAAAGTTAAGAAGGAAAAAAAAGGGACAAAGTAAAGAATTTTGAGTAATAGATCAAAATAAAAGTAAAAGCATTTTGTTGAGGATGAGAACACCATGTGCATTGGCATTGAAGCACCTTAGCATAAAAGGAGAGTGTCCCAAGCAATGGGCAAATGCTTCAACCATAAGCATGCACCTCATGAATGCATTTGACCACAATAGTCCAATCAAATAAAAATAAATCAGTCAGAGGGGGAAAAAGAAAATTCATTAAGGGTGATTTGATGAACTTTATGCAAAATTATTCCTTTAGAACAATCTTCACAATTACATAGCGTAAGATGCATCTTACCTTCTGGAGAATTTTTAATTCAGGATACGCAGCACCAAAGTTAGTTAGTATGTTAACAAGGCAGAAAGAACAGATTATGATTAAGAAACTACATATCTCATCAAAGGAGTCCAATTTGATATGAGCCAACATAGATCAACACATTTGTACCATTAGAGTGAGATGATCAGTACTTCGCTAATTTTCGTTAAAATGATAAAAGAAGTAAATGAAAAATTACATATTTCAATTGCAAAATATCCCAGTCTAACATAATAACTGACCTGCTGCAATGCTTGTCGAAGATGTTCTACGGGGGATGCAGTTTTTGCTATTTGACGGGCAGAAATTTTCTTCAATAGCTACAAAATGGGGTACATAGAAACTGTCAAACCGTATAACAATAGGCTGCATTTCAAGGTAAATAATTTTGAGATACTAATCATCTTCGAGATATTAGATAGTTACATACAATATAATATTTTAACAGTCTACATGGCAGGAAATAGTAAGTACATGAAGCTCACATTTTACTTTTGGTCCTTGGAGTACTGTAATACATCTAATCTAAGCAGTGACTAATAAAATGTACGACAAACTCCGAAAAAAGAGAGTTACAAATTTTTTAAAGAAGAACATACCCATTAATTGGCTTACATTGGAGATTTCCAAGTAGAGAAAAAGAAATCCATTCAATCTCACAAAGTGTGTGAGAGAGGGGGAGAGTATATAGATATTTAGACCATTTTTTCCTATCAAAAGAAACATGAACGCTTGGTGTGCAGTAAATTTTTTAAGACTTGAAAATTTTCAATTCATTTTCTCCTCCATAAAAAGTTTGGTGAGAGAATATGAAAACCTTGTACCAACATGGTTCAGCCCCGCTTGTTGGAGATCCACACAGATCGACTTGTTCCTATTGTGCTGATCAGTTGAACCTAATTCATGGAACACCGGACTACCCCATCAGCTGCCACATTGAAGAAACCGAGGGTGCCAAAAACTCCACACTAGATGGCATGTCCAGAAAACCTAGTACCAGGGGCAGAGCCAGGGGGGGGGGGGGCATCCGGGGAGGGGCGATGCCCCCCCCCCCCCCAAATTTTTTGTAAATCCTTCATGTTTTGGTATGAAATAGTGGGCCCCTCAAATGTTTTTAATGTTTTTAGTATACTTGGCCCTCCCAAATTCTTTTGTCTTATATATATGTGGCCCCCTCAATTTTTTTGTCATATATATAGTGGTTATGCCCTTTAGGTGGCCACATGTCCCTATTAACACCCCTTAACTATGGTTAAAAGTCATCGACTCTTAAGGTTCACATACTTATCCTTGGTTTTTAGGAAAAAATATTATATTTTTTTTAAGCTTAGGAGTTAATGAATTTTAACTAAGGTTTGAAAAAAACAATTATATTTTTTTTAAAAAAACCAAGGATAGGCGGGTGAATCTTAACCACGGTTAAGGGGTATCAATAGGGACTAGTGTTTTAAAAGGCGTGTGAGGGTTACGCCTCGAGGCTCAATTATGAGGCTTAACTTTGAAGCTTACGCCTCAAAGTGTGAGGCTCACATGGGACACACGTCTCATACCTTGAAGCTCGTTTTATTTCTATGGCGTACGCCTCATACATTAACTAAAATTAGGATTCTAGTCATAATTGAGACATAAATGTCATTTTTTTTAAATGTTATTTGTTTTAACTAATAACATATTATTTATTTCAGATAAGATATTAAAAATGATGATGGCGATATTGTTTAAACTAACCCTTAATTTATTATATTATATGTAACATTTTTTAGCCTTTAAAACCCTTTGAGTCTAATTCACACTATTTCACTAGTAGACATTGCAAAAATTTCGAACCACTGGCCTACAAAGTAGTGCATGACTTATTTGCAATTTTTTAAAAATTCTAAATCCACCACGTGAATTAATGATTAAATATCATCTTCAATATGTACATGAACAAAAAAGTAAATTTAAATTTCAGTAATTTCATGCATTTCTTATCTTTATTTTTTTAATAGTTCAATAATATATATAGTATTTCTTATGTGTATGCATGCGCCCATACACACACAATGCACACGAATACAAATCTCTCTCTCTCTCTCTCTCTCTCTCTCTTCCTATATATATATATTATAATCTTTCATTAGCTTTTTACAATTTTTCATATATTTTATTTATTTGTTAAAATGAGAGAGGATGAAGCTTTCTTGTGCGGCTTAAGCCTCACGCATCTTAAGGTCCTAATGCCTTGCCTCACGCCTTCATGTTTTAAAACATTGATTGACAACAAGGACATTACCGGGAAAAAAAATTCAAAATAAAAAAATTATCCAAAAAAAAATTTCTCGAGGGCTACGCCCCTGAACCCCACAGTTCAATACCCTCAAATCCATTAGTTTTTTTATACGTGTATTTCGGCCCCCCCAATGAAAATTTTCCGGCTCCGCCCCTGCCTAGTACCTAACTCATTTTCCAAATGAGAATCTAAAGTTCTTCTCTTTATAATTTTTTAAAAATTATATATATATATATATATATATATCACTAACTTTCGCTGGACTAGCTCTGAACTTATCTCAAATGTTTAAGGCTGGACGCATCCAACATTCAAGTTCTGTTCTCCATCATTTAAACTCATTTTCAAACAAATGACTCAATTAAACCCCTCAAGTTCTTGTCTTTCGAATTCCTAAACTAATCACAAGCATTTAAAACTGGAAGACTCAACGTTAGCTTCCTGATTTCACTTCTTTCAACTGATATTCAACAAAGCATCCAATCAAGCCCCACTTGGAGCTAATTCATTGAGTACCAAAATCCCTAATTTTTTGTCATAAGAAACCTAACTAGATCCCCAAATATTCAAGGCAAAATTCTTGACATCAAACTACTGATTTCAACCCAGAAAAAAAATCGTTAGGTCCCCATCGCAACCACATTACAAAAACACCCAAAATTTCCTCAGCAATTCTCTCCAATTGAACTCTTCCAGAACCATAATAACAACAAATCTAAATAAAACTTCAAAAAACAAAGACAGATCAATGAGATCAGATTATCATCAAAAATTTAAAAATAAAAATAAAAAATTGAAGAACTAACTAACCTTGTTAAGGAGGAAATTGGGGAATAATTGATTGTTAGTGAGATAGTGACCACAACAAGGACAATCGTTCTTGTTGTGAAGATGAGTAATGATGCACATATAGCAGAAACTATGGCCACAAGCCGTGAGAAAAGCGTCTTTGATGATTTGCATGCAAATCGGACACAATAAATCCTTATCAAGATCAGCCACTCCAGTCTCTGCAGTCTCTGTTGCTGTTGCTGTAGCTGATGCTGCAGCGTTCACAGCCTCCGACGAAGCTTCTGGTGCTACCGAACTCGCTTTCGCATCCGGCTTCACTGAGGGTACCAGTAACCCCTTTGACCCCTCACCCATCATTTTCTCTTTCTATATTTTATCTGTTTTGATGAGCTTGGAGTTGCAGAATACCGTTCGAGAGATGGAAAATGAGGAAGCGAAAGAAGAAAACGTTCTGCTATTTGAGTGGTCGTTTTAGAGAGAGCGAGGGGTGTGACCGTGGGAGATTATTTTGTGAGGGCAAAAACGCTCCACGTTGGGTAAGGGAGGTTGATTCGTTTTTTTGAGCGTTGGAGGCGTTTTGTCCGCTTTCTTTCTTTTGAGGATTATTATACTCCATATTTTGCACCGTTGCTACCAAAATAAGAGTTTATTTATGAACAGTGGTCCGGTTGAAGAGATGACCGACAACTAAAAAATGCTTATGGCAGGGGTAATTTGATAATTACAACTATAATGAAAGAGTTTATACTTCAATCGGAGCAATTGAAGCTCTTGTTCATAGTTAATCTCTAAATACAAAGAGTTGTAACTACTCCCAAATATACTCCCTAATCCTTACCAGATTTGAGTTGCTTATTTTATCTTTTCTAATGTCACATTAGTTCTAATCCTAATATTAAGATAAACGGTTCGGATTTGGGAGTATCCCTAGACTAATTACTTATTATGAAACTCAAGTAGGTAGGTGAACACATGACGGCCTATAAGAGATGGTTGTAGACACATGGCAATTTTAGAGGAATTTTAGGTATTATTAATGTATGTCTTAATTGCTCTTGACAATGATTAAAGAGAGGAGTGGGGTCTGGATTTTAGGATGTAAGTTCCCTCCTCTCTATCCACCCGCCCCTCTAGCCAAGCGTTTAATAAGTTACTCCCCTCTTTATCCGCGCACCCCTCTCTAGCCAAGCCTTTAATGGAAACGTAATCACATAAGTAAGCCACCTTTAAATATTTCATTAATTGATTGATATTTGCAACGCGTGAAGGGAGAATGGAAGAGCTGGTCTGTAACGTTCCACCCTCTCTCTCTTTCTCTCCCTCCTTTAATTGAGTTTGTGGGCTACCTCTATCTATTCTATAAGATGCAACTGTTCTCCTTTCATAAAGGACATGTTCACATTGCATCTTTAGAAATACACTCTCATCTCTCTTCTTCTCGGTAGCCAGCCTGTAGTGGATATGAATCTACACACGATGATGATGATGTACAATTGTGAATGAAAGAGAGTTCTTGATTTTTTTTATTAAAACATCATTTTTTGGTACAAGCTGTAGTATACTGAGATACGGTAGTGATTTTGATCAATCTATATTGTTGTAATATCTATTATTAGAATAACTTAGATTTCTGAATCTCTATCACTTTTGTGGTGGTACTTGCTTATTCTTTATTTTATTTTATTTTATATTTTTTGGATTCTAAAAGTCTTGCACCTTATAAGTTGGGCATTTGCATAGGAGAAAGTTTAAAAGATTATTGCAGGATAGTTAGATTTTTTGTTTTTTATTCTGTTTTGGGAACTTTAATGCCCAATAATATCACCTATTTGAAGTCTAGATTACATATAATTATTTATATTTTCTAGATAATTATTTGCATTCTTCTCTTAATATTGTTCATTCATCGCACGAGTTCTTTACTAGTTAAAATATAAATATAAGTACTACATATTGTGGCGGTCCAGATGTTTTGTACTTTTTTTATATATGTAGTAGAGAAATGTTAGCCCCAATCGTAATGGGATGCAGTGACAATAAGTGTCAAACCATCACCCTATTACAAGGTGTTGCACCCACCTTGTATCTGTAGAAATTATTTGACTTAGTGCATGCTAGCACTTATAGACAGTATGGATGATGGGAAACATATGCGTGTTCGATGGCCAAGGTCACTTGGCTTGTACGGACAACACAGCTGTAAATAACTTTCCAAGCCTTTAAACATCATGGCCACTGAGAAGGCCACAGTGTAGACGATATGTTTCATGTTTCCTGGACAATGGAAGGAGCTTTAGAATTTTGCTAGCCCAACTCACCCTGTTGGGAGCAAGAATACAATAAATTTGGTATTATGCTCACACACAAGACTTGACACAAAATTCTTCTCTCTTTATTTTAAAGAAGAAAAAGAAGAGAAAAAGTGTTTGTAATAGGGGTGTGGCACTAGCACTCCATGGTTTTTTTTTTTTCTCCCATAAAATGAAAGGAAAATGCTAGGTGGACTATTTCACGAGCGGACTCGCTCATGCTTAATATTTTAGCTAGTTTAGTAAATTGGAGAGGACATTGGAGTGATACACTGTTATCAAAATCGGATCGAACGGGAAAAATCGGGAACCGGCCCCCTTTTCTTTAAAAACCGGTTAGAACTAGGTTTTAAAAAAATTAATAAAAAGGACACGATTGAACCGTACCAGTCAAACCAGAAAAACCGGAACTGATTCCCAAAACTTCCAAAACAGGTCAGAATCGAGTATAAAACTTGGGTCGTGGGAATGCATTTAATTAGAGGGGTGATAGCATACATACACATGTATCGTTGGGTAGTATACGCATGCCTTCCAAGCTTGCCACATGTCCTTTTTGACTCCCATTAACTATGTTACCATTAATTAGTAAAGATTTACTCAATCCTAGGGTTCAACAATGTAACCTTAGGTTTTTTTTTTAAGACAAAAAAAAAACCTTTCTTATAATTCACTCACTCATATGATTAATTTTTTCTTAAAAATCAAGGTTATATTATTTAACCTTAGGGATGAGTAATTCTTAACTACAATTAATGGATGTCAAAGAGAACACGTGATGCGCTTAGAGTTGTGCATGTACCACCCAATGATACATGCACATGCATGCTATCACCCTCTAGTTAACTGACTTCCCACGCGTCATGTATAGAGTGATGCCCGAGTGTAATACTCGGGCATCTACTAGAGAAAATTCGTTGCCTTAAAATGGAGGGTGCTCCATCGGCTACAAGATTGGATGGGTAATCAAACGGGGATGAGAAAAATGATCAAAACCACAGTCCAAGCTATTCCAACTTATGTGATGTGCTGTTTTAAGTGGCCCAAGAGATGACAAATGAAATCAATGTAACTCTATTAGATTCTAGTGGAGCAAATACCAAGGGCACGAGATCTATTGGATAAGTTGGGCTAGGTTATGCAATTTGAGAGATCATGGGGCGTAGGTTTGAGGGATTTGCATGCTTTCAACTTGTGTCTCCCGGGGCAAAGCAAGGATGGAGGCTTACAGTCAATAATTGTTCTCTGTGGGCTAAGGTCGTGAAAGCGGTTTATTTCCCAAGCTCCAAGTTCCTTAAAGCAAAAGTGGACACCAAAGTGTCATGGGTTGGCTAGTCTGGTGGCGAGGTGTGAGGTGCTCGAGAATGGGTTTTGATGGCAAATTGGGAGTAATAATCAAGTGAAAGCTGACGAAGAACCATGGGTTCCAACCCTTCCCAATTCAAACATGTTTTCCTTCCTAGTACGCACCTACAAAATACTTTGGTGTCGCAATTCATCATCTTATAAATAGGTTGTTGGGACCTAAGTGGCCTGTCATTGGTTATGTCACGAAGATATGTTGATGAAGTTTGAAAAACCCCTCTTTCCTTAAAGAGTGGAGAGTGGAGAGTGGGGTAGCAATCTCCCTTTATCAACCTGGTAATGCTAAAAAGTGCTTAAACGCTATCCTACACACTCCTTAATCTTGTCGTACTAGTGCCGATGTTTCTTTTTAAGAGTGAAAAACGTTTATAAGAGTCATGCTTGACAACAATGGACATTGGAGCCCAACGATTGCAACATCTATTGATGCTAAGTATGACCCGTCTATTAGGTGCCTAGTGCGGGAAGACATGTATCCCATGTAAGGATTAAGGAGTACACAACTGCACATCTAATTCAAATGGAGAGGTGTGCCTATTTTATGATGGTGATTGAGATTAAGTCACAATGAAAAACTTTTATTCGATGACGCAACGGTAAGACAAAAATTAGCTCAAAACATGTCTATCACCAAATACTATTCAACTAACCCTAACTACTTACTATAGATATGTAACACCCCCGAGTTTCGGAAAAAGCCCATGACCTGACCCATACCCCATGGATTGCCCCATGCCTCAAAACTCGAAGAGTTACGATGAAAATTAATTAAATTATTTGCTATAATTAAGTCCTCAACTCAGTCCTTTGTCAAAATTATACATTTTTTAAAAACCAATACATAAATTTACACACATTATGTTATCATAACTTGCAAACCATATTAATCAATTTATCATATCATGTGTAGTAATAATGATCATATTCAGATTACCATTAAAAATCCAATAAAATAGTAGTACTATAAAATGATAAACTCATGAGGCCGAATGAAGTTTTACAAACATTAATCTCATTCAATATAACAACCGAAAGAAAATCGATAAATTTTTAATCTTTAGTCCAACTCCTTGCCACGTCCCGTAGTTCAATCTGAAATATAAATTAACAATAAGCTTCACTTGCATGCGCAAAAAGAAATCAACTCACGTCAAAAATCACAAATGGTGTAATAAATGCTAATACAAATCATTTATTTCAAAACAATGCAATGCAAGGACTTCTATCAGAACAAACAAAACATTTTTAACCATAAACTCACACATACACCAAATATTTTCTTTCATCCAAATTTGTCTATCGATATGACTCGATTTTCTCATAAGCTCAATCTCACTCTCATAATACCCATACCGTGAGTCTTCTCGAGAAGGTTTCGAGAATTTCACCTTAGGGCACCAAGCCCTTCTTACTTACTTTTAGAGAATTTTTTAAAAGGAGTCTCTAGGACATCTCATATACATGTATTCAAATAAAATCAAAGACTTCTCATTCTAATTTTTCTTTTCAAATGTGAAGTGTGGACATTCTTAATGCATTAATTATTATTATTTTTTAAAATACACTCATGGAGGTTCGATAGAAAAATATTAAACATTTTAAAACTCATGATTTTTTACATAAAGTAAGATAAATTCATACCCAAGTAATGATATTGGAAACAGTAAACTGAAAAACAGTTATGAGCCAAAGAATTATTATAAACTAATTTTAAATTATAGTAAAATCACAAATAATTTAAATCTAACTCACATATGTATTAGAAGAATATTATTGAGTATTTTTAGGATAATTGTTTATAGATAAAATATTTAATTTAACAGGGTTATAGTTAGGGGTGGCAATCGGGCCGGGCTAGGTCGGGTTGGGGTTAGCCCAAGCTCGGCCCAAAGTTCAAAACCTTAGCCCAAGCTCAGCCCGGCCCAATCTCAGCCCGAGCATCCCAGCCCAAGCTTGGCTCACAAATATATTCGGGCTCCAGGTCGAGTTCGGGTTGGCCCAAAGTAAGCAAAGTGTGGGTTGAGTTCGGGCTGGCCCAAATTAAGTAGCTTGTGGGCTGAGTATGGGCTGAATTCGGGCTAAGTTCTCCCGTAGTTACTTGTTAACTTTCTCTTGATCACCGACATGTAATGCACAAGAACTTAATTAGTAAACAAATTTAGAGTTTAGTAAAATTAGGCAATCACAGTTCTAAGCACCTAATTATTTTAACTAGTAATCAATTTTAAGAAGTGTTTCTCCAATAGCTAAAGAACTAGAGTCAAACCCTTGATAAATAAGGTTAAGAATAATTTTTAAAAAAATACTACTAGTAACATTCTTAGATGGCAAATACAAAAATAGTTTCTCCATATGAAACACATCACTTCCAATTCAATGAGAATGAGATTAGCTCGTGAGTCCTCTCTATCTATAAATACTATTTACAAAAGCATAAAATATCTTTAGTTCGGGCCGAGCTGAATTCGGGCTGAGCTAAGGGCAGCCCAAGCTCGGCCCAATGTTTACTTCGGGCCTATATTCTTGTCCAAACTCAGCCCAACCCAAAATAAGGAAGGCTCAGCCCACCCAAACTTCGAGCCGAACAATTGGGCTTCGGGCCAACCTAGCCCAATTGCCACCCCTAGTTATAGTGCTATGGATTTTGAAATCCAGATTCATACACGTCTCGTAAATAAATGCATATCAAATTAACTATAATTTAGAATTATAGGAAACTACTGGATTTTATAAAAGACAGATTAAGACATTTATAGTAATATTTTCAAGATTTTATAGAAGATAGATTAAGACATTTATAGTAATATTTCCAAGATTTTATCGAAAGAAGATCTTTATACCAAAATTAATTGAAACATGGTTAATTAAATAAATGCATATCAAATTAAATATAATTCAAAATTATAGGAAACTACTGGATTTTATAGAAGACAGATTAAGACATTTACAGTAATATTTTAAAGATTTTATCGAAAGAAGATCTTTATACCAAAATTAATTGAAACATGGTTAATTGAAATTGAGAATGTAGTTACAACAAAAAACCCCTAAGATAAGTGATTAATTAAAATATTAGATTGTTATAAAAATATACAAGAGTATTGTTAATCAATTATGATTCGTTTCTAATTGGCCAAAATATTAAATCATGCATGTACAAAAAGTTACACCTATCTCTCTCAAACATGTGAAATTTCTATAGAAATCAATAATATCTACAAAATTAATTTATGAATCACTCAAATTTTTTTATGAGCAATAAAATAAATTCTAAAATATTTGGTTTCAGTAGAATGACATGTAATCTTAAACAATATACACACAACATGATTTAGGATCTAAGTTCGATTCCTGCCTTGTTTTTGCCACTCGAAGTCCTTGATCTTGAGTATTCAATGATGTTTTTTTTCACTTCTTGAGTTATTCTTTGTGCTATAGAATTACCAACAAAAATGATTTCTTAAGTCTTGGGGTTTGGAGAAAAATATGAAAATACAAGAAAAAACTTTAATGTGTAATTAGGGCCTATAGGTTTCCTGCTACATTTAGCTCTCCACTTTCCTTAATTTTCCCAACTCCTTCTTAAATATTTTCTCATTTTTCTATCATTTTAAAATTCAAACCACCATTCAAAATATAATAATTAATAATTTTGTTCATTAACTTAAATAATATATAATCAAATTCTTCCTATATTTTTATGAAAGAAAAATTACCCTCAAAGCTCAAGAGTGCATGAGTTTGGCCCAACCAAGCATCTACTAAAGATTAAGGGTTTTCTTTCTTTGGGCCCCAAAGGGTGAGTAAGCCCACTAATCCCAATTTCAAGGCCCAAAATTAAAATTAGATTATTACAAGATAAATGATATTGGTTACCCCAAAAAAATGTGCCGGATGAAAACTATTATATAATCTAATAAGAACCATTTGACATATATAATGAAAATTATGAGTTGAATATCCAATGTCTTGTTGTATAATAATTTGTTTGATAAAATGATTTTTTGTTGTTGAAAAAAGTCTTATTTTTGTATTTTATTTATTAGAACATATAAATGAGTATTCTTTTAAAGGTCATTTGCAATGGGAGGAACAAAATAGACATTAAAAAAAATAATTTGAATACACCTCTTATGCTAAAATAATTAGACATTAAATTAGATATTTATCAAACATTCTCATTTTGGAATGCATTTTTAATTTTTAGAAAAAAAATAAGTAAGTTATATTAAGTAAGTTATAATTTCTAAAGTTACAAAATGCCCCTTAAGAAGTATTTTAATAAAAAAATTAATTATCTACAACAATAAATACCTTAATTGCGTGTGAATTTCCCAAAAATAGCCATGGAGGTATGCTCCACGTTTTAGAAAGATCGAATTGACACTGAGGGTGAGTTATCTATCAACTTTTTCAGTATCTCCCCTAAAAAACCAAACTCTACCTTGATTTTGGGGAGAGTTCAATCACAGGTCAACATGTGTCTTTTTTAATTTTTATTAACTATGGTTAAGATTTACTAACTCATGGGATTAGGATCTCGGCCAATTGTAATTGCATTCAAGCTAATTCATTGTATATGTGATTGATGTTAATTGTATGAGAAAAAATGAGGGAGAAATCAAAATTTTAATAATTTTTAATCTTCTAATCAACATTAGCCACATATGGAATTGAATTGACTTGAGTACAATTCGAGTGGTTACCCTTATGGAACCTTAGCTGTTTCTTGATTGTGTGTGAGGTGTTATAATACCTCTTACCAAAAAAAACACACAAATAAAGACGCCACATCAGCAATTCAAACCCGAATTACTTTCCTTATTGCTACTTGCTAGCGATCGTAGGGAACGGCTCCGCTTGAAAAGATAACCAGAACTCCTCCTAGTACGCTGGTTGCAGGGGTGGTTTAGGAGTTACACAAATAACAAAAAGGCGTTTCCGTCAATTGATTTTTGTGTTATTCCCAAATATGCACCCGGCAATCGGTTAATCAGGCATAGTTCGGACTTCGGAGAGATCCGGTTAATCTATTGAACCGGAGCTCTTGATCATATTTATAAGAAAGTATTTTATTTTTATTTTTTGGGCATTCGAGAGACGCTTTCCCTCCATTCTCACGGTTTCGCTGAGTGTTGCAGAAAGGGTAGGACTCTCCTCTGGTTATCTCCTTCCTCGACTAGAAAACCCTAGAATCTCCCTCAGAAGCCTCTCAGGGTGAGATTCGAGTTCCTTCTAGTTTTCTATCCTCTGTTTTTACTGTGTTTTGATTGATTTCTGAAGATCTGGTTCTTGCATTGATGTAAATGTGGTAGAATCTCTAGCTTTCTCTGTTTGAGCGAGGCTTTAATTCTGAAATCCTGTGTAGTTCACTTCATTGCTTGCTACTTTTCTAACCCTAAATCGGTGTTTAGGGTATTGTTTTACTTCGTTTTGGTTTTGGTCTGTACTTGAATCTGTGAGTCTTATTTGTTTTTGCGAGCAATTTCACTTGCATTACTGTTTTCTGTCTGTTTTAATCGATTTCGTTTTGATTTGTGCTTGTTCTTGTTGTTGCTGCCATGGTTTAGTTTGATCTGAACTGAATCTTTGAAGATCTGGTTTTATTCGTCGATGAAAGCTTTTATCGTCTGGAGTAGCTCTTCTTATTTCTTGTTTTCAGTTCGCTGGTTTTGGTTTATAGCAAGCATTCTTCTGCAATAGCTTTGCTTATCTGCTTATTCCAATACTGCCTATATAATGTAGTATATGATTGATTAGCGTTATCCTTTGAGTTTTTGTCTGGGGAAGAACATAGACACGGCCTTAACTTTCATCTTCTATCATATGTTTCTCTTGTGTATGTAAGCAAATTCTCTTGTGTGGTTCTTAATCTTACATCTGATCATTATCCTTGCTGAAAATTTGTTATGGGTTTATTTCCATTTTATCAGTTCCTTTGGGATGCAATGGTTGTATATTTTTCTCTTTATTATAATGTTTTATTTATTTTGGTATTGTCTTACTCTTATTTTCTTAATTATTTTAGTGAGATATTTTGGTTTTAATATTACTCTGATGACGTTGTATAGCCTTTGTTTCTGGCAGTTTAAGTCTACCAGGACTTTTGTTTCACCATTGAGCAGTGAGTACCTGAGATCTCCATTTGCAATCCTAAGGCTGGTCTTCATTGGTCTACGCCCGCACTCTTAAATACTCATCAACTGTGGTGAGAATTTCAAAGTGGGGCATGGACCAATGAGGACCAGCCTTAGGTTTGTAAATGGAGATCCCATGTACGTTAACTATTTTCCTTCACCATTTATGGTCCGTTCTTTTGCCGAGACTTGTAAAGCTTGGTGCCTTGGCACTTTGTCAAGTTTTTAATAAAACTAATTCTTACCATCATGAGATTTCAAGTCTTATCATTTTTTTTTTTTTGAGATTGAAATTATTCATTTTGTTGCATTTGAAGTTGTACAAGAATTGCAATCTAAGAGATGAAAAGAACAATACATTTACCCTATGTTTGGTTGCCGAGGAAATAAGTGAAAAGAGAGAAAAGAAAAGAAAATTGGACAAAATCCAACTAGGAATTGTATTAGAAATACAAAATTTTCTTTTCTTTTCCACGTTTTCACCTATTTTCTCGGCAACCAAACATTCGATTAATGCATATTGTCAAATGACAAAACTTGCAAGGTGATGGGGCTTTATAAGTCTCAGCAAAAGAACAGACCCTTAAAGTACTTAGTTCTGTTTCTTTGAGATTACCTTGCTTAATTGTCTCCATGGAAAATTAGTCTAGTTTGGAGCTAGTTCCTGCACGCTTAGTTTCTTAACTGACATGAATGAACTTGTTATGCAATTCATCTAGGAAAGAAATTCCTTTTGGATTCTTTACAATGTTATTCTCTCCATTAGGTAATATCCATTTGATATGTGGAGATTTTGATCATTTCAACATCTTCAAAGAACTCGGGCTGGATTTGCATTTGATGAGTTCAGATTGTATGTCTGTCCGTGTGTGTCTACATAAATTGTATTGTATGCATATGCCACTGATTTAACTCTTTCCCTGTATGTAGTGATAATGAGTCTATTTTTGTTACTATGATGAGTAGTTTCAAGTTAAAATGTGACTGTTTCTTGGTTCAAGATTTGTGGTGAATTGATTAAAAGATGGAGAAAACAAAGTCGGGAGAAATAGATGGAGATTCATTGCTTCCTCCACCCCCAAGTATACCGCTTAATGTGAATCCAGAGCAAATTGATCCTCCAAAACGTTCTGCAATCAGCCGGCGTGGTTTTGGAAGCGATGGACGGCGCATATCATTGCTTTCAAACCACTTCAAAGTTACCGTCAATGTTCCCGATGGAATTTTCTTTCAGTACAGTGTATGTTTCCATTAGGCATGTAGCTTCAGTTTGGCTGAGATTTGTAGCAGTCGAGTATGGAACTTACTGGGCCATAATTTCTGCAGGTTTCTATTACTTCTGAGGACAAAAGAGTTGTTGAAGGCAAGGGGATTGGGAGGAAAATTCTTGATAAACTTCATCAAACATATGGTTCCGAGCTTGCAGGGAAGAGGTTTGCGTATGATGGAGAGAAAAGTTTATATACATTGGGTCCTCTTCCCCATAACAACCTTGAGTTCACCGTGGTGCTCGAAGAATCATTTGCGAAACGGTTTGTCTTTACTCCCCCCCGATTATCTCACCAGATTTTATTGATTTTGTTTTTGTCATTCTTAGACATTATTTTTCTATTTCTTGGGGGGTGGCAGTAATGGGAGCCCTGGTCTGAATGGGAGCCCCAGTGAGATTGATCGCAAGCGATCAAGGCGTTCTTTTCAGTCAAAGACTTTCAAGGTAGAGATCAGCTTTGCTGCAAAAATTCCCATGAGGTCAATTGCTTTGGCTCTCAATGGAAATGAGGGGGAGAGCACTCAAGATGCACTTAGAGTGCTTGATATTATACTGAGGCAGCAAGCAGCTACAAGGTCTGTTGAACATTTTTTTATTGTATTGTTGTTCCTATTTTTTGTTATTATTATTTTTTTGGTAGCTTCTCCTTCTTAAACTATGGTTGTTGAATATAGGGGCTGCCTTCTAGTCAGACAATCCTTCTTTCACGACGATGTGAGGAACTTCACCGATGTTGGAGGAGGTGTAACAGGCTGCCGGGGGTTCCACTCAAGCTTCCGTACCACTCAGGGTGGTTTGTCCCTGAATATGGGTATGACTCGTGATTAAATTGTTCTTGAATTCTCTTTGTTTATATTCATTAAATGCTTATTATTGTTTATTACTGATCTTACCTTCATTTTGTTGTGCAGATGTGTCTACAACAATGATACTGACTCCTGGTCCTGTTATTGACTTTTTACTTGTCAATCAAAACATCAGGGAACCTCGCCAAATTGACTGGGTAAAGGTAGGAAACTTTTAGACTGCTTTCTCCAAGTTCCCAAGTCTCTCATTTGTTCCCCTTGTCATGTTCCATTATTGGTGGTGGACATTGGACAGGCCAAAAAAATGCTGAAAAACTTGAGGATTAAGACGAGGCACACTAGTATGGAATTCAAGATCATAGGCCTAAGTGAGAAGCCCTGCAACCAGCAACTGTATGTGCACTCTAATATACATTTCATTGTCATATCCTTCCTTAAACTAGCTATGATAACTGTTACTTGGTTGGAATATATAATTCTTTTTCTGTCTTTCGGCCACCAAAACTTCTAATACTGTTTTTCATTTCAACCATAGTTTCCCATTGAAAGTGAAGAACAGAGATGGTGCTAATGACGAAGAGCAGATTTTGGAGGTTACTGTTTATGATTACTTTGCAAAAAACCGTAACATAGAGCTGTCCTTTTCAGCATACATGCCCTGCCTTGATGTTGGAAAACCAAAGCGTCCCAATTATCTTCCACTGGAGGTCTAAAAAGTTCTTGTGCTTTATATGTTGGAGTATTGCTTTTCTGGCATCTCTTTTTGTGACTTCCCCTCCCCTCTTTGTTGTATTCTAGCTTTGTTCACTCGTGTCACTGCAACGATATACGAAGGCATTGTCCACTATGCAAAGATCTTCTTTAGTTGAAAAATCAAGGCAAAAACCTCAGGAGCGTATACGGATTGTGACTGATGTACGTTTTTCTGGACCATCTTGATAGTTGATGCATGCTTCATTTTTCATGATTTCTTTTCTGAGTTTACTTAATTGGCAGGCTGTGAGAAACTACCGGTATGATGAAGATCCAATTCTTGCTGCTTGCGGTATTTCTATTGACAAACAACTGACTCAAGTTGAGGGTCGTGTCCTTAATGCACCCACGGTGAGTTTCTATTTTCTTTCTCTCTGTGTTATTTCTTCTTTCCGGTCGCTTTTGTTTTCCTTCGCTTTTGAAGTGACTACCAATGGTCTTATTCTTGATTTTATTCTACAAATCCTAGCTGAAGGTTGGAAATAGTGAAGACTGCATCCCTCGTAATGGGCGATGGAACTTCAATAACAAGGTAATACCTTGTCGTATATAATTATAGCATTTGATTTGATGCTGGCTCAACACCCCCTCTTTTTTTGCAGAAACTATTTACCCCTATTCGAATTGAACGCTGGGCAGTTGTCAACTTTTCTGCTCGCTGTGATACAAGTTTTCTTTCACGGGAGCTTATCAATTGTGGAAGAAATAAAGGAATTGTAAGTTATGCCATGTGTCTACTCTGCATTATATTTTAAGTTTCATTGCCTTATCAAAATATTTTCTTCACTATATACAATTTCTTTCTATGCAGCAAATTGAACGTCCATTTTCTTTAATTGAGGAAGATCCCCAGTACAGGAGAGCTGGGGCTGTTGCAAGAGTTGAAAAAATGTTCGAACTGATAAGAACAAAGCTTCCCGGGCCTCCCGAATTTCTTCTATGCGTATTACCGGAGAGGAAAAATTCTGATATTTACGGTACGGTTATAAAAAGTTTCCAAGATTCATATATATATATATATATTACCTCTCATTTCTATAATGTGTGTTCTTGTCCATCATCAAGGGCCTTGGAAGAAAAAAAATCTAAGCGATTTTGGAATTGTGACGCAATGTATCTCTCCGTTGAAGATAAATGACCAGTACCTTACAAATGTGCTGTTGAAAATCAACTCCAAGGTATGGAAGCCGAAAAAATCTTTACATTGTCCTATCTTTATTTCTTGCTTCTAAAATTTGATATTATTGACTTTTTTTTTTTTGTGTTTCTTTCCCTTAACAGCTTGGAGGTACAAATTCTATATTGGCGATTGAGCACTCGCCATGTATTCCAATGATAAAAGATACTCCTACAATGATCTTGGGAATGGACGTCTCTCATGGTTCTCCTGGTCAATCAGATATGCCCTCCATAGCTGCGGTAGGCTAACCATGATGTTAAACTTGTTACCAGTGTTTTAAAAGGCGCGTAAGGCTTACGCCTTAAAGCTCGCCTCAAGGCGAGGTTCAAGGAAGATGCATTGAGGTTCAATCTCGAGGCTTAAATTTCACAAGGCTCTCACCTCCTGCCTTGAGGCTCGCTTTTATTTTCAGGCGTGTGGTTCATAAATTAATTTTAAAAAAAGGGTTCACATAATTGAAACTTGAATATTAATTTTTATCTAGGGCGTGTGTAACATACATTAATCAAAATAGAAAATAGGGCTAGCCACATAACCTTTTCTTTTTTCATATTGTTACTAGTTTAAATTAATCCTTAATTTATTATATTTAACTTATTTATGATTTTGAAAACCTTTTTGAGTATATTTTATTCTAATTTCCATTGTAGATATTGCAAAGATTTGAAGCCATTGCCTAAAATATATAGTTTGTGACTACTTTTCAATTGTTTGTCGATATCCAAAATCCATGGCATTATGATTAAACATCATCTGTTTTTCAATATGCAATAAAAAAAAGTAAATATAAATTTAAGCTTTTCTTGTCTCTTATGGTTGAATAATTTATATAGTATTTCATATGCGTTTGCGTATTGACATATACGGATTATAATTTTCTTTTCTTTTTTGCAATATTCTTATTTATTTATTTGTTAAAATGAGTAAGTGTGAGGCTTTCTTGTGGGGCTTACGCCTCGCCCCTCAAGGCTTACGCGTCACCCATATTGAGGTCCCAATGCCCAACCTCACACATTCACCTTTTAAAACACTGCTTGTTACTTTATATTAAACTTTCAGTTCTTAGTTATATGGTTAGCGCTTAATCTTCATATTGCTTCTGCTTCTACATGCTGGAATTCTTAGGTTGTTGGCTCTAGATCGTGGCCGTTGATTTCACGCTACAGGGCATCAGTAAGAACTCAATCACCTAAGGTGGAGATGATCGATTCCTTGTACAAACCACTAGCAAATGGGGAGGATGATGGCATCATCAGGTGTTTATGTTTGTTACTATATTTATAATATTGTTAGTACTTGGTAGTAATTTTACTGTCCGCTTGATAAGATGCTCCTTTCTTACGATGTGGTATTTTGTCTTGGATTGCAGAGAGCTGCTGATGGACTTCTATATGACGAGTAATTCACGCAAGCCAAAACAGATCATTATATTTAGGTATCATTTAATGTGCAGTTATATCCATTTGTTGCTTCATATAAATCATTCTAGATGGTTGAATGTGGATATATGTGAGACCACTTTTGATTGGACTGAATAATTTACTTGGATGGTTTGGGGATGGGCTGGTTTTATATGTATGCATCTGTAATGCTTGTAAATAAGGCCTACAACTGGATGTATATCATTGGAAAGTTATGCAAAATGCCAAAATTGTCTACTGTGTTTTTTAATTGGACATATAAAATTTTCTGAAAATATCAATTTTTCAACTGTAAACAATCATTTCTCAATTCATCTGGAAGAAATAAATCTATAAAACTTGCATTACTCTTGGTGGTGGTGTAGCTTGTTCTCCTATGAACGTTTGATGCACATAAAGATTGAGCTTGTTAATTTGATCAAAAGTCATGCCATATGCAAATTTGCTTCTGCCATTGGGTCGTTCTGAGCAAGGCATCCTTTACTTTTCGAAAGCAGGCTTCCAATGGATCTAGCCCTTGTCAAGCCCATCTCTCTCTCTCTCTATATATATATATTGTATATATCATAGTTCAAAAACCCGAAAACTCGACTCGACCCGAAAGTTAGCCGGGTCGAGTAAGTCGGAAAACTCGAAAAAAAGTCGACTCGGTCCAACTCGGAATATATATGTAATAACTTAAAAATTTTGGGTTAAAAGAACTCAAAGTACGTTGGTTTTACAGCTTTAAACAACAAAATTAGGTTTAACAATCTATGACTCGACCTAGTATGGAGAGTCGAAAAACTCGGCTAGACTCGATCGAGTCATCTGAGTAACTCGGTAAATAGTGTCTCCTTCGAGTTTTGAGGCGACTCGACTCGAAATTCAGCCGAGTCGAGTAACTCGGCCAAGTTACTCGGGTGACTCGCTGAGTTTTCGAACTATGGTATATATCATTTCCAAGAAACCAGAAAAGCTTTCCAAACATTCATTGAAGGTTGTTGTCAATAGTGTTGAATGGAATTTCTTTTTCCTATTGAACAAAATATGATATCTTTGTAATTCCTTGTCATTGTGACTTATAGTGGGCTCAAATCAACTTTATTAGTATGGGTTTACTTCTTTTGCTTTTTAATATGCTGGTTGAATCGTGGTTTTTATCGTAATAACATAGCCATGCTTTTGGTCTCAGGGACGGAGTGAGCGAATCACAATTTAACCAAGTTCTGAACATTGAGTTGGAGCAAATCATAAAGGTTCTTATGTGCATTGTGCAATAGAAAACGCTTCTTTTTTTTTGTGTGGAAAACAAATTCTTCTGTTGTTAGTTCTTCAAGGACACCTAGGGCCCCTTCTTGTTGATTGTAAGGACACTGTTCTGTCCAGTTACATGCACATGCAGGTGGGATTCACCATTTGATGAATCCCACATGCAGATTCTTCTGTGCCGAAAACTGATCTGACTGATCAGATAAGTGGAACCATCCAATGCCCTCTTCATCTGTTGAAGCCACTTATTAGCATAGTAGATCTCCTATCAGGAACCTTTGAATGCTTGGTTGCACACCCCTGCATGTGCAGTTTGTGCACCAGTTTTGCACCTTTTGCCTACTAACTTGGGAATTGCTCTTAAATTTTAATGATTTCCAATTTTGAATTTGTTAAGCTTTTGTTACCGTAGGCCTTGAAGCACCTTGGGGAGGTTGACCTTCCCAAGTTCACAGTAATTATAGCTCAAAAGAACCACCACACGAAGCTATTTCAAGCTGGTGCTCCTGACAATGTTCCACCTGGTTTGCTACTTCCTGAAATTATTCTTGATATTTGAAGTGTTTTCATTGCTGTGATTGAAGAAAGGCTACCAATGCTGAAGAGGATTCCCTCTTTATTACTTTTTTTTTTGTTTGTCTATAGGAACAGTGGTGGACACAAAAGTTGTGCATCCAAGAAACTATGACTTCTACATGTGTGCTCAAGCAGGAATGATTGTAAGAATTTTTGTATCTCCTCCTTCGTAGAAAACCTCAAGTGCCTATGGGGTAGACCCAATCACTGTTTATCAGTGGCTTACCTGAAGACTTGGTCCTTGTATATGGTTGTGGCATTCACCATTCAATCTCTCCCATCTAGGAGATCTCCTAGATAAAATAATGATCCAATTAGGTGTTTGTAAGAAACTTTTTTAATTGCTAAATTTTTTATAATGATTGTTCAAGGAAAAAAAAAAGGATTTCAAATATGCAATGTTTTAAAAGGCATGTGAGGCTTATGCCTTGAGGTTCCAAGGAAAAGGCCATGATATTTATTCTTGGAGGCTTAATTCCCTTGGACTCATGCCTCAAAGTCATTAACCAAAAATAAGGTCTTAGCCACAACTCAAGACAATTTTCTTTTTTCTTTCCTCTTTATTTGTTTAAACTGCCACTTCATTGGTGTGTTTAATGTTTTTAGGTTTTTTAAACAATTTTGAGTCTATTCATACTAAGATTTCCATACTAGTTATTCATGGCTTCTTTGCAAATTAATTACTGAACATCATTTGTTCTCAATATGTATACACGAACAGAAAAGTGAATCTAAATTGAAGGTTTTCCTCCAAATTTAATTGTTTCTATATTATGGCTGAATCATTTGTGTGTGGCCCTCATGGATGTAGAGGTCATAATGCCTCACCTTAAAACACTAGGTCTAATTCTTATGCTCCTGCTATGCCATAAGGCTAAGCATCACAAGGTTTTACCTTATGTTTTTCCCTCTAAAATATTAGCAGCTCTAGTTTTTGTGTTTTCTAACTCAAGTCTACATCATTTTCAATAAAAGGGAACTTCCCGGCCGGCACACTATCATGTGTTGTTTGATGAGATTTGTTTCTCTGCTGATGATCTGCAAAAGCTTATCCATGCACTCTCCTATGTGTAAGCACTCAAATCCTCAGTAATGTGTGACTGATGCCTAAGTTTAACCATGCAAATTGAGTTCTTATTGCCTTTGTTTGCTCAATTTAGGTACCAGAGGAGCACAACTGCAATCTCAATTGGTAACTTTGCCCCCTTTCGCATTAATTAGTTTGAATTTTGGATCAGCTTGAGGCAGTTAGACTCCAATAAGTATGTCCCATTTCAGTACCATTGAGGTTTGGGACCCAATAATTATGAAGTGTCACTGAACCTTGATGATCACTTGAAATGGATACCTATTGTGAAACCTGCCAGTGAATCAAGTTTCCCTATTTTGGTCTTCTATTTTATATTTATTTTTTCATTATACTTGATGGATACTCCGTCTCACTTCCATTTCCTTCTCTAGTGGCGCCAATCTGCTATGCTCATCTTGCTGCCGAACAGATGGGTAAGTTTATAAAGTTTGAGGACTTCTCGGATACTTCCTCAGGACATGGAGGTATTACATCAGTAGGGAGTGTCCCAATTCCAGAGCTCCCAAGGTTGCACGAGAAAGTCCGGAGTTCTATGTTCTTCTGCTGAGGTGATGGCACCAGCGTCCCTCATTCTCCTATTTTTGAGTGCTGGGAATATGATGGTCATTTCGCAAAGTGTAAATACTTGGACAGTGAAGGATACAGGGAACCCCAAGTTTTTTGTTATTGGGTGCAGTAAATAGCTGAGGACTACTGACAAAGTTTGGACATAGAGAGTGAAATCTCTCCTGTTCAAGACATACTGAGTTTGTCGTTGCTTACGGGAATTTTATTGGAGTTCAATCTTAAGTTTTTTGTCAATACCATTTTTACCAGGAGTAGACAAGTCGGATGATCTCTGGATTTACAACTCCGGCATTGGTTATAGCTCGTATATCTGTAATTTGTTAACAGGCAGTCTCCGCTTTACTTTAAACCTCTACTACAGCTTAATTTTCTGGTCATCTGATTTATAGAGTTTCTTTCATAATTTTTTAGGAATATTGGATGGTTGACAGAATCGGATCATATTGATTTTTGGCTATAGATCTCTTAGCATCTCTGCATGCAAGGCATCCTTGTTTTGATGCTTCTGGAGGAGTAGGCGGACTGAGGGCACAGAAGGTAATATTTTTATAAAAAAAAATTGGATTGTAAATGAATTTACTTTAACTACCCTGTGAAAACGCAGCAAAGAGGTCAGGAAATGTTGACCACTAATTCAGTGGAATGGGGGGTGTTGAATTTATTGCCATTATTTCAGAGGATAATGAAGTTTAGGATTCTTTCTCTGCTTTCTTTGAATTTAGAAAGACATCTATGATGGGATGGATGATCCCTTCCTGTCGTGATGCCCACCATTTGATGGGTCCCACGAAGGAGATATTTTGTGTCTTGAGCTTTGCTGACTAAATCAATCCGTTACATGGACCTTCTTTGAAGCAAAATATTCACCTCTTGCTCAGGGAGGTGTCTCGAGGGGCCTTTTCTGCCACGTGTTCAATACTAATTCCTTTTAATTGTGATTAAGATTCAACCACTCATATGGGTCTCACATCTATCCTTGATTTTTAGAAAAATAAATTAATTTTTTTAATCACGGTTAAATTTTTTTTAAGAGTCCTAAGAAGAGGACTGCATGTCCCCTTGTCCCTTTTAACACTTTTTAATCAGGGTTAAGTTTAATTAAATTAAATTTTTTTTTTTTGTAATTTTAAAAACCATGGTTAGATTGGTTGGGGGTGGGGGGTTACATAGTTGATGTATGGTGAAAACGGTCCATGGACGAATGAGAGTGGGGTCAGCTTGGGTCCGTTTTCCATTTCTTTTTTTTAAAACTAGTTTATAGGAGTTGAAGGGTTTAATTAGAGTTCATGAACAGTTGAAGGGCCAGTGAACTTTTCTTTTTGGTTAAAAGAGCCCTATCATTAAATTGGAGAAATATTTACAGAACCAGTATAGGGTGGGGAAGAGACCCCCTCACCCTCATCCTCTAGGGAAACCGAATTTATGCTCAAATTCAAAGCTAGTTGAGCTTGCTAGTGAGCCTCCATGTTTGCCTCGCGTCGAACAAAGATGAAAGAGATATCTGTAAATCGAGATTTCAGACTATGAATATCACCCAACAGAGCTTGTACTTCCCAGGGGACTTGACTCTTCTCGTGATTGATGAGCTCCACCGCCACTCTAGAATTGGATTCAATGATAATCTTGTTTCACCTCTTTGATAAAGCTACATTCATGCCTAGTCGGATAACTTCAATCTCAGCCACGAGAAGAGAACCTCCGTATAGAGGTTTGTACGATGAGCCTAAACAACTGCCCTTGTGGTCCCAAGCAACAACTCCAGCCCCCCTGCCGCTCTGCCTGATGGAAGAGAAGCACCATCCACATTCATTTTTATCCAAGGGTGAATCAGAAGGGTCCACACTTCATTAGACACCCTGCCATTTCGTAAGTATGGGTAATTCTAGTATTGTGATCTACGACAATCTGCCAGATTCAAGATTTCTATGGCTAGATTATTAGTTTTGGTAATGGCTGACTTGAGATTTGGAGGAACACCTCGGAATACTGCTTTGCTAAGTTACGAATGGTCCATATACTCCAAAGAACTGCATTGATACAAATTCCCAACTCCCTGTTGCCTGAATTGAAGTCGGGGTGAAGAGTCCAATCATTCCACCAGCTGGAAAAGAATCTCGGGGGGCTAGCGGGCATACGAAGAGATACCTGCGACCCAAATCAAATAGTTCGCGCACACGGGCAACTGAGGAAGAGATGAACTATGGTTTCTGAGTTCAATTGGCAGAGGGGGCATAAATCTAGAGTCTTTATGTGTTTCCTGCACAAGTTTGCCGAAACCGCTAATGCTCTATGACAAAGTTTCCATAGAAATAATTGAATCTTGGAAGGGATGGGTCCAAATAATTTTCCATTGAACCTCTGTCTCCCAGGAATAAGAACTGCTTGAGGAGGGTCGAGTGGCCTTCAGGACTTGCTTAGCAAGGTAAGTTGCAGAGTAAGTATTCCGGATTTGGAGAAGTGCCAAATAAGTTTATCGGGGGCCCCTAGTTAGCTGATAGGGATTTTTCGAATCTCATGAACCGAATCAGAATGAAATAATCGCCGAAGCTGGGGAAGACTCCATTCGCCCAGACGTTCAATAAGTAGGGAGGAGACTTTCCTCGAATATGTATGAGCCCTCGGGGCTGATTTGGGTAGAAAACTAGGTTAATTAGGAACCCAGGGGTCATGCCAAAGCTGCACTGAGTCCCCCGATCCAATTTGCCACCGAATGCCTCGCTAAAGAATACTTCTACCTACCAACAAGCTGCACCAACCCCACGAAGCTTTCCCTCCTACTTTAGCTTGCAGGAAGTCCCTAGATGAGAAATATATCGCCTTTATATTCTGCGCCCATAGGGAATTAGGGGACTGCAATAATCGCCACCCTTGCTTAGCCAGTAATGCCAAATTAAAGGCATACAGATTCTGAAACCTCAACCCACCTCGATTTTTAGGAAGACAAAGTTTTGACCAGCTAAGCCAGTGAATCTTTCTCTCTCCAGATTAACTCCACCAAAAACACGTCGTTGCAACCACCATCTCTTCCACCAAACCTTTTAGAAGTTCAAAACAATTCATTACATAGGATGGAATAGCATGTGCTACCACTTTGATTAGCACACCACGCCCAGATTAAGTTAGCATGGTACTTGTCCAGCCTTGAAGACGATGAAGGAGACGGTCCTTAACTTAAGAGAAAATTTGAGATTTTGAGCGGCCAAACTCTGTAGGCAGCCCTAGATAGGTAGCGCGGGGGGGGTGGGGGGGGGGGGAGTGTTTGGTAATGTGCAGTATTTTACGGATCATATTCCTGAAAATCTGAGGGGTATTAGAACTAAATAAAACACCAGACTTGTTAAAGTTAACATTTAGCCCCGAAGCTAGACCAAATCTATGCAGAATATTATCCAATATGTATGGTTCCTCTAAATTGGCTTTTAAGAAGATCAGTAGATCGTCAGCGAAGAAGAGATGGGTCAAGATGGGGGCTCGCCTAGCAAGCTGAATTCCACTGATTCCTTGTTCTTGAGTAGCCCGGAGAGTGCTCAAAAGGGCTTCTGCACAAAGAATAAATAAATACGGGGAAAGAGGGTCGCCCTGACGAAGACCCCGTGAGGGGAAAATAAAACCTGTTGGTTGGCCATTAATCACCACAGAGTATGAAACTGTTGAAACGTATTGTCTGATCATCTGAATCCTTAGCAGGATAGAATCCAATCTTCTCCGTAACTGCGTATAAGAAACCCCATTCGACACTGTCATACGCTCGGGATAAGTCCAGTTTAATTGCCATGCTATGCTCCATCCCTCTGTTACTCCTCCGAAGGTAGTGGCTGATTTCGTGGGCTAGAAGAACATTGTTTGAGATCTGACGCCCTGGAATGAAGGCGGCCTGAGTTGGACTAATGAGATGCGGTAGAATGTTGCGGAGCCGGTTTGCCAGAATTTTCGCAATTGACTTGTATATCACATTACATAGGCTGATGGGACGATACTGATTCATAGATTCTGGATTTTGCAATTTTGGAATCATGACGATGTGAGTGTGGTTAAGCCGCTTGCACAACAAGACAAACATCATTTCCAATTAAATCCCAATGAGTATGATAGAGGGTACCTGGCATACCATCGGGTCCAGGGGATTTTGTAGGATCAATATTAAAAATAGCAGTCTTGATTTCGTCAATGGACACCTCTCTACACAGTGTTGCATTCATATCTCCTGTAACACTCAAGGGAACCGTAGCAATGGCTTCCGCAATACCAGTAGTAGAAGAAGAGGAGTAGAGCCCCCGAAAATGAGTAAGCACATGCTCCTAGATCTTCTTGGGCTCAAAAATCCAAATACTAGAAGGGCTTTTAATTGTCAACATCTTGTTACGGCGACATCTGTTGAGAGTTGTAAGATGGAAGAAATGAGTATTCCTGTCCCCCAAAGCTAACCAATTAATTCGAGATTTCTGCCTCCAGTATGTTTCTTCAAGACGATATGCATCATCGAGATCTCTTACGAGGTCCAGCTATTCCCGGAGACCTTGATCTGAGGAGGTACTGAACTAAAGAGCTCCCAATCGATCCTTAATATTTTGGATTCTATTCTTAATGCTCCCAAAGGACTGCTTATTCCAAACTGATAGGGAGGAACGACAATTTCGAATTCTGAGACTAAGATGAAACATTTTCGAAACCGAGACTATGGTGGTCCAAGCTTCTCTAACTATACAGGGGCAATCCCTATGTTGATTCCACATCTCCTCGTACCTGAAATTTTTTTTATATTCTGTGGACTCCAATTGGTGTGGAGGAGAACTGCACAATGATTAGATCCAATTGCGGGGAGAGTTTTCACTAGTACATTCGGATTTGCTTCAATCCAATCCGGGTTGGCAAGAACTCTATCAAGGCGGGCATGAATGGAGAAAGGCTCTGCTCTTCTATTTGTCTAGATGAAAGGGGGTCCTTGGAAGTCCAGATTGACCAAGTTTGTTGTGGAAACCATATTTTTAAAAGCAGCTATCTGGTGAGACGTTTTTGGGATGCCCCCTGCTTTCCAAACAACTCCAACATATCATTGAAATCACCAAAACAGATCCATTGGCTAGTATTTTGTTGACCCGCACTCCCTATCAGGTTCCAGAGGTTGTATCAAGTCGTGTCATCTGTAGGTCCATAAATACAAGAAAGTTTCCAACGAGAAGAGTAAAAACTCCTATTCACGTTTGCTTCAATCAGATGGGGACTAGAGTTTATGATCTGGAGGGATAGAGAATTCTGCCATAACAGAGCCAGACCCCTAGATAATCCCAGAGGTTCTACCGTGTACAGGTTATCCATTTGGAGAAGGCGAGCTACTTGAAGAAGCTTTTTTCACTTATTTTTCGTTTCCATCAGAAAGACTATTGAAGGGTTGTGACGAAGAACAATGTCCTTAAGGATACGAACTGTTCGAGGTCGACCCAATCCCCTGACAATTCCAAGTTAGGGCATTCATGGTTGTCGGGGGGACTGAACAAGATCAATCGCCCTGATAAGAGTGATGTCTAAAGTGTCATCAGATACTGAAAGTTCAGGCTCATGGGAGGAAATGTATGTCTTCTCATCAAGAACCTGTGCCTGGGAGGATAAATGTTTGCAAGAAGTTGGAGAAGAGATGAAGGTCTGCTCTGAGATATGTAATTTGGACTGTTGGGTTGTTTGGAGGTTAAGTATTAAGGGGGCTTGATGTGGATATGTTTGGACTGGATTGGGGTCTGAGTACCTGATAATGATGGATTGGGCCTGAGAGGCTTTGGATGGGTTAAGTTGGGTTTCTTTGGGCCCAGACCCTGGAGAGTTAAAATGGATCCTGACCTCTTAGGATTCAGAGGAGGGCTCCATTTGCCAACCGGATTGTGCTGAATCAACTTTCTGGTATGACGATCTTCGGTGATCATTAGAATGCCATCAAATTGTATAAATGGAGGATAGAAATTAGACTGCGTCACATTCGACTATGCAGCGGTAGGAGTTGGATGTTGTCCCAAGTGCCCCTTTTAATTATGATTAAGCGTAATAATTTGTATTTATTTAAAATTTAAAGATTAGATGGATGTGTTAAAAAGGAGGCATGGACCAATGAGAACCGACATCCAGCTTACAATGGGTACGATTGTCTTTCTTTTTTTTCTTTTTTTTTTTAAAACCTAAAAGAGCTCCAAATTTTACACCTGCCACCTGTAGCTTAGTGCAAGATGTGGCCATCACGAGGGTGACCTGAAAAAATATCCACAAGCAAGATGTGGCCCAACTCGAACAAAGTTTTTTCCTTTTTTTTTTTTTAAATTTTCATTATTAATGCCATTGGTAGATATGACGAAATTGAAAATGCTTAAGTGAGGTAAGATCGTTCCGTCAGCTGAGCTTGGCATCAGATTCCTAAACGTGCTACAAATCGAATAAGTGTAAGGACCCACCCCTTGTATTTCTTTTGAGAGAGAGAGAGAGATATAGATTCTCTTGCCAAAATCAGGCTGATTGAGTGGACATGATCTCAGTCATTTGATTTATTTTTATTCTTTGGTCGGTTAAAAGAGACAGGCCAAAGGTTCTTAGAAAATCCACACTGTGGAGGTTGAATTTCTAACACTCAATCAAAATGCACTGTCACAGGTTTTCAATTTTTATCGCTCCAAAGGCTATTTTGGATCGAATTATCATAAGCCTTATTTGAGATTTAATAGTTTATAATAATGTTTGATTCCACTTATTGTAACTAATATACAATAATTGATTACAGAAAAAATCGATGATTCCATAATATTGTCAGGAGTGATTATTATGGAACAATGAACATAACTAATTTATGCACCTTTAAGATTGAAAATGATTATAAAACACTAAAATTTACACCCAATAATGCTTATAAAATCTATTAAGCTTGAGAGAGACTCATAATACATATACATCTTTACTAATATAATGGGAGAGGCAGGCGTGAATTTTCCGAAATTCTTAAACTACTCTTATAACTTTAATTCCCAAATCACCCTCATCTATCTATTTAAAGAATAGAATCACATTCAATCGCGATTGAACTCGGGGAGAGTTCAATCGCACCCACTGGTTAACACGTGTCCCTTTTAACTCCTATTAACTGTGGTTATCTCCTTCCCCTCACTCTCACGTGCATCACGCGTGCCATCCATTAGTATATATATATTATATTTATTTATAACGTTCAAATATCATTTATAAAAATGAACCGATAATCATTTATCGACAAAATACCAATCAAACATGCAAGCGCCTATTAACATCAATACTTATCAATACAATTGCTTGCTGAAATGCTATGTATCTGAATGTTGATCCTCATTGGAACATGCAAAAAAATATTAATCTTAACTTTGTTAAATCATAGTTAGAAAGGGATACGTGGACACGACAGTCCACTAGATAGCTGACCAGGCAGTCTGCGAATCACTGCTCAATTGCTTACTGAATTAACAATAATTATAAGATTAATGCTTATTCAACTAAATTAATAAAATAGTTTTTTGTTTTTGGAGTGCCACACAAAAATTCTTTTTTGTGAGTGCCGGAGAGAATCGTGTGTGTTCTCTAACATGTTAGGAGTATTTCCGTAATTTAACAACGAAGGCATCGCCTCGTCTTCCCCACTTCTTCCGGTCGCCAGTGGCAGAGACAAGCGTGTAGTGAAAACGCAGCGATTAAATCGCCTGAAAATTGTGGTGGGCCCCACTTGACCTAAAGAGCGAATTAGAGAGAAACTCGTCGACCGCGTGGTCCGTGTGAGGGGAACTGTGGGCCCCATTCGAACTTAAATCCAACGGTCTGCAACCGCTTACGCAAGCCCAAGCGATTTCGCGGGAATTTACGGCGACGAATTTTTTTTCATTATTAATAAAATTTATTCGAATAATTTTATTATTCGTACGTACAGAATAGAAAGAAAAAGAAAACCAGAACCCTTTTCATACTTCTCTCCAAAACACAGAAAAAAAAAATCCCAATTTCCGTTGAATTGGAAGTAAATCGAGAAAGAAATATAAAAGAAATGCGAATCGAGTGATTTAGCGTTTTTTTGTTTTTTCTTTCATATCTTGATCATGAAAGAGATCGAGTACAGTTTAATCGTTTGTAGTCTTTGATTGTACGGTATCTATTCAATTTGATGGTTTTGGGGCTTAAATTGGTGATAATTTGGTAAAAAAATCGATTTTTTGGGGATTTTTGATGAATAAAGAGATCAATCATGGTGATTTGATGACGTTCTTTGTGAAATTGATGGAATGCTGCTTCGAGGATATTTGAATGATTTTATTCCTTTTTTTCTGTGAGTGATCGTGGTGGTAGGTGTTGTGATTGGTGGTTCGAGTAAGGGTTTTGGGTTAGGATTTTGTTTATCATCGATGCCGGATAATTGGCAGGTTCAGAACAATGGTTTCTCCACTTCTTCTAATGCCTCTGCCGATAACCTCAAAGGTAATTTGATCTTGCTACCTCTTTTGTTCGATCATAAATGTCCGATTTTGACTGTGTTCCATTCTGTTCTTACTCATGATTTTGAAGCCATGCCTTGTGTAATCTGGGTTGATCCTTAATTGGGTATCTTTGATGTTTTGTACTTTTGATGGTTTCAGTTATACTTAATTTGTTTAACAATGCATCTATAGTTCATGATTTTGATTCCGAAAGTTGTTGAATTCTGTTACGAGTTTGTTTGATTCGGGTTGATATTATGAGTTTGTTTAATTGGGTAATTTTGACAGCATGTTGTGCTCCTTACTTTTAAGAATTATGGTTGTAAATGCATTGCTTCTGTTGTAGAAGCCTTGAGTGTTGTATAAGTAATGATTCTACATTCTTATGCATTGCAGAAGCTATGTGGCGCATGACAATTCAGATCCCAGATAATCAAGACGGAGTTGCTGGTCACTTGAGCCCTTTTCCAGATCGTCCAGGTGAACCTGACTGCATATATTATTTAAGGACAGGGTTATGTGGTTATGGGAGCAATTGCCGCTTTAACCATCCTGTTTATCCTGGACAGGTAATGACACTTTTTCTGTAGTGCACTTTCCGTTGATCATGGTTGTCAGTCTAGTTTAGATGTGCCTTTAAAACATTTTGTCTTTAATTGGATGCATAAATATGCATTTAGTGGTAGGATGCTTAAAAGTTATGGTGTAAGGTGTTCAAGTGATGATTTTCTCCAACCTTCTCTCTCTCTCACTGACACAGCTCTAGTGTGCTTTCTAACAGCAATTCAAACCTTCTAACATGTTACAGCCATTCTGTTTGTGCAGGTTAGTCAGTACAGAGGTGAACTCCCTGAAAGAGTTGGACAACCTGATTGCAAGGTACATTTATCTTCACCAGTTGAGTTGTTAGTTTCCTACCAAATTGTCATGTTATCTGATGTTCACATGCCTTTGCTGTGGTATTTGAGAATGGAATATGGTTTGGTTCTTGGGTTTATACTTTGATATGGAGACACACACACACCCGCACAAACAAACACACGTATTATCATCAATGCCTCATCTCAAATACTTGGGGTTGGAACACAAATCCTATTCCACCATCTTGTTCTATTAAGAGCCATAAATTGGTTAAATTTTGTTCTCAAATCTTTTCTCACTATCTCCATCCACATCATTTTTGGCCTTTCCCTTCTCAATTTTAAGCATTCAATTAGCACCAATTCACTTATTCTCAGTGGAGCCATTTGTGGTCTTGACTGAACGTGTCCAAACTATTTTAATAGACTCTCACTTATTTTATCACCTATTAGAGATACTCTTATATTTCTCTCGACTATTCTCATTTTTAATCTTATCCTTTCTTCTAGTCTTTCAACTCATTCATCTCAACATCCTCATTTCGGCTACACTAATTCTATTAATATGTTGCCTTTTAGTGTACCAAGATTATGCTTCATGAAACTTAGTTAGTCTTATCACTATCTTATAAAAAATTTCTTCTATTTTGATCTGAATGTATAGGTCTCATAAGATCCCGGAAGCATTTCTCCACTTTAGTCATCGTGCTATGGGCCGCATCCTTTACATTTTCTCAATCATTATGAATAATTAAGCCAAAAGGCTGAAACTGATCGTTTTGGGGAATCTCTCTTTCAAGTTCATCCCTTTACCCTATTCGCTATTATTATTCTTACTAAAGTTAAATTCCATCTGTTCTGTCTTAGTCATACTTATTTTGAAACCCTTAGTTTATGAGGTATCCACAAATCTAGTTTTGCGTTTATCCCTGCTTTAGTTTCACCAATTGACATCACATCATTCACAAATAATGTACACCAAAGGACTTCCTATTGAATATAAGTTGAAAATTTGTCTATAACCAGTATAAAAAGATACGGACTCATAGCTGACCTATAAGGTAACCCTATTGTCATAGGGAACTCGTTTTTCTCGTCACCAATTTTTCTCACGGTAGTTACCGCTCCGTCGCACATGTTTTTAATAACACCAATACATTTTCTCGGAACTCTTTTTCCCCTCAATGTCATTAGATTAATTCTCTAGGGACTCATATGTGTTTTCTAAGTGATAAATGTCATATAAAGATCCTTTTTTTCCCCAAGCCCTAAACTTCACTATCAATTGTTCAAGTAAGAAGATAACCTTAATGGTAGACCACCCTCTCGACATTAATCTAAATTGGTTTTCTGAAACCTTGGTTACTTGTCTTAATCTTTGTTCCCTCACCCTCTCCTATGTGACTTTATTGCCATTTAGATATTTTGAGCTTGAATGATATGGCCCATGTGTTCCATATTGATATCATATAAGAAATTTTTTCATAGTTATCGTTACCTTTTGTCCTATTTAGCTGGCGCAAGTCAAGTTCTTAATACATTTTTCCTCTTTGGTTGAGTAGTTTTTTTACCACCAGAGGCTTGATTTACTGGAGAGCATATATGTATTGTGTTGTGGGAAGACTTAAACTAATTTTCTGAAAAACTTGATCGAAGAAAATCATGGACAAGGAGAATGTTACATCCAGCTTAGCCTTCATTGTATTGTTTGAAATTCTTTACAGAAAGAAAAAAGAGGCTAGTTCAGCAATCTTTTATTTTCCAAGGATTAAACATAAGTAAATTTGTCTCCCTGTGATGTGTGTTATCTGTGGGTTTTTATATATGGGCAGTTATGCTTTACGGAAACACAGTATTTATTTATTTTTGATCGGTGGGAAACACAGTATTTATAATCAGTATGTATCTGCTTTTCACATGTGCTATGCAGTATTTTCTGAAGACAGGAACTTGCAAATTTGGAGCAACATGTAAATTTCATCACCCACGGGACAGGCCTGATACTGGACAGGTGCCATTAAACATCTTAGGTCTACCTATGCGTGAGGTGCCTACTTTTCCTTGATATGCTGGTGTTAAGTTTTCCTCTCTGAATTCGTTAGTGCTTGCATCCATTAAACAAGTTCATTACTTTGTTTACCATATATACATCCAGCAAGATGATGGACGACCATACAATTTTCACAATAATTCTATCTCAGGAAGAGAAATCATGTCCTTATTACATGCAAACTGGATCTTGCAAATTTGGAACTGCTTGCAAGTTCCATCATCCCCAGCCTGCAAATCTCGGAGCGGTCTTACCTATGACTGGACCTGCTACCTTTGGATCCACGGGCTCATCCGTAGTGCCTTCATCTGGTTTATCCTATATGGGCGGATTTCCAGCATGGTCTTTACCAAGAGCACCATACATTTCTGGTCCACGTAGAGAAGGTCCACATGCGTACATGCCTGTTGTTCTTTCTCCTTCCCAAGGCGTCATAGCTGCACAACAAGGCTGGAACACTTATACGGTCAGTAGCTAAATTCTTAAGTTGATCAGGATGTTAATATGAATTTCTGTGGTTGATATAAACTCCATATTCTGGTAAACAATGTTCCTTTCAAACTCACCTTTGCAATTATTATTCACCATGGAATCCAGTCCCCAACCCCCCATCACACACAGACAAAAGGGAAATTTATCTTTGATGTTATGTTGTTTTGAAGCTGGCTGCAGTATATTCTAGTTTTTAACTTCTATGGGAGTTTAATTGGATTGCTTATATTCAGTGCACGAGCCATCTCAGAGTTTGGTCGTGCATCTGAAACCATGATTTCCAAACTGCGAGCTTGTTTTTTAGAAGGTTGGAACACTTATATGTCAGTAGCTAATCTCTTTAAGTTGATAAGGATGCTAATGTGAATTTCTGAGTTGATATAAACTCCATATTCTGGAAAACAAGGCTCCTATGTAATTCTCCATATGCATTCATTATTCACTGAGGAATCCAGTCCCCCACTCCCCAACACACACAGACAATAGGAACTTTATCTTTGATATTATGTTATTTTGGAGTTGGATGCATTATATTCTAGTTTTTAACCTCTATTGAAGCTTGATTGGATTGCTTACATGCAATGCAAGAGCCATTTCAGAGTTTACTCATGCATCTGAAATCATGATTGACAAAATGTGAGCTTGTTTTCTTAATTTATGCAGCAAGGAGAATCACTATCAAAATATTGCCTTTAACTTACTCAGTGGACACAATCTGACATGCTTATTAGAGCAGAATCGTATTGTCATTTTTCTTGTTTGTATCTACTTTTTTGTATAAAAAGTTTGTCCTTGTCTTACTTGTGTGAACATGTACTGAGTCTACTGACACTCTCTCAATTATGGACCAATGAACTCTTACCTATTTCTCTGAAGTTAATACTGGATTGGAGCTTGAATCGAATCTCTTGCAGACTATCTATTGCAATATTAGGACATTTCCTTATTATTATCTTGATCGCCATTGCTGCAATTGGGGGGCACGATCCTTGTAAGTTATTGATTATACCTTTTTCTCTGAGTTTCTTGGTGAAAGGGTACTTATCTTCTGCCAAATCTTCACTTTCTCTTTTTGATCTTCACCTACAATTCCCATCACTGTGAGCCAAACAACTTCATCCCTAAGTCTTCTTTGAACTCTCATGTTGTCAGAACCCTAAAAGAATATCCATATTTTTCTACTGTTGTGATGATAACCACAACCTTTAGTCCCTTCTACTGATAATAATGTGGAGACAAACTACGAGTTGGATATGCACATTACTAAGGTTTGTCCTATGGCACTGTTACAATTCTATTACCGTTGGTCATCTCTTTTCGTTGTCTTGAGAAGTGCTTGTTGTGTAGATCAATCACTAATTTTTAAGGACAAATTTTTTTCCGGGTGTGGGGGGTCACTCTTACAGTCTTACAATTCTGTTTGGGTTGCTCATATCCTTTCATTGACAGTAGAAGTGCTTGGTTTAATTTCTTTCTTGTTTTACTTTTAATCTTTTCGCTCTACTTTTTTTGTTCTCTCAAGTGATTGCCTTATTTTCTCTCTGCCTTTTTTCCCTCACTTTGTCGGTTAATATTGGCCATCTGATGGGTCTACTCTTGTGCTTGGAACTGTCACGTACTCACATAATCATGTCCTATTGGTTTATAAGACTCCATGTCAGAAAATGTATAGGTTAAAAGTTAAAACAACATAAAGTGATCCTTTTATATTCTTTTAAGGCAATAAATATAGTAGTCTTGGCCAGTTGCTATGAGGGATGTATAATTGGGGCTGAAGGCAAGGGAAAGAAGCAGGAATTTTTTTGAAAGACATGAATGGCAGCACCCATAAAGTAAAAAGAACAACAAAATTCCTTCACTATCCAAAGTTCCAAACAACTCGTGCTCTAATCATCAACAAGGCGCTATAGAAGAAACAAAGATGGTTGCAACAATAAAGCCCTAGCATGCTGGCACTGAATCTGTAAGCCTTCATGCTCTAATATGAGACATTGGAAAGTAAAAGGCTTGGAAAAAAAGTGAGGGAACTATACAAAATTTGTTTCCAAAAAATTGGGGACCTACACTTTTAAGTTTAGAAAAATGTGAAATATTGTAAAAGCCAGATCTCTTCCTATATATGTGTAGGATAGAGACCTTCCGGAGGGAGGCCCCTACAACCAAGTGTGACTGTGTGAGGATAAGTCATTTTCATACAAGAACTTAAATACTAATATGAAAATTTAGTAGTTGACACTAACCATTAAATTTGTGTGATTGGTCACCAATAAATCCAAATGATAAAAGACTCTGTAAATGTGCGAAAATTGAGAGTTGTAGGTATGGAGGTTCGATTATGGACTGGGGAAGGTGCTAGGCGCCTCAGTCCATCCATCCATAAAAGTCAGTTACTAGGCTTCTCTCATCCCTTTTTTGCATTTAAACTCAATTAAACCGGTGCCTAGTAAAAGAAACTCAAATAACAGTTTGAAACAAGTTTCTTTTTTTGTTTGGTAATTATGAGATTATATACAGATGGATAGAGAAATACAAAAGGAGGACAAGGGGTCATAAGAGAGTGAGCCCTAGGCATTGAAATAAAAAAAGAGACTAGATACCGAAGAATTACAACAGGAAATTTAAGCATGCGAGCTGTTTCTTTTGCTAGAAAGTTTACTACGAAAGAAAGGAAAACATCCTCCATATACAAGGACAGCCTACGAGCTGTTTCTTTTGCTAAAAAGTTTACTACAAGGGAGCTTCGAGGAGTATAACTCTGCAAAATGTTCAAGGTATCCACAATGTCTGTAGTACTGTCTAAATTGAGATGCCACGACTTCTGAAGTGTTATCCAAGACAAAGCGTTTGAAGAATTTCCTTAACTATGATAAGGCCCAAAGAACGAGATTGGAAAATCTTCAAGCCTTGAAGGAGGGGGGAGCGCTTCCATGAATTAGAATCTTTAATACCAATGGGACAAAAAAGACTTCTAAAATCACACACTTCCAATAGGATTCCCATTATCTCAGCTTGACCTGTGTTACCGAAAGAGCTCCTATAGACTTTCAGTTAATTCCCTCGTCCCAGCTTCAGTCACTTTGTTCTTTATTTGCCTGCAAGCAATATTCAATACAGATCAGTTTTTTGGAGGAAGACTGTTGCTAGCACGGTACATAAATCTTCTGAAAGTTGAAGAATATTTTGTTTCCCATATGATATAAATTTTTGCTAATGACCTTTCTGAGGCTGAAAATTAGTGTTGGTTTGAGATCATTGATGTACCATGATAAAACTTCATCCTTTTGACCCCATGCTCTATATTATTGTATTTGTTTTTTTTTTCTTCCTAATATTTGATAATCATCTCCTGTGGTTTTCTTTTTGAGATTACCATGTTTATATCTGGCATGTGATGTTGAAAGGGTTTCTTGATTAATAATATGAAATTCAAATAACACTTAGGAACTATTTGAATTGTGGGCTTGAGCCCATTATTAATATGGACTGTGCTCTATATTAAAACTTCATCCTTTTGACCCCATGCTCTATATTGTATTTGTTTTTTTTTTTCTTCCTAGTATTTGATAATCATCTCCTGTGGTTTCTTTTTGAGATTAATATGTATATATCTGGCGTGTGATGTTGAAAGGGTTTCTTGATTAATAATATGAAATTCAATTAATACTTAGTAACCATATGAATTGTTGGCTTGAGCCCATTATTAATATGGACTGTGCTCTATGTTGCAATCTTAAGGTCGTGTGTCCCATTTCAACTTAATCAGAACTGCATAATGTCTTTAACCAACTTGCTTGGAAATTTACATGCAAGTGGTGACCTTGTCAGACTGGCTTATTGTAAAACAACCTTGAATACTATAGGTTTTCTCCCATCATTTTATCTTTGACAATATGTTTTCTAAGTGAAAATAAAAAATAAAAGAAATCTGAGGTATCCTTCTGGTTAGACCCTAACAAAGGTCTACCAATAGCATTCCAGTATGTGCAATGCATGACTGGCATGCCAGTATGACTGGGGGCTTGGGCCCATCTTCTACCAAGGATTGATTCAATGATTGATTGCAATCATCAAATCACTCACATTTTTCTTTTAAGATTGCAAGGAAATGCGTCCAGAAGGAAGTGTACAGATTAATCAGTTAAAATCATCTAGTTATTTTAGTTTTTGGGCTAGGAGAACTCATAGATGGGACCCATCAAATGGTGGATTCTACCTCTTATAGATCATATTAATAGGTTTGCCATTGGTAGACCATCCTTAGGCTCTACTGATTAGTATCTTAGGTCGCCTCTTTGGCAATGTATGTTATGAGTTGAGTTGAATCTCCTATTGTATATCTAATCCATGTTTTCATATGCCAATCAGGGAATCATGAGCCCTGCATCACCTACCAATGTTTTTGGATCCAATATTGTCAACTCTAAGCATCAGGGTGAGCCGGGTTCTAGCGGCCAGGTTCATTTGCTATCAACATCCTTCCCACATTTCCCTGAGAGACCTGACCAGCCAAAATGCGAGTATTTCTTGAAGACTGGGAGCTGCAGATTTGGACCCTCTTGCAAGTTCCATCACCCAAAGGAGAGGATTGCTCCACTAGCTACAAGTACTCTAGGTCCACTTGGACTTCCCCTGAGACCTGTAAGTCTTATACCTGTTTCATCTTGTTCTTGATCAATCTCTCTGTTGATGACTGACTTTATGCTTTTTTACATGCAGGGCCAAACCATATGCACATTCTACAGTCTGTATGGAATCTGCAAGTATGGTCCAACTTGCAAATATGATCACCCCTTGGCAGGATACTCTTATAACTACAATGTTAGCCTACCCACTTTATCCATACCAGATCAACCTCTCTTCCCTTACCAGAGAAACTCGCCAAATTCCCGCTTGTCAGAAACTTATCCCACCAAATCATTGAGGTTGCCTGATCATATCAAGAAACCCAATGCTGCAAGCCACAAACATCAGGATCAAGATGCAAAACCTCCGGAAGACCCAGCACAACAAGCTACTTCTCCGACACACACTTCAACTTCTTCAGAACCACGGCACAATCAATCTGATTAAAGCCTTTTCCTTATGCCATTTTCTTTTGGTGTCTAGTTCCTTTGGAGGACATTCTTTGCAAGTGTGCCTCCTATCCCCCCTTTCACCTGCGGTTTTGCGGAATGGGATAGGCTACTTGAAGATCCATGTGGTTGGGTGAAGGCAGGGGGAATGAAGGCCTTTTTTTTTTTTTTGTGGTGAATAAAATGCAGGTGAAAATGTATACTTTCTTTAAATTGTTATCTTTTTTTTCACAGTTGGTATCTGTTTGATGATTGCCATAGGAATTTATAAGTGTTTAATATGTAATGCTATAGGATTGGAAAGCTTAGCATGTTTGGCACTGCTGCTACCTTCTGCTTTTGTATTACAAAAGAACTACTCAAAATTGTTAGCCATGCTCGCGAAGTTAGCCGTCTGTCCCATGCCTATGAACTGAACTATGCATGTATTGGGAGGATGGGAAATATTTATGTTTTGTATTCCATTCCGATGCTGCGGAACCAGACCTAGTCATGATAGTGGCCGGGCTGGTGAAGCATATGCGCTTTCGGTAGGAAGTACAAACTTGTAGTTATTCAGTAGTCGTGGACCCAACAGAAGCTGGCTGGTATCAGGAACAAGGTTCATCTTTCAGTCATTCCTTGTAGAAATGTAATAATTTAAACTTTAGGGATTTGGCACATGAAAATGGAGTTTAAGTTTATCAATGTTCTGCTCATGGACTGCAAAGCCATGGAGTCCACCAACTAGGCAGTCTCATAACCATTATTAAACCCAGATCATCCACCTCTATAAGGACGGTTAATGGTGATGGTCTTGACTCTTGAATGGTTCGACTGTACGGTCCAGTCAAGTTTTAGAACACTGGGTATGTTATAATTTGAAACGTTTAGCAACCTGGCTCCCACTCCTGAACATCATGCCACCCACCCAAATGTATCATCTCGGTGGGAATTTTTTTTTGTAAAATTTGGATTATTTCAGTCAAAGTTTATGAATGTAGGGCAAAAATTAGGCTGTTTTGATACGGTGAAGCCATTTTCATAAGGAAGTTTCAGCAAGAAACCTGGTTTGCTCCAGTGGTTGGATGAGTTCTTCCCCTTTGGAGCAAAGGATTCGGTTTTGAGTCTCGGTAGGGGCAGTTGAGAGGCCTACCATATCTACTGACCAAACTCCTAACTTATGCAGCTACACCTACTAACTTAAAAATTACTAACTTAAATAAATGCGGACATCTATATGGCTACACCTATTAACTTAGATAAACTATGACACCTATATCCAAAAAAAAAAAAAAAAAACATGATTTTTTCCGCATGACCATACATAATAACAGAAGGGGTGAGGGTAGCATTCCTCATAAGAGAATTCAGAATGTACATCCACCCTTTTAGCCATGCTGGTCTTGTCTTGTGATCAACGAAGTAAATGCTTGCCCCATTGGTATTGTGCATCAGTGCATGGCACTGCTCTTGAGACCGGGACCAAGTCCGTGAGGGTTGAAATCTCCTCACCTTTGAGATCCGGACCATGTCTTGTCTACAGACGCAGACGTACAACACGTGGTGTTGCTACCCTGGAGATGGTTTGACTAGGGCTGTGCATTGTGTCGAGCTGGCCCATGGCCAACATGACCCAGGCCAAATTAAGGTGGGCTGGATTGGGCTAAAGTTTCATGAGGTTTGGGCTGAGTTTGAGTTCTATCTTCATTAACGGGTTTAGGGTAGGTTTGGGTAAACCTTAATAAAACCCAATTAACCCATCCCGACCCCAACCTGAAATTTACTAATCTCTTTCTTATGCCCAAACTATATCACATAATAAAACCCTTAGTCAGTTAGTCTTAAATGAAAAATAAATAAAAAATCCAAAAACCAAGATAATGCAAGGAGTTTCTTTTCTATTTTTCTTCTTTTTCTATCTTGTGATTTTTATAGTGAATCTACTCGTGCACCTGATTTCTACAGTTGGATATACTCGGATTGATAGAGTTAGTGGGCCGACCGAACCTAACCCAAACTTATAATATTATAAATCAACGGAATTTTAATTTTATGTATTGAGTTTAGGTGAATTAGGCATGAGGATAAATAGGTTGGTCCGAGCCTAAACTAGCTTCAGCCCAACCTAACTATCCCAACCTGCCCATTGTACTTTGTACATCCCTAGGTTTGACACCTGTTGCCACCACCTTGTCGGGCCAGCATTTGTGCTGGTTGATACTCGATAGTAATTCTCCTCCCTAACGTAGCATAGCAGTCATAACTGTACCACCATTATTTAACGGTAGATAAATGAAATTAATGTCAAAAAACTTTAAATTCAGCTGGACAGTCTCATGTTGTGACAGGTGTCTGATAGAGATTAATAATAGAAACGCGTCCACATTAGCTTTTAATTGGTAGTAGCGTCGGCAACATCATCATTATAATAATCATATTTTCCATAATCTTCTTACCATCTATAATCCTTTCGGTCTATTCACTCGAAAAAATCCCTAACGAACGCACGTAGCGTAAACACACCAGAGCTAACGTGCGCGTTTCGCAATGAAAAAGCAAAGGATGTATTTATCTTACGCGCTAAGCTTCCTTTAGAAGCAACCACCGCCAATTTGGTAATGCTTGCTGCGCTGTAGGATTTAATATTGGACTTGGGGTCTCCTCCGGTGTTAACCGGAGGGAAAGCCACCAGCATTAAAAAGATGAATCAAGTTGTTGCTGGAAGCTCTGGAACCGGCAGCTAGTTACCTCTGGTGTCTGCCCGAGCTGGGCGCTCGGGCATCCACAAACAATAAAACATGTGGCATTTTTAAAGGAAAAAAAATCAATTGGGCAGAAGTCAAAATGATGGTGACAGATGAAATGACTTCTGCCCAGAAATTTGAAACAGATGGCCTATTGTTTGTGGATGCCCGAGTGCCCAGCTCGGGCAGACACAGAGGTAATCTTTTGCCGTCTGCAGGTGATCTGAACTATTGCCACGTCATCATTATGGTTCCACGTGGGCCTGACCACCGGCTACCAGTAGTGCGGCGCACGCGGCTGTCCGCTCCTCGAAGAAAAACACACTGAAACGGTCAAAAAAGGAATTTAATAGTCTTCCTAAAAAACCCCATACCAAAGACTCATGAGTCGTGATTATCTCAACCGGACTCAATTAGTCCGGTTACAACACAAAAGCCTCAGTTGGGTGTTGTATGTGTACGTGGCGTGTGTGTTTCCCTTCGTATGACTACAGCTTCGTGGTGTCGCTGTCTTGATCAAAAATAAAAGAAAAACGAAATTTTGACCGTTAGACCAACTCTGGTTAACTCTAACCTTTAGATTAAATATTTTTTAAATTTTTTTTTAAAGACTTGAAATTCACTCAAGTTGTGACCACACTCCTTGAGATTCTGTTATGCCCCTAGGTCATCATGTGTATCTATTGATACCTTTAATTGTGGTTAAGATTCACTCGCTCATAAGGTTCATCCACTCAGGGGCGGAGCCAGGTGGAGGCCTGTGGGGACATGTGCCCCCACTCAACTTTTGGGAAAAACATATTTTTTTATCCACATGAACTCAAGAATAGTTCAATCGCACTCATAGGTCAACACATATCCCTTTTAACCTCAATTAACCGTGGTTAAGATTTACTAATCCTTAAGGTTAATATAACCTTATTTTTAAAAAAATACTATTAGAAATATTAGTCCTAAGATTTAAATTTTTTTAACTAGAGTCAAAATATTTTTTTAATATCTTTTTCTTCTAAAAACCATTGGCATATTGTTGAACCTGAATAGTTAGCAAATCTTAACCACAATTAATAAATGTTAAAAGAGACATGTATTAACCTATGAGTGAGATAGCAAATGACTGTGATCCGATCTCCATGCAGGTGCTCGGCCCAAGAAGAAAATGTTTTTTTATACTAAGTTGTTTAATTATTTTATTGGGCATAGTTATGGCAATGTGTAGTTTTTTGTTTTGTTAAGGCAACTACACCACAAGGCGATAGCTGCAGTCAAGGCAAGGAAAACACACACCCACTCACACACACACCCTACATCACAACACACTCTCAAACCCTTAGAAGTTTTACCCAAATACTCCTCAAAACGTAGTTGTCCCCAAAAAAAATGATACTATATTATTCAATTATTTAATAGGGATAGCCATGAAGCAAGTGGGCAACATTCCCTGAACTATTGAAAACAAAATATATTTTCTTTTATAGCATGTTATTTAATTATTTAACGGGACATATCATGAGGTAAAGCTATTCCGTAAATAAGGAGAAACAATACACCCGTAAGATATGTACGAAATTTATGGGTAAAATGACCCAAAAATTTAGACATAAAAAAAATTTCGAGGCCTATAGCCCCCAACCCCTATCTTCTTAGGCCCAGAATATTTTGTACCAACCTAATAATTCTTTACAAATACATTAACAATTATTACCATTTTTTGTGAATCATCGCGTGCCCGCACTATTGGAAAATTCTAGCTCTGCCCCTACGAAATTTAACTAGGGTTAAAAAATTGATATTTTTTTTCTAAAAACCAAGGATAGGTGAGCGAACTCTAAGGGTAAGTGAATCTTGCCCATAGTTAAGGGGTTTTCATAGGGACATGTGGTTAGGGCTGTCAATGGATCAGATCTTGATCTGAATTCGATTCGAATATACAGGATCCTAATCCTATTTAGATCAGTCGGATCTGATACGGATCCGAGATCTTAAATCTGATTATAATCAGATCCAAATAGATTTATATATAACAATAATAATATTTATATATAATTTTACAAATATAATCGGTACTAATCATAATTTTTGAATTAAAATATTATTTTTTAGTTATAGTAATGTTAATTAGAACGGATTCAAATCTTGAATTAGTAATCGAATTTGAATTGAGTAATGCACAATCCGACAAATCTTGGATCGGATTTGGATTTGTTGGATACTTAATTGGATCGGATTCGGATCTTGACAAATTCGGTCTAAATCCGATTTGTTTACAAACCTAATGTGGTGACCTTGGGGGCATAACCGCACTCCAAGGAGTCTGGAGTCCTTTCTAAAATGTAAGGTTAGATGATTGAACTTAATTAGTGAATCTTAAACCACAATTAAAAGTAATAAAAAGAACACGTGTCACGACCCAAAATCTTACCTAGAAGTTATGAGACTTTGGCTCGTGACTTATTCATCAAACCATCCTGTAAGAACATAAGAGACATAATAAAAGGGAAAGCTGAAAATTTCTTAATAACATAAACAATAATCTGTATTCCAAGTGCTAATGTTAACAACCAACTGAAACATAACTGAAATATTTACACCTAACCCATAACTCAAGTTGGACATAATCTCTCAAAATTATAATTACAAGTCTCTCTTTCTCTCTCAAACTCAACAATAGTCAAGATGGGGCGACCTATCGAGGGCCTCTCCTCCTCCAGATGATCCATAGCAGGCTCCTCCTCAATGAACTCCTCCTCGACCCATGGTCCTGGAGCACATATTTCGAGTGGATCTGCCAAAGATAACAGTTCATTTAAGTATTGAATAGCTCAGCGTATACAAACAACTAGATAATGATGTTATAAACATTAACATGCTTTCATATACAATTTATCGGAACAATCATGCATACTTCAAATCAAAGTGTTGGAACCATACTTTCAAATGTCAAATGTTTATATTTTTCAAAATCATATGCTTCACTTAGCTTTCTTTGAAAATCATACTTTTAAAAGCTTCTTTATGTATTTTTCTTTACAAATATTGTCTTCCACTTACTTTACACATACCTTATTATAGGGGTGTACTTTCAATACTTTGCTAATGCCTAGACTATAATGGAACGGAACACACTAGCGTCCTTCATATACTTTAGGCGTGCCTATTAACTGTATCTGGTCCGAGTCTACTAACACCCTTACCCTTAATCAACCTCCCCACTGACATCTTTGTACATCATTATACTTGGAATCAGATGACTAGTACCCGGATTATAATGGAATGGAGCATACTAACATCCTTCCAATACTTTCATCATTACCTTTGTTCATCTTCTTTACTTTACTTTTTGGATATTCGTACTTATATAAAAATCTCGATCATGCAATATAAGTGTTCATATATCATTTGTAAGTAACATAGTGGGCAATAAAACCTCAAGTAACATAGCACATGCTTTATACATCTCACCATTTAATAACATACTCATACTTAGGTTAAATACCTGATTATGTCAATCTCATATCGTTTCATCAAAATTCATTTCACATTTCAATATCATAAATGTAAATAGGTTAAATATCTAAATTCATTAATTGCATATGTTTCTCATCAAAATTCATTTCACCATTTAATAGGATACATGTAAATAGGTTAAATACCTAAATTTCATCAATTTCATATGCTTTTCATCAAAATCCATACATCCCATCATTTCCCTCATTAAAGAAATCCAATCATACTTAAATAGTACAATGAATCTTCATTTCATCATTAACAAACTTGCTTTTCATCCTATTTCTACAATTTAATCAAAACAAAACTATCTAGTACACATTATTTATCATTTTTATCAAAACACATGTTTTTCATCTTTAATTTCAATAAAGGATTATAATAAGATTAGCTAGTAGAAAGTATCTACCTCCCAAGACTGAATCTTTATGACCTAGCGCTTTAGAAAGGTTTGAGAAGTGAAATCTAAGCTTTTCCTTGCTTCTTCAAGCAAGATCTTTCTTCCCCAATTGAAATCTTTCTTGAAAATTTTGGGTTTTCTCTGTCTTTTATCAAATTAGATTTAGAATAGTTAAAAACACTAAAACTCTCGAAATATAATTTTTATTTATAGTCATAGGAGTTTAAAATCCTAATTTCCACAAATTTTAAAAAGATTATGCGCAACATGCGATCAATCAGAGCTTTTTGCGATCGATCGCAGACTTCCGGATTGCTGCGATCAATCGAGTCATATAATGTGATCGATCGGAGCTATACAAAAATGCTGATATTTTTTCTTTCATTTTCTGATCGATCTGTGATATTCGCATTCGCTGAACGATCAGATGGTCTATTTTTCTCTTTTTTCATCCGTTTTCATCTGTTTAAACATTTTAAACACCTTACATCGTTTAATTTATTTTTAATTAAACACACATAAAGATATATTATTGACAATTAAATCTGGTTCTGTGCAACATGTGTTGACCTGGACATATCTGGACGGCACAGGAATCTCTCGAGTTCAACTCGAGAGAATCTCTCGAGTTGGAACCCCTAGAGGTCGCCACGTGTCTCCTTTGACACCCCTTAACCATGGGTAAGGTTCACCCACCCCTAGGGTTCACTAACCCATCCTTGGTTTTTTTTTTTATTAATTATTATTTTTTAAATTAAAAAAACTGTTTTTAGAGTTTTTTAATATTAAAAATATTTTTTTAATTAAAAAAATAATAATTAACAAAAAAAAAAAAACCAAGGATGGGTTAGTGAACCCCAGGGGTGGGTGAACCTTACCCATGGTTAAGGGGTGTCAAAGGAGACACGTGGCGACCTCTAGGGGTTCCAACTCGAGAGATTCTCTCGAGTTGAACTCGAGAGGATCCTGAGCCTATCTGGACTACTTAGAGTCCGGTTACAACTTGAAAATTTCGAGTCCATTTGGCATTAATTGCTCGCCGCTTGACGGGCATCACAGCTGTCAGTTAGCAGACAGAAAGTCACCGTTAACAGTCGGTCAAAAGAAGGCCACTCGTTAAAGATTCCGTCTTTTGTCGTGGCCGGCCGGTAAACAATGACCGTGAAACCGGGTGGTGCCGATTTTAGAGAGGGTCTCGATCACTGCGCTATCTGTGCTGACAGATGGCTGACGTACAGGATTGCGGGTCCCACACGCGGCTCGAGGTTGGACTTAAACATCTCGGGTCGAGTCACGAGTGGAGGTGGCCTGGGTCTGGCAAATGCAGTCTTAAGAGTCTCTAGACAGTGGCTGGCAGGTTAGTCTTTTGGTGGGCCCCACAACATGGTCAAGCTCAAGTGCTCAGAGTCAGAGCTTTTCCGAGGGTAATTAGATTATATTTTATGACATCTATGACCTTTAAAAAAAAACACTCTCGTTTATTTTATGTAAACAATCATATCACAATGCTGATTAAGATCAGACGGTTGATATATTACCGTAGGCAATAGATGCAATAGAGCTTAAATTGTCTTCCACTTCCGTTTTTTATTTTTTAATTTGCATCATTAAGTTGCGGTAATTAATATATTATTATTATTGTTGTTGTTAGCCTTTTATTTAATAGCAAGTGATGTAGAATATTTGGAAGCATATCCGTTTCTATGCCGTCTTTCTATGCCGCCATCACACCTTATTTCAATCGCCATTCACATTGAGGTCGTATGGGCATGGTTTGTGATTTATACCGAATTTTTTATGACTCATTTGTTGATCCGAAGGGGCTAAATCATTTGATTATTTTGATCTGTTTATAATCTTAAGTACATAAGAGATTTTAAGATTTATTTGAAAGAAGAGAATGAAGAGAGGTAAATTGAGTGTAAAGTAGAATAAGGTGTATGAAAGATTTGTAAAATTTTCTTATTGATTTGGTGATTGATTATCATTGCCCGTGGATATAGCTATCTTATCAAATCATGTAAATTCTTGTGATTTATTCTTTAAGCTTTTTATTTTGTTGTTTTTAGATTCGTTTTATTGTTATAACACATTTTCCCACAACAAAAAGAACAGAAAAACTGAGCTTTTTCATATTTATTACATTACCGGGGTACTGATACATATTGGTGTTTGCAGTACCATCAGTCAAAGATGGCAGGAAGAAGAACTAACAAGTAATTTGTCACTTTTTTTAAGACTCTAATTATTAGCACATAAATGCTTTTACCATGTAAATCATTTACAAAGCTTTTATGGTAAGACATAATAATTTCATTTTGTTTTGTTTTATGATTGTATTTTTAAAAATAAATATAATATTTTATGTAACTTATATGTGATTGGAGTAAAAAAATTATTGAATATCAAATGGAAAAGTGGTGTTTTTATCATTCAAATAAAAAAATGTATAAAAATGACATTTTTATAACTTTTTTAGTGGAAAATTTATTATAATTTAGAATACACATGAAGATAAATACTTTTATTATTTTAAAAGAATCTTGTAAATGAATAAATTTTTTTATTTTAGAAAGTAAATGCGAGGTTTTTATCAATATATAAATATATAAAGGGGTACATTTTTGCTTTAGAAAATACATGTGGAAGGGAATATTTCTATATTTAAAAATATATGTATAGAGGATATGATTATTATTTTGAAAATATATTTGAAGACTAATATTTTATCACTTTAAAAAAATACACATGAAAGAATATTTTTGTTATTTTGAAAAATATACGTGAAGATGAATAATTTTATCATTTGACAAAATACATGTGAAGAAAAATATTTCTATCATCTTAAATCTTAATGTGACTAGAGAAATTTATCATTTTGATTAGAAAAATTATTATTTTCTCATTGGTTGAGTGAAGGGAGTAGGGAGACGTCTCTTCCACCTTTTCTCGCCATGTATCTCCTTTTTAATTTCCTTTAACGGTGGTTAAAATTTACTAACGCTTAAGATTAAAGCATCCAATGCGGATATATATTTCATTTTAGAGTATATTTAAATAGATAAAAATTTTACGAAAAATTGATTAAAAATTTTAAAATAGAAATTGTTTATTACAGAATTCATTATATTCCATAAAACATTTTACTTAATATATTTTAAATTTAGTCTATTTTTTTCATTTTACCTAGAAAGAAATGGGTATAAGTAAGTGGGAACCATATCTTTAGTGTTCTTTCATGTGGCCTTGCCTAACAGAATTCCTATACTGCTTATACTGTTTAATGCCTAAAAAATTTATGTATATCATTAAATATATATATTTTCTTCCTTTGGTTAAGTTAGGCATAAATGTGAGCACCACAATCCACATATAAGGAAAAACCTACGGTGGAATCTAGAAGCAAAAGGGTATATTAGTCATTTCAAGCTCGCGAAAAAGAAATGTGGAAGAAGCAATGAAGTCGGTTCACAGGGGCGAGAGAAAGGAAAGAGGATAAAGAAATCGAGAAAGAAAGAAGAAAGGAAGAGAAAGCCTTTGATTTCTAAGCCACCGATTCCCCTCTCTAACCCCACTACCACCATCTCTCTCTCTCTCTCTGGATATAGAAGTCCTTTTTTTTTTCCGCCGGACGATATGGGGAGAGGGAGAGGATCCGCAGCGGCAAGGGCGGCAGCAGCAGCTGTAGCGGAGGCTGAAACGATGGGACCAGGACCAGGATCAAGAAATCCAGTGAAAGAGACGAGATTTAGAGGAGTTAGAAAGAGACCATGGGGAAGATTTGCAGCAGAAATCAGAGATCCTTTCAAGAAAGCTCGAGTCTGGCTTGGAACCTTCGATTCTGCTGAAGACGCCGCACGAGCCTACGATGCTGCTGCACGAACTCTCCGTGGCCCCAAAGCCAAAACCAATTTCCCTTCATTTTCTCATCATTTGGGTTTCCCACAAAACCCTAACGATTCTCACTTGTTTCCTCAACTTCAGCCTCCTCAAAGGCCTACCACGAGCAGTTTAAGCAGCACCGTTGAATCCTTCAGTGGCCCCAAGATTTCGCCGCCGGCGATTGCTCCGGTGGCTCCCCGGCGAACCCCTCGGTCGCCGCCGGTTCTGCCAGATGATTGTCACAGCGATTGTGACTCATCGTCTTCTGTTATCGATGATGGTGATGTAGCTTCGTCGTTTCGTAAACCCTTTTCGTTTGATCTCAATCTTTTGCCGTTGGATGATGTTGAATTTGTTGGTGATGATTTCAAGATCACAGCTTTATGTCTTTGATGGGAAGGGTTTATTGATTTCTCGTTTATTTTTGGTTCTCTTTTCTTGTAATCGGAAAGAAGAAGATAAGATAAAATGGCTCGATCTTGCTTGTGGGGTTGAGGAGAATCTGGGTTTTCCGTTTGTTTACTCTGTTGTAGAATTTACGATCTTCTGAGATGTGGGGATTCCTTCAACTTCATGGGCTTCGAATCTGCTGTCTCTTGTTGAGGTTAGATCGTAGTAGAGGATGATCTGATTTTGGGGTTTTCTTCATTTCGATCTGATTTCTATTATCTGTAGTTCTGTACAAAAAAAACCATGTTATTAATGGAACGAGAAAGAGAATTAAAATCTCTAATTGCTGCCTTGTTCTTCTCTTTCCTTAATTTTCTCTGTTTTGTGTTGATAGAAAGATGGGGTTGAAGAAGATTAACGTGTAGAACCCGGATGGTATTTAGTGTTTGATTTGGATTTGTTTTCTTTGTGTTCTTATCAACTACATTGCTTCCCACGTTCAGGTTAAGACTGACATTACATCTTCTCAATGAGAGCTTTGAGGAAATCTGAATTCCTCTGTTTCTTGGTCTTCTTTCTTGGTTTGATTTAGAGCTCTTAATCCATTGAGACCCACCCCAAAAAAAAAGGCCCCTTTTAGAGGTATAGAAATGTAGAATCAAAAACGAATGTGGTATGGGGGTGGAGCCGTGGAGGAGCATGATCTTGTCAGGTTTGGCATCTGTGTTCTTGGTTTTTAATAAGAACCATTTATTGCACATGTGATGTAGGTTCAATTCTTTTATATGGTAACATGTATAGGGTTATGTATGAGATGTTTGTTTCTGAAGATAATCCTTGCTGTTGGAAATTAGATTATAGCTTAAGAGGATTATTTATGCGTTTCTATTTGTTTGTGTGGAACAAAGAGTGGGCATTAGATTGAGATAAGAAATGGGGGTGTCTTAACTCTGATACCAAATGTTTAGGAACGTAAGAGTACTCTAAACCCCTTATTCCAAAAGCCATTGGATGAAGTTTAGAAACCTTTTTCTTTCTTTTACTTCATTGTAGGTTAGGGTAAGTTAGTGAGTTAGATTATAACTAATGGTGAGACTCAATGAGGGGTTCAAGGCCAGGAAGCCTAAAAATTTAGGAACTTAACCAATACTCCAAAAGCAGTGTTTTTTCTGTGAGGGTGTCTGGGCCTCTTAGAGCACTCAACTAATCACCTGGCATGTGCACACCCCCCAACCACACGGACCGGCTAAGTAGGGATAAATCCCTTACCCTATGTTTGGTTGCTGAGAAAATTAGTGAAAACATGGAAAAGAAAAGAAATTAGACAAAACACAGCTAAGAATTGTATTAGAAATATAAAATTTTCTTTTCTTTTCCATATTTTCACTTATTTTCTTGGCAACCGAACATAGCATTAGGGTGAACAACAGGAAAGGGAATCGAACTCCAGACCGTATGGGTGACTAAGGAACCCAAAAGCCCTTGAGTGACTAAGGAACAAACGGCTAATTTCATAAATGATTGGGGGGATCGTAACAGCATTAATATTAGTTTTACTAAGGACAAGATAGCATCATTATAGTTAGTCCTGCAGGCCTATTATGTGCTCACTCTACAGATGTTGCTACGTTTTCCTTTGCTGGTACTTTCTCTTTGATGCATGTTTTGATTGAAATAAGAAGCATGGTATGAACCTATCGTTGGAGATGTGCCCAGGACTCGCCATCCCATGAACTCTCTCTCTCTCTCTTAAATTGATTTCTTCAAAGAACAATTTGCAGTGAATTCAAACAAAACCTTATCGATTTTATGTACTTTCTACCTTCAGATACATCTGTGGACTGCATGGGGGGCTACAATTTCTATTAAATACCCCTTTATATGAACAGAAAGCAACCGATAGGGATCATTCAATACGACGGTATGAACACGGTACCAAGGCAAACCCATGGAAATACCCCTTTATGAAAGAAAAGTACACCATGTAACTTTATCACATTGGAAACTGTAGCCTTCCCCTTTTCAACGGATTAAATCAGAGCAAGGGTTAATATTTATTTCATTTTACTGGTAATAATAGAACAATTCTGTTCCGTAAGAACAAAGAGAAGCATATCTATTCTATAACCCATAAGTACCAATACACAATGGGGATTGGTCCTATTTTCTATAAGCCAATGTATAGATCATTGCTCATCATTCGAATGACCCATTTATAAGAATTTTACTTTATTCATTCTGTCTTCCTCTATTCCTCTATGAACTTTTCCACTCTATGGATAAAATATGATAAACGATAATATTATAAAAACAATAAATCCATTGTTACGTTTCCACATCAAGTGAAGTAAAATACTTAACTCTTTTTTGTTCATTTAACCATTTCATCTCTCTCCCTTTCTCCCCACAGACTACACAGGGCAAGTAAAGGGCTTCTAATGGGCTGATCCAAGACAAGGCCAGGCCCATAACACCACCAAGCCACAAGCAAACGTGAAACTTTCTCATTGGTTACCACACGTGTCTAGTTCTTGCAGGCCTACATCTGGAAACAGGCCCAAGTGAGGGGTTTTGCACTTTTGCCCTGCGTCTGAACTCTGGAGGTTTTTGCTCTGTTTCTTCGCAGTGACGAGAGAAGTGTAATTGAGAGATGTCTGGGTCATCATTGATACCGTTGATTGCTCTTCCCATCTTCTTCCTCCTCCTCAGATCAAATATATGTTTAATTGTTGGTTTTGATGACGGACAGTGACGTATTTTGAGAACAGAGCAGGTATTACGGTGTTCAGGTTCATGTTAGACAGGACTCTGCTTCACACAATTCTCTCTCTCTCTCTCTCTCTCTCTCTTGTTGCTTGGAAAGACTATTGGCATTTCTTAAAAAAAAATTACCTGTAAGTAGAGAGAGAGAGAGATGGTGATGTATGTTCCTATTGATTAAAATTTCATATTCTTTTTCAGTGTAAATTCCTTCCCCATGCGTGAACATAAAACTTATAAACACACGGCAGTTTTAGCAGATATAAATATCTAAACAAATTTTAAATCAGAGAATTTATAGTTGGCCTCTATGGGAAAATCAATCAGGGATATCTGAGAGGCGATGGTTTACCCTGTTGCAGATGTCAGCTGTTCAAGTCTACTAATCTCCAGCTCGTGAACCTAGCCGCCAATACACACGGGCTGTTTACCTTGTGGCAGTTGTTAGCAGTTGAGTCACTTACCAATAGACACTGAAAACAGAAGGATGAAAGCCTGAAATTTCATTCACAAGACAATCAGAATAACCTTTTTTCAACTCTTACAAACTTCCTACAGAAAAAAGTAATCAAAGGTGGTTGTTCAAAGCCTTGGACACTGATGGTTTTACGGGCAGAGAGTTCCTCCAATCTGACGTTCTTGATGGCCGAGTTCGTGGGGGACCCAATCTGGGGTATGGTCATTTCATGATAGTAAACTTAGGTCCATCATTTTGGTAATTTTGCTTTCTTGTCCAGATCTGGTTAATAGAGCCTCTACAAGATCACTATAGTTCTCGACAATCCTTCTGCATCTCCCTTCCAGCCATCTCATCTTTTACCTATTCCTTTCCCAAGAAAAATGTACAAGCAAGGAAATTTTACAAGATGCCTTTGTTAGTAGGTATCATGTCTATACATGATTAGAACAAATTTACAGATAAATCAGATTACTTAACGGTAAATTTTCCTTTCTGTTAGTTGGGTTAGGGTGGAAACCGATTATATGTAATCACTCCGGGGGATCCTGCTGTGCTAAAGAGGGTGTTCCCTGTGACCGTAAAACTTCTAAAAACTGGCATTTTCTATCCTCCACAAACACTCCTTTCTCAGAGGCGAATCTGTGAATATTGCTTTGATGAAATTCTCTACCTGTTCAAACAAACAGCATATAAATAGCACAAACTCTTGGAAGAAAAGTACCCCCCCCAAAAAAAAAAAAAAAATCAAGTGCATTCAGAAGCTTCAACCCATGATATTGTATGATTCACTTCATAAACATCATTATAACAAGTTCAACCTAGTTTAATACGAATTCAGTTCACTACACTAAGAAGTAAAAAGAGGTTCAAAATTTTAACATATGATCATTCACAGAAATTAAAAGCAAATAACTCAGGTTTCCAAAATGATAAAAGTCATTAACAATTGGAAATGCCTTTTTTTTCTTTCCAAGTAGGATCCATTAGGGGGCAAGAATATTTGTTAGACAATTCAACAAAAAAATGTTACCAAGTTCCTTAAAGTTGTTAACCACAATGGTTTTACGAAAATCATAGCACGTAGCCCAACGTACAGATAGACATACAGGAAGAACTAAATAAGTAATATCATACCTCAGATGATGTAAAGCCACAACTAACCAGTTCTCCACTTTCCCAAGTTGTTGTAATGGATATTAAAGGCATGTCTAATAAATCTACAAGACAAAGTAGTCAATTTGAATTGTAATTTTTTTGATAGACAAGGTTTAATAATCAGACAAATTTAAGCAGGACAAAGAAAGTTTGCCTGCCAATTTGCGGAGTTTACGTAAAGAAGGTATGAGCTCATCTAGCTGCAAAAGTCTAAAACCCTCCTGTAACTTCTCTCTTCTATTGGCAGCAATTAGGGACTCAAATAAAGAAGATAGGTTCTCTAGCGTCAAATGGATCAGCCTTTGAAGCTGAAAATACAAGAATCACGGCTTAGAGAACTTTTATAGGACATGAAAAATCACAACCTGTTAAACTTAGAATGATGATTCAGAGACAGTACCTGCAATGTTTCCTCAGCCGCCATATCATCTAAAAGGAGCATGTCTTTTGCAATTCTAAAAAAAACAGAATCCAGAACCATGCACATACTTCTCTTGAAAGTTGATGGCAGCAAGAATGGCTCCCAAATAATATGAACTTTCTCAAGGTTGAAAACAACCTGGAAAAAAAGCATTCAGTTTTCAACATATATATATATATATATATATATACACTAGCAGAGACCCCGTGCGATGCACGGTAATAATTAAGAATATCTAAAATTAAATAATATTATTTATTAATTTAAATATTAAGAAATATATTTTAAGAATATTTCATAAATTTTATTTTCAATAGTATTAGTTTTTTATTATTTGATATACATTATTATTTGTATTAATTAATTAATTTTATACTAATAATTTATTATTATTTTAATAACATTTATAGGAAAATCATAAGTTTTTTAGTATTAAACTTAAATTAATACACCTAAGAGTTGGAGATAAGAGAGAACTCTACAATAGTGGAGATAGATAGAGCTATAGTGGGTCCCAAACCTGTAAGAGTTGGAGATAAGAGAGGAGTCTACAATAGTGGAGATAGAGAGGTCTCTAGGATGAAATAGTGGGTCCCAAATTTGAATGGTAGAGATTAAATAGAAAAGCCACATGTCATCTCTAAATAGAGCTTATGAGATTGGAGGGATTGAAGTCTTATTTCTTTATATTATAGTAGTAGATATATATATAGCAAACTTTGCAAAGCTACCTGATCTATAGCAAACTTTGCAGACTCGAACTGTTGCATTTGGTGGGTATTCTGGAACCCGTCAGCGCCATCTATAGCCTGACATATCACAGGAATTAAAGATAAAATGAAACAATGAACTGCAACTGCATAAGATCAGATGAAAATGAAACTTTTTGGTACTGTTAAAGACAAATGATGAATACATTTCAACAGACTGTACCTCTTTCAAATTCACACAGACTAGTTGAATTTGCCTTTGAAGTATTTCCTCCGACATTTGGTGAAATCTTGGTGCCATATCAACAAACACAGCATGTTCCTTAATGGAACTTGGAAAATCTGAACGATACTGAAATAGCAGAGTTCAACATAAAATCTACAAACAGATATTAATTGCATGGAATGGAACAAATGCCTATCCCCCCCCCCCCAAATTCTTTTTTGTCATAAATTAGATCAGATAAATTGCATAAATAGGCAAGGTCAAATCAGCTTTGTATTGGGAACTTCAAATCTCTGGTTGCTTTCCAGAGATATTGCTGAAAGAATGATTTCCTGCAGGTAGAAGAGGTCAACATATAATAGAGGTGTAAAGAGAGGGATGTATAAAAACCTAATCCTTTTTGCTGCATATCCAAATAGTTACCAATTCAGATTTGTACCCAAGCATAATGACTTTAAAAGTAAGCGTCGAAACACTTAGATTAAATCTGAAGAAAGAGGGGAAATATGAGCTTACTGGGAATGCTTTTGGAGTGAGATTGACATCATTCAGAGTACATAACTTAATAAATGGGTTTTCGTACAAAGAATATGGCTTGAGATGCATTCTTGCGCATGTGATTGATCAAACGTTAGGATAAACTTGAATGTACCAATGCATGCCGAATAAAATAAAATAAAAGTTAGAAAATGTTTATAAATAGATTAAAATGAAGAGTTTTATTTCAAAAGAATGTTATGGAATTTCTTACAGCAATTATTTCCCTTTGTTGCTCTTCTTCAAGCCTATAACTGGGCATTTCATAAACCAGAAATAGAACTCTCTGGATGTAGTCAACTAAATAATAGTATATCAGTACTGAAATACAATTTTAATGACTTCTATTACTTTACCCAACAGTGTAGAATGCCATTTATCTTTGTGATCATTCTTTCAATCTAAGATACTTGACACTACAGATCATGTGTCCTGAGATACGGCATATTAGCTCGGGTTTATCATGTGATCAGGCATCATGCTTTTGCAGAACTCATGGCCAGCCTCCTCTACCATTTAAATGTCAAGCACCCTAAGGCTCAGCAACATGGATGCTCAAAGTGCCTCAAACCAAAAATTAGATCATAGCAGGGGCAACCAAGAGCAACCAAACTTGGTTGGGGTATCCATGATTAGAATCTGAAAGACTCATTGTGTGTGGTGGATGGTCAAGTTTTATAAGACTCAGTACTTGTGTTAGTGAGGTTTCTTGAATTCTCGTACCCGTAAAGAGGCAACCATAATTGTTCAGTTAGGTCAACAAGAAACTGTCAGAAAGACGCAACACTTTCCCTACTGGTATATTCAACTCAGGTCGCATCTGGCTCCAAAATCTCACGACTTCTTCAGAACCCCCTCTTGTTCCCACCCTTGTGTACCACGTGACCACAAGTCCACTACTCGAATAAATTTGTACACAGTTTTAAACATTTTCACATATATCATATTATCAAAAAATCAAGCTTTTGTAGAAATGATTTCCAGAGTCCAGACAAGTTTCTTCATTTTATTATAAAGAAGTAAAAGCTTGAAAATCATAAAATATAGCATAGAGAAAACAATGAAAAGAGTTACAGAAGGGAGAAGTAAACATGTAAAATCATTTGTAATCAAACTATATCACTGCGGGGGGGATAATAATGTGGAAAGATCTAGGAAATTGGATCCTTTGGGACTGGCTCTATTTATTGGCTCAAACTCAAATTTTTGTCATCACTCTTCCTTGTGACGTTGACAATTTGGTCATTGCTTGTTCTTCTTTTCATAAACAAATATATAATAGCCATTCATAAATACCTCAAATGCAAGCCCAAGAATCTCCTGAGACAGATAAAGACAATCATTGTGCACGAGTACAGCAACTTGGTTGATGCTATCAAGCTGCTTCTCTAACTTCATGCACCAAAAACAAAAAAGAAAAGGAAGAAGAAGAAGTTACGAACATAATCAAGATATGTAGCATATACATGTCATATAGCATCTCAATAATAGCACAACAAATAATTTTCAGAAATAACAAAACTTAGATTTATTCACACCAATATTTCATATGAACTCATTAATGGTACCAAATCAAAATCAATTCTTAATATCGTGTTTCTAAACTTGTTATCAAGTTGCTGGCTCAGTTCAAATCTGTACAGTATAAATGCAATTTTACACACATACTGAATTTTGAACATCATCAACATCATTACTGTCTTATCCCAAAATCCCTGGGGTCGGCAACACAAATCCCATCCCACCATTCACCAGAGCTTTGGTTAAATTATATGTTATCAAATCTTTCTTCACTACTCCACCCACATCATTTTTGGCCTTCCCCTTGCCCTTTTGGAGCCTTCAAATTGTATAAATTCACACATCAATGGAGCTTTTAGTGATTTTCATTGAATTGAACGTGTCCAAACTCCAAACCATCTTAAACGGCTCTCCCTTATTTTGTCACCTATTGAATCCACTCTCAGATTCTCTTGTTATAGTTAGGACAAGAAAAGGAAAACGAAATAGATACTTCCTTAGAATGCAACCATGATAGGCATCTAATTTAGAACAGATGGTAGTAAACTCGATCTGCTTGAAGAAGTCAACCCTAAATCTCTTAAATAGATGTGCCACTTAAGTGATATGTTAATTTCAATGTCAATTTGCATACTCTGTATTTCCAACCCATAACTATGATATATTTAAAAAGTTTGGTTAGTGATATTTTCTTTCATGCAATCGCATTTCATCACTAACCTTGACAGGCACAATAGCTTCATAGAGAAGTAGAGCATCCCTGGCAGCATGATAAAATTCCATAGCCACTCTTGGGGAAGACAAGCAAACAACCTGCATTCATTTCCATAATCACAATTACACCCTTAAAGATAAATACATGTCGAGCGACCATAACAAGAAGATTTTAAAGGAAAGACAAATGTTAACTCAAGGGCATGCAATAATCACCTAATACTACATAGTTATACCGATCAAAAGGACAACAAAAAAGTACTACCTAGTCCTTTTATTCTTTACCAATATAAAACTACCTAATTCTTTACTTCCATAACATTAATAATTTATGCATTTCAAAGATCAATGCCAGAGTACCAAGCAAAAAATGTTTTTGTTTTATAAGTAACTGTAATTAGACTAAATAAAAAAGGGGCCATCTCCAAAAAAATAAAAAAGGATAAAAGAAAAAGGGGCGAACCCAATATACAAAAGATGGGCTAACACAAAAACATCAAAAGCCCAAAACTGTAAAATTACATAAACAAGGGAAAAGGCTAACCCAACTAACATAAAAGTTAACTATCCTCATTTCCTTTAAGTCCTCGAGGAGACGAGGACAGAGGACCAATGATAAAGGGGCAGGCTTATCTTAAAAATTGTTCCCATCTCTTTCCTTCCATATGCACCGGCAGATGGCAATCATTGACAGTATCTTGCCACATCCACTAAACTCTCCTTGCGGCAAGATTGAGATGAGATCAGTAATGACTCTTGATCCAACTCCTGCGAGTTGAAGGAAGTGGTGCCAAATCTTTAAAGGTGAACTTGCAATGCAAAAGCAAGTGATTTACCGATTCACTCTAAATTTTATGCATAAACATATGTTTGTCAAGAACCATCTTTTAGTAATAAGGTGACCCACCTGATTTTACATAATAATGTATTAAAAAGGAAAAAAGTGGAGGCTTGTATCAAGTGTTTCCTTTTGGGATAGGTGCTTCCAATGTACAAGAGTTGCCTACTTATACCATTACCATAGTTACCCAACTTGTGGGAGGGAATATTACCAAAGCACATTAAAGTGAAAAGTCGAGGGGATATTAGTCATAGATAGTGGAAAGTTTCATAATGAGCCTATAATATGCCTTAAAAATATTGTTAAGAAGAGCTGGAAATAAATAGGTTTCATCGGTTACAAGTTTCTGTACAGAAAACAGCAAATATCATCCACAAGGCGTCTACACTGGATATGAATGAATGAATCACAAATTTTTTTGGTTTACTTACCTTACATCACTACATTGTAAAGGGAAGATCAGATGTTATTTTCGTTTGTTTTACTTACTTGAAGTGTTTGATGCACTAGTTCCATTAGTTGGGAAGCTGCTTTAGACACCAAGCACCTCTCAGGCAAAAAAAGCAAGTCAACGTCATGCTCAGAAGAATTTTCAGCAATTCCACGAGCCTTAGAACTAGTACCCTTCCTTGTATAGTCCTGTCAAAAGATTCATTAATCAACAGAAAAAAATTCTCACAATTAATTAGAAACAAAAGTAAAATTTCTGTGTAATATACAGACCGGAGGAAGGACAAAGTCACATAGTAGAAGTAAATTCCTAGCCTTTGCCAAGATTTCATTCTTCTTCCTAAATGCAAAGTGAACCTCAACATTTTGGGTGAAATTGCTCAACTTCTCATCATTGCTATCAGATGCTGAAATAAAATTCATTTCCTTTAAAACAGTCTCAAATTCAGATGTAAGTTTTATGATCTTCTGAAACTCGACAAGCTTCGATGCATCATCTGGAACAGCCTGAAGCAGGTTTGGAACAAAATTATTTTCAGACAATTTGATCCACGACTATAAACAAGAAAAGTAATAGTCACAACTCATGATCGCTATGAGATCATACACACACACACAGTGTACCATACCCATCCAAAAAGGCATAATGCACATTTACAGTCAAACAATAATGTGCATGCAATGACCAAGGTATCAAAACCATTCCCCATGAATTTCCTATAGCTGGTAGCCAGAGTGAGAGCCACACTATAAGTCTCCATATGGACAAGACAACCAAGTTCAGCGGTGAATTAATCCATAACTTTCTAACAATACCTGATATAATATAAAATACAAATCAATCCCACGATTGTCACTTATAGCAACAACGTTCTTTGTCTTTTTCAAACGGTCCTAAATAATTCGTGACTTTTTCGTCAAACGATTAAATCACGGGATATTCGCGATTTTTTGAAAAAATTGCAACTTTTTGAAAAAGTCATGAATTTCACGAATTATTCGCGAATTTTTTAAAAAGTCACAAATCAAAAACCAATATAAGATTTGTTTACACATTTCATAATTACAAATCTGATTTTTTTATTTTTTTTATTTTTTTATATTTCCCGGTTTTTTCTCGAGATATCCGAATTTTGCCAATTTTTTCCAATTTTATCCTAGCTGAATAATTTTCGAACTCCGACTTGGTGACTATGCTTATAACGGTTAACTACTAGTTTGAGCAATACTGACTACTGACCCTTAAGAAACATAAACACCAAAACCCAAACAGTTTCCCTTTATAAGTAAATCTTTTTTTATGAACTTCATCAACACCAACAATGAAATTTAATAATAATGATAAAATGTTCCAGGTCCATTACAAATATTAAAAGCACTTCTCCTATATCTTTGCATTCAGAGTTCTTAACATACAGTGGAGTTCATAAATTGTAGACAGAAATCTCTCCCCTGTTAAGGTTCCTAAACTTCCCCTAAACTCAATGGCCTGATGCTCTTGGAAGTTGGAAAGAAAGAATAGCATCCAAATGGCATAAGAAGAGAAAGAGACCTAGCTTAAATCATCCTAGTGATGTTGATGCATAAATGACATGGATGCTTGTGGAAAAGCATTATATGTCTCATTCATCTTTATTTTCTACTTTTTATAGAAGTAATTGAAATTTATTTTATTAAAAAAAGGGTGCGGACTACATAAAGATATGACCATCACAATCTCCATAGCCTTGGATAGCTGCAATGGATTTTTTTCCCTTTCTTATTTTTCAATAACTAATGATCTGCTTTCTTAAAAATTGCATTGGAGTTATTGTTTCTATCTAATACTTCATATTCTTTACATTAAGTTTGACACTTCTATTAATTTCAATCTTCTGGCATGCTCAAATTGTAGTGTTTTTTTTTTTTTAATGTCAGTTTTGCCGAAGTACTAATTGTGAAATATAAGAATGCGCATGGTTCCATGTGGCATACATCCTTTCCATGTTCCATGTGCCGTTGGGCCAGATATCCTTTCCAATATGTCATAGCGAACCCACTAGGACGATGTCATTAGCTGTATTAACAGTTTCCTCTTATAGTTTATTTAGTGAAGTTCCTTTCAATTAGTTACTGCTTCATTTTTATTTCTACGACTTAATGACTTAAATATTTGTTTGTCTTTTGACTCTCGATACTCCTGTAACCAATTATATCTACATAACTCCGCCATAGGCATCCTTCCCCCAGCATGCTTAACATATCATGCAAGTTTCCGTTAGGAAATGTTAGGCACATGCCTTGCACATATTACGAAATAGTTGGTCCAGTAATTCCAAGCCCATTTCGTATGTGGCTTTGTCATTCCGGGAAGATTTTAAGGCATTTATCTTATACCAATATTAAGGCATAGCCTTGCAGGAAAGGAAAAAGATAGTAGCTGTGATCCATATTGTTGGAAACCAAACCTTGGAAAGGAAGTTAGAAATAACCAGCTCTGAGATCCTTGGCCACGTCAATCTTCCAAAACATCGCATCCATCGATCATTTTGGAAGCATATGGATTTGTAAATGAAATTTATAACCTGAATAAGCCCTGAATAGAGAGTTGCACCATCGATTTTTTCAGCCTGCACATAGACAAAGTACATGTAGATGTCACAAACAAAGATATAAGCACAAATGATTCATCAGCACCATCTTTGACAAAAACTGCTTGACTAAAGAAATAAATCTCATTACAATCATAGTGACAAAGTTGGGATTCGGGAATAGTTCGGCAAGGGTCAAGTTTGGAAAAATCTGGGAACAATTTGGGAAAATAATAATAATATAAAAAGATATCCAACAATTTGATTAGATGATATATAAAATAAGCAATTTACTTTGTTGAACTCATAGTTATCAAGTTGGGGTTCGGGAATAATTCGACAAGGAAAAAGTTCAGAAAAAATTGTCAAAATTCAGAAAATTCGGAAATAAATCGGGAAAATCTCCGGTAAGAAATGAAAAAATATAAAATAATATTACTAATTATGAAAGGTAAAAACAAATATATTTCAGAAATAAGACATTTTTTCGGGACTTTTTCAAAAAAATTGTGAATAATTCATGTTTAGTTTGCGACTTTTTGAAAAATTCGCTATTTTTCCAAAACTCGTGACTACTTTGCGAATTAATCGTTCGAAGAGAAAGTCAGGTATTATTCGGGATTTTTTCAAAAAATCGGAGAACTTGGTAACTATGGTTGAACTAAATGAATTATTCTGAAATTCGGGAATAATTCGCAATATCCGCGAACAATTCAGGAAACCTAAAATTTGTGAATAATTTGGCATACCTAAAATTTGTGAATAAATCGCGAATTTTTTTACTATGATAACAATTTCATACACATTTGAGCCAGAGCTACCATTTTCCAGGTTAAGATCTTGTGAAGAAGACCTACAACTTAGCACAACAGTTGAGTACAAAACTACAAATAAACCAGTTAAGGAAAGCAAAATTAACTGAGAGTCTGAGAGAATACTGGAAGTCTATCATGAGCTCCAAATATTATTAGATGAGCTTGTGGATTGGTAAAGGAGCAAGCTAATTAAATATTCCTTATCCTAGGTAACAAAATTGATGCACCACAAAAAAGTTACTGTATGCACCCATTGGAAGGTTATTTAGGCCGGGAAGGATGACCAGGCAAACATTAATACCTAGACGTTCAAACTACAGGAGGGTCTTCATCAAAAAATAAATAAATTACAGGAGGGTGTTGCAAAACCAAGGATTAAAAATACGATTTCGGGGGATGTATCGGTCCCAACCGAAACCTATATGTATCGGTTTCAGTATAGGTTTCGGGCGATACATTTAATGATTTCATTTCCTATAAGAAAAATCAAATTAATTTTTTTTAAAAAATCAAATGAGTTATAGGAACCAAATTTACTAAATATAAAGTCATGAGAAGTGACTCAAAGACAACGTAGCAAACACAATTGCAATTTGACAATGAATGAAAACATAAATAATTAAAAAATAATATGTATTGGTCGTTTCGTATCAGTATAAATATTGTACGAGGGGCTACCGAAAGGTCCGAAACCTATACGTATCGTCCGTTTCGTATCGGTTTCGGCGATTTTTATTTCCATGTGCAAAACACATTTCAACTTGAATTTTTTTCTATCGGTAAATAGCAGATAATATTAAGATAAAGAAAGAGGTACAACGGAAGGTTCACCAATAGTAAACCAAGCGGAAGGGTGAGAGAGGAAAAGTGACAACAATTAGAATTAAATAAAGAGATAAGGCCCCAGCTGTGTCCGAATTGCTACATAGTAAAAATGTCTCCTCAAGGCTCTCTCTTGATATCCCCTGCGAATGCCCAAGCGGAAACTAGACGGCAAACCCGAGCCTGAAGTTGGCTCTTGTCAGATGCCTCTTTCGTTGTTTTTAAGTAGTCTCAGGATTGCACATTAATTTCGGAAAGAGTGTCTTGTTCGGAGTGGGCAGGGTTCCTAACTTGGGCGAGTTGGCAAATTGTCTTGGGTGTAGGATGGGGAATTTTCCAGCCACGTATATAGGCCTACCATTGGGTGCGCCGTTTAAAGCTAAATCAGCTTGGAGCCCCGTCATTGATAGGTTTTCCAAACGGCTACAATGGTGGAAATCTAGGTTCCTTTCTCAAGGGGGAAAATTAAAGCTACTCAAGAGTACCCTGTGTAGTCCCCACTCCCCTGACATACTTCCTTTCCTTGATTAAGGTTCTCGCCTCTATTGCATCCAGGAGAGAGCGTCTTCAGTGGGATTTCTTATGGAATGAGAAAGTAGATACCCGGAAGTACCACTTGGTAGATTGGAAAACTATCTCCCTATCTAGAGCAATGGTGGGCTCGGTCTTTATCTCATTAGGCGGGTAAATAAGGCACTCCTAGGAAAGTGGCTTTGGAGGTATGGGGAGGAGGGTAGCCTGTGGAGAGCAGTGATAGAGGCTAAGCATGGTTCATTGAATAGGTGGCGGCCTAGGCTTGGGCAAGGTTCTATGGGGGTTGGGGTATGGAAGGTTGTCATGCAGGGGTGGGAGGACTTTTCTAAATTCACCTGCCTCAAGGTGGGCAACGGGGAGCATATCAATTTTTGGAATGATCTATGGTGTGGTCACTCACCTCTTAGACAGACATATGGCAACCTTTTTCTTCTTGCATCAAACAAGGAGGCTTCAGTTGCCGAGTATTTGGTCTGGCACAACAGGGTGTCGGTTTAGAGACCCCAACTAAGATGCAACTTACTCGATTGGGAGCTCCAGGACCTTTTAAGGTTATTGTCCCCAATTCAACAGGTTAACCCAAACCCACTCATTAGGGATAGTTGTGTCTCGTCCCCGGACAACGAGGGGCGGTTCTCAGTGATATCTTTTGTGCAAGCCTTGCAAACTGGGCCGAATATACTCTTTCCTCAACAGGTTGTGTGTTTCTCGTCGGTTCCCTCTTAGGTATCTTTGTTTTCTATGGACAGGAGTTCTAGATAAAATCTTAACAAGAGATCAGCTTACGCATAGAGGGTGGTGCCTGGCTAACAGGTGTTTCATGTGTCGTTCAATAGCGGAATCAGTTGATCACTTATTGTTGCACTGCCTGATAGCGAGAGAGGTTTGGTCCTATTTCCTAACATTTCAAGTTGAAATTGATAATCAAAAACCAAGGTGTGTCCAATTAGATGGATGTTGTGTGATGAATAAGACTTGCTACTTTCTTCAACTTAAGTAGATGACCATTGTAGTAAGAAGTGATACTAAAGTAGCCACAGTCCACAAAGTTGTAGATGAGAGTAAATGATGCTAAGTATAAAATATTAGTAGATATAATTATATAGATTGCACAGATTTGATTTTACATGTCATGAGGAATGTGTTTATTACAAAGAGGTGATTCAGTTCTATGAGGGATGTGTTATATTTTCTTCCTGTGATTGCTCCCTAATGCCATTTAGATGGGAAAGACTGCAGTGTGACTTGTGAAGCATAATTTATCTGACTTCTGGTAAGAGCCAACTCAACCGCCAAGTTCTGAGCGAGAATCTTATACATAAGTTGACTGAATCACATGATATTTCACTTTATTCTATAATTCATATGAAATACTACAACTACAACACCTCATCCAATGCTTGGATACTGGTCATCGGTTTTTGTTTCCCATTAAAGTCCTGCTATCAGTATTTTCATCATAGAATAGAGAAATACAGCATTCGAAAGCTTTTACTTGTGCTTAAATTACAAATGCAACATTCACCTTAGAATCAGAAGATGGAATTAGCTTCAGAGTCGCCTCAGCTGTTTGCTTGGTGTCCTGATTTAATTCTTCTAGAAATGTGTAAGGACATCTATTACTTAATGCCGGAGTCACGACATACTTGACCATTAAGTCCGCTACCTTAGCAATCCCATAATCAAAAACACCAACTACCTGTAGAAGGCCAAAACAGAAAATTAACCGACATCAAAGCATATCAAATCCAATATTACAAACACACTTTGCAAGGCCAGGATTGGAAGTTACTTACAACCCTACAAACCAAATTCCCAGGATGGTAGATTATACTAACACAAAATGGAGTTCTACAATTCCTAGGAGAGTTAAATCATACAAAATTTACCAATAACCTGCACCTCTCATTTCCTAGGATTATAGCTCTCTGTACTTGAGTTTCCTTATTGAAGATATAGCATGTAGGTTTACAGCACAAAAATAAAATCTATACTTCTTAGTTGATTAAAGAAGAAGAAACACATGGTGTAGAACACTTACATCCATTGCTTTCACAACTGTATGGAGCTCAACCAAGTCCATCCCACTGGCGCTAAGCTGAAATTTAACTCTCATTCTACTAGTTTCTGGTTCGAATTGTACAGCATTCTCCATCAACCTCACAAGCACCTTTTGAATCTACAGAATCCAAATCCAAATCCCAATCCATTACAGACGATCACAAAGTCCTTAAAAACAATAATTAATCAACAAAAACTCATTAAAAAAATCCCTCATCCCTAACCCTACCTCATCAAAGCATTCTATCCACTCGTTCCTCAACAAACCAAAAACTAACGGTTCTCTTTCCTCAACCATTTCCTCACGAATCAATAAAGCCTTCTTCAGATCCCTGACTGCCTCCGCCGCATCGATTAACCGTCCAATCTTCAAATCCTCCCTCACAGATCTCAATCTCCCTCTCAAATTTTCGATCGTCTGAACCAAAACCAACAATTCCTTCTTCTCCTTCAGTTCAATCCTTTTACTGCGGATCTCCGCCACTGTATCTCGGATCTCGACATCAATTGGATGATCGGAGATAAGCCGAAGAACATTGGAAACATCAGTGTAGATGTCTTCAGTCCTCGAAACGGATTCAGAGCAACGAGAGAAGATCTCAGAGAATTCCTTGTGGTGAGAGAGGATGTAGTCGCGAACCTTCTCCTTAATGTGGATAGATCGAACTTGCAATCGATCGATGAGAAGGCGGAGATCTGGAGCTGAGAGAGGAGAGGATTCTTCGAAATCCTGAGTCGAAAGAAGCTCTCGAACGTCGATCGATCCAAACAAAACGTCCATTGATGTCTCTGTAAATCTCTTTTTCGTATGTGAATTCGAAGGATTTGTAGATAAAAATTAGTATTTTGAAGATCTACGTCGAAGTAAGCATCGGGTAGAGAAAAATGCAGAGCTGTAGTGGTGTTGGATAGGAGAAAGGGAAGCAATAGGCGCAATTTGTTCGGGAAGGCTAAAGTGCGCAGGGTGTTGCTTAGTGTAATCTCTGAGTTGAATACTGAATGGTAAGCCCTAAAAACGTCCATGGATCTTTTGAACCAAAGCCCACAACTACTCAACTAGGGTTTGTGCTAAAAACAAGTTGGCCCAAGACGTCATCCTATACCTTTTGATATGAATGTTTTAAAACTGTAGGGGACGTATTCTTCTCCAGTTGTAACCGGTTTTGCCAAAACCGGTTACGCCCCTGAGGTGGCCACATATCTCATTTGACATCTCTTAACTATGGTTAAGATTCACTCACCCCTTAGGTTCATCTACCTATTCTTAGTTTTTAGGAAAAATAATAAAAATTTATTTTAACTGTGGTTAAAATTTACCAACTCCTGGGGTTAATTTTTTTAAAATATTTTTTCTAACAACCAAAGAGAGGTGGGTGAACCCTAGGGGTAGGTGAATCTTAACCACAGTTAAGGGGTGTAAGAAATGACATGTGGTGACCACAGGGTTGTAACCGGGTTTGCCCAAAACCGGTTACAACTAGGGAAGATCACAAGTCAAACTGCAGTCCATAACTTTCACATCAATCGTTAGTGTTAGTATAAGGGTGGTGGGAGAATACTTTCATAAGAACTTCAATTAATTAGGCTCAAATGTAAATATTTTCCGATGGAAAAATTTTTATGGTAAAATATAATTTTTCTTTTTATATTTTGTTGTTTGATTGTATTCTTGAAAATAAGACGAAAATTTTATTTATGTTACTTACTTGTGTAAAATAAATATGTGAAGAGGGGTACGTTTGTAATTTTAAAATATTTAAGGATAGTAGAATTTTACACGAAAATGACACACAAATTATTAAAATGTAAATCATTTTTTCGTGTAAGTTACTCATTTTTCGTAAACATTTTACTTGTGAAAAATTTTACGTGCAAACAAACACGCGAAATTAATATTTTCCACTGATTTAATTTGTTTTTTTCCTATTTACATTGAAATAAACGGAGCATAAGATCATCAAAGGAATTGGGAGCAAAATTTAAAATTAGAGTATAAGAATTTTAATTTTCGTATTTAAATGCCCACAATTTATATGTATTCTAAATCACTTGGGGATTAAAATATTGTCATTTTTTACAATTTGTGAGAATTACAATATCAACCCAGGAAAGCAATATTGTAATTCATTTATGCGTGAGAATTAACACCAATCTTCAATGACTATTATTTCTCTTTTTTAAACTTCTTAGACTTTTTTCATATATGTTTTATTTTCAAATAAATAATTTTATAATTAATTGTACACGTTCTTGTATTTTCTTTTATCTTCATTCTCATAGAAGAAGACTTGCAGGTTGTTTGTGTGGACATAAACTTTTACGTTGAACCACGTAAATTATATGACTTATGTAATTAAATATTTTTCTATATTCATTTTTTTAGTATTTCTTACTACAATACTAATTTTGGAGGTTAGTAGAGATTGAATTACAACAATTTATATCAGAGCATAGGTTTCACTTGAGAAGAGGGATAATAGTCATTGAGGATTTGGTTGACATTTCTCAATTCGTTTGCAAATCGAGCAAGGCCGGTTGAAGATTTTTGGCCAATGTCAGTGTTCAACCGAATCAAAGCAACCCTATTGAACCCACGTCTGCATATATCAAGCATTCATCGTGAATATAAAACTATGTGGCAAACATTTTGTGATATAATGCTTTAACTACTTATCCAATATACTTTTTATGTGATTATTGTGATATATAGTAGTTGTGAGATGATCCCATAATTTTTATATGTTTTTTGTATTGTTGTGATAGTGAGTATGAAAGTGAGATTTTATAATCATAGAGTACCTTGATATCTTTCATCTGATTTTATTTTGTTTTGTTTTTTATTAGTTATTTCAATTGATTTTATAATTCCTCTGTGCATAAATATATGTATTTATTTAAATTTTTTTCAATAACCCTATTTACATTTCATAAAAAAAAATCATATTAATGACAAATTTTTCTGAAATATTAAAAGTGGTGTATTAAATTATAGGTTTGCTATTTTATTCTATAGTCATTTTCCTTTGTATTTTCAAAAAAAAAAAATTGATATTGGAATTTCTATATTATTAAATGAGAATTTGAAGGAAACTAATAATACATTTATTTTTTAACTAATGATTAATTATTTTCACCATTCATATCTGATGTATCAATATAGAATGGTTTCACTAGTAAAATAGCAAATACTTACAAATTTCAGGTTTTAAACATCCAATTTTGTTAAATATTATATCATTCCCACAAACATATTCACATATAATAAAGAGCATATATAGAGACTGATAAAGATAAAATATGTGCAAGTGCATGCATACACATTATTGTGTTTATTATTAAGGGTTGAGTTTCGTTTGTTTGTTAACTATTTCAGCATACCCATTATGTTACTTTCTTGGAGAAATTACCATCATTTTTGCTAAAAGGATTATTCGACATTCATTCAATTATGAATTTAACCTTTGTTATTGGTGTAATATCAATAGACTAAGCTACGTAAAAACTGTAACATTTTGTGAATTTTTTTTTCTTAATGAAGTGAATGTCTTTCTAGTATGGGAATATACTATATACATACATTAGTGTTTTAATTAAATATGAATCAACTTATAGGTACTCATAAATAAACTCTCGGATCTTAGCCCTTTAATTCAAATAATTAAGAGTTAACTTGACTTATTTTATCATTTCTAAAGTAGCATCAATTCTATTTTTTCTTTTTGGTTTAAAGGTAAACAGAATACACTCACACATAAGTCAACACACTCGCATGCATAGGAACTAACAAAAGGTTTTGACTCGTAATTATTTGAATTAAATAGTTAAGATTTGGGAGTATGCTTGTGAGTACCCATAGATTTACTCATTAAATACAAGTATGTATTATCGACATCACTAAACTTAACTAAGTTGGAAGTCAAAAAACAAAAGATACCAAGTCACTAATTGCAGTCTAAGTGGCCTAATATATCACACAAAGAGTAAGTTGTTGGATCCATTTGACCTCCAAGTTACTATTAGTCATTCGAGGCAAGTCATTATTTGAATGCAACACCACAAAAGAAACTAGTACCAATCTAGGAAAATTATTATCAAATCATTGAACCTTCCTCGAATGAGGGCACATCTTCCTAGTTGAGCTACGTGCCACGCCTACTTTAGCCAATTTTATATTAAGAGCTAAAATATTTTTAAAAAGATATTTTCAAAAAACCAAAGAGAGGTGGGTGAACCCTAGGGGTAAGTGAATCTTAACCACAGTTAAGGGGTGTAAGAAATGACATGTGGTGACCACAGGGTTGTAACCGGGTTTGCCCAAAACCGGTTACAACTGGAGAAGATCACTAGTCAAATTGCAGTCCATAACTTTCACATCGATCGTTAGTGTTAGTATGAGGATGGTGGGAGAATACTTCCATAAGAACTTCAATTAATTAGGCTCAAATGTAAATATTTTCCGATGTAAAATTTTTTATGGTAAAATATAATTTTTCTTTTTATATTTTGTTGTTTGATTGCATTCTTGAAAATAAGGCGAAAATTTTATTTGTGTTACTTACTTGTGTAAAAAAAATATGTGAAGAAGGGTACGTTTGTAATTTTAAAATATTTAAGGATAGTAGAATTTTACGAGAAAATGACACACAAATTATTAAAATGTAAATCATTTTTTCGTGTAAGTTACTCATTTTTTGTAAACATTTTACTTGTGAAAAATTTTACGTACAAACAAACACGCGAAAATAATATTTTCCACTGATTTAATTTGTTTTTTCCTATTTACATTGAAATAAACGGAGCATTAGATCATCAAAGGAATTGGGAGCAAAATTTAGAATTAGAGTATAAGAATTTTAATTCTGGTATTTGAATGCCCACAATTTATACGTATTCTAAATCACTTAAGGATTAAAATAGTGTATTTTTTACAATTTATGAGAATTACAATATCAACCAGGAAAGCAATATTGTAATTCATTTATGCATGAGAATTAACACCAATCTTTAATGACTATTATTTCTCTTTTTTAAACTTCTTAAACTTTTTTCATATATGTATTATTTTCAAATAAATAATTTTATAATTAATTTTACGTCTTCTTGTATTTTCTTTTATCGTCATTCTCATAGTAGAAGACTTGCAGGTTGTTCATGTGAACATAGAGTTTTACATCGAACCACATAAATTATATGACTAGTGTTATTAAGTATTTTTCTATATTCAATTTTTAGGTATTTCTTGCCGCAATACTAATTTTGGAGGTTAGTGGAGATTGAATTACAATAATTTGTAGGTTTCGCCTACGAAGAGGGATACGAGTCATTGAGGATTTGGTTGACATTTCTCAATTCGTTTGCAAATCGAGACATTTCTCAATTCTCAATTCGTTTGCAAATCGAGCAAGGCCGGTTGAAGATTTTTGGCCAATGTCAGTGTTCAACTGAATCAAAGCAACCCTATTGAACCCAAATTTACATACATAATGCATTCATTGTAAATATAAAACTATGCGGCAAACATTTCGGCAAACATTTCCTATAATTTTTACATGTTTTTTGTATTGTTGTGACAGTGAGTGAAAGAGAGATTTTTTAGTTATAGAGTACTTTGATATCTTTCATCTGATTTTTTATTTATTGTTTTTTATTAGTCATTTCAATTGATTTTATAATTCCTCTATGCATAAATATATGTATTTATTTAAATTTTTTTCAATAACCCTATTTACATTTGATAAAAAAATCATATTAATGACAATTTTTTCTGAAATATTAAAAGTGGTGTATTAAATTATAGGTTTGCTATTTTATTATGTAGTCCTTTTCCTTTGTATTTTCAAGAAAATAAAACTAATATTGGAATTTCTATATTATTAAATGAGAATTTGAAGGAAACTAATAATACATTTATTTTATTAACTAATGGCTAATTATTTTCACCATTCATATATGATGTATCAATATAGAGTGGTTTCACCATTAAAATAAGATTTGCAACAAAGATAATGCCTCGCAAAAATCTATAGGATATGTCAAGTTTACATTTCCTCGACCATTATTGATAATAAACAAATTTGAAAAGATGCATGGTAAAATAGCAAATATTTACAAATTTCAAGTTTTAAATATCTATTTTTGTTAAATATTATATCATTCCCACAAACATATTCACATATAATATAGATTATATAGAGAGACTGATAAAATATGTGAAAGTGCATGCATACACATTATTGTGTTTATTATTAAGGGTTGAGTTTCGTTTGTTTATTAACTATTTCAGCATATCCATCATGTTACTTTCCTCGAGAAATTACGGTAATTTTTGCTTCAAGGATTATTCGACATTCATTCAATTATGAATTTAACCTTTGTTAATGGTGTAATATCAATAGAACTAAGCTACTTAAAAACTGTAACATTTTGTGAATTTATTTTTTTTCTTAATGAAGTGAATGTCTTTCTAGTATGAGAACATGCTATATACGTACATTAGTGTTTTAATTAAATACGAATCAACTTATAGGTACTCCAAAATATACTCTCGGATCCTAACCCTTTAATTTAAATAATTAAGGATCAAAATTAGATTTAGCTTGACTTATTTTGTCATTTCTAAAGTAGCATCAATTCTATTTTTTAATTTTGGTTTAACAGGTCAACACACTCAGACACACAGGAACCAACAAAAGGTTTTGGCTCGTAATTATTTGAATTAAAGGGTTAAGATTTGAGAGTATACTTGTGAGTACCCATAGAGTTACTCATTAAATACAACTATACAAGTATGTATTATCGACATCACTAAACTTAACTAAGTTGAAGTAAAAAAAAAAAGATATCAAAGGAGCGTTTGTCAGCACTATAAAAAAGTACTTATTTTAACTTATTGATAAAAATAAGTACTTTTATAAATAAATCAGTTTAGTAAAAAAATTTAAGCAATAAGTAAATGGTCTAAACCTCCCTAAAGTTTAATAAGCAATAAGTCACCTCAGAGGTACTTATTTGAAGCACTTAAAAATAAGCTCATTTCAGTCGAGAAAACCCGATGGTTCCATTCTCATTCACGCGGAGAAAAGCTTGGAGTTTGGCAAGTTTTACTCCTCCATCTCAAACAGATCTTCCTCCATCTCAGGTAATCCTTCCTCCTTCTTCTTCTTCTTCTTCTCATTTTTTTCTGGATTTATTTCTTCAATCCATGTATTAGGTTAGGATTTTTTTGTTGATATTGTTGGGGGTTTTCATCCGTACATAGGTTTATGTTTTGATCGATGTGGTAAGTGGATCCTAAGCAAGAGATAAGAATTCGGTGATAAAAAATCAGAAAAAGAAGCTTCTATGATTCAAATGTGTTCCAAGTCATCAAGGATTTCACAACATTTTGATCCTTCTAATATATGAAGTTCTCTATTTATCTGATTTTTTTCCCATTTCCCTGAATTTTAACGATTTTTCGCAGGAAATCACTCGTTGTAGCTTGCTTGAATTTGGTAATCGGATTTCAGTTTGATTTCTTTTCAGGTGACATCTTCATAAATTCGTTTTTGTTTTCTTACCCTATTGTTTCTGTTAAGATATTGATATCTGAAAGTTCGGTAGTGCCTTTGAGCCTTATCTGTAAATTTGAGTTATTTTTTTCTTACTTTCTTCTAAACAGTTCATAAGCCTAATAATACCTATAACTAGATTTGCAAATTAGGCTTGGCTCAACCTAAATGCAACTGATCCTACCCTAATTTTAGGCAAGGTTGGCTTGAATTGACTTCTTAATTAATAGGCATTGGAAAACCTGATCCAGCTAGAGCTTGATTAGTTCCACCCAAATACATGTACTGTTTTGAAGCAAGCACCATACTTTTTTTTGATCGGTAAAAAAAAAAAAACTTGGATATCTGAATCATTGCCCAACTGGTTCAAAACTTCAAATTCAGCCTCCATTTGATGGCTTAAAATGGGTAGTAGATCCATTTATTTGGAGAATCCAACCCAATTTCTGTCTACATCTGCCCCCTAGCTAGGATGCTCCCCTCTTTAGGAGGTCCTAGGATCAATTCACAAATCACTCCAGTAGCTGCTTCTTAAAATGGATTTAACGTCTATCAGACCCAACCACCCTACTACCCTCACAATTCATGTTCCACCAGCTCATAACCCATAGCATTCAATTTTTCAACCACCTCTTTGATGGTGCATTGGCCAATTAACAGATCATAGTATCCCAAGCTTTTGACAGACCTAAAACTTTGATAAAACCTTAGAATTAAGGTTATTTATCCAAAGGATAGCACATCAAAGATGGTGTTATAAGGTTGATAGGAATTGTATCCAGGACTAGTGGAAGAACCATGATTTGGGTAGTGGTTGTGACTCTTATAGCTTCTAATCTTATGGTAGTTATGGTGTTTTATACTACTACCATGTTTGGTTCTTGTACTCATAGGGCTTAATAGGAAGAAAATGAGAAGGATTTGGACAAACAGAAGCCTCTAACGAGTGCCTCATTGGACTCCATTTATGGACAAATTGCAAGTGCTTTTGGTGGATTCTCCCACATTTTTGGGCACGCCAGTTTCCCATTACTCCTTTTCAGTTCAGAAATGGAAAGGCATTTTGAATAGTGGTCTTGTTGGTCCTCACCATGGATGGATGAATGGGCAAAAGAAGTTGCACTTTTGATGCTTACTATATAGACCAAGTTTCATAGATATATAGAAAGCTAAAGCTAGTACATGGGCGAAGCCTCTAAATTTTTATTTAATTAGATGGTTAGTCATATCAATTTCTAATAAGGAACACTCTGTCTATGTCTCTCACTGTTTTTGGTTATTTTTCCTTGGTGGTTCACTATGAGGGTATCGTTTGTCTAATATTGAAGCATTCATTTCATAAAGTATAATAATGAACTGAAAATAAAAAGGTTGGTAATCTTTACCATTTGTAATATACTAATTGTGAGGATCATTCAACATGTACTTCTTTTGGTTGTGGCCTATTATTGGATGGTCCAAATCCATAATATGCGGGGAGGAGTTATTTACTAGTTTTTCTGTTCACTTAATTTGATATCCTGGAGCACATTGCTTGAGCTACTTACCTGTTATTTTATAATGTAATTCCTGGACATGATTTAAGATTTCTGATATCCTCACTTGAATGTCTTGTGGATAGCATGTTTTATTATCTAGTTATTTCATTGAATTGAGTGAGAATGGTATTATATGTGATGTTCAAATTGTGAGATATGTTTAATAATTTAGTCTTTATAGGTACACAAAACCAAAAAAGGCATGTCTTCAAATGAAAATGGTAGAGCTAATTGGTCAAACGAAGTCAAAAAAACTTATATTGACCTATACATAGAACAAGTCCATTTGGGAAATAGGTCAGGATCGACTTTGAAATCCGCTGCTTGGAAGAAAGTAGTGAAAGAGTTTAACCTTAAAACTAGGTTGAAATATGATCAAAGACAGCTAAAAAATCATTGGGACGCAATGAGAAAAAAATATGCTGCATGGGTGAAGCTTAGTAGCTTAACAGGAATTGGATACAATGCAACTAATCATAGAATCACAATGGATGACGAGAGATGGGAATAACATCTTAAGGTATTATAAAATATATTCTTCAAATAATGAGACTATTGTTAGTTGTGTTTCAGGCTCCTAAACTACTATTATATATTACAGGTAAACCCAGATGCACGTGTTTTTCGGTCAAACTCACTACAATTTCCCGAAGATATGGTGACACTATTTGGGGGAAGAGCAACTACGGGGAGCGCAGCTTGGGCACCGTCTAGCATGAGTCTCCCAGATGACACAAGTCAACAATCTTTAGAAAGTCATACTCCGTCACTAGGGGAATACAATACATCCGTGGATACACAACATGATGGAGGGGATGATATAGGGTTGGAGGAGAGAATGAATGACCTTAGGTGCAAAGGACCTTGTCTGTCTCAAAATAGGAAGGAAACCAGGGGTGATGCTCTCAAGAGTGACATACAACATGTTATTACTAATCTTGAAGAAGCAAGAAAGTCTACGACACCTAGTATTGTTGAGTGTTTTGAATCGTTAAATGCGATAGCAGAGATTGAAGATAGGAGCAAGCTATACATTGATGCTTTAAACTGCTTTCGAGTGAAAGAAAATAGAGAGATTTGGATGTTATTAGAAAAGAAGAATGTTACACGCATTGAATGGTTGAAAGCAAATTTAGGGAGTGTTTCATCTTGAGTTTGTATTACTTTTGTTTGTTTTAGACTCACAATTTTTTTTTTTTAAATGGTACTTTATGTGGTATTGCTTTCTTTAGTTTTAAATGGTACGTACAATAGTTAATTTGGATGTTTAGAGTAGTATTGCCTTCTTTAGTTTTAAATGGTACAATTGTTTATTTGGATGTTATTTATGTGGTATTGCCCTATATAGTTTGAGATTGTGCATTACTTTATTTTGATGTTTAAAATATTATTACCTTCTTTAGCTTTGGATGGTACAATTATTTATTTGGGTGTTATTTATGTGGTATTGCCTTATACGGCTTGAAATAGTGCAATAGTTTATTTCGATGTTTAAAGTATTATTGTCTTCTTTAGTTTTAAATTGTATAATAGTTAGTCGGATGTAATTTATGTGGTATGCTAGTTCATCTAAAAATAATTTGACATTGTTTATCAACAGATACCATGTAGCCAAAATAGTTGTAGTTATTGGCTCTTTTAGCTACGTTACTTATAAAAAGATACAATGAGTTTTATGTAATTAAAGAGTCATGTAGGACATCATTCCTAACAAGGCATGTATTTGTATGAGATTTATTGAATGGTCACCCTAGGATATGCATAGAACTATTTCATATGGAGAAACATGTGTTTTTCCGATTGTGCTTACTTTTTCGAGAAAATGGGCTACTCACAGATAGTCGATACATGTGTGTGGAGGAGCAGTTGGCTATTTTTTGTATGACAATTGGCCATAACTATAGAAATTGACTTATACAAGACAAATTTCAACACTATGGAGAGACGATATCTCGATATTTCATATTGTTTTTGTGGCGATGTTAAATTTCTCGAAGGAGATAATAAAACCTCCTTCATTTGAACAAATTCTAGAGGAGATATGGCGCAACAAACGTTTTCATCCTTATTTTAAGGTAAAATGCTAAAAATTTTAATTATATTTTCTTTTAAATGATTAAACATATAACTTACAAGATTATATTCTTTGTGCAGGGGTGCATCGGAGCGATAGACAGCACATTGATAAGTGCGATTATTCCAACAGAGAAGCAAGCACCTTATAGATCAAGAAAATGAGAAAGTGTGCAGAATGTATTAGTAGTATGTTCATTTGACATGCTTTTCCACATTTGTAATTGCTGGGTGGGAAGGCTCGGCACATGATTCACGCATCTTGTTAGATACTATTTGTAATCCTCAACATAATTTTGCTCATGCTCCTAAAGGTAATTATATATATATTTTTTTATTATATTACATATAATATCCTTAAATATATTCACATGATTGTTATTTAAAAATATTTTTTCTTGGTTTCAGATAAGAATTATGTTGTTGATGTTGGGTTTACTCATATGCGTGGTTTTATGGCACCATACCAAAATGTTCGGTATTGGTTGAATGACTATCATGGTGGTATTCACCGCTGTGATAGAGAGGAAACATTCAATTATCTACATTCATCTTTGAGGAACGCAATTGAGCAGTCCTTTGGAACACTGAAGAAAATGGCTCCATACTCATTTCCAATACAAAGGAATATAGTAGTTGCTGCGATGACATTGTACGACTTCATTAAGAAAGAAGTCATCGTCAATTGTTTATTTCAGCAGTATGAGAACGAAGACGTTGTTAATGATGCAGATCATGATACAATTATTGTTGCCCCTGGAATTAATGAAGTAGGATTGGGTGGACAAATGGAGATGTCAATGCTTAGAGACAGAATTGCGGATGCCCTCTTTCAAAGTTAGCATTTTTTTTTTCTTTTTTGGGGACTATGTTGAATGTACTTGTATATGCTATATGGTCCAATATTTTTTTTCCAAGAGATAAATTAATTGTTTGTTACAATTAATTTGAAGAAATAACATTTTATAGCAATTTCTGGTTTAAAACGTGTTAAATATAATTTCTAGTTTAAATTGTAGCATGTATATTATAGGATTGCTTTAAACATGACCATAAGTATCTCTGAAAAAAGTACTTAATTATTTGGTTTAACAAACAAGCTTATTGTAAATAAGTAATTTTTTTATAAAAAAAGTGGCATTACCAAATAGGCTTATTTTTATAAAAGAAAAATACTTATTTATAAAAAGTGCTGAATAGTCTGTAGTAGTGTTGCCAAACATTTTGTTCGATCCATTTGACCTCTAAGTAGACATTCGAGTCAAGTCATTCTTTGAATGTGGCTTGAATGCTACACCACAGAAGAAACTACCAATGTAGGAAACTTATTACCAAATCTTTGAACCTTCCTCGAATGAGGGGCACATCTTCCCAGTTGAGCTAAGAGGCACGTGTGATGTGCCATGCCTACTTTAGCCAATATTATATTAAGAACTAAATAACCATTTCAAGCCTACATGAAGCCGTATTATCACCATAATTATTAAAATGAAAACCATATCTTAAGCTTGATTATTTTGTGTGGAAATGTTATCATATAACTAACACACTAAATTCATACACAACTAGACCTAAGGTCTTCAGGTGCGAGGTCCAAGCAAACACTCCAAAATGGTCTGTCTTAAGGAGGGATGATGGGCCCTTATAAAGTCGTCCCAACCCTTGCCAACCGATGTGGGATTAAACCCGGGCTATACCCTAATGCACGTGGTAACAGTGAACTAAATTGGTTTTTTTTGTGTGTGGAAATGTTATCATGTAACTAACACGCAAAAAACTCACACACAGCTAGACTAAGGTCATCTCAAGCTAGATGGTACCGCATTATTCTCCATGTTGGCTCCCAATATGTTCTCAACATCGTCTAAAATTACCATCCACAGGCAGATAGCTAAAGAGTAGGACTAAACTCCAACAATGATATCTAATTGGCATCAATTAAAGACAACAGTTTTGGTGAAATGTTACACGCTAAACTCACACACAATTGAATAAAAAAAAAAAAAAACTCACACATAACAATTAAATACTGAAATTTTAATAGTCTAATTCTAGAATCAAAAGGGTTCTAAATGTTCGCCCGGATTTTTTTGTGTCTTGCTCCATTTGTTTGCAATTTCTTTTAAAAAAATATTTTTTTTGTAGGTTTCTTTTTTCAACTATATATATTTAACTAAAACTAAATAAACTTATTTTTTTTGTAGGTTTGTTTACGTTTATTTTTAAATAATACTTTAACTATTCATATATTAGTTTATCAAAATAATAAATTCTATTACTGAAATATAAAAAAGTTTTCCCTTATGTAAACTAATAAAAATTACATAATCTATATTAAGAAGCACATAAATGGAACTCGTTATTTTAGAAATTATATCCAATTGACTGTATTCGAACCCATAGAGCCGGTTGATGTTTGCGGTTTGCCAATGTTCGGTCCGATTACCACATGACCTTGCTAAGTTAGTTCGGTTCAACGAGTATCACCTCACCCACAACATTCTTCAAGCTCAATTTGTAAGGAGCAGAATTGAGCTGGCACTTTCTTCAAAGAGAAGACATCTGTTATTGTCTTCCATTAATGCTCCGTTTGTTTTCATGTAAAATAGGGGAAAACAAATGAAATTCATGGAAAATGTCAATTGCCCTATAGAAAATACACACGAAAAATGACATTTTCCGTGAAATTCTTTTGTTTTCCTCTATTTTACATCAAAACAAACGGGGCATAAGAGAAAGACAAGTGTTTTAACATTGTGTCCAATAAAAAAAAGTGAGTCTTGAAAGAAAGTGGTGTTAGCTAGCATTATCTCTTAGAATAAGCTCTAAGAACACACCATGGGACTAGCCCAATGGTAGTGTATCCCCTCCTTAGGAGGGTGAATCAAGGATCCAGTCCCGTGCTGGTGGGCATTGTGATTTCACCACATTTTGTGTTGAGTAGATGCTAACCCTCTAACACTAGATTGTGCACACAAAAAAAAAAAACTTTGCACATTTGCTCTCTCCTTCACGTGCAAGGCACTCCCATAAGCTGTAAATAGCATCGTCGTAAATTGAAGCAAAATTGTTGAATGGTGAAGAGTCTACTTTTTTTTTTTTTGGAACTCAGGTGTCCCAACCCTTTGGGTCAGGACTAATCCCCAAGGGTGCGATGTGAACCCGCCACACCAGGTAAATTTGGGTAAACCCGTGCAGGGCTGTCCCCAAAGGGGGAGTGAGAACTAGAACCCAAGACCTCCCACTTGGGGAAAGGCCTAGGTACTAATAAGCATGGCCAGCTACATGCCTAGGCAGGGGAGAGCTAGGATTTTCTAGTAGTGGGGGCACATGTTGGGGGTTGAGGGCGTAGCCCCTGAAATATTTTTTTGAATGACTAAGTTTTTGAGTCATTTTACCCATATATTTCGTACAACAAAAGATTAGCTCTAGCGGCTGCCCGAACTGGGTGCTCGGGCATCCACAAAACATTGGGCATGTGGCGATAATTTTGGGGAGAAGTCATTTCATTTTCTCCCCATGATTTTGACTTCTCCTCATTTGATATATTTCCCCTTTAAAACGTCACATGCCCACTGGTTTGTGGATGCCCAAGCGCCCAGCTCGGGCAGCCACTAGAGCTAATCGTTTGCCATTTCGTACATAACTTACAAGTATTATATATTTCTTCTTGTTTACGGGATAGCTACCACCTTGCCCCATGCCTCTCAACGTAAAATAATTAAATAACATTGTGAGCACGGATTGCGGTTACCCACATTTGGCGTGTGTTATGTTTAGAGTCACTAGGGATAAGGTCTTGGTCTGCTTAGAGATCTGAGTAAGAGGTTCGGTTAAGCCCGGGGAAGGTATTAGGCATCTCGGCGCTTTCGTATTACAACGGTTTCCTTCTTACTAGGTTTAAGCCAATTTAATGTCAATGATTAGTCAAATGTCTTAGATTTCAGTTTATACTAACCCAAGAAGTAAAAAGCTAACTAGGGTCGAACCTGGGTTGGGTTGCCTACGTACTCACATTGGGGTGAGATCAGACCGAGCGTAGTTCTGGCACATGAGCTTGTGCCAAGACTAAGGAAGTATTGTATGTGCACCAAGGGTAGCTTAGGGTCTAGTCCGGTAGACTAGTGTTGAGTTGACCGGGGTTGGTCAAGTGCATGGTATTGGACCCGGTAGGCCAAAAGGGTAGTCCGGTAGACTAGGGTTTGGGCCCGATAAGCCAAGAATAGACTCGGTAGGCCAAGGTTTGGGTCCGGTAGGCCGAGATTGGGCCCGGTAGGCCAAGATTCGGCCCGATAGGCCTTGGTTGGACCCAGAGGTCAAAAGTAAGCCCAGTAGGCTTTAGATTGGGCCCGGTAGGTCAAGGGTAAGCCCGGTAGGCTTAGATTTAGGCCCGGTAGGCTAAAAGGAGTTTAACCGTGATTAGGATTGCTAACCAGGGTAGAGCAAGGTTTAAGATATGTTTATGGTCCTTAAGAGTTGTTTGAATATTTTTGAGGATTTTTATAATTTCCTAAGTTTGGTGAAGCTAACCATGATTAAGACATGAGTTTAACCATGGTTAATCCGGATAACCAAGGTTAGGCAGTGTACAAAGTCAAATTTGGAATTATACTGCCAAAAGGAGTTTAACCGTAGTTAGGATTGCTAACCAGGGTAGAGCAAGGTTTAAGATATGTTCATGGTCCTTAAGAGTTGTTTGAATATTTTTGGGGATTTTTTCTAATTTCCCAAGTTTGGTGGGGCTAACCATGGTTAAAACATGAGTTTAACCATGGTTAGTCCGGATAACCAAGGTTAGGCAGTGTACAAAGTCAAATTTGGAATTATACTGTCATTTGGGATTTTGTATGATTTTTTTTAATTATCCAAGGTTTAAATGAGCTTAACCATGGTTAAATCAAGTGTTAACCATGATTAGGCATGAGCATGCAATCCAAAAGTTACATTTTCCCAAATTTTGGATTTTTAAGAATTTTCTCAGATTTTTCCAAGTTGGTTTGACCAATTAACCATGGTTAATTCTTGATCATGGTTGAGTTAACCATGGTTAAGGCAATGGCAGTGGCTGGGTAAGCCTGGGAAGCCCCCATGGGTTATGACAGCTCAGTAAAAGGGCCCCCATGGGCTGTGGGCCCACTGTGTAGCCCTGAAAATGTAAAAATTCATATTGTCGGCAGATAGATAGCGACAGTTTGGGTGTTTTTTATTTGACTTTGCACCCCTGTAACTTGAGTTAGGGGGTGCTTGACACCTGGTTTTGAAGAGGGGAACGCAAGGAACAACATGAGCCTGGGGTGATCCTCAGTGGTGGCCTGGAGTGGGCCCCACAATGTGCCAAAGTGGCACTGTCACCATTTACATAAAATGATGAATGTCAGCAATTTGATTGCCGACATTCTGACAGTTTTTGGTTTTTTGAAATTTAACCCTAATTAGAGTTAACTACGGGTCTCGAGGTGTTCAGGTAAAATGTAGGGGAGACTGAGGGGTACAACCCAAGCTTTCGAAGTGGCCCAAGAGGTTCTCAGGTGGGGCCCACAGGCCCTGAAATAGAAGGCTCAGGGGTGTCGGTACTGAGTTTACCGACACCCTGCAATTTTTTTGGAAATGCACAGAGGCCCTATAAGGCTACTATTGGGGTATATCCAGGGGTTCCCTCATGACTTGAAGGATCCCCAGAACCCTGCTAAAGCCACTTGAGGTGGTGCTATACCCTTAGGGGGTTCCCCACACCTATGATGAAGGTGGGGGAGCCCCTTTAATAGGTTTACCTGCAAAATGAAAGAAACCAGTCTCTTGGAATGGACTAGGGGCTCACAAGAGGTTGCAAAACAAAAATCAAAGGGGTAGGGGGAAGCCCTACCCTACTGCTACGCACTGCTGGTGCTAGAGAGGACCATGGTGGTCGGTGGTGGTTTGTGGAGGTGTTGCACACATCCAGGATGAGTTGGGGAGATTGTTGGAGCTTTGTGGAGCTACTGGAGTCTCCTGAGGTGCCTGGGAGAGTACTGGGAGCTGGTTTTTTTGAGCAAGGCTTCGGATAGGAGTTCTGGAGTTCGTTTTTCAAGCTTGAGGATGGTCTGCCATTTATAGGGGATGCCTTGGGGACACATCCGATAATAGGACGGTGGTAGGAGGGGCTCTCATGAGATGGAGAGGGGGCTACAGGTCGGAGGAGTGGTGGTGCAGGCGTGCCTGACCACGCAAGGGAGCTGGTGTGCTACAGAAGAGAAACCAGGAGGTGTCGGCGATGGGATTACCAACATTACCCAGGCCTTTGGCCTCTTGCAGGCACGCGGTACATGCTGGTTTTTTGAATTGTTTTGGGCCTGGGCTTGGGCATAGGCCGAAAGGTTTGGACTTCTTAGAGGATTTTGGACCTAGGGCTTGAGCCCTAAGGGTTTAAGGCTTGACTAGGGCTTGGATAGGCTTGATCCTAGACTAGGTATTGTTAGGGTTTTAACTAGGGTTGAGTCCTAGGGTTAGACTAGGGTTTAACTAGTGGTCTAATACTAGGGTTAGGCTAGGGTTTGCCTAGGGTTAGGGCTTAACTAGGATTGAAACTTAGGGTTTGCTAGGTTAGGCTAAGCTAGGCTAGGGATTGCCATAGTTAAGGGACTTAACCCTGGTTAACTAAGGGTGTAAAAATTGGGTGCTTACAAACATGATACAATTATATATTTTGTTTTCAATAATTTAGGGACGTTACCCCCTTACCTCATGGCTATAACTATTAAATAATATAGTATATATTTTTAGGGACAACTGTCCCTTATCATAATTACGCTCAATAAAATAATTAAACAACTTAGTTAAAAGCCTTATCATAATTACGCCCAATAAAATAATTAAACAACTTAGTTAAAAACACTTTTTTTAAAAGATAAATGGCACCTGCATGGAGATCGTATCACAATCAATTGCGATTGAACTCAGGAAGAGTTCAATTGCACCCACAGGTCAACACGTGTCCCTTTTAACCTCTACTAACTGTGGTTAAGATTTTCTAGCTCTTGGGGGTTCGATCAACAATAGACCTTGGTTTTTAGAAGAAAAAATGATAGAAAAATATTTAACTTTGGTTAGGAACTTTAAATCTTAAGGTTAATATTTTTTATTATTTATATAAAAAAAAAACCAATGTTATATTGTTGAACCCCAAGAGTTAGTGAATCTTAACTTCAATTAACAAAGGTTAAAAAGGGCATGGGTTGATGTATTGACTAGGTGTGATTGAACTCTCCCTAAGTTCAATCGCAATTGAACGATCGCCCATTCCCATGACTTACTTAAAATAAAGGAAATTTTTTTTTCAAAAAATTCAGTGAGGGCACGTGCCCCCACAGGCCCCCACCTGGCTCCGCCCCTACGCCTGGGTTTGTCCCAATGGTTGTGTATCTCCCTTTAGGGAGATGTGCTCGTGTTTGAGTCTTAGTGTGGCTGTTGAGCGCCCACAATGATTGGTAACCCCTAGGGTAGATAAATAATTAAGACCAAGCAAAAAAACACATGGCTAGGTCTATTGAATAGGGATGGCTAACCAACTAACCAGCTAATTATCTCTGCGGAGATTTAATGCAACACGTGTGTAGTGGCATTAACGTCTTACCTTCCGAAAAAAAATCTAACCAGCCAATTACAAAATAAAAAGATAGTTTTAAATTGAGCACATCCATATAAAATAGGGTAAAGCTTAGGAGACCCCTTAGAGCCGAGACCATGCTCCCTAAGGGGCTCTCAGTAGCAAAGTCCTATAAAATAATAATAACTTAGGGTGTCAGTAGCAAAGTCCTATAAAATAATAATAAGAGAGAGGCAATCAAACACTCCTTTATTCATAAAATTCTAGTTATACATATATAATTAGGCTAAAAGGCCTTTCTTTCTCAAAATATCCTATCACCAACAGTCACCAACGTCAATAGATATCATAGTCCACGAGAATCTCCACCGTCCATTAGATTAGACACTGTAAATCACCCAAAAAAAAATGAATGGTTACATTCAAAGCTTATTTAATTTAAATTAACAGTTTAAATATAAAGAAGAGCTCTGCTTCACCACCTTGTGTGGAGCTCCCTTTTTTACACTATCAGTGGCAAATGTGTAATTATGGCGTGTTGTAAAATTACCCTAGCTTCCATCGATAATTACAAACTTGCCACATTTATAGTGTAAAAAAAGGAGCTCCGCTTCAAAACGGTGAAGCAAAGCTCCGGATCAAAATTAAATTATATCACTAAGTGAGTTTGTGTGCGCGACCGTGAGAGACAAATGTGAGTCAATGTGCTTGTGTGAGAAAGAGAAAAAACTTGGGATCTTCTCCGGTTAGTGCTGGCGAGGAGACCGCCAACACCCAGTCTGAAGGCGCGACATCAGCATTTACAGCAATCCCAAGTGTTGAGTGCAAAAACTAAGGTGGCGCCTTGAGAGTGGGTACTGGTGGTCTCTTAGCTCGCCTGCACTAATTGTAGAAGATCTTGTGTAGAGAGAGTTAAGATACCTTGTTGCCCTTTTGTGTCTCACAAAGATTGGCCCACATTCAACAGTGGTAGACCTAATCAAGAAAGGTACGCCCATGTTTTTTAAAGACGCAAAGGGGCAACAGTACAACAAGAGCTGGAAATGTGTGTCGGAGAGAAATCTTAGTCAGTGTGTCTGTGTGTCAGAGAGAGAGAGAGAGAGAGAGAGAGAGAGAGAGAGAGAGATTTCACATGTTGCAGTTGACAGTAGGGCTGATGGGTATGCTGAGACTGAACTTGCAGAGTGTGGGGAGCTGCTTAGCTCTCTGAGGCTTCACCCCAAAAGACGGCCCATTATCCTTTAGGCACTGACAGAGAGCCCTGCGTGTGGCTGTAGTTTGAGCCAACTTTGTCAATTTCTGTGCGCTTGTGCAACACTCATTGCTCGGTGTCGGCGGTCCTGCACCCACCAAGAACGACCCACAAGGGATTAGTGCATTCACCGCATCCCCACACAATGACCCATTGGCTCGGCTCATGATCAAAGCCAGAGCCACCAGGCTCAAGATCCACCCACAGAAACCCTTCACCATCTTTACTCTTTTAAAACTGGAACCCTTCTTTGAATTTGAATGTTGAATCAAGGGTCTTGCTCTATTTATATAGATTGGCCAAAGATAACATGTCTTAGCTGTTGCTTCTTAAATGACTCCAACTTCCAACTCTACTTGATTTTATTATAGAGAAGCCAATATTAATTATAGAAAATCCTTATTCAATATTTGAGGCCTTTTCATGTCTTTTACACACAAGGGTTAATTGCACACATGATGGGGATACCGCCACTTGCTTGCCTGTATGGCTGTAAATTGATCGGATTTGGCCCAATTAAATTCCTAGATCCGAATCTAAGACTATCTGTGATCTGTCGGATTCAGAATTGTCCAATATGGTCCAAATCCAACACTATCATTTTCTACCTTACAAATTCTTGTAACTTAATATCTGTACCTTTTGCATTTCACCCACAAATGCCTGCCTATATTCTGTGGAATTAATCATTCCATTACCCTATGTTTGGTTGCCGAGAAAATAAATAAAAACATGAAAAAGAAAAGAATTTTGACAAAACATAATTAAAAAGTGTATTAGAAATCTAAAATTTTCTTTTCTTTTATATGTATTTGCTTATTTTCTCCACAACCAAACATAACATAATTAAGGTCAAATATATTTATAAAAGTAAGCTGTCATCTTCACCTTTAATAGTTTAATGTCCCATACTTTAGTATTCCTCCTCTTTTTTTGTTATGATAAATTATATATAATTATACCAGGAAATATCGATGCATTGATGCCTTCCGACCTTCTAAACAATCGATCTTAATTGGCCGGACTGTGGTGATAATCTTGCACATGGGTATTGGTACACATGGTTCACAAACTCATTCATTTGGATTCTGGACTGCTTATATCATCAATGTATGTGCAGGGCTGACCCAAGCCATTTGAACGCCTGAAGCAAAAAATTTTAATGGGGTTTTTTTTTAAAAATATTTAATATTATTAAAAAACATTAACTATAAATGGGCCTTTTCTTTTTTTTTTTAATTCTGAATTGAGCCTTTTTAATATTTTTTTTTTAATGAGGTTTAAAGCAAAGGCTTTGATGGCTTAATGGATGGGCCGGCCTTGTGCATGTGCACTTTTTTTTTTGGAAGGTAAGTTGAGATTAGACAGACCCTACCAAAGAAACATAGGTGGGATACCAAAGAAACATAGGTGGGATTCGATCCAGGTCCTAGTACAATGTACCAACTAAGCTAGCTGACACTTCTTGTATGGGATAGAGATAAAAACTTATAAAAATTGTTTATATATATATTTGTGTTAGGATTGAAGTACATAGTAAGAACCAACACAAGTTGGGCAATGTTATCATCACTTTCTTTCAAACTCATCACTTTCTTTATGGAAAAGACATGTGTTATCTTCTATTACCCTATGTTTGGTTACCAAGAAAATAAGTGAAAACATGGACAACAAAAATATACAAAATATAAATAAGGCATTAGAAATCCAAAAAAAAAGGTTCATGTTTTCATGACCTATTTTTTCAACAACCCAACATAAGGACACATGTTTTCCACTAACAATCTCCAATAAAAAAATAATAATAAAAAAAAAATAAGTCTTAAAAGAAAATGATGCTACCTTTATCCATTTAAGTTTTGGATTGACAATAAAAGCATCTAGTCAACATAGTTGTTAGGTCTAGGTTTAGTGTATAATTGCATATTTAAGATTTGGGTCATGGCACGTTTTATAGAAGGATATTATCCTTAATTGGCTCCTTCTATTTTTTTTTCCCTTCTCTTTCATTTTCAGTAGCTCTCAATTATAAATCCTTTGGGTTTGCTGTAAAGCTTATGTCCCTCACTTGTTATATCTTTTTATTTTATTAATACTAGCGGGTGGCACGTGAGATGCACGTGAGAGTGAAGATTGAACTCTCCCGTTCAATCACAATTGGAAGAAAGAGAGAGAGAGAGAGATTGGGTGGGCGTTAGATAAAGGGAGATATTTTAATTTAGGAATCGTGCTCTATCCGATTGCTATATAAAAGGAATACAGTTATTAAGTTATGTGTTATCTTTAAGAGTTTTAAAATTTTAAAACTCAATCAAAGCCTCAGCCCACCAATTCTTACTTTAAGAGAATTAAAAAATAAAAATTCAATCAACGCCTCAACTATTAAGTTATGTGTTATCTTTAAGAGTTTTAAAATTTTAAAAATCAATCAACGCCTCAACCCACCAATTCTCACTTTAAGAGATTTAAAAAATGAAAATTCAATCGACGCCTCAACCCTCCAATTCTCATTATAGTAGTAGAGAAAAGGGTCATGTCAAACAACCATCCCCTACTAGTTGGCTTCCATAAATAAATAAATAGCTCTCACTTACGTACGTAGCTCGGCTGGCCATAAAAGGATCCAGTCAACATGGTTGTTAGCTTGGTTTAATGCATAATTGAATATTTATGATTTGTGTCTACATTTCTTAAAAGGGTACCATCCTTGCCTTATTTTGGAAAATATTTATCATATCGCTCGGTGGTCCTCATTGATCCACACTCCAGGTAAGTGAATAAAAAGAAGGTATGCACTAATGGAGACCTTACAATATTGGATTACATAGTCAAATTCCGGGGTCAGTTAAATATTTCCCTTTTAAGAACCCACTAACTGGGTTAAGATTCACCCACTCTTAGGTTCATCCATCCAACCATGGTCTTTATAAAAAAATAAAAATATATATTTCAATTTTATTTAATGAAGCTAAACTATGGTTAAAAGGGACACAGCGGTATGCTAGAATCACTGCTCTTTTATTTTTTATTTTTTCCTTTTACTTTCTTTTTTTAAGTAGCTTTCACTCACCACCTATACTGTTGTATATAAGCCCATACGGAAATTTAATGAGAGAGGGAAGTTGGTGGTGGTCTCTAACTTCCAACAACTTCTACAGGCCTTCTAGAAACTAATAAACTGCATTTATCATATTCATCCTAGCCAAATAATTGGTTTGTTCCCTTGGCTTACATATACAGTGAGATTAGGTTAAGATTCTTCAAATATAACTTGAATATTTAAGGTGCCGTTTGGATATACTGTTTTAAGAAAAAAAAAAAACACTAGAAATAACTTTCTGTTTTCAATTTAAAACAGGAAACAAGTTTGGCGTTACTAGCTTTTACTTGTTTCAAAAAAAAATAATTGGAATTGAAATACAACCATCAACTATAACTTCAAAATAACCAGATTCCATAGACAACATAGAGGAAGAATAAAGGGAATGACTCGGGCCACGTAGAATCCCATGTAAAACAACAAAGACATGAGATTGCTAACATAGGATTTTTGTGACTTGAAAGTGTTGCTTCATGGGACAAAGTTCAAGTTCCTTTTCCCTTCAAGATGACCAAAAAAAACTAAATACATGTGATGTTAGCTGATGGATGTGTAATAATAAATAAGTAAACTCAAAGTTTGTAATTTTCTTAATAAATGAACAAAGAAAATGAAAGAAAGTAATGTGTTGCCATTTGTTAGTTTATGTTGGCACTCTTAAGAGAGTATATCATATTGATCACTTTATATTAGCAGATAAAAGATCGATGCCCAAATAGACTTGCAATTGACGATTTTAATTGAACTCCTCTCATCAAAACCATTACAAGCATTAAAAAAAAAAAAAAGCAAATCAAGAAATTTCACAACATGACTATAAAAGGTTTACAGAATTCAACATATATAATGTGGATAAGCCTAATTGGGTTGGACTTCTTTTAAGCTTAATTTGTTTGCACATAAATGATTTTATGACGTAAATAATTTATGGTTTAAAAGATTTTACGGTGAAAGATAAACTTATTTTTTGTTGTTTGGTTGCATTTTTAAAAATAAGCCAGAAAAATTTCTTTTATGTTACTTACTAGTGTTTGGAGTAAAAGAATATTGAAAATCACATGTAAGAGTGACGTTTTTGTCATTTGACTAGAAAAATATAAAAATAATAATTTTGTGAACTTTTTAGTTGAGCAATTGTAGTTATTTAGAATACATGTGACAAGGAATATTTTACCCATTTTAGAAAATACATGTAAAGATATTTTAATCATTTTAAAAAATACATGTGGAGTGTTTTGTCATTTAAATATATATATATATACTAGTAAATATGCACGTGCTTTGCACGTATTATTATTTTCATTAAAACATAATTTTTTTTTATTAAAACATAATTATTTATTATAAAAATAATTATTATATATAAGAGTGTTAAGACCCCAAAAAATTAAAACAAAAACAAAAGAAAAAGAAAAGGAAAAAACATATATATAAAGTTCATGCACCATATCATGCTGAATGTAGCTTAGTCTCTTCACTCCCAGATCAAATTAGATGTGATCTCATCATATTCTGGGACATAATCATGGTATACAAGAGAAGAAAATACTCATAAAGGACTGTTTGACCTCTTTGATTCCGTATCTGTATTACCAAAATTCTCAAGAAGGTTGTCGTATGAGGCACTCTATTTTGGAGGCGAGAAGAACACATCATCACACTTGATAGAAGAGGAGCCTTAAAAGAAATCATCACCATAAACAGGCTTTAATAGGGGGAAAATGACTTTCACTTGAGAGTCCTTTATAGGATATGGAGATTGCCTAGCTAGTTAAGAGACGTTTGTGAACAACAAACCTTCTAAGCTCACATGTGTATATCTAAAAATTAATTAATTAGAATAGAGTTTTCTCATCACGCATGTATATGTAAATAGAATTCTAATTTGAATAGGATAAATAGAATTCTAATTTGCTCATTATTTACATAGAATGTCATTAATGAAATTTCTAATAACCATACTATCCCTGAGGACCACTATAAAAATTAGTCTTAAACTTCACTCTTTATTTATTAATATAATGTTTACTTTATCAACGATAAAATAAGATGAAGGTTAATTGTGTCTACATAAAGTTTAGGTTACTCTTTGTACTTTTATTAGTTGAATGATATATATATATATATGGAAAGGGATCCGGAGATATATGAAAGGAGACATATATAGTCACATTTTAATTGGGAAAGGGCATCTAGGCTACTCCAGTTTTTTTAAAAGACTTTAAAATAAATATCTCCATCATTCGCCCCTCTGGCCCTCTCTCTTCCACCATTCTTGCCCCTCATTTCTCGATTATCCCTCTCGTTGAACCTTTGAATCATTGATGAAGGATGGACCCCATAAGAAGCCACCTGATTAGTTCTTAAAAACAAAGATCTTATGAAAATAAATGATTGACATTTAGAGACGTCCACATGAACTGGTAATCGCCAGTGTTGGCCGCTCCAATTGAACCAGAGAGCTAGGAACATGACCATGCGCCATCGCAGTAAAACCTACTGGTCTTTTTTTTTCCCCCATCTCCTCTTGTGATTGGAAATGAAACCCTATGAGGAAACAAAACGAAACTGTAGGCTAAAAATAAAAGAAATACTTTAAATCTGATTTTCCCATTGAGAGGTGTTGAAATAACGATGCTTCCATGCCTAATACGACACCAGAAACTAATCAAATTCTCTCATTCATTGAGGGTTTTGTAGAGGATCTTAAATCTGATCTTCAAAAATTTCCCATTTCCAGATTTGGGTCTTGGAGCCCATCTCTTGTCGTGGGAATATGGTCGGAGACAAAGCTTTGGATTCGCCAGAATATGCCTCTTTTCTTGAACAAAGATCGGATGTCGGAACGGAACTCCGTTGGGTTAATCAATAACCGAGAATGAGAGGGAAAAGAGGGTAGAAGATAAAGGGATGAAATATGGAGAGATGTCTTTTATAAATAAACTGAAGTACCCTAAATGCCCTTTCTCAATTAAAATGAGTTAAAATTTGCAACAGTTGGATCTTTAGATCCAACGGTTATGGACATATGTGAGTATATATGTCTCTTTCCATATGTCTACGGATCCCGTTTGTGGGCAGTGAAATCTCACCACCTGCAAGGCGGGTGCATGGTGCACGTGTCTACACAGGATCACCACCCATTGAATGAGCGGTTAAGCTTCGCACATGCCAAAGGCACGCGCACCAGCTGGCTAAGGACTGACTCACCGCTAGCCTGCCTAGCATTTAATGTTGGCAGCAGGGCAATAATGCCCGCAGATCTTCCTTTGTGTCAGTCCTTAGGGGACTAACACGTGGTTAGGCTTTGCCCTCGCGGACAAACCCTCATTCAAGCTTTGCAGACAGATCTATAAGTCCATCCGCGGGCTAGTCAATGACTAGCCCAGTCCGTGACTATAAAAGGCCATGGACCTAACCCAGATCAAGGGTTGGACCTATGGCCCACCCTGCATTGGTCCGCGGACTGACTAAGGTCAAACCCTAGTCTGCAGCCCAAATAGGCTTTGGATATGATCCAAACTGCAGGTTTCACCTCTTTAATTTGCGGACCGACCAAGGTCAATCTTTTCCATATGGTAGCTAGTATCTAACCACCATGTGGCAAGGAATTCTTAACAAAAAAGACTATTTGCCAGCTTTGGGGGATCTCAAGATAAAGATCTCCTCTCTTTCTCCCATAAAAGAGTGTCATATGGCACCCTATCCGAAAGGGGAAGTAATATCTTCTATTTTCTGGGAAGATAAGACTCTTTCTCCTTTTGGGGGGGAAGTCTAATTCTCCGAGGTTTCCTAGAAAATGAAACCAATTTGAAGTCCTTCAAAAAGGATTCTCATCCGTATGGTTTCTCTAAGATAAGAAAAACAGCTGTCTTGGACAGATGACTCTCTCTAAGGAGAGTTGGTCTCTTTTGATTTCTTAAAAAAAAGGAAGTCAAAGGAGAGCCCAAAAAGGACTCTCCAAAAGATATAAAAAATGAAGTTTCTCATAAAAAACTCTCATGCACGTATAAGAATGAAAAAAACACACAAAGCAAAAAACAGGAAAACAACAACAACCTAAGGAGGAAGAAGAAGGATCCCCCACTAATGGAGAATACTAGGTGAACCCTCAATATGGTCACATCTCTTTCTTTTCTTTCTTTTGATGCATAGACCTCTTGAGGTATCCTATAACACTTACATGAGATTTGTGCAACCCTATTGAATAAATAAAATATTTTATTCAAATAAGTGTTATTCTTTTCTTCTTCTTCTTAATCAGAAGTTCTTCCCCAAATCAAAAAGGTAATTGACAGTATGAATTTACTCAGATTGGAAGGATAGTCCCCCATACAAAATAATGAACTCCATACAACAATTGAGGTAATCTGACCGCAAGGTTCAAGAAGTCAATCATAAAAATACGCTTGAAATTTGCATGTACAAATTAATGGCACGCCTGGTGGGACTTCTCTTCTCCTCTCATATTTGAAGAAGAATAAAAAATAAAGAAGAACAAAAAGATAAGATGAGTGATATTTTCCTTTATTTTCTTATCATCTTGTACAGGATAATCGAAACCATCTGTGTTCGTCGGGCCTACGTCTTGATCATCAATCAACGGGTGTATGTATCCCCGATCCGGATCCCGGTGACTCATCCACTCACCTTGGTCGAGATAGCAGCAGCTCCAGCTAGACTTAGACCTTTGCAAAGAGGCCACGGTCACCGGACCGAGTCTCTGTTGAGGAAGCTCCAGCCTGTAGCAAAAGCAAGACCCACCCCATCAACTTAAGGGTGGGAAGGCAGTCTGCTCGCCCACATTAGACTACCCGCCAACAGCAGGTCGCCAACCTGCAGGTATCCTTTTTTAACTTTAGTTAAGATTTTTTAACCCTTAAGGTTAACATTTTTTTCCCTAAAAACCAATGTTAGATTGTTGAACCCTAAGGGTTCATGAATCTTAACCATAGTTAATGGGGCTTAACATGGACACATGTTGACTTGTGGGTGCGATTGAACTCTCCCCAAGTTCAATTGCAATTGGCTGTGATTCGATCTCCCATGGCTACATTTAAAATAAAATTAAAAAAAAAAACAAGTTTACAACATTTCAGTGGGAGCACAGGCCCCCACTTGGTTCCGCCCCTGCTTCCAATATTACCTTTATAGTATTTAGCTTTTATATACGTAGCTAAGGTAAATATGTCAAAAACATGTCATTTTAGATGATAAAAATGGAAGGCATGCCCTATTGGATAAATATGTCAAAAGCATATCCTTTTAAGTAATAAAAATGTAAGGCATGACCTTTTAGGTGAAGCACCCTATATTAAAAAGAAATGATTCTATTCAACTAAAATGATTCTAATTAAAAGTTTAATAAAATTATTTCACTAGACACATATTAAATATATTAATATTCTTTTATTATGTGTTTAATAATGTCTAAATAAAAAATTAGAGACTAATTTTGATGCAGAGCTTTGCTTTATGGCGTCGAAGCAGAACTCCCCTTTGTAGTATATGGTGATGACACTTTTGTAATTATGAAGAGAGGCAAGGTAGTTTTGCGAAATACCGTAATTACAAGATTGCCTTAGCTATACACGAAAAAGGGGAGCTCTGCCTCAAAGCTATGAGTTTGTAAAGCCAAGCTCTTTTGTATTTAAAATGAAAAAAATGTATTAATTTTTAAAGAAATTTTTAATATTGTTTTTATTTTAGGGTGGTGTTACACGCACCCCAACACTTACTTGTAAACACCAATCTAAAAACAAAAACTCTAGTGGAAACACCAAAAACAAATGAAGAGGACTAAAAAGCCCTCTTTCTCTTAAACGTTCTTTCTATGAGAAAACCTGTGAACTCATATCTATGATCGTGTGTTCCCGTCACGCTTTGTCATCTTCTTCCGCCAAAGCTTTGTTGTGCCTCCATCGGACTCGATTCCTCTAAAAAAATACCTTGCTTGTGTTTTCTCGAAAACTGTTTTGTGCCTCCATCGAACTCAATTGCACAAACACCAAATTCTTTTCAACGAAATCCCATAGGTTCAGTACAAATTTTTGAAGATAGGTTTATACTCTCTCCTAATTCTAATTTATAAGACAAAATCTATTCTTCCATGACAAACTCATATGTATGACCACTCTTTGCATCCCAACAAATTATTTTATGTTAAATCAACCCTAGAACCGGTAGTTTGAGAAATTTCAAAGTAGAGTATGAGCACGGATTTCGGTACCTCACTCACAACGGTTTTGGGGTTAAGAGTCCCCACTTATTAATTCGGAAGAGATAAGTCTCATGGTTATGGATAAAGTCTTATGGTCTGCATTAGAGTTCTAGGTAAGAGGTTCGATTAAGTTCTAAGGAAGGTGTTAGGCACCCTGGGACCCCCATTCTGCAATGATTAGCTACTTCCTAGGTATAAGCCAAATTAATGTCAAATTTAATTCAAATGTCTTAGTTTTTAGATTAGACTAATCCAAGAAAGTGAAAAGCTAACTAGGGTCAAACCCGGGTTAGTTTGCCTACATACTCACCTGAGATGAGATCAGACCGAGCGTAGTTCTGACACATGAGCCAGTGCCAAGACTAGAGGAGTGTGTGTGTGCACCGAGGTAGCTAAGGGTCTAGTCCAAAGGCTAGAGTTTGGTTGACCAGGTTGGTCAAGTGCATGGTTTGGGGCCTGGAGGCCAAGGTCTAACTCGGTAGGCTAAAGATTTAGTCTAGGAGACTAAGGTTGGGCCCGGTAAGCTAAGGGTTAGCCCAGTAGGCCAGGGGTTGGGCCCGGTAGGCTGGTTTGGGCTCGAAGGCCAAGGTTTAGCCCGGTAGGCTAAGGGTCTAATCCAGTAGACTAAAGTTGGGGCCCGATAGGACAAGAGTTGTTAACCGGAGTTAAGAGATGGGTTAACCATAGTTAGGGTTGCTAACCATGGTTGACAAGGTCCAAAGTCAGTTCTTTGATATTTTTGAATTCTTGTAGACATTTTTGGAATGTTTTCATATTTTTTTCTCAAAGTTAAACGGGTTTAACCATGGTTAAAAGCTAACTAAGGTTAAGTTTAACTACAGTTAAGAGTATGGTTTGGTCTGGATTTGACCCAGATAGCATGGTAGAACCTATAATGGCCCGCTGTTTCAGGAAAAACTGAAAATGAGGGTAATTATTCTACTGCCATTTCTAATCTTGCACAGATTGAAAATGTTGATAGGATAACTACCGCAATTCCTGATTTTCCAGGAACAATGGTTTTGTAGCCAATAATAAGGGTCAGGGGTGAATCTCAGGGGATCCTAGGCTCATGAGGGTGATTAGGGGATTTTGAAAAGTGTCCTGGGCCTGCTGTGGGCCTTGGGTATGATTTGAGATGGGCCCACAATGGCCATTTTTGCACTGCAACAGGAATCCCAGAATTTCGGTAGAATGTTTACCGACATTCTGGATAGTTTTCAATTCAGGGTGTCTTAACCATTTTTAATGAGGACTAGTGAGCCTGGAATGACCAGGGTAGGTAAAGAGAGGTCCTAGGGATTAAGTCCAGACCCTGGAATGGACCAGGGCTCAACCAATTGAGGTTTACAACTACTAGAAAAGAGAAGGTCCAAAATGGTGGTACTGTGTTTACTGCCATCCTGGAAAATTTCTAGAAATCGATTTGTGTCCCCTGGTGTTGCACCATGCCACTTCCAGGGGATCCCTCATGCGAGGGTCACCTAGAAGGTCTGGGGAGGGTCTAAGATGTTGTGGGGCCGCGAGGCTGAGACTTTTACTCGTGAGGAGTCCCCCATACCTATGAGGAAGGTAGGGGGAACCCCTACTCTGGGGGTATGCAGCAAGATAGCACAAAAACAGGCCCCCTGGACTTGGACCAAGGGCTCACATGATGTATTTTTATAGAAGAAAAGGGGTAGAGGGAGGCCCAACCCTGCTGACTACTTCTAGTGGTGGCTACGGTGGTGGTGGCTGCACGGCTGGGGAAGGGCCTGGAACCATCCTGGAGAACTTTAGGTGCTTCTAGTCACGCCCTTGGTGGAGAACAAAGCTGAAGCAAGGTATGACAGGGGTTATTCTCTTGAGAATTTCGGATGAGGGTTTTTCTAGTGGAGTAGATGAAGTGGGGGAGCTTGGAATTTATAGAAGAGGGGTTGGGGACATGGAGGGTATTAGTACCAGGGTAGGCGGAGTCAGGAGCAGGTGATCACCAATTTACGCAAACTGGGAATGACGGTAATTCCAGTTCCGTCATTCCCCTACAAGGCCAAATGGAAAATGGCGTTAGAAACTCTACTGCCATTCTGAGATTTTTCCAGAAATGGACCTAACCTAGTTTAAATACACATGCACAGGATACCTTTTTTTACCATAAAGGGAATGTCGGTAATGTAATTACCGACATTAAGAGATTTTTGAATTTTGAGGGTATGGCCCCCCTCCTAGGGCTTGGCTAAGGTTTGTGGGCCCTATACGAGGCTAGAGACTGTTTGCCTATGAGTTTTAGGTCCTAGGGGCATTGGGTTGGTTTTGCATGGGCCTTGGGCCCATGCCCTAAGTTTGTAGGGTTAGACTAGGGCTCACCTAAGGTTTAACTAGGGTTCAACTAGGGTTAGACCTAGGGTTGACTACGGTTTACCTAGGATTGACCTAGAGTTCAACTAGGGTTAGACTTAAGATTGACTACGGTTTATATATGGTTGATCTAGGGTTCAATTAGGGTTAGACGTAAGGTTGACTAAGGTTGGACCTAGGGTTGAGCTAGGGGTAACCATGGTTTAAAGAGGGATATAAAAATTGGGTGCTTACACTGAGCACGGGGAAACCTAGGAGATTGATTCTGACTCCGACAGAACATCCCCTACCCTCCAAATGTCTTATTCACAACTATACTATTGAGTTGATTTTTAAAGATAAATATCATTAGCGTCAAATACAATTAGAGTTACTGGGAAAGGGGCTTTTTTGTCTTTATATCTTTAGTTTGGTGTTTCGTTAGAAGTTTTCACAAATATAAGCAAATATTGGGGTGCAAGTCACAGCACCTTATTTTAATACTAATAACACAGTAGAATGAACCTTCCAAACAATAACACAGTAGAATGAAATACACAGATTAAGTTACATATTGAACAAGGATAATCTAGTAATTTAGTCAAGGAGGAGTCATTTCGGAGTCTCTGCATCGAAGAACGAAGGAACGAAATTCCGTTTTTAAAAGCGCCAGAACTGTTAGGAATTTTATATTATTTCATTCCCCCCTTTTGTTTTTTTTTTTTTTCTCGAGAGCCGAGAGGGGACATCATTCTCTTTCTATTCAAATCATCAAAATTGAAATTTTCGGAAATCTGAAATTAAACCTCTCGATTAGATCTTCGGAACATCTCGTTAATGGAGATTGTTTCGGGTCCGATCAGTTCGTGTTCGAAAGAGCATCAAAAGGTCTATCAGGAATGGTTTAATTATGCGGATTCAGGTCTGTTCTTATTCTCATAAACAGGTTTTTTTTTTCTAGCCTATTTAATAAGTTAGTTTTTTCTGAATTTACACAAATTCCATTTCCGTTCTGTTTCCTTCAGATAGCGATGGCCGCATAACAGGAAACGATGCGATCAAGTTCTTCGCCATGTCGAAGTTATCTCGACCAGAACTCAAGCAGGTATCCTTGTTTTCATCATTTTCGTTTTTATCTTTGTTTCTCAATCATCTGTTTCGCATTCCTCTTTCTTTGCTCAGTTAGGGTTTAGTTGTGTGTTTTGTTCAAATGAACTCGATCGAATCTCTTCTCTTGTTCGACCGTACAGTCTAAACTTAATGGAGCTCTAGACTATGAATGCTATGATTCAAAAGAGTTGTAATTTACGTGCTGATTGTTATAATGATTTTACTGTATCGGTTGGTTGATGATAAATTGATTTAAAAATTGCTTAAATCATGCTTGTAGAGCCGTAGTTCTTGAGTTACTTTTAGGAACCTAGATGATATTCTTAAAATATCTAAGTACATGTCAATCCAATTGCTGAATTAACTTAATTTTGTTAAAGATTTAATTTAATTTTTTTTTTTGAATTTACATATGCATTTCATGGTTTGTTTCCCCATTACTTTTGTAATAATTTGTTCTAAGGTATTTCTATTGAACTGAATGTTTTTGGCTGTGGAGGTGTGGGCAATTGCGGATTGCAAACGACAAGGGTTTCTTGGTTTCAAAGAGTTCATTACTGCAATGCAGGTTGTACCTTGCATATCTTGTTCTAATATATTTAGATACACCAATCAACTAGAAAAAACCTGACCTTAAAAATATTATTGCGATGAACAGGTAGTTTCATTGGCACAAGCAGGGAATGAAATAACACAAGATCTTCTTAACACTGCAGGTAAGTAGAATGAAACATTTTCGCTTTGTTCTTTCTTCACCTAACCGTTGAGCGGGATGTTAGAGTGGACGACGGTCTCAAATAACACAAGCATGCTGTCTAGTTTTTCTACTTGTTTTTCATCTCATCTAGTTACTAAACTAGGCTGATGAATTTTTCTTTGATTGCAGTTGATTTGGAGAACTTAAAACCTCCATTAATGGAAGGTTTGGATGTATTGATAGCTGTAAGCATGTAATTGTATTTTTTTATATCTAGTGCATACAATTAGTCACTTATATAAGACTTTTAACTAATATCTTTATATTATTTTTTAGAGAAAACGTTCACCAAAGAAAAGTGAGCCTGAAGTAAATGGTAAGAAAATTTCCAATGTTTAACAGTGAAAGCACTGTTGTTTGTATTGAATCTTTTAGATTTAAATCAGCTAAGTGCTAATGATGCAGTATCTACTCAGCCGCAACCATCACCTTCAGCTCATTGGTTTACATCAAAATCTTCAAAGAAGGTATTCTTTTTAAAACTTTCGTTGTGCTATGAAGAAAGATGTTTTGGACTTATTCTGCATTTCCTACATTGTTATCTTTTTACTCTTTTGTCATTTTCATTCTTCTGGTGATAGACTTTTAGTTACAATTTGGCAATTTGCATCCTTCTTGTATAGTTATGGTAGTGTTTTCAATTTGGCAGTCATTGAGCTTAGATCTTTAGAGCCTCTTTGTGTTAGATTTGTTAATGTAAATCACCTGCCTATATCCTTGACTTCTACTTCTGATTGTACTTTATTTTGCATGCTTAGTTATAGTCAAGAGGCATCCTGAAGATTTTGCTTTGACTAAAAGATTCTTTTTTTTTTCCGCCTACAAGAAACAAGAAAGAGATTTTGTCCTTCAATAAATTTTCTCCAAAATTTGTCTTAAATGATGCCTTCTACATTTATTCCTTTGCAAAGTGGAAAATGATAAGCATGATTTGTTTGTGGTATGTTTTCTATTTATAGGAGTAAATCAATTGATTAATTGAGTGGATCTTCTTTTTCTCCTTTTTGATAGGTTATGAGATTTTATCACACACACAAAAAATGTTTTTTTTTTAATCAGTAAAAGCGCAAAATATATTAAAAAGTAGAACTAAATTACAAAGGCATGAAAGCGCTAGAAGCTAGAGTTTACAAGCAAATAAACTCAAATGCAACTAAGAAGGTGGCAATCATGGCCTCTAAGCGATATACACGGCCTTCAATCCAATTTCTCCCGAAGCACCTCACCCTCACTTTGAAACCCCGCCCATTCCCAAACAACCATCCTAATGCGCGCTCGAATGTGAAATAGGAATGATGAAGAATCCTCAAAGACTCGAAGATTTTGTTCTTTCCATATCATCCAATTTCCATATCATCCAAGAGATGGCTCCAGGTGGAATTGACCATATCACTTCTCGAGCACCATCCACACTGACCAAGGACCAATAAGATAAGAAGTTGTGAAAGGAAGAGGGGAAGACCCAATCCACCCTGATGCGGGAGAGGAAATAACCCCAAATATCAAATACAATAGGACAGTACAAGAGCAAATAGTCCACGTTCTCCTCCTCTTGGAGGCGCATATAGTATCAGTTGGCTAACCTCCATCCTCTATGCTGTAAATGATCACATGTGAGAATCTTATTCAGTATTGCATTCTAGAAAAAGAAAGATACCTTGGAGGTTTAACCCCCCTTCCTCTTTGGATCGACAAATTTGCTTCCAAGAGACGAGATGATATATGAAGGTATCAACTTTCTCATGCCAAAGAAACTCTTGCTATAATCTCTCAAGAGAAATAACCACTGATTTAGAGATGGATAAGGTGGACATGAAGTACGTCGGAAGACTATTGAGGATGCTTTGGATAAGGGTCAACTTTCCCCCTTTTGACAGGAAATATGTTTCCCATCCTAATAACCGTTTAGCACACCTATCTAGCACCGGCGTCCATATCGCCTTAGCTTTGAACCCCGCCCCCAAAGGCATACCCAGGTATACAGATGGAAGAGATCTCACCCGAGAACCAAACAAGCCGCAAGCTGATCGATGTCTAAAACCTCCCCCACAGATACGATCTCTGATTTGGCCAAATTCATTCTCAATCCTGACTCTGCTTCAAAGCATCTAAGCAAACATTAGAGATACAAGAGGTTTCTGTTGGATGCATTGCAGAAGATCAAGGTATTGTTTGCAAATTGGAGATGGGAGATACGAAGTTGATCTTGGCCAATCGAGAAACCTTCGAACACTGGCCCTTTACCTCTAGACAACATCCTACTTAAGGCCTCTGATACAATCACAAAGAAAAACAAAGATAGGGGATCCCCTTGCCTCAACCCCCTAGAACTAGGAAAGTACCCCACCGAGCTACCATTGAGAATGATAGAGAAGGAAACTGAAGAAATGCACATCTGCATCCACTGCCTTCACTTGGAACCGAAACCCATCCTGTGAAGTACATAATCTAGAAACCCTCATACCCCTAGTTGACATGATCATAGGTTTTCTTCATGTCAACTTTGCATAAGAGTCCAGGAGACGTGGATCTAATGCACTCATCTATACATTCATTAGCGATCATAATCTCATCTAGGATTTGCCTTCCCCCCACAAACGCACCCTGATGAGGGGAGATGATTGAAGCCATCACCCTTTGCAGCCTGGCTGCCAGAACCTTTGATAAGATCTTGTAAATGCTACTCACAAGCCATTTTGGACGAAAATCTTTTAGATGGACTGCACCCTCCTATTTTGGAATTAATACCACAAAAGTACTATTGATCACTATATCGAATCACCCTGTGTGGTATAACTCCTGCATTACCTCCGAAAAAATCCCTTCCCACTATCTCCCAACACTACCTATAGAACTCGATGGTGAAACCATCCGGGCCGGGGCCTTGCCCCCCGGACATACCTCGAATGACTCCCAATACCTCCTCCTCAAACAGTGCCTCCAAGGAAGCATTCTACTCAAGAGACAGACCTCCAAAGAGGAGGCCATCCAACCTTGGACGCCAACTTTTCCTCTCACGATACAATTCCTTGTAAAACGATGACACTCTCCTCAATCTCCCCGCATGCCTCCTTCCATGCCCCGTCTACCTTGAGCTTGGAGATAAAGTTCCTCTTTCTATTAGAGTTGGCCGTTCGATGAATTTTTTTTTTTGTATTTTTACCCCCCTCTTTGAGCCACCTCGTTCTAGCCTTTTGTTTCCAACAAATCTCCTCTAAATTAAGTACAAACATGTATTCCATTTTCTTGGCCTCTTTGTCACGGGATTCGGTCTTTGATAGATCCCGGATCTCCGCAAGCCTATCCAATGAATCAATTTCCTTGAGTAGTCCTGCTAGCCTCACCTGGATATCTCCAAACACTTCCTTATTCCACACCTTTAGTTTGACTTTAAGGGATTTAAGTTTGAGGCCAAAGCGTGTATTAGCTGCTCCCCATCCACCCTTGGATCTCCACACCTCGGCCACAAGGTCCTTAAACCTCACATCTTTGATTCACATATTTTCAAATCGAAACGGAGATGGCCTACCTTTCAAATTTCCAGATTCTAACATGATTGAAACATGATCCGATGTAGGCCTAGGCAAAGATGCTTGATTTAAGTTTGGAAAATGAATTTCCCAAACCGGGCTTAATAAGAATCTATCCAGTCCACTTGCTTTCGCACCAGAGGTCGATTAAGACCAGGTAAACTGTGGTCCCCAAATCAGGTAGTCTATCAACTAATGTCGAAGAATAAACTCCCCAAACCTTCTCATCTTCACATTAGGGACACAACCCCCCTTTTTTTTCCGAAGAAAATCGAATACTATTAAAGTCCCCCCATACACCATGGGGTGCTCCATCTCACTCTAACATCATCCAACTCATCCCATAGAGCATTATCATTGGACCCACCCGAGGGCCCGTAGACCCTTGTGAACACCCATGCAAGGTCATCCCCTATCAATCAACAGAGAATAGAGGTCGAGTAGGCCCCTGTTCAGACTCTAGTACTTCCACCTTGGCCTTATCCCACATTAGTAGGATACCCCCTGATGCTCCTAAGGATGGAGTGGAGCCATCCCGAGAAGCTGACACCCCAAGATTCACGGATATGGAATTCCCGAATGGTCTTAATTTTAGTCTCCTGGAGGCAGAGGATCGATGGTCTCTTTGTTGACACAATGTGTTTGACTGCTGCTCGTTTTTCGACTTGCCCCATACCTCTTATGTTCCAAGAAATAATGGAGAGATCTAACATCAGTCAACTTTGCGTCCCCCACCCGTCCTAGGACTACACGACACATCCTGTAGATCCTTTCAATCGTAGTTCACACCACTCTCTAACCGCCTCATCTCCATAGCTGAGGATCCCCTCCGGCCTACCGAGATCTTCGGTATAGCACAAGCTGCCCCTTGGTCCCTACTCTGTTCTGTCCTTTGGAAGAGATCCCTAGCCTCCTCTCCATGACCCTCCGTAGTGAGACCCAAGAACTACCCCAACCCCTCTATTTGACCTCCCACCCACTCCGAGACCCTCGTAGGTCCTGACTTTGTTTGCTCTCCAAGGTTTCTCCCTCAGGACCCAACAAAGAATAGGGAAGTTGGTACTGTGAGTGTGCGTTTCGGGGAAACCCTGGTTTGAATCTCACGGGGTGAGTTAAGAGTCGCCACCTATTCATTCAGAAGGGATAAGTCCCCGGGATTTGGATAAGGTCTTGGTCTGTGGTCCAAGATCAAGGTAAGAGGTTTGGTTAAGTCCGGGGAAGGGGTTAGGCACTACTTCACTTCCACTTTTCAGTGGTTCCCTACTTGCTAAGGTTAAGCCAAATTATGCTCAATTTTAATCAAATGTCTTAAGTATTTAAGATAATGCTAATCTAAGAAGGAGAAGGGTTAAATCCGGGTTGGGCTGCCTATGTACTCACATTGGGATGAGATCAGACCAAGCGTAGTTCTGGTACATGAGCCCGTGCCAAAGCTAGGGGTGTGTGTGTGTGTGTGCACAAAGGGTGACTAATGGGCCTAGTCCAGTAGACTAGGGTTAGGTTGATCGGGGTTGGTTAAAGTGCTGGGTTTGGGCCCGGTAGGCCTAAGGTAAGTCCGGTAGACTAGGGTTGGGCCCGATAGGCTGAGGGTGAAGCCCGGTAGGCTAGTTTGGCCCAGTAGGCCTGAGGTAAGTCCGGTAGACTAGGGGTGAGGCCTGGTAGGCCCAAGAGTGTTTTAACCAAGGGTTAGGGTTGCTAATCGGGGTTAAAAAAGTGGTTACCCATGGTTAAGAGTGCTAACCCTAGTTAACAAGTCCAAAGCCAGTATTTTTGGTCTTTTTGAATTTTTCTGATTTTTTAAGATTTTTTTCAGATTTTTCCCAATGGTTAAGGATGCTTAACCGTGGTTAAGGGAGGAAGGTCACCATGGTTAAGGGTCTTAACCAGGGTCAAATGGTCAAGTGAGACCATTTTCAGGTTTCTCAAATTATTTTTGAATTTTTGAACATTTTTTCAGAATTTTCCGGGTCAATGGGCTTCTTAACCATGGTTAAGGGTTAACCACACGTGAGTTTAACCATGGTTAAGAGTCCGGTTGGGTCAAGAGTGGGCCCAGGGTCCATGGCAGGGCCTAGACTGGCCTCCTACCCGGTCTGGGCCCCCACAAAGTCTAGTAAATGCAAAAAACCCAAAATAGTGTTTCACTTTTAACCACAGTTAAGGTGGGTTTAACCACGGTTAACGAGGGAACCATGGAAAACCGAGACTACCAGTGGGTAGCCTGTAGTCCAGTGAATGTTTTGAGCCTTTGTGGGGCCTAAGGGGAGGTCGGGTGTGGGCCCCACAGAGGCCCAAAGTTGCCTCATTGCACATCACATAAAATGACGATTTTTTAAAATAAAAATCAAACATATTTTTTCCGATCTTTGCGGCGATTTTGCCGCTGGCTCAACCTCCGGGGGATCCGAGACAATGGTTACGAAGCTTGATGTGAGGGGAACAATTTGGGCCCTTTTGGGACCCAAGAGGAGGCCGGATGTGGGCCCAACAGAGGCTCAAAGTTGCCCCGTCGCATTGTTTGACACTCTGTCGACTAAACTTTGGGGGTCGTTTAATCCCGGTTAATGAGCGAGTTAGAGGCTGAAAATGTATAGGGGGGTAGCCGGGAGTGTGGGGAGTCTAACCATGGCCTTGGTTTCGACCAAGGTCGGGTCTAACCATGGTTAAACCGGGGTTAAAGGTGGCTGCCCGAAAATGATTTTTCCAGAATTTTTTTTTGAAAAACTCTCTGTTGGGGCTGTGATGCTTGAGCCAGTGTTTTAAAACACGAAAACTCGGCTCGACTCGAAACCTTGTTGAGTCGAGTCAACTCGAAAACTCGGCCAAAACTCGATAAAACTCGATACTAAAAACTGGAAAAATATAATATATTTTTATTATGATTTATATTTATATAAAATAATATAAATTAAAATTTCAATTATAAAACTACATCTAATATGTTATTATATATATAAATAATATTATAAAAATGTTATTCTTTAGAAAAATTATTTTAAAAACTTATATAATGAATTATTAATTACTATTTTACCATATTGCTATTTTTTTAGATGTTATAAATGATTAATTAACAAATAATTCATCAATTATATGAATCATAGTTCAAAAACCCGAAAACTCGACTCGACTCGAAAGCTAGCTGGGTCGAGTAACTCGGAAAACTCGAAAAAAACTCGACTCGGTCTAACTCGGAATACATATGTAATAACTTAAAAAACTTAAGTTAAAAGAACTCAAAGTACACTGGTTTTAAAGTCTCAAACCAAAAATTTTGGTTTAATAAAACCCATAGTAAATTGTCTTTGTGGATCCAAAAAAATATGATGCAAAAAAAGTGTGACGTTCGAGTTTAGGTTTAAAATAATGATAAAATTACCCTTCTATGACTCGGCCTATTCTGGCGAGTCAAAAAACTCAGCTTGACTCGATCGAATCGTCGAGCAACTCGACAAATACTTTCTCCTTCGAGTTTTGAGGCGACTCGACTTGAAATTTAGTCGAGTCGAGTAACTCGGCCGAGTTACTCGGGTGACTCGCCGAGTTTTCGAACTATGATATGAATATTTCATAATATCATTTACCATCAACGTCCAATCAACTAATTGACTAAAAATACATAAAATAAACTAAAAAGGTTCTCATCTATTGATGGCTTAAAACGTAGCCACCAATTAACAAACTAATTATTACAAGTTCAAATTTTAATTATTTAGATCAATATCGAGATCAGAATAAGAGTCTGGTGGTAAAGTCTCACTTCCATTCCCACACTCTCCTGTGCCAGTTTCCAACAACCAGTCATCTTCTCCAAATCCGCTATGATAAGGAATTGGTGGGTCTGCTTGCGTGTCATCATCACCAGGTTCACAAGCAACCCACTCATTCTCACAACTCTCTAACAAGATGTTGTCCAATAGGATTGGATCATAATCTGAAGCGTGCCTCCTTAGTTGTCGCTCCCTAAGCCTCAAGTTGTAATGTACAAACACCAACTTATCTAACTTCTCTTGCTTCAATTGATTTCTCTTCTTGGTATGGATTTGATCAAATGTACTCCAGTTCCTTTCGCATCCAGTCGAGGAACAAGTTTGGCTCAAAATGCGAATAGCGATCCGTTTGAGAGTCGGAGTTCCCCAACCATAGTTTTCCCACCAAGAAACTGAAAAATAATAAAATGTAATTAAAATTTATGATATAAAAAAGAAGATTATTGTAATAAAACTACGATTTATTAATATATTAAACAAAAAGTATTTACCTGGAGTAAGTTTAGTTCGAGTTCTTATTGCCATGTCCGTCCCAAAGTCTCCTTGAGCCTTTTCATATATAGACAACTAGAAAAAATTATGAAAAAAAATTAGTTACCAATAATTTTTTTTAAAGTTTGAATGTTATAACTTTAAATAACGTACCTCTTTAATAGCCTCAATTTTTTTTTCCACATCTTCCTCTATAGACATAAGTACCTTATGTAATCCACGCCGAACTTCTCCATCTTGTGAAAATTCAGGGCTGTAGCGAATAGCTGGATTAAAGAAGTATCTTGTTACATGAAGTGGAGAGTGAAAAGTGGAATTTCGTCTCTGATCAATTATCTTCCAAAATTTATTGTACTTCTTCTCGTCGTTATTATTGACTTCTGCAATTTTTGTTTTTGTTTTATCAATGGCCTGATATATCAAACCCATAGTTGGTTCTTTATCAGCATCAACTAGCCGTAATAACTCAACAAGTGGGGTGACTGATCTTTGAAGCTTCTCAAGCCTTCTCCAAAAATCATTATCTAACAAATTTTTTTCTATTTCCTTCCCCTCCGCCAAACTTGCAAATCTTGACTTAACCCAATCTTCAGATAACATCATAGCTTTCAACCCAGCTCGCTAGCTCGCTGTGTTTAAAAAAAAAAAAATTAGAACTAGTCTATTAAATTCAAAGAAAAAATAAGAAAACATTTAGATTATGTAAAGAGTAAATAACCATTTACCTGTTCTAGAAGACTTCCCGTGAGGATAAAATTTGTAGCAAATCGTGTTGCTCCCGGTCTCAAAATTTCTCTTCCCTTTGTATGTGTTCTCATTAGACTTAACACTTGAGCATGATTATAAATAAATTTTGCCGCTTTCTTAGCTATCTCAATCAAATCACTTATACTCTTTAGTTTTCCAATCTTCTCTAAAATGAGATCCACATTATGGGCAGCACATGAAGTCCAGAAGAGATGTTTTCTTTTTGCCATCAATATTTTACCTGCAGCCACATAATTTGCTGCATTATCAGTTATTACTTGAACAACATTTTTTTCTCCAACTTCTTCCACAATGCCATCAAGGAGGTAGAAAAGATTTGTTGCACTTTTCACAATATTTGAGGCATCCACCGATTTAATAAACATTGTTCCTCTCGGACATGAGACCAAAAAATTTATTATAGATCTTCCACGCTGGTCCGTCCACCCATCTGATAATATGGAACAACCTGTTTCAGCCCAAGAATCCCTTAATTCTTTAAAATACAATTCTAAATTCAGAACCTCCCCATCTAATGCCGGACCTGACAGTTCATAAGGAGTTGGAGCCTTTAATCCCGGGCTATAGTTACCAATTGCTTCAATAAATTTTGGAAAAAAGACAGAATCGGCTGCATTAAATGGAATTGCAGCATGATAAAACCATCTCCCAACGGCTTTCTATAACCCCCTTTCGTGCATTCTTATCCATAGCAGTTGGTAACTTTAATTGAACTGTATTTGAATCTTTGGCGGTCTCTTTTCCCTTTCTTATTCTTGATAGTTGTTCTACTTCATCATCATCACCAGATTTTTTCTCACCAAATTCTCCCCAACTTCGTTTTCTGATTACTTTAGAACTTTTCACATCTTTTTTCTTGGTAAGTATTTCTGTCATCTCTTGAGCCACACTTTTATCAACTTTAGGACATTTTGCAGCATCTCCCGGAATCCTTGCAATGTGTTGTTTTAACCTGTGAATCCCTCCCCACATTGTTTTCCCACAATAATTGCAACGAACATGTTTTTTATCCAATGAGATAGCCGTGCAATGAGCCCAACCAACATCGGTCAAGTGAGATGTTTCAACCACCAATTGACTTGATGAGTCAGGCGTATTTCCCGGCTCATTTTCACATCTTTCCGATGAATCCATAAGACAAAAACTGAAATTTAAAAAAAAAAATATTAGTTGACATGAGTTATATTCTAATTAATATAACTTTTAAAAGTACACTACTAATTTTTTAAATTGAAAAAACATTTTTTAAAAATAAATTGTCTCATTCAACGAACTAACACCAACAATGCTTTGGGGTTCATACGGTCCAATCAACCTTTATTTTAAGGATATTTTATTTCATTTTTAAAACTTTTGTCCTATTCAAGTTTTTTTTTTTTTTTTTTAAAACTATTCATGGTATGTAACTTTTTCGTTCCAACAATGCTTTGGGTTTTTTTTTAATTGTAGGTAACAGCACCACAAGGGGAAACTACAGGTGATAGAAGGAAGACCACACACAAACTCATGCGCACTCACACACATACACCACAAACACACAAGACTCAATAATGCTTTGGATTCATACGGTCCATTTAAAGATATTTTATTTTATTTTTAAATTTTTGTCATATTCAAGTACACCTCTTTTTCCCTACTTTAAAGAGATATGATGAAGTTGGAAGCTTTATGCCTCAAATCACATCTCACTGTTACACAGCAGATTTTTTATATTTTTTTATTATATGATTTAATCTTCCTCACAGGTCTTTACTAGTTAGAAGAGAGAATTGGGAAACAACGAAACAGAGATGGGGGAGAAGTTCTTACTCGAGAGATTTCTTCTTCTTCGAATCTCGTCGGAATGGAGCCGAGCAGATAAAGTCGAACACCTAGTCTCGTCAGCGAGCACCTAATCTCGCCGGTGAGCACCTAATCTCGCCGGTGAGCACTTCTTCTTCCACTTCTTCTTCTTCTTCTTCTTCTTTTTATTCTTCTTCAAACACGATTACTGCTGCTATACAATAGATTATAGAGCTCGATTAACTAATAAGGAAAAAGAGTTTGCTTTTGGGGATTTTTTTTAGGGTTTTTTAAAAAAAATATTAGACCCCTTCGAGTTCGGTCCGATCTACTCGACTCGGTTGAGGTGCGTGAACTCGGCCGAGTCGGGCGAGTTTTAGTCCGAGTAGTGACACAACCGAGTTTCTAACCGAGTTGACTCGAAATCCAACCGATCCGAGTCAACTCGGTCGATTTTCGAGTCAACTCAACGATTTTTTAAACACTGGCTTCAGCAATGAGAGTCTAGGGGGGGTTCCTCATGGATTGAGGACCCCCCCTGGACCTCTAGTGAATGACCGCCATGGTGGGGGTGGGGGTGCCTGTGGCCACGCCTCAAAGAAAACCCCCCTGCCTTCCGTTTTGCTGTAGTAAAAAAAATAAATAGAATAGGACCCCTGGAATGGGACCAGGGTCCCTTACAAAGGTAATAAGGGGTGATGTATACCCTCGGAACACCCGGTAAAAGAGCTGCAAGTGATGGGCGCGGTTGAATAGTGGTGACGACCGTAGATGCTGAAGTGGTTGAGGCGACTCCGGTGAGGGCCTGGGGTCCTAGCTACGATTGATACTGAGGTTTAGGGATGGAAGAATGTCCTGGTTGATGATTTAGGTAGGTGGGACTGGGTAATCCGAGCTCGGGCAAGCTCCGTTTGCAAAAAAAAAATAAAAATTGAAACTATGGTGGTGATTGCAAACCGTGGTGAAACTTGGGGACAGCTTGAGGTTGGTAAGGTATTTGGAGGGGCTTAGGACCTAAGTGGATGGGGGATGTGGGTTGGAATAGAGGTAGAAGACGACTAGTTTTTTTTTTGAAATCTCCTTGATACAGTAGACGGTGGGTGGTGGAGGCGTTGGTGTGAGGGCTTAAGGGAGCCTATGGGATAGGCCTAGGGAGTGAACGGTTATGGAATGAGGGGATGATGATCAGCTGAACAGAGCTTGGTTCTAAAAAAATTCCCAAAATTTTTTATTTGAAATAGTGACCGTGTGGGGGTTAAATAGAGGAGGGAAGGTGGGGATGGATAAGGATGAGGAGAGTGGTTGGCGTGGGGAACACGGCCTGGAGGAGGCAGGCAGCAGGGGACTGTTGTGGCAGCCTGCGTACGCAGGTCTAGAGGTTGGGGACGATGAACAGTCCCCAACCCAATTGAATCGTGTTTCATTTGTATTATTTATTTTTTTATTTATTTTTTTCATGTTTTTGGGCCTACTCTCACCGATGTAGGGTAAAGCAAAAAGGGTTTTACTCTACTTGGAGTTGGCTCCCAAATTCAAAATTTGAAAAAGCAAGTGGGCCCCACTTGGATTGGGCTAAGTGGGCCCATGCTTGGGCCCAAACAAGGTTTTAATTTTTTTTTTTTGGAGTTTTGGACTTGAGACGGGCCTTGAGCCCATGGGGCTTTGCCTAGGGTTTGGACTAGGGCTAGGCTAGGGTTAGACCTAGGGTTAGGTCTAGGGTTTACCTAGGGTTTAGGTAGGGTTAGCCTAGGGTATTACCTAGGGCTTAGGGATTTGACTTGAAATGGGCTTTGAACCCATTTGAATTCTAATTTTTTTTCTAGGGTTTAAATGAGGTTTGGATTAGGGTCTATATAGGGTTACTAGGGCTTGGATTATGGCCTACCTAGGGCTACTAGGGTTTGGTCAAGAATAACCATGGTTAATGGAGGTTAACCATGGTTAAGCAGTGTGTAAAAATTGGGTGCTTACAGGTCCGAATGCACTGACTCTGATCTCTTATCAATCTCAGTAAAATCACTAACAACCACCACTGGATTAGGCCCCCCTCTGGTATCCATGCCCTCATTGGAAAGTGGTGGTAATTCTCCCCCAGACTGCAACATAGAATAATTATTCACAATGAATAAACACGATACACTCTCTGTATCCATCTTATCCCTATTGAGTAGCTGGATGGGATGGATACAGTGAGAAGAGGGTATATGTGTACCTTCCACAGGAGGAGATGATGAATTAATTTTCTTGTTGCCTTCCGTCCCCTCATTCGAAGGTAGTGTTGGTGCATGAGTATTGTCTCCTGTTGCATTAGGGGAAGGCTGATTCTTCGCCTCCCATCCTGGCGTCACTTCTGCAAAACAAATCAGACTCGGGTCCGTGGGATGAGAGCCTTTGAAGACTACTGAGCTTGGACGACTCTCCCTGGCCTCAACCCTCTTGGCATGCCTTTTATAGCTTACTACTTCCTCCAACCACTGCCTTTATCGACAAGGTATATGACTCCTCGACCCTACTGACATCCCCCGTCGTCGGCTGCACTGTTGCGGCTTCGGCTGGGCTAGGACTATTCTCCTTGGCTCTGAACGGTTCTGAAGGGCCGCTGGGCTACTATTCTTGGAACTTGTTGTCTCTAACTCACTCATCATTGCTTCCCCTGACCTGGACTGTAGGACACTAGGCTCCTCAATCCCCTGAACAAACTCCAATTTAGAAATACTCACAAGCATCCCTTCCGTCTCCCCTTAGGAATGAAAATTAAGCACTAACTCTTGGGATGCCGAGACAAGAAGATTACCTGCCCTTGAAATCGTATCCTCCTCCCAGAAGCGCCCCTGAATAGCAATCCCTTTGTTTGGTGATTCCTCCCTCCCGAGGCCTGGAGATTTGCTCATGCCAATCTCCCCTGAATCCCTAGAGTTCTCCTTCCCTGGATCTGAAGATGGCTTGTCCTCGAATGCAGACCGCTCTACCCTGATGATGAACATGTTCAATGGAGAAGAAGGAAGATCCTTGTTCCCGGGATTGGCAATGCCTCCCTTGCTCTCAGTCGTCCTCTCGAGAACCAACTCTTTTGACCCAGTTGAGCCCTCTTAGAGTATTAGACTCCTGACCCACCACCTACGGGTTATATTGACATAGGTCGGATCCGACTGCCTCCGGCCCAATCAAAACAGAATTACGCCCGATCTGCTTGATAGTTGGACTCCTCCCGACTTCTTCACTGGCCCAGGGGCCCTGCTTAGGAGGTTTCAGTTTAGATAGGATCATAGTTTTAAAACTCGCCGAGTCGACTCGAAACTCGGCCGAGTCGACTCGACTCGGCTAGGTTTCGAGTCGAGTTTCGAGGAAAACTCGGTTTTGTCGAAAACTCGCCCCGACTCGCCCCCAACTCGCCCAACTCGCTCTGACTCGCCCTGACTCGCCCCGACTCGCCCGAGTTTTTGCATTTTTTTTTTAAAACTAAAAATTGAATAAACTGCTTATCCGATTGACTAAATTATGTTTTTTTTCTTTTTTTTGACACACCCCACTCATTTTTAAGTATAAATACAAAACAAAAGGGGGATGTTTAATATATATTGAATTATATATCTTATTTTAGGCATGGTTTATCATTAATTTTGAATCTATACCATATATATTATTAGAAAAATATTATATATGTCCGAGTTTTAGGTGTCATTACTCGGACGAGTTTTGCCCGAGTTTCCGAGTTGACTCTACTCGGCAAGTTTCCGAGTCGAGTCGAGTTTTCGGGTTTTAAAACACTGGATAGGATAACAGGCCCACTAGGCCCAGAAGCCTTATTAGCCAGCCCATGGTCAACCTGGATAGAATTATTGCAATCTTTAGAAGCTGGGCCATCCTTCGTACTGCCCACTACAGTCCCCTGAGTTTTGAGACCATTGGGCTCTAGCTGTCTCAACATTAGAGTCCTGCCCACCGGAATCAAATCCCTATTCTCCAAAACCAATCTTTGGTTCTGCTTTTCTTCTCCAACATTGTTACTCTTCGAATCCACCTCCTTCGCATGCTTTATCCATCTCATCCTTCTTCGACGATAGTTCCTTTTACTGTTTTTATTTGAAAATTTTCCTTTCATGTTTAATTCCTTCCATGCGTGCAGGCTCCTTGAATTTGTCTGGTACAGCCGTCTGATTGCTTGAACTACCATCACAACCTGCCCCCTGCAGGCGCTGAACTCTGGTTGCGTATATGGTTGCAAGGTCAACTCTTTCTGGCAGCGCAGCTGGTTTAGTACTGACTAATGCAAGATCTGACTTGCCCCTCTTGCCACGTGTCACTGTAGGGGGATCGTCTTCAACCTCTCGATCAACCTCAACCTCTCGCTTGAGTTCAAGTTCCAAAAAATCCAGCCACCTCTCACAGTTGCCTCAGACCTCCGACTCCCAACTCGAGATTTCCAGAGGATATGAAAAGGTGTGAAAGTCCAAAGAGATTACCCGAAGTATCGTTCTCATATTGCCACCAATCTTGATCTTCACCATTGCTAAGTCCGGTTTTGAAATTGTGGAATGATGTATCTCCAATAGACCACCACAGATTTGGCCTATATGATAGAAGATGGACTGTATCCATAGATGAAAGGGGAGGCCTTTAATTGCAATCCACCGAGAATGAAGAAGGCCTATGTAAGATAAAGCATTAGAGGCCGGCCACCATCTATGGAATCCGACGAAGTACCCATTCCTCAAGGGGAAGCATTTATTGTTGCATAAAGCCACACGATGCCCCTTCAATTCAGGATAAAAGATCGCTTGTTGAGCCTCAAATGGGAATATTTTTATCAATCTCTCAGTGGGAAACAATGCTTGAATTAGATGCGTCACTTTGCCCCTTTTGAATTTGGATTCCAGGCCCTCTGATTGTACACACTACACACCACAACCTCCACCCACTTCCCAAAAGCTCCTACATCAGAGTCCACCACCACCCTGAGCTTATCCCCCGCTTGCGCCATGCGGCTTGATATTCCTTCCTTCAGATTACCTAAATTGAATTCTATCCATCTCTTCCCTGAGGGTACCACCATTGGAGCAAGAGTCACCGGAGGATGGGGGACCTCTAACTCTCACAAATTTGCCTGATGTTGTCGACGCCCCAGGGAGAGGTGCACTACAGCTGTCGGAAATGCCCTCCACCCAATCTGACTTTGGCCTAGAGGGATGATGACTCTCATGCCTCTTCTGGAACTTGGAAACAAAGTGAGGGAGAAGAAATTTCCCTCAAGGTTTGCTCATCTCTCCCTTATCAGAGACCATGAACAACCTCTATAAGTCCTTACCAAATATTCTCTCTTAGACCCTATCACCTCCTCAATAGTTTTTAAGAGCCACTTAATAGCTTCCTCCTCCACCCAAATCTTATTGACCAAACCCCTCCGGCCTCTCTCAGTAATATGCATTGACCACCCGCCCTTGAACACTGCCTCTTGCAACTCAAAGGATTTGGCTTCTACTGCTAATATACGATACTTCATTCCCAATGGATCACACACCCAACCAGACACGGAATGCAATCACACCCACAACCTATCTAAAGGAGGATGATGACAGACTAGGAGCTCTGATACAGAGCAGAGGAAAGAAACAACCCATGACACAAAACCCAGGATTGAAGATGATGACACAACCACTAGATCACGATGACACAGACTTGGAAATGGAAGTAAAATGACAGACTCGGAAATGGATAAATATGATAGACTTGGAAAAGGGGGAAAATGACAGACTTGGAATGGTTTAAAACACGCAGGACAGTGAAGATGACCGACATAGGGAATATAATTTCTGACTTACAGAAGCTATCTACTTAATGTTTTTTGTCCAAGATGACCATGACTTGATGTTCAAAATGTTACATTCTCTCTCTCCTATCCCATAGGTGTGCTTTTGGGGGTTAAATGAAGCCCTTTCTCTAAGGTAACATTGTAATTTCTATGGGGATAGAAAAAACATTACCAACAGAAAAGACAATGCAAATGAAGTACTCAATCCTCTATGTTTTTTTTTTCATTCAGAAAACTAGATAACCTCAATAAGTAGTTCTAAGGTGCCGTTTGGAACATAGTTACCAAAACGAGAAGCGAAAACGAGAAGCACAATGAAAGCGAGAAGCGGTAAGCAAGGCTCAAAAAAACCTTAAGAAATGGGAAGCAAGAAATGAGATATAAGCTCTTCATTCCCATTATGTTATTATGGGTAGCTATATTTTGATTTTATCTTAAATGAGATTTTTTGGAAAGTAGGTGCCTTAAGTTTAGGGATGGCAATATGATCCGCCCCCGTAGGAGCCCCGCCCCTATAGGGGTGGTTTTTTTTCAAAAAAATCAGGGGCAGGGCGGGGATGGTATAAAAAAATAAGCCCCGACTTGGGGGCGGTTTTAGTAGCAGGCGGGGCAGGGCGGGGCGGCTTTATAATCGGGGCGGGCCCGGGGTGGTAGAAAACCACCCCCGCCCCATTGCCATTCCTACTTAAGTTCCAAACGGACAATACTTGCTTAGAGTCTACACCCTAGGCTATAGATTGTGTCTACCCCATCACTACACACATACAACTCCCTTTGACAACTAAATGGGATGTGATGGAAGCGAGCTTCTTAGGAAGCGAGTCTGGGAACCTGGGATGCGAACTTCCCACCCTGTACATAGCTTCCCTGCAACTATGGTTTGTAATGTCTAAAGTTCGAGTCTATTTTTCTATACATCTATTGAGGGCGCAGGTAGACGTATTCATGTTTTAGACCGTTTGGTAACACTTCTAATCTACTTGCTATTGAGAAAAAGACCCAAAAATAAAGTTCAAATTTTTGGTATTTTTAGAAAAGAAGCTCGCGTCTATTGCGGGTAGACGATGGAATGGAGATTTTTGTCATTTTTTTTACTCTTTTACCCCTTTATTATTATTATTGTTGTTGTTGTTATTATTATTATTACTATTACTTCAAACAAATGAAAAAATCACAAGTTTATGGGTGAAGAATTTTTAATGGTTGACGAATAACCCACTTGTATTTATGTTTGAATTGGCTACCCAAGGAAAATGTAATTTTTTAAAATTACATCAACTTCCCCTACAATAAAATGCAATAGGAATATAAGATGATGTTACCAAATACAGTTTTACAAAAACAACTGTCTATTACTGTACGCTTCCAAACGGTTTTACGGTCTATAGATCTTTTTCTTACAGATAATTTTACCACATATTTATTTTGGCTAGATTAGTTCAAATTAAACAAGATCAATAAAACGAGCCCTAAGAGAGTTATAAACCATATTTTTCAAAGTTATCTTAGTTCTAAATTTTCCACCGGAGACCCGACCAGCAAGTGATCAGAATTTGTCAAAGATGTAATTTCAAATCCATCTATCATATGATGTTGGTTGGTTGTAGTGGTTAACCATTTATGGAGACATGCATAGGGAGGGTGATTTTGCAGGTGCGTACTTTTGTACAGTGTATACAGCAAGAGTCAGTGAGCATGCATGTAATATTCAATGCTTCTTTTTTAATCTTCAATCCTAACATTTTTAGGTTTGTGACTGTATTTGCCGTAGTCGATTTTCATCACTTTTTTTTTTGACTTATTTTTATATTTATTTATCTTCAGTGCACCTAATGTACCAGGATTTTGCGATGGATGTAGTAACCTTGTTAATTTGTCTTCTTATATTGTAGAAGATTTTATCTAAGTCAGACCAGATTGTGGAATGATCTTGATTAACCTAGCGCATCCCATGCAAATTTAATGCATTTTTGGTCTTAGATATTTGTGTGTAGTGGCGGCGACCTCACATTTTTCTTCTAACATTGTAATAATAAATTATGTGGAGTCCATAGTCCACACTTGTCATGGTGGAGATTTAACCTTATTCTTCTTCATAGAGAAATGTGTCGCCTCATATATTTCATTCATCTCTTTGATGAATTTATTTTCTGATTGTATCATTGTATACGTTGTCCTACAATTTGACATATTCTTATATTTTGGATTTGTATATCCTTTTTCTGGTTTCCTACCTGATGCTTTCTTTTTTTCTATGTTCAGGTCCCTCTAAGTTCAGTAACATCAATAGTTGATGGCTTGAAGAGGTTATACATTGAAAAGCTAAAGCCATTGGAAGTTACCTATCGTTTTAATGATTTTGTATCTCCCTTACTGGTGAGTCAACCATACACCTGACTTTTGATTAATTTCAGCTTGAGAAAATGTCCAAATTTGGTTAATTCCATTGCTTTATTCTATAGAGAGCTGTTGTTTGGGAAAAAGGGGATAATCTTATTGTTGGTTTCTATATACTGAAGCTTTAGTTAACTTTGTTGATTGCTTTTGATATGTTCCCTTTTGCAGACAAATAGTGATTTTGATGCTAAGCCCATGGTTATGCTTTTGGGTCAATATTCCACTGGGAAAACAACATTCATAAAACATTTGCTCCGGGGTAGTTATCCAGGCAAGTTAGATTTCTTCATTTCTTTCATCTTTTGCATACAAGGCAAGTAGACAAAAATTCATGTTCCTCCACTCATAGGTTCTTTTCACTTTGGGCAGGTGCTCACATTGGACCGGAGCCCACAACCGATAGATTTGTTGTTGTTATGGTATCATAAATCAGTTTTTTATGTTTCCATCTTTTCCAGTTCAGAATATTATAATTATTTCCATCTTTGGATCATTGGAAATGGGGTAACTTCACTGTTTGTAATAGTATTTATGTTTCACTAATTACTACTATCCCAAATATGTCATGGTACGGGATTTTTTGGACTGCAACTCTGCAAGATCAAACCAAATTATAGAGCAGTTAAAACTATTTAAGTGAAGGGGGATAATTCTTTTCGAATTCTATCATTTATGATTGAAACCAAGACTTTATTTTCCATTTTTTTATATTTTTTTTATCCAATGTTATTATTACTAATATTTAGATGAAAAGTAGTTGCAGCTACTATTGGACTTGTTTATGATCATCACATATCTTCTTCTTGTTCTTTTCTCTTCACGTTTGAAGACCATCACTCCTAATCAGGACTAATAAAGTTTGCCTGTTTTACAAAACGGATTGCAGAATTATATGGTAGCACCAAATAGAGCCCTAACCACTCTCTTTTAGATTAACCTTGTGCAATTATTATGGGTTATACGGTAGTCATAAGCGCACTGAAAACATAGATGAAAGTTTGAATGAATAACAGAGTTGAGGTGAAACTTGAAAGATACAGACATTCATACACCAACACGAACAAAGTGCATTTTAAATTTGAAATCTTGTAATATAGAACCATTCCTTTCTATATATAAACTTGTTATATCTTTTGATGAAAGATCATGTCTCCTTTATGTGGTTCTCCAAAAAGAAAAAGTTCTTGAGAGAATAGATTCCTCAACGAAGTTTCAACTTCTCCATTAGTCAGGCCCTTTTGGAGTGAGTGTGTGTGGGTTTACTCTTATGGCACCTTATCGGTAACCATAGGTCTGACTGCGCTTGTGTGTGTTTAGTGTTACATGATAACTTAAAACCAAAAAAAAAAAAACATTAAAATAAATTTATAAATCATGAAAAAGAGTTTCAATGAGTTTTTCTTCTTCCCATTTTAGGTATTAGCAAAAAAAATGCAGTATAGGCACTGGACTATTATTTGGTCTTTTGGTGGAAACTTGTGGGTTTCAGTTAAACAATGGGAAATGCCTGTGTGATTATTCAATAATAAGTGTGGCCATTTTTATATTCACTTGATGTCCTAAAATTAGCTCTTGTGCATCTAGTTAAGCTTTTCCACATGGGGCTGTTCATTAGCTTATTATGTTCTTCTTTACACAGTCGGGACCTGATGAAAGGAGTATTCCTGGGAACACTATTGCTGTTCAAGCAGACATGCCATACAGTGGCCTCACAACTTTTGGAACTGCATTTTTATCAAAATTTGAGTGTTCCCAAATGCCACATCCAGTGAGTTATCATTCTAGATTTATAATGAAAATATTTAGATTTCCTTTTTGTATCATATAGCAATAATCACTCTCTTATATGCCCGAAGCTACTAGAACACATCACATTTGTGGATACCCCTGGAGTTTTATCTGGAGAAAAGCAACGGACGCAACGAAGCTATGATTTTACTGGTGTTACCTCGTGGTTTGCAGCAAAGTGTGACCTCATTCTTCTTCTGTTTGATCCTCATAAACTTGATATCAGTGATGAATTCAAGCGGGTGATTGCATCTCTACGTGGTCACGATGACAAGATACGTGTGGTTTTGAACAAGGCAGACCAAATTGATACACAGCAAGTAAGAAATTGTAACTATTATATTAACTGTAGTTCTTCTTCATAAATCTTCACCTTTACTAGCAGTGTTTGGTGGCAATGATTTAACCTGCTTACTGGTTGGCACTACATTATAGCTGATGAGAGTTTATGGAGCATTGATGTGGTCACTTGGGAAAGTTCTGAATACTCCTGAGGTTAATCGTGTTTATATTGGGTAGGCTCCCTACTTTCCATGTTTATTTTCATGTTAGTACATTTATTTTGTTCTCAGGGCTAGGGATCTTCATGTTTTTTGGAAGTATCAATGTAGTTTATTTCTCACTGGTGTTAAAGTACCAGCATCAAACGGAAATAGCCAGATTTCTTTATATTGTACTTTGTAAGGGAGGAATCTCGTGCTGTTTTCTTCTTATGTTTCTGTAAAAGGAGATTGCATTAAGAATTCTTAATGCTTTCATAAGTAGAGTCTGGTGTAAAAGGGTGATTAGATTCAAATGCTAACCTTCTCTAACCAATGGCATGGCTCTAGATAGATTGAAATAACGGAACAAGATTTATGTTGCCAACCCCGAATAGTTGGCTGTTGGGGGTAAAGAACTGTGATGATTATTCAAATGCTCACCAAAATCTCTAGCTTGTGTTGTGAATCAAATGGTTACCAAAATGCTCAGCGAATTAGTGCAGGGATCCACCACCATATCCTGGACTGGTGCTCACTGCTCAGTGAGTAGGGATTTCATGGATTCGGATCTCAATTCATTGATGTGATCCAGATGGATCATGGGTCTCTCAGTGGTTGTGAGGACCTTTTGGGCCATACAGTTTCCTCTGTCGTTCCTCTTTGGATCTATTTTTCTTCTTTATTTCCGTATTAGCAGCTGGCTCATACTCTTGTGACCCCTTTTGTTTTCTATTTTCTTTTATATTTTCCCCTCCATATATATATATATATATATATATATATATAATCCAATTTACTGATAAAAAAGAAATCTCTAGCTTGTGTTGAGCCCTGGGGTTGTGGTTGAAATGTTGAATACTTTTAAATGCAGTTCATCTGAACCTGAAATTTCAGGTTGACCTAATTATGCATAGTTAACATTGAAATTTCAATTCCTGGCTTTGACAGCTCTTTCAATGACAAACCTGTAAATGAAGCAGCCGTTGGTCCAATTGGAAAGGATCTTTTTGAGAAAGAACAGGAAGACCTTCTTGCTGACTTGAAAGATATTCCAAGGAAGGCTTGTGATCGCCGAGTATGTTCACCGTTATCATGCATAGTTTGATCGAGTTTCATATGTTTATTTACATGCTGATGGTGTGCCAGTTAAATGAAAATTTGATGACTTATCTATTGCAGATCAATGAGTTTGTAAAACGTGCGAGAGCTGCTAAGATTCATGCCTACATAATCAGCCATCTTAAAAAAGAGATGCCTGCTATGATGGGCAAAGCTAAGACTCAACAGCGGCTTATTGATAATCTTGAAGATGAATTTGCGAAGGTCCCAAAATCTCTCTCTCTCTCTCTCTCTCTCTCTCTCTATATATATATATATATATAGATATGGATATGCATGTGTGGTGCTTATTACCGTATTTTTGGTGAAACAGGTCCAGAGGGAGTTCCATCTACCAGCAGGAGATTTTCCAAATATTGAGCACTTTAGGGAGGTTTTGAGTGGTTACAACATCGATAAATTTGAGAAGTTGAAGTCCAAAATGATACAAACTGTTGACGATATGCTGGGCTATGACATTCCAGAGCTACTGAAGAGCTTTAAAAATCCGTACGAGTGAAGGATGCTACAGTTTAACAGATGTATATGGAGGAAAAAGAGAAGGGGGAACTGCTTCAGGTAAAAGAGGCTAGGGGCCTTGTACAGAGGTTCAGTGGTCTGTTTTCTCTATTATTAGATGTAGTTCGGCTCATAATTAAGGCTTTCCATGCTCAAATGGGTCGCTGGTAAGCGTCTGAGGATCTTGTTGGGCGAATATAAAGAGGGAGAGCAAGTCCGTTGGTTGAGTACAGATAAAATGACGGTTTTCGAGTGATGGGTAAATTTCATTCATTTTCCAATAATGTAGGCTGGAAATTACTGTCATTAGTCTTTGAACTTTGGCCTTTGTTTATTATTTACTTATATAATTTGTTTATTTCCTTATGTGAGCGTATGGTCCTGAACTTGGCAACTGCTGTTGTCTGAAACGGCATAGCAGTATGCATGGCACATATGCAGGGGGTGGGCATCATCCTTTGCGGGTCCAACATTGATCCCTTAGTCTAAGGATCAATTTGGCAAGATGACTCTAGCCATTTGATATTGCATTTTTCTGCTGCTCTGGAATATAAGGAATTAAAATCTAGTAGACAATGAGGAAATATTCTATACAATTGCTAGTTATTATCAGTTCAAAGGGGTTGACCCGAAAGTGTGCTTAATTGAGGGAGGTCCTGGGATAAGTCTTTGGAATTAAAGGAATAAAAACCATAGTAGACAATTAGTACATTCTATATAATTCTTTTGTTCAGTTCAAGTGAGTTGGTTGTTATCCTCTTACACCTACCTCAGCTCAGATTGGCAAAGGTGTGCCCCTCATTGAGGGAGGTTTTCGGATGAAGTCTTAGAGTGGCTAGCAATTCTCTCCTCGGGTGATATCGAGGTGGGCCTACTCACCCTAAAATATAATAAATAATTATATAGACGTTGCGTTAGACCAAAAGAATAAATAAAGGTTGGCTCTTGACCTAGGAAATCACCTTGGGGTCCTTATGCTGTCATCCTCTGCTTATTTAAGCGAGGAAATAGGCCGCGACAGGGGCAATTCTCCTAAGCTGAAACTACAACGAATCCTCCATATGACGAGTGGGTAACTTGGAAGTCAATAGAGACTCTTGCTATTCCCTTGGGGCCAACAGCACAAGGTTCCATGGTTCTAATGGGCTTTGGGCTTACTGATTCATGTGGGTTGCAGCTTTTGAAAAAAAAAAAAAAAAAACTTGGAAGCCTATACGGGAAGGTACAATTCCCAGCCTCCAATATCTTCTAATTGCCGCTTGTCCAAAGCTAATGCGGTTACCCGAGGGATTTCATCTACTCACAGCCCTACAAGATCTTACACTAACAGGGATGTCCATCTACTTATATAAGTTGAGGAAAACTGATTATTCAAAAGTTTGTCTTAAATGGTTGCATGAAATGAAAATAGCGAATCGAAACCAAACTTCATGGCTTGGTTACATTATTTAGTAGTTGTTTTCTTAAGAAAACCAACTTCTTCCGTTCTTCGGATGGTTACATTATTATTTATTATTTTTATTTTTTGCTTGGGATATCATTTACCTAAGTTAGTACGGTTAGTGGTTACCTTGGGATTGGAACTCAAGCGACTCTTCAGCTAAGGGATGGTTGCATTATTTTGCAAGTGTTTTCTTAAGAAGCTTCCTCGGATGATTACATTATTTCGTAGGTGTTTTCACAAGAAAAGCAAATTTCACACAACTGAACAAGTGAAGATTTAGTATTCTCGAGAAAATCTTCAACCGAACGTGTGTTCGTTTGGTGAGAAACCAACAGAAAGTAAAAGAAAAGTGAGTTTTTTTTGCATATTCTTAACATTTGAGTTGCAAGAAAACACACTTTCATTTTCTTACACTTTCAAGCCGACCAAAGGAAGAGAAAAGGTAAGGATGTGAGGTGTGGTAAGGCTTCCATGGTGAGAGGAGACGTCTCTCATGGAAAACCCTCGTTAGATCTCAAGAGAGGAGAGTGTCCTCACGGCTTTATTTCAGTGTGCTCTCAATGTGGGAGAGTACTGGTTCGGTGGGCAACGGTTCAGATTTTGGTCAGATTTGAGTTGATAAAGTGAACAAAGAATTATGGATTATATGAGAGCCTTTGAAGGGTTGTGATAGAGTCCTTGGGTGTGTGTATTATTGTTTATCTTATTTCTTATAATCTTCTCTTTAATTAGTAGAATTATATTTACCCTATTTCTAGTGTGGATGTAGTCCAAGAGATGGGTGAACGGCGTTTAAGAAAAAAAAAATCTCTAAAAACCTTTCTTCATCTTTTGAAAGAAAATTTAAGTTTATTTTCTTTTATTTTCTCCCACCCACTTTCTTTTCAAATGAATACGTGGAAATTTCTATATTCTTGTATGGTTATGTTGGCACTGAATGACTTAGGCTCTACTCCACAGTCCACATCCTAAAGAGATTTTTGCGCCTTTGTTTTTTTAAACAAAGTCACTACTGAACTGAACTACCTAAATTGGGATATGTAATTGCACGACCAAAAATGTTTTACTGTAGCAGCCACAAGTGTTTCTATTTTGCCTCATGAGGACTGCTAGCCATACTCTCAAGGCATTCCTACTCTAGAAAAGTATGTACTTTAACTGTAAAAATGACACCAGGTGGCTCTGGCTGAAAGTAGGAATGCCCTGAGATAGGGCTAGCACTCTCCTTTGCCTCATTACCTTGAAAGCTGGTTTAAACCATATATATATATATATAGGAAATACTCGCCCCTCATACAACCGATTTTGAGGGGAGACTAGGAATCGACCTCGAAACCTGCAGGTTTACGGTTCGTTCTTCCGCCACTGGGCTACACCCCTGGGGTTTAAAGTTTAAACCATAAATTCCTCTTTTGAAAACTTTGTTTTCAACACAAGTGTTGCACCACACTGGAGTTATAAAAAGATTGACTTCTACGTCTTGGGCCTGGCCTAGCACTCCTCGTATACTCCCCCAAACTTTGGGCCAGCAAAATCCTTTTTTTCTAAAATACGCCGGGTGCGCGTTGCACATATGTCCAGTGGTTTATGAAACCATTTCTCCTCTCTTGGGTTTACCAGGGCTATAATATCTCTCTGCAACTTCGAGTGCGAGTCGATCCCACCTCGAAAATGCTGTACGGAAAGATCTGTAATGGGAGCTTGTCGAGGATACTGAACAGAGCTTTTTCGGTTTCAAGAAGAAGAGTAGTGGACATGGCCGCCAACGAGGGCGAGCTAAGGGTCTTTCTAGTCGCTGGAGAGGTCTCTGGAGACGCCATAGCTTCTCGTCTCATGTCTTCTCTCAAGAACCTCTCTCCTTTTCCTATCCGTTTTTCTGGTGTTGGAGGGTAAGCCTAGCTTTCCCAGTTTTTTTTCTTATGTTGGATTTCTCTGAAATTTATGTTTTGTTGTAACTCGGATTACTTTAACTGAATCTGGGCATGACTCTTATTTAGAAACTATGCCTTGGTTAGTTGCATATGATGATTTTAGTTTTCTAATAGTCAACTGGTTGTTTTCTCTTTTGTTTGTTTGCTTACTTTTTTTCCTCTTTTTTTGGTAAATCTCTTCCTCACTGTGTAGATGGTGCTGAATTGTGAGTCATTCTTCTTCTTTTTTTTCCCACAATTTTCAGTTTCAGTATTATTAGGATTGCTTTTAACTTGTTTGGGTATGATTTTAATTTGGAAATTATGAAGTTTTTAGGGGGTTTAAGTTGATTTATTCTTTTCTTTTATCCTCCCTGCCTATTTGTAATTCTGGGGAACTTATCATTTGATTTTCAGGCGCCCACCAATTTATTTATCTGCTTTTACACTCAAAAACATAAAGTTAAAGAAGAATTTACACATAATCCATGCAAGAAAATTTATACTTGTTTAGGTGGATATTTTGCTCATATGAGTAGGTGCATAAGGAGTTTGAACTTAGAAGTAGTTACCTATTTTCAACTAAATTCAAGGTTCTTTTGTTCACAAAACATCTCTTGCCTTACTGCTTACAGAATTCAATTGCTTATAATTTCTCTGTACTTGTTCAGGTCCATGATGTCCAAGCAAGGATTGCAGTCTCTGTTTCCCATGGAGGATATTGCCGTAATGGGCATCTGGGAATTGTTGCCACATCTGAATAAGATTAGGGTGAGTAGTGTGTAACAAAAAAAAATTACGCACTTCCACAGTATCCACATCAATGTAGTTCCCTTTTCCTGTTATTATTATTATTATTTTTTGTGAGGAGCCTTCACCGCGTCACTGTATTGACTCTAATCAGTTTCATATCTTGGAATTTGAAAATGACAGGTCAAGCTAAAGGAAGCAACAGAGGCTGCTCTTTTGTTTCAGCCTCATGTTGTAGTGACAGTTGACTCCAAGGGATTCAATTTCCGTCTCCTAAGGCAATTACGGGGTAATAAGAAACCACTTTCCTCGAGTTTGAATCGATCCTTGTGCAAAAATATGTAGGAAAACGTGGAGATTCTTTGTGCAGCTAGATGTATTCAGCAAGGATTAGCTAATCCTGTCCACTTCCATTATGTGGCACCGTCATTCTGGGCATGGAAAGGGGGCGAAACAAGGCTCAAGGGGCTATCTGAGTTTGTGGACCATGTTTTGTGTATTCTTCCATTTGAGGAAGAAGTTTGCAGATCAAATGGACTGGCTGCAACCTTTGTGGGCCATCCCATACTGGAAGATGCTTTAGAATTGAATTTGGTATGAAATCACTTTCCTTCTTTAGGAAATGTATTGGATAGCTTTTTAAAAGAGTCAAATACTAGATGAGACAGGTTTTATGGAGTAATAATAGTTTTGACATTAATTTCGTATGTGATCAATATTCATTTCTTTCTTGTCTGAACAAATCCTTATTAAGGGAGTTCTGTGCATGCCGTTCATTTCAACTTGCCTGTCAAATATAGTTGCACAGGTACTAACACACAGAAGGAACTTCATGTGTAGGGGAAGGATACCCTTCCAAATGAATGGAAGGTGCAAGGAGATGGTGAATGCTTTCGAAATAAATACGGAATATCTTCAGGTAAATACTTCTGAGTTCAATGTTGAAAGAGCTTTTGGTTCATAGTTTGTATCTTTTTGGATACTTTTCTCAACCCTCCTGCTATATTTTACTTCAATTTATTCTGTGATAGGTGAGACTCAAATTGGATTATTTTTATGCAATAGATCAAATTAAAGGGACTACATTATGTCCTTGTAAGGGAGTTTATACTTTCAATCATTAGTCACGGATGGGAGACTTTTCCCCTTAAACTTTCTTAATTTTTCTGAGGGATACTTCTGGTTTTTGGCTCCTTACAGAAGTGTACATGATCTGTTAAGAGTCATATTCTGAATCTTGGAGCAATGGTGATTCTGTTTCCAGTTAAATCTTCATTTTTCTTACACTTCATTAATTTATCTTTGAAAGGAGCCACAGTCATTACCTTGCTTCCTGGAAGTAGATTACAAGAGGTAACCCGCATGCTTCTGGTTTTCTCAAACACTATGGAACTGTTAAATGACTCATTTCCCGAGTTAACAGCAGTCATACCCGTGGCACCTAATCAGCATGTGGAGAACTACATCAGCAATGCAATCAAGACGTGGCCTGTGCCTACAATACTGATATCTGGAGGATCGCCACGCCTGAAATACGATGCATTCAGTGTAAGACAACCCAAAGATCTTTCTTTATTGCTTAGTGGAGAAATTTAAAGTATGAGTAACACTAAACTATAAGGCCTCTAAAATGGCATGGTGTGCTTGTGGGGCACATTTGGGGAATGGGCTGCAACCCCCACCTAGGAGATTTCTTTCACCATCTGATCTATTGCATTCTTTTAGAGACGGGAAAAATACAGGAATTATCCAGAAAAATGCCTATAGGTTGGCCTGTTAAGATTATCGAATCAGATATTTAATATTTGGGCAACACCCTGCTGCTTGCTCCAATGGTAGGGTGTGGCCTTTCTTATGAGAGAGGTCTTGGGATCCATTCCCACCGGGTGATGACTTGCAAGAGCTCCACTCCCCACCGCTAACCACTAATTGATACTACTAACCGTAGGTAAATGATATCCTCTGAAAAAGGGGGAGGGGGGAAGGCTAAAACATCTTCTAGTCAGACGCATCAAAAGGTGAGTGGATTTCGATTTTCATATTTACTTGTTAAAGTTCTTTCATTATGAATTTGAGTACCTAGCAGTTTTACTCAGGCAAGTCATGAATTGAGAAGCACTGGACTTATGCCAACTCGGTATATACAGTTTTGATTCGGTTGGATGTTAACTGATATAATATGTGATTCTGGGTTAGACCCAAGCTGCATACAAGATTTACACCGAGGTTAATTGAACTCCTTGCAGGCAAGCAGAGCTGCATTGAGTACTTCTGGAACTGCTGCTATGGAGTTGCAACTCGCACGGTTACCATGTGTCATTGCCTATCGAGCCCATTTCCTAACTGAATGGTTTATTCGTTACAAGGCGAAGATACAGTATATATCCCTCCCCAATATTCTTTTGGATTCAGCTGTTATTCCTGAAGCTCTCTTTCAGGAATGCACGCCCAAGAATCTGGCCACATTCCTCAAGTAATATTCTTTCTCAGTCTACTTGTGAATTTTTGCATTTTCATTTGCCTTTCTCGATCTGGTGTGTTGGTATATCTTATGATATATTTGTTAGTATTATATGTAACAAGTGATGTGTGTATAAGCAAGGATTTGGAATATAGAGGAGAAAAGATCTTAGTGTTATATTTTTGTTTATTGCTAGTTTGAACATGTGTTTTAGGGGATGATTCTTTACGCATCCACGTTTCGCCCAGCGGAATGCAGATGCTTCTCCAGGCTACCATGTGTCCCTTTTCTCTCCCCCTACTCGTGGTTAAGGTTAACCAACCTGTGGTTAATATATATATATATATATATATATATATATATATATATATATTTATTTATTTATTTAATTTCTAAAATACATGGTTAGATGGATGAATCCTAGGGGTGAGTGAATCTTAACCATAGTTAATGGGTGTTGAAAGGGACATGTGGCATCCTGGAGAGGCGTAGTGGAACATGAAGCGTAAAGAAGTTTTTGCCTATGTTATATTATATTCTTATAGCCAAGACATGCTAGATCAATCAATGTGATAGTTGCATAATTCGATACTCCTTATATCAACTTTGGAGAGTTTACTTCATTTTAATTAACAATTAGGTGCATTAACTGCTTAATAAAGTACAATTCTTTAAAACTCTACTAGGAGATCCAACCCAACATGATAAGATGAAGCAAAAAAAAAACAAAAAAGACTAGTGTAATCCATTATATAGCATATTCCGAAAATTTCAGTATTGTAAATTACAAAATCAAAATAATATTGCTTGTGGATCTTATAATTGTGTCCCTTGACCCATCACAGAGCAGTAATTCACAATGAAGGCATCCGTGAAGAGCAGATCGTTGCTGCCAAAAGAGTTCTTGAACTTCTTTGTCCTTCCACAAGAAATATAAGCAATTTGATCCCATTGGAATTGAGATCGAGATTTCCTTGTCACACCCCAAATATGATTGCTGCATCAACCATACTGTACTCTGCAACACGGCAATGACAAGGGAACACATTTATCAATACCATCGCCATCATTTTCTTCATATCATCACAGTCCAAGCTTTGTCCCAACATTCGGATTCTGCTGGCATTCAAGCGACTTTGGCTGCCAAATTTCATGTGCAAGATTATGCTCTTCTTTCCTCTGTTTAGATCGAAATGGGTGAGTTCTTATTTGTGGAAAAGAATGTGTTTTTTCAGCATCTTTAATTATTTTTTTATATCCTACAAAGAATTGTTGTTGCTAAAATAGTTTCTCTTAGGTGGTGTTTGGTAACACTAATCTAAAGAGAAGAGTTTAATTTGAAAATTGTGCTCAGTAGGACTTTAGATTGTTAAGTTGAAGGTTAATTGCATGTCTACATGTTAGAGGTAAAAACCTCTACTTTAAAAAGTAGATAAGCTCTTATTTTTAGATTAGTGTTACCAAATGCCACCTTAATGAATTCGCAAGTACTTGCAAATGAGAATTAAACTGCCGAAATTCCAAACTAACAGGGAAATTTTAACCTTCTGATGTAGAGGTAATGCTTTGCTGAGTAAACTCAGAGGTTTGAGTCATGGAGTAAGGTATTTGTAGAGATGGGCGTGGCTGGAAAAGCCAAGATTGAGGAAAGTGATGGCACTGATGGGCGTTCTGAAGGACGAATTAATTCCCTGAAGGGTCTGTTCTTGCGAAGACTTATAAAGTCCGGCACTTGCAAGTTGTCATTGGACCATATGCATTTTCGTTTGAGATCTAGATGTATCTTGCTTTTCATCTCGTGGGTTGTAATTCCCATAAGATATATGAGACTTGAAATCTCACGATGATAAGAATTAATCTTGTTAAAAACCTTGACAACTTGACTCAAATTACCTAGCAACTACCTTCACAAAGTGTAAAAGAGTCGAGCTTTATAAATCTCAACAAAAGTCTGGGCCCTTATGAAAGCCGTTTCTTTTGGGAAACAAAAAGAAATTTAAGAGGTGTTTGGTTGTGGGTTTCAAGTTGGGTGGTGCTGTTGTTACTTTAGAACAAATCTAGTGGCATTTGGCACCCACTCTATTTTAGGGATATATATTGACCATAAGAGTGGTGGAGCTTTGCTTCAAGAACCTTGAGCAGAGCTCTCCTTTTTAATAATGCATGGTTGGTGGTCATCTTATAATTATGGAGAAAGATAATAGCAATTTTATTAAGAGATTCGGACTCAAGGCTCAAGAAGAAGAGCTATCCCATACAATGCAGCTTGGACCGAGAAAATATTTTTCGAATCAGTTATATCAATGTACAATCTCAACCGATGAACCTTATTGGGGTTAAAGCAGAAGAGATAAAGATGAAAACCCAGATGGGCAGTTCGCAAGATAAACCATAGAGACAACACAGTAGTGAGGCAACTTTGAAGCACTTTGATGATAAAACTAGGATTGTTAACAGATCGGATTTGGATTTGGACCAGCTCGCAAGATAAACCATTGAGACAACACAGTAGTGAGGCAACTTTGAAGCACTTTGATGATAAAACTAGGGTTCTTAACAGATCGGATTTGGACTGGATCTGGCTAAATGAGAGATCTGTCAAATTTTGAATTGCATAATCCGAGTTCGAATCTAATTATTTTTTTAAGACCCGTATCCGGTCCCCTTAATGTTTATTTCTTTAAAAAAATTCTATTTTAATGGAAATTACATGATTAGGCTCTACTTTTATTTATATTACATTCAAGTCATTATAATTATCATCTTTTAAAAAATAAGTTACATATATAGTTAATAATCTTTAGATAATAATATATTATATATTAATAAAAGTATATTGTAATCAGATCGGATCACCCTAAATCCGGATTCAATTATAATCGGATTCCATCTTTAAGATCCATATCCGATCCAATGGATCATTAATTGGGTCCAGAATCCGGCTAATTGGTTCGGATTCGGATCTTGATCCGATCCATTGATAGCCCCATATTCATAGAAAAAAGGCTACCATATGTGAAAACCCTCAACATACCTGCTACATTTGTAGGCTAATGGGTCACACAAAGCGCAACTGTCCCGAGCATATGCTTCTTGGCAAGAGAAGTTCAGCTAACACGTTGGCGGGCGAGATGATAAAATCACTTTTAGAGGTAGAGGCGAATGGGAATTGAAGGTGCTTAGATCTACATTTAAGGGAAGACTTAACCAATATAGAAATTCTCTTTTATCCAGTCTGCGTGCAACTAAAAAGCCTCTTCTGGTTAGGAGGAGGAGAAGCTCTCATGTGAGTAAGTAAAGAGATTTCAGATTAGGAGGGACTATTGAGGAAATAAGAGAAGTACGAAGGAATTACATGGAACTCCCTAAAAACATCATGGAAAGAGAGCGAGGAGGTCGGTTGTCATCTTCATCTCTTCTCCATTCTGATTCCACTGGATTTAGTTCACTCTCAGGTTCATTGTAGTCTGTATCAGGGATTAGTTTTCATTCCAAATCAAGATCAATATCTTAAGAGAATAAATTGCCTCAGATTACATCATTCGAACTCTCTACTAATAAAGTCCTTATAAAAAAGTAATAATTTTTTTTTTTTGAAAAATACAAATAAACCTATATTACTAAGTAGGAGTCCTACTTAAAAAATTAAAATACTTATATAATAAAGTAAGATGAAAGATAATTTACATCTACATAAAATTTGATACTCCTTGTACTTTTATTTGGAGAATGATACTAAGTAAAGATGCATGTTCTTTGCATGAATTAAATTATTTTTTAATAAAAATTTATTTTCATTAAATATTATTTTTTTTATATTTTATAATCTTAAATGAATATATCAATAATTAAAATTGAAGTTACCTAAGATCTACGACTCCAATCTCAAGGAGGCTAGTTCAATCTCCTTCCTTGATGACTTTGGTACCCAATCCCTTCAGCCCCTCCTATGGAAGAACGAAACTTCAAATTCTCTCCAATTGTAACCGGACTCCAAGGAGTCCAGTTATGCCCCTGAGATCATCACGTGTTCCTATTGACACCCTTTAACAATGGTTAAGATTCACTCACCCGTAGATTCGCCCACATATCCTAGGTTTTTCTTTTAAAAAATCAAAATTTATTTTTAACCTTGTTTAAAATTCATTAACTCCTATGATTAAAAAAATTCAATATTTTAAGTAGGTGGATCTTAACCATAGTTGGGGTGTCAATAGGGACACATGTCGACCTCAAGAGCATAACCGGACTCCTCAGAGTCTTGAAATCTGCAGTGCTAAAAAGTTAAAAGTTTTCAATCCAAGAGTCCAGCTCTCCATAAAAGGTACTATATACAGAGTTTTTTTTTAAAAAAGTTTTTTTTAGTTTTTATTCTTTAATCACTTTCCAAAGTTAAGTTAAAATAGTTAATTGTTAATTTTCAGCTCCCCTAAGACCAGCTCAAAGGAGCTTCGTGGAAGTGACGAAGCACTCATCGTTGTACTTTAACCAAAAGCCCCCATTAATAAAACAGTTTAAATATCATGCGGTGCGGAGCTCCCGTTTTACACTGTCTAGGGGCAAAATGTGTAATTATTGATAATTACACATTTTACCCCTCAACAGTGTAAAACGGGAGCACCGCACATACGGAGCTCTGCATGAAAATTAATCTCTTAATAAAACAACAAAGCTGCTCTAACTTTAAGCGAGCCAAAACCAGTTGGTGGAACACTCTCACTTTAAAGTTTAAATACATAGCTTTGGAGAAGGCTATGATACATATATATCACTCATCATTCCTTCAGGGTAAGTTCGTTTGGCCAGAAAGTGAGTGGAAAAAAAAAAAAAGTGTTTTCTTGTATTTTTCTTATGTTTGGTTTTCGGAAATACACTTTTATTTTCTTACACTTCTCCAAAAGTGATAAATTTTCTTCTAAAACCTTTATTCATCTTTTGATAGTTATTTTGCAAGAAAATTTAAGTTTATTATTTTTTTTTTTATTTTACTTTCTTTTCTTTTCTTTCACCCATTTTCTCACCAACCAAACACACCCTCAATGGCCATGTCTATGTCCAGAGTTTTGATACCATGCGCCGTCGCAATAGTGGTGTACTCTCTGTTCATCGAAGTTACGAATGCAAAGGAATTCCGCTATGAACCAATAAGAAGAGGCAATGGAATTTACTGCGGCAAGGCTCGGAGAAGAAGAACTGTAGAGAAAAGCCGGCAAACCCAGGTCATGAATTCGATGATAAGGATGATCAGGATATCATAAGACACTGAGCTAATCACTTCTCATATAATTGATGATTCTTCTTCTTATTATTTCTCCACTCTTTAGGAGAAAATACATTTACATCTCCTGAGGTTTGACGAAAATACACATGGTTTTCCATTTTCAAAAAATACATTAAATACCCATATTTTTAAAAATAATGACACTTAGACATCCTCCATCAATGGACTGTTAGTCTATTCATAGAAATGCTGAAGTGATGTGATGTGATGAAATATATAAAATTTCAAAATTATCCCTCTAATTTTCAGAAAACACTATTCTTGTTCCAAAATACTATTTATTTAATATTTAAAAATTCGTTTCTCACCCATGAGGTCGCTACATGTCCCTTTTGACACCCTTAAACGGTGGTTAAGATTCACCCACCCATGCATGGTTTTTTTTTTTTATTAATTCTTTTTTGAAAATTAAAAAAAATAGAATTTTTTTAATATTAAAAAGAGTTTTTTAATATCACCCCTTGAGGTTGCCACGTGTCTCTTTTGACACCCCTTAATCGTGGTTAAGATTCACCCACCCATCCTTGGCTTTTTTTTTTTCAATATTAATTCATTTTTGAAAATAAAAAAAAAATTAGAGTTTTTTTAATATTAAAAACAGTTTTTTAATATCACCACTTGAGATGCTCCCGTGTCCCTTTTGACACCCCTTAACCGTCACCCCTTGAGGTCACCACGTATCCCTTTTTGACACCCCTTAACCGTGGTTAAGATTCACCCCTTAATTTTCAAAAATGAATTAATATTTAAAAAAAAAAATCAAGGATAGGTGGATGAATCTTAACCACGGTTAAGGGTGTCAAAAGGGACACGTGGCGACCTCAAGAGGTGATGTTAAAAAACTGTTTTTAATATTAAAAAAACTCTATTTTTTTTAATTTTCAAAAAAAATTAGTATGTAAAAAAAAACAAGGATAGGTGGGTGAATCTTAACCACGGTTAAGGGGTGTCAAAAGGGACACGTGACGACCTCAAGAGGTGATATTAAAAAAATATTTTTTTTTCATTTTCAAAAATGAATTAATATTTTTTTTAAAAGCCAAAGGATGGGTGGGTGAATCTTAACCATGGTTAAGGGGAGTCAAAAGGGATACGTGGTGACCTCAAGGGGTGGTATTAAAAAACTGTTTTTAATATTAAAAAAACTATTTTTTTTTAAATTTTCAAAAAGAAATAATATTTAAAGAAAAAACCAAGAATGGGTAGGTGAATCTTAACCGCGGTTTAGGGGTGTCAAAAGGGACACGTGACGGCCTCAATGAGTGATTTTAAAAATCTGTTTTCAATAATTACACATTTAACCCCCATGTAGTGTAAAAAGGGAGGCCCGTATGATGCAGAGCTCCGCATAAAAATTAATCTCAAAAACTATTTGATCATAAGGGTTAAAAAAGCGAGCCAATTTATCTCCGGTTATCACTGGATTTGGCAAATCCGGTTATCACCGGATCACCCCTAGAGGTCACCACGTGTCTCATTTGAAATCCCTTAATCGTGGGTAAGGTTCACCCACCCATTTTTTGTTTTTTTGTTTTTAAATATTAATTTTTTTTTAAAATTAAAAAATTGTTTTTAATATTAAAAAAACTCTAAAAATAGTTTTTTAATTTTTTTAAAAAAATTAATATTAAAAAAAAAACCAAAAATGGGTGGGTGAACCCTAGGGGTGGGTAAACCTTACCCACGGTTAAGGGGTGTCAAAGGAGACACATGGCGACCTCTAGGGGTGATAACCGGATCTGTCAAATCCGGTTATCATTTGAGGATTTGACTCCTTAAAAAAAAGGCACCTATTCCTCTCCGGTTGTAACCGGTTTTGCCAAAACCGGTTACACTCCTGAGGTGGCCACATGTGCCTTTTGAGACCTCTTAACTATGGTTAAGATTCACTCACCCCTAAGGTTCACCCACTTCTCCTTGGTTTTTTAAAAAAAATATATATATAATTTGTTAACCGTGGTTAAAATATACCAACTCTTAGGGTTAATTTATTTGAAATATTTTTTCTAAAAACCAAATATAGATGGGTGAACCCTAGGGTAAGTGAAGCTTAACCACTGTTAAGAGATGTAAAAAGGGTCATTTGGTGACCAAAGGGGAGTAACCGGTTTTGTCAAAAACCGGTTACAACCGGAGAAGATCACCGGTCTAAAAGAAAAAAAACTAAGATTAACCGGAGAAAACCCCGTTGCCCCTCCACACGTGTCAATATAATTAGTCTGTGCCATCCAATTCTCAAAGGAAGATTTTTTCTTGAGATGCGAGTGTTCGAGACTTCGAGTGTTAGCCTCTTGCATGACGCGTGGGAACGGTTTTTTGTTTTTTTGGGCATTCTCACGTGGTCTACAGGGTTAGTATTTGTTCTGAAGGGTTAGAGCCCAAGCTCACCGTGCCTTCTTTGACACGTAGTTTAAGATCTTATTCATCCTTCGTACGTACTATGTTTGGTTGTCGAGAAAATTGATGAAAACATGAAGAAAATTTTAGATTTTTAATATAATTTTTAGATATGTTTTGTCTAATTTTTTTTTCTTTTTCATGTTTTTACTTATTTTCTCGGCAACCAAATATAGTCTAAGTTCAATAATCTAATCTTGGGGCGTTTGATAAAACTTATTAAATTTATCAAAGCACTAAAAATTAAAAGCTATTTATAATGACAAATAGCCCAAAAATCAACATCATTATAAGTAAATTAAATTCTTTTTTAAAAAGTAGCTTTAGATTGGTTATTATATAAGTAGTTAAATCACTTATTGTTAAAACATCATTAAAATATTATCAAATAATCTTATTATTAAATAAAAACTTAATTTAATGAGGAATGCTATCCTACTCTTAGTCGACCCATATTTTCATCATCTCGTTGCATAATATATAGGTGGTTGATAAAGAGAGAGAGTATGAGTTGACTGAGATTAGGGTTAGCACTCAAAAAAATAATAATAATAATAAAATAAAATAAAATAAAAAAGTTTTATCAAAAGCCTTAAGTTTTTAGAAAAATATTAGCCTTATAATTTACTCACTTATGTTAATTTTTTTTTTGAAAAACCAAAGATATTATTTAACCCTGAGAATGAATGAATCTTAACTACTATCACCTCTTTTGCTAAATGCCTTCCCACGCGTCATGCAAAGAGTGATGCCCGAAAAAAACCCGTTGCTATCTTCAAATCTAAAACGTTAATGGTTTTCAGTTTAACAGTTACCAGCTGAAACGCGCGAACTTCATGGAAGTCCAGTAAGCAGTAAGCACTCATGGCTGTCCCAAAACCAAAAGCCCATATAAATAAAACAGCAGAAGTAAGCAAGCCAAACCCAGTTGCTGGAACAATCTCCCTTCAATGGCCATGTCTATGTCTAGAGTATTGATTCTATCCGTCGCAACAATAGTGGTGTGCTCGCTGTTCATGGAAGTTACGAATGCAAACGATATCCACTACGAACCAATAAAAAGAGGCGACGGCATTACCTGCGGCCCGGGGAATGAGAAGAACTGTAAATCAACAAATCCGGCAAACCCGTATAATAGAGGTTGTGAACATGAGGATAGATGCAGGCCTAGTGAAGATTATGATTATGATGACGATGATGATAAGGAAGGTCCAAAGGCTGGGGATAACCTCAAAGGACACTGAGCTAATCGCTGCTTCTCAAATAATTTCAATTTCTTTATTTATTTCTGTATGTATTAATCACTTGGCTGTATGTTGTATTTTGTTACTCCTTCCAAAAGAGTGATAGATTTAGTGCAATGATCATTTGATCAGATAATTTTGAATAAAATAATTTTTTTTTAAAAATTAAATATTTGTTCATGAAATTTTAACAACATGGTTGAATATTTTGTGAAATAGTTATGATCATTTGATCTGGTTTCTTATAAATAAGATAACATTTTAGAATGTCAAAGGGAATTTGAGCTGTTCCAACCACTTGACTGCATTTCAAATATATATACCCCCATCTTCCAAGATGGTGACACAGGAGAAATTCCACCAATTGCTTCATATACTTATTTTGGGAAACTCCACCATTTTTGAAATTTTGAGATTACATGCATGGTCTCGGTCCTTTGCAGTCTTACTATCATTTTCCTTTATTTTATTATTTTATGAGAAAAGAGGTTTGATGAAAATACACATAGGCCCCCTCAGGTTTCAAAAAATACATTAGGTACCCCTACTTTTCAAAATATTGACACTTACATCCCTACCATCAATTGACCGTTAGTCAATTGACAAAATGATGATGTCATGTAATAAAGTGGTACGAACTATCAAAAATGTCCTCTCTACTAAAGTTGTCATTTTCCACTTTTCTCATACCAAATTGCCCCCTCATTTTTAAATGAAGCCAAATCCTTTAGGGGTGGCCACGTGCCCTTTTTGACACATCTTAAATTGAGTTAGATTCACCCACCCCTAGGGTTCACCCGCCCATCCTTTTTTTTTTTCTTTCTAAATATTAATTCTTTTTTTAAAATTTAAAAATTGTTTTTAAGACTTTTTTAATATTAAAATATTTAAAAAAAGAACTAATAATTTTTTTAAAAAAATAAGGATGGTGGGTGAACCCTAGGGGTGGGTGAATCTAACCTCATTTAAGGGGTGTCAAAAAGGACACGTGGCTACCTCAAAGGGTGTTAAAAAGGACACATGGCCCCCTCAAGGGTTTACCCGCCCATCCTTAGTTTTTTTTAAAAAATATTATTTCTTTTATCCTACAAGCATTGTTTCCTACTTGTTTCTCCTTGTTTATTAAAGTAGTTGTCTCATTGTCCCAAGGCTATGCCCTATTTAATAATTAAATGACATAGTATAAAAATATATTTTAATTTGAAAAGTTTAGAGGTCTCCTTACACAATTGTTATGCCCTATTAAATAATATAATATGTTTTTTAAAGTTTAGGAAGCAGTTGCCCCTTGTCAAATGATTATGCCCTATTAAATAATTAAAAGATATATTTTTTTGAAAATTTAATGGGACAACTGCCCCATGACTAATCCTCTAACCAAACTCTTTAAAGTCTGGTTGCCCCTTGTCAAATAAATATGCCCTATTAAATAATTATACAAAATATTTAAAATATATTTTTAATGGGACAACTGTCCCATGACTAATCCTCTAACCAGACTCTTTAAAGTCTGGGTACAACTTATAACATCAAAGCCTTTTAACTCTAGTTAACAACTTTAGCTTTAGAGTAAATATTTTTTATTGTCTTTTTCTAAAAATTAAGGTTAGGTGGTTGAGCTCTAAAGGTTAGTAAATCTTAATCACAATAATTAAGAGGTAGGGACATGTGTTGACCTTTGGGTTGTCACTGGACTCTATTATAACAAAAGAGGATTTTAAGTTCTTAGTAAACCATATTCAAACAAAACAAAAAAAAACTAGGAGGGAGGGGGGGGGGACCCACCTTCATGCCCCATGCTATGCTATATATAGATATAAAAAAAAATTATTCTACAGATGAATATCATGTAAATGGTTATACTGTAAATGATTATCTAGCAGGTTATTATCTTGTAGATGTTTGTCTTACATATGATTAGATAATTACTCTAAGACAGAGTAATTGTAATTCGGATCCGTTAATCTGATGGAAACATCGAGGGGGTGAGGCTTAAGCCTATTAATTGAATGAAAGTGATGACAATCCAACCTATGTGAATGGAGATCCCTGGAAGTAGGTTCAATGAGTAAAAACAAGTCATTCGACTATTCGATGAGAGCACTATGAAATATTTTATAGTCTTTCCCTATGGTGTAAATAGTGTTATCTGCAACAAGTGTGAGCTTGAGTTTAACTCTTAATGAGTCCATATAAAAGTGATTAGTTATATATATTACACAATTGATAGATTCACCTTTATGAGTGTGAAAATTGAGTTAATAGATTAACCTATACGAGTATGAAAGTGGAGCCACTTCTGATAATTTAGACAAAATTTATAGAATATTCTTTTTTTTTTTTTTTTAATGAAATAGAGTTTTCATGAAAATCTAGTAGGGTGCAAAGTCAAAATGTGCCAAACCATTAGAATGGTTCTTTAATCAGCCTGGGCAAGTGAATGGGCCCGCCTAAGTAGATTCAGCCGCAAAGAATCATGATCAGATAATTATTTCGGACCATCTAGCTGTTCATAGACTCATATCTAGATATTTCTTGCTGTAGGTGAAATCAAATGGTTTTGATTCTCCAATCATATTGAACTTTGGTCGCACAATCTCTAAGGCGGGGTCCAATAAATCATAATCGTAAGCCACTGCAATTTTCCACGTGTCCATTACGTTCCGTTTGTACCATCCAATCTTCAAATCTGCAGTACCGCTAAAAAGTTAAGAGCTTTCAGCTACCTTAAGACCAGATCAAACGAACTTCATCGCTGTACCTTAACCAAAAGCCCCCATAAATAAAAGGAAACAACAGAAGCTGCTCTAACTGTAAGCAAGCCAAACCCAGTTGATGGAACACTCTCACTTCAAATTTAAATACATAGCTTTGGAGAATGATACATCATGTCTAAGGGAAATCCGTTATGAACCAATAAGAAGAGCCCGATGGCCTTTACTGCGGCAAGGGGTCGGAGAAGAAGAACTGTAAACAAGAACGGCCGGCAAACCCATATAATAGAGGATCCTAGAGATGCAGGTCATGATGAGGAATTAGGTGATAAGGGAGTTTCAAATGATGAGGAATTCGATGATAAGGGAGGTTCAAAGCAATGTTTTAAAACCTATACCGGACACTGGCCCGGCCAAGGAGGTGGTCGGAGAACTGTATGAGGCATGGGAAGGCATTTAACAAGAGAGGTGATAGCATGCATTGCATGTTCGGTTGGGTGGTACGTGCACACCTCCCAAGCTAGCCATCATGAGCGGAGCCCTAGGAAGCAGATACTTTGAAAATGGAAACGTACCCATATCGCCGTATCGGATACGTATCGGATACGACACTTCAAGGTAAAACTTAGTTGTTTTTCATAATTTCTGTCGTATCACCGTATCCATATCATATCACCGTATTTAAGTATCGCCGTACCCATGCTTCCTAGGTGGAGCCACATGGGGCCAGGGGAAGCCGAAGCCCCTGAAATTTTGAAATAAAGTTTATGTACTTCTAATAGTGACGGAGCTCCTCCTAAACTTTTGACAAAAAAAAATATATTCTTTATAAACGGACACAAACAAATGCCAACCAATAAACTTGGCCCTTGAAAAAAAATCAAGGGCTATAAAGTATAACCCCATTGTTAGCCCCTTACAATAGAATTCTGACTCCGCCCCTGCACACCATGTCTAATTCTTTAAAACTCATTAAGTGTGATTAAGATTTAGTATCCTTACGGTTCAATAATATAATCTTAATTTTTATAAATAAATAAAAAAAACCTTAGGTATAATTCACTTACTCATGTGGATAATTTTTTGGCCGCTTCACCTAAAAAGGGCGTGCTTTACATTTTTGTTACCTAAGAAGACATGCTTTTAAAATATTTATCAAATAGGGCACCATTTGTATTTTTATTACTAAAAAAGGCATATTTTTGACATGTTTACCCTATGTATTAATCACCTACTGTTGCTGTATTTTCAATTTTGCATCCAAAAGAGTGGCAGATTTAATACATTGATCAGATAATTTTGAATAAAATAATTTTTTATTTATTAAATATTTGTTCATGAAATTTTTAAAAAAAATGCGTGAATATTTTTGTGAAATAGTCTATAGGTGGAAAAATCATAGACTTATTCAAAAGAGTGTTAATACGAGGCCGATATCTGCTTAAGCACCATTAGTGGAGCTGATCTCTTTTTTAATGCATAAATGGTGGAAAGAGGAATGCTACCCCTACTTTCAAGTCTTTTGTCTCCACTAACCAATTGTCTATTTTTATTTTTATTTTAAATCAATCCTTAAAACATACTCTCACACTAAAAAAGAGACAGGTGGTTAGTGGAGGCTTAGAGTAGGAAAGGCTTGAGAGTATGGCTAGCACTCCTCATGAGGTGGATGAATCTTAACCATAGTTAAAAAGTGAATCCTAAGGATGGGTGAATCTTAACCATAATTAAGGGTTGTTAAAGGGACACATGACGACCTCAGGGCATAACCGGATTCCCCAATCTGACGTAGAGGATTTGGTTCCTTTGTGAAATAGTCAATAAGTGCAATGATCATTTGACCTGGTTTCTTATGAATAAAAAAACATTTTATATAGGGTTTTGTTACTGAGACCGTCTAGGACCGAGATCATTCCATGGGATTCTCACCTAGCACAAGTCACGGGCTATTTTTTATAAAAACTTGAAACCGTGTTGGGTGGGGTGGAATCAGACGGTCTCTGTTTTTCCTAGAACTTGAAACCGTGTTGGGCGGGATGGTCTCAGACGGGCTCTGTAGAGACCCGATTGAATTTAATTTCATGTCATTATGATTGTTATTAAGGATAAAATGATTAAAGTAAATATGCATTGTGTGTTTAGTGTTAATTTATATTTATGGAGTGTTTAAATTAATTATGCAATCAATTAAATGAAAAAAAAAGGAAAAAAAAAAAGGAGAAAACAGGGAAATATGTTCAGGGCGTTCGAAAACGGATTTCCCTACATTCGAAGTCGTTCGAACGGAGCCCCAGGGCATTCGAATGACCTGCAATGAAATGAATTCTAGTAGCTCCTCTGAACTCTCGTTCGATGGGCGTTCAGACGGCCACAATCAATGCATAATTTTTATAAAAATACCATTTTGTGCGAATTTTTAGGATTTAAACTCTAGTACTATAAAAAAAAACTTCTATTTGAGGGTTTTAGAATTGTAAAAGTTTACAACCTAAATTGGCAAAAGAGGAGAGAAAACCTAGGGTTTCTAAAGAGATTGCTTGAAGAATGAGGAAAAGCTTAGAGATCTCCCTAAAAATCATTCTCAAATGATTGGATCGTAGGGAGACGATCATAAATGTCGACATATTGTCTAACTTAACTTTATTTTGGTTTTTGCATGTTTAATCAAGATAAAATGAAGATTAAAAGGTGTTTTACATGTTTATGCATGGATTGTAAGTTATTGAACATGAAATGGGATTTTACATATGTTTATGGATTCTATTGAGCATGATTAGACTATAATAGTGTTGACATGTGATGTTTAACTCTTATCAATGAGAAAAATGGAGGATTGATGAATGTGTATGATTTATGAATAAATGTAAATGGAGAATGGTTTTAGATAATGGATGGAGTGTTTTTATAAATAAATGGCGATTGAGTGGATTGATGAGAATGAATGACGATGTTAAGTGCTTATAATCATGTTATGAAAATTGTGGAATTATGCTAAAGTAATATTTATGATTGTCATGATAAATATTTGAATGTGGAATTCTCTAGCCATTGTAGCATGGACCATGGTGGAGGATTGGAATCTAAAGGATGACTTATTTAAATGTTAATCACGACAATTAAGCACAAGTGCACATATGATAAATTTACAAGTCTCACGAGTACACTCATCTCATTGATACTAACAGGTGGCAAGTGTTACTATAATCTCATGGATACAAGCATGTGGCAAGTGTGTGTTCATATAATCTCATGAATACTAGCACATGGCAAGTATTACTACAATCTCATGGATACTAGCATGTGACAAGTGCAATCTCATAGTGCATGTGACAAGAACTGATATTACCTCATGGATACTCGCATATGGTTAGCATTGATACACGTCTCATGGATATTGGCATGCATGAAATTCACTAGTACAAGTCTACAAGTCCCACAAGTACACGAGTCAAGGTGATGATACGATATGCTCACGTGTTTTCTGCACTATGATCATATAAATATATTGCATATCATAATACTGATTATGCGCATGTGCTATCATATTGTTGGTTGGACTTCATATACATCGAGTGTTTTCAATGCTCAGTCAATTTGTTATTGTTGACCGGTTTAGAGTAATAGCCTATGAAGAAGGGGTACTTGGATCGCTTTCCTTTTTAGTTCGCGATATGATCCGAGTTGTGTATGTTTAAGTTGGTCATGTTTACACTTTATAGTTATTTAGTTATCAAGATATTATTGTGAGATATTATTGTGGTGAAATTGTGTAGACTTTTATCTATATTGCCTTGAATGCTAGAGTTATGTCATGGCCCAGGATCCCATTTTGACTAAGGTAGGATTTTGGGGAGTGACTGTCTCAACCCTAGACGGTCTCAGAAGCTTTATCCTTTTATATTTGTTCGTGAAATTAAAAAAAGGATGCGTGAATATTTTGCTGTATTGGGCAAATGAGGGGAACAGATGCGGCAAATGAGGGGAACAGATGCACCAATTACTTTTTTGGATGGTTCCATTTTTTTTTTTTAAACTGCAATTACTCTTTTTTGCTGGATGCCTGGATCCGATCATTATTCCAATTGTTCTATCTCCCAGCAATCCATTCATGAATCTTCAGCATCTGATAACCAGTTGGTCAGTTGGGAATTCCATTGACCTGTCAAAATAGATTAATATCACCATTAGTGTAAATCACGAATATTGCACCTTTTTACTCTTTTGGAAAACCACTGCAAACTAAAATCCGAATATTCTGAGAAAGTCATGCCTATTTACTTTAGCTACTATTGTCAAAGGGACATTCTTCCATGCAAAGGGTTTATCAGAGCTGCTCCTACCATATTTATACAGCATTATCTGATCATACCATCAAACATAGGAAATTTTGTTGCAGTAGTCAATAAGATGAAAATTTTGCATGGGCAAAATAGATGTTGCAATCATGGTTGCAAGAGCTAACCTGTTCATCAAATGACTTTCTTTTTGTACTTTGATTTTATCTAAACCCAAGAGTATATCAACAATAACTAGAAGCCAACCCTATCAATCAACATATAGATAGAGATGGTCCATGGTTTAGTTCATAGAATCGGTATACATTACATCGCTCGACCAGGAAATAGAAGCACTCCTGTCTCAGGTACAATGGATGAGAATAAGATGAACTGGGCTTCATCCCTATGTCCCAACACCACTTGAGCCTTCTCTCTCAAACTGGCTCTCTTTGCTACAGTCTTTTGTTTTGGGATCCGGAACATGGTTGCTATCGTGGGCTTTCAAGCCCAAACTCAGATCCAAATTACGTCCACTAAAATTGCATGGTGGAAATCGACCATTATCTGAAGCCTGAAATATACAATATGATCAAATGTATTCACGAATTTGTAGTAGCATGAAGTCACGAATCCATGAATAATCTCAGATAAACAATAAGCTAGTAATATAAAAGCAATATCAGGCTCTTATCAGACAGCACATATATATTGGAGATAAGGATGTTCAATAGATTCTGTGAGGAAATACAGTGTAGGGTTCAGCACCACCATAAGAGTAACCCCGTCTCTTTTGAGCAACCATTGCATGAATCCCAACATCTGGACCATCTAGTAGATAACTTGCAAAATGGATCTCTTTAAGATAAAGAGATTCATTGTTCCCGTCCCTGCTTCACCTTAATTGTTATTTGAACAAGAAATTCACAATAAACTTTTGGTAAAATTTATGTCTTGGCCCGTGTAGGTATAGCATTTCTCTTCTGCATGTCCATGGAGTTCGAAAAACTCAAATAACTCATTTAAATATATAGGTGGGAATTTAGCGAACAGACCACACTCCTTTGTATACGATAGGACTTGGGAGTCCATTGATACAGTAATAAATATAAGTGCAATTGAAATTCCAGGGTTGTTATACATTTGTGTATTGATAAGACCATTCACTATTTCTTGGAGCTTGATCTCTCCCCCAGATTAACCCGCATAGCCAAGAGAAACCATGAACCAGAATAGAAGAGCTTGTCCCACCCAGGAGTAAATATTTCATGGTAGCCTCAAAAGACAGTAAATCTCTCTTAGTATATCCAGAATATAGGTAGGAGCATAAACTGAAACATTCTTGAGCTACAAATAGTTAATAAATCAAGTCTTTTTTGGCCAGTTGGTGAAATAGGAGATGCTCCATGAAAAGTAAACTACTTGAGATGTTTAAAATCTTCCTATGACTTCTATGCCATGACCAGTGGAAGAGTAGGAGATGGATCATCAATTGGTCTCAAGAAAACCCCCACCATAGAAGGTGCTAGACACCACACTGTAGTTTTCTCTTCTATCTTCTATGCTACTAGAATTTAGTCAGCATGAATGAGCAAAGGAAAATAATTCCTGGCACATGAGAACCTCCATCCTTGGAAGCAGAGCTAAGGAAAACCTGCTTCAATTGGAAGCAGAGGCAAAGCACAGAGAGGATTACAAGTATAGGAGGCTCTAAACAAGGAGAATGACGAGACTTCTGCCAAAAACACGAACTGAAAATCCTGGAAGGAGGTAACCAAGAAAAATGCGATTTTTGTTTTATATGGAAGAAAATTTGAGAAGTTTAACTGTGTCACCTGAGATTCTTCCATTGGCACATTGTTGATGTCAGGTTTTCCATCAAAACCATCACTCACGGACATTGGGCCTGCTGCAGTTGGATCATTGTTGCTTGCCTCAGCTTCATCAATAACCTTTTCTGTAGCTTCTTTTTTCTGTTCTTCTACTACAACAACCTGAAATTTGAATGTAATAAAATATATGATTCTATCATTAAGCCCAACCAGAGAATTATTATTCACAGCAACCTAATTCCCACCAACTAACAAGCAGAGACTAGCTATCATCATTCATCAGCACAGATGACGGGGGTTCTACGATCCTTTTCCAAGATAAAGGAAGAAAAAGGGCCTTGTTTGTTTCAATGAGTGAAATCCAGACACTGGATTTTGGATTTTGGTTGTGTCCGCAAAAAAGGGAAGAATAAATTAGACTGTGGGACATAGGAGAGGAGAGTTCCTCCTTTCTCGGCGGTAGCTTCCCTGAGAAGATCGAGAAGCAAGGAACAGAGCTCAAGAACCTAACCCTAGAAGAAGTCTGTGGAGTGTGGCCTCATCGAAGGTTACAGGAAGAGCTGGCATCCCTGCTGCCGCCTTCACTCTGGCCACTCTCACTTGCCTCTCTTGGTGGGAGGCATCGGACCCAGCGCTGCTGGTTGACAGACCCCTTTTCTCATTTCTATTGCCAGTAGTCAAACGACTCAAGCATGGGCTTCTCTATAGGTGGATCCGTGGATGAGACGAAACCCCGTTCCAAGACAGGAGAATAGGTTCCTTTCACCCAAACAGACCCCACAAGAAGCCAGCAATACTTAACCAAATCCAAAACCCAATAGTCCATGTCCAGGACTCTGTGGAGCTATCTAATAATTTGTACACTTGGAAAATTGGATGGTGGACACTGCCCTTGCTCTGGAGTCTGGACAAATCCCTCACCCCCGTGGGAATTTTCTGGACAATACTTCTTCAAAATTAGAAAGGCATATTGCTAATAAAACTATTTTTTCTTTGTTAATTGATTAAAATTATTGATTCCGTAATAAATGCATGACTGTGTTGTCGAGAACACAAATACAAACGCTATGGAAAAGCAACTAAAAAGAGAACCAAAAGTTAGTTATAAATGATGTATGAATTGATACTCACAAATATAAAATTGAGCTATTAACCCTTGAGTTCAAGACAGGTCAAGAATAATGAGAATTTACTTAATTTAGTTTTAAAGTGGGAGCTGGAAATGTGGTGGATATCACAGATCAACTCAAGTTTATAAGGTAAAATCCATATGTAGGCAACAACTGTTAATGAAAGAATACTTATATTGTTTTGGTTGTAGCTTGTTGATTCTTTATGACCACATAAAACACAGACTACTACTACACAATAATTGCAATGCTTCCAAGGAGAATGCACCTATGTATTAAAACCTAGAAACAAGCCATTTGACATGCAGATTTCTTCTGCTTCTATTTTGTGTCTTCTCATGTAGGGCTTAAATAACAAACTAAGCTGCTCATGAACAGCTCAAGCTTGGCTCATTACGATCTCGTTTGAGTTCAGTTCGTTTATGCTTAGCTCGAGCACGCATGTGCTCAAATCGTTAAATGCTTGGCTCATCTAAATACAATATAATAATATAAAAGTGACAAAGCAATATAAAAATAACATATATAAGTGTTGTGTTGCGTGCTTGCTTATCTGAGTCTTAACGACAAAATAAAAAAAAAAGAACTTTTTTCGTTTGAAATTAATTAACAAGATATTTATATTTACGGCCATCAATTAGATAATGGCAAAGGTAATAGTATTTTCTTAAATGAAACTCAAAAGAAAAAAAAAAACAAGCCCAACATGAGTTGTAACAAAAGATAATTGTACCAAAAGAGCCCCATTCGATTATTGTACCAAAAGATAACAACCTCAAGAAATCCTCTCGTCTTCTTCGCCTTGTCATTCCAATCCCTAAGGACTACTCATACACACATATCAAGGCTATTCTCTGCTTCTTTGTGGTGGACAAAATCTCTCTCTCTCTCTCTCTCTCTCTCTATATATATATATATATATATGATTCTTCACCGCCTTTCTCCATTTTCTTCGCCCTTTTTCGATAAGCTGCTCTTCACTTTCGACATGCTTTTTAAAATCCTTCAATTGAGTTATTTAGAAGAGAAGAAGAGTTTGATATGGATTAGGTATTTATTTGGGTCCCACTGATGTGCACAAAATAATGTTAACTACTACCCTTTATTTGCATATATTAGTTCTTTTATCTTTTCTTAATTTTCTAAATAATAGCTTTTCTCTTTGTATGTAGGAATTTGGGAGAGTTGCATAGGAAGGAAACTAAATCAAGGATATAAATGAATTTTCATATGAAAGCTCCAAAGAAGACAAAGCCCAAAACTAAAGCCCAAGTTCAAGATCCAATCAAAGAAGCCTAAAAGCCCAAGTCTAAGCAAGGATCTACAAATATGGAAGACATTTTGAAAGATTTGAAAGGGATGTGAATTGATACAAAGAATGAGGGGATTTTGACTAAATTCCAAAAAAAGGAAATTACTCTTTTTGAAAAGTGAAATGTTTCACTTTTAGAAAAGAAAATCTTTTTTCTGGAAAATGAGACGATTAGTGAAAAGGATTATAACCCCTCCCTCCAAGAACATGTGGGGGCATATACTCTCTCATTCTCTACATTCTTTCTTTTTCTTGCTTTCTCTCTCTCTTACTTTTCTAGGGTTTTGTCCTTTGGCTCTTTTCTCTCTATTTTTTTCTCTCATTCTTTATCTAAAATCGTGTGAACTTTTCTCTCTACCATTTTCTTTATTTTCTTTTAATTTTCTATTTTGTAAGAAGGGAAGATTGAGTGGTGTAAAAAATCGATTAAAAATCAATGAAGAGCGTGATGATTTATTTCATCATTATTGTTTTGTATGCAAAAATGATCGGCTAACTCGTGATAAGGGACAAAGGAGTAAACCAAGAATCCGGTAAGATTTATCATTATTTTAGCTTTTAAATGCTCCAATATTATATTGTTACGAAAATATTAAATCTGGATTTTAATTAAAATTTTCATAAAATCTATCTTCCGATCCAAAGCATTTGTTTGCTTATTAGATCGTGTTTCATTGGAGAATTTAGAAATTAATTTTAGGATTAATTTTATTATATTTTTGGTGAAATCCGAATCCCCTATTCTCTCTCAACTTTAACAAAAAGTTTATTTTCTTCTTTTATTTGTTCCATTAGTTTTATTTTATTTTTAATTATAATCTTAGCATAACAAATTTTAAATCGGTTTTTATTAAATCTATGAAAAAAAATTCTAAATTATCAACCTATTTAACAAGTCTTTGTGGATCGACCCCGTATTGCCGATATCTTACAATAGTAAGTGTGCCTTCGGGTTAATTATATTTGAACACACCAAATTTTGGTGCCGTTGCCGGAAACTAGTTCTTAAAAAGGTTCTAAAAAAAATCTAGAATTTATTTTTGGGTTTAATTTTCTTTTAGGTTAGGTTTATTTTCTATCTATTTTATTTTATTTTTTTTAAGAGAAAAAAAGGAAACAAAAAAAAATCTAGGAATTTTTATTTCTGTAATTTTTAGTTTAGGTTTGGATTAATTTTTTTTTTTGTTACTTTAGTTTATTTTATTTTTTTTAGAGTTTTATTTTCATTCCTTTATTTTTTTTCTTTTTATTCTTCTTTTCCATATTACTTTGAGTTTTCATTCTTAATGCAAGGAATTGGAGAAGGAGGTCTAAAAAGACATGGAACCAAAGGAGGATTTGAAGAAAAAAAAATAGTTTTTGATTTATTTATGTATTTTTTTTAGAGCATTGTAGTAGGATTTTTTTAAATCATCTAGGACAGCCCAGATTGTAATAAATGGAACAGGGAAGGAAGATAGTTGGACTATACTTTCTCTGCACCTCAGGTTCGTACACCAAATTTGGTGTTGGTGGCCTAGGTCGACTCAATTGGATCTTCCCTTACCTAGAGTGGGAGGTACGTCCTTTAATCCTTACCCGCGGATCTTTTATTTGTTAGCAGGGGGGGATTGTTTGATGTCTTTAAATTAGAGTGCTTGCATGCTTGACACCAATTTAATTGAAGCACCGTTTTTAGTAAGGGCACCTCAAAACCCACGACAAGATAAGAATTGGATTTAATCACTGGATTCTTGCCCATAGGTTTAAGCACAACTCACTTTAACACCCAACCAATCAATCTTAAAATGAAATTAATTAGACATTGGCCATAGGACCTTCGAGCTCATTAGGATGAAGACCCACCAAAAGTTGGGCCAATTGCGTTCTTTGACCAAATTCGATGACAAGGAAAGCCCTATCCCTTTAAAGGGTGATAGTCTTTGTTCTAGGAGAGCTGGTTTTTAAGTGGGACCCTTGCCTAGTGCATTGTGAACCCATCACTCAACCTGGGGGCATACTTGATCGACTTGGTTTCATAAGATCGAGTTGGAGGCTAGGTGCACTCTTCAAACCAGTTAGGAGCCATCTAGTTAATTAGGAATAAATTAGGTTGTTGGCATGTTTCAATTGGACCGTGCTTGCTTCTGTGCGCATCATTAGATTAGGATTTTTCTTAGAAATCGATACCCTGGTTTATGTGCACTTGGGTACGTGTGAGAGGTCGTTTAATCAAAGTAGAACTCACAAGTACTCCCATCATATATATTGAGAATTTTTCCATTTTCTCTTAAATGGCAAATCCTCCAGAAAGGATCCTAGATGAGCTTTTTGCTCCTGCCTCTGCTACACCACCAACATGCATAGTATTGCCGGAATTGACAGCAAATCAATTTGAAATCAGGCCTGCAACTATCTGCGTGTTACCCAAATTCCATGGTTTTGAGAGTAAACCTTATATTCACTTAAACAAATTCCTAACAATTTGTCAGAGATTTAGGAACCAAAAAACCTGGACAACGAAAGTGTCAAGTTGCGGTTATTTCCTCTATCCTAGAAGATCATGCTGCTGCATGGTTGAATTCCCCTCCGCAAAATTTCATCACAACATGGTATGAGATGTCTAAAAAGTTCATGACCAAATTCTACCATATCGCCAAAATTGAGAAAATTAAGGATGCGATTAAAAATTTTAGGGGTAAAGCAAAGGAGAAATTTCCTCAAACATGGAAAAAATTCCATGATCTTCTTGTCAAATGCCCGCACCACGAGATTGACAAAGCCCAATTAATTCACTGTTTCTGTAGAGGACTAATAACTGCTCAGCGTACCTTGATAGAGTCCATGCACCAAGACAAATTCAAGAGACAGAGTCCAACCCAAGTGTACGATTTCCTAGTAGACTTAATAGAGAATTCCCAAAATTGGAGCAGTAACAGGGATGAATATGAAAGGGAGGAACTAGGATCCAAAAGTCAAGGATTATATGATCCAAAGACAAACTCTGATCTAAAGAAGGTCATGTCTAATCTGGTCAATGGAGTAAACAATTTGACCAAAAAGTTTGATGCCTTCACAGTCACGACAAACAAGAATCCCCAATATGACCACGACTCTTTGAGAAGTCTGACTGATCCAACTGCCATGTGCCTACTATGTGATAGTTCTGAACACATGGTGGAAAATTGCCCTAACTTGCCAGTTATCAAGGTGAATACCATAAACAGGTATAGCACATTTAGGAAACCCACACCGAATTCATTCAATCAGACATATCACCCTAACAATAGGTTTCATCCAAATTTCTCATACAGATAGAATGAACCTATCCAATCTCAGGGTGGTCCGCCCAGTTTCCAGAGGAATTACCAAAGGCAAGGTATTCCCCAGTCTCCTCAGAACAATCATGCCATAATGTCCCAGCCTGCTTACTCAATACCTTAACATTCTATCAATTGTAGAAATCTAGTGTCGGATCTCATGACCAACTACTCTCCTCCAATTACCTCAACAGACATCTAACCTAGAAAATATGATGACTGACATGATGAAGCTACAACAACAATTCATCCAACAACAATTTCAAACAAATTCAACTCAGGAAAGGACAAATCAAACAACTATCCAGGCCATTGTCAAGATAGAAGTCTAAATCAATCGGTTGGCCCAGTCAGTAGAAAGTAAAGAGAAGGGGTAGTTTTCCAATCAAACAGTTCCTAACCCTAGGACCCAGCATATTCTTCCCAATCCTCCTAGAGATCAGTATAAGATAGGAAATAATTCAGCACTAATCCATGATGAGGTTCAGGCCTTCCAAACCCTGCGGTCTGGCAAGCAAGTAGATAATAAGGTTGGAATGCCTAAACAACTTGAAGAGAAAGAAGGTGCAGAAGAGAGACGGTCCCAATGTCAATAGAGAAAGTGAAAGAAAAAAAGAGTCAAGATCAAGATCAATCCATCAACTCACACATCCCAAAAGCCCCCTATCTGTAACGTCTGCAGGACAATAGAAAGAATTCACACTTTAAAGGAATCCTAAAAGTATTTAAGAATGTTCAAATCAATATTTTCCTTCTAGATGTCATCAAACAGATTCTTTCATATTCTAAGTTCTTAAAAAACCTGACCACTATCAAAAGGAAGACATCAATTCCTAGAGAAGTTGTTCTTTCAACTCAATCTTCAGGGCTTATCCACCATACCTTAGTGCCCAAATACAAGGACCTTAGATGCCCAACAATCTCCTTCAGGATTGGAGACACTGTGATTGACAAATGTCTTTTAGACTTGGGGGGTAGTGTGAACCTTCTACTACCCTACTCTGTATACAAACAGCTAGGTTTGGGGGAGCTCAAACCTACAGACATCACTTTGAGTCTTGCAGATAGGTCAGTAAAGGTTTAGTTGAGGATGTGATCATCAAAGTCAACGAGTTCTATATTCCCGCAGACTTCGTAGTCTTGGACACCGAACCAGTCGTCACATTCCTCTTATACTTGGTCGCCCATTCCTCACTACATCTGATGCAGTCATCAAATATAGGAATGGAGTCATAACTTTGGCTTTCGATAATATGAAGCTCACATTGAACGTATTCCACAATGGCTTCCAGAGTAACGAAATGGATGATGAGGAAGAGGCCAACATGATAGATGTTCTCGTAGGCTAAACCATTAAACAATCTTGTTATCAGGATCCTTTAGAGCAATGTTTGGCCCAGTTCAACATTGACATTGACGACTCCATCCGTGAAGTCAATGCCATGTTGGACTCAGCTCTGCAAATGGACATCAACCGGTGGAGAGAAAAGATAGAACAATAACCAGTGACCACCTCAGTGCATGTGCCCTCTATCATTGAACCTCCCAAGTTAAAACTCAAGTCATTGCCTGAATTTCTGAAATATGTCTTCCTAGGTAGTGCAGAGTTGCCTCAGATCTAGAGAAAGATCAAGAACAAAAGGTCCTTGAAGTTCTTCGTTCCCGTCTGAAAGCTATTATGTGGTCAATTACAGACATCAAAGGGATTAGCCCATCTGTGGTCATGCACCAAATTCACTTAGAAGAAGATGCTAAACCATCTAGAAAACCTTAGAGATGGCTGAATCCTGCCCTTAAGGAATTAGTACGAGGAGAAGTGCTTAAACTCCTAGACGCGGGTATTATATACCCTATATCTGACAGTAAGTGGGTAAGTCCAATCCAAGTTGTGCCAAAAAAATCTGGAGTCACTGTACAAAGACAACGAACTAGTCTAAACTCGCCTCCAAACTGACTAGCGAGTTTGCATTGACTATCGGAGGTTAAATGCAATGACTAGGAAGGACCATTTTCTCCTACCATTTATTGATCAAATGTTAGAGCGTCTAGTGGGTCATGTTTACTATTGTTTCCTCAATGGTTATTCTAGATATAACCAAATTCCAATAGCTCCTGAGGACCAAGAGAAAACAACCTTCACCTGTCCCTTTGACACATTTGCTTATAGACGTATGCCTTTTGGTCTATGTAATGCACCCGTCACCTTTCAACGATGCATGTTGAGTATCTTCTCAGATATGGTGGAGAGATTCTTGGAGGTTTTTATGAACAATTTTCTGCCTTTGGATCATTATTTGAGAAATGTCTTAACCATCTAGCACTTGTCTTGCAAAGATGTGAAGAAAAGAACTTAGTTCTTAACTGGGAAAAGTGTCATTTTATGGTTAAGTCGGGAATTGTGTTAGGTCATGTAATATCAAAAGATGGCATAAGAGTGGACAAGGACAAGGTAGATGTCATTTCTAACCTGTCACCTCCTCCTATGTCTGTTAGAGAGGTGAGATCATTCTTAGGCCATGTCAGCTTCTACCATCGGTTCATTAAGGATTTTAGTAAGATCACAAGACCCTTGTGTGATTTACTAGCAAAATATGTTCCATTCAATTTCACCCACTCATGTCTAGATGCATTCAAGAGATTGAAAAAGGAGTTAACCTCTGCACCAATTATTCAACCTCCAAACTGGAGTGTTCCATTTGAGGTTATGTGTGGTGCCTCAAATTACGTCATAGGAGTTGTCTTAGGGCAAAGAGTTAACAAGCTGCCACATGTCATCTACTATGGGAGTAAGACTCTAAATGACGCTCAACTCAACTATTCTACCACAGAAAAGGAGTTGTTGGTGGTCGTTTATGCCTTAGACAAATTTAGATCCTATCTTATTGGATCAAAGGTGACTGTGTACACTGATCACGTGGCTCTCAAGTACCTCTCACCAAGAAGGATGCTAAGGCCAAGCTAATTAGATTCTCTGTTACAAGAGGTTGACCTAGAAATCAAGGATAAAAAGGGTGCTGAAAATGTGGTGGCAGATCACGTCTCTAGGCTCATCGTCGAACCCTCTTGTGATGCCTCACCTGTTTTAGAGACATTCCCCGATGAATAGCTAATGGTTGTTTCTACCATAAAAACTCTATAGTATGTAGACATTGTCAATTACCTAGTCACTAGCCAAACACCAAGTTCCTGGTCTAAGCAAGAAAGATTTCGTTTTCTAGCCAAGGCCAAATGGTATTTTTGGGAAGAACCTTACTTATTCAAATACTACCCAGACCAACTCATTAGGCGATGTGTCCCTGAGTGCAATCAACGAAAAATTCTCGAGTTCTGTCACAACCATGTTTTTGGAGGACACTTTAGGGGAAAGAAGACTACTGCAAAATCTTGTAGTGTGGCTTCTACTAGCCTACTTTATTTCGTGATACCCATGAATACTGGAAAGCATGTGATCGTTGCCAACGACTAGGGCAAATCACAAAGAGGAATGAAATACCCCAAAATCTCATCCAGATCATCAAGATATTTGATGTCTGGGGCATTGACTTTATGGGCCCATTCCCTGTGTCTTATGGTTATCTCTACATCTTAGTCGCGGTAGACTATGTTTCTAAATGGGTTGAAGCACAAGCCTGTCGGACAAATGACCACAAGGTGGTTGTCCAATTCCTCAAAGATACCATCTTTTCTCATTTTGGTACTCCTCAAGCTATCACTAGTGATGGGGGTAAGCATTTCTGTATTCGGGTTTTCAAGGCCTTGATGAAGAAGTATATCATTAGCCATAAGATCGTTAGCCCTTATCACCCGCAAACTAGTGGGTAGATCGAAGTTTCCAATAGGGAGATCAAAACCATTCTGGAGAAGACAGTTAACCCACTAGGAAGGATTGGACGTTGCGATTGAGTGACGCATTATGGGCCTCCAGAACGGCCTACAAGACTCCAATTGGGATGTCCCCATACAGATTAATCTTTAGGAAAGTTTGTCACCTACCAGTCGAACAACAACATAAATCGTATTAGGCCATCAAACGCTTGAATTTCGATCTTGACAAGGCTGGAGAAGTTAGGAAACTCCAACTTGATGAGTTTGAGGAGCTTAGGCTTGACGCCTAATGACTGCACTAAAAAGTATAAGGACCGAATGAAAGTCATACATGATAAACATATTCTTAGGAAAGACTTTTTCACAAGTCAGAAGGTCCTCTTATACAACTATGGGCTCCACCTATTCCCAGGTAAGCTAAAATTATACTGGACTGATTCTAGATAGTGCATCCTCATGGTGTCATGGAACTCCAAAATCCAAAGGATGGGCACACTTTTCAAGTCAATGGGCAACATCTCAAACTTTATCTCGAGTACTATACTCCAGAAGAAATTTTGTTAGATGATCTTGTGTATCAATACTAAGACAGTGCATTGGTCTGGCTGAAGACGTTAAACTTAGCGTTACGGGGAGGCAACCCTGTCTTCTTGTACATATTTTGCAGGATAGTCACAATGCATGTGTTAGTTTGCATACCCTATCAGGTAAGACGTTCCTACTCACATTGTTCATTTCATTCACTGCATAACATTGGGGACAGTGTTAGATTTAGGTTTGGGGGTGTACCGTTTTTAAAAAAAAAAAAATGCTTATATTTCTCAAAACCTTGGCTCATACTCATAGGCATTTGGTGAAACAGCATAAATCAGTCAAAATTTCAAAGTTTTAGGATATAAGCCCCTGTATACATCTCTTACTTAGCAGTTGTTAGAGGCAAAGAGACCCCTAAAAATTCATTACACATCTGACTTGTCACCTAGAGTTCAAGTCAAAGAGAGTAGATGTTGACCCTTCTGATTACCTAGAATGTTAGGAAAGACCGGACTTAATGAACTATGACTTCCTTGTTCATTTGGTAGGCTGGGAAAGAAGAAAAATAAAACTGTGTTATATATACGTTTTGGAAAGCAATCAATTAATTAGACTGGGCACACCGTTAAGAGCTACATATTCTCAGATTCATGCTTCAAACCAAAAAAGAAAAAAAAAGTATTGAAAAGAAAAGACAAAACCCAAGGAGTCAAGTGTAGAAAGCTCCAAAGAAGGAAGCCAAATCAAGGATATAAATGAATTTTCATATGAAAGCTCCAAAGAAGACAAAGGCCAAGTTCAAGATCCAATCAAAGAAACTTAAAAGGCCAAGTCTAAGCAAGGATCTACAAATATGGAAGACATTTTGAAAGATTTGAAAGGGATGTGAATTGATACAAAGAATGAGAGAATTTTGACTAAATTCCAAAAAAAGGGAATTACTCTTTTTGAAAAGTGGAATGTTTCACTTTTAGAAAAGAGAATCTTTTTCTAGAAAATGAGAAGAATAGTGAAAAGGATTATAACCCCTCCCTTCAAGAATGTGTGGGGGCATATATTCTCTCTTTTTCTTGCTTTCTCTCTCTCTCTTACTTTTCTAGGGTTTTGTCATTTAGCTCTCTTTTTCTCTCACTCTTTAGTCTAAAATCTTGTGCTCTTTTCTCTCTATCATTTTCTTTATTTTCTTTTAATTTTCTATTTGTTAAGAGGGGAAGATTAAGTGGTGTAAAAAGTCAATTAAAAATCAATGAAGAGCGTGATGATTTATTTCATCGTTATTGTTTTGAATGCAACAATGATCGGCTAACTCGTGATAAGGGGCGAATGAAGAAACCAAGACTCCGATAAGATTTATCCTTATTTTAGCTTTTAAATGTTCCAATATTATATTATTACGAAAATATTAAATCTGGATTTTAATTAAAATTTTCATAAGATCTATCTTCCGATCACAAAGCATTTGCTTGCGTATTGGATCGTGTTTCATTGGAGAATTTAGAAACTAATTTTAGGATTAATTTTATTATATTTTTGGTGAAATCCGGATCCCTTATTCTCTCTCAACTTTAACAAAAAAGTTTATTTTCTTCTTTTATTTGTTCCATTAGTTTTATTTTATTTTTAATTATAATCTTAGCATAACAAATTTTAAATCGGTTTTTATTAAATCCATGAAAAAAAATTATAAATTAATCATAGTACTTATTTAACAAGTTTTGGTGGATCGACCCCGTTTTGCCGCTATCTTACAATAGAAAGTGTGCATTCGGGTTAATTATATTTGAGCACACCACCCACTAGTTTTTTTTTTAAAGCTCAGCTCGAGCTTGGGCTGTTCGGATAAACAAGCCAAGCGGAGTTCAGCTCGAGTTTGCATCATAATAAAAGGAGCCGAGCTTGAATCCAATCTGTTAAGCTCAAATCGAGCTCAAGCCGAGTTTAAACACCTTTTGTAATTTAACGAGTCAATCCTGAAAACCCCTCGGCTCGGTATCACCCCCATTCCCATCCATTTGGCATCCAAGAAAGGTGTTTTTTGTCAGCAGTTTTTCCCCCAAAAGCTGTTTATATTACTTGAATACTATTGGAACTTTTTTCCTTCAAGAATCGAGGGGGAGTTATGTCTGCTGAAAAACTCTTCTGGCGGAAAAAAATTTTCTTCCACCCCTATATTTGTTCCAACCAAGCAAAGTCTTAGTTCCCAGATTTGGGGTTCCCCAACTAAATATTTCCGTAATTTCATTAAATCAAGCTAGCTTTACCAATGCATCTTTTCCCTTGTGGAAACCCAAATAAATGGCCCAAAAGTACCTTTTTACATGATCTAACGAAAGATCCTATGCCAAACCTTCTTGGGGTATGGTTGTTAATGATATCAATTAATCGGGACTTTCGAAAATTCTATTGCTAAAACCTTATTTCCAAAAATTGTTCTTCTAGAATTGGAGATTACAAGGATACTCTAGACATTAAAAATTTGTTAGGTTTCACCACAAAAAATTCATATCTTAAAGAGTTTTTGCATAATGGACATGAACTTGCGTACACCTAATTCTCAATTGACACCAATATGGTGGGAAATGGACTGCATATCCTGGAATGATTGGGGCTCCTTTACAAAATAAGTGAAATGTTCCTTTTACTTTCTCTAATCACAGTTATGAGAACCTTCTCTTCTTCCCTTCCCTATTACTTCTCTCTCACCAGTGCAACATATTAATAGGGAAGCCATCACACTGATACGGTCATAAAGTGATTTCAATAGGTATAAAACAATTTATATATACATATATACACACATACACAAAAAGAGGCAAAGAACCTAGCTAGTGTTCATCTAACAGATGCATGCAAATACCATGTCTTTATAAGAGTCCAAGACTCCAAATGGCAATATGAGCATTTAAGATATGTAGAGAAACAGCCACATTTCAGGCCCCTCACAAATCACAAGAGCCCATCCTTTAGGGAAACCATGTCAGAAGGGGAAAATTCCCCATTGCCCGTGCTAAAAATCGATTATATTCATCAATGTCATACACTAGTTTAAGAACATTAACTCAAAAGCCTAGTGAAGTAATGATATTTATATTGTCCCATTGGTCATGATGTTATATACATTCAGAATGTTTGTTTTTTTTTATCGATAAAGCGAGCACGATATATATATATATATATATATATATATCTATATATATATATATATATATATATATATATATAGAGAGAGAGAGAGAGAGGTACAACAGAGCAAATAAGAAAAGTTTACACAAGCATAAACTAAGAAGCAAGAAGTGAAGCCAAGATATAACCCCCAAAATGCTAGCCAACCCCAAGCACGAGGACAATCATCCCAAAATAGAGTCCAAATTTACCGCACAATTCCGAATGGACACCCAATCAAGGATCAAAAGTCGAGTTCGAACTTGTATGAGTGAAATAGAAAAGGTGTTGTCAAAAACTCTCATATTTCTCTCATTCCAAATAGACCATGAGATGGCCCCAAGTAGAGCTGACTAGATTTCCTTCTTAGCACTATCTGAACTATCCAAAGACCAGCAGGATGAAAGGAAGAAGGGAAGACCCAAGTCATGCCCATTCGGGAGAGAAAATACTCCCAGATGACACCCAAAATAGGGCAGTGTAAAAGCAAATGATTCATTGTTTCTTCCGCTTGGAGACACATAAAACACGGATTAGCCATCATCCACCCTCGAGACTTTAAATGATCGCAAGTAAGAATTTTATTCAATGATGCAGTCCATAAGAAAAAAGATACCTTTAAGGGAATGTCAGGATTCCACACAAGTCGATGAGGGAAGGGTGGGTAAGAAACTAAGCCAAATGATAGAAATAGTGACCTCACTGATAATCGTCCATTGTTGCTTCCAGACCAAAGTCTTTGGTCGACAATCGCGACCTTTGAGGATTCACGAAGATAGACTCAAGACACATCAATAGGTGACTAAATCCTCAATTTCCCAATCGTTAAGGGCCCGCCTCAACTCAGGACACCACACTATACTCTCATCTCGCATCCTTATTTGAGGCGAGGAGAAAAAGGTTACCATAAGTATCCATCAATCTCTCGAAACCCCACCAAAGGTCTCTCCAGAACCTAACCTCGGATCCACAACCCACCCTAAAACGAAATTTGGGTACAACTAGTGGTGCTACCACCATAATACCCTTCCACAATCCTACCCCATACGAACACGTCACCTCTCTGGGAACCCATTGAGAGACCTCACCATATTTTGCCACAATCACGTATCGCCATAAACTGTCTCTCTCCTTCCCGAATCTCCACACTCATTTGTCTACCAGAGCCTTGTTCACTTGGACTAGAGGTCTCAAACTTAAGCCACCATTCCTCTTAGGACGACAAATGTTAGCCCAATGTACTAAGTGATATCTAAAGCTAGACAAAAAGTCCCTCTGCAACCTCTCAAGATAGGCTGCAACTGACCACGGGATGGTAAGAGTGGACATATAATAAGTGGGAAGCCTACTAAGGGTAGACTTGACAAGGGTCAGTTTTCCTCCTTTGGACAAGAAGAATGGTTTCCAACCGACTAAGCGATTGGCAAAACACTCCCGAATCGGGTCCCAAACCTACTTGGATTTAAATCCTGCACTAAGAGGCATCCCAAGATACATAGAAGGCAAAGAACCTATCCGACACCCTAGACAAGTAGATAACCTCACTAAGTCCACCACCTCTCCAACATTCACAATTTCCGACTTTGCCAAATTAAAACGCAATCCTAAAACAGCCTCAAAACATCTAAAGAGACATCTGAGGGTTAACAGACTCGAGGAGTTAGCTCCACAAAAGACTTAGAGTGTCATCCACAAACTGGAGGTGGGAAATGCGCAACTTAGATTTGCCGATCAGGAAACCATCGAACATGAACCCATCTGTCCTAGACAACATTCGGCTTAATGCCTCCAAGATGATGACAAAGAGAAAGGGCGAGAGAGGATCTCCTTGCCTCAGACCCCTAGAGCTTTGGAAGAAGCCCGTTGGGCTTCCATTAATGAGGATGGAATATGAGGCTGAGGAAATGCACATCCGCATCCATTGTCTCCACCTAGAACCGAAACCAATTCACCCCATAACATAGTCCAAAAACTCCCAATTAACATGGTCATAGGCCTTTTCCAAGTCTATCTTGCAAAGCAAGCTAAACACTCTCGACTGGAGACGTTCATCTATACATTTATTGGCAATTAGTATCCCATCCAGAATTTGTCACCCCCCCCCCCCCCCACACACACACACACAAAGGTGCCTTGTTCGGAGAGATAACAACACTCATTACCACTTTCAAGCAAACAGCCAATACTTTAGATAGGATCTTACAGACACGGCCAACCATACTAATCGTTCAGTGGCCCCGTCTCTCTTGGGAATCATAACCACAAATTTGTTATTGATCACTCAATCGAATTTTCCTGAGTTGTATAGCTCCTTAATGACTTCTAGGAAATCGCCACCCACTATGTCCCAATAAGACCTGTAGAGCTCAATGGTGAACCCGTTAGACTAAGGAGCCTTATCCCCTGTCATACCTCTCATGAGTCATGACACGCGCTACTTCCTCCATCTCAAAAGATCCTTCTAACACGTCTCTTTGCTCCTGTGAAATGGTTGCAAAAGGCAAACCATCCAACTTTGGACGCCACGATTCCCTCTCTTGATATAATAAGGAACCACACAATTTTCAATCTCTTTGCTTCCCTACTTCCAACTTCCATCTACCCACAATTTAGAGATAAAATTCATTTTCTTGTGAAAGTTCGTCATTCTATGAAAAAAATTGGTATTTCGATCACCCTCTTTCAGCCATCGAACTTTCGCCTTTTGTTTCCAACTAATTTCTTCCAATCGTAACACCCTTAGGTATTCTAATTTCTTCTCCTCACGACCTTGGATGTCGAATGTGGGATCCTCTCCTAATTCCTCAAACTTGTCCATATCACCAATTTCACACAATAGGGATGTTAATCGGGCTTGGACATTCCCAAAGACTTCCCTGTTCCAAACTTCAATTTGCGGTTGCACCCCTCCCTTGCAGAATTGACTATTTTTGTCCATGTGAACCTATGTGTCCATATTTTTACTTAAAAAATTGAAAAGTAGTCCACCACTTCACCTACATCTCTCCACCATGCCTTTTTAATCAGTGTTATTTAGGCACTTCAGTTATCCCAAATTTTGCCATGTCGACATCTTGGCATGACACGACACTCCTCGGTACATGCCCATGTCGTGTCATGGTGACGTCAACATTATGGTTAAGCACGTGGTACTTCAAATATGTCATGTCATTTAAATAAATATATATATATATATATATATATATTACATTGGATTGCTAGAAACTTTTTGTCAAGTTGTGGAACTTTTCCAGTCATTGTAACAAAAAACGCCGTTTTTTTTAGAAAAAAACGCGTTTTATTCGTGAATTTTGGAGCTGCTTAATGATTCTGCGTTTAAATCGTGAATTTTAAAAAAAATGCGTTTTTCCGAATTATTTACGTTTTTTATGAATAATTCCCGAATTATTCAAAAAAATTACTTTTTAAAAATATATTTTAATCAAATTGTTCCATATATGCTTATAATTATTAATTTACTTTTTATTTTTTCCCCAAATTTTCCGAACTTGATCCCTGCCGAATTATTCCCGAACCCCGACTTTGTCACTATGTTTCCAGCAACATAGAGGACAACTTACTAGGAGAGAGAGAGGACACCAACGACAATCAATAGGTCTCTCTCTCTCGTTTGCTTCTCTATTCTCTATATGAGTATTTTTTTTATAATTTTGGTATGCACTTTTTTTAAAATAAAAAATTGGGAATAGGTGGTCCCCCCTCTCTCTATTTTTTAAAATTTTAAGTTATAATATATTCATATATATAACCATTTTTAAAAATTTGTACGTCCATGCCGCCGTATTGGGATTTCCTAAGCTTGTCGTGCCAAACACCTGGACACTTGGCACTCGTACCACGTGTCTAGATAGACTTTTAAGTCCAGAGAACTTCCAGATTCTTCTTAATGTGATAATCATGAACAAATATAAACGCAACTCTCTATCCACTATTGGATCAACTCTAATAAATCTAAATCATGTTTAATGCCAACTAGAGGCTTTAGATTTGAGAAACTAAGAAAGCTATGCATGGCTGAGACAAGCTCAACACCCTTGACTTGAGAAATCCCCGGGACGTCATCTCCACATCAGCTTCGCTAAAGTTGTTCGAACATTTTATCCAGAGACTAAAGTTCTTCAACCATATTCTCCAAAATTTCAAAATCATCTTTATCTTTCTCAATTGGAGGTACCAAAACTGCGATGCCTTTGGAATTCGTGCATTAGCTTAGTGAATATCTTCTTGCCAAACTGCAATGCCTATGAAACTCTTTTTTCTTTCCTAACCTATTTTATTTTTCGATGATTCTCAACATTACCAGTGTTATATACTATGGGCTTGTCCCAGTGGTAGTATGTCTCCCCTTTAGTGTTAGGTTCCCTCTGTCAAGCATCAAATGCTAGGCATTAACCCACGAACCTAGAACAGATACTAACACTACTAACCGGTTGCAGTGTAACCGTATGACTTGTACCCAAAAAAAAAAAACATTACCAGTGTTCTAGCATTCCATTTCCTGTTCTTGCTATTTATTATCTAATTCTCAAACAAAGAACCTCGACAGAACATGAGATTTATCCTCTCTAATCCACTTCAACCAAGCTCTTCAGAAACCCAATCCCCAATTGCACTGGTCTCACAAATTTCTCCATCTAAAATCAATTTCCTTAATATATGCATTGCGAGCCCCATCTCACACAAACCAGTACACAATACCATTATTAAATGAAAAACCCAGATCCCAACTCATACAAAACTGAAAACCCAACTCATTTAATCAGTTGTCTCCAAACCCCATGTCCTCAAAACCAAAAACCTACCTAAACCCCAATAACAATAAGCTATCCATAAAGTCATAATCCAATCGAAAAAAAAAATCCAGAAAACCCAAAACGAATATAAGAATAATTCAAACAATAACACCGAGATATATTTTGGAGTGATCAGTACCGGAACGTATCGGAACTTTCGTCGGGCCATCTCATCTGGTGCAGCAGCAGAAGAAAAGCTATCGTCCTTGCTCGAATTCGTGTTGCCATCGTTGTTGCTGCTTTGAGAGACTGGCGTCCATTTATAGAGGAGGAGATGAGAGACGTTGTTACCGTTAGATTGATAAAGATGATTCGCAGCAGTATATGGGGACGCGTGGACTAACTTCTTCTTCCATTTTCTTACTGGGCCACTGAATGCGGCCGTTGGTCCGTACCGAGACGAGGAACGACCTAGCCGAGCCCCCACTCCTTCCATTTTCGGGCCAAGCTCCGTGATTCCGGTGGTGTATAGGCGATAACCCAGAAATAAATACAAAAGAACTCGATTTCTCTCTCTCTCTCTCTCTCTTTCCCTTCTTATGTTTTTAAGCTTAGTCCCGGTACTATTATTGCCAAGTAGAATAGGGAATCCAGGCCCTCCAATCAGCTGTTAAATGATCCTGAGTATGCTTGGCATTCTTTGGGTTTTACCATGATTGCACCTCAAGTTTGGGTATATTCTTAAACTACCCGGCTTTTAAAAATCTTTCCCACAAGAGGCTTATGACCATTTTTCATAATTCAATATTTATGAAAAGTCTTGAATTACCCCTTTCTTTCCTTTTTTTGGTATGAGACACACGGTTAGGCCGCAACCCCGGTTAGCAAGTTAGTATCTGTTCTAAGTTAAAGGCGAGTGGAGAGTGCAACCCACTCTCACCCTCTCGGGAATGGAACCCGGAACCTCTTTCCTAAGGAAGGGATACACCTACCGCTGGGCTATTCCCCGGGTGTGAGTTACTCCTCCACTACAACCTACACTTTAAAGAAGAGTTTTTCTAGTTTTAAAAAAAGAAGAATATGAAAAGAGGGATTTAGTTGCGTGCCATGAAATGGGAGAAGCTTCTCACTCTCCTCATCGTCGCATCTCACAAAGTTCTTCCCTCTTTTTCTCCTTTAATAGATGTTTTAATATAAATTTTCTTGAAATTTTGTAAAAATAAATTGAGTTTTAACGAAGTTTTTGCGCGAAGGATCGATACCGGTTGATACACGTTGTCAATACACATACTTGATATCCATATTGATACCCATATCATGATGTCGTCTAACGATAGAACTTATTTTGACCATAATTTTTTGGATTTTGCTAGACCCAGTCGCAAGTCTTCCACAGGTGCAACTTGGTGGCTACAAATGTCACAAAATATTTGCTTTTATTATTTTTTAATGTGATAAATATCAAACTTATCTACGTGATATGCCTTACCTTGCGTATGTGGAAACTTTTGGAGTAAATGCGACTGGGGATAGTACTCTTCTAATTTTTTATCCGAAAATTTGATTAACTATTATAATATATGAATTTGGGGGTAGCTCGACAAGACGGATCTCGATTAAATAGCGATGTGACTCTCTGACGTTCAAATTTTCATCTTGAGGTCATTTTGAGGGTTTTCGGGGGAACTTTTCTGTTCCAATGGCATTTCCGCTTCCATTATCAATACATATTGATACACCAAGTATCGATACATATAGATAAACATGGTTGATACACCTTGTATCGATACATATTAATACAGATTGTCTTCAACCTTATAACACAACCAGTATCAATATGAAGTATCGACCCCGACTTATTGAATATCAACCGCACACTATAAAGCATAAAAATATAGTTATAAAGAAAACACATGTAAAACCATCTAACATGATATTTAAGGTTTAAAAATCATAAATACAATGATTGTAAACTATTTTCTCTAGGTTAATCATACATGTAATGATCTTAACTTGAAAATGGGTGCTTTTATTCGGTTAATGGCGTTCTCTCATGGTCGTGGTTATTAGTTTAGTGGAACGAAGCTCTCTCATGAAAATTTCAATCAAAATGGTAGGTAATGAAATGTTTTGGGACTCTTCTGGATTAATGAAGGGGCTCCATTGTTGACAAGGAATGGAGGGGCCTCCATGGGTGAGAGGCCTCCATGGTTGAGAAGGAATGGAGAGGACACAGACATCTGTTCTTCAAGTGATTTAGATTGAATGGTCCAAAATTGAAAAAGTTCACATGTGCAAACACCTTCACGTGTGTGTGGGGCATTATGAGAAGAGCTTTTAAAACTTATGTATTTGGGGAACAACCACAACCTTTAGGGGCAATCAGGAAAAAATTCATTTGTAAAGTCCAAATTTGGATTAGCAAAATTTGTGGTCAAAACATTGTTTAGTATGTCTCAGTCCATCTTGATCAAGTGCTCGAAGTTGTGTGAAGATGAAGATCGAAGATTCAGTGATTCACTAACTTTGTTTAGGAATGGTAAGTGGCTTAGAGACCATTACTCTTAGGAGGAATTGACTTATACAACATGCTACATATCCTAGGTGACTAGATACAAGTTTGGGTGATTGGAAAACTCTTTTATGGTTAAAACTAACTGTCGAACCACCTTGGTTTGGGTCAACCTTGCTTAAAAATTATTGTATGGGAAAAAATCCAAAAGGTGTGCTTAAGGTGTTTCGAACCACTTGAGTTTGGTTCGAACCAAATGTAATTGGTTTGAACCAAATCAAAGTGGTTCGAACCAAATATGCTAAAACTCAATTTTTAGCAACTTCTAATTCTGCCTTTTAATTTTTTTTATAAAAGGCATTGATCCCCAATACAAATAAGGGTTTTTTAGATGGAGAGTTGAGCTTCCCAAGCTCCCATTAGGAATTTTAGAAATTCATTGGATCATCCCATTGAGCCTTCTCTTATGTTCTAAGCTAGAGTTGCAAGTTCAAATCGATTAATCTTATACTTGCATATATGATTCTCGTAGTTCATGAGATCACTCTAATTGATGTTTAAATTGATTTAAATCCCCTCAAAACTATTTGTGCATATCTTGGTTGGCGTGTGCCACAATTGTTACGACGAAGATCGATCTTACGAGATCGTGGTTTTTGTAGTCAGAGTAATCCAGAGCCGTTGTCGACGGAGATTGATCGAGAGATTATGGCTGTGGAGTTCTAAGAGAAGCACGAGTTGTTGCAATTGATCACGAAACTTGCGAGTTTGTGATTGCTTATCAAAGCGTGGAGGACATAGTACTAATGAACGTTGTGTCGGGTCCTGTAGAGTACAGTTCAAGTCTTATAAGTATTTGTTTGTTTTATTTTTAAAGAATTCTTATTTACTAGACGAGATCCCGTGGGTTTTCCCGAAAGAGTTTTCACGTAAAAATACTAGTGTTATGGTTTATGTGTTGTTTACCTTTTCTGCACTTTAATTGTTTAAAAATTAAAATTGGTAGACAGATCTTAGGATAACCTATTCACCCCCCCTCCCGCTTTAGGTCTTGAATCATACGAAAATTGTAATTTCACCATTCTTCTTTTGTATGAAATAAACCACTATCATTTTAAGTATGATGGTATTGGATGTATCACAAGTTCTCTTGTACCCTGTTTTTGGGTGATGAAATTCCCTACGGTTGTGTTTGTTTGGAATAAAAATAGATGCACTGAATTATTTGCAAAAGTTAAATTTCGTGTTTGTCATGTTCCAAAATGAGTTTTTATGCAAGTAATTCCTTAATTATTCTATATTTGATATAATATTTTCTCAAAAAATGAAAATAATTTGTTTTTGAGAAAACTTTTTTTTTTTGTAAATTCAAGGGTTTTTTTTTTCCTATCGCAATATTCATGAGCCAAATAGGCTAAATTTTTTAAAACTCTCTAGCTTGAGAATGAGGCTAAGGCCTTTACCCACTCAGGCCAGGCGCCCAACCCTCTATGTGGTCTATTGCACCACAATATACATGTATAATATTGTATGTTATTTATAAGATTTATACTATACATATATTAGTATTTTACATGGTAAGACTTTAATAATAATATTGTGGCAAAATGCTTTTATGTTAGTAGTATGTAGATTTAGATATACTAGTATTACGCCTTATGTAAATGTTGTACTAAAATTAGATACATGCTAATTAGTATTGTTTTAAAATGTCTTGCGTTATCACTGTCAAAATTAATATTATGGCTTATGTCAACACTTTAATAAAATCTATATTATACATATAAGATCTATATATGTCTTATCTCAAAGTTAAATATACGGAAATAAAAAGCATATATTTAATACACATGACAAAATTTATATTATATTATAATATATAATTTTATTATAAAAAATAATAAACACATACTATTATTTTTAACTCAAGAAAAATATTACATTCTATCACCCTGTAAAAAAAATAAAAAAACTCTGTCGTGTTGCCTTTTGGATTGCATTGCATGTCACAAGATTGGATAAAGGAAGGGGATGATTTCAGGTTAATATCCGGTGGAGATATATAAGAAAAATATTTGTAACTCTTTTTTCAGTCATCGACCTTTTTAAGGCCCTCCAAGGGCAAAGGCCTGACCCTTATAGGTAAGGGTCAGGCTTGGCCTAGTAAGACCTAGGCTCTGTCATGGCCCTCTCGCCCTCTCCTTTGAAATCCCTAAGTTTAACTATGATCCAAAGCTTAACTATGATCCAAAGCTTTGGATTTCTCTAAGGTTGTCAATTGTCACTAGGGCTATCAATGGTCATATTAGGTCTGTCCAAGCCGAACCCTCACTCGTAAGGATTAGGCCCAAGTCCTCACAGGGCCTGAAATGGCTTGGCATAACCCCTACCCTTGGCCTAGGCTATGCTTAGGCTTGAAATAAAGATAAATAATTTTTTTTCTCACGATGTTTATCAAAAAAAAGAAAAAAACTAAACTACCACCGGGTGACGAGTGATGATAAAGATGATGAAGTAATAGAGAGAGTAAAAGGAAGGTACATTAGATAGTTTAAAAGTCTCTCGACGATGGGTAGGGCTGTCAATCCGGCACTTTGATGAGGGAGCGTGGCCCAGCCTAGTTCTTTAAAGCCCACAAAATAGTAGACTTTTTTCCCTTGATAAGGCCATAGGGTCAAGCCGGACATAATTTTGAAAGGCCCTCTTACTTGAGGGTCGGAGTTGGTAAGCACCTTGCCCGACGCTCCATTATATGTGTTATACTATATATAATATAATAACTTAACACTTATAATAACCTAATAACTATTTGTATTGTAATATATTATAATAACATTCCAAAATTTGTAGTATTGTATCTTTCTAGAACCTTTCTAATATAGTATCTTTATTTGTTTTTTTGTAAAATCTAATAGAGGTTAAGACTTATTGTCTGTATATGTTTTTTTTTTTTTGGTTTGATATAGTCTCTTTCCAGAATCTTTTAACATTACTGCTTGTAAGTTGTAACTTTTATTTTTTTCAATAAATATAAATGATACTAATACTAACAAATTAACGGTAATAATTGGAGAGTGTACTAATACTAACAATCTAACGGTACTAAAACTCTATCATGTTGCTCTTTAAGGTGCATTGTCACCCTAAGCCCGAATAAAGGACGAGGGTTATGTTAAGCTGACAATCAATGTAGGAAAAAATAACTAAACACATGATATAATTCTTTGTTTGTTCTTTTGGCCTTGACCCTTGAAGGTAGGGCTTAGGCCTAGGCAGTTCAAGCCCTCTAAGGACTAGGGTCTCACCCTAATAAATGAAGACCAGACACAATCAAACCTAGGCCCAGCCCTGACCCAACCCTTTGACAACCTTAATGGTGGGTGGTCTTTAAGTAGAGAGATATGGTAGTGAAAATACTACCATACCTCAACAAGACGTGAAATTCTGTACAATTAACCCACAAGGCAACACATGTGCCTTTTAGTACCCTTTAATTGTGGTTAAGATTTACTAATCCTTAGGGTTCAACCATCTAACCTTGGTTTAAAATTTTAAAAATATTAACTCTAAAGATTAAAGTTGTTAACCATAATTAAAATAAGGCTTTTGTGTTGTAACCGGACTCAACAATCGTTGAGAATTTCAAGTCTCTTAACAAATATTATGTTAAACAAAGTTATATAGGTAATGTTACATGTATATATAAAGGTACTAATGAGCCATGCTCATTGAAGCTTGTAATGAGCTGTCCCCTTAGAAAGATGACACGTGACATACTTTTTTTAAATTTGATCATTGGATGTTAAGTTGGGTCCATCGGAGACACGTGTCAAAAAAACCAGTCCGATTGAACATGTTTAGACTGTCCGATTAGACCCTAGTTTGCAGCATTAACCCCTTAGGGTTCACTAGACCCTACATAGGATATAGAAATGAATGATCTTCCTTTCTTTGACCAGACGGTCTATAAATATCCGATTGAACTAATTTTTTGTCAAGTGCCTCTCGAGCAACCCGCGTTGACATTAAACGATCAGATTCAGAAACACTTGCCACATGTTGCATTATTAAGGATAACTCGTAACAAGCTTTAATGAGCATGACTCATTTGAGCGCTACTTAATCATTCTACTAATAAAAGCACAAGGAGTAACCTAAACTCTATGTAGACAAAATTAACCTTCCTTACTTTATTGTTGATAAAGTAAACATTATATTAATAAATAAATAAAGAAGTTTATGTCTAATTTTTATAGTGGTTCTTAGGGATAGTATGATCATTATGAATTTCATTAATGGCATACTACGTAAATCATGTGCAAATAAAATTTCCAAGGACTCATTAATAAGGAAGGATTCTTTCATTCTTTCTAAGAGTTCGTACCGTGGTTCCTCTAAATGGGTGGCTTACCTGATTGTTTTTTCTTCAAAACCTTTATATCTCGAGATTCCTAAGTCCATAAAGCTATTTACCATAATATCTTCAGCCAAAGTATACCATACCGTTTTGAATAGTGAAGATTGAAGAAGCCATCTATAGGCTTCGTTTTTCCTGTCTTGAACAGGGTCTAAGAGATCCCTTCCGTGAATTGCTATACACACTGAAATTTTCACTGGTTCAGGTAGGTCTCTATACTCGCAAGAGACTTCTTCATTGAACTTTGGCAAATGGAGAAAAACTGAAAACGTCATAGCCGTCGACGGGTAAAAGATGCAGGGTAAAACCTTGAATTCCTTAGCCACGTCAAACACATCAATGCCGAAGATAAAAAAGGGGGTGAACCACCGTTAGGGAAATATAGGTTTCAATCTTAACATCATCAGGAGGAAGAAAGACAACTTCTGCTTTTCGGAAGAGTGGATTACTTTCTTGATCAAATCAATTCAAAATATCATTCAAGTATTTCTCTTCACTGCACTAAGCTTTTTGTACTAGAAGGAAAAAAGAAATAATGTCACATGGACAATATGGTTAATTTGCCAAGGTTCATGTTTAAAAATATTAGTTTATTAACCTATAGTATATATTAAAAATTTTAATGTATTCAAATTAGAATTCTACTCAATATCTTACCCCCATCTCAATCTTCACAATTCCTAGGATATTAGGATATTTTTCTTTTCATATGTACTCAGTAACCTACTAGGAATCAAATACCAGTAGCACAGTTAAATAAAAGAGAGGAGAGGCAGTCTATATCATTCTACTAATAAAAGTACACTCCTCTTTTGACATGGTTCTCTGCTGGCCATCCCTTCTCCTATATAAGACAACAGTAGCCTTTCATCCCAGCATGAAAAGGCAACATGGAGCCACTCAGTGAAGGGCTTGATGTTCTTTCAAATCCTGGTGTTCTTCTTGCCTCCACAGACGCCCTCCTTATACCACTGTATCCAGCTTCAAATACAACTAATGTTAATATGTTCGAAGATGAACATAAAATCTTCTCCGGAGTCTGTTACATGTTACATTGTTACTTCATATCAATTGGGCTGAATCTTGGTGTATCACTGGAAAATAAAGGCAATAGGACTCCGATGATGTGATTTCTGACCCTACTTGTCAACTCGTCTGGCAATTTCATGGGTTAGAGCTGAGGTTTCTGACCTTTGGGTTTGGTTTCAATAATATATAATACACTTACGGAGTCGGTTTCTCTATGTATGCGCATTCCAGAACTGGATGTTCAAGAGAAGGTTGACATGGAAAAAAGATGGATTAGAGAATTTCAAGCTCATGGATAAACATTATCTAGGACCCATGAATCTAAACATATGGTACAAAAATTTAAAGAATATATCACTTTAAAATAAAAACATCAACTTACTTGAAGCACTTAAAACAAATTAATAACCATGAGTAACTATTAATAATAATTTTTTTAAAATTGTCTATTGATAATATAATCTAATAGTTAATAAAAATATTAATAATAATATATACTTTTAGATATCTATTGATTATATAATATTATATATTATAGTTAATAAAAATTAATAATATTTTTAGAAAAATAATACGTGTAAAGCACGTGCACCTTTACTAGTATATATATATATATATATTAGGAGCGTGCCTAACTCTCATTTCAGTGAGCATAAATTTTTTAGGCCAACCTAGACTTACAGGTATTATAAATGGAAAAAAGTAATTGCTTTTGCAGGCTTTTGAGGGCCGGGGATATCTAAGAGTCGCTGAGGTTCAGCCCTAAATGGAAAGAACTGAGCCCAAGTCTAAGAACGGCGAATCAAGCCATATCCCGGTCCTAAACAAACGGGCATAATGTTCTTTCCCTTCTAAGCTTCCGCGTTTCTTTTTTGGGTGGTGCTATGGGCAACTCAATACGAAAAAAAACACGAAAAAAAGAAACGCTGACTTAAAGACAGAAATAAAAGTCATAATGACTAAAAGACCCTCTTTCGTTAAACACCTAATCCTACTGGTTTTGACACTAGGTTTGGGTGTAATTCTAGGAGGTCAATACACTCCGGCAAGAACCAGTGGGTGGAATCGAAGTTCCAACTAGCAACACTAGAGATTTACAACTCTGTCAGCAAACAGGAGCATATTACTCTTTCACTCTCTCCGTCTCCATCTTAGTCTTTCTTTTTCTTCTCTCTTTTTGTCCAACCAAACAAAATAGAAAGTAAGAAAAAGAGTATAAATTATCTCCGGGATGAGGCGCACACCAACAATAAAAGGGCTTTTTAGTCCTTTTATTTTTTCTTTTGTTTATAATTTTTTTTTTAAAATGGTGTATCCAAGTAATTGTTGGCGCGCGCGTAGCACCACCCTTTTTTGTTTTTTTTGGGTGTAGACTTCTGCGCATCTCGATTTCACTACAAGTCATCTCCTCCTCTTCTGAATTATTGTAGGTTTTCTAATGGTTAGGAAAAACCCGGAAATGTAACTGTAATCTAAAAAAGGTTCCTTTTGCCGTCCTTGGGTTTTCCCAATTTAAATTCCAATGGAAGCCCGAAGCTTGCTTTCTGGAGTTTCTTCAAACTCAACACCACTACTTCAGCAACCCAAAAGATCAATCTTTGTAACATTAACATCTCCGTATTCTTCTTTCAATCAGTCCCTGAAATGGGTTTCCCTCAAAACCTGTTATTCGTCGAAGCTTGTTTCAGAAAGGGTAGGAACTAAAAGGGGATTAGAATGTAAAAACAGTATCGATAAAGTTGGGGATTTTACTGGTACCGATGATTATTTGGTAAATGGGGTTCGGAGGAAAAAGCTGGCGGTTTTCGTCTCCGGTGGAGGGTCGAACTTCCGGTCCATTCACGAAGCCGCTATTCAGGGATCAGTTCACGGAGACGTTGTTGTTTTGGTAACCAATAAACCTGGTATGCTTCTTATGAGTTTGAATGGTTTTCCAATTTGTAGAGAAGACCCTAAATACAGATAGAATAGATGGTTATTATCACTAATTAGTTAAATGGGGTTCTCTAATTCTATGTCCTTGTATATTATTTCTGTTGTGCTACCATTTCTGGTTATTTCATTCCATACTGATTCATTACTTTGGAACTTTAATTTTGCTCTAAAATTGTGTTATAAATGAGGTTCTCTAATTTGATCTCTATATTTAAAATAAAAATTGTTACATATGGTTATCGTCTGCCTCTTGGCATTGATCCAGTTCATAGACTAATTAGTACCTTACAGAATGCCGTTGTTATGATAGATCGATAGATTTATTTCCAAATATCTTTATTTCCAAATATCTCTCATTATTGTAGAGGAGCTTAAGTTGGGGCATTTTAATTTTGTATTTCCCTTATTTTTTTAATTACTATTGTGTTTTGTTTAACATCTCGCAGTTCTTTTGTTTTATGAATACGTGGTTCACTTTTGGACAGAGGATGGTTTTTAGTTATCATTTAGGTCCAGTTTTCATATTAAGTATAAACAGTCGTAGATGTATCAGCATTAGACCTTGAATAGATGGATAAATCTTACTATGCCTACTATTTTTTGAATGTGGAGTGGTTTCTTCATAGAAGAGCGAGTCCTGCTACAAATGGGAGTGCCTCAATTTTGCTAATGAGTATTGGACTTTAGATCTCCGACTCCTGTCAAGTGGAATGGTCCCACCAACTTAGTATGGGTTGAGGTGAGACTTGTTGGGGACTTGTGGTTAATCTATTGTTAGTCTGAAACATCGTCTTCTACGACTCTAGTAAGATTACAAACTTGTTGTAGGTTGAAATTATGCCTCTTCTTTTGATACGTCGCCAGATTCTAGACTATTTGTCAGTACAATATGTTCACATACTTTGGATCGTGAAATTTATTCTCATGGATATGGTCAAAGAAATAATCATTTCACTGTTTCCATTATGAACTTGCTATGTTTTTGATCCGGTGGACCCTTAACATCATCCAAAAAGAAAAGGAATGTTATCGCTAAACTATTCTGATTTTTTTTTTTAATGAGGCGGTCAAAGTAATTTGTGATAAACTAGTCCAGATGGGTTGTAGTTTAAGTTTGTTGCTTTCCTGAGGCACTAATGGTCCCTCATGTTCCTCCTCTTCTATTTATCTAAATCTTAGTATAATACTATGTATACTAAAAGATGGAAAGGGGAACAGAGAAGAATGTAGAATTGGTGATAGATAAATTCCATTCTAAGTATATTTCATTTTTTCCCTTCTTTTGTTTCTTATTTTATTTTGTTGCAGGTTGTGGAGGTGCTGGCTATGCAAGAGATAATGGCATTCCTGTTATACTATCCCCCAGAACAAAAGATGTATCTGATGGGCTATTTTCAACTGATCTAGTAACTGCTCTGAGGTGAGGTTCTTTTCCCCAAACCACTTTTATATGTCTGTGAATTGTGATATATCTTCCAACTAACATTGGTAGGCCATTCTCTATACATGGTGCATATGTAGAGAGGACCCACAACTCAATATATCCCAACCAGGAGATCTCCCACATGACCCAAAAGGATCTCAATCAGATGATGATAGCCATCTCTTGCATTTTTTCCTCGGGGGGTCAGAAAATATGGCAATGAGTCTAGTAAGCAGTTTACATAATGGATTGTTCGACCATCTGATTGGCTTGTATTCTGGCATGGGAATCTCCTGATGGGAGCCATCACGTGAATAGATATATTATTGGTAGATAGTCATTATGCCTACCCAACAGGCATGTGATATCTTTATGCTCAGATGAGTGACCTACTGCTGGGTTTAGTGTTTTTCGTTCATAGTATTAGAGGAAATAGAATAGACAATCCAAACACGAGAAAAATATAAATTTAATGAAATAAATAAGTTGAGTATGAAGAGCCTTATTTGCATGGAATGATGCTCTGATTAGTAGGTTCAACTACAGCAGAGACACTTACTCTTGTCCAAATACATCACCAGCATTATTCCAAATTTATGACCTGTGCAGTGGGGCTTCTCTGTGGTAGTATCACAAGTTTGAGAGACAATCCCTGACTGAAGCCAAATGTAAATATTTTCAGAATACTAATCTAGGCCAAACCTTAGTAGGGCCTTGATTATCTGTGTACTTAGGCCTCCATTGATTTTTTTAGTATGCAATTATGTAATTTCAATCTGAAACCTTTAATGACTGGCTTATCTTTGAACAGGAGATTTGAGGTCGACTTTATTCTCCTAGCTGGATACTTGAAACTTATACCAGACGAGTTGATTCGAGCCTATCCCAGATCCATATTAAACATTCATCCATCTCTTCTTCCATCTTTTGGTGGCAAAGGCTACTATGGTATGAAAGTGCATAAAGCTGTTATTGCTTCTGGAGCTAGGTACAACGAAACCTATGATTTTTTCTTTCCAAAGTTTATATGTTATTTCCCTATATTCTTCTGCTTTATTCCATCATTGACATTCTTTAGTTGTTTATCATGCAAGAAAACTGGGGAGGATATTCAGTAGCATCTTAGTATCTCTAAGAGCATGAATTCTGATAATGTTGTTGGATAAGCAATGGTCATGTTTTAAATCAGATTTTTTGAAAACGCAAGTAGTCCCAGACCATAGGAAGCTTAACTGTCACCCTTGTTATCTTTACTTTTTTATTTATTTATACTGAATTGGATTTATTTATTTCAAAAAGAGCCGATTCTCACGTTGTTAAATCATGAGACTGGTGTTAGAGATGTTAAGACAGAACAACTGTCGTCAATTTTCCTTTATTTTTTCTGCTTTCTTCCATCTTTATACCTTCTTTACGCGGTCATTCTAGACTTCTAGTAGAGAAAACCTCAGATTATGTTTGATAGCTGCCTTAAGATTGGTTTTGGAAATACTGGGTTGGCTCTCTTGTCAAGTTGTCACATTGACCAAGGCGACGTGTTTCTTTTCAATAAAATCGTTTTTCATGTGCCTGTTGTAGGTAACTATTTAACTCCCTGCTTCAGTGAAATTTTGCTAAGATTTATTATGCAATTTACTTTGACTCATAGCCTATAGGAATATCCTGGTGTGGCCAGGGCATGCCATCCTAAAAACTCTAAGGTTGTGCAATACATCAGAATCAATAGTGTGGAAATGAAGATATATTGGCAAACAACATATTTATGTAATTATATGCCTCAAAGAAAAAGTTATAAAAAAATCGAGATGATTTGACTTTATGATGTAGAGAAGAAATGTCCATGGAGGACTTTGGAAACTTATTCCCAGTGGCCCTCAATAAAAAGCCTCAGTAGCCGACTGTTTCAAAAGGGTGGGTAGTGAGCTTGTCTGGTGTCCCGCCCCAAAATACCCCCTAGGAGTTAAGGGATACTTTAGAGGTGACTACGTGTACCTGTCAAACCATCCTGTAATGCAAGAGGCTAAACATAATATAATACAATGATAATCAGAGCGCGGAAACTAAACATAAGTGCGGAAGCATAAGCCAACTTTTTTTTTTCTTCTATAACTCCAAATAGTATTCCAAGTTAACATATACCAAATACAATCAAAGTAAAGGTGGACATGCCCACCTATCAAAATACAAAAGGAACTCTCTAACCCTCTCCTCTCAACAGTGGTCGAAGTATGGCCACACCTCCAAGTCCCCATCCTCCAGAGACTGCCATGGGATAGGTGGCTCCCTCTCCTCTACATACTCCTCCTCGACCCAAGGCTCGGGGTCGAGGACATCCACAGTACCTGCCGACATAAAAGTACGGCTGAGCATGGAATACTCAGCGAGTACAAACTACTAGCTAACCATAACAATAGCGAAAGCATAACAACAGTGAGCAATACAAGATATTAATTTAAAGCAATAGTGAAAGCATAAGATACATAGCCATATCTTGACGTGCGTGTATGAATGCAAAAACCTCGGTAAAACTCATGTCTCGGAAACCTTTTTCGTGTCTCGGTTAAATCATGTACGTGTGTCGTGTCTTGTCTTGTATTTCATGTCTTGATTTGTTCTTGACTTGTATACTTGTGAGCCAGAGGCTAGCACCCTTCCTTAGGCTACCAACCTCCTTGTCATGTTCTTGTTCCATTTCTCTTGTGAGCCAGAGGCTACCACCCTTCCTTGGGCTACCAACCTCCTTGTCATGTTCTTGTTCCATTTCTCTTGTGAGCCAGATGCTAGCACCCTTCCTTGGGCTACCAACCTCCTTGTCATGTCCTTGTTCCATTTCTCTTGATTCAACATGTATAATACAATCTTGAAAAACCCGGTTTCATGCATGCATGTGTGCTCGTGGGCGTGCCAATAGTGACAATCATGGGGACACGTGTAACAAGAGGGATATCGCATCATATTTCAATTCATAGTATAACATGTAAGCATTCCGGTGATCAACATGGCATTTGGTCAAGTCATCATTTACAAGAATAATTACATAAAGCTTACATCCATTTCCTTTATCAATTTCATTTATTCTTGGTTTAGGCATATTATCAAACATCCGGTGTGCAACATTTTAGTAGTTTTATTTCCCCTTTTTAGCGCATAAATTTCCAACACAACATCCAAGTATGTTCATTATTCATAGAGTGCCCTTCCACCATTTTTCATACCCACATTTCACCACGTCCAACGGCATCCAATCGCCTCTACATGCACCATTCATACATACAACCCCACATTCACATTTATCTTGTTTAAGTTTAGGAAGTATAGCACATTTTAAGTAAGGGAAAATACAAGACCAACATCATAATGTCAAAGGGGAAAACTAGATTATTGCTAAAGAAAGTTAGTAGAGTGTACTAACCTTGAATCAAGGCTTGATCCTTGGTAGGGACCTTGATTGAAGCTCCAACTTGAAAGATGAAGCCTTTGCTTGAAAGAAGCTTGAGTTGGGGAAGAAATCCCTTTCAAAAACGTGAGTGAGGGCTGCCCTAGCTTTGAGAATGCACCCCACCAGAGCTTGAGTTGAAATCTTGAAGAAAACGTGTTTGTGGACGATCTAGGGTCTTCACCCCTTTGATTTTTTCTCCAAAAGCAACGTTTAGGAAACCTTTTTCTCTTCTCTCTTATCTCCCAAATCTCTCTAAGTATAGTGAATGATGCCCTAAGGCTCGGGCAAGCCTTAAGGAGAAAGGGTTTAACCCCCAAAAGACGAAAAAGCCCTTAATGAAAATTCTGAAAAACACGAAGACCGAGCGATCGGTGGTTATGACCGATCGATCGGTTGCCTACCGAGCGATCGATGTTATTGACCGATCGACCGGTCAAAAACTCACTCTCTGGAAAATTTCCCCATACAAAATTTCTGACCGTGCGATAGCTACCGATCGATCGGCTATGGACCGATCGATCGCTGACTGGACCGAGCGATCGGTGCTCTGTATGTCTGGACTGTTTTGACCATATCTTTTGACTCGCTCGTCGGATTTCGACGATTCAACTTGCGTTGGATCCGTCTTTCGAAAACGAACATTTCTGACGTTTCGGAATTTCCGATTTCTCCCTTATTTATTAATTAGACTACGAAAACGGCCAATTAGCTATGAAAGTGCCATTCATTAAAGATGAAAAAGTCCGGGGTGCTACATCTGGTGTCTTAGGTTTCGGAGAAATCTTAATGATTGGGAGGTTGATGATATGCTACACCTTCTAGCTCATTTAAGCTCCTCCTACCTTTGTCCCCAGCTTTGTGATGTTAGGATTTGGTCTAGAAGTAATTCCGGTCGATTTTCAGTGAGATCACTATTACAGTCATTGACTCATCTACCTAGGTTCCCATTTCCTCATAAGGTTGTGTGGGCTAACCATGTCCCCACAAAGGTATCTTTTTTTCTTTGGTCTGGTGGCTTAAACAAAATTCTCACTACAGAGCACCTAAAGAGTGGAGGGTGGAGTATGGCAAATCATTGTTATATGTGTCTAAATGAGGAAGAGTTTGTGAACCATCTGCTCTTGCATTGCCCGGTCGCATGTGGGCTTTGATTTTCGTTCCTATCTCGATTAGGAGTGGAGTGAGTCTTCCCTCTCTCCTTTCAGAGCTTCTTATCGGGTTGACAATTAGTGTCGTTGGTGGGGGCTGTGGAAGAAATTTGGACTCTCCTTCCTGATGCTATCTCTTGGGCTATTTGGAAAGAGAGGAACAATCGAGTTTTCGACGATTCTCTCATTCCCTTCTCTTGGCTTAGGTCGTGTTCTTAGTCTGATTGTGGATTGGAGCTCTCCCAGTTGGGTTCGGAAATCAACAAATTATTATTCCTATGAGGTCCACTCCAAGTGAAGTGCCTTGGCCTTTTTTTCTTTTATTATTGCATTATTGCATTATTGCTTGTATTTGTTATCTAGTTTACATCTCTGTAAACCGTTGTTGTTAACCTTTGATCTATATTATATCTGTTATTTACTGATAAAAAAAAAATATGTCCAAAGTGATGACCATGCCCACATCTTGACCTTGGGATGGCAATAGATGGAAGCCCAACCTATTTCTTGTGGACTAGGTTATTGGATAACCAAACAAACATATAATTCAGGAATGAGTTTACGCTCGTCCAATTCATCTTATATTGAGTGCCTTTGAGCTTTGTAATAAAAAACTCCGTTTTTTTCAAAAATTCGCGAATTATTCGCGTATTTTTATTTTGCCGAATTATTTTCTGAATTATTGGATTCCCGAATTATTGGCGAATTTTACGGATTATTCCTGAATTTTCTGAATTATTTTCTCAAACTTGGCAAAAAACTACTTATTTTGTATATTTTTTAATCAAATTGTTCAGTATATTTTTGTATTCATTAATTTATTTTTTATTTGTTCTGAATTTTTCCAGATTATTTTCCAAATTTTCCCAAAATTGACCTGTGCCGAATTATTCCCGAACCCTGACTTTGTCACTATGCGTTTGAGAGAGCGTGACTATGATTCAATTTGCTAATTGCTGTCACCACGGGTAAGACTAAGGTCCACTATTTCCCTGCCCTTGGTATTTAAAAGCCAGCTCTTTTGGTAAGTAAGCTTGGACTTTGATCGAATATGCTAAAAGCCACTTTATTTTGGTCAAATTATAATTACATGGCAACTTAGTTTATGTAAATGCTAATCAGAACTAATTATTTAATATGGCCAATATTTAAATAAATGTTGATGGCAATTTTATAAGTTGTAAAACGCCAACATGGTGATGATTTAATTGTAGTGAACCATAGCAGGATGCTAGGATAGAGCAGTGTTACAAATCTCCCTAGAAATACCTAAGTTCTCGTAAGAAATTCCAAGAAAAACATCTAAAGATTAAAACGTTGTTTTTATCGTGATATTTTAAAAAAGTTGTGCGATATACGATTTTCTCTTTTTATCACATAAATATCGTGAAATTTAGCCAATATTTTAAAAATATTGCGAGAAATATTGCTGGCTTGATGAATATATAAAATTGTGATATTTATTACTATTTTATGTAATTAGAGAACAAGATTTGTAATACTGGGATAGAATCTTTGGTAGACATGGAACTGACCCTAGTGTGAACAGACCTCATCTCGGGAATTGGTTCATATAATGAAGGCTATGGCAGCCGACATGGCACTTGATCCTGCACCATGGGAGTTGCTTCACAGGAGCTTGCTAGGGAGGTTGAATGGCAACCTGTGTTGCTGGTACCAGATGGATTTTTTGACGCTTGGCGGTACAAGGCCGAGCCCAGCATGAGCTGGCAGACACCCAAGGATTTGGATGCCAACTTGGTCATCTTGTTGGGACGAGGCCAAGTTTGGACATCACGCTTGAGAGGCTGGTTGGCGATCTGGTGGCTGTTGCGTAAATTAGTCAATAGCCATAATGTTTTTTGTGTGGTATAGATTTAGTTTTCATAATTTATTGAATGATATAGATTTTGTTCACTTTATTATATTTCATTAATGCAGTATAGTTGTATTCATTTGAGATTTGCTGTATCTCCTTGAGATTCAACTGTGAATACACATACCTCTGATTAATATTTCTGGAGTTAGAAACCAACTAATTAGAGAAATTCACTACTTGCTTAACCCTGCCTTTATTCTTTCAATTTATATCTTAGGATCCTTACATTACAATATTTATATTTTCTTCCCCGTGTCTGGTCAGATATTCAGGTCCTACCATCCACTTTGTTGATGAACATTATGATACGGGACGCATCCTTGCTCAAAGAGTTGTACCTGTGTTAGCAAACGACACTGCAGAAGAACTGGCTACAAGGGTCCTTCTTGAGGTAATGAAATGGTTCCCATCCGATAGATCATATCACTGGACAGTCAAAATGAAGCTATCCATATCATTATTCACCATCTGAAAAAAAAAAGTTTGGATGTTTAGGATTGTGCAGACTGAGTTTGAAAATATTGACCAAACCAATAATTGGCTGTACTGACTACTGATGAGATGACCCACTGTTCGGATGGTGGATGGGGAATAATGGAGTTTTCGTAATACCCCGCTTTACTATCTCTGTTAATTTCCTTGAGCAGCTGAATTCTTTATTTCAGGAGCATCGGTTGTATGTTGAGGTGACTGCAGCTTTATGTGAAGAGCGGATAATTTGGAGGGAAGATGGAGTACCTCTCATCCAAAGCAGAGAAAACCCCAATGAGTACAGTTAACAGAAGCACGGCTACAAGTGCTTGTATTAACATTTTTATGCCTTTGGCAGGTAAGTTGACTTGAAATCTGTGACCTAAATGGTTGCAAGCCTGAACATCATCCATTCAGCTTTTGCCTCAGACCTTAATCAGTTCTTGCTTGATAAAATCCGTGTAAACTTATGATCTTCGTATTATAGGCATAACCACTGTTTATAGATGGGATATCAGGAATGGGATACAAAACAGGATTCATGTTGCTGACCCCAAATATTTGGGAAAGGCTTTGATAATAATGACATGGGGTATTAGGACATATTGTATACATGCAGAGGATGGACCTCCATTTGATGGATCCAACCTCGGAGATCTCCTTGGTCTAAAGTCGGCCGGATTGCATGCCACAAACATCTTATGCATAAACTTTTTCTGCAGTATCTGCGTCATCTTTTTACAGTCCAAAGAAATTTGAGAAATAGAATGGATGATTAAGATCATCCACTTTGATTTATATTCTTACACAGGAGTTGTGGGAGTAATGCAGTGAAGGGTCACAAACCTCCATACTTTCACTTGTTTATAGAACTTAAGGCTAATTCTATGTCTAGAAAAATCTCCATGGTTAGCTTAACTTGATTACCCCTTCTGTGACAGGATGCGTATCGTAATTTTAAGAAGTGTGGCAGATTTTGTATCACTAGCACTGATGAGCTTACAAAAGATATGTCAGATATGATTCTTGATGGATTGGAGCGAGGAGCAGGTTTCATTTTTGAGGGAACAAATAGTTGTTATTAAGGCACTGATAGAATGATGACGATGATGAGCATTTCTGAGGTTGGATGACTGAACTTCTTATCATTTTTGTCTTGCAATTTTATTTGATTAGCCCAGGAGATAAACAATTTCTAGTCTTAATGAACTTATATATATTTTAAACATTAATATACACAATTTTGGGTATGATCTACCCATAGAGATGGATGAGATGCAGTTTTGATTGCACAATATATAAGCCATAATTGTTAGTTTTGGAACAGTTATTGTTCACTTAATGTCCTTGAATTAAACTCATAAAGCTAGTAGATTCACCAGAATGATGGGTTCAATAAGTCTTTAGACTCGGACTGGTTCTCGAATTACAAGTCAACTCGCAGAATTTTCCAGTTATGAATTCAACAAATCTCAAACAATACAAAGAATCAATTGAGTTAAAATGATCAAATGCAAACATATGCCCATACTACTGGTCACTTATGAATATGCCAGCAACAGAATGGTTGGCAAGTTCTAGCCCTTCTATTAGGAACCCATTGGACTGCTGGTTAAGTCACTGGGGAAAATGATCTTTGACAATGACACCCCAAATGTCCAAGGGAAGCCGAGTCCCAATCGAGCTTATCTATTTTCTTTTCTGGATTTCTATGTCAAAAAGGAAATTTGAATGATTTGGAATAGATTCTTCTTGTGCTAAGACTGATCCATTTGTTATATGTTACTTACTTTTAGTTAAAAGTTTCCCTGAATGTGGGTAAGTGGAGATGGTGAGGTATGACTCTTGTTTGAGTGTAGTTCTTAGATCAAGTCTTGAGGTGGAAACCGTATTGGGGTGACAATGGGCTGGGTTTGGGCTTGAATTTTGGTAATTTTGTAACAGGCTCAACCTGACACATTTACAAAGGCTAAGGCTTCGAAGCCTGAACTAGGCCTAATTACCACCACCACTACTACTGATGACTATTTGCATTCTAGTTTTTATGTTGAAACTAGAATGCAAATAGACCTGTTTTTATTTGTTATTATAATTATAGCAGAGAATATCTACCCTATAAACCTATAAACATATCGAGATAATACAGACCTGGTCCTTTAGATTACAAACAACATTGTGCTGAGCTTAGAGTTGATTACCTGGTAACTGTGATTTATCTTTAGAGAGAAATGCTACGGAGTCCAGGGTACACGTGCGGACCATGCTCTATCATGGGACCATGGTGCAATGGTACCCTAACAGTGCCATAATTAGGGCATTACTTGGGTATCGTTGCACCCACTCCGCGGTGCAACCCTAAACTCTTGAATTGAATTTTTTTATGGTACACGTGACTGAACCCAACCCAACCCTTCTCCGGAAAAGGGCCTCGTTTAGAGAAACTCTAAAAGGGTGAAATATATTTTAATTCAACACTTCCCAATTTTTTTGGTTTGAAGAGGTAATCTAAACACAAAAATCAGACCTAAGGCCTAAGGTAACTGCTAGGGTGCCATAACCCACACAACCACTCCAACATGGCATGACTTAATGAGGGCTTGTGAGTTGTGACTGCCCAAAACCGTAAAGTGACAATTTTATCGACACTTTTACAGATTAAAAATAATAAACAACAGGAAGTGTGACATTTGTAGGCCTAAGTTGCGTCGTTGGAAGATTTGCAACTGGGGCTAGCAAAATCCTTTTATGTATTACATATTGGGAAGTGATTTAAAACTTTTGATACTATCGATAACTCGGGCCATCATTTAAACCATGTGCAGGCATGGAGCCATTGGATTTTGAGTAGTGATAGGCGGACCATGAATTCCAATTGATGGGCCAAGGCACCACCTCAGTGGTGGATGTCCCTCCTCTTATTAAATGTTCACCACAGTCTACCTCTCGATAGTTGGTACTATGTCACTACTATTTCCTAATATAATTTAGATTTAAACACTTTCCAATAACGTGGATTTCATAATAGAATAATCACTTTGAAGAAAAATGACCTCCAAGCAATATATTGAGATATATTATGTAGTTCCAGTACCACCAGAGTTACGGTAGTATGACCCTAACGAAGTAATTAGCCGTTTGTTTGTTCATCGTGCATGGCCACCTGGGCCTATACAAGGTTAGAGACCGGCTTGCATGCACTTCGCCTATTTGTTTGCCTCACAGCTTAGATTTTCTCCAAATCATCAAGAGGGTTTTTTTCCCCTATTCTATTAATAAATAGGGAAATGGAAAAGGGACCCGAGGGTCAGCTTAGAAGCTGACCCCAGTGACCTCCTTTTTTACCACCCATCAACTGTGGTTAATCTCCTAGGGTTAAGTAATCTAACCATGGTTTTTTAAAAAACCCAAAAAAAAGGTATTTATTTTAATTTAGTTAAGCTTAACCATGGTTAAAGAGGTGTTAAAAGGGACACGGAGACACTGCGGTCAGCTTAGAAGAGGACCCTGGGGGTCCTCTTATCAGGACTCAAATAAATATATTTCAGTTTTGAGTACTTTGAGTTCTGCTCCAATAAAGTCCACAAACTAACAGCAGAGTTCTATCTTCAGAGCTGAAGCTTTTACTCAGAACAAAAATGGAGATTTGGAGCTCCACTGCCCTCAATTTCAAACCCTCATTCCCTCGTATCTCTCTTCTCTCTACTTCTGTTCCCCTCTCAAACTCTCTTAATTCCAAGAGGAAATTCACCAATCCTCAGAATCTCACTTTTTCTTCCCGCCAATTTCTTCTCCGGCGATCTTTAACTCGGAGAAATTCGAGTCAAGTCTCTGTTTTTGCATCTTCCGTCACACTCGGCACAGAAAAGGATAGATTGCCGGCCGATATTGAGGTCACAGAAACCGAAGAGCCCAGTTCGAGTGTAAGTATTTTTTTTTAATAAAAAAAATAGTTTTATGTTCTTTGAGTTTCTTCATAGATTTAGAGTCTATTTTTCTTCTAATCATCAATGATATTTTGAATTTTATTGGCTAGACCCATCTGCGTATTGTTTGTTTGAGGAAATTCAATGGGGTTCCTTCTCAATTTAGTGGGGGTTATTTGTTTTCCTCTTTTTGAAGATCTTCTGATTACAAATATCTTCTGTGTTGGAGGGAATACTTACTTTCTTTTGTTCAACATTCTCCTTGTGAAATTTATTAGTTCAAATTGTGAGTTGGGTATACAGTGTTCTAATCTGTTTTGGTATGTTGAAAAGAGTAACTTACAATGTTCTGTTCTATTTTTTTGTTTGTAATATTGATATTCATATTCTAATCTGTCTTTCTGCAGGTTAGATTAAGTGTAACTGTTCCTCGGGTTGTATGTGATGATTGTTACAGGAGGGTCATAGTCGAGTTTACAAAGCAGGCAAAGGTACTTTTGGATTTTTTTTTTTTTTGGTAAACTCAATCATACCACAAGGCAATGACTGAAGGCAAAGACAAGGGAATACTCACACCACCCAAGCAAACACACACACACACACACACCACATGCAAACTCACACACACACCACACACCTGCAGCCCATGTAAGCTTCACCCTAGAGCTCCTCAAAACGGGTACCAACCGTTTGAGGTGCCAAGGAACTTATATGGGACAACATGCTCGGGTAGGTACCCGATGTGGGACTAAACATTCACCTTAAAGGGTTCTGGTTTTTTTTTTTTGGTAAACTCAATCATACCGCAAGGCAATGACTGAAGGCAAAGACAAGGGAATACTCACACCACCCAAGCAAACACACACACACACACACACCACATGCAAACTCACACACACACCACAAAAGGTACTTTTGGATTACAATTCAATTTATGTTTAACTTAAATCTCTCTGAAATCATATATGGGTCCTATGGCAACAGGAACTTTTGTGGTCTATTTAGAGGTTCATCTTCGATGTTTCGAGTCTCAATACACAATGATCTTAATAATGACAACACTTTTGCAATGTGGAGCACTTGTTTTGCTCACTCATTTCTTCTACTTCCCATCTGAAGACCCACCTTTATAGGAAAATCAATATTTTGAATACAAAGTTGGGCTCATGGCTTTGGATGTCACTAAGGGTCCTTTTTTTTTTCTTTGAGACTTATAAAGTCCGGTACTTTGCAAGTGTTTTCTGTTGGCCGATTCCACATCGACCACTTAGTTCCGGATCATCCGGCTTTGTATAGAAAACAACTGAAGTAAACCACTTACCCTTACATGATGAAAATCCTCCATGGGGGGTCTTCAACTCTCTCCTCCTCTGTGCTAGATGGGGAGCTCTTTTGTCTGTTATGAGAGAGAAGGTTTTTTTCTCTTGAGGAGTGAGAGTTGGGACCTCTCCCTATTTATAGGGTCCCAAAATCCAACCCATCGAGGATTCTGGGTCCACGCAATTGAGGGTGATTATGCCCTCAAATAATGACATGCTAGTGCGTGTCTAGGATGTACCGAGTCCGGTGTACCTTAATGATCACCACCGCATAATCGGACTCTTACCGGTATGCTTCGATCAAACGGGAAGATCAATCCAGGGTTTTGACAAATCAAACCTCGTGATCATGTGTGACCACAAATTCTAACATTTTCATTTGACAATATGTACTTTTTTTAGTACTAGATATATCATGCTTTTCATCTCGTGTTGCAATTCCTGCAAAACTTCAAATGCAACAAAATGAATGATTTCAGATCTCATAAAAAATGATAAAACTTGAAATCTCATTATGGTTAGAGTTAATTTTGTTAGAAACCTTGACAAAGTGACTCAAATTTCCTAACAACTACCATGAAAAAGTGCAAAATGCCAAGCTTTATAAGTCTCAGCAAAAGAACGGACCCTAATTGTTGTAACCTAAAGGCTATGGATTTGACTCTACCAAAAAGAAAGAAATAAAAAACAAATATTGAAGAAAAAAGATGCTTAGCAAATCTGTTTGTTAATTTCTGTTTTTTTGGGTATTAGAAAGAAAAATTCAATATCTTGTTATAATTGGCCATGTATACTTAGGTCCCTGGATTCCGCCCCGGAAAGAAAGTTCCTGAGAGCATCCTTATAGGTTATGTTGGGAAACAACATGTGCAACGGGCTACAGTTGAATCTATTTTGAAGAGGACACTTCCACATGCGATGTCTTCGGTATGTTGTATTATTCAGATCTTTTATTATTGCTTTGTGATGGGAAGAAACTTTTTCTAAGTATCAGTTTCATGATGTACATTGAAATTTTTATCTTTGTTCTAAATTCCTTTTGTTAGTTATATCTCTAAACTTGTACATTAAGTTTGTTACGTGCAAGTTGCTATTTCTCATCAAAAGGCATTTTCATTAGAACTTAAAGCGATGCCATCTTATGTAATTACTTTTGGATTTATAACAAACAAAATTATTTCCTTTCGAGTTTCAAGTGATTGAAATTGTGGTGAAACTGCAAAATAGGTGGTGTTTACCAAGCAAAATTGGGATTAACTGAGGATGTGTGAGTGAGCAGGACTCCAGGGAGTGAGTTGCTATCTTGGAGAGCCTGCTCAAAAAGAGCGGGTGGCTCTTGGGAGACTGGATAGCTCTTGGAAAGAAGAGCGGGCTCAATGGTTAATCCCAGTGGCTCTTACAAAGAGCGGACTCTCTATTTTTGAGAGTGAAAATCCTTGTATCATTAATATCTACATAGTGGAAGTTCTTGATTCTCTTTGCACGATGTAGCCCTATTTTGGATGAAACACATATATCTTGTGTTGTGCTTTTGTGTTATTTATAGCTCTGTTTTTGTCAGTGATTCTCACTTCTATAATGAAAACCCTCAATGAAAACCCTCATTGATATATATATATATATATATTCCAAGTTGAACCGAGTCGAGTTTTTTTTTTGGTTACATGACCCAGCTAACTTTCCAGTCAAGTAAAGTTTTCGGGTTTTTGAACCATACTTAAGATGCTTCCTTTTGTGAGAAACAGTAATTTGCTTAATGTTGATTGTTATGTTATACAATTCCATTTCATGGACCTTTTATTCCAACAACATCAATATTAAGTTTAAGATACATAAAATATCAGTTTAGGTATTTAGTCGCTCTTCTTTCTTTTTTTCTTTTCTTTTTAATGATTCAATGGTTTCTTACTACTTTCTTAGACATATTAACTGTTGTCATGATGCATTTCAATTTCGCAGGTGACGGGAAGGGCCTTGAAAGACTCTGTTCGCATTGTAACTAAATTTTCTGAGATGGAGAGAGCCTATTCTTCTCTAAATTATCTGAGGTTTGTTCTTTTTAACTACTTTGTAGTTTGTACTTGCATGTTTTTACTTCTGGGAGTTTCACATACATGCAGCTATGGTATTAACTGTTAATAATGAGAGAGACTTATTAGGGTAAAAATGATAGGAAACATGTGTATTTGGTTTATGGGTCTGCGTCTGTGGGATGGTGTCTTTGTTCGCTGATTTTACTTGTGTCCAGATATGATGTTGTCGTTGACGTGGCGCCTGAGGTCAAATGGATTCCGGAGAATGGATACAAGAATTTGAAGATTGTTGTTGAGATAGACAGTGATGTAGATGCACAAAGGGCTACTGAAGAAGAGTTAAAGCGCCGTCACAAGTCTCTTGGGTCACTGAGAATTGTAACTGATAGAGGACTACAGGTAAATCATGTTTGAGTTACGTGTGTTTGAGACATCTAATTTTTTCTTTTCGATTTCTTTCTTTTCATTTAGAATTATGACTGATAAAAGCTTCGTGACTTCTTTAATTTAACAGAAAAATGCTGTAAAAGACTGGACAAAATCATGACAGTTACAATAAGGACAAGGATAAAATTGCATATGTTTTGTGATTCTTCAAAGTATGGGCTTTTGTTGTAATTGGTAAAAAAGAAATAGCCAGGTCTTGATGTTTTCTCTCTCTCTTTTTTTATCGGGGAGGGAGGGCATTGTAGAAGTTATTTTAGTTAGTAACATCTTGTCAATTTCTTATAGTCTATAGAGCAATGCTACGTCCACTTTGCGGTTGTCCATTCTCCGTTTTTTTCCTTAATTTTAAACAAAAAGACAAAAGAAAAGTGATAGGACCCAATAAAAAGTGTCATACTATTTTGTCTTCTTGTATAAAAATAGGGGAGAGTGGACAACTGGAAAGTGGACGTAGCATTGCTCTTTCTTATATTATAGCATATTGTCATTTATGTCTTCATTTTTAGGTCATTATTATCAGCTTCTAGGTTGTCAAGATAGTTCCTTATTTATTCTCAACTGAACTATATTTTGCATTAAATTGAAATGGAGTCTTCTCTATGTTAAGTTTCACTTGAAGAATCCCAACCTAAAATATTTACCCCTATAATTTTATTCTTACATGCCATAGTGTGTGAGTAATATAATTGTGTTACTTAAAAGAAAGAAAAAAGAAAATGTTCCTATTGCTAAAGCATATTTTGAAACTTCCACAGATCAGAGATGTTGTAGTCCTTGATATATCCGCAACAACTATTGATCAAGATCAATCTAACGTTCAAAAAATTCCATCTGCCGAGAGCAAAGGTTTGTCATGCACATTAGCCAAAAAAATCTCTTAGGATTTATTGTTTATTATATCATGATATTTCTCTCAACTAAATTTTCCTTTCATCCTATAGATGTTCCTTATAAGTTGTCCTAGTATATAAGACAGATCTGGGAACGTTTTGCAGAAAACCCTCAGATACAAAGTTCCGTCAGAATATTGAATCTGTAGACATAAAAAGAATATTACAAGCAGAGATTACTAATATGAATGCATGGAGAACTACTCTGTGTGAAAATCCCAGTAATGTGGACAGAATTCCACTCTCACACAATTTATCTACCTATACCTATTGCCATGGAAAATCTAGATCCTCAAGTCATTTTCTAGACCTGAGCAATCTAGCCATGTAGCATTCACAATAGATCAGTTTTTTCTGCATGTTGATCACTGAACATCTAGTTTTATTATTTAGTTTTACTTTTCATTTCAGTTTTTAGCCCCCATCGTTCTTTCTGCTTTCTGTCTTTCTTGACTAATCAGGAACAATATACCTGAGCATAAGTCTCCCGCTAACCTTAACCCAACTGTTCACAGTTCTTATTGTCCAAAAGTTTTCTTATATGTAATTATGTAAAGCGGTTATCGCCAGCTTCCAAATATTTTTATGAGTAATTTATTTCCATTGGCTTAACGATCTTGTCTACCTCATGAAGTATTTCTTACCTGATTGGCTTTCTTTGCAGGTTTTCACTTTGATACGGAAGATGGTGATAAACTTATTCCTGGATTCCTTGATTCAATAATTGGAATCCAACGAGGCGAAACAAAGTCCTTTCCACTTGCATTTCCCGAATCATGGAAACAAGAAAATCTCCGTGGGGTTCATGCTCAATTTACTGTGAGTTCCATTCTCTTTAGAAGAAAAGTCCACATACAAAGAAGAAAAAGAAACGGAAAACAGCAAAAAAATGCAAATACCCCCCAGTCATTATCGTATTATTTTTTTGTTTTTACCAATTTTGACTGCTTCAGTAAATGCCATATAATATCCATTGGCAGTCTGTTGATGTTAAAACTTGTCATTTTTTTCTTTTTATTTCTTTCCTAGGTAGAATGCAAAGAACTATTTTATAGAGATTTACCACAGCTGGATGACTCTCTTGCCGATAGGCTTCTTCCTGAATGCAGTACCTTGAAACAGGTAGGCCCACCCAACATATATATATATATTTGTGTGTGAGTTAGTGTGCTTTGGTTAATAATGATATTTTATCTGCTAAGTGAAATCTACCCTTTTTTACGGGCAGCACAATATAGATGTGCTCATAACCCATTTCTCTATATTATCCTTAAAATTTTAAAAAATTTCCGATGCTCTCTTGAGAGGGTGGCTACTAGTAGGGATGAAAACTTTAACCCTGCAAGTCAAACGGACCCGTCTTTTCATGGGTTAGGATTATGATTGGGAGTCCCACATCTAAAATCCATATATATATGTGTGGGGTGGGGGGGCGTGTGTATGTGGTTTTGGTTCATAATGAAAATTTATCTGCTGAGTGAAATCTACAGGTCAGGGAATCATTATTGCAGAGATGTAAAGAGGTGGAGCAAACAGCTAGAGAACAAGCAACAGATAATGCAATTCTAGATCAGCTTTGCAAGGTGATTTCACTGTTCTGAGATAACAGCATTAAGATTCAATTCATTTCTTGTGGCAGTTGGTGCTTCACTGACTAATGGTGAATATTGGCCAGTGTGATTACACTTTTCCTGAAAATTCTAGCAATTTGGGGGGGGGTTTATTTTGCATGGGTATTTTGTAGCACTTTTTGATAGATACAAGGACATTCTATTAAATGCATACTTGTGAACTTGGCTTCTGCATTAATGTAGGTAGTTGGACCTTGATGAGACTGGTAGGCAATCTGTGCAACAAATTTCAATTTGATTTCATGATCATAATCATTAAATATGTTACATTATTTTGGTTATGTCAAGAGGAAATATAATGAACAGTGTTAGAAGAGTCAACAAAAATGGATGGTTAAGATCATATGATCTCCCCTGTCTCCACCCCCAACGTGAGAAGCTGCACCAGTATGCCGTTGGTTGGCTCTGTGTGATCTACCGGACAGGCACCTCAGATTTCCTGAGTATAATACGAAAAAATCTTCTTTTATCAGTGCCTTATCCCAAATATATGGGTTCGGCTCATATTACTTGTTACCTTCTTAACTTCATTCCTATATATCTGCTTTGTGTTTTTTACTGTCTCTATCAAGTACTTGTTTGCATTCTGATACTTTTTCCTTGTTAATTAACAGATGATCGAAGTTGATATTCCTCAGTCCTTGTTTGAGGAACAAGGCAGGCAGTTTTATGGAGCCAAACTTTTACAGATACAGGTCAAAAGCTCAAACATGATGCTGATTCCCTTTTAAGAGGCCCAATTTGGTAGCTCACAAGCTTTCATACAAATTGTCTTGAAGGTTCCAACTATGGATTCCTAAATCCACAGTATTTGATGTGTCCTGACATAAGTTGTACTTTTTTGGTGCTTACCTCAGAAGAGTTCTGAAACAGTGGATTTCACGGTTTTGGGACCCACAAGCTATTTGCCAATTCTCTTTTGTTTTTAGTGCTATTATCTTTCTTAATTTGTCGTGATATATGGCCAGGCGAATATGAAACTAGATGAACGGCAGCTGGCATCTCTTTCAAGTCCAAAAGCAGTAAATGAGTACCTGGAAAACCAGAGGGATAATATAACAAATGTGATAAAACAGAATCTGGCAGTTGGAGATGTATTCAGACGTGAAAATTTGCAGGTGAGCATCTGCAGTTGAGGTATTATTCTCATAATTTATTTAATGTAAATAGACCCCAGGTTCCCTATCATACGCTCATCCATCTATACCATTCAATCAATGGGCTGCTGCCTATTGAATTGCATGTCTCAAAATTCACATTGCTCAGATAATAACGATCCAGTCAATAAAGCCAGAATGGTGTGGACTAATTGACAAGCCTCAGGATCATACATGCCAGCTAAGGAATGAGGAGATGAACTTACATATGTGCCCTCATAGGCTCTTCTTTACAAGTAAATTATAACATCTATATAACAATGTGTTATTTCTTCTAACGTTGGATCCTACTGCAGTATTCAACAGAGGACGTTGTCAAAGAGGTTGAGAACTCTATTGCCGAATTCAAACGTCATAAACAAGAATATGACGAGGAGCGTGTGAGGGAACAGGTTAGTGTCTTCTGATCCTATTTAAATATTGTTTCTGACAAATTATTATTCCCTGTTACTTCAGTCCCACGATGAGTTGTACATGGTATCAAATTCCGAGATTTCTCTATTATAATTTCTGACCGTGTTTAAGGCTCTAAGCTAATGGTGATAACCACTACACATTGGGGATCACTGATCAGAAGCAAATTGAATGGTCGGCATTGATCATCACGATAAAAACTCTAGATAGCACAGATAACATAATAGTAAGTGATTCTCCTAAGACATATATATGTGAAATTGTGTAGGTGCAAGAAATCCTAGAGGGAGCAAAGGTGCTTGAATGGTTGAGAGAACATGCAGACATCCAGTATATAACCAGGTGAGAGGGAGACCAGAGTTCGAGAGGTATTGGAAGAGGGTTTTTTTTTGCTTCTGAGAGTTTATTATTTCTCATGCTAGGAAAAGTTTAAAATAAATGCTTTCTATCATGTCTTTTCATTTGGAAATTTGCTTATATTCTTGAAGAATGTAGAGAATGGCTGGTGAATTTTACAATAAACATGTGAGACCTGTAGGGTTGATTTTTGAATGCCCAAGAAACCACAAGAGATCATATGGTTATTCCCATTTTTCATATGCTAATTAAAAACTATAAAATGCATTTAGTTATATTAATTAAAAATAAAACCTGTTCGATTTGAAAAGGGTGTACAAGAAGAAAACTAGGATATTCAAGGGTAGAGGTTTTCTGAGGGAGTATGGGACCAAAATACAATAATAAAGTGAAAAATACTCTCATTTCAAAGGAACCTAATCAATTAAACAGTTTGTCAGAGAAGATAATTAGGACATTTGAAACCATCATTAGATTTAAGGGCATCTAAAGTGGGGATAAATCATATGACAAAATTGGGATGGTTTACTCATAGATTTCTTTGATTTAGAGTGAATCACAGCAGTATCTCTCTCTCTCATCCTGTTCCATTAGAAATTTTCCATTACATAACATTAACTATTTTCAGTTCGACCAAGTCAATCCATGGGCCAGCCGTGGTTCAATCAATTCGACATAAATTTGGTTAAACCATCAGTTTGGTTCTATTAACATTTCTTATATGTGATTACACAAGGTAACTAATCTGCAAATGTCCTTATTGATGACTGAAATGATTAAAACACTCTTTCAAATGACATCTCCAGATTTTCTTGAGCGCTTATATGTGATATAAAATATGGCATATTTTGGTTAGGTAAATTTGAGGACCACATTGATCCAAAATGTCACATCCCTGTTCATGAGAGACGGCATCAAATTATCTTAAAAATCCAAATACTAATGGCAAATAATTGTACATTTTAAATGCATGAAGAAAACAAGAGACAATGAAATTGGTATTCATATTTGGATCTTATAATTTAGAGCTATCCAGGAAAGTTAAGAACATCGGTATTCAATAATAGAGTCGCTACAGTGCCATTCCTTCTCTTTTTTTTTTTCTGTGTTCAGTATTCTTCTTCAATGTGTTTGGATTCTCATTTGGAGATGGAAAGAAAGAAATCCTAGTAGAAAACCTAGTCTTTATAAGCTTATATACCCTAGTGGAAGAAAATTTTCCGGCATTTGATTACCAAGAAAATTTTTGTGGAAAAAAGAGAGAATCAGTTTCTAATTTTCTTTTAAAGTGAGGATTTCATTTCTTTCCCAAAAAAAACTTGGACTTTTGTTAGGAAAGTAAAGAGAATTTCAAACATCATGTCTTATCTCAAATCCTAATTACCAACGCCACTACCACTACCACCACCACTTCTTGTTGCCATCACTGCCATTGCCGCTATCGCTGCCACCACCACCACCTCCACCCGCAACCACCACTACCGCTACTATCACAACCACCACACTCTTTTTATGGTCCTTTTCTTTTCCTTTTTTACAACCAAACAAGGATGTAAAAATTACTTTTTTTTTGTCCATGTACCTTCAACCTTCATCTAGTTTACAACCGTTACTGATCATGATGTATCAAATCAAATAACAATAGATACCCCTAATATACCAAAACCAGTCATAAATAATCTGAGAAGCCCATGTCTCCTATCTAGCTTAAAACTAAAAGAGGTTCCCAAGTCATGCTCAAAAACATGACCTCTGTCAAATTATATAATAACTCACTATCTCCATCTATGTTATTGGCCTTTTTCTAATCTCTCGGAGGGGAGAATTTCTAATTCATGTAAATAGTCAAATTTAATTTATGTTGTTAATTTATGTTATTCTTTTGCTTCTCATTTCTCGGGATTGTAATTCACGATAATTAAGTTACAAAATGAGATATTTCAAGTTTCAAAGTCTAGGAATTTTGTTTTATTCAAATTTTACACTCAAGTCAACCCACCATCTAAAGTCTTAAGACTTGTCAAGTGTAGAATTTTATAAGTTTTAGCATAAGAACACAATTTTATAAAACTTTCAAACTCTACCAACTCACTAATCACTAATTTCATAACTATCTCTACTCTCACTTTTCTGTTTTGAGTGCAAGCATCATTTATCTAAAATTAATAGGTGAGACGTTAGGGGGTTACTTGGTCAACAGTTGGTGTTCAATTGCCACACCTCTCAAAGGAATGGAGACCGAGTAATTGAGTAATTTATGAAAGAACAATAGTCCCCTCGTCGTCCGAGGAGGGGATTAATCCTCCTAGTTCTCACATAGCTGACCCTTCGATTCCTATTACCTCGGGTTAGTTTTTTTTAACCTTTTAGTTAATTTTTTTAATTTTATTTTTCTAAAAACCAAAGATAGATAAGGGTGGATGAATCTTAACCACGATTAAATGGGTTATAAGGGGGACACATGATAAGTCCAAATGCCACTGCTCAGGTCACCGACCGAAGAGGTGATTATTTTCCTTGAAAATAGTCTACTTTTATAAAATTTTATTATTCTTTTCTTCTCATTTCTCGTGACTACAACTCACAAAACTAAAGCTACAAAAAATGAGATATTTCAACTCTCACAAAAATTGAAAAAACCTTAAGGGGCCGTTTGGATACACTTCTAATTTTATGTTTTTATTTTTTGTTTATAAAAATTGAAAACAACTTTTTGTTTTCAAATTTTTTAAGTAGAAAACAGGTTTGGTATTACTAATTGTTACTTATTTTTAAAAAAGAAAAACAAAAAAACATGTTTGGTAAATACGATTAAATAATTTCAATTCAGTGGTAGTGGTGAGTGGTGGCGGTTGTGGTGGTTGTATTGTGGTGATGGGTGGTGGTGGCAATAGAGGTGGTGGTGGGTGGTGAGTAGTGGTGTGGTGGTGGTGGTGGATGGTGGTAGTATTATGGTGGTGGTGAATGGTGGTAGTGGTAGTATTGTGGTGGTGGGTGTGGGTGGCGGTGGAGGTGGGTGGTGGTAGTATTGTGGTGGTTGTTGTGTGTAGGTGGTGGTGATGGTGGGTCCATATTTTCTATTTTTGTTTTTTGTTTTAAAAAACAAAGGCAGTAGAGAATTTTTGTTACCTTGGTTTTCAAAAATTTTGTTACTAATTTTTAAAAACTAGAATTAGAAACATATCTATCAAATATGTTTTGTGTAAAAATTTTCAAAATTTTATTTTTAAAAACAAGAAACTTAAAACAGAAGTTCTCACCAAATGGGACCTAAGAACGTAGGAGTTTTGTTTTATTCAAATCTTACACTCAAGTCAACTCACAACCAAAGTCTTTAACACTACTCATGTCAAATTTGGTAAGTTTGAGCAAAATAAATATTAAGCATATTCTCACGGTCCCTACTTTGGTCAATGATAGACGTTTAACTGCCCCATCTCCAATAATAATCGAGACAGTTCACCCAAGGGAGAGATATACTCTTCCCTACAACTAAAAGGCTGGTGTTACTCTCATTCTTTTAGATAATAAAATAAATGCCTTTGTGTCAACCAACAGCCTTTACACGATTTCATTTATTTTATCATCTTAAAAGAATGAGAGCAGGGGAAGTGTTACTTGCCCCATCGGTAATGTGTGCTCCTCACTACTCCTGTGATCCGGGTTCATTCTCGAGAGGGGGTGAATGTTATTTTCACCCCACTTTGAATTAGAACAGATACTTGGGTTGCAGCCTAACCCCGTGTCTAATACCCAAAAATAGGAAAAAAAATGAGAACCGGAATGCTTAGCAATTAGCATTGCTCATGCCATAATTGATCTAAGTTGGCAAATCAAAAGTATCCAAATAATTTTACCAGCCCCATTATGAGTTGCCTAAGAGATTGGACGTGTCTCCATCAACACAACACAGGTGTTAAAATTTTGGATGACAACCTCATTCTTTATGGGCAAAGATATTTAAAGCTACATATTTTTCGCGTTCCACTTTCAGGAGGCCAAGATGGGGTCTAGGTCATCATGGGCTTGGAGGAGTCTCATGGCCGGAAGGACATTGGTAGAGAAAGGGTATAGATGGCAAATTGGCTTAGGGGATCAAGTGAGGGCTGGAAAGGATCCATGGTTACCGCATCATCCGCAATTCAAACCAATCCCAAAACCGGGTGTGAATCAATCAAATGTCCGGGTTTCGGAGTGGATAGATAGCATATCTAACCAATGGGATAAGGATAAATTGGATAGGTTGTTGTCTCCATCTTCGGTTGAGGAGATTATTAATATTCCCTTAAGTTCAATGAATGTTTCCGATAGGATTATCTGGCATTTTACAAAGTCAGGCAAGTTCAAAGTGAGCTCGGCATCGTTTGTGGCTCAGATCATTATCGAGCAGGTGAGAGCTTCCTCTAGTGGACAGGGCGGTATGGCAGAGACATATTGGAAACATATTTGGAAAATTCCGGTTCCTCCCAAAATTCAAGTGTTTTTATGGAGACTGTGTCACAATGCCGTAGCAGTGGCCAAGAATTTACAGCAAAAGAGGATCTTGGTGGAGGAGTCTTGCCCACTATGCAAATCTCATCCCGAAACTATTTCTCACCTTTTCTTGACGTGTCCGTGCTCTCGGAGTATCTGGTTTGGATCAAACAGTACCATTCATATTCCAAATGAGGAGAATTTAGCCTTCACGCAATGGTGGGATGCATGGACATGGCATCCTCAGTTTCAAAATGATAGTCTTCTTGCCATCCGTATCTGTGCTACCATCTGGTACATATGGAAATTAAGGAATGAGGTTGTCTTCAGAGGTATTGTTCCAAATCCCATTCAGGTGATCCAACAGCTGGAGGTTTTTATTCAGGAAGTTCATGGTCCTATTCAACGAAGCAGTCCTGAGGGCCCCATTTGTAACCCTTCTTGGGTGGCCCCGGAGAGTGGATGGATCAAGATAAATGTAGATGGTACGGCATTACAATCAGGTTTGGCGGCAGGTGCAGGGATAGTCGCCCGAGATGATAAGGGGGATTTTTCTCCTCCGAAAAAGCAAACCGCTAGGGAAGAGAAGCAGCAGATCAACAGAAGCAGAAGCTATTCGTATGGGCCTCCAAGCGGCCATAGCTCGTGGATGGACCCAGGTTATCTTGGAATCAGATTCCAAGGAATCTATCGATTTCCTTCGAGGTAGATCACCTCTTGCTCACTGGGAGATTGGTTTGATAATGGAGGACATAAAAAAAATGTCTGATATGGTAGGGGCTGTGCAGTTTATGAATGTCCCTAGAGCTGTAAATTTAGAAGCTCACATAGTCGCCTAGGAGGGGCTTGCCTGGAGTATTAGTAATATTACCAAGGGGTAGGCTCCCCCTTCTGCGTGTTCCAACAATAGGGAGAGGTTTCCTTCATTTGATTGTATCCCTTCGAGGTCTGTTAGTCCTCCGTCTTAATGAATTTCTTGATTATGCAAAAAAAAAAAAAAAAAAACAAAAAAAAACGAGGTGATGCAAAAGCCTTTAGTTTTGTCTAAAATGCTGGCCCAAAAGCTATGTTCGCATGCATATCCGCTTTGGATAAACTCAAGAAAGTCGCATGGACACGTCAGCGAGTACGAATTCACTGTCTGTCTGCCAGTGTGGGCATCCACAGAGTCATTTCATAAAAAAGCTATTTTAACTTTTTATATATTCCTAATTACAAATGCATGCCATTAAAAATCGCAGCTAAGTTCCCCACATTATAACGAACCTCACCTCTACAATAATTATAGATCGCCGGAGATGTCTCAAACCCTACCGACCTTTTCCCGGCCAAACCTTCCTCGGAATCTGACGCCGTTACCGACGGTACTCCATTAGTGGTCCGCTTGTACGACCCGAACCATTTTACCTGCATGTACCAGTTCCTCCTCCACGGCGGCACGTGCATGTCCCTGCTCTTCATGGACTCTTTGATGGCGGCGCACATTAGCCTCACCACTTGCTTGAGCTCGTCTTGTTTACCGACGAAGATCGACGGAAAGACGTCGAGTAAAGACAGGTAACGATTCGTTGGTCGAGCGATAACAAATTGTCCGGCGATGGATGGTTCAATGACGTAGCGAGTTCCGGAAACCATGACGTCGATGTATTCGTAGTTTCCGGACGGGTACCGCCCCGTTTTCTCCCACCGAGATTTGCAGAGACCTGAGAAGTTAGTGTTAATGTACGCTCCATGGTACATAGAATTACATACGAAACGATAACGTTTGAAATTGAGTAGTGATAGGCGGACCCATGGATCCCATTTGCTAACCTAAGGCATCCACCATATGGTGGATGCCTCCAGCAAATGGGATCCATGGGTCCGTTGACTACTTTCCTTTGAAATTCTAATGTACTCTTCATTGTAAATTGAAACCCCCCAAAAAAAAAAATGTGCTACTATAATGATGTATAAATATTAGGCGGATCTCTGCTTCAAGACTACTTTTGAGGGGAGCTCATTTTAATGTGTAAATGGTATCACTTTTGTAAATATACGTTGCTTTTTAAATAGTACGTTGCTTTATATTTAAACTGATTTTATAAACACTTTTTTCTTTCATAATTATAAGGGGACTCACTGGTGATCTTCTCCGGTTGTAACCGGTTTTTGACAAAACCGGTTACTCCCCTGTGGTCACCAAATGACCCTTTTTACACCTCTTAACAGTGGTTAATATTCACCTACCCCTAGGTTTCACCCACCTATATTTGGTTTTTAGAAAAAATATTTAAAATAATTAACCCTAGCAGTTGGTAAATTTTAACCATGGTTAACAAATTTTTTAAATATTTTTTAAAAAAAACCAAGGATAGGTGGGTGAACCTTAGGGGTGAGTGAATCTTAACCATAGTTAAGAGGTCTCAAAAGGCACATGTGGCCACCTCATGAGTGTAATCGGTTTTGGCAAAACCGGTTACAACTGGAGAGGAATAGGTGCCGGACTCAAGGGGACTTTGCTACTGAGAGCCCCCCTTAGGGCCGATACCACCGCACGGGATTTCAGGTGAGGTCTCAGAAGCTTTATCCAGAATACCACTGTACACAAAATGGAAGCAATGAAGAGAATATGCCGAGTGTATTTGGGCATATTCTCTTCCTCTTGACACGTGGTGAGAAATAAGATAAGAAGTTAAAATATCAAAAGTAATTACAATCCATGTTCGTATGATTTTTCTCCTTATTTCTCATCACGTGTAGGTGAAGAGGCCATGCCTCAGTATAACTCGGCATCTGAAATCTGTTCCCCCCCTCCCCAAAGAAATTTGCTAAAATCTCAATGAGGAATGCTAGTGCTACTCTCAGTCAATATCTATTCTCAGCCTTTACCAATCATTTGTCCACCATTTTGCAGTAATTAACACACTATCATATAGAATGAACAAGTGGTTAGTGAAGGCTGAGAGTAGGTCTAGCACTCCTAAATTCCAATAGGTAACAATTGGATCGAGTTTAGGCTTCAAAGCTTTATATAAATGTGTCCCCCTTTAAGTTGGCCGATTCAAAAATCACTCAAATTCAAGCACATACAGGCCATTGCCACCTCTAGCCATGAACAGCGCCCCCATATTTAACTATATATTTATAAAATAAAAGCAAAATGATGGCACTAAAGTCCGCTAAATGGTCCAACCAAAAAAAAAAAAAAGAAGTCCGCCAAACCCAAATGGCTAACTGGACGACTCGTTAGAGTCTCGGTGTCGGTTTTTGGGCCCATTGGAATGGAAACCAATCCGGGACCGATAATTATCTTAAGGAGCCAAATCATCTACGGTGATAACCGGATTTGGCAAATCCGGTTATCACTGTAGAGGATTTGACTCATTATCTTAAGTCTCTCCATGCTCAGTTTCAGTTCCGATTGATTCACGCGCACGCTTAAGGCGCACGTTAGGGTAAAATCCAAAATCATATTCTGTAAATAAAATGATTACCAAAAAAAAAAAAAAGAGAAAACAAAAAGATCTAGCTAGCTAGTCTTTAGTCTTTACCTGCGTCAAAGCCTCTCTCACGTAACTGACTCATTAGCCGACGTTTAAACGTCTCCGACGAGCCATTTCCGATACTCCGGCAAGCGAGTTCCGTCTCGGCACGAATCGTTCTTTTCACATCGTTGTCTCCTTCCGATACATCGCTGCCTAGCAAGTTCTGCAACACCTCCTTCGTCTCAGAATCAGACCAGAAACTCTCCGATTCTGAACTGTTGTTTCTCTCCTTCTCTCTCTTCTTCTCTTTTTCATCTCCTTCAACACGATCGTCTCTCTCCAAAAACGAGTCGACGAGATCCGATAAATCGTTCGAGTTTTCCACCGAGTGCTCGCTCCCGCTGCTCTCGCAGAGACGAGCCCGAGCTACCTCGTTGAACGCGGCCTCAACTCTCTTGAATCTGAACCGAATATTCGCCATTTTGATTTACAAAAGCTTCAGAAAATTTCTCACTTTTTCCTCTTTTGATGAAATTTTCGCCCTTCTGTGTTTTCTTTTCTGGATTTTTTTTTTCTTTTTCTGTTCTTTCGAGAGAGATGATGAAGGTGGAACAGAGATTGCAGTTTATATAGAAAGAGGAGAGAGAGGAGGGTTTTGGATGAGGTGGTCATGTCACTCATAATGATGTTGATATATATTGAGAGGGGGACTAAACGACAAAAGCATAACCCGACAAAATAAAAAAAGAAAACGGAGAATGTAAACGTCGTTTGTAATATTGTTCAGACGCAGGGACGGAGTTAGGAGCACATGTGAAACGAGTGTAGCGTGATACGCTATGTGATACTTGGTCTGGCCCACTTCTTATAGTCATAGAATGAAATAATCAGTTGATATTAAAGCAGCAAACATACCCGTAAACTTGAGCTCATCAATCGAATATGCAACTCTTCAATCCAATCTAACACCCTGGGAATAGCCCAGTGGTAGGTGTATCCCTTCCATAGGAAGCAGGTTCCGGGTTCCTTTCCCGAGTGGGTGAGAGTCTTACTCTCCACCCGCCCAACTAGGGTTGTGGCCTAACTTGTCTCAGTACGAAAAAAAATAATCCAATTTAACTTTTAACTCAAAAGTAATTGGATTTTTTTCTAAAGTTAAAATAATTCATAATATATAATAGAATTTAAATATGAAGAAGAGCTCCTCTTCAAGAGAGAGCCAGAGCTCCCCTCTTATATGCCTGTAAGCAAGTGTTAAGCTTGTGGAGAATAATTAGGCGGATACAAAGTATTATGGGTGTATAGGGGTGTGAGAGTTTTAACCTTGTGAGAGTTCATGAGCATAGCCCTCAAATTCTTTTTTTGAGGACTAATTTTGTGAACCGTCTCGTTGGTACCTTTCATACATATCATATATGCCAGGGCGGAGCCAGGTGGGGGCCTGTGGGGGCGCACGTGCCCTCACTAAACTTTTGAAAACAGTTTTTTTTCTCTTTTAGGGACATGCATACAGTGAGAGTAGATCAGTCAATTGCAATTGAACTAAGAGAAAGTTCGATCGCACCCACCTACAACATGTATCCCTTTTACCTTCTATTAATTATGGTTAAGAATCACTAACCCTTGGAGTTAACAATATAACATTTAAAAAAAATATTAAATAACATTAAGAGTTAAAAATTCTTAACCGGAGTTTTTAAATATTTTTCCTAAAAACCAAGGTTAGATTCTTGAACCCTAAGGGTTAGTGAATCTTAAGCACAATTAATAGGGGTTAACAGAGACACGTGTTGACTTGTGGATGCGATTGAACTCTCCATGAGTTTAATCCCAATTGGTTGTGATTCGATCTCCATGAGGCAAGGGGGCAACGGTTCCCTAAACTTTTGAAAACAAATATAATTTTTATATTATGTTATTTAACGAGGTATAGTCATGTGACAAATGGATAGATGTTTGTAAACAAGGGGAAACAATACGAAATGCATGGACAAACTGACCCAAAAACATAGTCATAAACAAAAATTTTGGGGTTACACCTCGAACCCAATCCCCTAGACCTAAAATATTATGTACCAGCCTAATAATTCTTCACAATTCCATAAAAAACTACTATCATTTTCAATCAATCCTCACGTGCCCTCTCTGCTAGAAAATTCTGGCTCCGCCCCTGCATATATGTATTATTTCTCATTGTTTTGGAGGGCATTTATCCTCTTGCCCCATGACTAGGGGTGATATCGAGTCGAGCCTAGTAGTGAGATGTTCAAGCTCGGTTCGTTAAGTTTTACTATTGTTATTGTTTGAGTTCGGCTCGAACTCGGTTCAAAATAAATAACTACTCCTATTTGAACTCGGCTCGTAATATAAACGAGTTCAAGCTTAGCTCAGCTCGGGTTGAAAGGGTTGCAAATATTGGCCCGAGCCTGAGCCGAACTCGAGCTTTTAATGAGCCTAATAATAATACATAATTTATTAATTAAATTAAAATTTTATAAATAAGTTTCTTTTATAAAGTATTATCGAGCCAAGCTGAACAAGGTGGTGGGCCTGGTGGCCAACTCATTTGGTCCCACTCCCAATGGCCCCTATCTCAACACCTCTTTTGTTTTTATAGATAACAAATTTAATTTCACCATTTTTTCTTTAACCGAAGTGGGACTAAATTTGGTCCCACATCACACTTCACAACTTCAGGTATTTGTGAGGTACCGAAGGCATGTGATGTGAATTGATGCAATGCTTGAGAGGAGCATGAAGGCATGTGATGCTTTGAATATCACTTGGGTGAATACATGACACACCCCACACCCACACCGACACACCCACACCCACACATAGCACACTCATCCACACGGGCCACACTCACACCCCACACACGGAGCACACTCACACACCTATACTTAACTAATAAAATAATTATATAAATATTTTTATTTTTAGTATTTAAATAAACTATATATATATATATATATATATTCAAGCCGAGCTTTTATCGAGCTGAGTAGGGGTGTGTTCAAGCTCGGCTCGTTTACTAAATAAACGGACGATACTTGAGCTTTTAACGAGCTGAGCCCGAGTAATTCACGAACATTTTGTTCAATAACCACCCCTACCCATGGCTATGTCATGTTAATAATTAAATAGCATAGTTTTTTTGCTAATTGCTCCTTTATCTCATGGCTATGTCTCATTAAAATATAAATATTTAGTTTTTCAAAAGTTCAGGGGTAGTTACCCCTTATCCCAAAGCTATATATATAACAAGACGTGTTAGCCCAACTCTCAATCACCTCCTATTCTCAACCAAGAAACCACTCTTAGTCAAAAAACCAACACCTATTAAAGCAAAAATATTTGCTAGTTTTTTTTTATTAAAAACTTGGACACATGTTGGTTTTTGGCTGATATATATATAGTTTTTAAAAGTTCAGGGCGGGCACTATCGTGCATGTAATATGTTATTTTTTTAAGGTAATATATTTAAGTATAAGAGATAAGAATGTCTTTCATCATATCTTTGTAATTTTCAAAATAAGTATATGATAATGCTAATCTTATAATAGAAATGAATCGTGAAACAAGATTTATGTTGTTGTTGACAAAATATTTCGGATAGTGACCTGCCCCTTTATGGGGAGGCAAATCCAGACTTAGGCTGTGTATGAACTGGTTGGGGAAACTCATCCCAATTTGAGTTGAAAATAACCCTCTCGGGTTTGGGGCGGGTTGACGGGTTGGATTGCCCCATAATGTAGTAATCGAACCTACCTGCTTTTACAGCTAGGTTAAGTTTTGCAATGCTTTGTCTTCTACAACCGTCCGATTAGTAACTGAGACAATCCTCATGCCAGATGGTGGATCCATCTTATCTGGATCATGGTAACTGGGAGGACTGAGTAGAAGCGTCTTTCCAACTTACACAGAAGTCAAAGAGTACAGGCACACAAGACGGCGCCGTTTAATGATACGTTTTAGTCCGTTAAGTTTCCGTAATCGTTTGGCACGAAAGTTAACGGGAAGTCTTTGGGCTTTGACCAGCAGTAAAAGGAGGGAAAATTGGGATGGATAGAGAGAAGAGAAAAGACCAGTTAAATCATTCCACGTGTCAGATGAGACCTACAGCTCGTGAAGACGACGACAAGTCACTCTTTCATTTGCAAAAGCCTCGTGAAGTCCATACACGCTTAATAATAGGCAACGGATTTTCTAGAAATAGTAATGACGTGGAAATAAAGTCCATTCACTAGCACCGTCTCCACGTGGCAGTCTCGCTTCTTTCTCGTGCTACGTCATCTAACAGAAGATGGTTGTAACAAGAGATGGCTTAGGGTGACCAGGTTCATTGAACCTTTTGTTATATGACCAGATTCATTGAATCATGTATTATGTCCAGATTCATTGAACCGTACTTCTAGGTATGCCTTGATTCATTGAACCCTATTTCAAATTGTTTTGATTACGGGAAATCTGAAAGAATTTCCGCATTAAAGCCACCAGCACCCCCAATTACAATGTCGCAATCATGTATCCAAACTTAAAAACACCAATTTTGGTGTGGAGCCAGCCATAAGGAGCCACAGCACATACATACTCTCAGGCATTCCTTACTCTCACTTAAAAAAAACAAAAAAGAAAAAAAGCCTAATTACTTTGATAGATATAGATATTAAGTTTTCTTTATTTTAATATGGAAATACTTAATCTACCGTGGTTCTCATTTTGTAACAAAATGACTTATCCTTATTGGTACACGCCCTAATTTTAAATATTCATCAATTATGGTTAAGATTCACTCACAACAAGGATTAAGCAACCCCATCTTAGTTTTTCAGGAAAAAAAAAACCCAAAATCTTAACTTTAATGTATTTAAGTTTAACCAGAGTTAAATGGGTGTTAAAAGAGCCACGAGGACATGGGTAAGATAGGAAACGTACCCCGGTTCGCCAATCACTGCCCTTTTTTATTATGTATTGGTCGACTGAGAGTAAGGCTAGCACGTGTCTTTTAAAAAGCACGTCTTTCATATACACTACGAGGCGTACTGTCGCCCAACATTCCATATTTGGAAGATGTATCTAGTAGCTTTTAAGGCTCCATCCAAAGCCAATAGTTAAGATATCCTACTATTTGTGGAAACTAATGAATGGCCACTTCTAATTAGTACTTCACAAAAATACTAAACAATCAATCCCAATTAATTTAAGTATATGATTTGATTTCGTTCACTCAAGTGAACCTGAACGGTTTAACGGGCTAAGTTCGACATAGCAATAGCATTATCATAATATAATATGCTGAGCCCTTCCATCTGTTTTATTTTAACTGTCAACAATGATGGGCCCTGCTCCCAGTCAAGCAGACACTGCATACTACAGGCATATCACTATGACTTTATCCCAATCTATACGTTATAGGGGTGTTTGGTTACGAGAACAATATTTGTAGAACCAGTTTGTTTTTGGTACAAATCTGGTTTCAGGAACGGAGATAATGAGTGATTACGATTGGTAATGAACCGAGCTGTGAGCAACTCCAACTTGGCTCATTAAGAGTTTGTTTATCTAATAAACAAACTGAACTCAAGCTTGAAAATTTTTTATGACCGTTTGATTAACAAGTTGAACTCGAACATGCATGTAAATGATTAAATTCTTGACTCATTTAATAGTAGTCTTCATATAAGCCGGAGCTCTGCTTCACCAGGTTGGAGTGGAGCTCCCTTTTCTACTAAGCCTATGACAGTTATGTAATTATGAGAATACAAAAAAAACTCGTCTTTTTTCATAATTACAAAACTGCCATCTAACATTGCACCCAAATGAGGAGCTCCGCTTGACGCACAGGAGTAGAGCTCTAACTCATATTTAAACACTTAATAGTATATATATATAAACATTGATTTAAATGTTTTACTTTAATTCCCAAACTACCCCTTACTCTTCTATCTATTTAGAATCATTGCCAATCGTGATTGAACTCGGGGAGAGTTCAATCGTACCCACGGATTAACATGTGTCCCTTTTAACTCTTCCCCGCGCTCACGTGCCACCCGCTAGTATATATAATGGGAGAAGCAGGCGTAGCCTGAATTTTTTGAAATTCCTAAGTTACCCCTTATATAAAACAAAACTTTAATTTAATGTTTTACTTTAATTCCCAAACTACCCTCATCTATCTATTGAAAGAATAGAATCACAGTCAATCACGATTGAACTCAGGGAGAGTTCAATCGCACCCGCGGGTTAACACATGTCCCTTTTAACTCCTATTAATTGTGGTTAACTCTTTCCCCACGCTCTCACGTGCATCGCACGTGCCACCCGCTAATATATATATATAAGTATCTATTATATACATTTAATTATGTTATGTTGGTTATTGAGTTATATGTATATACATACATATGTTAAATATCTAAGACAATACATGTTTTAAGTTTGATCTTGTCCGTTGATCAAAAATCTAGGCCTTTGATCTAAAAGATAAAATGTAAACGAGCTAAGCCAAGCTCGAGCTTAATAGTTTTGTTCACGAGTGAGCTTGAACAAGAATATTATATTGAAGCTTGAACATGAGCTTGAGCACCCTTGTAACTTAAAGAGCTGAGCTGAACATACCACTACTCGGCTCAGCTAGGTAACACCCGCTATGACCACCACACCCTACACAATATGTAACAGTTCCGAATGGATTGGTAGACATTTCATCAAGTGGCGTGACATTAAGGCCCATTCACCCCCTCATTAACACTATGTAGTATGTACACCTAAAGGGCAATAATCAGGCCAAAGTTGACTCAGATGAAGCCGAGTGGGACTAGAAAACCCAGAGGTCTCGAGATCGATTCCTGGGCTCCCCTCAATATCGGTTATATGGGGTAGAGGTATTCCCTATGCAACAAGCAGGACTAGTCTGACTCTTTTAAGGCTCAGGATACCCATTATCAACCAAAAAAAAAAAAATGGAACTAAAAAGATCATAGATAGACAATATTCATACACACACTATCTATATATATATTACATACCAAATTTCAGAAAAAGCTAACCTAAAATACTTCAATGTAAACAACTCATATTGACATTAAAATTAAAAAAAATATATATATATATAGATAGAGAGAGAGAGAGAGAGAGAGAGAGAGAAAAAAAAGTTGTGGAAAAGAACTCTTATGAGATTATAAAGCAGCAGCAGCTTGGCTCAAAGTGTCTTGTGCATATTTACATAAGTACTAACAAATGCACGTAATATACATATCACATACCAAATTTCAGATAAGCTAACCTAAACCACTTCAATGTAAACATCTCATATTAACATTAAAATAAAATGAGAGTAGTTTACTTCAGAGACCGACTCAGAAAGGAGGAAAAGAAAAACACAAAAACATGCATAATGTGCTGATATTTCAAATTTGACACACTAAGGACGAGCACTTCTTCCCACACTATATCCAAATTTCAGATATATACGCTTGTCAAATTCAGGGCTCTGACTTCTGACCAACAGTTGATCCCCCAAAAACATATGAGGTAATCAGGAGCCATCCATCGGAGTATCGTTCCCTGTTGAAGAGGTGATGCCAAGAGGACTGTCGGATGTCTTCTCATTCTGGCCAGCTCCAAATGTAAACTCATGCGGAGGAATGTTCAATGGAGGACGATCAAAAATGGAGACGGCAACTGGCTTGTTGAAAGCAGGGAAGGGAACCGGGCTATTATTTTTTGGAAAGCTGAAGCTGAATGGTACATCCAACAAAGGGAAGGCTGGCAGGTTTGGGCTGCTCTCAATTGATCCAAAGATCTTCTGCTCGTAGTCCTGCAACTGCTCGTAGACAGCTACAATTCATGGACAGAGAAATGTCAATATAGAGGATTGTGCAAGATTAGAATGAATTGGAGCTTTTAACTTAATAGCCAACAGTGATATCATGCAGGTATATAGGGAGCAGTCCCACTTAATGGATTCCACCATCCCAATAGATAGTCTAAACAAATTAATCTATCACGCTCTTGGAAAGTAAGAAAAAAATGGTTAGTAATCCAAACCATTTGGTATATTACAAGGTAAGGACCATCCAATGGTTAGTAATCCAAAATAAAATTGTACATTAAACGGTACGGACCATCCAATACATTGAGTGGAAGATCCACCATGTTGGATGTACAGCACGTACACATTGCTATGACATATGAAGACTGTCCTAACAAGACACCTGCCAAGTACCTCTTAGATTTCATTATCCTCAAAACTAGAGTAAGTTCAAATACTTCCCCAACTATAATAAGAATTAATTATTTATATCTAAACTATTTCAATATACTTCCAATGTCGAATTAAGATCAACTAGGGCAGAACTAAAGGATTGACGTATAAGCCGACCTGGTCTACGAATCTATTGTAACTATCAACGAATTCTTAGGATTTTAGGTGGAATGAGGATTGTAATTCTTTCTACTTCTCAAGGTATAATGACAGAACGAGAATCTTGACTGGCATAGGAACCAGTAAAAGGAATTGGAGGCTCGGGAGCCAGCGATCTCCTTTGCACCAACTAACGGGTGGCCAAAATCTATTTTTATAGTATCTATTTGGAAGTGGGAAAATCCCTGCTCCAATCCATATCCAGAATAACAGCAATATCTGAGCTCTACCCTTTATATGCACATTCTGAGTAAAACAAACAAATTGATGAAAAAGGTCGAATAAGCACACCAGAAAATGAGCTTTTTTAGTTTAGCAAGTATATTTTTGCCAGATTTTGTCTAAAATGTTCCGATTCTGCTACTAGAAAATCTCCTAGGCAGGGACTGTAATGGGTCCTGAACCAATGAGCATGAGCCACATGTCCAAATATTTTACATATGATGACGGAGTTCTGGGCAGAGCGTACTCAATGGAAGAGACTCTCTAAGGATATTTTAAAGGGCTTCAACTTCCCTTATAGTGATTAGAGGAATCAAATAGAACTATAGAAGTCTGCAGAGAGGGAGATTAGTTTTCCTTATTCTAGTGTATAGTTGTGGCCAACGAGAAGCTTGTTTCTAGAAGTCTCATCTCGATGTGTCACCAGAGGACAGCTAGCTTTGTGCAAGTGTCAGTCCTACATGCACAAATCCTCAACGGCGTAGAAGCTGTGGTCATATGAGTTAGATGTTTGTGTCAATTTCATCCCATTAGAAGTGATCAAGGAATATATTCCAAGTATAAGAATTATGGGTTTCTAGCTAAGATCTTGCAGTCTTTCACTCTAGTTACCGTAAAAAGGTGGTTTAGCTATAATAGGTTGACAAGTGCTAGTGTTTGTTTGTCTCCAAACAATTTTCAGAATGCTCTCCTAGCTTGGTTATTTAGGCTTGGTGTCATGACGTTTTTATCTCTATATCATTAGAATACACTGTCTTCCAGCCATGATAAGTGAAAATTTCAAAAAAAAACACCCACACATACGCACACACTTAGTTTAGAACCTGAAGATAAGTCGACATATGGCCTCCGGTCTTTCACCCACTGGTAACTTTGTGCAAGCCTCCATCCTTTGCACTTCATCAGGTATGCTATTACAATAGCAGGCGACCTGCTTAAAACCCGCAAAATGATAATTATGCAAACAGGACACCAGGAAATCAATATCATATCCTTTAACTACATAGTATTTCCAGTAGTAACTAACCTATTTTTCCCAGACATGCAGTGCACAAGAACACGAGCCTTGTCCTTTTCACATTGCTCTGCACATACAAGCATGTGTCTTATTCCACTCAATGCTATTGTTGCGATAAACAGTAAAATGAAATACAAGCCACAAACTCATGTAAACTCCAACAGCAGGTACTTTTATGCAATTTTTTCTGTGTCCAGGTATATAACGTCAGAGGGGGCAAGTGGTAAGCATATTCAACCAGTGGGAAAGAGATTACTCCTAAATGATTCCAGACTTCCAGTATTCCACTCAATTCAATGCAGTTTAATACCCATCAAGAAGCAATTTCATGGAAGTTGAATTTGTCAAGTGCTGTTGATATATTGATAGATATAATCTTAGTTCTATAAATTTAAAAAAAAATGCCTAATGGTCCAACTATCATTTTTTTTTTGGTAAACAGTCCAACTATCATATAATACCAATACGAATGTAAGCAACATCAATTTTACGTAGCAAAAAAGGCCCTTTATTTCTCTGCATATCATAAAGGTCCTAATCTTCACTTTTACCTTTGTTTTTCCTTTTTCACCATTTTGTCACAATTATCTGATATAAGACTGTTGGTGAACTATCAAATGTTGATATTGTTAGTAGAATAATTAGTAATAATGAAATGGGTATATTTGTAATTGCAATGTTTTCTACTTAGGGTTCTTTCTCCCTCACTAAGCCATTACAAAAAATCTATTTCTTCTCTTATTATCCTCTTCTCTTAAACCCAAAAACCTAAAACTCCTCACCAAATCCTAAACCTAATCTTCTTTCTTCTCCTATTTGATATCAGAGCAAGGTTCCTTTCTTCCCACTACCCCTTTTGTGCTGATGCCATGCTAACGTCAGTATGAGGTCATCCCTAACCTTGGCTCATGTTGAAAATAATTTGGTTCCTAAGAGACCATGATTTTACGGGATTTCTGTGATTTTTTCATAACTTTTTGGGACTATTTGATGGCAGTTTGACTCATTTTGTTTTTTCGAAAATGGCTCCAAGAAAAAAGCGAAAATCCTTGATCATAGTCATCCAAACCTCTGATCAAAGTTTCCCCACAAAGGAGTTGTCACTTTTTTTTTATGGAGATTAATCTTATTGGCCTAGACCTTTGATCCAAGGCCTGTTGAGGTGTTGTAGCCCTTTTTTCTTCCTTATGAAGCTCTCCCCTCACAATCACGTTTTTTTTGTCCATAGGGCTTCTTTTTCTCTCTGCCACACTCAGTTCCTGATGCAGCCAGACGTTGGGATCAGTGGTTGTGTCTTGCTGCATCAGTTTCTTTTTCAGCTGCTAACAGCCCCTGTTACACCCCTATTACAGCCTCTAACAGCCCCTAACCCCTTTCTCTTTGCTGCCCCATATCAGTCCCTGTAACAGCCCCTATTACAACCCCATATATATTTTATTTGCCCTATAAACACAAAGCACCTTAGTCCCTCCTCTATCCGCCGCCAATGCTATTCTGTCACCAATTTTAAAATTAATGGTAATAATTTCCTTACTTGGCGATACTCTGTTGAGCTCCATATTGGAGGTCATTCGAAGGTGGGTGATCTTACTGGCGAGACTCCTAAGCCCTCATCCGGTGCTACTGATATTGCAAAATGAGAGGCTGAAAATTGCATTATTTTGAGTGGGCTTTTAAACTCAATGGAACCACATTTTGCTGTGAACTATATCTCCTATAAGAGTGCTTAGCTCTAGCAAGCTCTCATAGAACCTACGCTCTTGCAAAGAATGATGTACGCATTTATGAGCTTACGCTTGAGATTGCACACTTTCAACCATATTGACAAAGTCGGGGTTTGGGAATAATTCGGTAGGGATCAAGTTCGGAAAATTCGGGAAAAAAATAAAAAGTAAATTAATAATCATAAAAATATACGGAACAATTTGATTAAAATATATTTTTTAAAAGTAATTTTTTTGAATAATTGGGGAATTATTCATAAAAAAACGCGAATAATTCGGAAAAAAGCCGTTTTTTTTTATTTTAAAAGTTGCGATTTAAACACAGAACCATTCGGCAACTCCAAAATTCGCGAATAAAAAGCGTTTTTTTTATTTTAAAAAAGGCGTTTTTTTGTTACAATGCTTTCAACAAGGTGACAATACTATTACTAATTATTTTGAGGCTCTTTAGCGTCACTGGGAAGAATTGAGTCATTATGACCACCTCTCTAAGTTATCAGCAGATTCGACCAAGGTTATGACTAAGCGTATTGAATGCCATCAAATTTATGATTTCCTAAGTAGCCTTTATGCCGAGTATGAGCAGCTACGGACTCGGATACTTACAACGTCACCTCTTCTCTCTCTTAGATATGTATATGCTATTGTGTTTAGTGAGAAACGTCGGAGAGCAATTATGTCTCCAGGCTCTACCGCCCTGATGATACATCACGATCGCGCTACCTTTGCTATTGACTTTGGTCCTTCCACGGGCTGCGGTGGGGGCATGGTATTGATAGGGGTCGTCGTGGTCACTCTACCACTCCTTGCTCCCACTGTGGTATTGTGGGACATGATCATGATCGTTGTTATCGCCGTCATGATTACCCAACAAGTTACTAGCCCTGTTCTTCTACTACATTGTTGCGACTCCTACTACTGATTCTTTGCCTGCGGCTTCTTGTGGTGCGGACTGTGCGGTTGATACGTTGGATTCCATGAGACCACAAGTTGTTGAGATGATTTGAGCTAGGTCATTGACTCCGACGCTACTGATCACATGATGGGTGAGTCATAGGGTTATTCTATGTATTCAACTTCATCTAATGCATCATAGGTTTGCCTAGCGGATGGTTCTTCTACTCCTTTTTTGCGAGTGGAAACCATTCGTGTATCCATGTCTCTTGTTATCTCACGTTTTACATGTTCCTCGTTTATCTTCTAAATTCCTTTTAGTTAGTAGTCTTACCAAGAAATTGAACTGTTGTGCTCTTTTTATCCTTCCCATTGCCTCTTTCCGGACTTGATTACAAGGAAGATTATTGGTAGAGGTGGACTATATTACCTAGATAAAGATCGTGATCCTTCTACTGCAACTGTTATTTTTGATTTTCCTTTTTCTATTGTTGCTAATAATGATACTTTATGTTTGTGAAATGTCAAGCTTGGATATGTTTGATGTAAGACTTTATGTTCGTTGATTTCCACTTTTAGTAAACTTTGTTCTTCTGAAATCTGTGAGCTTACTAAACATGTTCAAAGCGTTTATCCTTCTCGTATGCATCAATATCATTCTATTTTTGAGCAAGTTCACTATAATGTTTGGGGTCCTTTCCAAATCACGTCTATTGATGGTTTCCGTTATTATGTTATTTTAAATGATGACTACACTCGGGCTACTTGGGTATATCTTATGAAATCCAAGGATGAATTGTTCTCTAAATTTCAAGAATTTCATTCTATGGTTATTACCCAATTTCTGAAATTGAATTGCTTATTGCTCGTCGCAAGGGAGTTCCTACTTGTGTTACTCCCTGTATCCTTGCCAAGCATGTTTGTTATCAGGCTATTTCACCGTCCTACAAGGCCTCTCTGCAATTGATATTATGACTATTCCTCGCACTTTTCGTGATGCCCTTCATCTTCCATGGAAGATTGCTATGGTCGAAGAGATGGATGCCATGTAGACTAATCACACTTAGGATATGGTCCTCTTCCATATGGGAAGAAAACAGTGGTTTGTCGATGAATTTTCATTGTTAAGCAAAATTCGGATGGCACTGTTGCCTGGTATAACGCTCGCCTTGTGGCCCGTGCCTTCACTTAGACCTACGCCATTGACTATGACACCACTTTTGTCCCTGTGGCTAAGTTGACTTCTGTGAGTTTTGATCTCACTTACAGCCAATCCAAATTGGCCTCTTTATCAGTTGGACATGAAGAATGTCTTTCTTAATGGGCATCTCATCAAGGAGATATTTATGGATCCCCCACCGGGCTTCTTGCTTCAGGGGGAGTCTAGGAAGGTTTGTACACCTCGAAAGTCTATATATGATTTGAAGCAGTCACATCGTGCTTGATTTCATCGTTTCAGTAGAGTGGTTCTTACTTCTTAGCATAACTTTCAGCGATGTCACTCCAATCATACTGTCTATATCCATTCAGGCGCCACTAGCCGCACTATCCTCTTGGTCTATGTTGATGATATCATCCTGAGTGGAGATGATTCTTCTTTTATTTCTCATCAAAATATATTTTTAATGTGAAAGACCTAAGCAATCTAAGTACTTTCTTGGTCTGAAGATTTCTAGCTCCAAAAAGGGGATCTTTCTCTCGCAGGGTAAGTATGCCCTGGTTCTATTGAGTGATACTGGGCGTAAACCTCCTCGTCTCCTATAGATCCCAAGCTCTCTTTGCATGATAGTGAAGGTGATCCTCATCCTAATCCTCATGAGTGCAAGCATCTCGTGGGTCTTCTGATTTATCTCACTCTCACATGGCAAGACATCACATTTGTTGTCAATTTGGTGAGCCAATTCATGCACACTCCCCATGTCCCTTATCTTGTTGTTGTCCATCAAATTCTCCGATATATCAAGTTTAGCCTTAGTCGCAAACTTGTATATCGCTCATATAGTCACTTCGAGATCTCTAGATATATGAATGCAAAATGGGTTGGATCTACTATTGAACGACGTTCAACCTTAGAATATTTGCCTTTCTTGATGGCAATTTGGTTGCATGGAAGAGCAAAAAGCAACCGATGGTTTCTCATTCTAATGCTGAGGCAGAATTTCGTGATATTGCCCTTGGTACCTATGAAATTCTATGGCTTCATTCACTTCTTTCCGAGTTGGGGTTTCCTCATAGAGGTTCTATGTTTTTGTAATGTGATAATGAGGCAACAAAAAAGATTGCATCTGATTTAGTTCTCCATGAGTGGACTAAGCACATTGAGGTCGAAATTCATTTTTTAAAAGAAAAAGTTCGAGATGGTTTGTTATCTTTTCAACATATTTTCCTCTTCACAACAACTTGCCGACATATTCACTAAGGCTGTTGGGCCTTCTCTTCTTCAGGATATCACAGTCAAGCTAGGCAGTTTGAGGGGGAGTGTTGGTATACTGTAATGGGTATATTTGTAATTGTTATTTTTTTTACTTCATATAAAAGGCTAGTAGGGTTCTTTCTCCCCAAATAAGCCATTCCATTTACACCAAATCTTCTCTTCTTCTCCTCTTCTCTCAAACCGTAAAACCTAAAACTCCTCATTTAATCTTCTTTCTTCTCTTATTAAGACAATGTGTTTTCTTTACGTAATATAAATAAGCACAATGTGGTTTTGAAGAAATAAATAAGTATAGAAATGGAGAAACAAAATATAACAATTGAATTTAAGATTCGTTGATGACGAATTTTTTTTACATTTTTGGTATATAAACAGAAAAGAGGAAAAAGACAAGTAAATAGACAGATAAACTAAAACCAATAATATTTATTGGTGAGCTAAATGGTATAGAACAAAACTTGTTTAATATAAGGATACTTTTATATCAAAAGTTCAATAAAGGGCCCTTTTGTTATATAATGTTCATAGGGGAGCCTTTATGAAATTACCCTACTTTAAACTCCTAGAAGCTAGATATAACTGCTACAACTTCTTAGAATGGCAGTACATGCACAGACAACAAAAAAAAAATAAGTTATAGGAACTAATAATTATTAATTCATAACACAAAGTATCAGGATAAACATACCTAAAAATTGAACTGCGTCATCAAATGGTAAAATTTTCTCATCTGGGAGGCAGTGATAAGTGAACGAGTTCTTGTATAGATTTTGACAAGCAGGTACAGTCTGCACGTTCACAAAACCAGCAATATTTAAGGTGTGTTTGGAAACTCTACTCACATATAATAAGCTCTTAAAAATAAACTTTAAAGAATAAGCTCTAAAGATTTAGACCCAAAAAATAAGTTGCCCCGTGCTACTTATTTGTTTAGAGGTTTTTCCTCTACTTTCAAAGTTTCTAGAGGTCTAATAAGCCTCTTATCAAACATTCTAAAACTCAAATAAGCTCTAAAACTCAAATAAGCTCTTATTATTTAGAGTTACCAAACACCACCTAAGTCCGGATCTTTCATTTTCCAGGACCAAATCATACTTTCATTAAACTGTAAGATACAAATATTAATTACTAAACATGAGATGATCAATGATATAAGAACCATTTCAAAAAACATCTATGGGAAAAATAAAAGCAGGCTTGATCTTTGCACTAGTAGAGATGAAACCATATGTCAAGAATCAAGACAGAAAATCGATGGAATGGTTCTGCACTAAGAAACGATAAGTTTTAATAATCAATACGGCATGATGATAAAATTAACAGAAAACCATATAAGTGACAAGCCTCAAGAATTAAGAGTCTACGCTATGAAAATAGAAACATGCAACCCAAACAGTAAAGTGGGCACAGTTAGTGAAGACCATCATATTTCAAAAAAATGCTGCATGTAAAGTAACATTTTTAGCATCCAGCACCTTTTCAAAATATGGATAGTAAAATACGGGAGAGTCAACTAAGATGGTTTGACATGTTTAGTGAAGACCAATGATAGCACCAATAAAGGGAATGCCAAAATTGACGTGGATAGAGATTGTATACGAAGATTTGATGGCACACGCTTCGACCAAAGTTATGGCTTTGAATAGAATGTAATGGCAAAACATGATTCATGTTACCACCTAATATTAAGCATGAGACACCAATGATGATGATGTGATATTTAAATTATAATAACCTTTTAGCAGGTGTGTGCATATATATATATATATATATATATATATATACTCTTATCATAGTTTGCACAGAATCTATGTACAGGGTGGGAAGATCACTGCCAAGCAATCTCGTTTCCTATGAAGCTCATTTCCATCAATTCCCATTTAATGGCCAAAGAGGGCTATGTATGTGAGACGTTATAGGAGAGATCCTAGCCTATAACTATGGTGTAGACCTTGAGCAAGTAGCACTGGATTGAACCTTTTTTTGGAAAATGATTGATAAAAATATAGCATTTCTCTACAACTTGTAATGTAACCCATATCTCATTTCTCCCTTCTTGTTTCCCAATGATTTTTTGAGCCTCACTTCCTCTTCGCTTCTTGTATTTGGTTCGCGTTCTAGTAACTATAATAAATATACATATGTCTACCCAACTTGACCCAAGAAAATGTCAGTCAGGTCGACAGGTCAGTCAGAAGTTCCCAGCCCTGCCTTTTATTTTCTGGGCCTTTTCCCTCCAATATCACTTCCATTAAGATAACAGAAAGGATTTAAAGCATGTGTAAGCTTACATTATCACTGCCCTTCTTATCAATATCATGAACAACTAGTTTGCAGAAGAAAATTGTAGAGCAGGAGTTAGATGATTAACCAATCAGCTATGGATTTCTCATGATAAAGGATTTAACTGTCTTGAAAGCATCCACTGCCCCAGCTTGCAAAAGCTCAAAAGCATATATGTACACTAATCACCAAATAACAAGATTAACAGCAGTTAACTTAAATACACATAATGCAACAGTTAAGGATATAAAGAGTGATTATGGAAAAAAAAGGGGGATATAACGAGCCAAAAGAAAATTTGAAATCCACCTTCCTAAGCTTCTCAAACAGTTCCCCTCCATTGACTTCAATCTTGACCCTTACATCTTCAAGTTCCCTACCTAAAACATTTTGGTTCCCTAGATTTTGCCTTTAGCTGAAAACCGAAGACTCCATAGTTCCAACTTCCAATTGCATCATTGGCCACTAATTCCCTATCTATGCTGTATTGAATAACCCAAGCCTCTTCCCTCCTAGGTAATGTTTCCCATTGAGGTTTCAATCATGATACAAACAATTAGATGAACAGGTGATGCACTAAAAGTATTTCCCAGCACAAAGGGAGTTAGATCTTTGGTCATATTTAACAATCCTTTTCTATGGACATATTACCTTTCTCCGCCATGAAAGTTAACATCTTATAGATAAGACATACATATTGGAAAATACCTTGATAATGTACACCTAGTTGAGTATCTATAGATTTACTTATCACTTTCCCTTTTTTGCCAGATATTATAGAATCTATCTTCGGCCACACTTATGATCATATGTATATAGTACAGACATATAATGAGCTAAAAAGCTGGATAAAATCAACATGTTTAAAGCTACCAACTCTTCATAGGAAAATGCAAGTGCTTGAACTAGGGTTTAGAAAAACGGTTTTGGTGTACATAACGGGTTGGACTGTTAACGTTACGGCCCAAACTCCTACTGAAATTCAGAAAACCTTTAGTCCAAGGCATTTAATTACCTTAGCATCTTTACTTTCCTTTATGAATGTAATTTTATTTACCTGTTCATGTAGACATGAGTCACATGACATGCAGAGTTATCAAAAAAGAAATGTATGCATGCATTCCTTTATGACATGCCACTGGTTACTAAAAAAATGCAGACATGCAGCAAGCCAGAAGCTACACCTCGCCATATCAGAGAGAGATGAAAGACATTTGAGACTCTGAGCAGACATTCCTGACCACATAGAGATAAGAGAAAGGAAAGAGAGATAAGAAAGAGGAGTAGAGAGAGAAATGAGGGGCTAAGAAGAAGGAGGTGATGGTCTTTCCCATCACACCTACTGTGCATAAGGACAAAAATCTCACTGACTTTTTATAGGATATATTTTTTCATAATAACCCTAACTTTGAGCAACTGTGCACCAAAACATTGAGCCAAAAATTCAATCAACCTAGGGCTGTAAATGGATCAAATTCAGACTAGATCTGCCTAGATCTAAATCCAATCTGAGATCCGTCAGATTCTGGATTGTCCAATTCGAATTCGAATCCAATTATTTAGTCAAGATTCGAATTTGATCTAATGAATATTAATATATTCAAAAAAATTATTTAGAAAATTAAAAAACTTTGTGGGTAGTACTATAATATATTTATAAAGTATATATTATTAAAATTATATATATATAATGTAATGAAAGCGGATTTTAATCGGATCGGATACCTATTGATCCGAATCCGATCCGATTATAATGGATTCAAGATCCCAGATCTGCATCCGATCTAACAGATCTATAATAGGATCAGGATCCTATCTAATCATATTCGGATTGGATCTAGAGCTTGATCCGATTCATTGACATCCATTAATGAACCCATCCACTATGTTGACCCACATATTAGACCAATCCCAAGCTTATGTATCATGTACCCAAAGGATTCAATCAAATACACAATCAAATATTGGAGTACCTACCAATTACTTAAAGAAAAAGGCAGTTAAAATGACTATAAGGGAAAGAAATCATGCTGCCAAGTTATCAGAAGTTAAACTCAAGCAGGATGCAAATACCATCGTATCTGTTCTACACTTTATCCCATCTTCTCCAACACCCATAGTAGAATGACCATTCTATTATATTATATGCCTCAATGAAGCCAAACTTAAGAATTACATCTCGGAAGTCCACCCTAACGGCCAAATTGCTCAATTAATTTATACACTGCAAAACTCATTTATTCTTCTAAGATAAGGTACTTGAATATTTCTTTTGAAACCTTATAAAATAGTATAAGCATTTAAAATATTAAGATATATTAGTTGTGAAGATAAGAACCTCAGTGCAGGCTAGTGCAAATCGTATATGCAACCAGATAACTTTATGCATGATTTCTAGGCAATTAAAGGGACACATTTTTACTTGCAAGTTATAACGGTGTAAGAACCATGGTTTAAAAAAACGCCAAAACCGTTATATAAAGGTTTCGGTGATCTCCGATACCCGATACCGTACCTTTACCCGTTTATCCGGAAACAAAATCGTAACGCCCGAAACCGTTACGTAACGGCCATTACACCCGATACGTAAAGCTTTCGATCGTAAGACTGGATTCCGAAAATCCTTAACTCATTCTAAAACCTCATATTTGCTTCCTCTCTTCTTCTCTACCTATTCTTAATACATTTTTTTTCCTAAAATCTTTTTATTTTTTGTTAATTAACAACTTGATTTGGGGAGGAATTCATAGTTTTGAAGGAATCCAAGGCATGTTCTTTATTTCGGGTATGTTTCAACCCTCGACCCATCTAATTTCCTTATTTCTAAATTTTGAGTTTCATATTGGCTTTAAAAGTATCTTGTTACTCATTTATTATATGTTTTTTGATTTTTTTTTCTATTTATTGGATTTTTTTTGATTTTTTTAAGCAAAAAAAATAATAATAATAAATAAAGGCTGAAACCGTTACGTAATGGCGTTACGTAAAGGTTTCGGTTGTGTCCGTTACGGTGTCCAAACCATTTTTTTAAACCTTGACTTTATCCCATCTTCTCCAGCACCCATAGTAGAATGACCATTCTATTATATTATATGCCTCAATGAAGCCAAACTTAAGAATTACATCTTGAAAGCCCACCCTAGCGGCCAAATTGCTCAATTAATTTATACACTGCAAAACTCATTTATTCTTCTAAGATAAGGTACTTGAATATTTCTTTTGAAACCTTATAAAATAGTATAAGCATTTAAAATATTAAGATATATTAGTAGTGAAGATAAGAACCTCAGTGCAAGCTAGTGCAAATCGTATATGCAACCAGATAATTTTATGCATGATTTCTAGGCAATTAAAGGGACACATTTTTACTTGCAAGTTATAACGGTGTAAGAAAAAATTTGATCCAATGATTGCATGAAAAAGGGGGCTTATGAGGCACAAGATATTGAAACCACTAAAACAGCATGATTGCAAATGAGAACATATCACCAACGATGGTACCCACATTTTATTGCCGCAAATTACTATGTAAATTAAAAACCATGAGTTTTATTAATTTGTTTTGATGGAATCCTTTTTCATAATATATCTCTACTTCCTATAGAGGTCCTGGTCCCAAATTCTTAACATTGAATTTGGAAAATATTTCACCAGAGTAGTCGCTCAAGGTATCTCCTAGCCATCAATATTAATCAACTCCGTCTTTCTAAAGTTGCAAACCATATACCTTGTCTTGGTTTGATTAAATTTAAAACCCTTGGAATCTAAGACATTCTCCAAGGTTTAGTTGCATTTACCTTCACCAAAAACCCATCAACCAATGCTACATCGTCTGCAAACAACATAGAGCAAAGGACCTCCTCTTGATCATGAGTAGTTAATTAATTCATGACCAGCACAAAAGAGATACAAGCTCAAAATTGCCTTGGGTGTAAACTCACCAAACTAGAAACTCGTATCTTTCTACCAACTGTTCTCGTGCTAGTTGCTGCTACCTCATACATCTCCTTCATAATGTCAGTTCACCTGCTCAAGATTTCTCTCTTCCTCAATTTTAACCAATTATCTCTAGGAGCTCTACCACACGTTTCCTTTGCCAATGAAAATCGCGTGGATATAAACCATGTGGATAAACATCTAGTTTAGAGTTCTTTGTAGTCAAAACAACATTGGTGATGACTAGTATCTAATTCTAATCAGAGGTACTGATAGGTGAAAGACATACTATACTTGGTAGGATCTTGGGCAGGAAGAAAATGACTTCTAGGTAGGCCCACCAAAATTATTACTTACACTGAATTTTCAGGTCAGGACCCCAAAATTTATTGAGTAGGATGATCTGTATAAATGGGAATCTACCCTGTATATCAACAGTAAACATGGTACATGGCGCTTAGCAAGCTGTCGGAATCTCCCTACCATGTAATGAGTCTTCCCTACAAGATCCCTTAGGTCAAAATTTAATCAGCTATTAACCTTCCTACTGACAACGACATACAGAGGCAAGTGCATAGGGTAGCATATCTACAAACTGTGCAATTTTGTAGAGAGATAAAGTGAATACACACACACACACACACACATATACATGCAATTATCGCAAACCTCGAATTCAATTAAGTAGCCCCCACTAAATTCAAAAAAGATTTGCATATATATTGATGCTCTTTTCAAAATATTTTCAACTGATTACCATCACTATAGACAACATTCAATTGTCAATGAATGATAACAATACTAACAAGCCCTTGTTCTTGTAACCCCATAAAGGGCACAAGAAGGAAGAACCACACAGAACCCATCAAATACTCAACTTCTATAAACCAAAATAGAAGAAAAGAAAGACAAAAACTCACATTGAGAACCCGCGAAATACCCTGAGTCTTGAGAAGCTCAGCACGCGATGCGTTGTCGTAGCTCCCCAAATAGAGAAACTCTGGCAAGATCTCCGAAGGAAAAGCACTGGTCTGAAGTCCCGATTTTTCAGAAAACCCAGGAATCCTGTGACCACAAATCCCACAAACTTCCCCTTCTTCATACTTGTGATAATGCCCACAAACCCCACAAGGGTTTTCTCTCTCCCTTTTCCTCATAATTAAAGACGAGATTGATCCTACCCAAGTGAAAAAAACACCCTCGCAAATCAAAACAAGCAAACCCCAGATCGAAAAATCACTCAAAAACTCGAAACGAATACTGTTTTACTACAAATTCGATGTGGAAATTTGATTGTTTTTCAAGGAAGATGACCTTAAAGTGCAATAAGAACAATAAGAACTCAGTACAGCTGAAGATCCCTTTGTTTAGGGAAAGTTTGAATCAGTTCTAATAGGCATGTCGAGCGATTAAAATTGCCCAAACCCAGTTCTTTAGATTTCTGGGACGTCGTCCTTATCAGAAGTAGAAACGATGGATAAATAAACGTTTTATTACTCAAAACGAAGCAGATTTTTTTTTTTTTTCGGGTAATAAAGCAGATGATTCTTTGTTTGACCAGATTAACAGAACCGCACAGATTCCGTTTCCTGGTACATCATGAATCCAGGCCGTTCAAAATTTTGCGCCGGTTTTTCCAATTGTCAATGTACGAGTAATCACACTGACCTGATAATCCTGACCATTCGAACAATGCTTTGTCGATCGATGGATTTTGGACGGTCCTGATTGATGACATTTTTTTTTTACTTTATGACAATCCCATTGCTTTCGACCACTAACGCTGAAGTCTCAATCCGAAGGATTCTACAATAAATAAATTGAAAAAATAAAACACTCAGCCAATTTTATTTTATTTTGGTAATCCACTCAGCCAATTGGACTGGGTCAAATTATTGCAATTTGCAAAGGCATGTTTCTATCGAGAATCTAAAATGAATCAGTCTATGGCTACTCCAAAGTGTACTCCCATTTTCTTTTCTTTTTTTGGGCTCTAGATATACGATTTGGGGTATCAATGGGCCGGCCCGATTAATAATTGGGTTGGACTTAGGACTTGGAGTCTAAAGCTCATGGCCTATTTCGGTAAAATTCTAATTGGGCTCAGCCCGACTAATCCGATCCAATTAGGTCCGTTTAGTTTATAGGCAAATGTTACACATGATTTTTTAGATGAGTTGGCCCGATTAATAAGTGGGTTGGCCTAGCACAAACCATTTATTAATCAAGCCTAGTCAGGGTCGGGCCGACCCAAACCTAGCCCGTTGACACCCCTATATATGATTAGGCTGCAACCCTAGTTAGTGTGTTAGTATCCATTTGAGTTAGTAATGGGGAGCGGAGCGCTTGCTATTCATCACCCAATGTGATTAGATCCCGAGACATCTCATGACCAAGGAGAGGCCACACCCTACCATTGGAGCAAGTGGAGGGGCGTAAGTGTTCCATAGCCAAGCCATCTGAATTGCACTGTGGGATAAGCACGACGTCGCACTCACCCCTCCACGCCTCCGCCCCTTTGTTGCCTGCTTTAGGTAACCTCCCATCATCGCCTATCCCCCCTATTCAAAGCTCTCAGTTTGAGGAGGGTCATTGTCCATCTTATATTGATGGAATTGCAATCTCTAACAGGAATTCCCTCGACCAAGCCTCCAAATTGTGATGCCCCAAAATTTGAAGTGGGATTAAGTAACATAATATGGATATTTAGTCCCCAATTAAGACATGGTCACTAATTTCATATAATCACTAGTCCATACTTAACATTTATAAGTCGTAACCAACAAATCCAAAACTCAAAAGTTACTCATATACTGACCACTATTCATTGTCAAATATTACTTATACATCATAGTTACATAACAAAAAAAAAATTTATACACAAAGATGTTAATTTAAAGGTTACAATCTTAGGTACCCTTATTAATTTTGATGATAACCTGAATAATGAAATGACTTTTATATTATTAATGTCTTCTTTAAAATGTTTAGGAAAAATAATGTACAAGAGCATTAGTCAACCATTCAACTCATAAGACATGAAATTGTCATCTAAGTTGTTAAAAGAAGCATTCAAGTCAAATTGTAAAAGTACAAAGCAATCAAAGTTAAAATAAACTTCAATCATTCTAGAAGACCAAAAAGAAGTTTATGCCAAACTCCATAAAAAGATGAAGAAGAAGTCTTGGAAGATCTCAAAATTGAAAATATTATTGAAGATCTAAGATCAAAGTTTTGAATTCTCTCAGGAAAGTTTAGAGTTAATTTTTATTCTTTGAGAGTGCTTAGGACTAATGTAAAAAGTCCTCAAAAGTTGGTGTTGAAAAGCTCACAAACTTAAAATGACCACAGGTATCTTAAGACTTAATTTAAAATTTCTTTAAGGACCTAAAAAGATAGTAATTATGTTGATAAATATAAGATAGAATATCTTGGAATCAAATCTCATCATTAAGGTCTTGGAAAATAGATTTTGGATAGAAAATGCACCATCCAGTCGACTAGATGAATACCATAATGTTAATTTGGCCATTGTGATTATCCAACCGACTAGATGATCCATCTAGTTGACTAGATGGCTCGAGTGGTGCAATAAATGCTCTGTAATGACTATTTAAAAACAACTAGTCTATATTTATTACTCCACCAACGGTCATAAATTTTTATGAGCTATAAAATGAGGTCTCTTATGAATAAAAAACAACTATTGATCAATCTATTAACACTCACATTTACTAAAATCTGAAATTCTCACATCCTTAGTGATCATCCTCAAATCCGCAATTCACTGTTTTTGAGCTATTCAATTCCAATTGTTAGAAGATTTTATTAGAGCTTTAAAGAGATCTGACTCATCTAAGGAGCAAATCTCAAGATTGTAATCATCTCTTACTTGTTGTATTGAGAAAATCAAGAATCGGTGGATTCTCGTATTGAAGCGGGAAGCTTTGGGAAAAGTCAAGAGAGAATGTTTTCTTGCATGTAGGCTTCATCTTCGTCTGGAAAAATATTGTAAAAGGTTTGTACTACACCTGGAAGATGTTTGTACGATAATTGAATCATGGTGAATCCTCTCACGGGTAGCTTGAGGTGGGGACGTAGGTGAGATTGCTGAACCTCGTGGATATCATAATTGTGTTTGTCTTCTCTAACTTTTTCATTTACATTTTTGAATTGCATTATTTAGAATTGTTGGTTACCATCCCTTTGGTAACTAAAATTCGGCAAAAAGAGACTAAGTAGAAATTTATATTTGCCAAGACCCTATTCACCCCCCCTTTATGGTCGAATACTTGGACAACAAAAGAAACATCTAAATCATGCACATGAAGGCAATTCTCTCCTATGTGATTTCACCACCAAGATATTCATGTGATATTGAAAAAGATAAAATAAGTCAAGTCAAGTCATGACCCTTTATGGTTTAGCCATAAACGGTTAAGATTGTGGAGTATAAATGGGAGTACCCATAGAATGACTCATCTATACTCTACTCTCTTTATATATATATATAAGAAACTATAATAGTCCACAACATCACTTTTGAGATAGGAACTCTCCATGGATTGATAGAAACTCTTCCTATGCAAATTAAAGGCTTTTTATAGTTAAGAGTAAATTACCCGAATAGATCTCTACTATTTTATGTGAGTGAATTCACATCAACTACTAAAAATAAAACATTTGCCCCTTATTTCAAATGTATCTTAGTTAATTTTGTAGAATTTTTATTAAATTAGCATTAACTCATTGGGTTAATGCTTGTCTAATCTATAGATTAATGTTAACTTAATTAGGATTTTAAAAAAAATGAGACATTTGATGTAGAAGAGTAGTGTTTAAAATTTTTTTTATTGATGTTAACTTAATTAGGTGTTTTGAAAAAAAGTTGAGGAGGCATTTGATATAGAAGACTAATGTTTTATTTTTTTATTAATTAATGTGGGCTTATACAGAAATGATGGAGGAGTCCCTTCAGACGATTTGCTCTCATCTATCCTTAGTAACAAGAGTCTAGATCAGAGAGAAGACGACATGGAAGAAAGGCTTACTCGCCCCATTATTTGTCCCCAACAAATAGAGTCTGGATTAGAAAGGAGAGAAGAAAGGCTTCTTCACGGCATGAAAGAAATACTCACTCACCCCGTTATCTACCCCCTATCAACTTAGATGATGATTTTGATAGAGGTATGCGAAACCATAGACAAAGTTTTCCAAAATCTCGTACCAATATTTTTTTTCTTATTTTTCTTTTAATTAATGAAAACTTTTATACCACTTTTTTTTTGTCACCATTTATACCACTGGATATTAAGCAAAATATATTTACATTTCCTACTTATTTATTTATTAGTTTTTTACAAGAACCTAAAATTATATGGGTCTGAGAGCATCTCCAACGCACTCCCTAAAGGAGCTCTCTTCCCTATAGTAGAGAGGCATACCCTCTTTTAAGCACTCCAACGCACTCTCTATATGGACTCCCTATTATAGGATTTTGATTTGGGTGCTTACTAGTAGGGAGCCAAATCCCTCTCCCTATTATTATTATATATTTTTTTTAATAGTCTTATCAAATCATTTGAATATGAAGTAGAGTTGGGAACCACAGTCATTTGCGATTGAACTAATAAGGCAGAGTTCCATCGCACCCACAGACTAACACGTGTCTCTTTTTAACTTCTACTAACTATGGTTAAGATTCACTAAACCTTGGGATTTAACAATATAATATTAGTTTTTAGAAAAGAAATAAAAAAATGGGGTTAAAGTGCAATTGAACTCTCAATGGTTGCAATAATGTTAAAAAAAAAAGAAAAAAAAAAAAAAGAGTATTTAAATAGAAGTAGAGAAGAAGTAAAGAATGGGGTTGGAGTTGCAAGGAGAAAAAGTGCCCCTTATTTTAAGAAAACTCTCTACTATAGAGTAAAAGTAGAGAAATTTAAGAAATTGGGTTGGAGATGCTCTAAGGAGACCTCTTTTATATGACCCAAAAAAGGGAGACCTCATTTTTACTTTTGGTATCACTTTAATGGGTTCTCAATGTGAGGGCTGGTGCGAAAAAAAAATAGAGGGCTGGAATGAGCCAGTGCTACCTTTGGGCCCAACACTGAGTTTTGGGCTTATCTTGGCCCAGCCCAACCTCATATGTGGATTATATACACATTTTTTTGTTGGCCTTATCATTTATCTACGGTTGGTATCAATCATTGGTTAGTCGTTAGTGTAGGGAGTGACACTCTTGCAAGACACCACCCATTGAAATTAGATCCCATGACCTCTCTCATATAAGAGATCACACCATACCATTGGAACAAACGGTAGTGGTGTATTCACATAAAACTTAATGGTTGAGACAATCGGTAGCTTAGCTGAAAATCCTATCATGTAATATTAAACATGTTAAGAGTTAAAAAAGTGAGTTCACCACATAGGAACTTGAGTGGAGCCAAGATGAAAGGATTTTTGTTCATACTCGTTTTGTTGTGTAATGAACTTTTTCTGATAGTTTGGCTCGGTTCGACAAGCCTAAATGCTCTACTCAAGCTTGGAGATAGATCGCGAGCCAACTTAATCTGTTGACAAGTGACAGTCTTAACCATGACCTCTAAGAGGCCCTAATAATGAGAGAGCAAATAAGATAAATGGAGGAAAGAGAAGAAAACAATAGAGATAAAGAATTTTTATTTTTCAAAAAATTCCAACTTTTTTGTAATTCCTTAATGCACTAGTGTGAATAGTGGGCCCCTCAATTAAAAAAAAAAATAGTATACTTGGCCCCCCAATTTTTTTTGTCATATATATAGTGGGCCCCCCAATGGAGTCCCCTTATGCCCTTGAGGTTGCCACATGTCCCTATTGACACCCCTTAACTATGGTTAAAATTCACCCAATCTCAGGGTTCACCTACTTATCATTCATTTTTAGAAAAAAATATTTAAATAATTTTAACCTTAGGAGTTAGTGAATTTTAAACTAGGGTTCAAAAAGAAATTTGATATTTTTTTAAAAACATAGGTGGATGAATCTTAACCACAATTAAGGGGTATTAATAGGGACAGGTGGCGACCTCAAAGGCATTACTGGGGAAAAAAATTCTCAAAATAAAAAAACTACCCCAAATTTTTTTTTCTCGGGGGCTACACCCCCCAAATTCCATACCCTCAAATCAATTTTTTTTTTTATATATGTATTTTGTTCCCCCCAATGAAAAATTCCTAGCTCCGCCCCTGCTTACAATAGTATATCCTAATGATGATAAAAGGGAGGGAGGAAAAATAGAATTATATACGATGGAATGAACTTCCCATTCTTCATTTTATCAACTATCTTAGCAATCTCAAAAGACTCCAAAGGTGCACAAACTCAAAAAATGTCAACATAACTCTAATTATAATAATTAGCTCGTGTTGATCGACAAAAGAGATTTTTGTTTAGGAAGCCAGTGTTATTCAATGTCCCATGCATGAGTTCAAACTGCTAATTAATCACAAATGGAAGGTCTACATCTTTTGAGGGAATCTTTTTTCCTCAATACCTAAAATATTAGCGTATGATTATTTTTCATATTTATGCTCATTGGCTTACTTCTTTATATGTTTGTGTATTCTAGAGTTTTTTTAAAATAGAACATCAAATCGTAGAGCCTAGAATCAGGTAGCATCCAAAATATAATTAGAGGGTTAAAACATTCATGATGATTAATACTCTCAGCAACCCTGATGAAAACAAACTTGTCTTGGCCTCATGTGAACTAACCAACATGAAAAGGGCAAGATTCAGTAATGCTACTTGGAAACCAGTAAAAGTCATATTGAGATCTATAGTTTCTGAGTGTTTACTATAGTATGGTGTGAGAGTTGAGAGGCTGATCAGTTGTAATAAAAGATTGCTACAGAGATCGAAAACGTAGAGAATTATATTATGCTTTACTTTAGTGTTGGAAAGAGTTGTTATTGAGCAGCTTTTGAGACCATGTTCACTATCTTTTGATGAGAGAATTGAGAAGATTAATCCATGAAGCTACAACTTGGATCAAAAGGCTAGAGTATAAAAGCGAGGGGAATAGATCATGTAGGGATGGGTACTTGGCTCGGAGTAGGAATAGAGGATTGGAGGACATCAGTGAGAATAAGAGTTTATTGGAGCAAAATCATTTATTCTTGGAGGAAAGTCTTGCCCCTCATTGTCTAGAATTCTACAAATAGGTGCATGAAGTTGCTAGAATTAGAACTATGGTGATATCCATCTTTTAGTGGGATCCAATTGCTAATGCGATTCAAAATGGACATTTCTCATTTATTTTCAAGATTATTTTGATGTTTAGAAATTCTTTAGAGACAGTTTTATTTTTGATTTGTGAATCTGATTTTTGTAGTTAACATCTACTTCTATTTATGCTTGGGACCCTTGCTCTTTTTCTTCATTGTTGATGGTCATAATTCTTTTATTATTTTTCCTTCCAAAAGAAAATTTTATTATTTGATCAAAAATAAAATTTTCTTATTTTTTATTAAATGAAGAATTGTAGCTTTTGTATGCTTTTTTCATCTTACAGTCCTCAGACACCAGTTTAGGGCACAATTTAGGTTGCAATTTTTTTTTTCTGAACAGTTCTTTTATTTTGCAACCTCAAGTTTCTTTTCCCATGACACACTTTAGGTTATATTTTTTTAATTTTTTTAAAAAATTTTGTAACCTCAAGTTTCTTCTCCCATTTGCTTAACAAATGAGCGAAAATTTGCTTACCCACCCCTTTTTTTATTCTCTTGCAACAACTTTTATTTTTGTTGATTTAGAAGTGACCTTGATTTTAAAAAATTATACTTTTTTTCTTCAAATGTTTGTGCATTAGATGATTGAGTCTCATCACTTCCATGCATATAATGTCAATTCATGATTATCTCATGTTTAATATAAAATTGTAAATGAGTCATCTTATACATAATGCAACATAGTATATGATTTTATTTGACAATTATCCATAAATGAGGCACACATGCATGCAAAAGTAAGGGAGACATGACTTTTTTAGGGGGGGGGGGGGGGCGAATCAATTTCTTCAATCTATGGTCTCATCATATGATTTTAACTATTAACAAAAGTCCACTTGTCAAATGATTAAGAAAATCCAATCAGGTTGTTGCTACATTTTCAGCATGCCCATTGTAAGAGGTGGCTCATTGACTGGATGAATATAGTGTTTTAAACGAGATCAATTATAGCGATTCAGAAATTCCCAAATTTAAATGCTTAGGGTATTTTTGTAATTTACTAGTTAGAGGGTATTTTAGTAATATTCCGGTGTGATGTTTGGCCACAAGTAATTAATAACCTTTAGTGGAATTATTAAAAATGAGCATAACACATTAGGGTTTAACATTGAGTCGTAATCAAACATAACTAATGATGGTATTTAAGTAAAAACACATAAAAGAGTTTTAGTATTAAAAGGTAGAGATGACCTAATCTCTTAATTTATTTTAGAAAACCTAAATTAGAGATAGAGCTTTGGGGAAGAAGGAAGAAGATAAAGGCTTAGGCTTGGGGAACTTGGAGTAAAGCTTGGAGAAGTAGATTCAATGCTCAATATCCGGATCTCTTGCAAAGGGAAGATCAAGAGTATGAAGCAAAACCCATTTGGGGTTTTTCCAACTTTTAGAAACCTTAAAACTTTAGGGTTGAAGCAAGTGAACACTCCATTTGTCATTAAATTCATTGTAGTATAGTATTTATGATTGTATTTAGTATATTAATTAAATATTCATTAATTATCTAGGTTGAGTTAGAATGGATTGAGAGATTTTAAAATTCTTCATTTTCTAGAAACCCTAGATTTCTAGGATTGATTAATGTAAAACACATCATAATTCTTTAAATTCATGTTCTAAAAATGTTTTAATGTTGATAAGATGTGTATGGATGTTTGGAAATGGAGTATGGAGGGAGAGAATGAAATTTGGAGGAATTGAGTGTGAGAAATCTGGGTTTTTCTGCATTTTCACGATGGGCGATTGATCCCAGGATTCGGGTGATCGATTGCTAAAGTACTGGAAAAATGGAGGAGTTGGTGGAATCAGGGCAATCGATCGCCCATGCAGGGAGATCGATCGCCGGTGCAGGACGATCGACCGGCCATGCAGGGAGATCGATCGTCGGTCACCCTGAATTGAATTCAATTGTAAGGTATTATTTTTCATTGGTTACTTCTTCAACCGTAACTTAGAGACTATGCATGCTTAGGATCCCCTTGAAACTTAGAAATTATACAAGTTAGATCACTTCCGTCATAATTATACTTTCCTTATTTTCATAAATTAATATCCACGTGTTAACTTCATTTCAATTAACTTGTCACCATCTCATATATGTGTTATTCTTTATGTTGATCAACTGTTGTGCATGTTTGAGTAAAATTGTTTAAATTCGTAGACTTTACCCAGTTTAGTTAGATCGATCTTGTTATGGTAATATAGGACACTATAGAGCTATATCGGGGAGGATGTAACTAGCTTACCTTGGTTAATAACTTGAGTTAGATCGACCCCGTCATGTGGTATGAAACGCCATAGTATGGAAGATATAACACCTTTATTTATGCTACACCATTACCATTGTTAGATTCATAGGTGACTTCACCCCGAATGAACGGTGTATGATTCATCAATGGCCTTAGGTGTTGCCATGGACCGCCAACAGATGTACAAGCGTGTGATGTCATTGATGACCTTGAGGCATCGCAAGAGTTTGCCAACAAAGTTACAGGTGTGTGATCCAGAATCGTGTCGTGAGGCATTGTTAGAGGCCGCTGAATGTGGACCAAGTAATTCAAAAGAAGAAAATGGATTGACTCGAGTTGTCATTAGTTGCATATTGAGTAAAATGTAATAATGACTTGTGAATGCATGTGTTGTATGTGTTATGTGTGTTCATCTTGTTGAGCTTCGTGCTCATCCTTGCTTTGTTAACTTTTTAGAAGATATCTGAAGGGTCTTAAGAGCTCTTGAGGAGCCGAAAATTAGGAGAATATTCCATTTTTGTCACTTTTGAGAGTGAGTAGTAATTTTAAGGAGATGAACCTTATGGAAGAACTTAGTTGCACTTTACATCTTGTTTAAACTTTATAGTTATGTTATACATCTGGAATGATTTTATGTTTATAAAATGCATTCACTTTTGGGGTTGTCTCAGGTTAATGCTTCGAAAACCTATACAAATATTAGGTATATTGTGTATATAGGATTTCGGGGAGTGACATCAATGAAGAACACAATTTCTACCGTGTGTTCAAAGAAAAAATCCGAGAGATTGTGAATAATTGTAATTTTCATCCACTGCCACTACATTATATACCTTTTGTATCTATATTTGCACTTTTTTATTTATTAGATGAGGAAACCTTACATCAAGATGGAGGATAGAATAGGCTTTCTCCATTAATTGCCCCACATATTACCCATATGCGGGGAAATCTAGAAACACCTTTTGGTGGATCTACCTAAGAAATCTATCTAGTAAAATATCAACTCAACTGTATAATTGCCACTATTCTAATTCTAATTGCCACTATTCTAATTCTCTGATACTTTATTTACTGTTAAGATGATAGATGTACACCTAAAAATTATGGCTTTTGATTTTTTCCCAGACAACAGCAAAGCGATGAAATACAAATGGTAAGAGAAATGCTCATTTATATTTAAATCCTCTATTCGCCCGATTAACACTATCAAAATATGATGCACACCTTCATGTTCCTATATAGTTCTGTCTTCGCCGTTGTCCATTCACGGGTTAATTTTGTCATTGGTTTCAAGATGCATTATGTGATCCTCTGTCTCCTTTACATCCCCTAAATGTACAAGTGCTACATTCACACGAATGATGAGTCTAATAAGCAATTCACAAAGATCTACGTGGGCACCATATTCTGTGAGAATCTGTGTTGGTTAAGGTTGTGCCCTTTTGTCGCATTTTCAAAGGCTCGGCTACAAGTTTCGGGACCTTCAAGATCCAGGGTTTTCACAAGCTTGAGTATCAACGTTTTGTGTTCTTTTGTACCTGATAAAAAATAATATAAAAGTGGGAGAGTTTGTGTTTTTATCAAGGGTCCTATTATTGAAGACACACATATGTGCATGCCTTTTGGTTGAGTCTTCAAACACGCATTTTGGTGAGCTTTTAAAGTTCTATGAGTTTTTAAAGCCACCCCGCGCGGGAAGGGGGGGGGGGAACAAAATATGCATTCTAAAAACCCGGAACTTAAAAAAACCCACTTCAAATACGTTGTGATTGTGCGTTCTGCAAGGAGTCACTGGCTAGCCCATTAGCCTACAAGCTCATACATTTGTGGCATGTTCTCATGGGTGTAACTCCTACTTTTCTAATGCATTGTTGGGTTGCGTTTGGATAAACTTCTAAATTGACTTTTATTGACTTTCGACGCCAACAAAGACAAAGTTGATAGAAATCACGTTTGGTTATTTACATAACTTTTGACTTCCTACAAGAATCAAAAGTCAATAAACGTCAAAAAAACATTTTTTCTTGGAAGCTAGCAAATGAAACTTCCGTGAGAAGTCGATATTTTGACTTTTTCAAAAGTTTCTTTTCTTGAAAGTTCTCCTAGATTAGTCCTTCTCTTCTTAGAGATGTTTACATATCCAAATAGACCCTTGATGTTCCGCCATGTTGAACAACTTGGCTGGCCCCAAGAGTCGTTCACCATATGGGATTTTTCTCCTATGTGAAGATCTAGAAATCAAAGACCCGGTGAAGAAGATGCAACGTGAAGAAATGAATGGAGGGTTTCATATTTTATTTTGAGATACATGTATGTTTTTGGCAGGTGACTAAAGCAAGCAATCTTTAATTTTTTTTCCTGCATCAATTTAAATGATGATCTAATGATATGTGGATTGGGAGAGAGCTCATTAAGATCTTCCATGGAGAACTAACACATGCTTGCAATGTACACCATAGTATTATGCTTTCATGTTGACGGGGATGAGATCAGGTGGATATAGGTAGTATCTTTTGTTTTTGAACACTTAATTTGTATAAGTAGAAATGTTGTGATGACTTTGTTATTGATCATTTAGAGTTGTTTCTAGTAATCAGGTATCATATATATTCAAGTGTTATAACTTTATTTTCTTGCTCCAATCTCGCAATTGGGCATCATAACATTCTAATAGCCAATTTTTTTTTCTTTCGGTATTTGTCAGACCAATTTGAAGGCCCTTATTTGGAGAGACCAAATAGAATGTTCACCAAATGGGTAGTAGAAGGAAGCTTTCCCTCATTGATAGGGTGAGCAGGAGGTCCACTCATAGGTTATTACCTATTGACCCTAACTACTGACAAAATATAAATGTTGTCTTGTACCAAAAAATGAAAAAAAAAATTCCAATTAGGGTGGACTAGGTTTTGAGTCATTTGAGTGAGGCAGTTGGTATGACTACATTCAAACCAAGTTGGCTTGTCAGTTTGGTTCGTTCAAGTCAAGCCCAAGCTGACATTTCAAACATGATGAATCAAGACAAGCTTTTATATGAGCTTAAATGTTTAAATAAGCCAAACTCGAGCCAAACATTGCTTGATTATATTCCATAAGACTTGAGCTTGGCTTGAAATAATATATATATATATATACAAAATAATACGGTTAGCTCTCTTTATCGTAGTTTATAATACTTTTTAACCTATAATAAATAAGTTTAAGAAATAATGATAACAAAAGAAAAAAATCCAATCCTAACTCTCTACTCTCAAGACTGAATGACTATCCTTAAATCCTATTTTTGTATATATGCATTAATTTTTTCTAGTTCTTGTATTATAATTTAATAATAAATATTTTATCTTAAAATCATGTAAAATTAAACAAAATAGTCCTATGAATAAAGCTTGAGCCAACCCTAGTTCAGCTTGATTAAGTTTGAGCTCAAACAAGCTTGCTCAAGCCGAGCTCAAGTTTGAATATTTGCTCGAGCAATGAAGCCAAGCTCCGAATATCCAGTTGATATGCCCACCAATTTCTAACCCAATTATTAATCTTATATAAATGATTTCTTGTACTGCCCCCCAAAAAATAATAATGTAGGACTGAGTTTTCATATATGAAAAGTATATACTAAACTACCAAAATTGAATTTCTAACTTAAAAAAGGTTAGGTTTAGCCTCAGGTGGACCGAGTGTGTGTTAGCCTATGAGTGTGTGTTTAACCTTTCAACAGAAAGAAAGAAAAAAAAAAGCTACCAAAAATGAGCATGTCCATTGATCAGATGCCTCCAATCCATGGATTGGGTATGTCCCACAATTGCTCTGCCAAAGTTTCTAACCACATGTTCGATTGTCTATCACGATCCAACCATATTAGATGTCGAATTAATGATCAGATAATAGAAGGAAGGAGATTTACAGACAAAGCATAGTACAAGAAGTCGCCTTCAATTTGGTTGAAGATGCACGATACATCGGTACCATTGTAGGGTATAACAAAGTACTACATTGGCCAGTACCAACCTGCAATTCTCATCCTCCATCTGGGCCTGGGACAGACAATGCAAAACTGGGCTGGGCTGGGCTGGGCAGTGGACATCATGGTGCTCTTCTATGCTAAAATTTGTAGGAAATGCTAATATCGCACTTCCATCATTATGCTTCTTCTAAGACACATTTCACTCGGATAGTCAGACGTATATGCAGCTGAGGAAAGGAAGATGCATTTAGTATCTACTATACCATAATAGAAATTTACCTGACTAGATGACCATTGCCACATGATCTGTAAAGTTGTTTTTAAATAACTTTTTGACTGTCCATGTCATTGAAAAGTGTGTCTTCAAGTAAGATACTCATGTGCCATTTCACATGTCCAACAGTTTAACCCAAAAAAAAAAGAAAAAAAAAAAGTACTTTAGCTTTTACCCGCTTCTGAAATCTCCTTGGGGAAAGAGGTCTCGAGATCTAATCCCATGAGTGAAGAGTAACAAGTGCTTCACTCTCGACTGCTAACTCGAATAGATACTAACATACTAACTAGGGTTGCGGCATAACCGTATATCTAGAGCTAAAAAAACAAAGGAACATACATTATTGTTGCCTTTAATGGTAACTTTTACAATAATTTTACACATACCATTTAAAACTACATTTCTTTTATATTTATAATCTTCAAATTGCCTTATAATAAGACATATTTTGGGGGAGCTCATGTTCTCTCTTGGATCAAAGCTCTAGTTTGGAGTTACACTTTAAATATAAATAATAAATTCGTATCAAAACAAAAGTAATAAATAAATATAATGATTTGCACTAAAAGAAGAAAATTAGCTTTTTGACTTAACTAGTTGGCTTATCTTGTTAGGGCAATGGTTGATTGTATGGAACATGATTTTCTTGTTAGGGCAAGTTATGGTTGATTGCTAATGCTAATCATTATTATGAATAAGTTTACGAATAATGATTAGGTGTGATTGAAATATTCATGGTTTAGGGGGTTTGATGGCGTGACCTTCATTATTTTTGGGACCAAGTTTGTGGGTCATTTTATCTGTTTGATTTCATTTGCAAAGAAAACATTTTATTTTTAAGTTAGAGGCAACTGCTCTGTCCATGCCTATGTCTTATTGAATTAAATAATATAATATAACACTTATTTCATTTTTTTCAAAAGTTTGGGGACAATTGCTCCCTTGCCCATGCTTACACCCTCTTAAATTAAAGAATATGTTATAAACTCAATTTTTTCAAAAGTTCCCCCTAGCTCCACCCCTATCGTGGAGTAAGGTACAGAAAAGTTAGTGAAATTTAATAAAATAAAGAATAGTTTTGAAACAAGTCCTTAGAGATTTAGAAAAAAATATTTTTCACAATAGGATGACAAGGATTTAACTCCTGCTTGAAAAAATAACATAAAAAGTAGGAAGATAATTTTGAACGATTGTCCAAAAATTGTAAAAATAAGTTGCATAAAATTATAAAAACATAAGTGAAACATCGTTCCTCTCATCTCCTACCAACCATATGACCATTTTGAAGAGATTGTTTTAATCATTGCCAAATAGACATTTGGTTGGTGGAGGGTGAGAGTAGGGGTTGACTGAGAATAAGGCTAGCACTCCTCTTGTTGTAAAGAGTAGTTTGAAATCAAGTTAGTAAGGGCAAATGGTGAAGGGTTTTTTTAGACGGGTTATATATAACTATAGGGACGAAGAAGTAATTTGAGTTGCTGGCCACGTCTTTTTCGTAATTAAGGTGAAATGTAAGGATTAAGGAGGCGCACAGTAGCATCAATATTTTCAGGAGATTAAGAAAGAAATCAGATATAGTGATTAAAAAAAAAAAATCGGATAGGTGAGGTATTTTATATTGGAGGAGTAATCCACTTCTCGCTGAGGAGTAACGTTTCACCCCTCTAACTCGACACGTGTCCTAATAACTCCTTTTAATTGTGGTTAACATTTTTAACATTGGTTCTTTTTCTAAAAACTAAGGTTAAAATTTTAATCTTAAGGGTTAGAGAATCTTAACCACAATTAAAGGAAAAAAGGAGAGCACGTGTCGGGTCCTCACTCGACGGAGAGAGGAGCGGGGTTCTTTATATTTAAGGGCCCCACAGTACAGCGTTATTTTTCTGTATAATTTCTGTCCTTTGTCCGCGAAGCGACTTGGAGACCATCTCTATCTCTGTCCGCTCGACACAAACACTGAGGCGAAACGCTTAGATCTGAAACCAGGAATCTCAAAACCCTAGCTCGAATGACGATCTAGGTAGGTCTCCATTCCGCATTTTTATGATCTTTCATCTAGTGTTCTTCCGAAAATGTGGGTTTGCTAGTTACCATAATTTTCTCGTGATGTAGTGTTGATTGCAGTTCTTTTTTTCCCGGATTGAAATGATTTTGATTCGAGAAAGATGAGGAATTGTAAGTTTTGGAGTTCTTCTGTTGCTTGAATATGATGAATGCAGGGTTTTCCGGGATAGAATTCTAGAGGTTTTTGGAGGAAACGAAGGTTTTGAGGTTTTACTACTTAAAAGCTTGAACTCTGCTACTTCTCTTCCGAATCAGAGAAGTGAAATGCTTGTAATCAGAAGGAAGGTCCTTTTTGACTGTGCTTGAGCTTGTGATAATTTTTCTTTTCTTTTTCTTTTTTCTGGTTTTAGTTTCTCAGGAATCTGGGGTTTAACCATGGATGCTAGAATTTGTTGATTTAAGTGGTTTTGGGTCGAATTAAGTTATGTTAAACGGTTGAGGAATTTGTAATCTAGTAATGTGGTTCTAAACGTGTTCTTCCACTGTAATAAAAGTAATATATGAATGATCTTGACCTGTAAGCTAATTTTTGTGCAACAAATAGTTTCAGTTTGAAGAATAATGTTGGTGATTAGTATGTTTCTGAGTTCTTCGACATGCAGTAAAGAGATCAGCTTTGTATTTACTGTTCTGATGTTTGCGGCAAATTTGATTTCTGTAATGCAAATTAAAGGGCTTATGCTATAGATCCACTTTAATACTGTAAAAAAATGGCGATCTTTGCACCTATTAGTGACTTATTTTTCTCCCTCCTGGTCTATTTAGTGTTTCCTTCTATAAAGGTTGGATTTTTTTAAATTATCTGAGACTAGATTAATTTAATGATAAACTAGTTGTGTAGATCCCCTAAACTAGGATAATCTATCTCCCCTTTTGTTTTCCAAAGCTATTTATTTTGGTAATGCAAAATCTCGATCTTATGTACCGATTGGCATCTTGTTTTCACCTATGATTCCAACAGTTTTGTATGTTGCATTGTCTGCTGAAGTGCCACATCTAGCTGGTCTGTAAGGTATGCAGATTTGAGATTATGTTGCTGTCCTGTATTCTATTTCTCTTGTATATTTTGAAGATTATCTTTTGAACACTGTCTGTAATGCAGGTGAGGTTGAAATTTGCAAAGAAGATCCAATGGCGGACACCGATGCTCAAAATCTACTTCTTGGAGTAACCACTTGCGGATCTTTGCTGCAGCAATTGCAGGTAATCCATATTAGACTTTTATGGTTTACAGTCTTTTTTCCTTGCTTATTTCTTTTCTCTTTATGCAATTTGGAGCTAATATTTTAAGAAACAGAGAAATAGGCATATAATGACTGGGGTTTCAATGCAGCAAATATGGGATGAGGTTGGTGAGAGTGATGATGTACGGGACAAGATGCTTCTTCAGTTAGAGCAGGACTGCTTGGATGTTTACAAGAAGAAGGTCGACCAGGCTGCAAAGTCAAGAGCGCACCTTCTCCAGGCCTTGGCTGATGCCAAATCTGAATTCTCTAGTCTTCTCTCAGCTCTTGGAGAGAGAAATTTTGTTGGAGTTGTGAGTAATGACTTTAACATCACTTCCTTCAAACAGTTTGGACGTGGAAATTATATCTATCTTGATGGATTTCAATGCCTCAGCATTAATTGTATATTGTACCAGGGGTGTGTGTGCAGTTTTATCCCAGGTGTTTGGGAATTGGCTCTCCTCATGGATTTTCCTTTGTCTTCTTTACAGCCTGAGAAGACGTCGGGGACGATCAAGGAGCAACTTGCAGCTATTGCACCAGTATTGGAACAGCTATGGAAACAGAAAGATGAGAGAGTAATGGAGTTTTCGGATGTGCAGTCACAGATTCAGAAAATATGTGGAGATATTGTTGGGAACTTGAAACTTAGTGACCAGGTAGGGAGTCCGGAGGTTGATGAATCTGACCTATCATTGAAGAAGCTAGATGAATTTCACGTTCAACTCCAAGAACTTCAAAAAGAAAAGGTAGTGTTCCCTACCCTGATTCATGATCCTTTAGTTTTACAAAAAATTAGATTTTAGCAGTTTTTGTTTTGTTTTATATTTGTATTTTTGACGGTTCTATCTTTTACATTCATTGAATTGATGACCATCCATTGCTTTTTTGATTTGTAGAGTGATAGGTTGCACAAGGTCCTCGACTTTGTAAGCACTGTGCATGATCTCTGTGCTGTCTTGGGGATGGATTTCTTCAGTACTATTACTGAAGTTCATCCAAGCTTAAATGACTCTATTGGTGTGCAATCCAAGAGCATTAGCAATGACACTCTGTCCATGCTGGCTAAGACGGTACTGGCACTGAAAGAAGATAAGAAGCAGAGGCTGCAAAAGGTGCCCTTTTTAAGCATTTCAGCTCTAGGTTCTTTATTTAGCTGGAAATTTCTCACTAGGATTTTAACACTTTGCTTTTCACCTTTGTAACCTTGATGTAGCCTTGTATGTTGCTGTCTGCCAAAGTATCATATAGAACTCGACATGATTACATGCCATACCATGTAGAATCCTATCAAAGATTTAAAATTCTATTATTGTGTAAACATTAAGCATAAAATGTAAATAATACACTAAAGAAATGGGAATACTTGAAAACTGTGTAAGTAGTAGTGGTGCATAAATATACCAGCCAAGGGTAGATAAGTTTGTGTTTTCTTCCCTTACTAACCATGTGTATAAATATATGTCTGGACATATCATGTCACTGGTTCCTTTCCTTCCCTTTGGAGCTTCTTTTCCATTGCTCCGGTCATAGCTGTGATGGTATTTGAAGTGTATTGTTTACTATGGTAGTTTCTAGTTCTGTACTTTATCCATATAGAATTTCAAAGAAATACATTATTTGTAGGCTTTAAGTTAATCAATATATTATATTTGTTGATTATTCAAATCATACAAGGAAAAATTTTGGGCCCATATTCATAGTTACTTTTGGAACCTAATACACTCAGACCTGACTTTGTCTGAATTGATTTTGTCCCTTTCCAAGAATTCAAACAAGAAATTGTTTTGATCCGGTAAAGAATATATTTGATTGAACACCACCCTTGGTTGTTTTCAAAAAAAGAAAATGATTTCATTCTCTATTACACTTTCAATTAGAAAAGCATTTCTGTACCTTTTGTATGAAATGAATTTGAGTCCTCTGACATGTATCAATTTTTTTTTTTTTATCAGCTTCAAGAGCTAGCAGCTCAGCTAACTGATCTGTGGAACTTGATGGATACTTCCACGGAGGAGCGGAGTTTGTTTGATCATGTTACCTGCAACATCTCAGCATCAGTGGATGAGGTTACCATCCCTGGGGCCCTTGCTCTTGATCTGATTGAGCAGGTAAGAGAACTCCACTAGCATACTTATAGAGCCCTAAGTTTGAGTGAATTACACCAGCTGTACCTTTTCTTTTTCCTTTTTTTCCCTTTTTTTCTTTTTATTTTTCCGGTTCTTGTGCTAAGGCCGAGGTGGAAGTTGAAAGGCTTGATCAACTAAAAGCTAGCAAGATGAAGGAAATTGCTTTTAAAAAGCAATCCGAGCTCGAAGATATATATGGCCATGTTCACGTAGAAATAGATACGGAGGCTGCTCGAGAAAAAATTATGGCTCTGATTGATTCTGGGAATGTTGAGCCTTCTGAGTTACTGGCTGACATGGATAATCAGATAGTAAAAGCGAAAGAGGAGGCTCTCAGCAGAAAAGAAATATTGGACAAAGTTGAGAAATGGATGTCAGCTTGTGAAGAAGAGAGTTGGCTCGATGACTACAATAGGGTACTTATGATCCCTTTTCTCTCTCTAATATCTTTGTTTGCTGTCTTAAGGAGTAGGAGATACACCATAATGAGGAATACACAGGTCACAATGTCCGCAATGTCTTCCCCTATCACTTTTACTGGAACTATGCAACTATGGTTTAAGCTTTTTCCAGGTTTAATCTGATCATACAACTTGTCCATGTCATTGGAATATGAAAATAATTATTTAAGCAGCTTGGCCTATTCATTGCAAGTCTTATGTATATTATCCGGCAATGTTGGTCTTGACCGAGTCATCCGAGAAGCCAAGTCTCTGATCCCTGTACCATGTACACTTTTGCTATAGGTATGCACACAAGCAGATGGGTCAGGACCACCACTTGATGGCCCACAACTAGGAATTACCCAGGCCAATCTATTGATTCCTTCCTTCCTAAGAAACTTTTTCTGGCCATTCAGAATAATGTGATGGCTGTATAGCTGGGTTAATATGATCAGTATCAATAAATGGCCTACAAATATGGCCTACAAAATCTACATGACCTACTCCAATGATGGGTCGAGAGTCAACACCCTGCATGTCCATCACATGTATTTTACAGCTAGGTGGATGTGGTGACGTCCTGATCCAAGTATTCCTCATAATACCTTACCCTATGTTTGGTCGCCTAGAAAACATGTGAAAGAAAAGAAAATTAGACAAGACACAACTAATAATTGTATTAGAAATCCAAAATTTTCTTTTATTTTCCATGTTTTCACCTATTTTCTCGCAACCAAACATACCTTTAATGCCTGTCTACCCATTTTTATGCTGATCATGCATGGTTGCTAGCATTATGAGTACTTGCATTGTTTTATTGATCTTGAGAAAAAGGGACGCATTTTTTTTCATTTTCTTCCTTTTGATCAGCCAATGCCCTGTCTTTCTTAGAAATAGTTAAGGAAAAACTACAACACGAAACAACAAAATCTTTGTGTGTTCTCTTCCCATTTGTGTATTCCTTTCACTTTTTACATGGTAGCACTTGGGTATTAACTCTCTGATGTGAGCTTGCTGAAACAGGATGAAAACAGGTATAACTCAAGCAGAGGGGCACACATAAATCTCAAGCGTGCAGAAAAAGCTCGCATTCTGGTGAACAAAATTCCAGGTATCTTATAATTAGAGCACCACCAGAAAAAAAGCACAGCTGGGTTTTAATGAGCAAGTAACCACAGAACAAGAGCACCCTCCTAGGAGTCATAGGAAATCTCATAATCATTTGGTCTCAAATTTTTTCATCGTTACAGTCAATCAGTTGGGTTGAATTTGTTGTGATCTAGGCGAGTCTTGTGGAATGGTGGGTTCCTCTAACCCTGCATGTGTGCTTTGTGCAAACCCAATCTTCAATACTTGGACCATTGATTTCCCTTCAAGTTATTGATTGGTTTTCTTGGCCATGTAGCTCTGGTTGATAGCTTTGGACCATTGATTTCCCTTCAAGTCATTGATTGGTTTCCTTGGCCATGTAGCTCTGGTTGATAGCTTGGTGGCCAAGACTCGGGCGTGGGAGGAGGATCGTGGCATATCATTTACTTACGATGGTGTTCCTCTCCTTGCCATGCTAGACGAATATGCCATGCTCAGGCATGACAGAGAAGAAGAGAAACGGCGAATGAGGGTAAGTCCAAAGACACTTTCTTGTATACTCTTTTTGTTTATTTCTCTTAAACTTTGTAACATTGGGCAATGTACAGGACCAGAAACGTTTCAACGAGCAAGTAACCACAGAACAAGAAGCCATTTTTGGTTCAAGGCCAAGCCCCGGTCGGCCTCTTGGTCCAAAGAAGGTGGTGGGCCCACGTGCCAACGAAGGTGCAAATGGAACTCCCAGCAGGCGGTTATCTCTAAACACTCCTCAAAACGGTGCGAGATCCACAAGTAAAGAGGGGAAGAAGGACAATACCCGGCCAGTGGCTCCTGTGAACTATGTCGCGATATCAAAAGAGGATGCAGCCTCACACGTCTCGGGGTCTGACCCTATTCCGGCTTCACCATGATAGTTAACATAGTAGAGATATCAGTGTAGGTCCTACACCCCTGTGATACCATTATTAGTCTAGTTGCGGATTAGGGATGTATCTTTGAATGGTAAGGAGTTAGAGACTAGCTTAGTTGTATGTTATAATGGCATTTGGAAGCTTTTTAGTTCATAAGCTTTATTCTGACATGTAATGCAATTTTCTTCCTGCTAAAAGAGCCATTTTTTACATGGTTAATAAATTGGCGAGCATAGCAAGTCTCACCCAGGGGACTTGAAACTGAGTCCACTCTTTAGAGGGGATATATTCCTACCAAGAATTAAAATACAGGTTTCGAAATACATCAACGTTTCGGTTTCAAGATACCTAACAGTTTTCATCTGAAATTGTATTGCCGATACAAAGACATATTAGATGATATATATATATATATATTGTTTTTCTTTTTCAAAAAAAAAATCAAATTAAATATATCGAGCAACCGATACTTATTGCCTGAGTTTTATTGATACATAACAACCGATATTTGTAAATCAAGTTTTTTTTATATAGAGGCATCAAATTGAGTCCTACGAATCCCATACATAGAGACCAAATTTTATTGATATATATGTATCAATTTCGGATGAGTCATTTTCACTCATTATTTTAACCATATCCACTACCAAAATTGATACGTATTATGCGAGATGTATTGATTTCGATAATTTTTATTTCCATCTAGAACATTCAAGAGGTGTTTAGGGGCTAGGGAATAGGGATTCTTCTTCATGTCTTTTGGTTGTGTTTAGGGGATGCTTCATCTAACAGGCCCTTGGCCAGGGAAAAAAAATTCTAACAGGCCCAACCCAGTGGTGGGTACTTTATGCTAAGAGTATCTGCACGGTGGAGCCGAAACATTTCCAAAAGATGGAGGATCAACGGTCAAAAATAATCACCCGATAGTGTATAGACTGTGAATAAAGAATGAGAGTGATCAAATGGCTAAGATCAATTTGGAAGAGTTTTCCTAGGTGCCACTGTGCCAGCGCTACATGTAATCCAATGTCCCTCCTCCAACGTGCTTCCGGAGTCCGACTCCGGACCTTCGCCGCTAAGGTCCCCAAGTCTCCGCCTTAAATTGTTCCTTAAGCTTTCGTGTTCTCTCTCTTTTCCTCTCTGTGAATATCAGGAAGGAAATTAGAAAAATCAGGTAAAACGATGGGGAGCGAGAACGAGCCAGCGAAGCTCCTCCTACCTTACCTACAGCGAGCAGACGAGTTGCAGAAACACGAACTCCTAGTCGCTTACTACTGTAAGCTTTTCCTCGTTTTCAAAGCTTCAATTTTAGAAAATTAGTAACCTCAACTCAAGGTTTTAATCTGTTCTTCGATATTCTCCTTCTTCTCTGTCGATTATCTTGGATTTTTGTTCTTCGAATTCGAGTTTGTCTTTTGATTTTGTGTATAATTTTTTTAGGTCGATTATATGCAATGGAACGAGGACTGAGGATTCCTCAGAAGGAGCGCACGAAGACAACGAATGCAATCCTTGTTTCGCTTATGAATCAGCTTGAAAAGGTCAGATTTTTGTGAAATTTCCAGCAAGGTTGATCATTTCAGCAATTTATTTGGGGTTAGATTTGAAAAAACTATACCTGTTAGTTTAAGTTTTTTTTTTTTGAACCGTAATCAGAATATCATTAAAATGGAGGAGCAAAACATATACAAGCAGGCAAGGGCTCACAAAAAGTGAATTCTAAGGAGACCAATAAAACCAAAACAAAAACAAGGATAGTAGGATACCTTGGATTTCCAATACAAAGAAACTAAACCAGGGCTAAAAACTCCTAAGCAGATAGCAAAGAAACTACTCCCATGTCCACAAGATCTCTCCTAATATAACACTAATAGAGAATAAGGTGGCGAATCCTACACTGATTCCAAGGAAGATCAACACCCAAAAAAATTTGCCCATTCCTCTTCTTCTACATAGGCCATGCAATGGTATCCCAAAGGAAAGCCTCACAGCTGCTAGTAGAGGATCTAGAGATATCGTAGACCAGCAAGATAAGAAGTCTCAAAAGGATTTAGGTAAGAGTAAGACAACTCCTAGCTAGGATAAGAAAAAATTCCATATACCGAAAGCAAAAGGATAGTGCAAGAGCAAGTGATTCACCAATTCCTCATTTGGTAGGCACATAACGCAACAATTCGTTAAAATCCATCATCGGCTTTGAAGATGGTTACAAGTTAAGACCTTAGTCAAACATGTTGTCCGAATAAAAGAAGGAACCTCATGATTCCATATAATGCGATGAGAAAAACGGAGAAGCATAAAGATCCTGATAGAAAGATCTCATTGAAAATCGACCTCTAGGATCCCTAGACCACAAATAATTGTCCCTAAATAGAGGACAAGGCAAACCAAATTTAAACAATTCAAAAGTTTAATCAAATCCCTGAACTCTCAGTCATTGAGCTTACGCCTTAACCTGGGGATCCGAACAGCTTCTCCTTGACTCCAATAAAACAAAAAAAAGATACCAACCCATGCTTATTAACTGCTAAGCCACATAGATTATCAAAATCCTATTTCGAAGAAGATTGACCACACCAGATCCTCCCAAAAACGCACCTCATCCCCCTTCTCTACTCTAAAGCGAATATGCTTAGAAAAGTCTTCCCTCACTTTCAAGATAGCTTTTCACAATCCAACCCCATCAGACCCAATGACTTCCTTGAATTCCCTCACATTTCTTTCTCCATGCTTGGCCACTATAACCTCCCTCCATAACCTCTCTCCCTTCTCCAAACATTCATAGCTATTTGCCTAATAATGCCTTATTAACTTCAATCAAGGATTTGACATTTAAACCACCACCACATTTACCAAATAGTAATTCTTGGTTTCAATCTTCTCATTTCACATAAAGTCTCTTTGGATCCTCTCAAGCCTATCCGTAATAGAAAGCCGAATGAACACAAGGTATAGAAAATATGTCGGAAGACTACTAAGAATGCTATGGAGGAGAGTATTTTTCCTCCTTTCGACAAATAGTGATATATTTGTACACTTGTAGTCGCTTGGAGAATCTGTCCAACACTGGGTCCCATACCACTTTAACCTTGTACCTCGCCCCCAAAGATAAACCCATAGATGATGTCGACAGAAACCTAGACTTATACTCTAGGCATGTCGCCAATTCGACTAGATTAGGGACATCTCCAACACCAAAAATTTGACTTTTAGAAAGGTTAATTTTTAAACTTGACAACACCTCAAAGTACCTAAAGAGACAGTGGAGATGGACGAAATGCCTACTTGACGTGTCACGAAATAAAAAGGTATCATCTGCGAACTCTAGTTGAGAGATGGTCAAACTCGAACTCCCTATAGAGAACCCTTCCCAAATTGATTATGCGTCTTTGGTAATCATCCTACTAAGAGCCTTGGTGACCATGATTAAGAGAAAGGGGATAGAGGACCCTTGATGTTGGCCTCTAGAACTTTGAAAATAGTCGGCCGGACAGTCACCAATAAAAGCAAGACCTCATCCATTCTTTCACTTAAATCCAATTCTCATCCTGCCCAAGAGATAGTCATGAAAACCCCAATTTACATGATCATAAGCATTTTTCAATGTCTATCTTACACAAAATACCTAGGAGACCAGATCTGATTCTATCCTCAACACATTCGTTGGCAATTATGATTCAATCCAAGATTTGCGTGGCACCCACAAAAGTTCCTCAAGGAGGAGGAATGACATAACCAACTTCAGCCTAAAAGATAGGACTTTAGACAAAATCTTATAAACACTTCCTAGCAAATTGATAGGCTGGACATCTTTTAATTCATGGGCACAAGGTGTTTTAGGTATGTGGACAATGAAAGTGTTGTTCAAGACCCTATTAAACTTACTAGAAGAGTGAAATTCCTGAAATATTCTAAGAAGATCAGATTTCGATAAATGACTCTTGTAAAATTCAATTGAGAAACCATTGGCTCCTAGTGCTTTATTTCCTTCCGTACCTTTGATCACCCTTAGAACTTCATCTTCCTAAAAAATGCTCTCAAAACTCTCTTTGCTCCTTCAAAATACTCTGAAGAAGAATACCACCCAATTTCATCCTAAAACCCTCATTTTCTTTATACAAATGCTCGTAAAATACCACAATTGACTCTCCAATCTGCTTTTCACTACCCTTCCAAATCTCACCCGCCTTTAGCCTGGAGAGAAAGTTGATTTTCCTTCTATGATTAACAACTTTGTGAAAGAAGCTTTTATAATTATCCTACTTCTATAATATATATATATATATCGAGTTAAATTATGATTGTTGGTAGATTTCCTTTTTATTTTTATGTTGTGTTGTTAATCTAATTGAGATGATTTTGGAATATGAAGTTCATGCAGATTTGCATGGTAAATTGAGTTTAAGAAGTGGGAGTTTTGCGTTAAAGCATCTTCGCCACTTTAAACAGAAGAGAAAAAAAGGTGTTGAAAGCTTGAATATTTTTATCAACCAAATGTTTGTATCTTGTGTAATATAGATTCTAATTGTAGGTACATTTTGATTAATTTATTAAGGAAGGCAGGTTCAAGTACAATCAATCATATGGCTGTTTTCAAAGATGATGGGATTCCAATTCATTTTCATAAACCATTGGCGTCGTACCAGGGACTTGGGATCGAATCCCACCTATGTTTCTCTGGTAGGGGTCTACCTAACCCCAGCTTACCTTCCACAAAAAAAAATCTAGTATCTAGACTTCATCGAGACAAATGAAATGCCATTTATCAACTTGAACGGTTTTTAAGTTTAATTTAGCTTCATCCACTCTTAAGCAAATGTCATCCTTCCAAAACTTAATAATTTTTCTATTTACTCTCACCAGTCCTTCTAGCATGGTGTGCAATAAGAAAGATTTTTGAGGACGAAGGGTTACTTGATAGGCTATAGTAGCATTTATTTCCACACTTTATGCACCTGCTGCATTTGTATTCTTTTCTAGTTTGTTAATATTCTGTGTAAACCTTTTTTCTTCTTTAGATCGTTGTACTTTGTCGTTTGATATATATATATATATATATATCAAACGACAAAGTATATATATATATACAATTTTTTTTTATCTATTTGCTATCTTTTAATAATTTCAATATACTAAGCGACTAATAAAGACCTCTACTATTTTGAAGCTTGAGGAGTATGGATTTGGTAGTGATGTAATTTTAAACACCAAATATTTGATGAGTTCTAAGTTCTAACCATTGAGATTTATAGTGGTGCTAGTTAAACTTGTTTGAATTTTAGTAGCAGGAATATTCTTTTCAAGGTTCTTTCGCTCTTCCATATTCTGATTTATTTTCCAATTTATTGTTTTAACTGGGAGACTCGTATAGTTCTACCGGGCTGGATATTAATGTTCAATAAATTCATTATCCAATATATCTATGATTTTTAGATCCTTTGTTATATTGTTGAACTCTATATTTTTCTCCTCAGTGGTGTTTGTCTTGGTTCTTCTCACAGGATAAAAAGTCACTGAAATTGGGGCCTGAAGATAACTTGTATGTGGAGGGATTTGCCTCAAATGTCTTTGCAAAGGCTGATAAGCAAGACCGAGCTGGGCGAGCTGACCTGTACGACGAATCATCTATCTTATATTATGTACTGCAATTTTAGAATTGTTCTCATTTTACATACTAAAAATATCGTTTGAAACTAGCATATTAGTATACGTGGTATACATGGCTTTCATGGATCGAATATCACCCACCATTTTACGGCATCAGATGATCATGACCGCCCCATAAAAAGCCTACATATGAAGTTCCCATCTGATCCAGTCAAATTTTTGAATGACAAATCTTGTAGGTGGGAGCCATTGAATGTTGGGTCATGCTGTTCAGCATGTAGCACATGTGCGCGATTATGTTGTTTATAAGATGAAAGCCTTTACTAATTACTTTATTACCAATCAATCCCTTTAGCAGAAGTTGATTATTGTTGGTATGATATAGAAATCATGTCTGTGTCACAGGAATACTGCAAAAACCTTTTATGCTGCGAGCATCTTCTTTGAAATTCTTAATCAGTTTGGTGAACTCCAGCCTGAGGTGAGTTTGTGATCATCTTACTTTTTTTCCTCACCGATGCATCATATCTTATAATGTTTAGATTATCTGAGACCAGAAGATTTTGGCATCTCTTGATAGTCTTCTTTACTCATAATTGTTAGTTCACTTCATTGTTTACTTAACACGTTTTAGCATCAGCTTGAGCAGAAACAGAAGTATGCAGTATGGAAAGCAGCAGATATAAGGAAAGCTTTGAAAGAAGGAAGGAAGCCTGAACCAGGCCCCCCTGGTGGAGATAAAGATCTATCAATTCCATCAGTTACACCAAGTGCTGCATATGTATGCTTCTGAACCAGACAGTAGCTTTATCTCAAATTAGTTGATAGTATGATATGAAATTATGGATATGATTAAGAAGAGGTGAGAAAAGGAAATAAGTTTGAAACTGTTTCTTGGTAAAACCAATCAGAAAAATGCAAGTGAAAAAGTAATATGTTAGAGGTTATTTACTTATTTTGAAGGAGAATATAGATTTTTTTTCCTTTGCAAGTATAATTGAGAAAAAGAGGAACATTTTAAAATGGGTTGCAGAATGAGTTTTAGATGGTTGGGCTAAAGAAAACTCTTCTGGTGCTACTTTGGAAATAAATGGGCAAATTAAGAAATCAACACAATCTCTATTCAATGATGATCTACAACAGATTCAAATTTCGTGCAATTGTATCTCGTTAAAACTCATCTGTGGTTATCACTCAATATGCATAAATCTCCACATGGTTTTCCGTGCGTCATTTCCTTTGGGTTTTCAAAATTAACTAAACTGATCCGCTAACTCTGAATATGGATATAAACTTCCTCATTTATGAATTCCGAAGATAGGGCCCTCTCAAAACTCAAAGGGAATCATAGCTAGAGCTGTAAATGGAGCGAATTCAAAGCCGATAGTGGTTTATCCGAATTCGTATCCAATTACATATCCAAATTTGATTAAATATCCGATATATAGTGAAATAGAGTAGTCGTATTCTACTTTGATTTAAATATTTGAATTCAGATAATATTCTAATTGTACGAATTCTTCAGTAACAATTTAATATAAAGAAAAAGTTCCAAAAATACAAACAAAAATTATTTTAAAATGACAAAATACTAGTTTTTCTAGGGGTGTCAATGGGCAGGGGCTTGGACTTGCATTTTGGTGATATTTGAAAAGGCTCAGCCCGAGCCCGATACATTTACAATAGGCTTTGAAGCCCGAATTCAGCCTAATTGACACCCCTAACTTTATCCTCATTTATAAATAACAATTTAATATGTCTTAGAATAATGTAAAAATTACATATTAATAAGGGTATTTTAGTCTCATAAACTTATAATATATTATGTATTATATATAATCAGTTAGATATTTATCGCATCAGATATATCAATATCCAAATTTGTATTTGATTATAAACCGATAGTAAAATACTTTTTAAATTCGCTCCGCTAGATACCTACTCGGATAATTGTCTGAGCAGACAAATTTGGATACGGATAATATCCATATCTGTTGACACCCCTATTCATAACTATCTTCCTAATAAATAATAGATCTTTACTTTTCAGGAGAGAAGTCCTTTATCAAGAACTATAGAAACAAAGGAAACCAATCCAACAACATGGTTCTTTGAGTTGAATCAACCCCTACTCATAACTATCTTCCTAATAAATAATAGATTTTTACTTTTCAGGAGAACAGTCCTTTATCAAGAACTATAGAAACAAAGGAAACCAATCCAACAACATGGTTCTTTGAGTTGAATCCCCAACACATATGAAGACCAGCCTGAAATTATTGTACTTTTCAACTTGAAGGATCGTGCTCATATCGTAATAGTTGAATTCATCAATGAACAATTTGCTTGGAGCCCAAACGTCTGATTCACAGCTCTTAGGAATGTTCATTTTGCCTCAGCTTTCTCGATTGGCCTCTTGTGTGGTGCTTTTTTCTCGAAATATAAACATATTGCAAACCAGAAGTCCTTCAAAAATATACCGAGGTCCCAATTTGTATTGAAGACTCGTTCAGCCTCCCACATTTACAGAACTCATCCAGCTGCCAGACTTGGCTTCAAACCCATGTCTGGTGGCCAACACATCGATTAGTCTGGTGTTCAGCCTCCCACATCTACAGAACTCATCCAGCTGCCAGACTTGGCTTCAAAACCCATGTCTGGTGGCCAACACATCGATTAGTCTGGTATTACCCAAGTGAGTAGACATGATTCAAACGAGTTATAATAAATTGCAAATTCTTTGGGCTTGTGTTTCCTTGAACTTGGACAGATTTGGAATACAGTGATTTGGCTTTTACAATACCTCTTGTGCCTACCATTTGGTACTATTATGTCACCACAACCAACTTGTTTGGGATTGACCTGTCTGGGTGCCAAGGTGTAGCCTGAAGACAACTCTTTTGGTTTGATCACAAGTAACATAACTTTCGAAGTAACTAATATATACTACTATCAGACTGCCTCTCAGGGTACTTGTCATTATGGAGAAGCTAACGACACTTCTGAATATTCTCTAAATAATTTTCTCTTTGCAGGATCTTGGACCGAGAGAAATCAATCCAACTAGCCATCCAGGACCAGTAGATTTTGCATCACCTCAGTTCCATGATAAAGTCGACCACCAACCTTCTAGCAACACTACTACTCCACCTCCCTCATACCCAACAGAAGATTATTCTCCCAATGATTTCCATCCACCTCCACCGGTCAACAGACCAGAAAACGATGCTTATCCTCAGCCGTACCTCCATCAACATTACCTGCACGAACCCCAGCAACCATTGCCACAAAATTACCCTTCTCAGGAAACTCCCTCCCCTTCCTCTTACCCCAATTTCCAGTCTTACCCTAGCTTTAACGAGAGCAGCCTCCCAACAGCTCCATCTCACTACCCTTCTTACTATCAAGGCTCTGATATTTCCTACTCTCATCAGTCAGCTCCTCCCACGGCAAACTATTCATCGACAGCTCAGTACACCTCCAGTGGCAGTAATGGGTTCCATGCAGAACCTGCACCAACTTCTGCCCAAACATTCCAATATGACAGCAATTACCAGCCACCACCTGATAAAATAGCCGAGGCACACAAGGCTGCAAGGTTTGCTGTTGGGGCTTTGGCATTTGATGATGTGCCAGTTGCAGTGGACTTCCTTCGAAAATCACTTGAGCTGCTGACAAATCCGTCAACAAGTCAGTAGTAAGTTTTACATTTGATGTTGCAGAGTCGGTTGCTTTCCAGAAAATGGTGTCTTGTGTGTAGTTTGAATTGTTGTACAGGGGGGTGGATATTTGTACTTGTGTTTGAGAGATGATGCTTTCTGCGGCTCTGCGCGTCAGGCCTGTGGTCATATTTTTCTACCAGAGACAGGATATTATTGGTGATTGATCCTATCAAGATTTTCCTTTTGATGGACCCCACCTCCTCTATTGCTCATGGCCCAGAATAATCTTAATTGAGTGATTGAAACACGTCCTATCAATTAAACTGTCATTCATTGATTTTCTTTGAACAATCTAAACATGTCCTTTTGTATAGTATGGTTAGGGATAAGTGAGGGGAAATTTTTGCTGGGTGCAATCTTTCTCCTTATTAGGGTCATCATGATAGTTTTGATGTTTTGCCTGGGAGGATGGATCACTCATTGCAGTGGTATGGTTTTGCCACATCACTAGAGTCGGGCCATGTTATCATTGTAACGAGTCCTAGGTGGTGGTAGTGCATCCCCATTCCCCAGCATTCTGCACATGATCTGGCATCTTACTGACCATGAAAGTCAGTCCTGATTTCCACTAGGACCTCTGCCATATTTTTGCTCTGTTTTAAATAAACTAATAAATTTGATGATTGTGATCATTGAAGCAGGTTGATTTCTGCTACAAGAGATCTCCAAGGTTAGACCCCATTGGGTGGCCCCTCTCTGTATGTCATGTAATCGGTGCCTGACACCATTGACACCAATGAACGGTGTAAGATGCTAGGATATGAAACTAAGGGTTGGATGCATTTAATCTTTACAATACTAGGATTATTATTGTTGCTTTCTCATACCTATTAGTGACAACATAGATTTTGGAACAAGCTTATCCATGCACCCAAATTCATAACCTAGTGAAGTGGTTGTAAACATGGAAAAGAGTTTTTCAGTTATATCTCATTTGACTTGTTTCTTTTACATTTGGAGAGTGTGAGACACAAATAAAGATAGACCAGACCTCCTTTGATTTTATCACCAATTTTATCAAATTGGTTTTGATGGAAGCAATGCCTTGGCTTAGTGAAAACCAATGTAGCCATGAGCATCTTTCCCTCTAGGCCTCTCCGTCTAAGTATCTATTAGTAATCCCCTAAAAACACTAAATCAAATCATTTCTCAACATTACTACTCATCCATGATTGCTTCTTCTGAGAGGAACAAATGGGATTAAACCGCTGTAACGTCGAGCAATGGAGTTCGGCGCAATTTCCCAAGCAGGATGGTTTCGACGATTGGCAAATGGGTCTGAGAACGTCGATCGTTGGGTTAATGAAGCCAGGGTGCTTGAAGACAGTGAAGAATAAGAGAGAGAAAACAAAGGTAACGGAGTTTACACTAGAGGAATCACTTTTAGCTTCTCCAGGCTTAAAGAATAAAGATTGCATCAAAGGAGGTGAATTTTTTGTTCTTGAACAGTTTTCTAAAAGGGTTTATCCATCTTCTACTGGATTTCATGCACACTTCACCTTGAAACCCAGAGAGAGTTTCTCTATGGAAAGACTTGTGAGGATTGATGAAGGTGCTACAGAAGACATGGAGGTTTCTTCACTTAGTAGAAAAAACCAAAGTGGGAAGTTGAAGAAGAAGGTGAGGTTTAGGTTGCCTGAAGAGGCTGATATAATCATATTTTATTCACCAAAATGAGCAACCTGGATAGTGCTTGTAATGTCTCTTTAAAGTTTTAGAGAGAGTGGTTTGCTTCATGTTTGTGAGGGTTTGTTTGGGAGGGCACTGGATAGCCAGTCCTTTAAGCAAATCTTGGAAAATCTCACAATTCTCAAATGCTTAGGCCCTGGGTCCGGATTTCCTCTGGCCAGCCTTTAAAACATCTTTTAAGTTTGGTTGAGAAGTTTTAACTTCTAAAGTTATATATAAAAAAAAATTAAGGTTAGATTTATTAACTCTTAAGGGTTGGTAAATTTTAACCGCTGTTAAAAAGAATTAAAAGGGGTACGTCGCAGGCTTGAGAAGCTGACAAGAGTAATGTACTCGGCAATTTCCTCTGAAAGATGCCCCAGTATTCCACTTGGGCATAACCTCGTCAGCCAACGCGTGCAAAGGTTGTTCATTTAGAGATGATAGCATGCATCTCGAACGTCCCACTTGGGCGGTACATGCACACCTCCCCCAATCACCACATGTCATCTTTGACACCCAGTAACTGTGTTTAAGATCCACTCACCGTTAGGGTTAAATAATTTAACCTTAATGTATAAACAAATATTTAAAAAAATTAACCACATATGTGATTGAATTATAAATAAGGTTAATTTTTTAAATATTTTTAAAGTAAGTAAATTATTTAAGACTAAAAATGAGTGAATCTTAACCACAGTTTATGATTGTTAAAGAGAACACCAACGGAACGAGATGCATACTATCACCTCCTTGGTAAAACACACTGTACGCGCGCGTCAGCTGAAGAGGCTGTGCCCGAAGAGTCCTGAGAAGCGCAAAGCTGACCCAAGTGTCCATTTGTCCCTTTTAACCACTGTTTAATCATAGTTAAGTTTAACTAAATTAAAATTAATATTTTTGTTTTTTGTTTTTTCTTCTAAAAATCATGATTAAATTACTTAACCCTAGGGGGTTAACCACAGTTGATGATTGTACAGTGAGTGTGCTCGCACTTTGAGAATGGAACTACCTGCCCCTCTAGACTCACCATTGCCCATTTGCCATCTGACCCCAACTTTGAGAATGGAGCTACCTGCCATCAAGCTCCGCCATGCCCAAGAACGGCGATAACCAATTTTTGCTTTTAAAAAAAAGGAAATAGTTAATGGACCCATGAATTCTATTTCCAAACCTAAGGCATCCAATTCACGGGTCTGCCTATCACTACTCTTCAAAAAATCATACTCGGGAAAATAAATACTTTTCAATAGCTTGCTCCATAGAGACGAATTTGTCACCCTTGCCTGGCAAAGAGGGCCAAGTTAAAGTTGGAGAGGCCCCGAAACCCACCACCACGACCTCAGATTGTCTCTGGCAAAGTCAAAAACCCCTCTCGGGTTATCATAGAATAGGGGACATATGGCGATAAAAAGGGGAGAAGTCATTTCATTTTCTCCCCATGATTTTGACTTCTCCACACACTACATGACACATGGCAATAAGGTGGTGAGATAAAGGGGGAGAGATATGTAGTGTGTGGAGAAGTCAAAATCATGATTCCCATGATTTTGACTTTTCCACCACTTGTCCCCTAATCTATGGTTGCCCCAGACAATGGATTTCTGTCTTCACCATAGACAATCCAAGGCCCACCACCACCGGTACCTTTACCTGTGCAAAGAGTATCACAACTGGCCCAATGTATATTCTTCTTGTCCTTAGTTTGAGCCCACCAAAAATCTGTCATGAGAGAGAAAATTTCCTTGACATATATATATAGGGAGCTTAAAGCATCTCATGGCGAAGGATGGGATTTGATCTTGCTCTAGCAAGACCAAAATCATCTTGCCTATGTACAACATCCGAGTGGCGATAAAAGGAAAGAAATCATTTCATTTTCTCCCCAGTTTTTTGACTCCTCTCCTTTTGATGTCTTCTCCCCTTTTATCACCACATGTCGAAAGCCCACCAAGAGCAAGACGGTTTTGGCAAGACCAAATCCCATCCCATGGCGAAGGATGGAATTGCTTGAAGAACTGATTTCAATAAAACTACACTCCCGACTTTATTTAAGAACTGCCTCTGCCTTTTATGGTTAGAACGATAGTACCCACATATTTCAAACCGTTTATAACGGGTCGGTTGGACTTTTACTTAAGGCTTGGTTTGTATCGAGTGAAATTGTTGTTGAAAATAAAAAAATTCTCACAAAAATTTAGGGTGGCTTTAGGCGCACCCCACTTTTTGTTTTTTTTAATGACTACATCCTATTTTTTATTTTTATTTTGCTCTTTCGATTTCCTTAAATTTAATAGACGCGCCCCACATTCTTTTTGGAGCTGTGTTCAGCGGACCCATGGGTCCATTTGTTATCTTACCCCGTGTCCTCATTTCCCTTTTAACACCCGTTTAGCCTTGGTTAAGCTTAACTAAATTAAAACTAAGATTTTGGAGTATTTTTTTTTAACAATGGTTAGATTGCTTAACCTTAGGGATGAGTGAATACTAACCACAGTACGTAAGTATTTAAAATTGGGGCGTGAACCAATGAGGATGGCCCCTTCCTTTATAGAATGGGAACCCCGGGTATGTTTACTATTTTCCTTCTGAAGGGGAAAATTTCAGCACATGCCACGCATTTGTAGCTATTCCAAACTCCGGTTTCCTTGTAGAAGGAAGATAACAAAACTCCACATGTGAATGAGTCTGAGGGGGCGGATGTGCACCCTGAAATAAGCTCTGATGATAAAGTCAGTATAAGGCACAAACACATGAACATATGAACATAATAGTGTAGAAATACTTATCGTGAGGTCATTAAGCATATGCACTTGAGGACGGGCTCTGGTGTTGTGCTCAAGAGATGAGTTATGGAGAGGTAGAGGATGTAACTCGGGAGGCACAAAGGACATAACTCTGGATAACGTAGTTCAGACAACGTAGCTCATACAACGCAGCTCGGATAATGCACAAACAACGTAGCTCAGACAATGTAGCTCGGACAATACTCAAACAACGTAACTCAGATAAGGCACAGACAACATAGCTCTGACAACGTAGCTCGGGCAATACTCAGACAACGTAGCTTGGATAAAGCACAGACAACATAACTCTGACAACGTAGCTCGGGTAATACTCAGGCAATGTAGCTCAAACAACGTAGCTCGGATAAGGCACAGACAATATACTCTAACAACGTAGCTCGAGCAATACTCAAACAACGTAACTCGGGCAATACTCACAACGGACAACGAGACAACGGGTTCGGGCACTATTCACAGCGTCAGACACAAGTTCAAGTATGACTGTACTCAGCAAATGATCAATTGCAAGGTCGTGCAAGTGGCAGTATAACCTGAACATTTCACCAAGTACATAAACATAAAACATCAGATATTGACAAGGTGTAGGGGTACCGTTCATGGAGAGCATCAGGTGGACATGACCGATTTGAGAGAGCATCCGGTAGCCATAATCGATTGTGAGGCCATAAAAAACATCAAGTGGTCTGAGAACACCAAAGAAAAATGAGAGAGTCATGTGAGTGGCCGCCTACATAGCCCCTCGGGGTAGGGGTGTGAATGACTCAAACTTGCCAGATCTCCTTCTTCTTCTTCTTCTGCTTCTTCTTCTGCCTTTCTATATTTTCTCTCTTGCCTTTCGCACCATCCTCCTTTCTCAGGTGATTCATGCTTATTTATAGGCATTTAGAGTCATCATGACTTGTATAGTCATGATGAGGTCACCTGTCAGAAAACACTCAAGAGAGCCAGCACATAGCCCAAGTGGGCTTATGTCGGCTAAATTGTTAAAATTTGTTACAGTGAGAGATTCCTATTTTACATATTCTTTTTACTTTTTTTTACGAATTTTATCCCTTACACTTAGCCCTTTCTCGGTGCCTTGGACTCCGTTCGAGATGCCGAGAATACATCATGGGTAAAATTCTCAAAGACGATAGCCTACATGCTACACAAACAAACAAATAACTTGCTCTCAAGTGCTTAGAGCATGAAAATGAACATAGATCAGTAACACTTCAAAAATAAATAATCTTTTTACTTCTACAATTGTAGGGTATGGACACATTATGAGATGACAGTAAATGAGCACAGAAGTGTCATAACGTAACACATCATAAATGTAATCAGACAACTGAGATTTCATATAAGAGGCCTCGTGGTGGGACACTTTGCTCAAGATGACCTTTCATTAGTAGAAGTCACCAGGTTTGCTCTGATGACAATTCATTTATCCAAGTCACATGTGTCCCGCGGTGAGGACCGTACTCATATGATAAGTCATTTAACATTGCATTTACGACACATTTCATTTGACAGTTCATTGATCATTCACTTGATAAGTCACTTGATAGGCTCCATAATTCACTTGATATTCACACTTCACTAGAGCATGTACTGGGCAGTTCATTTGATAAAGCACTTGAGAATGCACTCGATAATTACCTCTTGGTTGTTGCCATGCAGTGAAAGCTTCATTCGGGTATCGAAGACGCTGGTCATTTGCGCTTGTCTAAGCCCCTTTGTCTCTTCCCACAAACGGGGGTTCGATTCCCATAGACAGTGCCATTTTGAAGGGGAAATTTCCTAGGTTCGGCACGTCAATAGCTTTTGGGCTGGTAGAGCAATTAAAATAATTTTTCTTTAAAAATAAGATTAAAAACAACAAAAGGAGAGAAGGCGGGTTCGCACCTTGAAACAACTCCGATACTAAAGTCAGTTAAACGAAAAAGAATGCAACTTATAAATCACAAAGGCACTGAAACACTGAGAGTTTAGAACACAGGTAAAAATTAAGGCACTATATTCAGATATTCCTTGATCGATCCTGACGCACTGGGTCGCCAAGGTATTTATAGGTTAAGCTTGGGATGCCCATAGATGACCATCGATGACTTGGATGACCATGTCATAAGCTTGCCACTTATTACCAAATATGTCAGGCATATTTGATGACGAATGCAGTACACACGCGGGAGTCTACAATTTCTAAGTCAGTTTGTGGGTCGAAAACTCATCTGAGGTGACTAGCAATAAATACCAAGACAGTGTTTTCCACCTAACGTCAGAGACAAATGATCGTCTCCTGAGGATCGGCTCCTAAAAGTCAGTCTCGTTGTGGACATAAAGCACGAGCGTTGTTCACAACGAGAATAATACTGTTGTCTAGATGACTACGAGTTCGTTGTCTAGAGAACAATGTTCCCGTTGTGAGGAGCACAACAAGTTCGTTGTCATACACGCAATGAATACATACTCAAACATATAAGCTCGTATCCAACGTTTAACACCGAAAATATGCCTTTTGCCACAACACAAGATTAAATTACGAATTTTATCTCTTACACCTTTTTGGTATCTTTCTCCTTCTTCACTGGAGATAGTCCTTCTTTCTATTTGCTCACATTCCTCCGCTACCAATTCTTCCTCCGCTCCCATCACATTTAAATAAGGCCTGATTTATTAATTTGGTCACTAACTATTAAAAAAAACACTTCATAAAAAACAAAGAAAAATAAAGAGAAAGAAAATAAATGTTACAATAGAACTCCACACCTAAGAAAGACCTTCTCCAGGTTCATCACCTTCAACAAGGAGGTTCACCAAGTCATAGGCGACCCTGACAAAGGAGAACATCATCTTCGTGACGAACTCTCTAAATTGCTTGATTTAAGAGTGTACTAAAATCTCGCTCAATTATGTTTACTTTGCAATTGATTCATGAATGTGATTTGATTTAGCAGGAGTTCAAATATGATTGTTTCGGTCATTCAATTTTGATCTGGTTTAATAGTTAATGTTTTAAATTGTGATTGGTGTATAGTTAAAAATTTAATAGTTATTTTTTGAGTGTACAAGAAATTTTATAATTTTAATGGTGTGCAATAATTAATATTTACTAGAGTCCTGAGAAGCGGACCCTAGGTCCGCTTCTAAGCTGACCTAAGTATCCACGTGTCCTTTTTAACCCATGTTTAACCATGGTTAAATTTCACTAAATTAAAATAAGTACTTTTTTTTGGGGTTTTTTCTAAAAATCATGGTTAAATTATTATACCCTAAGGGATTAACCACAGTTGATGGATGGTAAAAAAGGGCTTAGACCAATGAGGTCACTGGGGTTAGCTTCTAAGCTTACCTTGGGTCTGTTTTCCATTTCCCTATTTACTAATTGGGTGCTGTCATCAAAAAGTGGGGTTCACCGAACAGCACCCAACATTTATCACCTTTTTAAAGAATTTTTCCTCTTCACACATTTTGCAATTAAAAATTTATTTTATAATGTGTCTGGCACAAAAATTAACTTTTCTTTTAAAATAATCCAGTACACCTATTTTTCCTCCAAAGGCAACATAAAGGTCATTCCAAACCCACCGGCTCATTGTTACCCTCATATGCAATTATTAGTCCAAATTATGAAATTGTCATCCCACCCCAACATTATAATTACTTTGGCATTCGGTCCATTTTGGTGATTTGTTTCAAGTCAATGCATTTTGGGGTAATTGAATCTATTATCTACCATAGCATTTTCTGAGCTTGAGTCTCATCCATTTGTAGCAGAGGAGTGCTAACCTCAGTCGCATTTAATCTAAATGTTTCCACAGACGCAAGAATAGGTATCACATGTGAATATGTTTGATATTTTAACATATTATTAAAAAATAAAAATCAGAATTTTTTTTACATTTGTAGCCACCAAGATACATCTTTGGAAGTTTTGTAACTAGGGCTAGCAAATTCATTTGTAGCATGACAAATGCTAAGCCAAGACGTAGACTTCCAAGCTCCCACCATAAGAACAGCAAGGGTAATTATTTTTTTCACTGATACCTAAAAAAATCAATATAATTAAACAATAAATTTTGTAGGGAAATAGTTAATGTGCGCGGGGGAGAGAGAGAGAGGGTACTTGACCAATGAGGTCTTTGGAAGTTTTGTGACTGGGGCTAGCAATATCATTGGTAGCATGACAAATGCTAAGCCAAGACGCAACTACCAAGCTCCCACCATAAGAGCAACAAGGGTAACTACTTTATTTTTCACTGTTACCTAAAAAATATTATAAACAATAAATTTTCTAGGGAAATAGTTAACGTACCTGAGAAATTCATTTAATGGTAGCGAGTATTTAGTGGTGGGGGGAGGGGGGGCTGGACCAACGAGGTCTTTGGAAGTTTTGTGACTGGGACTAGCAATATCATTGGTAGCATGACAAATGCTAAGCCGAGAGACGCAGACTTTCAAGCTCCCACCATAAGAGCAACAAGGTAACTACTATTTTTGACTGTTACCTAAAAAATCAATATAAACAATAAATTTTGTAGGAGAATAGTTAATGTACCGGGAAATCCATTTACAAACCTAGGGTCCAGCCCCCTCTTAAACCTAAGGCTGGACCTCATGGGTCCTCTTAAATACCCACCAACGATAGTGAGTAGTATTTAAGAGAAGGGGTGTGGACTAATGATATCCAACCTTAGGTTTGTAAATAGATTTTCTATGTATGCCTATTCCTGCTCAATTTTTTAATTTTTATTTTTAGGGAAATAGTTAACGTACCTGGGAAATGGATTGTAAAATCCAAGGTCAGTATTTAAGAGAGAGGGAATGGATCAATGAAGTCCAACCTTAGATTTTAAAATCCATTTCTCAGGTATGTTAATCACTGCTCTTATTTTTATTTTCTTAAACCTATTGAAAGGTAATCAATCAATGTCAGGCGTTACACCCACGTGAGTTTGGAAAATTTTGAATTCTTTGTCTAGAACTAGCACTCCTCTCGGTACCCAAACCCACCGGCTCATTGTTACCCTCATATGCAATTATTAGTCCAAAGGTCATCCCATCCCAACATGATAATTACTTTGGCATCTGGTCCGTTTTGGTGATTTGTTTCAAATCAAAGCATTTTGGGGGTAATTGAATCTATTGTCTACCATAGCATTTTCTTGAAGTTTGAGTCTCAACCATTTGTAGTAGAGGGGTGCTAACCTCAGTCGCATTTAATCCAAATGTTTCCGGAGGCAAGAATAGGTATCACATGTGAATATGTTTGATATTTTAACATATTATTAAAAAGATAAAAATCAGATTTTTTTTTACATTTGTTGCCACAAGTTACGTCCCTAGAAGTTTTGTGATTGGGGCTAGCAAAATCATCCAAATGTTTCCACAGATGCAAGAATAGGTATCACATGTGTTAGAGTTGTGCGAGTGGTAGGGGTGTGGCCTTCCCAAAAGGGAAGTCTAGGAATCTAATCCTCCAAGGGGTAAGAGTTGCCAAAGCTCCACTGCCCAGCTAACTTCTGACTGGCTGAATCTATTGACGTAGGTAAATGATATCCGGTTCCTATGGGGCCTTTCAAAAAAAAAAAAGTATCACATGTGAATATGTTTGATATTTTAACATATTATTAAAAAGATAAAAATCAGAATTTCTTTTACATTTGTAGCCACCATGCGTCTTTGAAGTTTTGTGAATGGGGCTAGCAAAATCCTTTGTAACATAAAAAAATGCTAAGCCAAGACGTAGACTTCCAAGCTCCCACCATAAGAGCAACAAGGATAACTACTTTTTTTCAAGGGAAGTGATTGGAAACAGGGGCGGGAAGGAGCCACCCCCCCTCCCCCTTCCCAAAAAAAATATTTTGGAATTCCCCCGCATGGTAGTGTGAAATAGTGGGTCCCTTAAAATGTTTTAATTTTTGTACTATAATTGCCCTCCCCCCCCCCCCCCCCCTCCCTCCCTCCCTCCCTCCCCAATTTTTGTCTTATATATTATAGTGCTCCGTACCCCCCCAATAGTGGGCCCCCAATAGAGTCCAGTTATGCCCTTGAGGTTGCACATGTCCCTATTGACACACCTTAACTATTGTTAAAAATACCCACTTTTAGGAATCACCTATTTATCCTTGGTTTTTAGAATAAAAAATATTAAATTTTGTTTAACCTTAGGAGTTAGTAAATTTTAACTAGGGAAAAGAAATTTGATATTTTTTAAAATTACCAAGGATAGGTGGGTGAATCTTAACCACAGTTAAGGGGTATTAATAGGGATACTTGGCGACCTTAAAGGCATTACTGAGAAAAAAAAAAAACTCAAAAGAAAAAAACTACACAAAATAAAAAAATTTTATCAGGGGCTAAGCCCCGAACCCCCAAGTTCCATACCCTCAATCAATTATTTTTTTATACATGTATTTCGGCCCCCTCAATGAAAAATTCCTAGCTCCAACCCCTCGATAGTAGTATCGAGAGATAGGCAGTTTGATTCACAATCCAATGGAGCTAAGAATCAAGTGGGGCTACATTTTATAGATGTGCACATTTGAGCTCTTGGATTTAAAAGAACGGTTAAAGAGACTTTGTGAGGACTTAGGATCTTCTCCACTTGGCGTTGGCAAGGAGACCACCAACACCACTCTAAAGGCGTCATATACATCTTGTGTATGCCTACCAAAGTTTGTGCACACAAGTCAACGCCTTACTTGACATGCATGGAGTTCATAGCGCATTCGAAGTGGGTGCTAATAGTCTCCTCGCCAGCTCCAATTGAAGAAGGATAACATTTCCTTAATGAGTGGCTAGACAGTTTTGGTTTGGAGAGGGCCTGACTAAACCCAATCTCCATGACATAAAATTCTCTCAAATTATAAGTGGATTAGAAATGCTAGCCCTGTCGCATGGACTTCAAATTCTCTCCAGTCAAGGAGTTTGGTTATGCCCATGAGGTCACCACGTGTCGCTATTGACACCTCTTAACTTTGGTTAAGACTCACACACTCCTTAGGATTCACCCACCTATCCTTAGTTTTTAGAAAAAAAAATACTAAATTTTATTTTTTAACCCTTGTTAAAATTCACAAACTCTTACGGTTAAAAAAATTTCAATATTTTTTCCAAAAGGTAATTGGGTAAATCCTAGGAATGGGTGAATCTTAACCACAGTTAAGGGGTGCAATAGAGATAAGGGGCATAACCAGACTCCGGTTATAACCCAAGAGAATTCCAAGTCGGTCTCCATTAATTATTTTCGATCCCCTTTATAGGTATAGGTAGCATTATTAAATTCAAAAACCAGACATCTGATATGTACATGAGCTGACCAATTAATGCATTCATCTGAAATTTACTTTTCTTCTTAAATGTATCATTACTCGTAGAGACTGCATGGAGCTCATGGCCCTGCGTTACGTGGGTCCCCCACACATGTTGATCTCAATTGTTTAGGACCGTTGATTTAGTAGAATATTTTTCATTGCATTCCCTCCCTACCATCCATCGGATGGTGACGCATCACCGAGGGTAATGGCAACATCCGTAAAATATCTGTAGAAACTCGTGGAAAGCAAGCACAGCCAAGTATCGGCGAAGGAATGTGAATCGTGTGGGAAAATGGAACAATGATTTCCGGCCAAAGTGCAAAGATTTTTTTAAAAAATATTTTAATATTGAAAATATTTTTTTAATATTAAAAAAAATTAATATTGTTTTAAAAAATCAAGGTTGAGTGGGTGTGGTGTGTGCGTGTGAGAGTTTGCATGTGGTGTGTGTGTGTGTTTGCTTGGGTGGTGTGAGTATTCATTTGTCTTTGTCATTGCCTTGTGGTATGATTGAGTTTACCAAAAAAATCAGAAGACCTTTAGGGTGAGTGTTTAGTCCCACATCGGGTAGGAACCCAAGCATGTTGTCCCATATAAGTTCCTTGGCGCCTCAAACGATTGGTACCCGTTTTGAAGACCTCTAGGATGAAGCTTACATGGGCTGCATGTATGTGATGTGTGCGTGTGAGAATTTGCATGTGGTGTGTGTGTTTGCTTGGTTGTCTTTGCCTTCAGTCGTGACCTCTGCACGGGTGACAATCGGATTTGTCAAATCCATTATCACCGTCGAGGATTTGGGTCCTTAAAAAAAGACGGGGAATCCTTCCCGTAGTTACCGGCGAAGAGACCGCCGGTATTGTCTCAGGAATTGCTATGTACTTAATCCTCTCTGTTAGCGATGAGACTATCATCAACATTAAGATGTGTCACTAACTATCAGTAACACTAAGAAGCGTCACATACCTCATGTGTACGGTATTAGTGATGTATGCTGGTAAATCATGGTCTAGATTGACATCCACATGAATGGTGCTTCTCGAGTGGCTGTTAGCAGTCTCTTCGCTAGCATTAATTAGAAAGGATCCCTTGTCATCAAAGATATGGGCCCGTGACAATTATTTGGCATACAAACGGGGTGTTGCAATCTCCAGCAAACTATCACCGGAGATTATCTCAAGTCAAAAAGAAAACCCTAGTTCAAAGTATTTTTACTGCCTTATCCCTCCAAAAATGCATGTTCTCTTTCCAACAAGAAGTTGACGTATATTAATTTTGAGGCAGAGCTTTGCTTCACCGACTTGGAGCAGCCTCTTTTACTGTAAAATTGTTGACATTTTACTGAGTAATTTTGTTTTCGAGAAGGAAAATGTTTAATGTCTATTTCATTATGTAGTGGAATGCACGGTCTTCAAGTCGCTAAGGGGGTTGAAGCCCCTCCTGAAATTTTGAAAAAAAATTCTTATAGTATTAATAGCGTGGGAGAGGGGGGAGCGAGAGGATAGGGGCTATAGCCTCCTAAATTTTTGAAAAAAAAAATATTCATAGCTCCGTCACTTGATCTACACCCTCCTATTTAATACCCATTAACTATGGTTAAGATTCACTCACCCCTAACATTCATCTATCTAACCATGGTTTTTAAAAAATAAGAATAATAATCATAATTTAATTAAGTTTAACCGTAATTAAAAGAGGGACACGAAACACCGTGGTCGACGGGACAGCGGGGTCGGCTAATCACTGCTCTTTCGAAAAACTATCACTACTTCTCTCAAATCTCAATAATAATTTTTAAAAAAATGTCATCATTTGACATTTTGCACATTAAAAGGAGGAGCTCATGAGGCAGTGAAGCATAGCTTTGCCTGAATTAACCTTCTTTTGCAGCGAGCCATTGCATAGGATCCTTGTTTCGAAAATATAATATATAGTTAAGCAATCTTGGGGAATGCTTGAATCAAGCAAGCGAGGAAGGTGTGTTTTGGGTACTTCTTGAGCTTTAGCCTTCCGGGAGGAAACTAGCGAGCTCCACATTTCTGCTTCAATGGCCGGAGGGATTAGTACTGGTGGTTTCATGGTTGTATCTTTAGTTGTTATCTCATTGAGCCTTGGAGGAAGATGGGTAGGAGCCCAAGTTCATCATGTCGTCGGAGGCGATCGTGGGTGGGACTCAGCTTCCAACATAGAATCTTGGTCGTCCGGCAGAGTTTTCCGGGTCGGAGATAAAATATGTAAGTTCTCTCCATTTCCATCTTCATTACGTTAGATTGTTTCATAGGACTTCGCTACCGAGGCCGAGACTGTGCAGTATTAGCAATATAATAAATTGTCTTCTATGAAAAAATGTCTTGATGATCGTTAATAATTTCATACATTGAGTGGTCATTAGCATTTCCATATATATATATATAACTTTTAGTAATAGTAATTACATAAATAAAAAAACAATATTCTTAATTTTATTTATTATAAATTGTAATAATTTTTAATAAATAAGTTTAGGATAATAATAACACAAAAATTAAGAAATTAAAAGCAAATGCTCTGGTCTAGTTTTCTTTCTTTAGATCAAATGATTACTCTTAAATTTTATTTTCGTATAAGAATATATTAGTTTTATGTAATTTCTTGTATTATAATTTATTAACAAAAATATTTATTAAAATTATATAAAATTAAATAAAATAATTCAGCTAATCATTACTAAAGGGCAGGATTCTCTCGAGTTCAACTCTAGAGAATCTCTCTGGTTTGAACCCCTAGATGTCGTCACGTGTCTCCTTTGACACCCCTTAACCATGGGTAAGGTTCACCCACCCTTAGGGTTCACCCACCCATCCTAGGTTTTTTTTAAATATATTAATTATTATTTTTTAAATTAAAAAAACTGTTTTTAGAGTTTTTTTAATATTAAAAAAAGTTTTTAATTTTAAAAAAGGAATAATATTTTTTAAAAAAAAACCAAGGATGGATGGGTGAACCCTAGGGGTGGGTGACCCTTACCCATGGTTAAGGGGTGTCAAAGGAGACACGTGGTGACCTCTAGGGGTTCAAACCGGAGAGATTCTCCCGAGTTGAGAACTCGAGAGGATCCTGAGCCATAATAAAGATACAACCATGAAACCACCACTCGTCCCTCCGGCAGAGTTTTCCGGGTCAGAGATAAAATATGTAAGTTCTTCTCCCTTTCCATCTTCATTGCGTTAGATTATTTCATTGGACTTTGCTACCAAGCCTAGACTAATCTGAAACTCAAAAAATAAAATAAAAAATACAGCAAACACGAAAAGTCTTGTTTTATGCAGACAACAGGAGAGGGATTACAGAAAAGAAAGAAATATTTGAGGATTTAAAAATTAGAGTTTTAGAAGAAGAAGAAAAAGTCATATCGGCAGAGGCGTTGTTGGAGGAGAGAACAAGAAGAAGGAAAGAACGTTTACGCAAGAGAAGAGATTTTCCCATTTAAAGAGAGTTGTCCTTCACCAAAACCGCTCCTTGTATTGATTTAGATGGCTTCACCGTTGGATTAAAAGAAATTTAAGATCTGAGGGATATCATGAAATCGCTTACTATACCTTCCTATTAGCGGGGATAATGGGAACGTCACTCTCTCTATCTATATATATATATATATATATATATAATTTTGAGCAATAGTAATTACATAAATAAAAAATAATATTCTTATTTTATTTATTATAAATTGTAATAATTTTTAGGGAACTGATACTTTGCGCGAACGCGTTCCGTCCAGTGGAACGCGTGTGCACCCACAGCCTACCACATGTTGATTTCCTAACTTATTAATCATGATTAAGTTTAACTAACATGATGTTAATATTTTTTATTTTAAAAAAAACTAAGGTTAGATGGATGAACCCTAGGGGTGGTTGAATCTTAATCATAGTTAAGTGGTTGAATCTTCATCATAGTTAATGAATGTTAACTAATTTGAGGTTATTTTTCTAAAAACCAAGATTAGATTGCCCTAAGGATAAGTGAATCTTAACTACAGTTAATGAGTATTGACTAATTTGAGATTATTTTTCTAAAAACCAATGTTAGATGGATGAACCCTAAGGGTGAAGGAATCTTAACCACAATTTATAAAAGCTAAAAGGGACACAAGGCATCCCGTGGACGCGTGTGCGTTCCGCCTAGCGGAACGCATCCGCGCAAACAATCATTCTCCTAATTTTTAATAAATAAATTTAAGATAATAATAACACAAAAGTTAAGAAGTTAAAGCAAATGCTCTGGTGGTCTAGTTCTCTTTCTTCAAGACTACTCCCAAATTTTATTTTCGTATAGGAATGTATTAATTTTTTTTTGTAGTGTCTTATATTATAATTTATTAATAAACATATTTATTAAAATTATAATAAATAATTCAGCTAATCCAGCTTGAGCCAACCCGAGCTCTCCTTGACTTGAATATAGTTTAAGCTCGAATTGAGCTAGAGTTCGATCAAAGCTTGTTTAAGCTGAAATCTTGTTAAAGCAAACCAACAGTTGGTTGAACCTTAAGACGGTAGTGAAAGGAACCTTCTAGCTATGAGAACCGGGTCAATTCAAACTCACCGCATAAGCTCAAGCCTAAACATTTAAACTCGAATTAAGCTCAAGCCAAGCTCGAGCCGAGCTCGAGCATTTTCAAACCAAGCTCAAACTTAGCCAAGTTCGGCTCAAATACACCCCTAAGGCCAACCCTTCAATATTGAAGTAAAAAAATTAAAGTTGTGACAAACTCTGTTTTTCTTTTTGGTTATTAATCTTTGATCACCATCAAAATCTAAATTTCTTAAAGTAAGCCTAGAAAATAAATCTTCTTGCAAGATGCTAATCTAAACAATCCAAAAGTTTACGAAAGAACTTCAAGAAAATTGAAAGGCCAATTCTCATTTAATAATGTAGAAGTTCCTTAACAATGCTCTTATAATAACTATTTATAATAAAGAAACCCTAAAAACTAATTTAAAAGTTAAACAACTAATTTGAATCCTATTTCTAAAACAATGTAAAGCATAATTTTAAAATAACTAACATATCTCAAATTATTGTCACTAATTTTACAACCAAAATTAAAACTCAGTTTTAGTTTTAACATCATGAATACTAAAATCTTAAAAATATTTGTTAAATAGCTGTTATAGATCTCAAAAATCCATTTACATCCTACATTTGAGCCAAGAGTTATGAATATATATTATCAATCTACAAAATATAAAAAACAAATTCTTCAATCATAATCACAATCATTTTCCTATTTCGTATCTATGGTTGTCTCCTCACTCCCCACGGCTATGTTTTGGTGGGGGCAGGGTTCACATATTCAGCTGCGCAGGAAAGCCTTGCGGAGTTGAGAAGCAGCGACGAGTTCGAGTCCTGCGAAATTAGCAACCCCATTAGAATGTACACTGGCGGCATAGACATGTTCTCCCTCGATGGAGAAGGTACCCGCTATTTCGCCAGCGGTAGCGTCGAGAGCTGCAATATTGGTCTCAAGCTACACATCGAGGTACTGCCACGGCCAAAACCAGAAATTCAAATGCTCACAACCGCATCAGAGGCCATCAGGGCCGTGGCTGCTCCCAGCCCTGTCCCTTCTGCTTCTGTTCATCTACAAGGAATTTCTTCTCTGTTATGGGTTGGGTTGGCCTTGCTTTGCTTCATGGGGTTATAAATCCCGAACTCCCCTTTGTCTCCAATTTAGTTTTGTTGTTTTGTTCTGCCTGGTGTTTGTGTTTTGGGGAACTTAAAAATGCTTTGGTTTTGAGTATGTTTGCTATATTAAGTTGAAGGGGAATTCTTTGGTTTTGGGGAACTTAAAATTTTCTAACATAAACCCTTTTAACCCTAGTTAAGAATTATTATCCTAGGAGTTAATTTTTTTAATAAAAACCAAGGGTAGTATAAACCCTAGGGGTAAGTAAATCTTAACCACAGTTAATTGGTTTTAAAAGAAACATGTGTCAAGCAAGGGAGACGCGCGTGTTCCACTAAACACGTAGCACGCGTGTGAAAAAACAATCTCCATAATATAAAAAAAAAAATATAGTAATTTTAGAGTAGTGAGTAGCCCAGCCCGTATTTGACTACATAATCAAATATCTCCCCATTTCATCTCCTTTGACCGTGGTTAAGCTTAAACAACTTAAAGTTATTATTTTTTATAAAAAAAACATATAGATTAAATGGATGAACCCTTAGGGTGAGTGAATCTTAACCACATTTAGTGAGTATTAAAAAGATGGGCAAGAACCAATGAAGATCGGTATTTCATTACATAGTGGAAATCCACGGTAAGTCAAAAATTTTAATAAAAAATACTCATATAGGAAGTAGAAATGAGCAACAAGAGAAAGAAGAGAAGAGAAGAGATAGACATACATATTGATCGTTGTTGCCGCTACTCTCCTAGTAAAATTTTGTCTATGTTTCCAAAAAAGAAACATAATATGACAAAAAGTTTCTTGCAATTGTATTTTTAAAATGACACGACATGATTGAAGTACAATGTGTCTAATCATAATGTTGATTTCACCATGACATGGTATAAACACATACCAAGGAGTGTCGTGTCATGGAGTGGAGTGTCCTGTCGTGTCCAAGTGTCGACACAACAAAATTTAGAAAAACGGAAGTGCCTAGGTAACACGGATTCAAGTTATTTTATGTACAGTTGGAGAAATCAACAGCAAGATTGCGAGCCAGTAGAAGTCAAGGGCCAAGACAGAATTATCATCATCTGAACAAGTAGAATCTCAGCGACTTTTTTCATCTGACAACTTACAAAGGTGAAGAAACCCGAGTCTCTAATCTATTATTAGATGACAAAAATCCTGCTAACTGACCTTGGACATGGAAGTTGAGACCTTGAACAAATGATCCTCCAAGTATTCTTCCTTTTTTATTGGTTTCCTTTTCTTGACAAAGAGAAAATATGGGTAACATCTGTTTTGTGAGACTTGCATTACTTCCCTCAGCATATGGGTGCTATCTGATACCACAAGCAAAAGAAACGAAGTGGGAACCATCAGAAAACGCCTAGATATAAGGTACAATTATCATCTATCTCTCAATCCGAAGTCACAAAACGTGAACGAATGCCTGTTTGTTAGACATGCAAGTAAAAGAATCTGAATTGGGATTATTAGAAATGCTTACACATGATGCCCAATATTCATCTATGTCTCAACACAACAAAAATGGATCCGTTTGTCTTTTGTTTCTTCGAAATTCTCTTTAGGACCTCTGCAAAAGCCGTCTTCTCCTGCAATAATTGCCACCAAAATGCACAGAATTAATTCCTATTCTTCTTAACAAGCAAAATTTAATTGCCAGGTATTCTCGCATGCACGTACACACAAGTGCATCAAGTATAATCTCCATCAAGTTTGCCTATTTTATTTACTACCAGCGTCTGAGCTTAAGTTTTTTAATTAAGGCAAGAAAACCGCAAATCTAGCAATTATAATCTGACTACTTATCATCATTTATGCTACATATTGTCCTTCATGTCCTTAATATGCTAGTGCAGTGACCTAGGTCAGTAGCACCACAGGTTTCATTATTAAAATCATTCACTCTATCTGACACGGTCATGCATGGTGATTTCGTCTTCAAAAGAATCAGGCCCTACAACTCAACTTGCAACCAAAATTCTCAAAAACTTCCTATGATTCAACTTTCCACAAGTCACAAGGAATCAGTGCATCTATAATATTTTTATGGAAGTGAATCTACCTGAAGCAAGCTATTGTAATTCTCAGATAAATAGGGCTTTAGTGGGACAAACATTGTTTCAATAATGACAACCCAGTTAGCTTTGCATACATGGAATTTGAAAATTGGAGCAAACTTGGATGAAGACCAAGATAAAGCATGTAACAGCATACCTCTGGTGATTGTAGTCTCTTTTTAAATTTAGCAACAAGTTCCCGTGTGGTCACTGGTGCCATTTGCAACAAAACAGCCCTGATTTCATCCTCTGTGACAGGACCAGCAGATGGTGCTGATCCACTTTTTGAAGATGGTGACGGAGTACCTTTTAAAGCCACATTATTTCTAGCGGTGGATACAGACTCATCTTTTGCAGAAGATTTTGATTCCTGTGCCAGAAGAAGAATATCATATTTAGTCCGGCAGAAAAGAGATGATTAGCACTGGAAGTGGTTATTTGTGATGCAAAATCAAGAGACCAACTAAGCAAATTTAGTCTAGCTGTCCTCTAGGCAATGACGTATATTTTCTGTCTTCACCTTCTTCAAATGTGCATCCCTCTGCTTTGGAGCCAGTACTGGGGAGAACCCAGTCTCATCATCCATTTGGACAAAGAGAAACAAAGAGCCCTGTGAATCAGCAGGGTTGATCGAGTGCATAGAAGTTTTGATGAAACAACGTGTCTTATAAGGTTTATTCATTATTGAGTAGGTTAAAGCATCAAATCAGTGTTTCTAACATTGTTGAGAAAGAACAGCAGTTAATACATATCACTCTTGTTGAATTCCCACCAAAATGTTGTAGATCATAATCAAACGGTGGGTGCTGCTCAGAAAATATTATTTAAAAGCAGCTCTAATTAAAGATGTTCATGGAGTACAATGACATGCAATAGTGGATAGGCATCACAGGAACTTACAGCATCATCGTCGTCATCATCTTCAGCATCCAAACCATTCAGCCCTGCTCGTCCAAGCAGCTTCTTTAACTCTTTTCCAGATTTGCTCAGTCCTCCCTCTTCATTAGTTTCATCCTCATCCTCTTCATACTGCAAGCATGTGTATAGCACATGAGCATTTGCGCACACACACACACACACATATATATATAGGAAAATAATCACCTCCTCGGCCGGTGACGCGAGGAGGTGCGTCTCGGGTCCCATTTTAATGCTACGTGTCCCTCTTTTGGCTCCATTTAACTGTGGTTAAGATTCACTAACCCCTAGGGTTCACTCATCTACCTTTGGTTTTTAGGAAAAAAAAAATTAATTATAGGATTAGAACAACTTAACCCGAGTTCATGACAGGTGGAATGGGCAGTTTTGTGAGAGCGAGGAGCAATAGTTTGCTCCTCGCCAGTGGAGCAAACTACTGCTCATATATATATATATATATAAAGCGTCCCAGATAATTCATAATGAGATTTTAGTAATCTCAATGGACTGAACAGACAAAACTTTACCAGACGTGAAACTAATTCAAACAGTCTCAAAATGTAAGAACGACCAATTGTAAATCTCAATGACTGAATGTAATGCATGATGAAATGATATTTTGTTTCAACTTGCAACACTATGGACAATAGGCATATGAGAACCAAACCAATTTCTATGTAGAGACACTCTATAGAAGAATTTACATATAATTTCATCTTAGAAGCACAATAAGCCCTCCGGAGTCCAAACTCCAAAGTACCAATTGGTATTAAAGCTACAAGGATATTACCTTTTATTTATTCTGGAAATCGAGCTGGAAACAAAAAGGATTATAAGTTACATACATAGGTGCTAGAAATTATATTATAATGCCAGTCAATTAGATCTATTGGTAAGCACATCTCGTTTGATTTTCCTGAATTACAAGAGGTCACATTTTCCAATTTTTAAACTTCATGTAACACGAACTCAAAAGTGTTGGGGGTGGGGAAAGAGGAGCCACTGATCACCTGCAGGAAACATCATGATAATTTGAACTTCTGAAGCAAGTAACGGATAATTCTGGTATTTCATGTCTTCGAGTATCTCATTCAGTTATTTCCACTTAGACCTGTATATGAGCCGAGCTTGGCCAAGCTCAGCTTGGCTTGAACATGCTTGAGCTCAGCTCAAGCTTGAATGTTCACGCTCAATCTTGGCTTAAAATAAGCTTGACCGAGCTCAGGTTGCTCAAGCTTTGATTCGCAAGGTTATTTTGTTCAATTTTACATGATTTTAATAAAGCAATTATCATTAAATTACAAAACAAGAAAGTACACAAATTTGATACATTCATGCACAAAAATATAAGATTTGTGGACAGTATTTCAGTCTAGGAAATAGAGAGTTACGGTCAGTGTTTTTGCTTTTGACTTCTCAACTTTCGTTTGTTGTTATTATGACAAAAACTTATTTATTATAAGTTATAATATGGAAAGTAAAAAGTATTATTATCAAAAAAATATTATATTGTATATAAATATATAATATTTCGAGCTGGACCGAGCCCCAAACGAGCTTGAGTTTTGAGCTGAGCCAAATCAAACAAGGTTTGGCTCACGCTCGGCTTTTTAAAATTCCGAGCTCAAACAAAAGTTCGGCTTAATTTGTTCAAGCTTGAAATGTCAGCTTTAAAGATATTATATTGTATTTAAATATATAATATTCCGAGCAGAACCAAGCCCTAAACGAGCTTGAGTTTTGAGCTGAGCCAAATCAAACAGGGTTTGGCTGACGCTCGGCTTTTTAAACATTCGAGCTCAAATAGAAGCTTGACTTAAATTGTTCGAGCTTGAAATGCCAACTTGAGCTTGGTTTGAACGTGCCAAGTTGAGTCAAGCCGACAAGCCAACTTGGCTTGAGTACAACCCTATTTCCACTCTTATGTTCTTTTTTCCCTAACTTTGGCATTTATCTGCACCTAAGGTAAGTTTTAAGTCATCGAATTCCATATTCATGTCAAGGTTGCCTATGCACAGTGCCTTCAATTTGCACTTCAAAGTAAGTAGCAGTTTTCACCCTTTTTTCTCCAAACAGGGAAGCATTCTTTTGGCACCAAATACCCTTTCTCCACCATATAATGAGAACTCATATGCAATTTCTCTAAGCATTGCAATCAACTGAGCTGGCTATAACCTCTAAATACTGCTTGCTTTATGGTCCCAAGAACTTCATCGCTGGTTCAAGTATTCTATGTTCACAATTCTCCTTTTGAACATTCTTATTTTTCATAATTACCCATGATATTCCAATGCTACTATTTTTTTGATAGGTAATTAGAGATGAATATATGAAAAAGGAATGCACATCGAAGGATCACAAGGTAGTGAACCTAGACAGAAACAATATAGAAAATAAATTTATACAAGAATGAAGGTAAATAGAAAATCAGAGGAAGCGCTGAATTTGCAGAGCGTCAATGTCCCTCCTAATGGAGCACCAAGTAATGAGCAATCACCAAATTATGGAACAAACTAAGCTATGATATTCAGATGCTAATATTCGCTGCTGCGTGTTCGCTGATGATTTAATCATGGCCATGGTGGAAAGTATCGGTATTGAGGTACAAAGATGTTGCACATACACGACCACAGGTGTTGATGTCGACTCGGTAAACCAAAAAAAAAAATATGAGACACGGGAGAATATTTTAATTTTTTATTTTAAAAATTATTATATTTCAAATGATCTATGAATAATACTATATGAGATTAAAAAGAAAACAAATTAAATATGAAAGCAAAATTATTGCAAACAACACAATTACAAACTACAATTCATCAAACAATATAAATAAGACTTGGACTAAAGCAAATAAATTAATAACTACTGAAGTAATGAATATATATTAATTATGAATGTTAATCTTGTTAATATCAAAGAAGATTAATTTAAAAGAATTTTGTGTGGCCTGCATTAAGCTCACTAACACCCTTATCCCTCTCTCTCTCTCTCTCTCTCTCTCTCTCTCTCTCTCTCTCTCCCCCCTTCTTTTCTGTTACAATGATCGATAATTCCTCATATTCTTTTTCTATTTTTTTTGTTAAAAACAAATGGATCGTGGTTCTTCCCTTCTTTTCTTATCAGCTTCTCTTTTTAGATGACGAGTTGGAAAAAAATTGTTAAAATTTATGCTAATTAGATGCAATTGTATGTCTTTTTGTATAGTGATACAAATTTATGGGTATCAGGTGTGTCCGTGTCCGTTTGTTTCCAAAAATGCATAGATTCTTCTGAAATAAGTAACAACAGCCATGTATGTATTGGTATCCACACGTTTTGACATAGGACACGCCTATTATCTTAAAGATCCGCTAAATATAGTGCGTATCGGTAAGTCAAAATTAGGAAAAAGTATCATGAATATCACAAAAATGATGTAAAATAATTAAGGAACGAATGAAAACATATGAAACTTAAAACTAAACTTTCTCTAATACAAAGATAAGTTAAAAATATTAAAGACAAAATCCAACAATTAAAATTTTAACAACCTAAACAATGCATACCACCCAAAATTGTGGATACTGCTACATGTATATGTATAAATATACAAAATATCATAAGTCTAGAAAATTAAAAATCATTCATTAATAAAACTATATGTTTTAACTTTTAAGTAATATATAGAGATTTAAGCTAAATACACAAATTAACAAAGTGAAAAAACTAGAGCAATACACACAAAAATAACAACTACAGCACAATTAAGACAACATTTTTAGGAATACATAAAAATATAAGATTAACGTACCACATAATACAAGTGTACACAATTGGAACTACAATTAAAATATTTAATTTTATAAAATTAAATTAGACACAATAATTCGCTTACCTAAGTGACATATCAATACCACATCGAGCTACAAGCGAATTATATATATAAATATATATATATATATATATATATATATATATATTTATATTTATTTATTTATTTCAACCCCACATCATTAATATTTAAAATTAAAATGAGTGAATAAATTACGTTTTTAATTTTAAATAAAAAGATTAATCTATAGACCTTATAAATCACCCATATGTTAATCATCATCATATATAAATACACCAACCTTCAAATAGTAGTAAAAATACTAATAATTAAAACTGAATTTTATATTATCGATTTTTTCAAAAAATCAGAGAAAAAAAGACTCAAGTCTTGTTGTAGTGGTTGTAGATCCATGGATTTGACCATAAATCCATAGATCTACAATCCCTTGAGCTATTTTTAAGTTTTTTTTCAACATTCGTGAGAGTTAAGTTCTTTTTTTCAAAATTCATGAGTAAAAGTTTTTTTTTTATTATTATTTTTTTAAAAGAGAAGAAGAAGAAGAAGAAACATTCCTTATGAAATAGTGCTTCCTACTTTGATTCGATCTCCATGGAGATTAAATCCATTTTCTTATGAGAAAAAAAAAACAGCAAATAAGTGTTGGCTGTATGGGAAATGGGTTTTGAAGATAAGAGCAAGAAAGCTTGATAAAATGGGATTTTGAAGTTTCAAATAGGGATTTAAACATCTGGCTGATACGTTTAGTAACAAATCGATTGTTATTGTAATGTATAGGTACCGACACGTGCAATACAGTTGATATATGTTAACCAAATGTATGAAGAATGGCAGTCCAAATGAGTTTCATTTTGGTAACCCGAAAAAGGATACGTATTGACCATATCGTTACGATTTGTTTGATATTTTAAACCATCATTATGGCATTACAACAATTCCATGGCTGCAAGTCATAGATGTTTTAGCAGTCCAAGGATTCCCACCAAAGTATACAAAGATCAAGGCGCGGACTTCCCATACAGGCTCAAGGATCATTAATCTCAAGAACATTAATAATCACAAGGCGTGACTTCACTCCCAAAATAAGATGACAAGAGGAAGAAGGTGACATAAGATATACTATTGAAACCCTAAATTGGCATATTACAGAATTACAAAAAAACAAACCTGCTTAATTTCTGGAGGAGCAGGAACGTCAGGGAGCAAATCTTCCCGTTCCCCAGGATAATTAACTACTGCTTCATCATCATCAGTGAAAATTTCTTCATGCTCCCAGTCATCACCTAGGAAGGGCCAGCAGCAAAAAAATCAGAAACAAGCTACTCGATTAAAGATGAGATAATGTTACTCCTCACAGAGTAATTAATAGAGAACCTATTAATAAATTTTTAACTGAAACATTCTATTAAGTAGATTTCTTCTTCTCAAGACTCCAAGTCCATGATGTTCAAATAGCAAAACATTAGGTCAAAAAATGGAGAGGTGATGCAAGTACAGTACTGCAAGTTCCAAGCAACAGCAAATCTTTATAAGCCAAACAAGATATACTTTTTAAAATACATAAGTAGGATAAAGATATGTATAGCGTGTATGCAAATGGACTTCATCTGATGATTTTTTTAGCCTACTTGTGCATTGGTTTGGGGGATGTATGCCCACTAATCATTTTCAGTTCAACTCTTCCCAGCAGTTTTATGGTTTTATATCATTATTAAATATCAGGCATGATGGACTTTAGAAACTAATATAACTAACTTAATCTCCCTCAATTTGGAACCATTCTATTTGTGCGTTTTTTACTTATATGGCCACAGTGCAAAGCTAATTTTGATTTTGATTTATCAGAAACAAAAGGCACTCAACTTATGACTATGAACAATATGCCAAGAATACAAGATCACAAACAAATTGGCCAAATCCAAGAAAAGAGGCAACTCACAAAAGAAAAGGAAAATTTGTATAATTAATACAAATTCTGGATTCATATTTGTCTGCAAAAGACCAAATGGTGGACGATGGTTATGAGCCAGCAAGATACGTACAAAAAATGCATGCCGAGAAAGAGACATGCATGCTCTAATGGGAGATTGTGAAGGTACATCTTCTTCTTTTTTTTTCTATTGGGTAGGACTAGATTGGGTCAATGAGAATAACTTCATGTAATTGACAATACAGGGAAAAAAAAAACTTGCAATAATCTGAATTAAAATGAATTCAATGTACAAACACGTCGAGCTCACCCTTCTCAATGTCATCATCTTCCAAATCAAGATCACCTCCTCTTGGACCTTCTCCATCATCATCATCACCACCTCTTTTGTTGAGGCCGAGTCTATTCTTCCTTGCCTCCTCTTCGTCTTCATTTTCCTCCCCTCTATCAAAGACATTACCTTCATCATCATCACCAGTTGGTTTTCTACGTCCCCTCCCACTACCCCCGCCATTATCCTTGTCGTCAAACTTCTCCACTTGACCAAAAGGTGCCACTCCATTATTCACAGCTTTCATCATCCATCTTTGATATCCATCTGCGGTCTTCCTCCTATTCTTCATCTTCTCTTCTGCTTCCTCCAATGTAAGTTGCTTATATTGGGCAACTTTATTAAAGTTGTACCTATAGATCAATCATATCAAACAAGTATTACTACCGTGATTGAAGATTGTGATTGAAGATTATACGTTGAGATTAATACTGAATTGTCAACAATATGCCAAAATTAGGAGCATGAAATTCCATAATAAATATCGCATACATATCAACTAGTTTAATGAATAAATAGAAATTTATAAAAAAAAGAAAAAGAAAAAGGCCTAGTAAAGTATGATAAGCATGAAAATATTAATTTTACTACTTGTCCACAGATAAGAAGACAGTGAAGAGAGAAAGATATTAACAAAAAACTTGAGATTCTCTCTAGCCTATAGAGATTGCACTATATTGGTTATGCATACCATGAATCAGCAGGAATAGCAACAAACTCCTTCCCTTGCATCATTAGAAGGTAGTAAATTGCTGATTGTACACCCTCAAGCTGACCAAGATACTGAGATTGGCCAGTCTCATTCTCCAAAACCCAAGGCTTATTCTTGTACTTCTTCTGTAACCCAATTTATACATTGATACGAATCAGAGACAAGGAAAAGGAAAAAGGGTATGTCAGCAGGTGAAACATCATAATGTTCTTTACACGAGTAAACGTAGAATAGCTTCAAATCAACTAAGGAAAAAAAGTGTAAATGTGTCACTAGGCATTGCCTGGGTGACCAATTCACAAATCTAGGACTCCTAGTGACTGCATTGAGGTTTAGGTGGGTGGTGGCTAAGAAACGGAAGCCTAGTGGCACAAGGCACTAATGCACTAGGCAATAGTGGTAGTCTCCTATGAAACCGTATTATTTATATTATGATATTTTAAGAGGGAGGGGATAGAGGGTTTCTAAATAGAAAAGAAATGAAAAATATGAGGGACTGAAAATCTCTCTCTCTCTCTCTGTCTTGCGTGCGCTAGGAAATAGTGGCAGTCTCCTACGCAACCATATAATTCATTTAATGATATTTTAAGAGGGAAGGGATCAAGGGAATAAATGGTTTCTAAGTAGAAAAGAGAAGAAAAATGCTCCCTCCCCCTGTTGAATAAAGGGTTTTTACATAGAAAAAAAAAAGGGACTGAAAATCTAGGGTTTTTCTTTCTCTATCTCTTTTCCTCTCTCCCTCTACAACTTCCCTTTTTACAAAGGATACGTTTGATTCAGCAATGTTTTATATTCATGGTTCTCTCTCTTTGTCTACAACTCCCTTTTTTGCAAAGGATAAAGTTCGATTAAGGAGTTTTTTTTTTTTTTTTCAGAAATTCATGTTTCCCTCTTCTTCTCTCCCTCTCCCTCTCTCTCACTTCAATTTTTGGAAAAAAAAAATTTAGAAATTCTTGTCTTATGCATGCTTTTTTTTCCCCTCATTTTTAAATATTTTTTTCTATAAATTTTGATTTCATAAATTTTGAATAAAAACCAAGTCGTCTAAGGAGCTACTATCACCTAGATGCTTTGACCATACTGAGGAGCCCATGCACAGGAATGTGCCACTTTCGTGTGAAAGGGTAACAGAATTATACTTGTTCATCAGATCCATAAGCGGTGCTCATCTTCTTTTTTTCATCTAGTGTCTACTTATCAGCAATACATGTTGGACAAAATGCAACATGCCTAATATTGTGGTCATGAAGTAATCGAACCTCTAGTTGACTACCATTAAAAAGAATATGAAAAAGAAATGACTGACTAGGCCCCCTTAGCATGTTAATAAATCCCACTTAAATTGTTATGTAACGGCCATTAAATCAATGATTCGGAAACACTCGGACCGGTAGGAGTCAAGTTATGTCATGAAAAGGTCGTTACTAAAGTTTGACATTATATTACATGCCGCGAGTTATAGAAACCTATTCTAACTTCTTTTAAAAATTTTACTATTTCCTTCTAGAGACAAAAATGAACACTTCATTTTTTTGGTTCGTGCTAGAAACCAAACCTAGGCACAAATCGATGACTAAAATCTTCAAAATCCACTTTAACGGAAACAAAAACAGTTTGTGGTTTTTTAACTGCGTAAGATTTCTCAACTTTTTTTCAATTGCTGTTTGTCAGTTAATTCAGATTAACATCAATCAATATAAGTTAAAGAATGATAGTAAGTTTAGAATATATATCATTCTACTAATAAAAGTTAAGGAGTATGCAAAACTTTACTTGGACATAATTACCCTTCATCTAAATAATAGTATAGGTTAGTATTAATGAAGAGAATTATTATTTCGTTAGAATTGTAGTTTGCCATTCTACTAATAAAAGTATAAGGAGTATGCAAAACTTTACTTGGATGTAATTACCCTTCATCTAAATAATAGTATAGGTTAATATTAATGAAGAGAAATATTATTTCGTTAGAATTGAGGTTTGATTAGAATTGGAAAAACCACTTTCTAATCACAAATGCCTCTCACGTTGTGCCCCTCTTCAAGAATAGTTTTTATCTCTTTCTTTCTTTAAACAGATCAAGAAAAGAGACCCCACTCTCTCTTCTATTGCTTCCCGCTTCCCTTATGTTAATCATCTTGCAAGCTTGTTAAGGATTTTGTCACGATTTCCTTATCTTCCTTATTTTGCATTGCCCATTCAGTAAATGTATTTTTCTTTTCTATCGCAGTAATTTTAGTTCTTTATATTACAAAAAAACAAATTCTTTAAGAACCAAAAAGGGTTTTTTCGAACCACGCAATACTTTGAGACCAAAAAAAACCATGCAATACTTGTACAATGAAGTAGTTATTGCATGATACAGGAGAAAAATTCGTCAAAGCCTTGTCTTTCTCTGTTCGGAACCTGAAATCCATTGCTAATGGAGTGAAGAATCACAATTAGATTTGAGAGGATATATAGGTATTTTAGGTTTAGGGTTATGATTAGGGTGACCAGAAGATAAAAGATCTGATGCTTCAAGATGTCTTATAACATTCTCCTTGTCTTCTTCTTCGTCGCCTTTGAAACGAATTAGAGACGTTGACATAGGGTCAAGGGTAGTAGTAATTGTAGGGTTGTTGGGGCCAGACTCAGATATAGGGTCAGGAATAGAGTCAGATCAAGATATATCCTGGTTGGGTTCCTCTTCATCTCCTTCGAGAATTCTTCTCTCTGGTGTTTTAATGGTGTTTCTACCATTATCAATAATAGCTTTTACAATCTCATATAATCCATGAAAATTGAAGAATTATCAAGAATGGAAGCCTAAAAGGAAAGGAGAGAGAGCAACTAATGGACACATATCTGGTTTGTAGGCCCAAAATTGCATTGCCTGCTAGAGGAGACGAGGAACATAGACCATGCCTAACTCCCCTTTCCACATGCATGGGATGGTGGCTCTAGGCTTGTCTCTAAGGTCACTATTCTTCACTTGGCCCATCATCTTTAGAAATTTTCAGTAAATGTCAAAAAGGATCTGGAAAGATATAAATTAGTAAAGGAGTTGGTCATACCCCTGTGTGTGTGTGTCTCCAGTGACAATGTGTTTATTGTTGGGGAGATGCGGAAATCTTCCCCTCTATATGAATCAGTTAGGAATTTTATCAAACACTAGGAATGCACTATTTGTGTAAACTAACTCACACAATCAAATAAACATAAATATGGAATGAAATAAACAACTAAATAGAGTAAAAGAGAACACACCAATTTTACATGGAAAATCAACTCAACATGAGTGAGAAAAACCACAGGGGCCGCCGAAAGGAAACCACTATGCAAGAAAAGGAGGATTACAATCTTCCCAGCCTAGCTTGAGGAATTTCTTCTCATGTGTACAAAACCCTTGCTAGTTCTCTCTTTGTGAAAGAGGAAAATACAAAGATCTCTCAAGATTTCTCTCACACAAGGTTCTCTACAACTCTCTCTCTTTTTCTCTAGCTCTCTTAGCATTCTAAGAAGAAATGAGGATGAGTATCTTTTAAACCCCAACACACATGTGGAGATTTCCACATGTGTAAACAAGTCTCCCAATCTCATGAGTATGGGCTCACATAAGTATGGGCCCCCATACCCAACAATCTCCCCCTCCAAACTCATGAAGGGAGGCCACAACCTTGCATAGCGATTCGACCCATATTCAATGTTCACCCATCAAGCACCATTAGGGCTTGGCAAAACTCAACCTTGTCTTTTGGTAAGGCTTTCATCATCATATCCGATGGATTTCTATTTGTATGAATTTTCTTCAGCACCAATAACCCTGACTCCAACACATTTCGTATCCAATGATAACGCAATTCAATGTGCTTCGTCCTAGAGTGAAACGCTGAATTCTTGGCTAAGTGTATAGCACTTTGACTATCACAATTAACCACAAACTCCTCTTGTTTGATGCCCAAATCTTTGATGATATTTTTCATCCACAACATCTTTACATGCCTCGGTGGCTGCAATATACTCGGCCTAAGTAGTAGAGAGTGAAACACATTTTTGCAATCTAGATTGCCAAGAAACTGCTCCCCCTACAAATGTGAACAAGTAGCCTGGAATCCACTTTACTGCAATCCAATGCTCTTTTTCCAGGATTGGAAAGAAATCTGCTCACAATGCGAAAATTATGTGCAATGTCGGGCCTAGTACAAACCATTGCATACATCAAGCTCCCCACTGCCGATGCGTAAGGAGTATCTTTCATTTCTTTTTTTTCGTTCTCATTTGAAGGGCTTTGACTAGAGCTCAACTTAAAGTGTCCTACAAGAGGTGTTGCAACTGGCTTTGCATTACTCATCCTGAAGCGATCCAACAACTTCTCAATGTACTTCTCTTGTGACAACCACAACTTTCTAGCCGCTCTATCACGGGAAATTTGCATTCCCAAAATTTGTTTGGCTGGTCCTAAGTCTTTCATGGCAAAAGACTTGTTCAAATCTTTCTTCAACTTGTCAATCATTTGCATGTCTTCCCAACAATCAACATATCATCTACATAAAGACAAAGAATAATGAAATTACCTTTGGAGAACTTCTTGGCGTACACACAATGATCCGCCTAAGATCTATGGTAGTCGTGGTCTACCATGAATGAGTCGAACTTCTTATACATTGCCTTGGTGCTTGCTTCAACCCATACAAACTTTTCTTTAACTTGCAAATCATGTGCTCCTTGCCTTTCACCTTGAAACCATCCGGTTGTTCCATGTAAATTTTCTCTTTCAAGTCACCATGGAGGAATGTCGTATTGACATCTAGTTGCTCTAACTCTAGATTCAAGCTCACTACAAGACCCAACACCATACGAATTGACAACATCTTCACTACGGGCGAAAAATTTCATCAAAATCAACACCCTTTTTCTGTCTGTAGCCTTTTACAACTAACCTTGCCTTATAGCATTTTTTCCCATTTTCATCTTTCAACTTGTAGACCCATTTTGTCTTCAATAGTGTTTTACCATTTGGCCTTTTCACCAACTCATAAATGTCATTCTTATGCAAGGAGTCCATCTCATCTTGCATCGCTTTACTCCACTCATGCTTATGAGTATCAATTTGGGCTTCTTCAAAGCTTTCAGGTTCACCACAATTTGTCATCATCACATACTCAGGATTAGGATACCTAGTTGATGGCTTAGGTAACCTTGTACTCCTTCTTGGCTCTAACATAGCCGGCTCATCAAGAGAAGGTTGCTCCCCCTCATTTTCATGGTCTTCATCATCATGGGCATGCTCAGGCTCATCTTCATCATGTGGTTCTTCCTCTTCATGTTACTCTTCATTTCCATCATCTTGTTCATTAGGAATGCTTGCATCACTAAAATCATGATGCTCATAGGGAATGGTTATAGCTCGTTCTACCCGCTCACCAACAACCTTCCGCCAGATAGACTCATCAAAGTCTTCAATAGTTTGGTCCTCTTTAAAGACCACATCTCGGCTTCTATACAATTTTCCATCACTTCGATTCCATAACCTATAACCAAATTCTTCATCCGCATAACCCAAGAAAATATAAGGCACGGCCTTATCATCCAACTTGGATTTCAATTCTTTGGGAACATGAGCAAAGGCTTTGCACCCAAATACTCGTAGGTGCTTGTAACTAACATCTTTCTCTCTCCAAATTTGCTCCGGGACCGCTCTTTGCAATGGTGCCGATGGAGACAAATTGATCAAGTAACATGACGTTCTCATTGCTTCTCCCCAAAACAATCTAGGCAATCTTGATGAGGACAACAAGCATCGAACTTTTTCCACTATAGTCCAGTTCATGCGCTCGGCAATGTCATTTTGTTAAGGAGTACGTGGAGTGGTCTTCTCATGCCTTATCCCATGCTTCTCACAATACTCTTCAAACGCCTTAGAGATGTATTCACCCCCATTATCTGTCCTCAAACACTTCAAAAATTTTCCTGTTTCTCTTTCAACTGAAACATGAAACCTTTTAAAGATGTCAAATACCTCATTCTTGTTTTTCGTAGTGTATGCCCAAACCTTTCTAGATGCATCATCAATAAAGGTTACAAAATAAGAGGCACCACCTGTCGTAACGGTTTTCATAGGACCACACACATCGGAATAAACTCTATCCAAGATACTTAGAGTTTGTTTAGAGTTATTCCTTACGAAAGAAACTCTATTTTGCTTTCCAATTAAACAATCATCACATGAATTCAAATGCGTACCTTTGATTTTTGAAAGGAGATTCTTCTTTGCCAAGACTCCCATTCCCTTCTCGCTCATGTGGCCAAGTCTCTTATGCCATAGGTCTGTCATGATACTTTCGATTGTAGCATTTAGCTCCCCCTTACATGAACACCCCTTCATGTAGTATAAGGTTCCACACTTGTTGCCTCTCGCTATCACAAGTGTACCTTTAAGGACTTTCCACCTTGCATCTCCAAAGATGGTAGTGTACCCTTCATCATCCAACTTTCCCATGGATATGAGATTCATTCGCAAATCCGACACATGTCTCACTTCTTTTAGCATTAGCTTGGCCCTGGTGCTAGTTTCTACACATATACTACCCATACCAATGATTTGAGATGTTCCTTGGTTTCCCATATGGACAACACCAAGCTTTCCTGGCTTGTAGGAAATGAACAAATCTCTACATGGTGTAAATGATAAGAGGCTCCCGAATCAACAACCCAATCAATATCGAAGTTTGTCAAATTTAGACAATTGTCATTATCTTCTACTACAAGTAGAGTACATTCACTAGCCACCATAGCGGCCATCTCTCCACCTTTTTCTTTTACTTTTCCTTCTTATTGTCTCTCTTGAAAACTCAACATTGTCTCTTTATGTGCCCGGTCTTACCACAATAGTGGCAAACAAACAATCTTGCTTCTTGACTTTGATCTCGGCTTGGACTTTTCTCGAATATGTTGCTCTCTATATGGAACTCTACCTCTATTTCACTTGCTAAGACATGTGAGCTTGAAACTCCGGTAGACTTTCTTCGTGTTTCTTCATTCAACAAGCTACTAGTCACAAGACTCATGGTTAACTTACCATCCGGTGCCGAATTACTTAAGGAAACCACCAATGTCTCCCAACTCTCCGGTAGTGAGCTAAGCAACAACAATGCTTGCAACTCATCATCTAAGACCATCTTCATAGATGTCAATTGGTTCACGATGCTATGCATCTCATTTAGATGTTCCGCCACCAAAGCGCCTTCCTTGAACTTTAGGTTCACAAGTTGCCTAATAAGAATTGCTTTGTTCGCCGCCGTCTTCCTTTCATACAAGTCTTGCAATTTCTTCCATAAAGATTTAGCCGATGATTCATTTGACACATGATGGAATACCACATCATCCAAACATTGAAGAATCGTTGCAATAGTCTTTCTATCCAATTTCTTCTATTCATCTTCCTTCATTGTGTTGAGTTTTTCTCCTTCAATGGGTGCATACAAGTTTCTGCAATAGAGCACATCTTCCATCTTGGCCTTCCATATCAACCAATTACTTCCATTGAGGTTAACCATCCTTGGTGTAGAAGTTTCCATTAATTCACACGATCAAAAACCCCAATAAGTAACCTTAGCTTTGATACCACTTTTGTTGGGGAGATGCGGAAATCTTCCCCTCTATATGAATCACTTAGGAATTTTATCAAACACTAGGAATGCACTATTTGTGTAAACTAACCCACACAATCAAATAAGCATAAATATGGAATGAAATAAACAACTAGATAGAGTAAAAGAGAACACACCAATTTTACGTAGAAAATCCACTGAACGTGAGTGAGAAAAACCACGGGACCACCGAAAGGAAATCCACTATGCAAGAAAAGGAGGATTACGATCTTCCCAAGCCTAGCTTGAGGAATTTCTTCTCATGTATACAAAACTCTTTCTAGTTCTCTATTTGTGAAAGAGAAAATACAAAGATCTCTCAAGAGTTCTCTAACACAAGGTTCTCTACAACTCTCTCTTTTTCTCTAGCTCTCTTAGCTTTCTAAGAAGGAATGAGGATGGGTATCTTTTAAACCCCAACACACATGTGGAAATTTCCACATGTGTAAACAAGTCTCCCAATCTCATGAGTATGGGCCCACATAAGTATGGCCCCCATACCCAACATTTACTATGTGTTTACCAAAAAAAAATATGAACTGTGTTTACCAAAAAAAAATATGAATTGAAGTCTCCATTAGCATATGAGATTGGAGTCACCATCTATTGGTTCCACCCCAGCGTCTGTGCCTGATGGTTATGAGATCTCAACAGGAGTCACCATTTATTCATGGTCCCACCCCAGTAACTGGACCTGATGGTTATGAGATCTCGATAGGAGTCACCATTTACTCATGCTCCCACCCCAGTGACAATGGACCTGATGGTTATGAGATCTCAGCTCCTAGGATGGGCATGCACAGAAATGAATAAACCAAACTAGGGGAATATTTTGACTTATATCCCTATGTTATGTGCTTGCTGGAGTGACATAAGGTGTTAGAGTGTTATAAAAAAAAGGGTGTTGGAGACTTGAATTAGGTAGAACAGTTAGTGACATGGGTTGAAACCTAAAAGTTTGACTCAAAAAGGGTGAGCACCTCTTGTACTTATTTGTAGTCACATTTTGTATGTGCTAAGAATTGTACTGTGTCCTTTGGATTTATCAAATTCCTTTTTGTTAATAACCAACTTTGCTTTGTGATTAATTTTTTTCCCTTGGCTTGATAGGTGGCTTAGGATCACTGATGATTGTCGTTCCCATAGTGTCTCTTACTTGGGTGTTAAGATCTATATAAAAATTTAATAAGATTAATGGTAGGACCCACTAAAAACTAATAGTAAGTGTTTATCTAATTTTGTTGTTATGATTGGTAATGACTCTCTATTCATAGAGACTTAAAAGGACTCTATTAGAGAGTCCTTATTTATCTAAGTTCACTGTACAACAATAATAATGCAGAGAAATCAGTGAAACTAAATCATATGGGATTTTTTTTATTTGATAACGTGCATGATTCGAGTAGTGGTCCAAGGAGGGAAGAACTGCACAACCAATTACATGGACTCCTGCACCTATTTTCCCTCCAAACAAAACGCAACTTAGTTCAATTTAGAGGTTGAAAAGAGATGAACCCAAGTGCTCAATCTCTTTCAAATGCAAGTTATAGCCATACTCCGTCTGATCAGGGAACAATGATTAGGAGATCAAGTTTCATGTGTGTTGAGGTCCATCCAAGTGACAATGTCTTCAGTGCTGCATGTGATATTAAGAAGACAATGCATGCCCGACCAAAGACACATGACAACCAAAGCCTTGTACACATGATTCTTTTAGTTGACTCATCGGTGACAACTAAAGGTACTTTCATTATATTTGTAAGCCATTCTTTCTTGTTTCTCTAGGGCTCTACTAATCTATTCTCTGATTTGATTGGGTATGTTTGTTTTGATCATGAGCTCAACTTAAGGTTTTTCTAATATAAAATACACTGTAATTGCATTGTTGGACTTCACAAATCCAAGACTTCTATTAATAATGTATTGATCATATTAACACTAGAGATTATTGTATGTATTTGTGACATTGTTATTACGTAAAATTATCAGTATATAAATGCTACAAGTTGGTGCGTGGTGTTGTCATTTTGCTTTTAACATCAATTCATGAACTCACTCATTTGAATTTATTTCATTTGATTTTTTATTTAATTCTTTGTTAAAAATTTATAGAATTAAAGCAGTTGTGATATTTTACGTGCAACGCACATGCATTTTTACTAGTATATATATATTCATGGATTTAGATTTATGAATATGATGGTTTGGTATGTATATTAATTTTTATCTCATTATGTGCTATTTAACCTTGAAAAATGATTATATGCATAATACGCATTTAAAATAAATGGTTTCGTTTGTTTATCTATTCATAATATTTACTTTAATGTATATTTTTTCGATACCTTTCTATATTTTTTATCTAAAAAAATTGTGTGCAATATGGATTTCGATGGCAATAACTTATGTAATGGCGATATGTAACGTAGCAGAACTTGTGAAAAGAGAAGAAGAACACCATCTTCAACCCGAATAACCCATGAATCCACAAGAAAATATGAGAGAAATTCGAAATTCTATTGATTAAACTGTGTTGCAATTGCTTACAAGAGTATTTATATCCTACTAAAAACCTAATTACCGAAATAGTAAAAATTACCAAAAATAGTAAAAATCCTAAATTGACCCAAACTCTACCAAAAGTCTTAAAAAAACTATTTAAGACTTTCTAAAAGAAATACCTTAAAACGACCTAAAATAGAATTTGCCAAAAATAAAAAAGTTTTCTCTAAAAAGTGAGATTCGCACCCTTAAACAATCTTTTCTAGGCTTTCCGATGGGCTTAACCGGCGTAGCTAGTTACCACGACGTTGGGCTCGTCAATAGCTTCGATTTGAGTACTCGTGGGTTCCCAAGGCGACCTCCGGATCAAAAGTTATGCCCGTTTGAAGTTTAAAGTGCATAATTTGACTTCCGACTCACCTTAAACATATCTTGCCGCTCCAAGAAGTCGTTTGCCACTTGTTCTACACCAATCCCCTCCACTTGAAGAAAAATCGCCCTCAAGTTAATTGTTGGTGGGACTAAAGAGTCAGGAGCATGATACTCAAACAAATTTTGGACATTAGATCTTGGACATTAAATGTCTTCGAAATAGGCATGTCACAAAAAAGACTAACAACATAAGCATTGTCATTAATCTTCTTAATGATCTCATAGGGTCCAATTGTCGCGCCCCAAAACCCCACTTAGGAGAATGTGAGATCTTGGCACATGACTTACTTAATAAATCATCCTGTTAAAAGCATTAAAGGCATACTAAAATACGAACCTAAGAATTTCTTCAATTAATATCATCAATGAAATCAATAATCCATAATTGCAACTGAAATATAATAAAATCCTGATCATCCATCATGATCATAAACATAAACTAAATTGAACGTGAATCTCTATAAAGTCAATTAAAGTCTCCCTGGAATTTAATTACTAATAAATCAACTTCAATAGTAGGGTCACCGATCAAGATCCCGTTCTTCCTCGGGATGATCACCTTCGGGTTCCTCGATGTACTCCTCTTCTTCCCAAGGTCCGGGTGCACAAATATCAAAACTTGAACCTGCCGACAACAAAAGTCATCGACTGAGTAACAAGTTACTCCGCGTATATGACATACCATAATGAACAATTAGCTTGCATGCATTTTACAAATTCATACATCAGTACACAAATATAATCAGAGTACGGAAACAAACAGGTACATTATGTCGATCTCTTTCTTTCTTTTCTTACGTTCTTACTTTTTATACTTCATACTTTATCATTTCATGAACAACACATTCACATGCATTGGTAATAAATTAAAATACTGCTTTACCGTATAAGGAAAGAGGTTACTATACTTTACTTTACCGAGATACCACCCTTCGTACTTTATCCGGCACGGATGGCTTAGTACATTTCTCAGTACGACAGCTTACTTACTTTGGCATACATATTGCCCTTTTTGATGATATTCGGTGGTACAAAATACAAGATGCATTATTGTGTTCGCGTGTCATTCTTTCTCACTTACTTTACTTTTAATATTACTTATAATCTTCTTAATGTCCTTATTTCTCTCTTTATTCATATGCATATTCTTCATTCGTGAGTGTACAATGACATACCTTTGGTTAAATTACACCTAAGACTAACCGTCAAGGGCCATAGGACATCTCACCATAGCGTCCCATTCCACTATGTTAACCAGGCCTAGGCAAGCTTGACTCTCATCAAAGGTTCATGTACCCAATTGTATCTCGTATAAAGAAACATAAAATAAACACACAACCTTTCATATTTCCAATGATTCGACAATCTAAAATCACAGTTGATATTAAAATACACATAAGTCACGATCTAATTTAATATCAAAATCCCCTTTTGTTTAATCATGATCAATATCCTAATTATACCACATCTTTCATCAATAACAATTCTCATGAATTATAATCACAAAATCAAACTAACATACAATTAAAATCCCACAATTACTTCATCTCAATCATTTAAATCATCCATTTCATTCCATCCATTCATCCCATTCTCCTCATAAATCCACATGCGTTCAATATAATTTCTCAATCGCCTAATTGAATAATAAACAAATTTTTAACATAGTTCTTCACATCCTAATTTAGCGATTCAAGAATAATGAAATAGGAATCATAAATATGGTTATTCACATCTTATTTTAACGATTCATGAATTAATGAAACAGGAATCGTAAATATTGTTATTCACATCCTATTTTAACGATTCAAGAATTAATGAAACGGAAATCATAAATATGTTCATAGATCCTACATATTTTTACATTCTTACTTAGGTTTACTCCTTTTAATTCATCCTTTTAGGTTAATATTCAAAATATGGACCACTAGATTCGTTATTTTACCTCACTTAATCGCTTCCCTACGATCTATCACTTGCGAACAAGGCTCTATATCAATTTTCAAGCCTCTTTTCTCCTTTTTCTAATCCAATCTTTGAACTCCTTCAGTTTCTCCCTTTTGATCTCTCAGAAAGCTCTCCCTTTTCTCTCTTTTAGGTTTAGAAGCCTATAGAAACCCTAACTCTCGAGTTGGAGGGTTATTTATAGAGTTTGGAGACCCCAGGGAGTTAAAAAAATCGAAAAATCGCGCAACACAGAAAACATCCTGCGTTAGGCAATCGATCGTCACCGGCGATCGATCGCCGCCGGTGGGCAATCGATCGGCTAGTGCGCCGATCGCCTTTTTTTTTTTTTTTAAAGTCTTTTGCTACTTTTTATTCTTCTTTTATTTCATTCAATTTATTCCTCCAAACTAACTAAATTGAATGAAATAAATGGGCTTTCTTAATCGAGATTTTTAACACATTAGTTTCTCATATGATTAATGCATAATTAAAGCACATTTATCTAGAAAATTAAATCATATAACATGAAAACGAGGAATTTAATTCGGGTCCTTACATCCTCCCACCCCCCCCCCCCCTCTTAAAAGAATTTCTTCCTCGAAATTACATACCTTAGTCAAACAGGTGGAGATACTTTTCTCGAACTTCATCATCTCTTTCATATGTGGCTTCTTCAATGGAGTGGTGCTGCCAACGTAGGAGAACAAAGCGGATGGTCCTCTTTTGCAAGACATGTTCCTTTTGATCCAGAATTTGGACTAGTTGTTCAATCACAGTCAAATCTTCTCAAATTTCTAGTGGTTCCAAGTCAATGACATGAGATGGGTCCGGAATGTACTTCCTTAGCATGAAGACATGGAAGACATTATGGACTGCTGCCATATGAGGAGGTAAAGTAACCCGGTATACTACTTTGCCTACCCTTCTGATGATTTCAAATGGCCCAACATACCTTGGACTCAACTTGCCCCGTTTCCCAAATCTCATGATTCCTTTGGTAGAAGATATCTTGATAAAGACCTTATCTCCAACTTGGAATTCTAAATCTCTTCTTCTGATGTCTGCATAACTTTTCTGCCTACTCTGAGCAGTCTTCAACCTTTCCCTAATCAAATTGACCTTTTCTGTAATCTGCTCAACCAGCTCATGGCCTAGAAGTTTCCTTTCCCCTACTTCATCCTAACAAAGAGGAGACCTACAACTCCTACCATATAATGCTTCAAAATGAGCCATCTGGATACTAGCCTGGTAGCTATTATTGTAAGCAAACTCGACCAATGGCACAAGTTCATCCCAACTGCCCTGGAAGTCGAGCATACAAGACCGGAGCATATCCTCAATGATCTGATTTACTCTCTCTGTCTGACCATCTGTATGTGGGTGAAATGATGTGCTAAAGTCCAGGCAAGACCCCATGGCTTGCTAAAAGCTCTTCCAAAATCTTGATGTAAACTTAGTGTCTCTATCGGAAACGATACTGACCGACACTCCATGTAATCGGACTACTTCCTTTATATACAGTTCTGCCAACTTTTTAGAATTATAGGTAGTCCGATAGGGAAGAAAGTGAGCCGAATTAGTTAGACAATCCACTACGACCCAAATTGCATCAAAATTCTTAGATGTCATTGGCAAACCTACAATAAAATCCATGGATATGTTTTCCCGCTTCCACTCGGGAATGGGAAGAGGCTGTAGTAATCCGGCGGGTCTCTTATGTTCAACCTTGACTTGTTGACACACCAAACATTTGAACACGTGTGTAGCCACATCTCTTTTCATGTTCTTCCACCAAAAATGTTTCTTGAGATTTTGGTACATCTTTGTACCTCCGAGATGAATTGTATATTTAGATCTGTGTGCATCCAAAATCTCAAGCCTTAATTCTTCATTTGCTGGTACACAAAGTCTACCCCTGAAGGTTATAGCTCCATTCCCATTCGTTGAGAAATCCTCCTGCCCAATTTCCAAGGATTTAGCTCGATAGGCTAAGAGTTCTTCATCTAACCCCTGCAACTCTTTAATTCTAGCCTGAATATATGATCTGACTAAAATGTTAGCCATTAATACTCCACCGTTGTAAACACTGAAACTTGTTTCGTTGTTAGACATGTCTTCTAACAACTTCCACTCCTTGACCATTAGGTGTGCAATTAAATCGGATGGCCTTCTGCTAAGTGCATCAGCTACTACATTTGCTTTCCCAGGATGATACTAAATCGAGCAGTCATAATCCTTCAAAAATTCTACCCAATGGCGTTGTCTCAAATTAAGCTCTTTTAGTGAAAATAAATACTTAAGACTCTTATGGTCCGTAAACACCTCGAATTGCTCACCATACAAATAGTGTCTCCAAATCTTAAAGGCAAAAATAACTGCTGCCAGTTCCAAGTCACGAGTAGGATAATTCCTCTCATGATCTTTCAATTGCCAGGAAGCATAAGCGATCACTTTCCCGTGTTGCATCAAAACACATCCTAAACCCACATGAGAAGCATCACTATACACTACAAACCCCCCACTGCCCGTTGGGACTATAAGGATGGGTGTCGTGGCTTCTTCAACTCTAAGAAGCTTTCTTCGTACTTCTCATTCCATGTAAACTTGGCATTCTTCTTAGTCAAGTGGGTGAGCAGTGCTGCCAAGCTCGAGAATCCCTCTACAAATCTTCTGTAATACCCAGCAAGGCCTAGGAAACTCCTTATTTTTGTCACACTCTTCGGCCTCTTCCAATCTAATACAGCTTTAATTTTCGCCGGATCTATTGAAATTTCATCCCCAGAAACTACATGGCCTAGGAATGTCACATTCTTTAGCCAAAATTCACACTTACTCAGTTTAGTATACAACTTATGCTCTCTTAGGGTCTCAAGTGTGATCCGGAGGTGATGGTCATGATCCTCCCTAGTCTTGGAATACACAAGGATATCGTCCACAAAGACTATAACATAACTATCAAGGGTTGGTTTGAACACCATGTCCATCAGATCCATAAATGTTGCAGGTGTATTTGTTAGTCCGAATGGCATCACCAAGAATTCGTAATGTCCATATCTTGTCTTGAATGCTGACTTACGAATATCTTCTGATTTAATTTTCAACTGATGGTATCCTGACCTGAAGTCGATTTTGGAAAAGAATTGTGCCACTTGCAATTGATCAAACAGGTCATCTATTCTTGGTAAGGGATATTTATTCTTTATGGTGACCTTGTTTAATTGCCTATAATTAATGCACATTCTTATCGATCCATCCTTCTTCATAAAAAGCACCGGAGCTCTCAATGGTGACACACTCGGTCGGATGAAACCATTATGAAGCAATTCTTCGATTTGTTCCTTCAATTCTTTTAATTCAGCTGGAGCCATCCTATAAGGTGCTCTCGATATTGGTATTGTTACCGGGGCCAAATCTATCATGAATTCTACTTCTCAATCTGGTGGTAGGCCTGGCAGTTCCTCTGAAAATACGTCCATAACTTCACTAACCACTAGAATGTTTACCGACTCTGGCGTTTCTGAAGTAGCAATGCTCAATGCCGTAAATCAGGCAAGGTCCATTTTCCTCAATCCCCGAAAATGGAAAGGATTTCCATTGACTGGTTTGAAATCGACTCTTTTCTCGAAGCAGTCGACATTTCCGTGATAGGTTGAAAGTCAATCCATGCCCAGAATTACATCAAAATCCTAGAAATCGAGTACTATCAGATCCGCTAGTAACTCGTGCTGCCCGATACGGATAATACAGGCATTGTACACTTCACTTGTGATAACTGAGCTACCGAGGGGAGTGGCAATGGACAACTCACTATCTAGCCGACTCGACTTTGATGGAAAACTTTGTGCAAACCTAGGTGTGACGAAAGAGTGTGTTGATCCCGTGTCAATCAATACGTGTGCTAGACAATCTTTTATTAATGGCGATCTTGAGTTCATAAATAACTAAGTGTCAATTTAGAATGTCATAATCTAAATCATACAATGTACATAATTCATAAAATCATATATATATATACATATATAATGTCATGTTTCTACAAGTACTATATCATACAATCAATCTGCAACATGCAAATATTTATACTTAATTAATTTATAAGTCATACGTACCCTGGACCACATCATCTGAGACTAGAGCATCCTGCTCTGAGATGGCAAAGACTCCACCTAAGTATTCTGCCGAGGAGGTTGAGGAGCCTACTGAGTCTTTGGCGCCAGAGGAGGCTTTTGCTATGATGCCTGCCTAGCTGGAGGTTGTTTCCTTGTATCTGGGACTGTTGAGTTGTCGGCTGTGACCACTGAGGGCAATCCCTAATCTGATGTCCTAAATCACCACACTGAAAACATCCGCCAGTGAGAGTGCGGCATTCCCCAGCCTTGTGCTTTTTCCCACAATGAACACAAGTCTCAAACACTACTAGAGGGGTAGGCTAGGCAGGACGATTGACTGATGCCGTAGTCGTGGTAGGGCGAGGGGTGGGTGTAAGCCTCTGAGTATTCTGCACTGGCCTCATAATCGGATATGGGGCAGGCTTGGCCCTCTTCTTTGGTTGCACTGGCCCACTGGTCTGGCCTCTAACCATTCTTCTGTCCCTTAGGTTGTTGTCCCTCCTCTTGAAGAATTCCTCAGAATTCTTCTCGGCTATCTTAGCCTTATTCACTATCTCTCCAAAAGTTCTTATTTGTAGTATAGAAACCTTATCTCTGATGAATGCCCTTAGACCCCTTTCGAATTTTCTGACCTTTATATTCTCATTCGAGATCAGTTGGGGTGCAAATCGAGATAGTTCAGCAAACTTTGCTTCATACTCTACCACTATCATCTCTCCCTATTCCAAAGTGAGGAACTCAATTTCTTTCTGTTCCTTGACAAATGCTGGAAAATATTGCTTGTAGAATAAATCCAGGAATTCTGCCTATGTCCATGGCTGTCCTGTCCTTGTAATGTCTCTCTGTCGTACCATAGCTCTCCACTAGTGCTTGCTTCCCCTTCCATAACAAATGCAGCCCAATCAACCCTCTGTTCATCTGTACATCGGAGCACCCTAAAAATTTTCTCCAATTGCATGATCTATGCTTCAGCCACCATTGGATCAGTAGTACCATAAAATGTTGGGGGCCTCAGTCTTCTAAAAGCTTCAATTCCTGCAGTATGATGTACAGGAGGAGGTGGTGGTGGTGGCGCATGCACTTCTACATGTTCAGGTGCAGCTGTAACAGGTTGCCTGGCTACAAGGAGTGCCATTGTTTGGGCAATGGATCCCAAAACCTGTGTCAAGTCGGGCTGGTCATAACCCTTAAGATGTCCTTCTCCAATGCCCCTTCCAGCGCTCCCCCTAGTATTGTATCCACGAGCTCGGCCACCGCGTCTCATTATAATAATCCTGAGAATCAACGGTAACTATAAGTTTAATCTTGAAGACAACTTTAACTCTATCACTAAACTTCATATAAGCATACAATGACTAGTCCTAGCATCCAATGACTCATCCTAGCATATGGGATTTCTAAACTCACGCCCTAGCTAACCTAATGCCTTTGCTCTGATACCACTTCTGTCGTGCGCCAAACCCCCACTTAGGAGAATGTGAGATCTTGGCACGTGACTTACTTAATAAATCATCTTGTTAAAAGCATTTAAGGCATACTAAAATATGAACCTAAAAATTTCTTCAATTAATATCATCAATGAAATCAATAATCCATAACTGCAACTGAAATATAATAAAATCCTGATCATCCGTCATGATCATAAACATAAACCATATTAAATGTGAATCTCTATAAAGTCAATTAAAGTCTCCTTGGAATTTAACTACTAATAAATCAACTTCAATAGTAGGGCCATCGATCAAGATCCTGTTCTTCCTCGGGATGATCACCTTCAGGTTCCTTGATGTACTCCTCTTCTTCCCAAGGTCCAGGCACACAAATATCAAAACCTGAACCTGCCGACAACAAAAGTCATCGGCTGAGTAACAAGTTACTCCGCGTATATAACAGACCATAGTGAACAATATAAAGAACATTAGCTTGCATGCATTTTACAAATTCGTACATCAATTCACATATATAATCAGAGTGCGGAAACAAACAGGTACATTACGTCGATTTCTTTCTTTTCTTTATTTCTTTTTTTACTTTCTTACGTTCTTACTTTTTATACTTCATACTTTATCGTTTCATGAACAACACATTCACATGCATTGGAAATAAATTAAAATACCGTTTTACCGTATAAGGAAATGGGTTACAATACTTTACTTTACCGAGATACCACCCTTCGTACTTTATCTGGCACGGACGGCTTAGTATATTTCCCGGTACGACGGCTTACTCACTTTGGCATACATATTGCCCTTTTTGATGGTATTCGGTGGTGCAAAATACAATAGGCATTATCGCTTTCGCGTGTCATTTTTTCTCACTTACTTACATTACTTTTAGTATTACTTATAATTTTCGTAGTGTCCTTAATTCTCTCTTTATTCATATGCATATTCTTCATTCGTGAGTGCACAATGATATACCTTTGGTTAAATTACACCTAAGACTAACCGTCAAGGGCCATAGGACATCTCACCATAGCGTCCCATTCCACTATGTTAACCAGGCCTCGGCAAGCTTGACTCTCATCAAAGGTTCATTTACTCAATTGTATATCACGTATAAAGAAACATTAAATAAACACACAACCTTTCATATTTCCAATGATTTGACAATCTAAAATCAGAGTTGATATTAAAATACACATAAGTCACGATCTAATTTAATATCAAAATCCTCTTTTGTTTAATCAAGATCAATACCCTAATTATACCACATCTTTCATCAATAACAATTCTCATGAATTATAATCACAAAATCAAACTAACATACAATTAAAATCTCACAATTAATTCATCTCAATCATTCAATTCATCCATTCCATTCCATCCATTCATCTCATTCTCCTCATAAATCCACATACATTCAATATAATTTCTCAATCTCTTGTTGAATCATAAACAAATTTTTAACATGGTTCTTCACATCCTAATTTAGCAATTCAAGAATAATGAAATAGGAATCATAAATATGGTTATTCACATCTTATTTTAACGATTCAAGAATTAATGAAACAAGGATCATAAATATGGTTATTCACATCCTATTTTAACGATTCAAGAATTAATGAAACGGAAATCATAAATATGTTAATAGATCCTACATATTCTTACATTCTTACTTAGGTTTACTCTTTTTAATTCATCCTTTTAAGTTAATATTCAAAATATGGATCACTAGATTCGTTATTTTACCTCACTTGATCGCTTTTCTACGATCTATCGTTTGCGAATAAGGCTCTATATCGATCTTCAAGTCTCTTTTCTCCTTTTTCTGATCCAATCTTTGAACTCCTTCAGTTTCTCCCTTTTGATCTCTCAGAAAGCTCTCCTTTTTTCTCTCTTTTAGGTTTAGAAGCCTATAGAAACCCTAACTCTCGAGTTGGAGGGTTATTTATAGAGTTTGGAGACCCCAGGGAGTTAAAAAAATTGAAAAATCGCGCAACACAGAAAACATCCCGCGTCAAGCGATCGATCGCCGCCGGTGGGCGATTGATCGGCCAGTGCGCCGATCACCTTTTTTTAAAAAATATATATATATATTTTTCTACTTTTTATTCTTCTTTTATTTTATTCAATTTATTCCTCCAAACTAGCTAAATTGAATGAAATAAATGGGTTTTCTTAATCGAGATTTTTAACACATTAGTTTCTCATAGGATTGATGCATAATTCAAGCACATTTATCTAGAAAATTAAATCATATAACATGAAAACGAAGAATTTAATTCGGGTCCTTACACTAATCTTCTTACTCTTCAACTTATTGTATGTACCCACTAGAAAACACTACTTCCTCAAGTGCACCATCACTTGATCACCCTCCTTGAAGACCATTAAGCGACGATGTTTGTCCGCAGCCGCCTTATACTTGCATTAAACTCCTCGATCTGCTTTTTCACATCAACATATACGGAGGTAATTTGTTCAGCCATATTGTTTGCAGCAACACTCATACCTGGTATCTTCAGCAATGGTACTAAATTCAAAGTATGCATAGGAACCCACCCATAAATAATCTCAAATGGTGTCTTCCCTGTGGATCGGTGAACAGAACTTTTCGGCTTATCACTGGATAAACACCGTAAGATGTTGCCAAAAGTTCTGTTCACCGATTCTGTTTGGCAATCTGTTTGTGGGTGACACGTGCTACTATACTACAATGACGTGTTGAATCGCTTCCAAAGTGTTCACCAAAAGTGACTGGGAAACTTGCTATCACGATCAAAAGTAATTGTGTTAAGCACCCCATGCAAGCGAACCGCCTCCTTGAAAAACAAATGGGCCACCTTCGTAGCATCCGATGTCTTTTTGCATGGTATGAAGCGTGCCATCTTAGAAAACCTATCAACCGCTACAAAAACAAAGTCCATACCTCGTTGAGTCCGTGGAAGACCCAACACAAAGTCCATAGACTGATCCTCCTAAGGAACATCCGACACTGGCAACGGGGTTTAAAGACCAGTATTCTATGCTTGGCCCTTGGCTGTTTGGCAAGTGTAACATTGTTGCACATATTTTCCGACACCTCTTTTTAGTTGAGGCCAATAGTATCGTTCCTCGACTTGGGCTATGGTCTTGTCTCACCCTAGGTGACCTCCTAGCCCACCTCAATGAAGTTCTCTGATAACATGTTCTCGAAGAGAACTTTTGGGCAAACATAAACAATTTCCTTGAAAAAGGTAACCGTCATGTATATGAAACTCGCTAGAACCCGGCTGCCCTGTCATGCAATGTGCCCACTTTTCTTTGAAATCTTCATCATCTACAATTCTACATACAACTACTTCAAATACTCAAATCCCACAACCTCAGTTCTCAAGGTGACAAGTAGGAAGGCCCTCCTGCATGAGGCATCGGCTACTTTATTTTGTTGTCCAACCTTGTGCTTCAGCACAGAAGTAAATTCCAGCAGAAAAGAGATCCACCTAGCATGCATCCGATTTATGTTGGCCTATCTATTGATACCAACTAATGCAGTGGAACTTGTGAAAAGAGAAGAATACCGTCTTCAACCAGAATAACCCTTGAATCCACAAGGAAATATGAGAGAAATTTGAAACTCTACTGATTAAACTGTGTTGCAATTGCTTACAAGAGTATTTATATACTCTTAAAACCCCTAATTCCAAAAATAGTAAAAATTACCAAACATAGTAAATTTGACCCAAACTCTACCAAAAGTCTTAAAAGAACTATTTAAGACTTTTTAAAACAAAAACAGACTCAAAATACCTCAAAATGACCTAAAACAAAATATGCCAAAAAGAGAAATTTTTCTCTAAAGAGTGAGATTTGGACCCTTAAACAGTCTTTTTTGGGCTTTCCGATGAGTTTAACTAACCAGACGACACAATGTTGGGCTCGTCGAAAGCTTCGATTTTAGTACTCATGGGTTCCGAGGCGACGTCCAGATCAAAAGTAATGGTTGTTTGAAGTTTAAGATGCATAATTTGACTTCCAACTCGCCTTAAACATATCTTGCCACTCCAAGAAGTCGTTTGCCACTTGTTCTACATCATGTAATCAAACTAAAGTGTAGGCAACGCCTAGGCCATTATCTAGCCTTGCCGTAAGCCTATCGCCTAGATCATGCTCTAGGTGGACAATGGACACTCACTAAATCTTATATAGTTTTAATAGAACAAAAAACAAATCAGTCACCTAGACGCTTTGACTACACTGGTAGCAACAAGCAAGTCTCAAAATTTTGTTTCTACATACTGATCAAAAAAAAATGTTTCTACATGGGGTCTAAAGTCTAAACAGTACAAAACCCACATAATGTACACTCAAAACTGCTCAGTGCAAAACAACTAATTAGGTGTGATCCCACAACTATAACCCCAAGAGGGTGTGTAGACTAGAGAAAGAAGTCTCATTTTTCTAGCTATAGCCAATAGTACTCAGATACTCATTGTGGAATTGAGAGTTTTAAGCAGCAGCATGCCAGCATCAAAAGGAAATAGTAGCAAGTGGCAACCAATGAAGGAGATACATAAATACCCGTAAAGCATCAGTAACTTGGCGTCCTTGCAGTCCTTGTTTATGGAGAGACCATTTATGCACAGCGTCTTTCTTCTTTGAAAAATTTGGTACCCCAGTGACAAATCTACCGATGAAGTATGTCTTGACACTGGTAGAACTCAATCGAATATTATATTCCTGAAAGAGACATACAAGTATAAAAAAAACTTCAGCTCTAATAAGTTCCCAAAGAAAATTTAAAGACAGCTAGATCACTATACAAGGAACGTTCAGGTAAAACATATAGCATGTAAAATTGAGTTCAATAAAATTTAAAAAGATGTTACATTGATGAGGGGCATGAAATACCTAACAAGCAACAGATCCAATGACTCGCATAATTATAGACTGAAAATTTTTTAGAGAAAAAAAAAATGAGGGAGGGACTCGACCACAGAATTGGGGAAGAAAAGAAAGAATACATAATGTCAAGAACAAGGAACACGAATCAGTCTCAATGAGAACAGCTATCTTGACATGTTTGGAGCGGTTCTTGGACGAAAACTATATATATACAAACAATTAATGGGAAACACTGGACTAGAGGAGGAATTGCCCAGATTTTATGCCAATTTAGAAGGATTAGATCAAATGAAATGAGAGCATGAAAGAAATCTTAAAAACTAAATTACAAACTCAGACCAGTTAATGGCGGGAATTTCTCACTAACATAAATTTCCCCGATTTAGTTCTTCCAAAATCAAATAATATTGGTTACATGCGGATCAAAATAGAACCAAGAATGGGGGAAAACAAAAATTAACTGAAAACAATATTAAAAAATAAATAAAATAAAACAAACCCGAATCAATCGTTCAACTGTAACACCGCACTCAAAGCATTTCCCATGAGTCTCCGCCATAGTCTTTCCACATGAAAGACATAGAGTCAAGTGCTTGCAATTGCTTCCATAAAGATCTGCAATCGATCCACAGCTACCGCACGACGGCTTCAAAATCAGATCGAAAGACATCTCTCTTCCTGTACGAAACCCTAGAAAACAAGAAGCAGGGAACAAACGAAGTGAGAAATGAAACCAGGTGGAAGAAACGAACCAAGAATGGCAAGAAGATTAGGGTTCTTCAAAACTGCAGAAATCAACAAATACTCAGCAATTAAATGAGATTTTTTATAAATAAAAAAAAAACTAACTTCAATTCAATAAAATAAACATCTAGTTGTGGACTTTCGAAGTCAGTAAAGATTCGAGTTGGGTAATTTTTGGGCAATTTCTCTACAGTCACAGAGGAACGTCGAGTTTTTTGGAGAGCTATAAGAACAGAGAGTCGTTCTGGAGGAACTAGGAGGGCGGGAATGATGTGATGCTGCGTTGTTTACAAGTTTAGAATCTAACACGTGCCGAAATGTCTTAACGAGAATTCTGTTTTTTTTTTTCCACTAAAATCAGATGAGCAGTGATCGGCGTACCCTGAATTCTATTTTAAAACCTAAGCCCATGGCTGAGCCTCATGCCAAAAGGTTTACTCTTGTGCTCACCAGACTATTCCAGTAGACAAAAAAACGTCACCTCATCATAAGTCTTTTTTTTTTCCCACCTATTTGTTTGACTTCTTCTCATTCAATTTTTTTTTTTCTTTTTTCTTATTTTTTTGTCCACTGATCTTGTGCTCACTTCTTTTTTTTCACTCTTCTTCTTATTTCGTCAATTTCGAGCTATACTCAGTGCGATGATGGAAGTCACTCAATTAGCTTGATCATCATCGAGCTCTAGACAATCCCAAGAATCGTCATTACCAATGGAATATTCTTCTTTTCACGCCCCATCACGGAAAAATTTCCTAAGCCAAAATAAAATAGATTAGATTGGCATACACATCATTATTACTTTTTCTCTCTCAAAAATTTTCACAAGATATCAGCACGGAAAACCAAACTCCAAATTTGTTCTTCTTCAAAAAGGTAAATGTTCTTCATCAAACCCTAAACCTAGACGTTATAATCTAGGGTTACATAGAATTCCGAAGCTTAATTTTAGGGCTATCAATGGGCTGGGGTTTTATACTTTTCTCTTGGGTTTGCTTTCATCATTTCCATACACAACAACTATGATTAGAATTATTTGAAATATTAGAGCCCCACTTCGTCCCTTTTCGAGATCCTCTTCAAAATCCGTCTCTAATCATAAGAGAGGTTATCATCTTCCGATGAAGAGGACAAGACGGGTTGTTGAGAAAGAAAGAAGAAGATGATAAGGGTATTTGTGTCATTAAATTAGTTTTAATGTTTACATAAGATTTTCAAAAATATATTTTTTGTTTGGGGGTGTAGTCATCAATAATTGGGTGCGCGTAACAGCACCCTAAAAAAAATGAGGCATGCTAGCCTACTTTGATGTATTTCTTACTCTCAGCCAAAAACAAACCAAACGCTAGCCTTACTTTCAGTTAAAAATCAAAAATTAATATGTGTGCGTGCTTTAAAAAGTGGTGTTTTTGACTGGAGTGAAGAATGCTTGAGAATAGGACTAGCATGAAAATCCCTTAGGAACTTGAACCCAAGTCACCCCTGAATGTATTGCATGAAAATCCCTTAGGAACTTGAAACCAAGTCACCCCTGAATAAATACATTCCTAACATCAAAAATGCTAGTCCCAGTTGCAGTCTTCCCCAAACGCAACTTGAAACCAAGTCACCCTTGAATAAATACATTCCTCACATCAAAAATACTAACCCCTGTTGCAGTCATCCCCAAACCCAAACACAAGTTGGTGGTAACAAGTGTCAACCATTCATGTTATAGAATATATACACCACGTGTTGCACTCACACTACGTCTGTCAAACAAAATGATTTAGTGCGCTTGGCACTAGCACTGCACTTCCATTGGAGCAACCAGATAGGTCTCTCACTTGGTTGCTAACATATATATATATTTACATAGAGAAAAACGGGGAAATGTGATTTTCTCCTAATATTGTTTTTTTTTAAAAAAAATATACGATTAGATTAGGCCACAACCCCAGTTAGTGTGTTAGTATATGCTCAAGTTAGTTGGACAGGTGGATATATCGATCACACCCTCTCGGAATTGGATCCCGGCCCACACAACCAACGGGACAAGCTTTTGGTTTCTAAAATAGAAAAAAGATGAAAATAAAAACAAAAACCCATAAAAGAAAATTTGTGAAGGCCGCAATAGTGGTGGTGGTTGTGAGTTGATTTTCTTCTCAAATCCAAGCTTTTAAAAAGAAATTTATGAGTTGATTTTCTAGAACACTAAAAAAATAAACATTTTCTTTCTCACATGATGCTAAACCCAACCAGAGGCTTTAAAGTAGTGTGTACTTTGGCAATTATGAACAGAGCCCGTAGCAATTTCACTTAACAATTTCTCTCTTATAATTACAAGATTGCCACCATTTACACAAAAACTGGAGTCCGCTTTTTTCGCCGTGAAGTACAAAAAGTGCACCTTTTACCCACAATTCGACCCTACCCTCGAATGTTGTTCACAGTATAAAGGGCTAGATAAACTGAGCTCCAACCAAATACACAGAGCAAATCCTTCAGCAAACCAAAAATAGAGCTAACCGAGTTTCTGGGGTATATCCACACATACTTTAGAATCAAGAGCTAAAATAATAGAGGCTTAAAAGAAGCAAATTCACGGAATTTCATATCTCCGGCAACTAGAAGCACCCCAACCTTCTGAAGCTTAGGCCATAAATCATTTAAGTGATGGTCTACCAATTGAACAGTCCAGGCTGATGAGTAAATGAGCCACAAAATATAGCGGAACATTACAAAGGATTGAGTTTTTGCATTTAAAGAATATTTCAAACTCAGAGAGCACAGCAGAAGACGCCCCTTCTGAAATTTAATGAGGGATAAAGTAATACAGAGGCCCGGGGCACAGAAAAGGAAGAAAATAACTAATATTAAAATTACAATTCGGGGATGGATACAAACTGGGACTAGTGCTACATAAGGTACAAGACATGGGTATTAACATGCCCTTCTCGTCTATCATCTGAAGGCCCTATCTGCAATAAATTACCTGGTAGGAAACAGATAACTCAGAAAAAATCCTAAAGGCAAATACTCAGGAAAAAAAGAACAAAATAATTATGAAAAAAGAACAAGATCTTTCGTGAAAAAGAGAGGGGGATTTGAATGACTTTCTCGCTATGAAATAGTATATATGGACACTAGATAGACACTATCTTCTCTCATCTATGCTTTTTAAATGAAGTCTACACAGAATAAGTTTGGACAGATGGCAAGCAGAGGATCAGGTCTCAATATTCAAGGGTAATGATCATTATCAACCAACTGGGTAAGTGCAAGCCCAAATTTATTATTATAGAATCCAATTTATTTTTAACCTATGACATTAATGGTCAGGACAACTGAATGATGGATTATTGTCCCCTCTCCAGGTGTCTCATTGTGAGATTAAATGGACCATTTAGGCATTTACTAGTAATTAATCATTTGGTTGGGTCATGAAACCCTACATAAATACCCCTTTTAAATTTCGAAGGGAAAATCCCATTAAAACCCCACTGGTTCTCAGTTCTCACAACATCAAGAAAGGGTTCCATAATTTCTCACACATCAAGAAAAGGTACTAGGTATGTCATAATTCATATCACATGATTGAAAAATATCCAAATAAACTTTATTTCCTTTTAGAAAACCACCTTGAAATAATATGATATTAACCTCACTAATAAAGGGCAACAAGAAAACTTTTTTTTATCATCCCCACCCAACTGTCCCTCTTCTGCTTTTTTTTTCCCTCTTTTATTTTCTTCTACTGTATGAACTTCTATGTATAATCATGTCAGAGTAATCTCAGCCAATCATCTTCTGGTCCTATTGTTTTATGGTGCAGGTAGCTTTTTAAAAATAAAAAATTATAGGTAATTTTATTCAAGTAAGAAAAGGGCTGTTCTTGCTATGTACTGAAGATGGCTTTAAGAAAAGGGCTGTTCTCGCTATGTACTGAAGATGGCTTTCTAAACTACCTTGCCTTGGACAAAAACTGTAGTTGAAAGAAGAGATCTTTATGTTTCTATCTATAAGCCTAAATGCATGTTATACAAAATACAGCGTACCCGATACCTTCTTATATTATTTGAGACAATAAGATTTTTAACCAGATTTTCCCAATGTTAGATGACTAGACAATGCTCCCATAGATAACACAGATTAAAAGATAAATCTGATATAAATGAAGCAACAGTTTGAGCAGCAAATAAAGTGTACCTGATCACAGAAAGCACTTGAGATTCGCCTGGCAGTGAAAGCATAGAGAAGATAATGATGCTTAATAATGGACATGGCTTGGCTTAATTGGTAAGAGGTTGAAAAGCCCTTTCACTTCATCATAAAACCATCTACAAAACAAAGTTTTTCATTCAGAGACGAGGTACACACAATATCTGTGTGTGTGTGTGTGTGTAAATCCAAAGGAAGTAACCAATTCATGGAAATACTGGTCATCTTGGTTTTCTTCTCGGAAGCATCTCAGCAAATCCAAGGACATACCCATCCAGGTGGAGACTTCCAGATCTTGTAAAACCATGCAGCTAATGAATTGTGCCAATTATAATTTTATAATTATTTCTTTCCTTTTTTTTTTTTTTTTTTGGGGGGTATTGCTCATTTCTATGGTGATGATGGGGGTGGGGGAAAGAAAATTACAAGCAGGCGAATATCATGCACCTCATACCCTAAAACTACAATTTCACGCACAAGAAATTTTCTTCATATTATGCATCTTTCCCAGAAATGCAGTAGCAGCCAAGCGTTTGTAGTAGAATCTAATAAATGGAGAGACATACTTGCATAGGAAAACTGGTTGTAACCCATCATTTGCCTCATGCCCTAAATGAATTCTTCTCTCACTTTCATCCTTGAACTTGTTCGGAGGAAGAACTTCACATGGGCCCTGAATTAAGCCAGCCATTACGGTGCTATCATGATTAGATTCATACACCTATAACAATGCAACCAGGAGATCATGTGAACTTCAGTATGTAGAACATAAACTTTTAGCATAAATGCCCCATTTAAGGGAGGAAAAAAAGGATAATTTTGTTACATCAACGTATGTACAATGTAGCAGTAAGCCCAACAAATTCATATATATAGAATCATGTTCCATCTCTCTGTTCTATTAAAAATCATACCTTGGTTAAATTGTGTGTTGTCAATTTTTTTCTATAATTCTATCTCCATCGACGTCGTTTTTGGAATGTTATATATATATATATATATATATATATATATATAGAGAGAGAGAGAGAGAGACGATGAGTAAAATGTGCTTGAAGAATGGGCTGATTGGTTGTGCCACACGAATAAGTATTATGTGGAGGATTTTTGGGTCCAATAACAAAACTAATATATTGTTCTCCCTCATGTACCACCTGACAAAAAAAGTCCGATCAAACAAGTTTTTTGCCAAGTGGCAAGCAAGGGGGACCCGCCTATCATTTTTTCTTGGCGCAAACACCCTCCACGTAACACTCCTCGCTGATGCAGAGGCCATGTTGCCTATGCGCCAGCCGTCAAGTGTGTGTGTGTGTGTTAACACCAAAAGAATATATATAAGAAATTGTTTCCACTTCACCTCATTATATTCAGGCGTACATGGGCAGCCAACAACCTCTGGCAGCTCACCAGGCAAGTAACACCGATTAACAATAACCCACTTTGATGTAGTTTTGTTATCCTCCCATAGGGCCTGCAACCAAAAGAAAAAAAAAATCAAGTTTTCATAAAGTAAAGCCAAACAGAAACCATAGATAGAATTTACAATAGCAAATGTTTCTTTCCGAGGCAAAGGAGAAAAAATGTGATGCCTGTGAATAACTAACCAAAGGAAAACAACAAATTTTCAACTCTAGAGAAAATAACTAATAATATAAGGGGTTTTCAGAGATAGGACTAAGTCTTGGGCGATCATGCATATACTTGTACAAAGATAAATGCTACAAGAATCATGGAGAGCTTGATAAATGGCTTGCCTGAAGCTTAAACGGTGTCAATTTGTCATTGCTAGAATGAAAAAGAGCATGATCATGTAACTTGTACACTACTCCTTTAATGCAACAAGACTGATAAAATGTCTTTTCATCCACAACTTCAAGTATATCACCAACCCAATCCACACAATTCAAGCCATCAGATGAAGACCTAGCACAATCTCTAGCTCCATCCCCAATACCCAAGGTTCCAACATAACTTCCTTGAGAAACATCTTCATCGTGTCGTTCGATATCATACTTTGGCTCACAGTCAGAAGTCTCTCTTGAATTAGATTTCTCAAACTCTTCAAATGTGGGTTTGTTGACATGATACTGCTCTGATGAAACTTCAGCACAGTTAGATTGCCCTATTCTGTCAACGTCTTGAGGGTTTTGACAAATGCCAATACCTGTGTCAGATGGTTTTGCAGGAAACTGTGATTTAGGCTCAGAAGTAGATTTCGCTTTACATGGAGATGATTCACTAATTGAAATGTGTTGAGGAGATCTAAGATTGGGTGTGCCAGAAAGCGGAGGAACAAGAACTGCTCCTGAGGTTTCCCTTGAGTTATCCGGACAAGTTCCATGATAGGCCGCATCATCCTTATCGTCCAGTTTTATTCTGCTTGCTAAGAAATTAGCTCCTCGCATTTCTCTTATATTTGGCATCTTTATATCATCCGACGACTCAATAGGGTTCCTGCCTGTACTACCAACTTTAGCTGGATTTGTTAAACCAGGGTTTCCATTCGCCGTTATCTTCAGATGATTGACCTTTTGATCTGCCATTATCTTCGGATGATTGACATTTTGATCTGTCATTATCTTCGAATGGTTGACTTTTTTATCTGAATTTTGCACCTTCTTCTCTGAAGAAACCTGAACTCCACCTGTGTTTGAAGAAATCTTTGGTGCACTAATATTTCTTGTAACATGACCATATTTAGGGGGCAAAGGCTTCCCATTGCTTGCCATTAAGCACTTTGGGCAGTGCCACTCACCTCTAGGAATGCCTTTTTGATTGTATGACTCAAGACATTTTAAGTGAACTCCTTTCTCACAAGCATCACAAATAAGTGAACTTTCTACATCATTAATGGTAACCTTGCATATTTGGCAAGTTAAAGCTTTATTCATGTAATCCCTTGAAGGAGGAGTCCAGTTGGGATGATCAGGAAGCCTTGGTTGCAGAAACTTCTGAACATTCCTAGCAATGTCATTGTGGTTAGTGTAAAGTGAAGGAGCTTGCATAATGTTCATGCCCTGCAAAGGCTGATGTATGCTCGGCAGACTTCCAGATGCTGTTTGAATAACAGAAGGTTTATAGGTTTGATCTCTTGTCGCTTGAAGAGCCACTTGACTTATCTCATGAGTTCCCTCGACATTAATAGGAGTATGATGAGGCACCTTGTTTTCTTGACCAGCTTTGGCACCAGAGGTAGATTGAGGTTGTAGGGACCAAGATGGAGCTTTCTCCAGCGGATGATCATTAGAAGAATTTGCTGCACATAAATGATCTATATAATCAATTAAGACATCTCACTAAATGAACACAGCATTGAAAAAACTAATGGAAGGAAGATGATGGCCCAAACAGCTGAACTTCATAGGCACAGACGAAAGATGCCATGCCATTATAGCAGTGAATACAGGCAAAAATATTAGCCTAAGAGGCATATTGAATCAGCAAATAATCCTAACAACCGTTAGACCTCACAACGTTATTGGAGATTTATGTGCGACATGTGATATTGATTTTGGAATATTCACCATAATTCTTCCTGACCTATTCCATACTAATCCAACCAAGCAAATAATGAGGCATATTTTATCCGGCTAACTTTTGGTGAAGGTGAGACCCAGTACAATTATTAGGATCATCCCATCAGGTTGAGATTTAGCACAGGATGTCCTTAGGCAATAGCCTACCTTCTAGTGGGTCATACTCTTTGCATGTGCACCACATGTATGACTATGCTCTCGGTAGGTTGTCTGTATCCTACCCTTTAGGATAATTTCAAATTCATTACACATACATAACAAACACTGAAAAGTCTTTAGATAATAAGTGCAAGACAGAAGTTAACCTTCCACCATACTTTATACTTGAAATAAGGAAAACAGACGGCACCTCGAACTTGCAATGCATAAGCAGGCCCATTTGATCTTCCATCCAATCTGAAATGTGTTTTTTCCATTCTAGGCAATGCTAAAGAAGAAGAATCCCTTCCTAAGTGACTGCTAGACAATCCACTGGAGACCATGGCTGATTGTACTTCATTGGTGGGCAACTGATTCAATGGGATTGTAGAAGTTACTGCAGAAACATGAACTACAGATGAAGCAGGTTGAAAGCATCCAGGGTACACTGGTGTAGGATTTGTTTTGTCTAAAGGAAACCTATGAGCAATATGTAGCACTGTACCAGGAGTTTCAGCCATTGCACCAAAGCCTGCTTGCAGCCGCTGAGATGAATAAGTTGCAGAGCGTGCAGCAAATTCTTTGGATTCTTCCATCTAGAGAAAGAAAGCAAGACGGAACATCAGAAGAAAACAATGACATGATAAAATGTGATGCTGTATGTCCATAAATTGAAGTGCATACTAGTACTGAATAAGAAAGGATCCTTAAATATCTTTCTCTATTTTTCATACTCAAAGCTCTTGATAATTCAATTTTCAAGCAACACATTTCACTTTAAGGACATCAAAAAACATAAGAATCTTCATAGGGAAATGAGAATGGGGTGTCTGCCAGTGGAGGTTTACATATAGAGGAAATTCAATAAGGATGTATCCAACAGAATATAGGAATGTTAGCATCCTATTCTGTACTCTACTCCCTGCATTGGCATTTATGATATGGAGCCCTTGGTAAAGAAAACAAATCTCTCCCAGAAATTGCTGATGGAACAGGTTGAACACACCAAGGGATGTTGTCTAATTCCTGAATAATCCTATACATGAATGATCAATCACACACACAAATTTTATACATGTGAGTGAAACTCAGAACTCGTTGATGACACTCTAAAATTGAACCTGGGTGCCATTAACAAATATCCATTCCGGCATGACATCATGATTATTTAAATCTAAGTAGAAAACCACAAAATAAAACCCTAATACAATAATGATAGACGGAGAGCCTCTTAACTCCTAAAGAACATAAATAGCAAAGCATAGTAGACCATCAATTAGCATGTAGGCATTAGAAAATGATAGAACCAGAGAAGCTTTAGTGGTGAAAATATCAAGTTACCCACATCAAGAAATGAGAGTGCTATGTTTCATGCTAAAGAAATAGTATAACTTAGAATAGGCTTGTCTTGGTGACAGGTAATAATTCACAATACAGAAATCCTACAAAATAGATTTTTAACCTGTGGTGGCTTCCTCAACTACATGTTGTAAACTTGTGAGATCATATTTCTTTATCAAGGGATCATCAGTTCAAAACTTGTGAGATCATATTTCTTTATCAAGGGATCATCAGTTCAATAGTCGACGAACTCTATGACCCCCTTTTACCTTTAGCATTATCTGTACATAAATGTCAGCTTATCACCTTATGACTACAGCCACTAAGCCTATACCAAATGCCTGATAAACAAACATAATCGGAGAAGGATTTTTATTATCATAAGTAACAAAAGAAAATTATAAGGAAAATCCAAGAGAAAAGAAGGAAAAAAAAGGTAGGAAATTAAATATGTTAAAAGTAGCATTAACTAGGTGACTAACAAAATTTGACAGCCAACTCTTGATCTTTCTTAATCATTATGTCAAAACAGTAAGCATTATTAGTGATCAAATCAATATCTAGTAGAATCACAATAAGAAATGTAAGGACACCCCAATAGATGAGGTCCTAGGCCTCCAATAAACGATAATTGGTAAGAGAATCTATGCCACATGAGAACTATGGAGCACAAGGAATGCAATTCTGTAACAATGTTCTCAGAACCAATCGATGTTTTGAGCAATATTAAAAACATGAACTGGACATCAAACCCCCACCTGAACCCCCAAGAGAGTAAGAGACTATTTTCAGTAATTGTTGTACGATTGATCCACAACAAATTTAAGAAAAGTACCCACACCCCCAAAAAAAAAGTAAAATGTCTTTATGTTAAGGAGCAGAAGCCTAATAAGAAAGAGGTTTACGAGTTCTTACATGTGGATAATGTGTGGAACAATCATACACGGAGCCACTGAAACTACAGATGTCATTGGATAATTGCTACAACTGCAACTTAAAGGCATGCTAGGGAAGATATTTATTTTCTCCCAAGTCTAGGCGTTGTCATTACTAAGCGCGTGCACACACACACACACAAAAGTTGCAATAAACAGCTCAATGTGGCCCAACTACCAGACAAAATTTAGTATCCAAAAAGTCAAAAACGGTGATAAGAACCTAAGAAAAAAGGTTTCACTTTCACCACCAAGTTCTCTAAGGCATCTCAGATTTTATAAACTCCACAAATTTTCTAGTTTTTAAACCATTTGGGCTTAGTTGTGTTCAACTCTAGGTGTGGGTGAGTTTCCAAATCTTGGAGAATTGACAGCCTGTCTAGGTTGTAGAACGGGCAATTTCCCAACATCGTACCTAAGGTTACCGTTGGGCACCCCGTTTAAAGCAAAATCGATTTGAAACCCAACCATCGATAAATTTTTCAAACGACTTCAAGGTTGGAAATCCCGATTTCTATCTAAAGGGTGAAGCTCACAATATCAAAAGCACTATGTGTAGTCTTCCAACTTACTTCCTATAAATATTTCGAATTCTCATCTTGATTGCATCCACTCTAGAAAGAATTCAAATGGAGTTCCTTTGGATAGAGAGGGTAGATTTCATGAAGTACCATTTGGTGGATTGGAAAACCATCACTCAATCCAAGCGTGATAGTGGTCTTAATATTCATCCCCTAACAAGGGTGAATAAGGCCTTTTTGGGTAAGTGGTGGCTTTGGAGCTTTGGTGAGGAGGAAGGCAGCTTGTGGAGAGCAGTCATAGAGGCTAGGCATGGGGTGTCAAATAGGTGGTATCCTAAAATAGGCGCGGTCCTATGGGGGTCAGGGTGTGGAAAGCTATGTTACAAAGCTGGGGGACATTTTCTAACCTTACCCAATTCAAGGTGGGGAATGGGGAGCAGATCAAATTTTGGAATGATCATTGGTGCGACCAATCCACCCTCTATAATGTTCATGGAAATCTATTTCTCCTTGCAACAAATAAGAAGACTTCAGTTGTCGTATCGAGTATTTGGATTGGCGGGATGGGGCCCAGTTTGGTTACCCAAACTACGGTGCAATTTATTTGATTGGGAGGTTCAGGACCTTCTAAGGTTACCATCCCTTATCCACTAGGTTCTCCCAAACTCCCTCACTAAGGATAGTCAGGTATGGTCCTCAGACAATAAAGGGCGATTCTCAGTGAGATATTTTTTGCAGTCATTGCAATCTGCCAATTTTGGGCCGCATCTATCTTTCCTCATCAACTTGTGTGGCTCCCGCCCATTCCTTCTAAGGTATCATTTTTCCTATGGACTGTGGTTTTGGATAAAATCCTAACTAGCGATCATCTTATGCTTAGAGGATGGTACCTGGCTAACAGGTGTTTATGTGTCTTTTAGCAGAGGAGTCTGTTGATCACTCATTGATGCATTGCCCGATAATGAGAGAGGTTTGGTCCTATTTTCTTTCTCATCTTGGCATCTCTTGGATCTTCCCCAGATCCTTTCGAAACTTCTTATCATGTTGGCTTTCAATATCATTTTCGGGCCCGATGGGTGTAGTTTGGTCATTCCTTCCTGGGGCTATAGCATGGACCTTATGGGAGGAAAGGAATAGGAGAGTATTTGAGGGCACGTCTTTTACCATTCCCAGGATCTAGGCTAGGGTTTGATCTCTTGTCATAGCTCGGTATTTCATAGGGGGTGAGGGTGGAGACACTTGTAAGGCTGTCAAAAAAGCCCATATAGAAGGGTACCCGGCCCGGCCCGGCCCTCCAAAGCCCGGCCCTACCCCAGCCCTTGGGCCGGGCAGGGCCAAAATATTGGAAGCCCTTGTTCTCTAGGGCCGGGCTAGGGCTCCCCCTGTCCGGCCCTTCCCGGCCCGGCCCTACTTTATCTTAAGATAAATATTTTTTAATAATTTTACTAATATGCTCCCTTTAACCTTTCATTAACGTTATGAAAGTAGGGCTATGTTTGTAATTGCGCCAACTAAAGACCTTATAAAAACCAACCTAACACAGACCAAACCCTAACTTGTATTCACATTCTAAGACTTTGCCTCTTCATTCTTCAACTTCAATCGCACAGGCCACATACCACTTCGGCTCTTCATCGATCATCTCTCTCTCTCTCTCATATCTTACTCTCTACTTTCAGTTTTATATTTAAACATATTTTCAATTTTGTTCTATATAGTTTTATTATTCTACTTGTTTACATATACTATGTTTTGGTTTATTATGCATGACTGTCACTGATAAGGAAATTTTTTTTTTAACTCTGTCATTCCTCTTTTTGTTGCAATGTTGATCCCAAACCCGAATAAAAGAGGAGGGTATCCATTTCCATGTAAGGTTGACAGTCGGTGTAGTAAAAAAAAATTTATTATCTTAAATGAAAAAAAAAAAATTCCGCTCTTTCTTCCGGCCCTTTGGCCGGCCCAGCTTGGCCCCGGCCCTTGAGGGGCCAGGCTAGGGCCCAATCAACCCCGGCCCTTGAAGGGCTAGGGCCGGGCTAGGGCTCTACTCTTATAAGGAAGGGTAGGGCTAGGGTTGACCCCGGCCCTACCCCAACCCGGCCCTTTGACACCCCTAGACACTTGGGGGATCACTTTTATCTCATTGTCGTTTTTTCTATGTAAATGCTATTTGTTTTTTTCTACTTTCTTTCTCTTGGTTTACCTTTGGTGAATCTCGCGATGAATGATTACTTTCTATAATAATATATATATATATATATATATATATGGCATTTATCGATCAAAAAAACTCTAGTGGACGGGCAATGCATGTTATATTCTATCTGGCGACAATATAAATTGTTTTAAGACACTTCTACTTTCTACTAACTTGAAATCCATGTCTTTTGTCATGGTTTAGACATCTGAAATTTCACTAACTGCAAGCATGCCTATTTCACCATGTGAATTTCCTACCTTAGAGATAGCTTTGGATTTAACCAAAAGGTTTTCCAATTAATTTGATGTTCAACAACGACAAGTATTGCAGTTACCACTACCACCATGGCAAGCATATGCATCAAACACCATTGTTAAATATTTCAGCAACACCCCATTACAATTGTTAAATATTTCAGCAACACCCCATTACAACAAACTACTAGTTCTTGACTGTCAACTTTTTCTTGTTATGTTTGCAATAATTAAACTTTACTAAAACTAAAGGGAGAATTAACAATGGTATCTATATGACAGATAAATATTCATGTTGAACTATTACCTTCACCGTCTAAGTGCATAAAATTAGGAAAGCAGTGTGAATGTCATAATAACTAACAGGACAAAAAGAAAGAAAATTGAGAATATAAGTTTGCAAGCTAAGTGGAAACAAGAGCAACACAAATTCAAACTCCACCTTTCTCTCCATGAGCAACAATTTCTCCGCAATAGACATCTTTCGAGGCCGAAACCCTAGTATCTGATCCCTCGGCCTAATTAGCCCAAGATCCTCAATAACAACCCTAGCAGCATCTCTAGGAAGGATATCCATTGGTGCAACCGCTTCGCAAATCTCCGACAACTTCTTCCTCGCTTCAACCATAAGCCTTTTCTCCACATCCGTCGGACTCCCACCTCCTCGCATCTTCCCCATCGCCGACAAAACCAGAACAATCTCTGCAACCCTCTTCATATCCCCACCCGAATCACCTCTAATCTTCTTCTGCAATCGGAAACCCAAATCCTCGTCGTTCTCCAGCAATCTCTTGTCGCCAACTGACGCTATTATCTTCCCTGATCTCACCGCCGACGGATCGATAGACTCGATACCCGACGGACCCATCCCTAAACAAAGCTTTCAAATCTTTCATCCACCGAATGAATTGATTCGAAACTTCCAAAACATGAAGTTCTCGTTGCTCCGGAGATTTTCCTCGAAATCGAGCTTGAATTGGCAGAAAAAGGAGGAGGAACCTGCAAAGGAAAGGGATCAGAAGCCATGGGAGAGAGAGTAGAGAGATTAGAAACCCTAGGAGAGAGAGATGAGAGAAGAAAAAATGGGAAAAAAAAACGAGGGAAAGGTTTGAATACTATGATCCGTTAATATACCTTTTGGGCGGGTAATTGAATTGAAGAGAAAGAGCTTCGTGTGTGTGTGTGTGTGAGATGTTGTGAGAGAGGGAGGTGAGCAGAGAGAGAGAGTAAATGGCGAGCGACTCGCTCGCTCGGCCGTGTATAAAAACCGGGTTTTTAAACGGGGTAGGAGAGAGAGAGTCGTATAATTCCGGACTCGAAATTCTCTCAAGTTGTACCGGACTCCGAGGAGTCCGGTTATGTTCTGAGGTCACCACGTGTCCCTAATGACGCCGCTTAACTATGGTTAAGATTCACCCAACCTTAGGGTTCACTTACCTATCCTTGATCTTTAGAAAAAATATTGAAATTTTTTTAACCCTAGGAGTTAAGTAAATTGTAACTAGGGTTAAAAATAAATTTTGATTTTTTTTCTAAAAACCAAGGATAGGTGGATGAATCTTAACCACAATGGGTGCAATAGGGACACGTGGGGATCTCAGGGACATAACCGGACTCCAAGGAGTCCGGTTACAACTGGAGAGAATTTGAAGTCTTCCCTGTGCGAGTGAAAACATAGTGAGGGTTTTGTGTCCTTTGTACAGGGATATTCCCACGTCTATGGAACACATGTTTATTTTCTTTGACTTGGGATCACCTCCGGTGTTAACACTGGCAGTAAGCCCAACAGCACTAATAGCAATTCAACACATTTTTTTGCATTCCCTCCTCGGATCGTTTTGATGTGAAATGCAAAAGTAAAAACGTGGCTGGATCCCGCCAATTAATGGGAGTTCGAGTAGGGGTTGTCAACTTTTGAGGGGTTTGGGCCTCTATTTGATATTTTTTAATAGGCTGGGCCGCCTGGCCCGATTTCATGAGGTTTTTGAGGACCCGTTTTCACATAATTCAAATGATTTAAGGGTCAGAATTAGTTTTTTTTTTTTTTTTTTTTGGGGGGTCTTATTTTGTTATTTTCTAATGCCACATCAGGTCTAGTCTTGACTAATGTTACCTCGTCCGCTCAGTTCAAATTCAGGTTCATAGTTTGTCACTCCATGATAAACCTAGTTTGCTAGGGATGGGATTAGACAATTCGTTTTTCAATTCGCTAAGTTCGTTAGCTTGGTTCGCTTTGGTTCCCTATTTTAATTCACTTATATATATTGGGAATGATAGGAGTAAAGATATTCTTGGTAATTGATAAAAGGAATAAGGGTATACATGGAAATGTTGTCTTTAATTGTTTTAGGAAAATATCATTTATGTTTTAACTAATTATATAAGTGTCATTTATATCTTTGATGTGTTTCCTTTGGAATGTAATGCGCCGTCCTCTTTGACTTTAAGCCCCTTTGATGTATTTTTATTGGTCTCACATACCTACCCACTAGATACTCGGTGCGTATTAGTCAAAAGACTCAAAACCGAACTGATGCGGGTGTTTGAGATATCCAACAAATTAGCTAAAATGGACGAACAGGGACGAACCGAACCACGAACTGGTTCGCTTCGAACCAATTCGCGGTTCGCACCTAGTGCAAAGCAAACTAGGTAACCCTGGTCTTGACCCTTAATAATTTGAATTAAAGGGTTAAGATTTAGATTTTTGAGCATAATTGGGAGTACTATAGACCAGGGATACCCAGTTCGTGATTCGATTCGTTTGGGTTCGTGAAATTGAGCGAAGCCGCTACTTGAACCTAATAACTTTGGTTCGGTGAATTTTTTGTTCGGGTTCGGCGAACTTTTTGTTTAGGTTTGGCGAAACTGCTCTTTAAGTTCGGCGAACTTATACTTCAAGTTCGGCGAATTTGTTTTTTGGGTTCGCAAACCGGGCATAAAACCTATTTTTTTTAAAAGAAGCTATTTTTTAATACTTTTTTAAAAAATTAAATATTTATAATATATTTATTTACACAATTTATATATATTAATATAAATATATATAATATATTAATATTATATAAGCAAACCAAACTAAAGAAATATGCGAACCAAGAAATGAACTTTCTCATCTTACCCCTAGCGAACCGGGTTTACTCTAGAGTGACGAATTACGAACACAAATTTGAACCAAGCAAACCACCAAACCAGGTAACATTGCCATAGGCTGACTCATAGTTGACATGTACTTTTTACATTTTCCACCAAAGCGCCACCCAAGTCTTAGTTTTTTTTGGTGACGAGGGTGTCCGGGCATCTTAGAGCTCCCAACTAATCCCCCGGCACGTGCAACCCCCCTCCCACATGCACCAAGTAAGTAGGGATAAATCCCTGAGGGTTGCCAATAGAGACAAGGAATCAAACTCAAGACCTCCTATTCCTGAGGCGTGGTATTGGCCAGCACACTAACCCTCCTTTGGTTTACCCCAATCTGAGTCTTTTTATAACTATTGCATGGACTGCCTGATTTGGTTCATCACTCCCGTATCACCGTTTCTACATCTACAACCCAAGATTTTGGTTCCTGGAGGTTGTCATGGATTCATGCTCAATCATCCAGGAATTTGAATTCACAAGGACCTTGAATTCCAAATATAATCCCAAGGGAGTTTACACTCTTAATGGAGTTTGAATTTCATGGATGTAAGTTCTTTGCTTCCACCCCTTAGCATAGATGGATAGGTTTCATGTTTTTTGCTGTGGACTACAAAAAGACAAACCATGGGGAACACCCCTTTTTTTTTTGGATATCCTTTACCGGGTTAGTGGTTAGCTTAGGGATTCGAGCTCTTGCGACTCATCGCCGTCTGAGGCCACACCCCACCACTTGTGCAAGAGGCGGGGTGTATAGGGGAACACCCGTCAGATGCAAACATCCTCAGTATTCGAATTCTTCTTTTAGACATGGAACCCATTAATTGACCAAAGCCCCTTTAAGCATGATTGAGCTCATCATTTTCTCCCTAATCTTAGATGTGTTTAGATGGGAATTACTGGTGCCAAAAATATGAATTTCTCTTGAAGTTGGATCTTGGTATGAAGACCAATCCAAGTGAACCATGAGCCAAAACTGCCTCAAGATTATGAGCTGCATCTCCAGATTGAGCCATGGGCCTAACTAGTCCTGGTATGAGTTTTTTTTGTTTTTTAAATGCTTCAACAGGATTGATACTTGTAAGTTGTAAGGAGTAAAAGCTACAATTGCTTGAATTATTGATGCAACGGCTTTGATGGTGCCTACTAGATTATCGGTAATGACTCCAATTTGAATGCAAACCCATGCAACTTGAGGGGCTGATTACAAAAAATTTGATTACAGTGGTTCCAGATATCAAAAAGACAATGAGAGAGATGTATTACTAACAATGCATTGATTTGAAGCCTTCTGTTAATGCAACCACCTTTGCAGACAACTTAGGTTGCAACTTTGATACGGCTTTACGGATGTCCTGTAATTGACAAAAGAAGAACTTGTAAAATAATTCGTGAAGTCTTAAGGTCATCCTTGCCTTGTACAATGTACTGATCAGACTTTTAACAACATAGCATTGTAGTGCTCATGTAAGTAAGTTTGATTCATCACTTTAATCAGCCCACTTTAGAGATCTCTGACACTGAATATTGACTATATCTAAATGTGTATAGCAACCCATGGTACGTCAGATGGTTGGAACATCTGATCAGGTTGATTCCCAGCGCAGGGTATGTCATAGGTGGAACCATCAATTGATGGATTTCACCCACCTGTATGTGCATAAGCACGGCTATGGGCATTGGCAGACCAAATTATGAACTACAAGAGGAACCTTGGACTATTCCATTTGTAAAATGATATTATAGGTGCCTTATTCATCGACTGATTACCTCAATATTGTAGCGGGAGGAGAAATGAGTGAGCAAAATGGCTTTGTTCCGGATCCACTTAGCATGTTCTATGATCTACAGTTTTAACAGTTTCATGTGTCAGAAATAACAAATAAAGTATTGCAGTGAAAAAATTTCACTGCAATAACGAATAAAGTATTGCAGTGAAAAAATTTCAAAAAAGTCATTACTTAAACACACAGGGTTTGCTGCTGAAAGGAGTATTCATATGGGAGAATGATATGATCCTTCCTCCCTGCATCTGCTATACACATGGCACGCATCTTGCGGTTGGGAACTACTACTGAGATTTAGGTAAAAGATTTTGACTGATCGAGTGATAATTACCATCCAATTTTTTTTAATGAACCATTCTCCATAGTTTTTCCAACTCTCAAAAACCATGGGACAGATTCAATGGTAAAGATGATAGTGCTGATTTTTTTGCCCAAAAATCTTCTGATGCCCCATCAAATTATGGATTTCAGAACCTTGGATGTATGCATCCCGGCAGAGTCAAGAGGATAGGTTCTTCCACTTCCTGATGTGAGTTGCAATCTTTCGGGTTTTTGCCGAAAAATTTCATAAGGTGCATGTGACTGAGCTTAAATAGAAGAAAACACAGGCGACTAACTGTTGTCATTTCACATACCTCAAACAAATGAGTATGACCATGCTGGCGTGCATGCTCAATGCTGAACCCTTCATCTAGGAAAGTTGCCTGTCAAAAGATAAGCTTCACCCATCAGAAAAGAGGATTCAGTAGCTCCTGAACAGGTCTATAGTCAACATTTATAATATAGCATATTGAGCAACTATCTTCTTCCAGGTCAGCTGAAGTCAGGAAGTAGCTAAAATTTATAATTAGCACCACTCAACCAATAGAACCTTCCCCAGTACAAACTATTCAAGAATGAGGACGGGAAGAGGCAATTAGATGAAGTAGTTTGACTTGTCTATGACTTGAGAAAATCTATGGTCCCTATACTGTACTGAGTAAATATAGTCTACCAGGGGCATAGCAGTAGACACGCTGGACATGCAAGGGGATTGGAGCCACCTTTCAATAAGTTTGATATGGGAGATCTCCAACACCAAAAGCCAATCCCATAGGATGAGCATAACCATCCAATCAGATGCACTTTTTGGATGGCAACTACATCACTACACCATAAAAGAAGTTCATAAGACCAGATGGATTTTGATTACCCAATTAGAGTGATTTTTGGTATAAATATAAGAAAAATCCTGCCTCTGAGGTGTAAGTGTAACATATAGACCATTCCATTGGCCGAGGCAGATATTGTGTCATTCACTTTTACTGTTAGGAATTGCAGTTCAATGTGATAGCTGGTGTTTGTTTTCTGATAATCAGAAGGTTAGAAACTTAGGATGACCCAGTTGGAGTGTTTTCTTTGTAAATATTCAATAAAGACCATGTCTCTTGCAAGGAGAAGGGGGGGGGGAAGAAAATAAAAACCCTGGCTACCCTACCTTAGGTGTATCATGTAGACCATTTCACTGGCAGCTGCATGTTCGGGTTTTCTCAATTTTAATTTTTAGGGATTGCAGTTAATTGTGATAGTTGGCGATTGCAGTTTAATAACCCTAGTCATATATTCTAACTGATTGGGTTTTCAATGAATCTAGTTGAGATAATTTCCCTTTAAACCCACAAAGAATTTAGTAAGTCAAATTGTTTACAACTTTTTTTATTTTATCGGTGGGTGAAATTGCCCACATGAGGTGTCTGCGTTCTCTATTTCAACGTCGAAACCCTACTACATAAGCTTCCATTATATGAATCCAACAACATGAAACTCTACCTGGAAACAATATTATTTACCTCAGTAATAAGAATCTTTGCTCTCAAAGCATCAGCATTGCGTGGATCAAGCATAAAATCAGACGTTGTGTCTCCTGTGAAGGCCACCTCTGGAGACAATATAATATCTGTAATCTAACAAAGGAACTTCAAAGTCAAATAGATCTCCGAGAATATATAACTTAACTCTTAGAGAGTACATCGTTGTAGAAGGTATCTTTTATGGCTAAGCTCTGAATAAGCAATATACGAGTTTGTGATATTACAAACCTCAACACCAGATTTCTTCAATTTCTCAATTTGTTTTCCTTTTAGATGACTGTACTGCTTCTTCAGCTTATTTCTAACTGAGTATACAACATATCCCTGAACAAATCAAGAAACTGCTTGAATCAGACTCAAAATAATACCAGGTTGCAGATACTTGGTAAAGTAGAATATTAGATGTAACTCGCTTTGCAAATGAATCAAAGACTAATTTGAGAAAGCATACCTGGCTGGGTATGACATGGTGAGTTTTAAATGGTCGTACAACGAGGTTATTCCGTATTTCATATGTTTCACCTGCAATTCAAACTTGTGAAGTCAAACTTTGGAATAAAGGAAACAAAGACAATTCAATAACCAGAACTACATACCCACATCCAGTGCAACCAAATCAAGATTCAGTTCCACCTGACTCATGGACCTATGAATGTCAAATAGTTTCTCCACATCCTCCTTAATGCATGAAGGCACAAATATTGTTGGAGGCTTTAAGTTGTATAGACCACGAGTAGCCACATACATTGGAAGCCCACCCTGCAATCAGGTGATTCAAAAGCTCATTACAACTTTTCCTGTCTGAGTTTAAACAAACAACACTCAGCACAAACAGCTTACGGGCGACAAAAACAACAAAAGTGAACCATGGTCCAACTAAGATAGACTGCTAATTCTGTGAATCATCAATCAAGATTCTCCAAACTTGTTAACACCAAAATCCTACCACCCAAATAGACAGATAAGATTGTGACACGTGGAAGAATCTTTACTGTGATGCTGGCACAGTAAATTTTTTGTGAGATTGTGGCACATGGCACTAGCACGCCTGGCATCTAGATTTATAGCCAACAAAATTACAATGAGATATCATCCTAATTTGATGGTTTTCACGCAAAATCCCACTTTCGGAGGTTTCCGATGAATTAATGAACCAACACCAACCTGAAACATGATAATATGTTTAAGAGATTCAAAATAAATTACAAACAAATACAAGAATCCTATAAACCAGATAAACGCCATGTTCCGTGTATGTAAGCGAAAAGTATATGACAACTGACTTCAGAACAACAGTCACATTTGAATTTTGGCTATACTTTGAATTTTGAACCAAATAGAGCCTGGTTTGAGTTCAACAAATTCATCTATATACAACACTACTAATTGGGTGTTCATTAAATTAACTATAATATTAAATGCAGTAAAATTCATAGCTCACATAGTATAGATGCTAGCAAAGGTGAAAGATCTTACAATGTGATCCAAATGAGCATGAGTAATAAAAAGGAAGGGTTGTTGAATAGCCCTAGAAGGACATCTCCCGATGTCGAACGCCGATTTCAACTCCGGAACGATGACGCAGGTCTCGTGTCCTCCAACTGAAATTCCCTCTATAGAATACCCTTCCAAGTCGATACCTTTGCGATTAACCTCGGCCCTAGCTTTCCTGTACTCTTCTTCTTCAATTGCTCGATCAATTGCAGAGAGAAATCCAGACCCTTTCAAGGCACATACACCACGCCCATGGCCGCTCGCGGAGCTTTTCTGGAACAGGTTTCGAACTGTAGATAAGGGGAATTCGTACGGAGCTTCTGATATGGGTTTTTGAGGTGGAAGAAAATGAGGGATCGTTGAGCTCGAAATGCCCAGAGAAATTTGCATTGTTTAACCGGGCTTTTGCTTGCATAGACGAAACCCTTGAGAGCTAGAGAGTAGAGAGAAAGAGAGAGGGGTTTTTGGTGGGTTTATCTATCTTTCTGATATATCTGGTCTTGCTTGCTTTTTTTTTTTTTTTGGGTCTTGCTTGCTTAAATACAGAGTATTGGAACTAATTTAGATAAGAGCAGTGATTAGCAGACCCGGGGTCCACGTCTTACCTTACCGCCGTGTCCATGTCTCCTTTTAACACCCCTTTAACCCGGGTTAAGATTAGCTATATTAAAATTAAGTATCAAGCAGTCTTAGGTGGGCAATTAATAGTTCAGTTTTGGGCAGAGCTAAGATTTTCTTGTAAAGGGATTGTGATGATTGATTGAGCTAAGATTTTCTTGTTAAAAGGGATTTTGATGATTGATTGAAAATGTTAATAACTGTTGATAAATTTGTAAATAATGATTAGGTGATTACAAAATTGTATGGGTGTAGCGATGGAGGTTCAGGGGTGTAACCCAAAAAATTGTTTTTACCAATAACTTTAGGTCATCTCTTCTTTATGTTTCATATATATCTTATGGGTATTTTTTTTTCGTTGTTTATTAGCCCATTTGCCCCCTCTTCCCATTAAAGAACACTAGTGGATGGCACGTGAGAGCGAGGGGAAGGAGTTAACCACAGTTAATAAGAGTTAAAAGGAACACATGTTAACCCGCAAGTGCAATTAAACTCGCTAGTGGCACGTGTGATGCACGTGAGCGCGAGGGGAAGGAGTTAAACATAATTAATAGGAGTTAAAAGGGAAACATGTTAACCCACAGGTGCGATTGAACTCTCCCCGAGTTCAATCATGATTGGTTGTAATTCTAAATAGATAGATGAGCAAGGGGTAGTTTGGGAATTAAATCAATGTTTTGTTTTTATATAAGGGTAGTTTGGAAATTTTGGAAAATTCATCTACGCAAGGCTCTCACATTATAATAGTAAAGATAGTATAAAATATATTTTGAAAAAAGACCATGGAGTAATTGCCCCTCTTGCTTCATGGCCATGTTCTATTCAATAATAAATTATTATAATAATTGCTCTTCTTGTCACATCACTGTGCTATGTTAAATAATTAAAAAATATAGAATAAAATAAATTTTTATTTTCAAAAGTTCAAGGGGCAGCTGCCCATGACCAATGGATATTGCCTATTAAATAGTAACTTTTTATATATATAAAAAAAATGCCCAAGCTATGTCATGTTAAATTATAATTTATTTTAAGGAAAAGGTTTAGGGATGCACGTGCCCTACTATGCCACTGCCCATGGATGTGCCTTATAAACTTAAAAATATGTTTTCCAAAACTTTGGAGGGGGCACGTGCCCCCTGGCTCCGCCCTTGAGCTCAACTACATACATTTAAACTACAAACCTCAGCTTAACCATTATTACGCATTCTCAAATGCTACCTTAGTCACTTAGAGTTGATTATGATTATAATTAGATGATATGGGCCACTTGATTTGACCCATCATAAGCGATTATGAACTAGTTATGTAAATAACATGTGTTCTTTCATAATCTTGATATGAGGGATTATGGGGGAACATAATTAGTTATACACCTTTTGGATTATGTGGGAATTGTTGTAGGAACTCAACTTTACACCTCATGAAAGCCTATAATACCCATTAAGTTTAGAGAGGGATTTTTCAAAATATCCATTTATTTTTTAAAAATTATATATATATATATATATTCAAGGTAACAAAAATATTTTTATCAAAATAATCAATAATCACTTTATCAGCATAGTGCTAACCAAATAGGGTTATTCACAACAACACTAACACTTAATAAAATAAATGTAATTGTGACTGCAATAATCTGTGTCTAACGGAACCTTCAAGAAGTAAAGATTATTACTTTAACTAGTTGCAACCTTTAATGTATTGTGACTGCAATAATCTATGCCTAACAAAACCTTCAAGAAGTAAAGATTATTACTTTAACTAGTTGCAACCCTTCTGGTCTACAACATGCGACACGTGCTCAACAAGCCTTATAATTTATCATTTTTTCTCCACCTAAAATCAAAGCAAGGTTATATCATTAATTTTAATAATTAATGTTGGCCAACTATAGTTAACAAGGACTAGCGGACCCTGTACGTGCAAGTTTGTTTTTCAATTAATAGTTATAAAAGTGATATTTTTTTCAGGAAAAATTGTGAAAATTCAGGTTGTTTTGAAGTAAAAAATGTGAAGTCCTGTAATGCAAGCTAAAGATGCAAAGGGAGCTTTAGTGCCTTTATATGCTCCATATAAATTTGTACTTACATCATGGAATACAGACTTAAAGGAAGCTAGGAGAGAATTTGCAAGCTAACATAGTCATGTCGAAATTTAGGCATTGCACTTGCAAGACACATACACCCTTGTTTTTCTTCTATGTATGCTTGATGTAGGCTTTGACTCTTGAGAGTAGTAGTTGTGGTAATATTTACCTAAACCTTTCAAAGAGGTGTTTTGAGACGCCTGGAAGAGGACTTTCATCTTGAAATAATAATATGGGCAGCGTACTTGTAGGAAGCTTTTCTATGTTATCTATATCCTCCATACAATGTAAAACATGAGGAAAGCAATGAACAATAAAAGCGCGAGGGATGATTTGAAATCTTTATATGATGATTATGTGTTTCATATATAAAGGCAGACAATTGTAAGCCAACCTTTATATTTAATACCAGTGAAAAATGTGGATTTTGAAACACAACCAACAGGTTCGATCATTTGCTTCTTATTTCTCAACTCAAGCCATTATCAAAATTTTGTTCAACACGCGGGGAACCCAAGACCTTCTTAGCTAGCATTAGTCCAAGTTGGGGATGTTCTTTGTGAAATTGGGGAATCATGTTTTGGAGAAGGATCAAAGAGCTCATGACAATAACCCGGGCCCCACAGCCTCTCCAGTTAGCAATGAAGCGTGGAAGCAAACTTGAAAGATCTTAGTCCCACCAAAAATCCTCAACCTAATTTGGAGAAGTTGCTGGAATGCTTTAGCAGTTGCCAAAAATCTCTACAAGAGGCAAGTCCAAGTTGAATTGCTATGCCCCTTCTACAAAGAAGTCTTCGAATCCATCACCCACTTATTCCACTAGTGCCATTTTGCACGAGCAACCTGGTTAGCTTTATATTTTTGGTGGAGGTGGGATTCAATTATCATGGAGGACTTTGCTCAATCGTGCTCTCACTGGTCCATGACATCTATATTTAGCTCTTAAAATTATAAGATGGATGTGAGTATGACTTCAGCCTTCTATGTCATTTGGTTTGCCCGAAATGAGGTGATTTTTCTCACGTGGAAACCGATCCCAGAAGAATGGTTGATTGGGCTAAAAGTCTGGCATCTGAGATTACTCACAAATCTAATACATATACACAACATCAATAACTCATAATCAATTTCTATGATCTCTTCCGACATCCTAATGAGTACATGCGAGTGTTGTTATTGGTGATGTTGTTATAGAAGTTGGCATCGATAGAGCAGATGTGCAACTGTGAAACGAGCTTGAGTGAAACCGGCTGTTGAGGTGGGTTGCAGATGGGGAGATTGATTTGAGGGTGAGAGTCTAGATCAGATAGAGAGAGAGCTGCAGGTGGAGAGATTGATCTGAGAGGTGAGAGTCTAGATGAGAGAGATAGAGCTGCGAGTGGAGAGATTGATCCGAGAGGTGAGGGACTAGATGAGAGTGAGAGGGCGAGGGACGAGAGAGGCTGAACCGGGAGGTGAGAAAATCAGATACACTAAGGTACAAAACCAGAGAGACGGATGAGAGAGAGAACCAAGCAAAACTGCCCTCTCTCCTTCCTCCTTTCTCCTGTAACCTGAGTCATCAATCACCGATTAACGATGTGAGTCTTAACCAACAATGTGAGAATGAGAGTCTCTATTAGTACGGAGTGACTGAGCTTTTACTTAGCTCTTACAAACAAACAAAGAAAACAAAGAAAATATCCTTCCAAGCCACATCATGAAACAATGCGTATGCTATTTGGTGGGGGAACTATATCCTCTATGTTTTTACTTGTGTCCTTCCCGGTGGCTTGCGGTGTTTAAAGGCCAAGATCACTTGTCTTGTATAGATTTAATAGTTGTACAAGTGATCTTAGCTTTTGAACACCCACACCACAAGGAAGGCCACAAACGATATGAAACCCTATTCTATTTTGTAGGCACCCTGCTGCCATAGCGATTCCAACTAGCTGTACCATTTGTCATTTTTCCGTTGAGAAATAACAAAACTTTTGAACATGATAATGTTGCACCACTTTCTTTTTGATTGGATACAGTGTAAGTGCAAAACACGTGTCTTTATCTCAATGGAAGGCAATAAGACATGTCTTTCCATGGAGGAAAGTGAGTCTTCATAGAAAGTGGGGTTAAAACATTTAGGGAAAAAAATATTGCATGTTATTTCCGTTAATTAACTTGAATCATACATTTAATGGTATTACTTAAGGGCACCGGATTCCTTTGGCTGCCCAAATACCGTTTAGCTCTAATTAAGAAGTTTTACTTCCTAGAATTATTTTTTCTTCTTCTAAAAAGTAAGGAAATTTTCTTTAATTCTAAGAATTAGTGAATCTTAACTACATTTAAAATGGTGAGTTGAAGACGCTGTATTTGTGTATAAATCCTAAATCTTACCCTTTTTTAAGTTTTGGTAGCACATACATACAATTATCCTAGTAGTACCATATCTTTAATAGCATGGGCACGTAGTCTTTGCATTCTATTAGGAAGGACAAAGAAATACAAAAGTGGCTGCCCTTGAGTACTGCTGGTGGGCACCTAGTAGTACCATATCTGGGGTTAAAACATTTATGTAATAAAATGTACAACCCAAGTCTTCTGTAACAACTTCATTTTGGCATAAAATACAAAAGTGGCTGCCCTTGAGTTACTGCTGGTGGGCTCCTTGCCAGAGAACACCGTATGTTATCCTAAGTCTTCTATTGATAATCATTGCATGGACTATCTTATTTGGTTAATCTTTCTCATATCGTCTTTCGATCATCCACAACCCAAGATTTTGGCTCCTGGAGGTTGTTATGAATTCATGCTCAATCATCCAAGCAAGGGAATTTTAATTCACAGAGGACCTTATGGCATAATTTCCAAATATCATCCTAGGAGGGGATTTGAACACAATGGACTTTACACTCTTTAAGGAGTTTGAAATTTTTTTTTGGAGAGAAGGAGTTTGAAATTTTATGGATTGAAGTTTGCAATTCCTCAACTCAAGCCATTATCAAAATTCCATTTAGCACACGGGGAGCCCAAGAGATTCTTGGCATTACTCCAAGTCGAGGATATTCTCTATGAAATCAGTGTATCATGTTTTGGAGAAGGATCACAGAGCTAATGTCAATAACTCAGGCCCCTCATCCTCTCCAATTAGCAAAGAAGCATGGAAGCAAACTTGGATGATGCAGCCCAAGATATGAAGGCCTACATTTTGTGATGTATTAAGTTACAAGGATGTGAGAAGTATGATATCAAGATCCATGATCCATTTATACATAACCCATGACCCATTACCCATGCTCTAACTATCCATATAATCCAATCTATATACCTATTTAGCAAGTCAATGATCTTCCACCTCATTAATGATACCTAGTGTTTAGTTGTAGAAAATGATATTTTTCCCATAAATAGATTTTCCCCATATATTGGTTATAGTGAGTGGGTTTAATTAATGAGTTTGTTTGTTTTTCCCATAATAATGGGTTTTGCAGTAGTTTCTCATTTGGGATCATTGTCCTGTATATATACTTAAGAAATAAAATGAGAAGTAACTCTGTTTGAATGAATATATGATATTATAAGCTAGTGAGCTTATTTCTAGCTTAGTTATTCTCTTGGGAGATAACTTGCTGAATTTGGGTGTTGATGAGTCTATTTTGTTAAGTTTGGGTCGTTTTTAGACAAAAACAATTAAGTATTTCGTATTTTTTCTTCAAATTAAATCACCCCTAAATCGTCTTGCATCATTGGAAGATCTCAGTCCCACAAAAAATCCTCAACGTAATTTGGAGAAGTTGCTGAAATGCTTTATTAGATGCCGAAAATCTCCACAAGAGGTGAGTCCAAGTTGATTTTCTATGCCCCTTCTGCAAAGAGGTCATCGAATCTGTCACCCATTTATTCCTCCAGTGTCATTTTGCACGAGCAACCTGGTTAACTTTATATTTTCGGCAGAGGTGGGATTCGGTTATCATGGAGGACTTTGGTCAATCGTGGTCTCACTAGTTCACGATATCTATATTTAGCATTGAAATTATAAGATGGGCTATGAGTATGGCTTCAGCCTTCTAGGCCATTCGGTTTGCACGAAATGAGGTGGTTTTCTCTTATGTGGAAGCCGATCCTAGAAGAACGATTGATTAGGCCAAAAGTCTAGCGGTTGAGATTACTCACCAATCTAATACTTATACCCAACATCAACAACTCATAATCAATTTCTATGATCTTCTCTGACATCCTGATTAGTACCTGCAAGACTATAACAAAGAATATAAAGAAATAAATAATCAAAAATCAGATATTCGAGCATTTGTATGACTATAAAATTAAACTACAACTCCAAGCAAATAAATTAAACAATTGGTAAAATATCATACATCAAATTGCCGGATTTATGAGAAGGTAAACTTAATATAAAACAAATAAATTTGAATGATTTTTTAAAAAATAAACAAAATTTTTTATTGTTGATCAAAACAAAAATCTCTAAAAGTGTTGGATTGTCTTCTTCATCATTATATTAATTTTAAAACTGATTAGATGCAAAAAAGTGTTAGTAGTTGTAATGATGTAATAATTATGTAATAACCAATGAGTAATAACGATTTAATTGTATTTATTTTTGTATATCATGAGGTTTGTAGTTATTTTGTGTATCTTGTCCCGCTACTTTTAAAAAAAATATATTTTAACAAAATAACAAAGTTAGTTGTTTACCCCTCCCCCAACACCTCATGAAAAAATGATAGATTATAGATAACGTAATAGCTTCCACATATGTGTTTTGACAATCTCAACACTGATTGATGAACCAAAACCCTTAATTGAGAGATAACGATGTAACCCCAAATTCAACTTGGAGATGACATCAACCACAAAATTTTTGAATTAAAGAAACCATGAACACTATCATCTTCAAAGCCGAATTAAAGAGAATGATACTTACCAAGATTTTTTTTAAAAAAAAAACTCAGAAAGAAAGGTCCAAGGTTCAATGTCAAACCAAGACCTTTAACAAAGATTTCTCTTATAAAAAAATTTTATGGTTCATTTTGCAGATACCAATGATCGTTATGCAATTTAATTATTCCTTATAGTAATAATTTCATAGAAAAGTACTAGTAAGGGTGTCGAACCTCTAAAGATTGCGCTGGTTTCGTTGCATTTTATCAGGATTAATTCTAAACTGATGAGTAACAAAATTAATTGATTTTAACCCATTTAAACTATCATATTTTATTTAACCTAATTACTAAGATATTTTGTTTATATATCGGTTGGAGAAGACCTAGGGTGTTTCAATCCACCACTAGCCTCATAACTAATCTTACTTTGATTTTATTAAGACTTCTCGAATTGCAAACATTACAGTGAGAGTGACGACACATCCCCTCTCAACTAATCAAGAAAGATGTAAGAGATTAAATATTAGGCATATCATATCTTCGGTTGACACAAGTAATATACATTAAACTAAGGTAGTATGATCATTCATCTTTTCTTAGCACAACATATCTTTAAGTTTATTCTCTTGATCTATTAAAATCATTGCATAAAACTTATATTAAAATTCTAACGAAAATTAACACAAGTGGGTTTAATTCAAATTTCCTAACACCTAAGACAAAGATATAAATTTCATTGAAATCAAATTTAAATCAAATAAATTCGGTTGTTAAAATAACCCTCTCATTATGCAATCAATGTCATACAAATAAGAAATTTAAATAAAAACAAAGAAACACACAATTATTAATTGGATAGAGTTTCATCGAAACCCTAGAATGGAAAGTTAGTTCATCACGAGGGAGGAGCACCCCGTCTTTATAAACAAAAATGAAGAACTTATCATTTTGGCTTCCTTGATCTCCAGAGTTTCTCTTCTTCAAATTTCAAAATCTTTACCTAATGATTATGACTAAGGATTCTCCTATTTAAAGAGAAAGATAGAGTCATTGTTAATTTAGGAGTTCTAATTGAGGTCAGACTCTTCTTTTTCTATCTCTAAACTCTCTTAGGGTTGAGTATGGATCCAACCTTCACTTATGTAGGCAATAGTAGAGTTGGAAAGTGCTTAAAATAGTTAAAAACACTATCCACACAATACTATTCATCCTATTTATAGTTTTACCATTGAACTTTGAATAATTCTATAGAGCTTAATTCTTATCGGATTGATCTAAAATTTGAAACATATCTACTTTAGGTCATCTAGAATCTACCCGAAAAGTTTCATAAAATTTGGATAAAGTTAAATGACCAAAATACCCATCTATTGATAGAAAGACGATTTTGGTCAATCGATCTATCAAGGTAGATTTCCGTGATTTTGCTCTCTTTTATTCTTCTTCCTTTTGCTCTTCTCATTTATGAGATTCTTTTGACTCTTTGAAGCATCGAATCTTCCATTTTATATTCTTTTGCTCGCATGAACCTTAAAATGATAAAAACAATCAACTACTGTAAAACAGTTTAAAATAGAACTTTAAGGAACTAACAAGCTTAGTTTGAGGTGCTTAAATGTGTATCAATTAATACCGATCAACCAACTTTAAGGCGAGCTCTTTGTCCGTGTAAAACCTGAATCACAATGGCAAAGACCTTAAAGACATGACTTCCATCTCTATGACTTAAACAAAGGAACCATAAGAAGTAGCTTATAGTAAGGACAAAGTTATAGTTGATTGAGATTTTTTTTTATCTTTCCTAGAAAATTCCATGGTTCGATTTTGCATATACCAACTTTTGGGATCAAGAACTATTCGTCTGGGTGTAGAAACCTGAATCACAATGGCAAAGACCTTAAACACACAACTTCCATCTCCATGACTTAAACAAAGAAACCAAAAGAAGTAGGTTTATGGCGGGGACGAACTTATAATTAGAGGGCATTAAGAATCGTGGCGGATTGGGAAAACCAATAGGCTAACATCGTTTTGGGAAGATGCAGCGGCTTCTTTAAAGGGGTAACACTATGTTGACTTGGCTTAAGAGGAGAAAATAATAGCTATTGAGCGTGTCCGCGTTGGATTAACTATTCCTCAGTATTAAGTAATAAATTCGAATACCCAATAACAAAAATAATACACGAAATTGCATGGAGGATTTGCACTCTAATGAGTGATAGTTTCAGTCGTCTTTGGTGCACTCTCCCCTTTTATGAGGCCTCGGATTCTCTCTTGCGAAGCCAGAAAGGCTGGTCTCGGGCAACCACAAATTAGTGGACATGTGGCGGAGAAGTCATCATGATGCCCCACGATTTTGACTACTCTACACATTATGTGATACATGCCGATAAAGTGGTGAGGGGGGGAGATATCAAGTGGGGAGAAGTCAAAATCATGGGGAGAAAATGAAATGACTTGTCTCCTTTTTATAGCCACATGTCCCCTATTTTGTGATTGCCTGAGACCAGCTTTTTGGCTTTGCTAGAGAGAATCCGAGACCTTTTATGAGTAGAAAGAAAACGATTTTGTGTCATGTCCTTGTGGGCCATACAATAAAACCCTTTTATTCTTACTCGAAAAGAGGAGAGTGCAATAAAGGAAGAGTGGGGATAGCAAAATCCTTAGCTGCCGGCTTGAAGCCTAGCATGGATTGCGTCAGGTCAAGCTCGGGCCTGATTAACAATCGTGCCAAACTAAGATAGCAGGCCCGACATGCCAAACCAAGTCCGAGCCCCTGCCGTTAGGGGTGTCAATGGGTTGGGCTTGAAAATTTTGAATAGGCCCGGCCCAGGACCGAGGGTCTTGAAGCCTGAATTCAGCCCGTTGACACCCTACCTGCCATTGATATCCCTGTTGCAGCGACCTGGCTCAAAACATAGTCCGCTCTGTATCGGACTGGGCTCAGACTTGTTGACGTAACCTGATTAATACAAGGCCAAATCTGGCCCGGCCCATTGACACCAAAAACTATTTGTAATGTGAAAAATAATCCCCTCCTCCTAAGAGAAGGGGAGTGAGGCATCTCACTCCTTAAAACCTGCCACATGTTCCCTATAACTTTGGTTAAGATTCGGCTTTAAAAAAAAAATTCATTCTTTTAAACCACATGGGTTAAAACTTCCTCACCAGCATTCAACGGTAGTTAAAGGGGGCTTTGACCGCCCTCACTCCCCTCCTCGTACGTACGAGAAGGGAATTATTCTTAGGGTTGAATGTGCAGTACAGGGAATGGGAGTCTGTCCATTGAAGTGCCGCTTAGGCTAACGATCTAACCCCAGTCGTTGATCCCAACTACCCCCGACTTCCCTGCAACAGTGCAAATGAATAATAATTTTTATTTTTAAATAATAAATATAAAAATATCGTTCTTTACCTCCATCAAATCCATCTCAGCTAAATCAAAATATCGTTATACTCTCTACCTCACAGCTCTACTTCATCGGAGCTACATCCCGAAATCTCACGGAGAATCTGTAATCCCTTTTGGTACTCATTAATTATGATTGAGATTCACTCACTTCTAGCGTTTATCAATCTAACCTTAGTTTTAGAGAAAAAATAACCTTAGGTTAGTCATGCTTAACCGAAATTAAAAAGTACTTTGGAAGCCGCAACATGTCTCTTTTAACACCCACTAACTATGATTAAGATTCATTCATCCCTAAGATTCATTAATCTAATATTGGTTTTAAGAAAATAAAATAAAAATATTAATCTTAGGTTAATTATATGTAACCACAGTTAAAGGACTTTATAAACCGCCACGTGTTCCTTTTAAAGATTCATTCATCCCTAGGGTTCATCCATCAAACCTTGGTTTTTAGAAAAATAAAAATAAAACCTTATGTTGCTTATGCTTAATCACAATTAAATGGAACTCTACAAGCCGTCACGTATCCTCTTTAACGCCCACTAATTGTGGTTAAAATTCACTCACCCCTAGGATTCATCTATCTAACATTGGTTTTTAGAAAAAAAAAAACCTTAGGTTGATTATGTTTAACCACAATTTAAGGGGACTCTATAAGTCGCCACGTGTCCTCTTTAACACCCACTCAGTAACTGTGGTTAAGATGCACTCACTCATAGGATTCATCAATCTAACATTGATTTTTAGAAAAAAAAACCTATGTTGATTGCTTAACCACATTTAAAAGGGGCTTTACAAGCTGCCACGTGTCCCCTTACATCTACTAATCGTGTTTAAGATTTACTCACTCCTAAGATTAATCTATCTAAATTTGCTTTTAAGAAAAAAATAAAAATATTAACCTTAGGTTAAATATATTACGAAATCAATTACATTTTTTTTTAATTAGTTAACCTTGCGTTTAAAAATGATAATTTAGACATTTTCAAATGTTTAAAAGATAACATCATCAAAGTTCATCCATAAAGTAACGGTAAACTTAAGGGAAGGGGTATTGTTATAGACAATCAAAGTTGAGGGGTAAAGCAGTGTTATTTCAGAAATTAAAGGGGGAGTTTGTGAAATTTCATCAATCCTAAAGGGAAGGTGAGTGTAATTTACCAAAAAAAAAAAAAATTAATTTTTTTAAAACCATAAGGGGTTAAAACTTCCTAACCAGCATTCGACGGTAGATAAAAGAAGCTTTGACCGCCAGACGCTGCACTCCCCTCCCCGTACGTACGAGAAGGGAAATTATTCATAGGGTAGCATGCGGTACAGGGATGAGAGTCTGGTCCACCAACTCGTCCATTGAAGTGCCGGTCCCCAGTCGTTGATCCCAACTACCCCTGACTTCACTGCAGCAGGTGCAAATGAATAATAATAATAAAAATTAAAATAACAAATATAAAAATATCCATCTTTACCTCCATGATCCATCAAATCCATCTTATCTAAATTAAAATATCGTTGTACTCTCTACTTCACAGCTCTTCTTCATCGGAGCTACGTCCCGAAATCTCACGGAGAATCTGTAATCGAAAAATGGCGCTGAAATCCTTCGTGGACATTCATTCAGATTCACATTTCCCTCTCGAAAACCTCCCGTACGGCGTATTCAAGCCCAATCATGGCGGAGAAGCTCGTCCAGGCGTCGCCATCGGCAACTACGTTTTGGATCTCTCGGAGATCGCTTCCGCTGGTCTTTTTAATGGTCCGATCCTCATGAATTCCGATTGCTTTCTCCAGGTTTGTCGATTTCCAGTTTTCTTCTCTAAAATCGGTTCATGCATGTTTCTTCTTATTGGTAAATAAATGTTTTTTTTTTTTTTAATAGTTTACAGTAGTATTGGAATTTAGTGGAACTGTGGAATATTTCGATGATCAGTAGCTTAGGATGCGTTTGTTTTTGCTGGTTTTGGATTGTTTGTTATTAGGTTTTATTTAGGAATACACCACTGCTTAAATTTTCACTCCGTACTAAAAATTGATTTTTTTTTTTTCAATTAGTTCTCTCTTTGAAGGGGTTTGTTTGCTTATAACTTCATTTGGGACTTTGTTTGTGGTTTTATTTTGTCTTTCTTATTATCGAGGTTTTAAATTTGGATGTTGATGAGTAAACAAACTAATCCATGCATTGTCTTATGTTACCAGCCCTCTCTCAACAAGTTCGTGGGAATGGGCCGACCTGCTTGGAAGGAAGCTCGCAAAACTATCCAAAAGCTATTGTCATGTATGCTTATTTTTGTATTTACTGAATACTGAATAGAACCACTTTGTGTTGTTCATCTTTTCCATACTATGAGTAAACTTATGAGTGCTGGATATTCAAAGAATTTGAAAAGAGTTTTTTTGTTTTGTGGGTGGATGGGTGGAGGTTAGTTTGTTAGATGAGTACAAATAGTGGGCCACGATGCCACACCTAGGGGTGGGCATGAGCTGTCCGAGCTCGGCTCGGCTCGGTTCAGGGGCGGAGCCAGGGGGGCGGGGAGGGGCCATGGCCCCCCAAAATTTTTGGAAAACCCTTGCTTTTTGAGGTAGTATTAAAATTTAATACATAGTGGCCCCCCAAATTATGAGTTAATAGCCCCTCCAAATTTCCACACACACTCCGTCCGTCTCTCTTTAACTCATAGTTCAAAAACCCGAAAACTCGGCTCGACTCAAAAGTTAACTGGGTTGAGTAACTCGGATAATTCAAAAAAAATTCGACTCGGTCCAACTCGGAATATATATGTAATAACTTGAAAAACCTGTGTTAAAAGAACTCAAAGTACGCTAGTTTTATCACCGCAAACTTATAAACTAGGTTTAACAAAACCTATAGTAGGTTGTCTTTGTAGACCCAAAGAAATATGATGCAAAAAATAGTGTGACATTCAAGTTTAGGTTTAAAAAAATGATAAAAATACCCTTCTATGACTCGACCTAGTCCGGTAAGTCGAAAAACTCGGGTCAACTCGACCGAGTCACCTGGGTAACTCGACAAATAGTGTCTTCTTCGAGTTTTGAGGCGACTTGACTCGAAATTGAGGCGAGTCGAGTAACTCGGGTGACTCGCTGAGTTTTCGAACTATGCTTTTAACTGGAGTTAAGTTTAATCAAATTAAGATTAATATTTTTTGTTATTGTAAAAACTAAGATTGACCTTAGGGGTGAGTGAGTCTTAACCATAGTTAGTGGGTGTTGAAAGGGACACATGATGACAGCTAGTAGATCCTCCTTTAACTATGGTTAAACTTTATCAACTTAAGGTTAATATATTTTTTTTCTAAAAACGAAGGTTAGATGGATGAACCTTAGGGGTGAGTGAATCTTAACCAAACTTAGTGGATGTTAAAAAGGGACACATGGTGGCTGTAGAAGCCCGCACATTTCGTCGAAAATAATAATTTTTCTTATATATAAAATTAAAAATACATTTAATTTTATTTAAATAATAGCTCTCCTGGACCCATTGCCCAAAAAAAAAAAACCGGGGCTACGCCCCCGAACCCATACTTTGGCCCCCTTAGGAAAAAATCTTGGCTCCGCCCCTGGCTCAGTTGGATTAGCAAACAAGCCTGAACACCATTTTGAAGCTCATTTAATAAATGAGTCGAGCTTGAACACCTTTGTACTCGGATCATATATATATATATATACTAGAAATATGAAAAAATATTCATATATATAATATATATTTAAAATATAAATAACAATAATATATGTAATTATACAATCTAAATACTTCAATTAAAGGGTTATTTTTTTTTAAAGTAATCATATATTATAATTTTTTTTTTTAAAAATTAATCATATTTAATTGAGCTAAGCTCGCGATCGGCTATGTTCGGCTCAATCTCGGTTTGACTCGTTTATAAACTAGCTAAGCCAAGCTTGAACACCTTGAAAAATTCACTTGCTTGATAAAAGCTTGTCTCGGCTCGATACCCACCCCTACCCACACCCCTAGAGACTTACCTGAGTCCTCCCACAAAGGGGAGATATGACCTACCACTGGAGCAAACCAACAGGCATTTGAAAAGAGACGTTTGATATGTTGTACCTGATTTTATAGTCAATTACTAATCTACTTTCATTTTTTTTTATCCATAACATAGTATGGAAGCCTGAAAATCTCCCATTGGATCCTTTAGAATCCTTGAGAAACAACTACATTTTTTACTTTGACGAAAAAGAAGAAAGAAAAAAAAAACAATTTTTATGAACCAAAGCTAAAAAAACAGTGATTTCTGGTGCAGCTGATGAACCAACATTACGTGACAATGCGAGTTTGAGGGAGAAATCACTTCTTCCAATGGTAAGACATAATCATGGCACTAAATCTACTATTACTTTCAAAGGCGTTCTTTTTCATGGCTCATAGTGCTTATTTTATGTTTGTCCAAGCAGGACAAGGTACAAATGCTTTTGCCTACCGTGATAGGGGACTACACAGATTTCTTCACCTCCATGCATCATACAAAGAATTGTGGGACCATATTTCGTGGACCAGTGAACCCAATTCTACCAAATTGGTATGTTGATTTAAATATTATGAAATGTAAATAATCGGTTCACGACACATTGGGGGGTTGAAGGTAACTTGGCTGGACCATGCTCTGGTGTGGCTGTGTCAATGTTATAAGGTTGCTGTCACACAAATGTGTACATGTGTATATGTTTTGGGGAGGTGGGGGAGTCTGATTCAGTTTGCTGGCCACTAGTTTTATCTTTATACATTTGTGTGCTTCAAACAAGGATACATTAGCGCAGCTGAAAAGATTAAACACAGTATCTTTATCTGGGCTACTCATTATACCTGTGCGATTGTATCAAATAAATTGGACTGTTTAGAAGTACATTATACATGGAAGCTTTCTGCCTCATGCTTATCTTATCTCCATTAACATTGATTAGACGTATACAGAGTGGTTCCTTGTACGTTTGTACCCAATATTTATAACATAAACATATGTTTTTTAGTAGATGGCTTGTATGAGTATTCATTAGTTATTACAGTGAATAATAATATTGAATTTGTGTCAATAAAGGTTATAGAAGGCGAGACTGTTGGGTCTTGTCAGGGGGATTAGCTTCTAGGCTGACGGAGGTGTAAACCTCAAAAAGTTTATAACAAAACTATTGAAAAGAAGAAAACTAAGAAACCATTGAAACAATTGAACACTTAGAATTGAGCAGTGCTTTCATGTTCAACCTATCCATTAAATTTTGCAGCTGTCATCTACCTTGTCTGCCTTATATATTAATTTATTTTATTTTGTATCATGACACTATCATTCATGTCCTCAATCTATTTTTTCCTCTTCAAGTTGAAAAGTGTTCAGTGCTTTTCAGGTTCCATCTTCCTGTTGCATATCATGGACGGGCATCATCAGTTGTCATCTCTGGAACTGATATTATTCGACCAAGGTGACCACATTTGCTTTCTTTTCTTGGTGTCTTTGATGACCTTCCTTTTGATGGTCTTACCATTTATGCATTATGGGCGCCAAAAGATCATTTGGTAACATGGTAATGAATTACTACAATTTCTGAAAAATAAAGGACTATTCTGAAATTCATCTACATAAAGTCAAGAATGCATGGCCTAACCAATGAATTCTAAATTTCCTAGTTTCACTTTACATAACCATAGGTCTTCTGGTTTAGATTCTTAACCCTTCCCAATAGGTCACCCATTTGATCTCCCTAAGAATATATAATTTAAAAGACCTAGATCAAATCAAGACCAAGGCAGGAAATTACGGCCATTCAATTTTGCAAGTCTGCATGTTTCACTTATTAGGAACACCTGTTCTTACTCATCATAGTTGTTTAGATTTTGTCTCATATAATTCTCGGATTCTTATCTCATATTATCCTTTTTTTCAGAGGTCAAGGCCATCCGATAGGCGATTCTCCACCATATTTTGGGCCTTCTTTAAAGCTTGATTTCGAGCTTGAAATGGTTAGTGTTTTAGTTGCTGAAGAATACCCTTGGCTGATCAGTTATATGCAAATGCACACACACAGCCCTAGCTAGGGGACTGAACCTTGTGGTTAATTTTCAGTTTTTTGTTTGTTTCTAGTAAAAGTTCATCATGACTGACGAAACCATTTCCTCTGTGTTCTGTCATGTGGATTCTTATATTTCTCTCAGGCTACTATAGTTGGTCCAGGGAATGAATTAGGGAAGTCCGTGGATGTTAATGAGGCAGCAGATCATATCTTTGGACTTTTATTGATGAATGATTGGAGCGGTATAGTATAATTTTCGTTATTTTAGGTGCAATTTCTCATCAGGTTTTATTGTAAATGCTCATTATATAGAGGTTGGTTTTTACAGCTAGGGATATCCAGGCGTGGGAATACGTGCCTCTTGGGCCTTTTCTTGGAAAGAGTTTTGGTGAGGCATCTATCTTTTATTGCTTGATAATTTTGCTTCCATTCAACAAAAACGAGAGTTTTGGGCGAGCTACCAGTACCTATGTATTTGCATATCATCTGGGAGGTGATTTTGTTTTTTTTGTTTTTAAATCTCTAGTTTCGGGTTGGGGACCTTACTTTTGGTCTGGATGCTTGCAGGTACAACATTATCCCCTTGGATTGTGACCCTCGATGCTTTGGAACCTTTTGCTTGCGAAGCTCCCAAACAAGTAGCTGCTTAAATATCTCAAAACATAAATTCGTTGGATTTTATAATTTTCTATTTTGTTGCATGGAAATTCTTTTGTAACAGTTACACACTATATATTGCACACTATAAATGCAGGATCCTCATCCATTGCCTTACCTGGATGAAAAGATATCCAAGAACTATGACATTTCACTAGAGGTAGTATCTAGTTTGTGTTTTCTAATGATTTTTTTTCTTTTCTATTAATTGCATCAAGAGTTTTGCTCTGTTTTTCCCAGTTTTTTTAATGTTCATACTAGTTATGACTTTCTTGGTAGGCCTTATTGACTGTTGCTCATTCTAGATTGTAAAGGATAGATTTTAATCAATTGCATAATAATTCTGTTGGATTATCCCTTGTAATATTAAAATTGCCTTCTTGCTGCAAGGTTCGGATTAAACCCGCTGGACAAGAAAATTCTACTGTTGTCACAAGGAGTAACTTAAAGCACATGTAAGGAGTTTCAGTATACTCCAACTTTACATTGAATTTTTGCGTATGAAAAATGATATCAATTGGACCAACTACCCTGTTTCGCCTGTAGTTAGTGGTCATGGTCATGGCCATGGATTTAGGCTGATACTGATGTAGCACAAGGTCCTCTATGCATTTGTATTCTCATAATACTCGGTATTTGACATGTCTTCATTTTACGCATCCATATAGAAATAAATATTTGATTTTCAATTGAAAATATGTATCTGGTGCTATCTTTTCCTGGGAGCATTTCATGCAACTCATACTATTGAATTGAGCGCATTCAGAATCTTATCTAAATTGTCAACTGATATGTATGCAAGTAGTGGAATTGTCTGTTCTTTTTTAGTGAAATATATCTCTAAATTTCTGTATTTTGTGCACTAGATATTGGACACTGACTCAACAACTTGCACACCATACAATCAATGGTTGCAACTTAAGGCCTGGCGATCTTCTAGGAACTGGGACAATAAGCGGACCTGTATGATTTAAAATTTTAATTTTTTTTTCTATGTTATGAAGTGATAGTGGTATACTGTTTAAGTTTTGTTGTGTTCATTAGCTTATTCCTTCAGTTGTTAGTAGGAAATTTTCTTTGTACTGTTTGAGTTAAAATTTCTCAACTGCTCCAATTTCCTACCAGGATCCAGAATCGTTTGGATGCTTGCTAGAGTTAACATGGAATGGCCAAAAGCCGCTGTCTCTAAATGGTTCACCTCGTAAATTCTTAGAAGATGGAGATGAAGTCATTTTTACTGGTTGCTGCAAGGTTCATTCTCTTAAAAACTTGTCTTGCATCTCCCTTGAAATTTGCAGCATTAATGCCTCAATAAACAATATATCTGAGGAATGCAATCACACAATCTTATATGTATATGGACTGCGTTCGTCATGCATAGGCATTGCTGTCTTCTCTTATTTATGTGATCCTTTTATGTCATGCATTGTAATAGTGGAATACTATTAGTATTTCGTATATAGTAATAGTATACCGTTTAGTGGAGTATATATAATAAAAGAATAAGAGAGAGACAATTAATTATCTCTAATTCATCCTCATCCGCACAACAAGTCTTCTCTCTCCTTTTTTTGATCGGTAAAAATCAGATATATATAATAAGAAAATGAGAAGGAACAAGCAGAATAACTCGGGGTTCACCAAAAGTAAACCAGGAAACAAGTCTTCTCTCTCTTCTTCTTCTCATGTAGAAAACTAGGGTGTATACTTTTCTACTTGATATCAGAGCAAGAAGACAAGGCTTGTATTTCATTAGATGATCATTCTCAATCAGCCATGGCTATTGAGATAATTGTGCTGTTGTCTGACAGACTCCCCTTCAGGTTCTTCTGTACAATTAAAGTTTGGAGTATCTCCCCATGTATGATTGATGAGAGAGAGAGAGAGATTCCTCTATTTGTCAAATTTTCTCTGTAGGATAGTTTTGGAATTATAAAGATTCATAGAGATAGCATTACTCTCCATCTCACCTTATACCTACCTATAAGCAATAATTTTCAAATTGTTACATTTAGGAGTTATATTAAGCAGACTTAAAATTTTCAGCAATATTTTCATTTATTTTAAATATATCTATATATTTCCCTTTTTTTGGGCCCAAAGACATGCTCTCTGATATTCAAAGGTGTGATGCAGAGGCAGTGTTGCCTATGTGTTCCAACCAGTTCTCTCTCTCTCTCTCTCTATATATATATATATATATATATATATATATATACACACTAGTGGAATGCAAAAGAAATATAAACAATAAAATGAATGAGCATACCGAACCTAATGATGTCATTAATGTGGATACATTCATATTGATAGCCAAACAAATAATCATATTTAGTTTGACGAATGGACATCTTAATATTGGAGAAGTTCAATTTCTTAAATGCTATCCATAGTTAAATATTATCCAAAAAAACTAATTTAAATCTATAAATTTTCTAAGAATTAGATTTTTTATTAATATCCAGAATTCAGAGTCATTTATTAGGAATTAGATTAATTTAGTAATTATCCTCAGGTAATACTCTAAAATAAGGAGTAAACTAAGGCAACAAATGTCCTCTGGCAGATGCCCAAGTATTACACTCGGGCATAGCCTCTTTGCCCACCGTGTGGATATGAGTTTAAATAAGAATGTGATATCATGTACGTGCACGTACCATTGGGCAATATGCACACACCTCTCTAGCTCGACATGTGTCTTCTTTGGCACCTATTACCTGTGGTTAAGATTCACTCACATCTACGGTTGAATAATCTAACCCTCGGTTTTTGAAAAAATATTTAAAAAACTAAGTTTAGATTATTTACCGTTGAGGTTAACTTCCCTTCGTTCTTTGATTACCCGTGGTTAACACTAACCTTATGAGCGAGTCAATCATAACCAAGGTTAGATTATTTAACCTTGAGGTGGGTGAATCTTAACCAAAGTTAATGGGTGTCATATAGGACATGTGGCAATTTGGGGTGGTTTTGTACTTCCCAAAGGTAAGTGCGCATACATAGTATCACCTCCTTAGGTAAACTCATTTCCATGCCTTGACCCAAGAGGATAGGCGTGAGTGTAATCGTTGGGCATCTGCAAGAGGAAATCCGTTGTCTTAATTTATGGAAGATTTTTAACGAACTGCGCGTTCTGCTACATGGCATCCGCAAGAGGAAATCCGTTGTCTTAAACTTACCTATGCATTAATTTATGGAAGATTTTTAACTAACCGCGCATTCCACCATGTAGCGGAATGCACGGTCTTATTGATCCATGCCCCCTTTTTAACCCCCACTAACTGTGGTTAAATTTTACTCACTCCTGGAGCTCACCCCCATTCAGCCTTGGTTTTTAGAAAAAATACTAAAATATGAATCTTAATCTTAATTTTATAAGTTTAACCATAGTTAAAAGAGGGTTAAAAGGGACACGTGGATAGGTCCACAACATAGCGTACTATGTGGTTGCTAATCACAGCTCTTAATTTATCTTCTAAAAATTATGATTTTTATATATTTTAAAACATTTTTGAAGCCTTTTTCAAAAAATACCAAAACAATTTAAAAAATACCGACCATGTCCCCATCTTCTCCAACACGGAAGTAACTTTCCGGCCACAATTTTTTTTGTTTTATTTTTATTTCTTAGTTTATTTTATAAAAACTCAGCAAAGGAATCAATAAAAAACATGATCGTCTATGCTCTTCCATACAGATTCTCTTGGTTTAACCACTCAATCAAACCCAAATCTCTTAAAAAAAATTATTATTGTTTTCATTTCCCTCCGTTCTTTCATTATAGAGATCGAGGGGATTTGGTTTAGATCTATTATTGGTTTATGTGGTTTAGAGTTTTCAAACGAATCTGGATTTTTTTTTGGCGGTAGATTTGTGTTGAGTTTTTGTGGATTTTGCTTAAATTTGCCAAGTATTCTTCAAACTATTTTGCCCATTCTTCAAACTGGGTTCAACCTCATGCGTTTCAAGTGTGTGTGTTGACATATGTGAGTGTGTGTTGTGTTTACCATTAACCAAAAAAAGTCTCCGAAGCTTTTTTAATTGTATGTTATTCATGGTTTATGGGTTCTATTGTATTTCAAAAACCACTTTAATGTGAGGATGAATGATGAGTTTATACTTTATATCTAACTGAAAAACATAATACAAAATGTAAAGAAAAGATGTAGAACGATGAGAAGGATGGGGGAAACAAACACTTAACTTTTTAAAGATGTAGCCAGTGCCGAAAAGCTCTACTGCAGTCGAGAGCATTCAAACAATGGTGCAGCCAGGGAAATTAATGTATTTGTATTTCAAATGTGTTTTATTCTCTAAAACAAAAACTTTAAAGTGGGGAATCGTGCCTCATGTGGGGAATCATTCTGTAGGTAGTTATAAGTAAAATTGCATTAGTACTCCTTTATTAACTACCCTCATGTGGAAACAGGCTAACATGAAAGTGGGATTTGATGGGCATTATTAGAAAAATCAACCAACTTAATTTACCCCTACCATTCTATATATAGATAAATGAAAATTTACTACCATTCACGCAGGCTAGCGAAGTTAGTAAATTTCACCAGTTTTTTACCCGTTTGATTTTTGACCAAATCCCTATATGTAAGGATTTTGCGGTCATGCTGGAAGAGGAGAGGAAACAACAACTATAGTGATAGATATGTATTAAATCCCATGTATATATATGCATACACACACATATATAATGAACATTTCTGGAGTATTTTATTCAATTTTGACTATTTAAAAAATTTGCCACTTCAAGCTACAGCCCTATTAGATAATTTATTTCCCGGGAGTTGAAAGGCTTGCAAATAAGTCCAGGACTTAAAAGGGAACAAAATGTCCTTGCTTATTTCTCTATGTTGATTTTTATCACACAATGGTATTAACTGATTGGCCTAGAGTTTGTCCTAATTTAATTTTCAAGTCAAGGAATTCCAGCTATTCTATTATTGAGCTTCAGCTTAGGGTTTTATTTGTCAATTCAGTCAAGAAGGTTTGTCTGGTGAAATTGTGGTTCCTATATTAGGAAGACAGCAGCCTTCTTTCAATATCTTGTGGTTCCTATCTTTTCTATTTGTACCTACTTTTTTCTTCTGCATTCTACTTTCAGATTCCTATCAAGAAATGACTACCTTACTATGGCTCATGATTTTTCTTTTTAATAAACAAAAATTGTGTTTTTTTTTGTATCATTAGGAGAACTTGGAAAGATACTATATATATATATATATATATATATATGTATGTATGTATGTATTATAAATAAAAGGTTCTGGTACGAGCACACCAACATTCGCTGACTAAAATTGACATCATAAAACTATATCTACACATCAGAAGAAAGAAAATAACATTAATACCTCTTCTTATTCTTCTCGTCTTGAACCAAACCAAACAAAACTTTGCTTAAGTTTTATTCAGTTGTTTGCTGTAAAATAAGTTGTTTTGGATTGGAAGGAAAGCTATGATTTTGGAGAAGAAAAGCTATTGATCTTGTAGAAGCAAGAGTGAATGGTGATTACTTTCTTAATAAGATTTTAGGAATCTCGTCTCTGTTATCTGATGAAGGCGTCATGCTCTCTTTCCCGTGTCCATCACTTTATTCACTGTCTGCCAAATACTCAACTCCGCACCCTGCATGAGCCTCTGCGGCATTCCAAAGCAGAAGTGGACCGACCCTAGTTTAGGAAAAATGCCAACCGCGCACAAGATAGCAGCTGGCCTGATCACGGAAGGCATCGCAACCCTGCAGATGTCACAATGGTCTATATGGAAGTTGACGACCATATTCTTCTAGCCCAACTCCACAACTACAAGAGCGTAATGGAAACCATTACCCAAAGTTGCCAAGATTGCTGGGATCTTTGGTCTCCGACCAAAGGAAGAGAAGGGAGTATTGCTGTCCAGTGTCTTTTATTTTGGTGTGTAACTAGAAATTAATGGTATAAATTTGAATTTGGTGTGCACTCAGCAAATGTCAGTGTGCATGTAGCACCACCCTAAATAAATAAATACAAAGTTCTGTTATGACAACTTTTCATAGGTTTCAAGTCCAACAGGAAAATTAGAAATGCTGAAAATTGATGGAACAAACCATGTTATTAGATTGGGATGCTCAGCTTTGTGAACTTGACACATTCCATCAATGTCAATGAATTGCATGTCGGAATATATTTAGCATATCATATTTAGGAAACTGAAACTTGAATAATTTATGTGGAATTTGAATCAATTTGCAGGGGAATGGTTACAACGTCGGGTTCGGGACATGCTCCGGAAAGATTGTCCCAGCACCGCTTTGAGGAACATGGTGCTATCTCCCTCTCCCTCCAGTTATTAAGCTAGGTATTGTACTATCCCATGACCTTAATGGAGCCAGGTCTGCTGGTACAAGACATTCAAATTTATCAATGGCATGTAAGGTTGATGCTTTCAGTTCTCAAGCTGCCATATCTTTTTGGAGGATAAATGATCAGGTGTGAGTTGTTCACGCCCTGACTTTCATGACATTTGATAATGAGTTTTCCCCCCTCAAAATATTGTCAGTGATTGATGCACTTCCAACCATCTGACAGGTAGGTTATTTAATCATACATTACAATCTTAACAATCGATTCAATAGCTAAACCTTGAATGGCTGAATGAAATTTTTTATGATCAGGGAAAAGGGTCTATTAATCAATGGGTGATTATTGTCCTTGGGCACAAAATGCTTCCTTCTTGTTCGTTTACTTTATAGCTTGAACATATCTATTATATTATGTAGGCTGTAAGGATGACAAAACCAATATCAGCCTAACCTTGAATATCCAAATGGATGTAGTTTTTATTTTTATTTTTTGAGTTTAACTACATAGCAGAGCGGATCACCCCTTATTAGTGTAAATGTAGTGACACCTTTGTAATTAGGGTAATGCTAACTCCACTTTCTTAGGAGTCACTTTCTTCAAGTTATAGACTGTTGGTTGGATCCACGAGTCTCTCTCTCAATGGAAGACAATAACATGTCTTTCCTTGTAGAAAGTGACTTTAAAAGTAAGTGAAGCTAGTATTAACCTTGTAATTATGGAGAAATGGAGGATTAGTTTTGTTAAACACTTTCTCTGTATAATTATAAAAGTGCCACCGTCATAGGGGAGGGTCGCTTTTCCATCATGAAATAGCTCCTCTTTGTGCGTAAACAATTATATTACTCAGCAAAGAAAGCAGGGAATGGATATGAGGGGGGTAAGCCCATCCTGTCAGGGAATGAACCCTAAACAGGATCCATGAGACACAAAATTTAGATAGAGAAATAACAAGAACAAACACACACAGAAATACCAGATTTATGTGGTTCTCTTAAGTTGAGGTACGTCTACAGAGTCATCAAGATTTCACTATGATCTAGAACAAAAGAGAATTAAAGAGTTGCGATCTAAAAAATAGTAGCAACCCACCCTTAAGCTTAATAGTTTTAGTGTTACATAACAAAAGTACGAAAGTACCCCACGAAAACAAGGTATGAGGTAGGCTCCACACTTCTTATCACATCTAAGTTTCGGTACTATGGATGTCGATAGTTTTCCTATTTGCTTGGACAGTTCTTGAATTGAGATGAAGCCCTTTAGATGCTAATCCGCGAGTTAAGTAGTTCTCTTTTCTCGGAATCAGCTGAGAAAGGACCGTACTGCTGGATTTGATCAATGATTTTTTTGGTGTCTGAAATGATACAACCTTGGTTCCATCTTAATGAGTTCGCCAGAATGATTCCTTCTAAAATGGCTTTCGCTTCAACAAATTCTGGAGATCCTCCTACTAGAGATATTTCAATCTTTGCAATGTTCCGGTCATTGTCATCTATTGCTGCAACACCTAATGCCGCTGTTTTTTTTTCCAGTTTAATAAATTTAGAGTACGAGCATCATCACAGAAAATGGACAAATCTGATGCCTCTCCACATAATTTTTAACAAATGGAGGTAATTGGGAGCCACCTGAAAATGGGTCTCATAATGTTATCTACAAAAGTTAATCTGATCTGTTGTTTGTGACCATCTGCCCCCTAAACAAGAAAAATTAATAGTTGTAAGATATGTATGAAATTGTAGGGATGAGATACTCATGAACTTGATCCTCAAAAAAAAAAATCCACCCCTACCCCTACCCCTACCCCTACCCCTACCCCTAGACCTAGAATATGCTGTGTCCACTTAATCACTCTTCACAAATTCATAAGAAATTATTAACATTTTCAATTGACCATCACTAGCCCCCCCTCCCCCCACAAGAAAAGGCCTTGCCGAAAAGTAAATACCTGAAGAAGAAAAAACAAGCCTGTTTCACTGGGCTCTATGCCTCATTTAGGACACGCTGTCCTCTAATTGCAAATGCTCTTGAACCCCGGCCTCCAGGTTACAACATAGAAGGAAGGGTTGGTTGTTGATGACAGAGAAGATTGCTTCCTTCTTCCGGCCTCCAACTCAATTTGAGGACCCTTAATTAATACTTATAAATTCATCAGAAGTTTGGTAAAATTTCCGAGCAAAATTAAACAAAACCAATCAAAACAGGTTTTTTTTTTTTTTAATTTTAAAAAGGAAGGGTTTTTTTTTTTTTTTTTTTAAATTTTAGTTTATAGGAAATGAAAGGTTTAATAAAGTCATTGGATGTAGAAACCACAACCTGGGTTCAAAACCGTCCTTACAAACTCACTAATCACCGCGCTTGCCTATCTCTCCCCCCCCCCCCCCCCCCTCCCAAGAAAAGAAATTTAAAAAATTAAGGGAGTGTTTGGATTGAAGCTAACACTTTGAAGTGTGCCCCATGATTTTAAGCAAAATGTTTTTTTGTCCCTGCTTTCTTTGGTTTGCACCAGTCAGTCTCTGTGCCCCTGGTTACTAAACACGTTCAAGAACTAAGAGCTCTACGCCTTATTAGGAGTCAAGGATGCTTTTGCCATTCATTTTACAGTTAAGGGTAGTTAAGACATTTAAAAGAGCGTTAAAGAACTAAGAGCTCTAAGCCTCTATCAATTAACCAACCAGATGGATTGGTGCAGTTGGCTAACATCCCGGGTTTGCTCCATGTAGTTGTGTGTTCAACTTTTATCATTCGACTTATTTGGTGTCCATAGGAAAAATTTCGGATGGGTTGGTGCAGACACCAGAAGGGACAAGTCTTTCCGAAGGGTTTGAGACACCCTCCATTATAAAAAAGAAAGGGAAGTGATTTAAAACTCAGATTATATGCTGAACCGGTGGATTAAAAATCTAAGGTTGTGAAGCATTAAGTGGGCCCCATCTTTTATGTGTATACATAGCACAATTGGATTCCAATGGTCAAACTCTCGATAGTTGGTTGGAGAGTTTTTTTTATCAACAGATTCTAACAATAGAGTCAAGGAACACCCCCCACCTCTTGCGTGAGTTAGAGGGGTGTGGCCTTTCCATGTTGGAGGTCTAGCAGTCTAGGGATCTAATCCCACCCGGGTAAGAGTAAGCAACAGCTCCCCTGCCCAAGCTAACACCTAGTGACAGCCTGACTCTACTAAAAAAAAAAAAAAAAAAACCAATTGAGTTCAAGGATGCTTTGGCCATTCAATTTGGTTATAAGGGTATTTAAGACATTTAAAAGAGTGCAATTTTGACTTCCCAGTTCAGGCCAACCAAATTGCTTTTCAGACACAACAAAGGAGTATCGTTTTTTCTGTGTTTCTCAGAGAAGCGTCTCTGAAACCTGCGAAAATGGCGATGCAGACTGGGGTTTCGACTTCTAAAGTTCTAATTCTCGTTGGAGCAGGTATCTCTCTCATCCTCCTCTTTCATCGCGACCCTTATTGGTTTATTACCGTTACGATCCTCGATCGTAACAGTGCTAACCTTACGAACCAATTGATAATTAATGGCCACTTGTGAGGGTGTTCGTCCTCCTAAACGCTTCAATTCAAGGTTACATCTTCTCTTAATAAAGCAAATAATTACCTTATTTGATAGAATTCTAACAACTAGGTAGGAAAGATACTAAGATATAGATAAATTAGGAAATAAGACGAGCAAAATCTAATTAGATTGCTATTCTTCTAATTAAGTTGCTACTCCAAGAGGGGAGGCTTGAATCTTGATCGTGTGTGAGGCATGCACATGCACTTGCATGGCCATGAGGGTGTGCATCATATATAAGCTTTGAATTTCGAGTTTACGGTAATCTTTTTTGCTAAAATCTTATTGGAATCGATCCTCTATGAATTCATGAATGGAATTTCTACTTTTTTTTACTTGGCCACAATTAGCGTCTGCCCTAAGTTTCAATTAGGTATAGTGGTGTCCTTCTGTAGAATCGTATTGGTGTTTTAGAATTAGTAGTTTTATGGCAAAATTATATTTTTGGGGTGTTTGGATTAGATTTTAGTTAGGTTTTGCAAGCAAACTAACAGATTAAATTTGTCATATTGTGCAATCAAAATATGTGGGTGCACCAACAGGGGCGGATCCACATGGGCCCAGAGGTCTGTACCCCTGAACTTTTGGGAAACAAAAAACCTTCATACTATAAAGGCGTAGCCATGGTGTTCTAGTCCCCCGGACTTTTGAGAAATAATAAATAAATTTATACCATATTATTCAATTTAAGAGGGCATAGGCATGGGGGCAGTTGCTCCCCTGAAATTTTTTAAAAAAATTGCTAAGTTTTATTTTATATTATTTAATTTAAGAGGGAGTAGCTATGAGAAAGGGGAGCAGCTGCCCCCTAACTTTTAAAAAAAATATTTTACAAACAGACTCGAACAAACAAGATGGTCCATGAACTTGGCCATAACTTTTTTTCGGAGGCCACGCCTCCAAACCCCCACGTCTTGGACCAAGAATATTTCGTACTTGATTAATCATTCTTCACAAACCCATCAATAATAATTACTAACATTATCAATGAACCATTGTTAGCCCCTCTGCAAGAAACTCCTAGCTCTCCCCTATGCATGAGGATTGTCTGCCATGATTATATCAACGGAACCAATCCTTTACAATGTTGTCTAAATTGTTCAGCAGTTGAAAGATCATGCAGATTGACTTCTACTTCTATTATTCTTTACTTTCGAGCCGTTCTTATTTTTACAATCACAAATACTCTCAAATACAGTTCTTTTTCTTTCTTTTTGTGGCACCACAGCTGCATGGATTTTCTTGTTGTGCTGAAAGTTTGTTCTCTACTAGTTCTAGTGTGTATATTAAGCTGACTTATCATAATTTCTCTTGTAAGCCTTGGATTTCTAATTTACATACGGTGCTCTTTGAAATCTACTACCAGATGCCTTCATTTTCTCTTTTTATGTTACTTAGGTTTGACTGGTTCAGTTATCTTGAGGAACGGTCGATTGTCTGATGTCATTTTTCAGCTTCAGGTAATTAATTCCTTGATCCAATGCATATTTCCCTCACATCTCTGTTATTGTAAAACTTTTCTTTCTTGGATTGGTATAGCAGATCAGAAAATGGGTTATTGTAAAATTTCTAATTATTGAAGGGAAAAACTGCCAACTGCATTTAATCCAAGCAAGTTTACTTTCCACTGGAGAGAGTAATTTCGAAAAGAAGAAAAGGGAAAATAAAAATGTTTCGCGTCATTTTACTTCTTAGTGTGTAAGCGACTTAGCGTACAATATGGCCTGTGTTTAGTGTTGATGGATTGGTACCAAGATTATGTTTATCTATTAGCCATACTCAGCCCTTTACTTTTCAAATGGTCACACGTCATGTGAGGATCTTATTCAAGGCTGCAATTCAAAGGAAGTAAGATACATTTGAAGGAACACTAGGGTTCTAAACAGCCTAAGAGGAAATTGGATGCAGGGAGCCGAAGCAAATAAATGTAGAAATGATTTCACTGAAAAATGACCATTGTTGGCTTTAGACCAGAGCCTAGTGTCCCTAATGTGGAAGACGGGGGACTCTGAAAGCTGCCTCAGGTGTCGAGAGTTGAGTGTCGAATCAAATCCTCAGCTTCCCAGTCATTCAACTTACGACTTAACCTAGGACACCACACTATCTCATTTACTAAACTCTCAAAACCATTGCTTTCTTATCTAAGGTAAGGAGAATCAGATTTTCAAAACTGTCCTTTGAACGTGACAACCCACACAAAAGGTCCTCTCAGAATCTAACTTCCTACATATTCCACATTAAATATGCAGAGGGGGAGAAGCCTATTAGATACTCATACTCTCATGTATCCTTCTGCAATCCCAAACCATGTGGACCCCTAACCTCTTTCGACTCCCAAGGAAAATTCTCCCCATATTTAGCTACTATTACCCTTCTCTCTCTCTCTCTCTCATCGAATCACCATACCCACTTCCCTAGGAGAGCCTTGTTTACCTCCATTAAGGGCCTCAAGTTTAGTTCTCCTCCCAATGGGACGACAAACATGATCCCAATCCACCACTCCATCTTTTCATTGCAAAGAAACTCTCTTTGCAATCTTTTAAGCCTACTCGCTATTGAGCATGAGATTGTTAAAGCTGACATATAGTAAGTAGGGAGGCTATGGAATCTACTCTTAATCAGGTCCCTTTAGAGAGATATAATGATTTCCAACCTACAAGTCTTCTCACAAACATATTAAGTTAATTATTGAGTTAGGTATTTGTTATATGTATTTAAGTATGTTAAGTATCTCAGAAAATACACTTGTTTAAAGTTTTGATCTTGTTCGTTGATCTAAAATAAATGAATTTGAACCTTTGATCTAAAAAGTATAAAAGGATCCGAGCCGAACCAAGCTTGAGCTAATAGTTTTGTTCACAGGCCGAGCTTGAACAAGAATAGTGAAGCTCGAGCTGAGTTTGAGTAACCTTGTAACTTAAAGAGCCGATCCTGAATCCCCTGCTGCTCAGCTCAGCTCAGCTCAGCTCGGTTACACCCCTATTAATGACCCTAACTATTAGTAAGGAAACATTGTGCTGAAAGGTTCATAGCCCAGTCTTTTAATTATTCACATGAGGGTTGTATGCAAAATTGAAAATAGGCGTATGTGTTCTTCATTGTGGATATTTAATTGTTGTGAACTTGGATTGATAAGTGGTGGAAGGCCTGGTTCTTTTTTCATTTGGATTATAATATGATCTGATAAAATGGGATTGATTTGCTTAGTTATTAGAAATAATAAGGTGGAGTGGCTTCTCTTTCTCTCAGGAATTAATGAAGGGTATGAATGGGGCTGATATCTCATCTAAACAGTATGATAGTTCTCTTCTTGCAGCCCAGGTATTACATTCTAATTAGTTGTGTTCATGAGTGTAAAATATCCATCACATCTCAAACGGTTGGTACCCGTTTTGAGTTGTGATTGGATGAAGCTTATTTGGGCGAGTGTATGGATTGTGTGTGTGTGCTTGAGTAAGTGTGTGTTTTCCTTCCAATTGCCTTCAGTGATGCCTTGTGTTGTTGAGTTTAACCAAAAAAAAAAAATGAGCGTACAATAACTCTCTCTTCCTTTACACGCATTTGAAATAGCTACAGCATATTTCTCTTCATATGGTCTTTTTTGACTAATTGCTTAAATGCACATGCTACGTTGTATCAATTAGATGATTCATGTTCCTCAGACCTGCTCATAATGATTACCAGCTAGGTGATTGCATTTTAGTTTCTCTTGCTTGTTATTCTTTGTGGTACCTGAGCTAACTTTGCTACCATGAGCTAACTTTGCAAGTCCCTTGAAGTAATACATTAGCACATATCTTTGAAGATTCCTTGTTTTGCAAGACAGATTTAAGTAACAGTGAAAAAGTGAGGTTCAGTAACATTCATGTTAAGGCCTAAGGGATGAATGCTTCGGTGCTATCTGTATAAAAGAGTGGATTTTTTGGAAGGCTTTTCCAGGTATTAGGTATAACTTTGATGTTGATTCTATGAGGGAATAATGGCAGCTTGTGAGTAAATGAGCAATGTTGGAAAAAATAAATTACAATGTATCACTTAACTCAAAAGTGACAAAATATATCCCTGAAACAATATAGGAATTTAAACTTTTATGGGAAATCATGTGAACATTACTGTTCCAGGGTTGATTTTGTTATTCCTATGTTAATTGTTTTGTCTTTTTTTTAATTGGTAAAACAGTTTTTATTGAGACCATAAAACGAAAGCATGAGAATTACAAAGGAGTTTATATGCAAGTAAAACTTAACGGAGAAAGACGCGCAAGAACATAAACAGAAGCAACGATTACAGATATTCTTCCCACCCTACTATTCTGAAATAACAAAAAACCTGACCCCCTGCACCCACCTCAACTTAGAAGATCCCCAACACCCACACCTCCTGGCATGATCGAACACCAATCAGAAATCAGCTGTTTAATTTTTATGAAAAGGTGAGCTAGAGAGGTGGAGGATCCCTCAAAGACCTTGGAATTCACTCTTTCCAAATCATCCAAGAGATAGCTCCCGGGAGGAGTTGCCAAATAACTTCTCGATCCCTTCCAAAACTGACCAAGGACCAGCAAGATAGAAAATGCCGGAAGGTAGCTGGGAAGACCCAAACCATTCCAGCACGAAAGAAAGAGAACCCTCAAATGCTAAATGCAAGCAATGCAAAAACAGATGGTCCACCGACTCCTCTTCGTGAAGGCACAAAAAACAATGATTTGCCATCTTCCAACCTTTGATCTTTCAGGTGATCACATGTGAGAATCTTATTTAAAGCTGCCTCCCATAGGCAGAAATATACCTTGGTATCCGTAGGGAAAATTCCGAGTGGGTCGGTGCGGATACCCGAAAGGACTAGTCCTTGGCTCAAAGACTTTGGGACACCCTCTTTTACCAAAAAAAAAAAGAAAAAAAAGATACTTTGGATGGAATGCTAAGAAACCACATAGTCCGATGAGGAAATGATGGACTAGTTGCAGTAGTAAATTTCAGTAACAATGATCTTTGTTAGATTAAATAGACCAGTGCAGTTGTTAATTGTTTTGTATTTGTTAGATATTTATTATATTGTGATCCTTAATCCAGATATTAAAGTTTACATACTATATGGTATATCAGCATGTCCTTTCTTTAATGATAATGCAGTGGTTTCTTCGATGGCCATGAGATTTTTTTTTGGATCGGTCTTTTTTAAAATTTTTTTTTTCGATTGGGTAAAAAATAAGAAGATGGACATGAGATTTTCTCCAAACAATATAAAAATCTCTAGTTCTTACAGAGCTGAAAATACAGAATACAGTTCCCATAATTGACTTATGTAATATGTGAATTATTTTCCAGTTACTTATTATTTTCTGTAGTAAAAGATCAATGCTTCTCTAAATTAATGAATACAGCTGCAATTTTGTGCTTAATCTTTCTCATTGTTCACGTATGAACTGTAGAAGATTGACACTCCTAGGGATCCAGGTTTTCCCTTTGGTCTCATGGAGATGGATTTTCTGATTTATGGTTTCATGCTGAATTGGCAAGAAATTAAATTTTTTAATAGATGCGTGGAAATTTTGGTTAGTGTTAAAGAGATTTACTGGGTTAAAAAATTGAGTGTGTAAGTGTCACTCAACTGGAGTAACTAGTTGCAAGGTAGCAGGTTTGCATCCAGTTTACCTACCCCCACCGACCACCACTTCAAGAAAGAAAGAGACGTTTAATTAGAAACAAAGATTAAGTGGTCAATTTTATATATTTTTTTAATGTATATGTGTATCTACATGCATAAAAGTGAAGAAAGAAAAAGAGAAGATTTTGGGTTGAAAACCTTTATTATATAAAAGGGTGTGTGTTATTTATGAAGCCATTGATTATTTTCTTTTTCTATTTAGGTTTAGTTGAAAATAAAAGAAGTGGTCCAAATTCTTTATGTATTTGTGTATCTACATTAAGGATTAAAAATATGGTTTCGGGGGATGTATCGGCCCCAACCGAAACCTTAAGTATTGGTTTCGGTATTAGTTTTGGACGACACGTATAATTTTTTTCTTTTTTAAGAAAAATAAAATAAAATATTTTAAAAATCAAATAAGTTATAGGAACCAAACATAAAGTTATGTGAAGCCACTAAAAAACAAAGTAGCAAACACAATTACAATTACACAATGAATTAAAACATACTAATGAACGAAACGTGTTGATTGTTTCGTAGCAGTATAAATATTGTACAGGCGACTATCGATACCTATTTGTATCGCCCGTTTCGTATTGGTTTCGGCGATTTTCATTTCCATGATCTACACCCACAAAAGTGAAGAAAGAAAAATAGAAAATACTTTGTGGCTGAATACCTTTATTATATAAAAGGATATTCCCTATGGTGGGAAAAGGTATTTTCTTTTATGAGTAACTTTGCATTATAATATGGAGAAATCAAGGGAAGTGATTTCCCTATGTACAGAATATATCTCTCTGCATTCCATCTTTAGCTAGGGAATTCCCTTGGTCATTCGTACAACTAAGAATATGTGAGAAGCTAATAGTCCGTCTTTGGCCCGACTCCCTAATAATGGTCAACGAATTTGGCCAATCTCCAAGGATCATGTCCCACCCATTTGACCCCCATTTAACAAATATCCGACCGCTAAAGGACCCTCAAAGTTGTCTTTAAAAAACTGAAGGCCGGGCTGATGAGTTTTTCTTTTTCTTCTACATTGTTAGAGTCTGCATCTCATATATGCCTGGAAAATACTTTGAGGGCTTCACCATTAAAAAACCTCTGGAGAATGTAAAACACTGTTAGAAAATGACATTTTTTTTTATATTGGCAAAAAATGGCATTTTTTTTATATTGGCAGAAAAGGGCAATTTTTTTTTTTATATTAGCAGAAAATGGCATTTTTTAGCTGTTTTGGCTCCATTTTTTCTCATATTGTGATAGTTTCGGTCATACTCATGTGATGGTTTCGGTCATACTCATGTCATTTATGTTATTTATCTTTGAGAAGGTGGTATCTTTTTTGTGTTACATGTCTGTTAGCGCTTACTTTCAGATTCGACATTTGGCACAAGAGATCAGGGAGCTGACATTATCCAGGCCTGTGACAATTTTGAATGGAAATTCTGATTCAAGTGGTAATGTACTTAAATACTTCTACACAATCAATTGTTTGGTTTGGGCATTAAGGCAAAGTCATGTAATGTAATTTTTATTAATGATATGACCACTTTGAGCGGCCTGACCTCCATGGATGCCACTTCGAGGGACCAAAACTTCTTACAAGACTCATCTCTGTATTTCTTCTAGGGACCTAACCTATAGAAGGAAACCCAAATCCCTTGAGACTCTAAAAAATATGATAAAATCCTAATACAACTTAATCAAACCATTTAAAATCTGATTAAATCTCGTTCTAGATAGGATCATGTTCCACCCTCTTAAAAGAACATTTTTGTCAAGGTTTAGAAAGACAATCTTTAGATCCTCATGTAAGAGCAATGGAAATGAATTGCATTGAAGGGGTCTTCTTCCTGATAACTGCTTTAAGGGTGTTTTCATCCAACCTTTGGCCTTCATGACATCAGTTCTCCACTGGACCTACAACTTTCAGCCAGGAGAACTGGGGAAGTGCTTTGACTCCAAATGATACGAATTACGAACCTGCAAAATAGCAAATAAAGAATATAACTACACTACTTTTTATTTGATGATATAATCACTTCGAGGGGGTTTGGCCACCATGGATGCCACTTCAAGAGGGGCAAACCCCCTACAGGGTTCTCATATTTCTTTCTCAATTTAGCTAGAGTACCTAAGCCCTTAATGGTTGTTCGTTTCATTCTAAACAACTTTGCTAACCATAGAAGGAAACCCAAACCCCTAGGACTTTAAAAAATAAGATAAAATGAAAATACTATCTAATCAAAATATTTAAAATATAAGTAAATCTCCTTCTAGATTGGATCCTAACTTCCTTGCTCAAAGATATGCATCTTCTTTCTTTCTCTTTTTCTTGCATCCATACCTTAACTGCCTCCCTCTCTTTCCCTCTTGAAACCCTATTCAAGTTCCTTGAATATAGAAAGAAATGAAAAATGAAGATATGATGTGAGAAATAGGAGAACTTCCCCTTTGGCCTCTTTGTCTTCTATGAGACTATGACATGGCGACTGAAACAAATAATGGAGGGGAAACTATAGTGAGAGATGAAGAGAAGAGGGAAAAGGGAAAGAAAGAGAGGGCATATACAGATGTGGAAGAAGGAACATGATAAAGGACAAGGTTTTCAGTTTGCATAAATGGGTAGTTTTGACATTAAATAACTTAAGAGATAAATAATGACAAACGGCCCATTTTACATCTCTTTACAATTACTTATGAAATTTTTCGTTGTAAAGGTCACTTTTTTTTCTTTTTCTTTTTCTTTCTAGCTATTAAAAATCTTATCCGAAATGTAACAATAACCTCTCCCCTGGCTCCCCCAAGTGAAGAAAATTTGTGGATCAAATGACCTAAATTTGTGGCAATTTTTGTTGTGGAAATCTCCTAAGTGTGAGCAACTGTATGGTGGTTCCCATCTCCTTGTGCATCACCCAATTTTGCTCAATTTTGAAAACCATTTCGGAATAATCCTTAGAAGAGGATGGATGAGATGGTGGGCAAGTCAATACTGATCCAGCTGATATGCATTTGATCGTTATGTTGAAGCATTCTTTGTTCTTAGACTAGTCTCTCTGCAGCATAGCAATACAATAAATTTTTTTGTGGGCATGCATCTACATTCCAACTACATATTCTCATAAAGATGCTCACGGATTTCTTGTTACACAGGGAGTCTTGCATCTTACATTATGCCAGCTGCTGCACTAGGAGCGATGGGATATTGCTATATGTGGTGGAAGGTAAGATTCTAACTAATAATGAACTTCACAAACTCACAAAACCATTTGTTCACATATGGCTTCTTTATGGGCTGCACAAGGTCTTTATACATGAGCATATTTATTTCTTTTTTGTATATGCTTATTTTATTTTCTTTGCTGTGCAGGGCTGGTCATTTTCTGATGTTATGTTTGTAACAAAGCGTAATATGGCCAATGCTGTTGCAAATGTGTCAAAACAGTTGGAGCAAGTATCTTCAGCTTTAGCTGTATGTTAAAAACAACTGATAATCCATTGAGTAATAATTTATTTTCCTTGTGGAGTTGCTTTCCTTTTATTCTTTTCAGCACACACTCATGAAGTTTTACTGTCACTTTTCAGTCAACAAAGAGGCACCTGGCCCAGAGGCTTGAAAACTTAGACGGGAAGGTGGACGAGCAAAAGGAAATGTCAAATCTTATCATAAATGAGGTAGGTAAGAAATTCATTTTTTTATTAACTACAATACATTTCATTCTTGAATTTGAGATACTCTTTAAGCTAATTAAGATATTGAAGTCAATGTCTCTTAATTGATCTAATTCTTGAGTGTCATCTCCTCCAGAGCAAAAGAGATGTCATAGGATTGTGTGGAAAGCTTTCATTTAATCAATGCCATGAATTAGAGTGGAGCAAACATAGGGATCCATCAACATTTGTTAACCTACCAGTTTATAAACCAATAATTTAAATTAGCGATTAGGGGTAGGTGGGTTGGGAAAGGATCTAGTCAATCATTAATGTTTTCCCAGCCATGCATGCATAAATCTACTGAAGGGGATGATAAGATTTATCACCACTTCAAAAGTTCATGCTGCAATTTGCATCAAATTACATGTATCCTTAGTTGTACACTTGTACCTTAAAAATTACTATTGCTTAAAGCTTGTCATGTTTATTCATATGTAACATGTTTATATGCAGGTATATGACGTGAAGTCAAATCTATCTCAAATTGGGTTTGATATTGAAATGATCCAGAACATGGTATATGGACTGGTAAGTTGATTACAACATTTTCCATCATGCTAACCCGAGGAGTATGCTAACAAGATGAGTATTTTATTGACTTCTTAATTTTTGTCTTACTGAGCAGGAAGGAAAGATTGGACTTCTTGAAAGCAAACAGGTTTTGTTTTAGTAATCATCCTGAGTACCTTTACAATGTGTAGCCATTGCGAATTCATGGGGTGATTGATTTCTCCGTTTTCTACATTGTACAGGATATTACTAATTCAGGTCTCTGGTATCTATGTGAAGTTGCTGGAGGCATTAAAGATGGCATCAGTACTAAACTTTTCCAGGTCAGAAATTTATGCGTCTGCAATATTTATGCTTACTTGGAAACATGTATTATCTTATTTGCTTAGGTTGCATGCCTAAAGTTCCTCTTTTCAGTTGAGTTCTTATCTAAATTATAGGCACTTGTAATAATTAATGAGAATATGGAATTCTCACCCAACAGCACGATGGTTATGACCAAGTTAACAACTCAACTTTATCCATCAGTGGATAATTTCATGTGATTGATTTGGAAATTGGAAGTTCTTAGTCCAGCAACTTGATCTATCCTGCTACAGCTGAAGATGTATATCTCATGTATATTAATCATCCTCTGATAGGAGAAGGCTGTCAAATAAATGAAAGAAAGAACATTATATACTTGGGCTTCCCTAGCAAAAGGTGCTCTTCATAAATTGCTTAGTTGTGCAGTATCACGATCTGTTTTTTTTTTTTTTTTTGTTTTTAATGCATTTTTACCATTTCGAATTATCTGGAGTTTAATAAACTTGTGTAAGCAGTGAAAAGGTTGGAATATTAGTGAGTTAAGAAGAACAATATCATCATCTATGTCTGGATGATAAAAGAGTTTCCTTCTTGATTGTTGATTAAAGCGTCGTCTGCTACGTTCATACTTGAACAAATATATTGTATTTTGAGAGAGGATATGAACAATCACTATGGACTACTTGTTTTCCTCTGATGTATATTATATGACATAATTATGTTATTTGTATTTAATTTTAGGAATATTAATTTTCAGTACTTATGTTTATTTCTCATACATCTTTTTAATATTCTATTTTTATCATTTCCTTCAAGTTTCTCACTCAGAAATGTCATATAGTACTGTTGATAGCCAATTTTTTGACCCTAAATTTTCTGGGAAAAATGAATTTTGTTTGACCTTTTATTGACTTCCTATTTTGCTCCTCCCAGTATTTATTTTTTAACCTGATGAGCCATTTATCATTTACTGTGACAGGACATCCCTGCAAGACTTCCACCCGACAGTTCAACAATGGCATTTGAGGACAAAACACTCAAGGCAATGAGTTTCACTTTCCTGAATAAGTTCTCTAGTTTATTTTTTGTATTACCTCACGTTTATCATTTTTCAGGGGCTTCAATTCATTGCGGAAACTAAGGAGTTGGGAGAGATACCAAAATCAAAGATAAGCACAATTTCACAAAATGATTCCAATGACAAGTCCACGACAAATGGTTCGACCATGAAAACAAGAATACACAGGGCTTATCCAATGGGGATTTCTTTGACGAGGGGGATCGTTGGTCCCTAGAAATAAATCCATTATATATTATTTTTTAATGATGAACCCGTTTCCATCTGATTCTGTTGGCCAAGCAGGCTCTTAGGCCTGCTCCGCTCACATGGGTTTTGATTTAAAGGTCATAGTGCCTGGCCTTGATTCCATTCTTCTCCAATTGATTTCCAGTTAATAGTGTTTGCCAATTCCAGAACTGTGCATTATACATTTTCAAAATAATACACGAGCAGCCAAATGGTGTGAATTCCCCTGATTCTTTGTATAACAGTCTCAGGTCATTGTTTTGTTCTCAGCCATGGTGTTAAATGGATTTTACCTACATGTAAGTTTTGATAAATTTTACAATTTATTTTGGGCTTGTGGCCCGTTTTATATAAGAGAGATTTCAAGACAGGTCAGCTTTGGATATATTAATTTAACAAGTTAATTGGACTGTTACACACCACTCTTCTAGTGGTAGGAAGTGCCCCCCCCCCCCCCCCCCCCCCCCCCAATGGGGGACTCTAGAAAGGTGTTACAGGGCTAGGGTGTGAACCCAAAAACACCTCTCTGCTCCAACACATGAGCATTAATCCCTTACCCTATGTTTGGTTGCCGTGAAAATAAGTGAAAAGAGGAGAAAATTGGACGAAAAACAACTAAGAATTGTTTTAGAAATCCAAAATTGTTTGTTCTTTTCTATGTGCTCACCTATTTTCTCAGCCTAACAAGTTGTTTAAAGGCCTTTTAGGCAGCTTAGTAGTAATAGTAGCAGCTCTCCTAAGACCCGCTATTCTTGTCAAGGAATAGAGTAAGGGTCCCTTTTTTTTTTTCCCTGTTGTAGGCTTTCGTCTTTAGGGCAAAGTGTGGCTGTGACAATTAGGGGTGGTTATAAAACAAAGGTGCTCGCGAACAGTTCGAGCTCAGCTCATTAAAAGCTCGAGTTCATTTGTTTATTTAGTAAACAAGTCAAGCTCAAACTTGATTTTCAAGCTCGTTTAGTTAACAAGTCAAGTTTGAACACGCCTCTACTCAGCTTAATTATATATATAATTAACCTATTAAAATATCTAAATATACTTCATTTAAATTCTAAAATTAAGTATATTTATTATTTACTAGTACTGATTAATCATATATAATGTATTTTGCATGATAAAAATATCCTTAATAAGATTATAAAATTTTAGGTAACATTGTATTTTTTTACCTCTGCGAGGATAAAGTAAAGTTTAAGCCTAATAAATAACTATATCTAATGAATCAAGCTGCTTGAGCTTGTGTGTTAAAGCTCGAGCTCGTTTATTTAATAAACAAGCCTAGCTCAAGCTTGATTTTCAAGCTCGTTTACTTAATAAACAAGCTTGAACCTCCCACTACTCGGCTCGGCTTGATAACACCCCTAGCCACTGTTGAAGTTTATAAAGTAGTTAATCATTGCTTTTGGTTACAAGGATGTCAAGTGTTTGGCTAGTTGGGAATGACTCTATGACTGGTATGCTATCCGCAAATTGAATATATACATGGAACCAAATCCTTATTATTGCAGCTAAAAATGCCTTAAGCTATTGGTTATAAATATTAAAATTACAGGTGAGATGATCCAGTAATGCACCATTCCTGAAATAATTGAATCATTCAAAGTAGTCCACATCATGTTTTTTTTAGGGTATCATTTACCTCCGGGTTAATAGTTAGAACAATGGTTAGTGGTTAGCTTAGGAGATTGGAGCTCTTGCAGATTTGTCACCCTAGGGGGATTGGATCCCAGACCTCCCTCAATAGAGAGGCCACACCCCACCATTGGCGGGGTGTCCACATCGTGGTTGGCCTTTAAGTTTACTTACAAAACAGAAGACAAATCTTTGATCTGATTGCCTAGATTTAAGGGTGTTGTTATGGGCACACCAATATTTGTTGCCGAGACACTAAATATATCACTTACTAATTGTATACCATTAAAATATAACAAATTCTACGAGCACACCAAGAGGTAAAAAAAATACCTATATATTTTCTAATTATACACCATTTTAAACTTAAAACTATAAAACATGATAATTAATTACTTTTTTGTGGACCTAAACCTAACTGAAGGTTCAATAAATTGGTATCAACGGAATCAAACCCAACTCTTTATATATTGAATTTTGCACCCCTATTTGTGTGGGTTTTAGCATACAACAAAAGATTATGTGAAACTAAAGGTTGGAATGGTGTGAAGAAAAAAATTGTAATGGTTTGTGTAATCGACCTAAAAAGATCATACATGCATAAAAATCATGAAAGACAAACTTAAATTTAACAAAAAATAGAATATAGGAGGGATAGATGAAGATGGAAGAACAATAATGAATAACTTAAGTTTTAAAGTTGGTAAGATGAGAAAAAACTTATAGTAGTTCTTGTTTCTATAATTCGTTGACTCTTTGAAGGTAAGGTAAGAAGAACTTTGTGGTTCGTTCTTAGAAGGAGAATACATTTTTAGAATAAAGTTTAGGGGTATGAGTTCTCCTAGACAAGACATTATTTGAAAAAAAAAAGTTAAATTTTTTAATGATGCTCAGTCAGTAAAGTAAATATTGGTGTGCTCGTAGCAGCACCCAAATTTAATTTACCAAGAAAGCAATCCAGAAGAAAAATCAAAGGAGCTATAAATGTGATTTTTGTATTTATTTAGCAACCAAATCAACTTACTAAGAAACAAATGTCATATCAATACTTTTTTTTTTTGTGAAAGGTTATCATGTAACTAACACTCACGTAATCAAACTTAAGGTAGCCGCGGGGGGTGTTTGGTATCGTTCCTGTGGAATGATTTCTTGTTTTGTTTACAGGAACACATTTGTTATGGATCGTTTTTTTTTTTTTACAATCGGAACAATTTTAAGGAAAAAAAAAATTGGTCCTCTTTACGGAACAAAATGATTTCTCTCAGGCTTGATAAAAAAAAAATCAAACATTAAAGGGAGAATCCTATACTTAAGTTATCCGATTTTAGAATCGTTTCTGATTTGGAACAATGCCAAACACTACGGGGCAAGTCCGAGCAACCACTCCACTTCCCATGAGCTCTTGGTCCAGTAGTGGGGTGTGACCTCCCTGTTCAGGTAGGTCTTTGGATCCAATCCCCCGAGTGAGGAATCTGCAAGAGCTCCAATTCCCAAACTAACCACTAACCCTACTATCGTAGGTAAATGATATCCCAAACAAAAGAAAATAAAAAATAAAAAACTAAAATAGGGGTTGATAGCCACTCCCACTCTCCTTAGTCCTTAATCAATGCCTTTTTGTGAAACCGAGTTCGGGTGATGCCAACTTTCCAGAACCTTCTTAGGAAACTAGTAACTAGTAACAAGCTAATTGCTCTGCTCACTTTTTTCCCTGGGGGTGATGGCAACTTTCCAGAACCTTCTTAGGAAACTAGTAAGAAGCTACTTGCTCTGTTCACTTTTTTTTTTTCTTCTTCTGTTCCTGGGTTTCTGTTTATATAGTGACCTGCACTATGCTTGTTCTTGTCTTGTAATCTGTTTGTTGGTATAGTTGGTGGAGGATTAAGGGATTCATAGTTTCCAGAAGAAAGTTGGGAATCATGCACTCAGACCCCAAAGAATCCAATGCACTTAGTATTCCACCATCCACAATCTGTTCTCAACATTAGGTTCATATTCTACAAATCATTATATTGTTTATGAGATTTTCTCCTATGAACATATTATTACTAGTTTTTTTTTTCCTTTTTTCTGTGAATTATAGAGATTAATTTTCTATGTTGAGCTGGAATTGTTGTCTTGTTTCATCAGATTTTAGAACTGGATAGGCATATTTCTGCTCTCTGGTTGATCAATTTTCCATAGTTTGAAAAATGAAAAAGGAAGAGAAAGAATGGCCTGCTGGTTTTGATGATATTTGTTTTCAAAGATTAACATCATCAGTGAGTTCACCGAATCACAGCCATCGTTAGACATTAATTTGATCTCTAAAGGTGCTCTTTGGATTGAATTTTTTTGCCGATTGATCAGTTAAAATTGATTATGATGATTTTATGCCGTGAGAATCTCATTTGGTTCGCATGGAAAAATAAATGATTCTAATGAAACCATTTTTCAAAAAATTGCTGTATTTTGATTGAATCATCCCTTAGGTGAATTTGACTCCACAAAATTGATGTTTTAGAAGGTATTTGTTAGCACCCAATTTTGCATGGTCGTTTATGATTATCCGAGAAGAATGCCCATTTCCCTTTACAATTTTTTTTTAATTGACTAAATTATCTTTTTAAAAACAAAATTAGGTATTTTCTAACTTTGTGAAAATTATTAAAATACCCCTACATTTGAAAATTATCAAAATACCCCTACATTTTGAAATCATCAAAATACCTTTACCAAAGATTGGTTGGAATGTGCTTGAGATGAGAATGTCATGTTGGGCAAGTAATCAATTCACCTATACTATGACAAAAATGGTTTTGAAGAGACAAATTTTATTTTCTGTGAATTTTGTACACAACTTAAATCATTTGGACGCAAAGCACACCTCATTGAATTAGCTCTTGATTAACACCAAGTTGCCAACCGCGTGGTTGACCAAACACTTACAGAATCTTAAATTTCAAGATACTTTCTTTCCTTTTGTATATCATACGCCGTCAAGTATTAAACCAAAAGTTATAATATCCTGCACATGCCTTGTAAGTGTAGCACTAACTAGTTATTTTAAAGTAGGACTTCGTAATAAACATTGCAAATTAAGAAAAAGTCTATTGTGGATAGATGCAAATGAAATATTTTTTGTACTTCTGTATGAACCAAACTGAATTATTTGCGCATAATAGTTTTTTTATAAATAATGATTTTGTTCAAAATGTGAACCAAACAGAATTATTTGAGACATTGCTTATTGGACAATTGATTTCTGCACAATCAGTTCTCATCAGACATGATTCTGGATAAAAGAATCCGAACGTAACAGGGCCTAAATTTCCCGATTTTGACTTTTCTAATAGGACTGGATTATAGTGGATGCTTATTGCTTATGCTCAGTCGAACTTCTTCCAAGATCTGCATACAATGAACCTATATAACTAGGACACTCCGTGCTCCGAAAAGTTGCATTATTAAAGCTGTTTCATACTTACATGTTGGACACATTTTGGGACATTACTTGTTTGAAACTGTTACTAATGTAGATGTTCATGCATTCTGGTTGTCTAAATTTATGCTTCCTGTATTTTACACTTACATTAACATAGTATAGGTTTTTAGAAATGCTTCTCCTAAAATATATTATAAAATGCTCGGATATGTTGGAGACCATGGGATCAGTCTCTCGAACAATTTGTATCCTCGACTGCGAGACTCACAAATCTCTTTCTAAGATACACATCGAAAAGCCTTAGATGCATTCGGATAGATATTTGGACTCTTCCTTAGCCATTGACTGCTTGAATAGGAAGGTCTAGTGGTTATTGAAGTTAATTTTTTCTTCATGGAGATAGAGATGCTTAATGTTTTTATTTTATTTTATTTTGGGGAGACAAATAGAGCTGCTGAATTCCTCTATAGGTTTTGTAATGTGTAATGAGGTGATTTTGTCTCCCTGAGTCTTTTTCAAGTGATCTCTTGATCCTCTCATGTATTATACTGAGGAGTTGAGGACACTAGGGGTTGTAAATGCATTCACCTGCAAGTCTTGTCTGGGTATAATTTTTTTTTTCTTTCATTCTTTCCAAAAATAAAAAATAATGAACTGAAATACCAAGGGAACCGTCTCCTGATCTAGTACATGCTTATTGTTTACACTATTCATATGGCACCTCCCTATAACTCACATTTGTTCTCTGGGTCCATGTCTCACTTTACCCACAAGTACTCGTATTATTATGGCCCTGGCTGCCAGTTTCACTTATAATGTCTTCAAACGAATTTCTCTTTTTCACACACTTCATTTTAGTTTTTTCTAAATCTATTTTTTTCTTGTTACAAGTGCATCAGCCGGTGAAGTCAGTTTATGTTATATAAAGCTTTAATTTTTTAATGGTATATTTCCTTACATCCACTGGAGTGGACATAGTTTCTTCATAATGATTCTAATGAAGTTTTTCCTTTCAGGGTCAGATGGAGACTATGGACAAGAACACCAAAAATCTGCAACATGTTGGCTCTGCAATACCTCCATCAATGGGTGAATACCTTCCACCTCCAACACAGCTGGAACTTGTTGGTCATTCGATTGTAAGATCTGTTTTTCCTCTGTTTTTCTCTTCTATTCAGAGTGGTGACTTGTGAGCACTGAATGCAGATAGTTGGTTTATTCGTTAACGCATTGTCTTCTAAATTTAGGACTTCGTTCTTACATGGTTTGCGTATAAAGGATTACAGAAGGGATTTTAAGAATTCTTTTAACATTTTCCAGACACTTGCGTCATATCCATTTATGGATCCATATTATGGGGGAATAATAACTGCATATGGGCCGCAGGCTCTGGTATGCAACCTGTAGTCTCTTGTTCAACATGATTAAAAGATGTTGATGCCTGTCTGGTGCATTTAACTTATATTTGATGAATCATCTTCTTGAACTTTTATGTATGAATTCATTAGTACTGGATGTGAAGGTTCTTTTTCTTGGGAATCTGTTTTCATATAGTTAGTCTTTCTCTGTATATATTACTGGATGGGATTCCATTTGTTCCCATTTCTGAGGCACCGTTTTAGTACATCAGATTTACAAGCTACATACAAGAGGTTAACTTTTGTAATTGTTGACTGGGAGGTTGAGCATTCTGGAAGTCTGTGGGGTAAACTGTTATGTGAATGTTAATATACTGTTTAGGTTTCTTGTTATACAGTGGGTGTAAATAAATTTGTATGGATATTCGATACTCTAATGAGACTCTTGAAGTCCATTTCTTTTTCACTAGATAGAGGTTTCAAGACATGAAAAGTGCTGTCTAACAATTCTGGGCAATTGTGTCAGGTACATCCTCATTTACTTACAATGCATCACACTAAACTACCTTTGCCCCTTGAAACGACAGAGGAGCCTGTTTATGTGAATGCCAAGCAGTACCACAGAATTTTGAGGAGAAGACAGTCACGTGCCAAGGCTGAGATGGAAAAGAAGCTGATCAAAGATAGAAAGGTAAATATATATCTGGTCGGAATGATGCCACTTTGACTCCTCATCCTTCTTGTGGATTGCGAGCTATTTTCATATTTGTGAGAAAATATAGTGTAGGAGAGCAACATTTAAAGAAGTTCTAATGACACAGGATCTTCTCCAGTTTGTGCTGGCGAGGAGACTGCCAGCACCCAGTGGGAAGGTGCCTCATATGCCTGTGCACACCAAAGGTGTTGGATTGCGTGCAGTTGGTATGCACAGGCACAGGCGTATGGGGCACCTTCCCACTGGGTGCTGGCAGTCTCCTTGCCAGAACGAACTGGAGAAGATTCCAAGTCAGTTTTAATATACTAATAGAATAATCTTAGATATCAAGTAAGATGGTTTGCCATTGTTTCTTTTAGTTGAATTCATGCATTCTTTAAATCAATGATATGTATGATTGCCAAAGTCTAGGCTTCTACTTGTTTCTCCAGTTTGTGCTCTCTCCCTAACTGAGGCTGTTAGTAGTAAGATGTTCTCAATTGTTTATGATCTCCTTTTCTGCATAATATATCTTCCACACTGCAAGAGTATAATAGGGCAAGGTGCTAGGAGTTTCAACTTTCAAGTGTATTTATGTAAAGGCATTTGGTGCTAACAGTCATATCTGAGGGAGAGGAATTGAATCACGAAAGAGGCATTCTACAAAGAATGCTGATTTTTAGGACTATCAATCAAGTGACTCAAGTCCACATCTGAATGCCGATTATTAGGATTGTCAACCAAGTTCACATCTGAATACTGATTACTAGGATTGTCAACCAAATCCACATCAAAATATTGTTTCTTATCAAACAAAGTTAAAACCGTGATTAGTGGTGCTTTGATGTACCAATGAATGTGCGAGCAGTAGAAGACAGGTAGTGGTTGGAGTTTGGATGATGAATATTTTGGATTAGTAATCAATCCAGGGTGCTGCAAGTTGTTAACCACCACTAATGTTGTGATAAAGCATCAAATCAGTGTCACCACACTCTCAGACAGTTTACCATGGAAAAAAGGGGATTGCATTAAACATTTAGGCATGGGAAAATATGTTCCATAGCATATTTGTATTGAAATATAAAAATAAACTGGAGAGAAGATTGACCTAAGCTTCAATGACAAGGAAATGATTAAGAGGTTTCAAATTCTTCCGATCAGAACCACTGAACCACATGCCTGGGAGCAATAAAGGCAGTGAGAAGAATCACAGGTGACCATTAACAATGTTTTATCACATAATCAAATGAAAAAATCACATGATCATGGTACTAGTTGATGGATGAAACAAAAACATGAACCTTAGAAATTGAGGAAAACTTTTGTCAAACCCTTTTGAATCCGCACAGAGCTTGTTTGAGTTCATGGATGACCTTTGAGCCGTTGGTGCTACATTATGGAGACTACCTGATGAAGACTACGATAAGGGCTCATTAAATCTAATTGGTGAATGGGCAACTGAGAATCAGTTCCAAGAACCAAAACAAATGTAAAGTTGTGCTGGTTTAACTATTGGATCAATGGCCTCATTGAAGTTCAAACTATGTTATTGATTATTATAGTTGTCGGCTCCAAGATTCATTATATCACAACCATTCTTCTCCTTATATCCATTCGCCTTACTTGCATCCTTGGACAACCCTTCCTTCATCATACAAAATCCTCCCCCATTCATTATTCACATTTAAACCATAAACCTTCCCCGATTTCATCCACCACAATTTCCCATCCTTCATTTCATACATAAATAGGGTTAAACATCGATCAATAACACCATAATAGCCAAAATCATGTTCATCAAAAGTCAAAACACATAAGTGCATAAAACCCCTATTTCCTACTAAATACTTAACAATCCATGTTTAATCATGTAAATCACCTAATAATCTTTATTTAATCTTGTTTAAACATGCAAAAATCATAATCGAGTTAGGTTAAATAGTATATCGACCTTCCAGGATCGTTTCCCTACGATCCTTCGCTTGAGAAATGACTTTTGGAGCGATCTCCAAGCTTTTCCCTCATTCTTCAAGCAAAATCTCTTTGAAATCCTAGGTTTCCTCTCTTTTCTCCCCAAATTAGGTTTATAGTGGTGAGGGTTTAAAACCCTAAAAATCCTGAAACTTAGGGTTTTCCTACAATTATCAACGCAACACCATTTGAACGGTTGAGGGATCGTTCAAACGGTTGAGGGATCGTTCGGACGGTCTGGGTTTGTTCGAACGGTTTTGCCTACGGGACCTTCTGGTTTGTGATTTTAATTGGCATCATTTGAACGATTGAGCATTCAGGAACCCAGTGTGATGTTTTTACTGGTACCGTTCAAACGGTCTAGGAGTCGTTCGAACGGTTCCCCTTGTTTTCCCTTATTTTTGCATTTTTCCACTGTTTCTTCATCTATTTCCCCATTTGAACATTTGAACATACAATATGACATTAATTAACATGAAACACACAACATGCATTTTCATTTTTAATTTAACCCCTTTTACCCCTATTAATCGCATGAATGACATAACTGTAATTTGGGTCTCTACACTTAAAATGGAGTTAAATGTTTATATGTTGTAAATCATATTGAATTACTTGAATTTCTATTAAGTAAGGTTAGCAAGTTCATGTAGATGTTGAAGGATTAAAAGAATGTCTTCGGTTATGGCACGCATCCAATGATAAAAAATGAATTAAGACATGAAGATTACATAAAACAAAATTATGTCCAGACTCCTTTGGGAGGTAACACTCCTTCGGGAGGTAAGAATCAAACTCCTATGGGAGGTAAGACTTCTATGGAAAGTAAGACTCCTACGGGAAGAAAGACTTATTTAAAAAGAAATGAATATTGTTTTCAGATGTGGCAAGGGTAAGAAGATGAAAAGAAAGACCTAACTAAAATGCATGACACCAAAGATGAGGATATAAATCAAAACGACGGGCAATCATCCCTGAGGTACAAAACCCTTGAAAGAGAGGTGGGTCACGGAATGTTAATAATATTGACTGGCAATCATCCTTGAGGTATAAAACCCTTGAAAGAGAGATGAGTGCCAAGCAGGGCGGGTTTAGTTCGGGAATGACTCCTTGTCTGAAGACGTCTGAGGATGAGAGGAATGTTAATAAGTTTGGGATAAAGATATGAACAAAAATGTTATGACGAATAAAGAAGAAGATGTTACGCAAAGATAGAAACTAGACCTAAAACATGACAAAGAAGAAAATTAAGTCCCTAGACAGATGGGGGAGCCCATGAGAGAATACCTTTCGATAATCATCTTGAGGGATTCAAGTGAATCTCAAGACAGATGGGTGAGTCCATGAGGGAATACTGTTTAGCAATCATCTTGAGAGACAAAACAATAAAAGAAAAAATTACAAACCATGAAATTAGACTTCTTCAATGACGATAGAAAGGAAGATGAAATTTGAGATTATTAGCAGAATTTCACAAAACGAATGATCGATAAATAATGGGTCATAAGTGATTGATGTGAATATTATTATAACTTTGTAGTGTTAAAAGATAAAGAATTCAACTATCAGAATTACAGAACTAGAAGGTTTGACACGTGAAATATGGTAAATAACGATGATACATGACCAAATGATACTATGACTATTCAAGTAAGAGTAAATGTATGGATTTAAAGTAGTGGGATTGATTTTACTTGCTGAGTGTCATAGCTTATTCGATGTTTTATATCAACAGATAATGCTTAGAAGGTGCTCGGACCAAAGGATGATAGGACCTGGACTCGAGAAAGAAACTTTTGTAAAGAACTTGTATTGTAGCTTGTTGTTTATAAATCAGGTATGACAAACTCACTGGGGTGACTATCATGAATGGTTTCGAATTTAGCTTCCGCATATGTATGTTATTGAGTTCACAATCCGGATTTATAATTGAATTTCGATTTGGAAGTTCAAGTGTAAATCAGGGTTGTGGAACCTAAAGCAACTCTCAACCATTTCACTTTTTCCTACCTCTCCTCTTTGAGTTCTATCCATTCCTCTCTCTGTAGATCAAATCTTTGAGATCTTTCTGGACTGCTCGGAATATCTTACCCCACAAATGGCGCAATGCTGCAATACTAAAATATGTTGAAAAGAACTTCAAAGACCATACTGAAGACCCTCCCTCACGGTTATCATATATTAGCCGAGACACACTGCCACACTTGTCAAGGACAACAACTTTGAGCATCTTCACGATTTTGGAAGAGTCGAAGAAATTATCTGGGCTCTAGACTCTCACATAGATGGAGGAATCAAAGGAGATGCCAAAGATCTCCGTTTACGACGATCCATTTTTGGTTCTAACACTTACTCCCCCCTCCAGCTACCGCCCAAATTCCTAATAGAATCCCTCAAAGATATCACATTTCTCATTCTTTTGTTCGCTGCGTCACTCTCTCTGGCTATGGGGATCAAAAGGGATGGCTGGAAAGATGGGTGGTATGACGGAGGAGCCATGTTTCTCCTTCTCTTTCTAGTTGCTATTGTCATGCTACTTAAGAAATTCCGGCATGCCAAACTAACTGAGAAGCAGTTTCGTGATTATCCGAGCCAATGTCATCAGAAGCGGAGAGATGAAACAGATTTTGATCCGTAATGTCGTGGTTGGCGATGTTGTGCAGTTGGGGATTGGTGATCGAGTTCCGGCTGATGGTTTGTTCATAGAAGGCAATACTTTAGAGCTAGACTTGTATCCTGAGATAGACAAGGAGAGTGAGGAAGTGGTATCGATTGGTATGAGTAATGCATTTCTATTTGCACACTCCATGGTTGTACGGGGTGAAGCCGAAATGCTTGTCACATCTGTGGGGTTAGATACTCTCCCAGGTGAGATATTGGGGTCGGTGTTGCTAGACCAATTGGACAAGCTCTCCTCCTGGACAGAAATCATTGGTGCAGCCATTACATTGCTCCTTCTTGTGGTGCTGTCCTTGCAATGCTTCATCACCACCATAAACATTGATGATGCTATGGACCCAGATCCTGCATTCTATGGTGGGAAAACTGAAATGAGGGAAACATTTGAGGTGGCCAGGACACTTATCATGAAACAAAACATGCTAATGAAGAAGTTGCTGGGTATATTTTCACTGTTTCTGGCATTGCCACCAAATATGGTGGTAGCAGTGGGTTTCTTCTTCTATCATTGGAAAAGCAGAATGGTGGAAATTGGAGCTAAGGCTCGACAGTTCTCATCCATTGGGACCATGGGAAGGGTCAGTTCAATTGTCATCGACAAAGAATGTTTGCAGATGTCAAAACTGATTGTCACTGAGTTCAGCTTTGGTGGGGAAGCCCTGAGTGATGACCTCTCTGTTCTACCAAGAAACATTAGCCAAGCACTGTGGCAAGGAGTTGGCCTCAACAGTACAGGTAATGTTAAAAAGCCTTCGTTTTGCAGGATGGTTTTGCTAGTAATTGTTACGGTATGATTTAAAATTCTGATTTTTTAATCAAGAAACAGCTCAATAGTTGATTCTTGGGTTTTAATGTAGACTAAAACCCCCATGTTTTGATTTTTAGTTGGGGTGTTTGCATATTCTCTTGAGGCAATACACACTCTTGGTAAATCCCCTTAGGGTCCGTTCTTTTGCCGAGACTTATAAAGTCCGGCACTTTATAAGTTTTGTCATTTGGCAATATGCATTTTCTTTTGACAATTAGATATATCGAGCTTTTCATCTCTTGGGTTGCAATTCCCATTGAACTTCAAATGCAGCAAAATGGATGATTTCAAATCTCATAAAAATGATAAGACTTGAAATCTTATGATGGTAAGAATTAATTTTGTTAGAAACCTTGACAAAGGGACTCAAATTCCTAACAACTAACATAACAAAGTGCAAAGTGCCAGACTTTATAAGTCAGCAAAAGAACAGACTCTTATGGATGAGAGTTTAGTACTCCTATCATCCACCGAGTAGTGCAAACTCGTAGGGATTGACCCGAGAAAATTTGACCTAAAGTTGAATCCCGAAGGTAGTGATGCCATTTTCCTTGCACATGGGAGGCTTCGACTGTCTTCAAGAAATACTCCTCATAGTGCCTCTTAGTTGAGCTTTTTTATTTTCTAATTTATTATTAATTGCGCTCATTTTTGCAGGGAGATTTACCTCTTTTCCCAACAGTAATGGCACCGTTGTGGAAGCACTTCTCTCTTGGGCTGTGCTGATGTTGGACATGGACATGAATGAGTTGGAGCAAACTTGCAAGGTTCTCCATGTTGAAGCCTTTGATTCAAAGAATAAACGGAGTGGGATGTTGATCATAAAGAGAGTTGATAAATATAAGATCTACCATGTGCATTGGAAAGGGGATGCACGGCTAATATTGGGAATGTGCTCAAGTTACTATGAGAGAGATGGGATTGAGGAAGACATGGATACACGTATGAGGGCGAATTTTGAGGTAATCATTCAAGAAATGGAGGATAGGGGCCTCCAATGTATAGCTTTTGCGAATAAACAAATCGCTGAAGATAATAAAAAAGAACAAGATTAGAACATGGAAAATTCTTAAAAATTTCAAGAAATTGGCTTAACATTGCTAGGGATAGTAGGCTTGAAGCACTTCTGTCTGCCACAAGTGAGATGGGCAGTAATGACTTGCAGAAATGCTCATTGACATCAAAATAGTTACAGAAGATGACATCTTGACCGCGACAGACTTAGCCATAGAATGCGGAGTTGTGCATCATATGGATTTGAATGAAGCAGTCATTACAGGCAGCAAATTGAAAGAGCAATTGCCCACGGAGAGGATAAAAATCCTAGGAAAAGTCTCTGTAATGGCAAGATCCACCGCCTTTGACGAATTTCTCTTGGTGAAGTGCTTGAAACAAAATGGCCATATAGTGGCCCGAGTTGGAACAAATCATAAGCATGCATTGAAAGAAGCCAATTTAAGGGTCTCAATGGGGAGTTCAGACTCTAGAGAGGTGGAAGAGAGCTCAGATATCATCGTCTTGGACAATAATCTCACTTCCCTCATGGCCATCCTTGGGTGGGGACAGTGTGCTTGCGAGAACATTAAGAAGTTCATTCAGCTCCAAGTCACTATGAGCATTCTCTGGCTCAGAATAAATTTTGTCGAGGCAGTTTCCATGGTCGAAGTACCAGTTGTTGCATTGCAACTGCTCTGGGTGGAAATATTTGTGGGAACTATAGGTGCTGTAGCTTTGGCTGACAAGACACCGATTGAGGAAATTGCAATGGATCCGACAGTTAGTCGTTGGGAACCATTGATAACCAACATCATGTGGAGAAACATCCTAGCTCAAGCTTTGTTTCAAATTGCTGTTATGTTAACTCTACAGTTAAAGGGAGAAGCCATTTTCAGTGTTGAAAAAGATGTGAAGAAGGCGTTAGCATTCAATACTTTCTTCCTATGCCAGGTTTTCAATGTATTTAATGCGAGGGAGCTGGAGGAGAAGAATGTGTTCAAAGGGATCGGTCAGAATCGTTTATTTTGGTGGTTAATGGGAAGTGCTGTTGTTATGCAGGAAGTGATGATGCGATTTGGCCCGAGTTTTCTTGTAACTAAGAGGCTGAATTGGGTTCAGTGGGCTGCCTGTATTGGACTAGCTGTGATATCGTTACCTGTTGGCTGCATAGCGAAGAAGAGCATACCAAGGACCATATCTTGGCTTACTTGGCCTTCTCTCAAGGACCGCAAAGCGCATACCAGTACTCTTCAAGGGTTCAGTACATAAGACACAAGCTTTGTTGTAGGTGGAGCCCTGCACATTCTCTTCCAGTGACTGATCATAAAACTTCCTGAATTTGGAATGGTCAGCTATTCTGGTTTTGCATCACGTTTGCTATGCTATCTGCAAATTGACTATATACATGGAGCCAAATCCTTATTATTGCAGCTAAAAATGCCTTAAGCTATTGGTTATAAATATTAAAAGTACAGTTGAGATGGTGCATCGTTCCGAAATAATTGAATCATTGAAAATGATCGAATCACAACCAATAGCGATTGAATTTAGGGAGAGTTCAATCGCACCCACAGGTCAACGTGCCCTCTTTAACCCCTATTAACTGCCCTCTTTAACCCCTATTAACTGCGGTTAAGATTCTCTAACCCTTAGTGTCCAATAATCTGATCTTAATTTTTTTTAAAAATATATATATATTAACCCTAAGAGTTAAAAGTTCTTAATCATAGTTAATTTTTTTTTTTTCAAAAAACCAATGTTAGATTAATGAAGATTAAGATCCTGAACCTTAACCACAGTTAATAGGGGTTAAAAGGGACAGTGTTGACTTGTGTGTGCCATTGAATTCTCCCTAAAGTCAATTGCGATTGGATCTCATTAAAAATAGCCCACATCATGGTTGGCCTTTGGGTTTACTTACTAAACATAAGACAAATCTTTTAATCTGAGTGCCTAAATTTAATTTGCTAAGAAAGCAATCTAGAAGAAAAATCAAATGAGGGTAAATGTGATTTTGTTATTGATTTAGCAACCAAGCCAACGTACTAAGAAATAGATGCCATTTCAATATGAGATGTGATCACAGCCTATTGCGATTGAGTGATTGAACTCAGTAGAGTTCAATTGCATCTGTGGCTCTACATTATTGGAGGAGAAAGAAGAGACGAAAATGAAAGATAAAAATAAAACTTCCTTGCCAATAGTGAATAGCCACATATGCGATTTGAGTTCAATCGCAATTGGCTGTGATCACATCTCCCATGGGGCACATAAGATAGTCATTTACGATTGAACTTTCCCTGAGTTCAATCGCATCCACAAGTTAATGTGTCCCTTTTAACCCTTAATGAACTGTGGTCAAGATGCACTAACCCTTAGGATTCAACAATATCACCTTGGTGTTTAGATTTCAAACCAATGTTGTATCTTTTAATTCCAAGGGTTAGTGGGAATAGCTCAGTGGTAGGTGTATCCCGTGATCCATTCCCGAGAGGGTGAGAGTGTTGTACTCTCGACCCGCCCTTAACTTAGATTAGATACTAACTTCTAATTGGGGTTGAGGCATAACCCTGTGTCTTAATATCAAAAATTAAAAATAAAAAATTCCAAGGGGTTAGTTAATCTAAACTACATTTAATGAGCCTTAAAATTAAGGGACACGTGTTTGACCTATTGGTGCGATTGAACTCTCAGATACCCCGGCTGGCCCGTCCATAAAGCCATCAAAGCCCTTGCTTTAGGCCCCAAAAAAATGAAAGGCCCCAACAAGCTCCGTTAATGGTGTTTTTTTAAAACCTGCGACTCTTGGGGGGAAGAAGACAATCACGAGTCATCTTTTTGTTTTTGGGTTTGTGTAAAATCACGATTTTACCCCTATTTTAATGTTAAGTGGGCCAATACCTTTTCTCTTTTGATGGACGGGTCAATACCTAAAAGATAAAACTTTAACACTTTTACAGTTAAACTTATCCAACGTGACTTGGTCGGCTCACAGCCAATCGTGATTGAACTCAAGGGACAGTTCAATCACATCAATCGTGATTAAAGTTAAATTTATCTTTAAACCAAAAAAAAAGTTAAACTTATATTTTTTACTTTTTAAATTTTATACGAGAGATAAGATCACACCAATTGTGATTGAACTCTCTCTGACTTCAATCGCACCCAGAGGTCAACACGCGTTTCTTTTTAATTCTAATTAAATGCGATTAAGATTCATTAATCTTGAAATATACAAATATTAACTTTGATTTTTTTAAAAATAATTATTTATATATAGTGGTGCTTCAGGAGCGCTCTCGACTCTAACCTAAATTGAAATTTGACGCTCTCGCTCCTGCTCCCCGCTCTCGCGTTGGTTACTTAACCTAAAACCTCAAGTATGAGAGCAAAGAGGGAAACTCTAAACGGCTAAACCCCACAGCCTCACCTCAGTCCCTCTCATTTCTTCCTCATCTTTGTTTGCTGTAAGAGAAAAAAAGAAAAGACAAAAAACCTAAACCTAATCTCATTTCACCCCAGCTTTATACTTCTTTCTCATCCTTCTCTTTCCCACTTATTTCCATTCTCATTACTAATCTCTTTGGAATAATATTGATACAAAATTAAGAGATTTATTAATAGAAATATGTTAGGAAAACTTGAATACAAAAGTTTAATGAGTAATTTTGCATCTTAAATAGCGAGAAAAATAAATTGTCGTTAATTTTTTTTAATAATATATATAAAAAAAGGCCTCATTTAGAATCCATGCTTTAGGCTTCCAAATGGCTTGGGCCAGCCCTGTGGCCCCCCCAACCCCCAAAAATAAAAAAAATAAAAAAATTTAAATGGTAATGTTTAACTTATCCTGAAATTTGACTATGATCAAATGTACGGTCCTCAATGGTTCATGCCTTCCTTTTTATTAACCATCAACTATGGTTAAGATGACTTTGGATTATATCTAGCAGATGCCCGAGGTGGGTGCTTGGGCATCCATACACCATCCGACATGTGGTGATAAACAGGAGAGAGATCAAGTGGGGGAGAAGTCAAAAACATGGGGAGAAAATGAAATCACTTCTCCCTCCTTTATCGCAACATGTCGGATAGTGTGTGGATGCCCGAGCGGCCACCTCAGGCGTCGTTCAGAGTTAATCCGATGCGGGTTAAGATTCATTCACTCTTAGAATTAAGCAATATAATCTTTAAAAACAAAAAGTTTTTAAATATGAGCCGGAACTTTGCTACTGTGTGTCAAGCGAAATTCCTCATTTGTGTGCAAATGTTGGGTGACAGTTTTGTAATTATGAAAAAAGACAAGAGTTATTTTGTATTCTCATAATTACATGGGAAGGGAACTCCCCTCTCCGGCTCATATGAAGACTCCAACAAAAAACTAAAATATTAACCTTAATTAATTTTAAAAATACTTTATCATAGTTAAAAAAGTCTTCCAAAAAAAAAATGTGTTTACAAAATCACGTGGACACGGCACTGATGACATAATCAGTGGTAGGCTAATTATTTTTGGGTGAAGCTACACGCACACCAACATTTTATGACCGCACACCAAACTCATTAAAAGAGTTAAAATAAACCATACAAAAAATAAAATGACAAAAAAACCACCCTTCATCTTCTTTTTTGTGATCTCGGGCAACGCCTGCAACTGTTTCATGTGGTCAGATAGTTTCTACACATCCCCATTCCGCCTAAATTGTTATAAAAACCAAATCTAGATTTTTCAGTTATATTCAGATTTCATAACAAGAACAATCCAATTACAAAATAAAAATCACAAAGAACCGTAGCATAATGACTTTGGAAAGTTGGATATAAGAACGATCTGAAGGGCTATATTATCCCCCTTGTTGAGTGATCTGTTGGATTTCTGAGGTAAAATACGGCCCTTGATATCTCTTCTCCGCTCTTGATACTTCATTGAAAAACTCAAATCGCCCCCCCACACACCCTTCTGGCCTTGAAACACAAGCTCTCATATTCCCTCTTCTCCCTTCCTCTCTCTTCTTCAAAATTAAACAGGAAAAAATTAATTTTTTCTAAACAATCCCTTCAAATTCCCACTTTGCAGTCAGAAACCACATTCACCGAGCACAAATTGTGCGATAAAAAATGAGGGGTTGCCATGTAGGGCCGGAGAGGGTCGTTGATGAGAGAGGGGTTGTTGGGTTTTTGCAGGAGTGGAGGAGTAGGGTTTGCCGATACAAAGGATGATGAAAGGGTTGAGCATTTTTGTCACTTAATTGCCTTTTGTGTTTATTTGAAAATTTTTAAATATTTAATTTTAGGTGGTGCTACCCGCACCCCAACAATTGATGAAAAAACACCATAAGTGAAAAAAAAGGTATCTAAGGAGCATAATGACGGTAACACCTTTTTTTTTTTTTTAATCTTCTTCCTCATCTTCGTTTTCTCCGACCAAACCATGGCAAGACTCTTTCAGCATACACAGGGCATCTACATTTAGTAAGACAGTTGCCTTGGAAAAAGCTTTCCCAGTTGATTCTGATGTTGTTAGGAAAGAAGAATCAAGGAAAGGGGGATGAATTGGAGAGTTGAACATAGGCTTCGCCATAGACGGAGCGATGAGGCGTGGCTGAGCTATCGAACCAATCGGCATGTTGCTATACGGCATATTTGACACCACTCTTGCACCCCCACTGGCCACCACCAGAACTGCTACCCCAAATCCCCCAAAGCTCAAGAAAAAAATCCTTCCCCCCTCTTTTTAAGTTCCCATCAGTAATTTCTCTCTACGGTCTCTTTAGATTTTCTTTTTTTTATCTCCTCTCTCACCTTAGAAGGACTACAAGACTGAGAAAAAACTGTAACAACATTCTCCAATTCATCTCCATCTCCCACCCATGAAACAACCTTCAATTAACCAACCCAGAAACAAAACCAATAAAAAATCGAAATGGGTTAACTCAAAAAACCCTCAAAACATCATAGTTAAATCTAAGAAGCAAAGACTAAAAACCAGAAGATGCTTTGAAGGAAAGAAGAATCTGGGAAATTTTGCTTTAGAGGCAGCAAGAAGAGAAGAGGAAGTAGAGGAAGAAGAGGAATCTGAATATGAGACTGAAATTGAAGAAGAATTAACAGGTTGAGGTGATTGTTATTCCCAAAGGGTGTTGCCACGGTTTGGTAGAAGGGTTTTGGTAAGAGGAAACGATAAAGAAGAAGAAGATTAAACCAAAAAAAAAAAAAGGGTATTACTGTCATAATATTCCTTAGGTGACGTATTTTTCACTTATGGTGTTTTTTATCAATTGTTGGGGTGCGGGTAGCACCACCCTTAATTTTTAGTTGGGATGTATTCATCAATAAGTGGGGTGCGCGTAATACCACCCTTATTTTTTCCTTAAAAGAAGACGGGTGATCTTCTCCGGTTGTAACCGGTTTTTAGCAAAATTGGTTACAACCCTGTGGTTGCCACATGTCCTTTTTTTACACCTTTTAACTGTGGTTAAGATTCACCTACCTTAGGATTCACTCATTTATCTTCGATTTTTAGAAAAAAATTAATCCTAAAAGTTGGTAAATTTTTATTTTTTTCTAAAAACCAAAAATAAGTAGGTGAACTTTATGGGGTGATTGAATCTTAACCATAGTTAAGAAATGTCAAAAGGGACATGTGGCCACTCGGTTTTGGCAAAACCAGTTACAACTGGGGAAGAACACGACTCTAAAAGTTAACGGACCCATGGATCCCTTGGTGAGCATTAAAAAGGGGGGATGCTTTAAGTTAGCAAATAAGTTTGCAAATGGCCACCATGGGTACGCTAATCAGTACTCAACATCCAATCAAGTGAATATTTTTGGGTCTAATCCACACTTCTTAATCAAATCATTTTCCTGAAAAGAAACATTCAAAGAAGTGATACTTTTCGGACTAATCCACTTTTTCTAGAACCGACTCTCTCGTCATCGTCAATGCTTTCCTGAATCTTCTTAGGAAACCTAAGACAATCCTAATTTCCCTGTCACTTCATTAAACCCTCCTCTCTCCTGGAAAGCAGCCATTTTTCTCTCTCTCGGGGGCAAATCTTCTGTCATCATCTCTCAACCCTCATGACCTCCGTTTGGACTTCTCGGAACATCAATTTCACCTTGGTTTTTAGATTTCATACCAATGTTATATTGTTTAATTCCTAGGGTTAGTGGGAATAGCCCAGTTGTTGTAGGTGTATCCCTTCCCTAAAAAGGAGGTTATGTGATCCATTCCTGAGAGGATGAGAGTGTTGTACTCTCCACCCGCACTTAACTTAGATTAAATACTAACTTCTAACCAGGGTTACGGCTTAACCGCGTGTCTCAATACCAAAAAGTAAAAATAAAAAATTCCAACGGGTTAGTTTATCTAAACTACATTTAATGAGCTTTAAAATTAAGGGACACAGTGTTTGACCTATTGGTGCAATTGAACTCTCAGATACCCCCGGGCCGGTCAGTCCATAAAGCCCTCAAAGCCCTCGCTCTAGGCCCCAAAAAAATGAAAGGCCCCAACAAGCTCCGTTAATGGTGTTTTTTAAAACCTGCGACTCTGTGGGGAGGGGGGGGGGGGGGGGGGGAAGAAGACGAACACAAGTCACTTTTTTGTTATTCGGTTTGTGTAAAATCACGATTTTACCCCTCTTTTAATGTTCAGTGGGCCAATAACTTATCTCTTTTGATGGATGGGTCAATACCTCAAAGATAAAAATTTAACACTTTTACAGTTAAACTTATCCAACGTGACTTGGTCGGCTCACAGCCAATCGTGATTGAACTCAAGGGACAGTTCAATCACATCAATCGTGATTAAAGATAAATTTATCTTTATACCAAAAAAAAAGTTAAACTTATCTTTTTTACTTTTTATATTTTATATTTTATACTAGAGATAAGATCAATTGTGATTGAACTCTCCCTAACTTCAATTGCACTCAAAGGTCAACACACGTTTCTTTTTAATTCTAATTAAATGTGAATAAGATTCATTAATCTTGAAGTATACAAATATTAACTTTGATTTTTTTTTTAAAATTATTTATATATAGTGGCGCTCCAGAGTCGCTCTCGACCCTAACTTAAATTGAAATTTGACGCTCTCGCGTTGGTTACTTAGCCTAAAACCTCAAGTATGAGAGCAAAGAGGAAAACCCTAAACGGCTAAACCCCACAGCCTCACCTTAGTCCCTCTCATTTCTTCCTCATCTTTATTTGCTGTAAGAGAAAAAAGAAAAAAGAAAAAACCTAAACGTAATCTCATTTCACCCTACCTTTATACTTCTTTCTCATCCTTCTCTTTCCCATTTTTTTTTTCCCTTCTCATTACCAACCCCATTAGAATAATATTGATACAAAATTAAGAGATTTATTAATAGAAATATGTTAAGAAAACTTGAATAAAAAAGTTTAATTAGTAATTTTACATTTTAAAAAGTGAGAAAAATAAGTTGTAGTTAAATTTTTTTTAATAATATATAAAAAAAGGCCTCATTTAGAATCCATGCTTTAGGCCTCCAAATGGCTTCGGCCGGACCTGGCCCCCCCCCCCAAAAAAAAAAAAAAAACTTTAAATGGCAATGTTTAACTTATCCCGAAATTTGACTGTGATCAAATGTATGGTCCTCAATGGTTCATGCCTTTCTTTTTTATTAACTATCAACTATGGTTAATATGAAGCAGAACCTTTCTTTTTATTAACTATCAACTATGGTTAAGATGAAGCAGAGGCCCGAGGTGGATGCTCGGGCATCCATAAACCATCCGGCATGTGGTGATAAATAGGGGAGAGATCAAGTGGGGAGAAGTCAAAAACATGGGGAGAAAATGAAATCACTTCTGCCCCCTGTTATTGCCAGATGTTGGATAGTGTGGATGCCTGGGCGCCCACCTTGGGCGTCCTTTGATGCCGATTAAGATTCATTCACTCCTTGAATTAAGCAATATAATCTTTAAAGACAAAAACGTGTTTAAATATGAGCCGGAGCTCTGTTCCTTGCGTCAAGCAGAGCTCTTCATTTGTGTGCAATGATGGTTGGTAATTTTGTAATTATAAAAAAAGACAAGAGTTGTTTTGTATTCTCATAATTACATGGACTTTGTAGAAAAGGGAGCTCCCCTCTCTAGCTCATATGAAGACTTGAACAAAAAACTAAAATATTAACCTTAATTAATTTTTTAAAAACTTTATTATAGTTAAAGAAGTCTTCCAAAGAAAAAAAAAAAAGTGTTTAAAAGAGCACGTGGACACGGCATTGTTGACTTAATCAAAAGCGTGGTAGGCTAATTATTTTCTCCTTCAAAAGAAGACAGGTGATCTTCCCTAGTTGTAACCGGTTTTTGGCAAAACTGGTTACAACCCTGTGGCCGCCACATGCCCTTTTTTACACCTCTTAATTGTGGTTAAGATTCACTTATTTATCTTTGGTTTTTAGAAAAAAATTAACCCTAAAAGTTGGTAAATTTTAACCAAAAAATTTGTTATTTTTTTCTAAAAACCAGGGGGTGAACCTTAGGGGTGAGTGATGAATCTTAACCATAGTTAAAAAATGTCAAAAGGGACATGTGGCCACTCGGTTTTGGCAAAACCAGTTACAACTGGGAAGATCATGACTCCAAAAGAAACATTCAAAAGAAGTGAATTTTTTTGGGTCTAACCCTCACTTCTTAATCAAATCACCTTCCTGAAAAGAAACATTCAAAGAAGTGATTCTTTTCGGACTAATCCACACTGTATTCTTCTGGGGCGTTTGGATTGAATTTTTTTGGTCAAAAATCAATTATAGTAAAATTGATTGTATAGTAATTAATGGTCAAATAATCATTTTTTCAAATAATAGTGTTTGGAGAATACATGGGTGAGTCTCTCAACTTCTTATTCTCCGAACACTACTAATTGAAAAAATGATTATTTGATCATGAATTTCTACACAATCAATTTTATCATAATTGATTTTGGGCCAAAAAAATCAATCCAAACGCCACCTTCATCACTGTCTTTTTATAGAACCGATTCTCTCGTCATCGTCGATGCTTCCTGAATCTTCTTAGGAAACCTAAGAAAATCCTAATTTCCCTGTCACTTCCTTAAACCCTCCTCTCTCCTGTAAAGCAGCCATTTTTCTCTCTCTTCTCTCTCTCTAGAGCAAATCTTCTGTCATCATCTCTCAACCCTCATGACCTCCATTTGGACTTCTCGGAACATCTTGCCCCGAACATGGCGCAACGCCGCAATACTAAAATACGCCGAAAACATCTTCAATGGCCGTACTGAAGACTATCACGCGCGGTTGTCGGGTATTAAACGAGACGCACTCGCGACACTTGTAAAAGACAACAACTTCGAGTTTCTTCACGATTCTGGAGACGTTGAAGGGATTGCTAGAGCTCTGGATTCTCACACAGAGGGAGGAATCAAAGGAGATCCCAGAGATCTTCGCTTAAGACAATCCATGTTTGGTTCCAACACTTACTCGCCTCTTCAGCTACTCCCCAAGTTTTTAATGGAATCACTCAAAGATATCACATTTCTCATTCTTCTGTTCGCTGCTTCGCTCTCTCTGGCTATTGGGATCAAAAGGGGTGGCTGGAAAGATGGCTGGCATGATGGAGCAGCCATGTTTCTGCTTCTCCTTCTAGTTGCTATTGTCACTCTACTTAAGAAATTCCGGCGTGCCAAGCTGACAGAGAAGGAGTTTGGTGGGTATGGCAAAATCCGGACCAATGTGATTAGAAGCGGAGATATGAAACAGATTTTGATCCGAAATGTGGTGGTTGGCGATGTTGTGCAATTGGGGATTGGTGATCGAGTTCCTGCTGATGGGTTGTTCATAAAAGGGAATACTTTAGAGCTAGATTTGTATCCTGAGATAGTTAAAGAGGGTAAAGAAGTGGTTTCGATTGGTATTGGGAATCCATTTCTGTTGGCACACTCCATGGTAGTCCGGGGTGAAGCCGACATGATTGTCACATCTGTAGGGTTAGATACTCTCCCGGGGGAGAGATTGGGGTCGGTGTTGCCGGACCAATTGGACGAGCTCTCCTCCTGGACAGAAATCATTGGTGCAGTCATTACATTGCTGTTGCTTGTGGTGCTGTTGTTTCGTTGCTTCCTCGCCACCATACACAGTGATGATGATAAGGACCCAGATAGTGGATTCTATGGTGGGAAGACTGAAATGAGGGAAACATTTGAGGTGGCTAGGACACTTTTCATGAAACAAAACCTGTTAATGAAGAAGTTTTTGTGTATATTTTCTGTGTTTCTGGCTTTGCCGCCGAATATGGCAGTAGCAGTGGGTTTCTTATTCTATCATTGGAGGAGAAGAATGGGGGCAATTGGAGCTAAGGCTCGGAATTTCTGGTCTATTGGGACCATGGGCAGGGTCAGAACAATTGTCATCGACAACGAATGTGTGCAGATGTCAAAACAGATTGTCACTGAGTTCAGCCTTGGTGGAGAAGCCCTGAGTGATGACCTCTCTGTTCTACCAAGAAACATTCGCCAAGCACTGTGGCAAGGAGTTGGCCTAAGCACTACGGGTAATGTTTGTTTACAAGCCTTCTTCAGTTTTGCAGGATGAGTTTGCTAGTAATTGTTTACAGTGTGATTTAAATTTCTGATTTTTTAAAAATCAAAAGCCAAGCTCAATAGGAGTTTTTTTTTTTTTTTTTTGATCGGTAAAAAGATATATTCAATAAAAAGATCAAAGTTTACAGATATGTAAACTAGAGCAAAGAGAGCAACAAGAAAATAAAAACAAGTGATTTTTGGTTGGAGTGTTTGCATATTCCCTTGAGGCAATGCACACTCATGGTAAATCCCCTTATTATCCCACATATCCCAGGGAAAGATATTTCAAGTGAGCTAATAAAGGCTCTAATACCCATATGTTATAATTAAAGGCTCTACTCGGGTGTGGGTGGCTCATGCCAGGTCTATCACACTGCGCATTGGTAAAGTGCTTTGGGCGCTGTGAGGTGCACTCCGTGAGGCGCACTTTGCACGTACGCATCATCGCTTCTTTTTTAGACTCTCCAGACCAGAGACTGAACCATTCTCCCAGAGAAGAAGACCCAATTCAGGAACCGACCCAGAAGTGAGGGTCGACCTAGAGCAAGTATAGAATTGAACCACAGAAGAAGATATGACCCCAAACCACTCCAGAATGCTCATATCTGAACCAGGCATTGGTCTAGATCGGTTGATGTGTTCAGGCTTCGATTTGAACTACCTGAGTTGTAGTGGGCTTTCAAGCCATTTGTCTATATGCACCAGAGTAGACCGGCAGGGCCTCGCCTAAACTGTGAACCCAGATTCGGACTAATAACCAATCTAGAACAGAACAACGCATGCTAACCTGAACTATCACTGGACCAGACTAACAAGCTCGGTCACTTGTGACTGGGCTGGCCTACAGCCCAAGACAAACCTAACAAGTCCAGTCTGTAGTTCGGATTAATCTGTCCAATCATCTAATAGGACTACCCAGTCCAGTTACTATATACCAAACCGCATACCGTTAGGACTGATCTTTTTTGACAGACCCATAATGGAACTGTCATATTGGTTTGTAGACAAACGGACTAATGTAAACCCTGTAACCATATAAAGTAAAATGGACTTAAGTTAATCTTGTAACCAAACAAGATGGTTTAACCTTAATCTGGATTAATCTCAGGTTGTAACCATACTATATTGGAATAGACTTAAAATGGAGTAAACTTAAACTTGGTTAAGTCTAACCTTATTGCAAAACATGCAAAATTGACCAAGGGCATTTGATCATCATACATTAATTATTTACTCCTCTTAGGGAGACTGAGGGATTGTAGGACAAGTTGGTTAAATTACAGACCATATTAACTTGTGTTAAGTTAAAAAAATTTTATGGGCAGCTTAAATGAGGTTTAGTACCTTATCATCCACTGAGTAGTGCAAACTCGTAGGGGATTGATTGGACAGAAGTTGTGGTTGAATCCCAGGTAGTGATGCCATTTTCCTTACATGTGGAAGGCTTCAACTATCTTCAAGAAAGACTCCTCGTAGCGCCTCTGAGTTGAGCGATTTTTATTTTATTGTTAATTGCGATAATTTGTGCAGGGAGATTTACCCCTTTTCCCAACAATGATAGCACCGCTGAGGAAGCGCTTCTCTCTTGGGCTGAGCTGATGTTGGACATGGACATGAATGAGTTGGAGCAAACTTGCAAGGTTCTCCATGTTGAAGCATCTGATTCAAAGAATAAACGGAGTGGGATGTTGATCATAAAAAGAGTTGATAGATTCAAGATATACCATGTGCATTGGAAAGGGAATGCACGAGTGATATTGGGAATGTGCTCAAGTTACTACGAGAGAGATGGGATTCAGGAAGACATGGATACTCGAATGAGGGAGAATTTTGAGGCAATCATCCAAGAAATGGAGGATAGAGGCCTCCAATGTATAGCTTTAGCTCATAAACAAATCGCTGAAGATAATGAAGAAGAACGAGATAAGAACATGGAAAATTCTCAGAAACTTCAAGAAACTGGCTTAACATTGCTAGGGCTAGTAGGCTTGAAGCACTTCTGTCCGCCACAAGTGAGAAGGGCAGTAATGACTTGCAGAAATGCTGGAATTGACATCAAAATAGTCACAAAAGATGCCATCTTGACCGTGAAGGACTTAGCCATAGAATGCGGAGTTATGCATAATATGGATTGGAATGAAGCAGTCATTACAGGCAGCAAATTTAAAGAGCAATCACCCACGAAGAGGATAAAAATGCTAGAAAATGTCTGTGCAATGGCAAGATCCACCGCCTTTGACGAATTTCTCTTGGTGAAGTGCTTGAAACAAAATGGCCATATAGTGGCTGTCACACGAGTTGGAACAGATCATAAGCATGTATTGAAAGAAGCCAATTTAAGGGTCTCAATGAGGAGTTCAAACTCTAAAGAGGTGGAAGAGAGCTCAGATATCATCGTCTTGGACAATAATCTCACTTCTCTTGTGGCCATCCTTGGGTGGGGACAATGTGCTTGCAACAACATTAAGAAGTTCATTCAGCTCCAAGTCACTATGAGCATTCTCTGGCTCATAATAAATTTTGTCGAGGCAGTTTCCATGGTCGAAGTACCAGTTGCTGCATTGCAACTGCTCTGGGTGGAAATATTTGTGGGAACTATAGGTGCTATAGCTTTGGCTGACAAGACACCGATTGAGGAAATTGCCATGGATCCAACAGTTAGTCGTTGGGAACCATTGATAACCAACATCATGTGGAGAAACATCCTAGCTCAAGCTTTGTATCAGATTGCTGTTATGTTAACTCTACAGTTAAAGGGAGAAGCCATTTTCAGTGTTGAAAATGAAGTGAAGAATGCGTTAGCATTCAATACTTTCTTCCTATGCCAGGTTTTCAATGTATTTAATGCGAGGGAGCTGGAGAAGAAGAACGTGTTTAAGGGGATTATTCAGCATCGTTTATTTTGGTGGTTAATGGGAAGTGCTGTTGTTATGCAGGAAGTGATGGTACGATTTGGTCCGAGTTTTCTTGTAACGAAGAGGCTGAATTGGGTTCAGTGGGCTTCCTGTATTGGACTAGCTGCAGTATCTTTACCTGTTGGCTGCATAACGAAAAGCATACCGGTTCTTGAAGGACCATATCTTGGCTTACTTGGCCTTCTCTCAAGGACAGCAAAGCGCATACCAGTTCTCTTAAGGGTTCAATACATGAGAAGCAAGCTTCATCGTAGGTGGATTAATTTCAGAAGCCCTGCAGATTCCCTTCCAGCAGATTCTCTTCCAGTGACTGGTCGTAAAACTTCCTGAATTGGGAACAGTCAGCTATCCTGGTTTTGCATCAAGTGTGTTCTTTCCTAATTAGGTATCCAACTCTTAGACTCCATTGGATGTCAGGTGGACTCAGTGTATGTAGTAATTCTTTTGTGCTACCTGGCTTGACCGCTGAAACCCATCAGACTTACTAAGTTGATCCGCAACTTGGTGAGTCTTATTAGTTTCTGGAGGGATACAAGGAGGATTCTATTCAATGAAAAGACTTGGTGCCACCATAATCCGCACCTTAAAAAGGTATACAGTGACGTGTCTTTTTCTCTGTAGATTAAGCAAACATTTTGGACGATGAAACCTCTTGATACAATAAAAGTTGCCCTTGATAGCTATAAATGCAAATTCGTGGGCAGTTGAATTTCTTTGTCTTGTGATGCAGAAGTGCTTTGGAAATAGTCAAAAGTTCATTATAGAATCTTTTCCGTTTTCATTTCAGCTTCCTTGAGGGGTCATTTTGTAAATATTTGTTGTGAGAATGCTTCAGTTAGAGCTTTTCATGCCTGGTTGTTGCTTTCAATCTCTTTTGGATCCTCAAATTTTGATATGTTTTCTACTCACTGTGCACTCATCCCATCTTGCAGAACGCGTGCCATATTTTGAATGCAGTCAGTAGTACAAAGTTTAACATGACAAATCGTAAAATCTAGATTGTGGAGAGATTCGCATCATCATGTTTCAAAATTTCTATTGATATTATATGAATAGTTAACACAAATATAAATTTATACATCTTGATTATGTCTTTTATAGGGGTGAATGGGCCAATCCAATCTGCATCACTATATTATGTAAGAATTGAAGCGTAAGAAAACTGGTTTGTGGGTTTTCCTCCTTCAGTTTGGAGACCTGAACTCGAGATTTTTGTTGCAACCAGTGCTGGACAGCCATGTTTTCCTCCTGGACTGTAAGAGAACCTCAATAGAATTTCCATTTTGAACTTCAATTGATGTGCCCACAGACTCCCTAGTTGGACTCTCTATCCATTTACAATCTCCCTCTTACACATCTGTTTGGTTCCTTCATTACGCCTAGCCTGAAATTCAAACACTCAAAACAGCTATAAATAACCAGGAATTTGAATCAAGAGAAACAGAACTACATGAAACGATGAAAATGCTGCAAGTGTGAACATATTTCTCCTCATTCTTAGATTATTACTATTAATTATTTTTGAGATTAATATCATTGATTTATATTTATCATTTCTGGATGAAATGAAATCTTGTATCTTTTTCTGAAAATTTAAGAACATAAAGATACATGTATATATTTCTAGCAGTGAGTGAGAAACAACCAGAAAGCTCCTAAATGCTGTCTAGATGACAATTGTCGCATCCTCTTCGCTTAAATGTTTAATAGGTGAATTCTCTTTTTTGATGGGTATATTTTCTTCATTCTCTTCACCTTGGATTTCTATTTCATTCTTCAAGTCCTCCAGCATGGGCTGTGTAACAATGGCCTCGGAATTCCTAACAGAAGCTGAATCGCCCTTGGCAAGAATGAATTGAATTCGTCCCCAAAAAGATAGGATCTAACAGAGCTCCATATTCTCTTATCCACCCCATAATTCCTTACCTAATTGGATGACATAGAAAACCAAAAAACTTTTTTAAAAATAATCCTAAAACAAAGCAATCCGAACAGTGTAATCAATCTAACTGAATTACGAAAAATCAATTGTGGCAAACAAATAAGCATTACATATCAGAAATATAAATTGAACAACCCATCAAAGAATTCATGCAATTCGGTATCTAACAGAAGCAATTCATTTCTCATAATTCAGCCAGAATACTTAAAGAAAACCAAAGACAACAATAGAAGTAGCTAACATTGCAATCGTGTGCACTCCACATATCAACTCTAGGACAATCCTGACCAGCTTCACCATGAGACCCAATTCCAAATCATCAACCCAGAGAAGAATTTCAAATGGGTTCTCTATAAATATAGTCAACCATCACGAAGTACTGATATTTTCCAAATGAAATATAGTGTCTCTTCTCAAATGGGTTCTCTATAAATATAGTCAACCATCACGAAGTACTGATATTTTCCAAATGAAATATAGTGTCTCTTCTCAAAGGGGTTCTCTATAAACTCGAATGGTTTCTCTATAAGTAGTAGGCCTATAATTATAGCCAAAACCATCACATTTTAGCTACAATTAAGTCAGAGGATTAGCAGAGCTTCAGAGCTGGACTTGGATTCAAATCGCAAGGAGCAAAAGAAAAGTATGGAAGAGTAGAGAAAAAAGATGGGTATGAGAAATCACATTGCTTTGATATTACTTTTTGCACATGGTTTGCAACAGATAGTCCTACTACAGTTTGCTTTGCTATTGGGTCTTTGTATTTTACTTTGGGGACACACTGTTATTTTGGGCCTGCTCATGAGTACTGTTTCTTGGGTTGCTACAGCTCTTCAGTGTGCTGTATTCAAAACATGTCAATGCTAGTTTTTCTCTTTGCATGGGAATTTGTGATAAAAGTCAAAAGAGTGCTGAGTACAAGATGATTGTTGTAAACCATTGATTAGGATATATTGACACATATTTAGTTTGATTAACGGTAGAAGCCAGCATTTTATGGGTCAGAAATGAAGATCCCTAAACCAACAATGGGACAATTGAACAGATCAAAAGCTTGAACATGGTCTAGAAAATGATACAATCAATGAACATCATCCGGTTGGGTTGATTTTCGCCATTCAAAATATTCTGATGGGGCCAATAATTGTTTGGGTCCAGATCCATGTGGGTCATTTATCTAATATTCCACTTCATATTTGATGCAGCTGTGATTAAATTGCAATTGGCAGAATATGAATACCATCTCCCGATTTCCAGCAATTATTATAAGCCTTCCAAATTCTAGCTCTGGTGTTTTTAGGCTCAACATGATTCCTACACTGTGCCATGCAAGATGTAGCCCACTCACTAGCGGTGGGATATCAACCGCCGCACCTGAAGGGAGTGGACCCCGGATCACCCCAATGTCTGGATACACACACTGCAATTGTCACAAGCAGGCAGGTAGTAAATCTATGCTTACTTGGAAGTTGGAAACATATATTTTATCTTATTTGCTTAGGTTGGATGGCTAAAATTCCTCTTTTTCGTTGAGTTCTGATCTAAATTATAGGCATTTGTAATAATCAAATGGGAATTTGGAATTCTCACCCAAGAGCATGATGACTATGACCAAATTTAACAACTCAACTTTATCCATGGTGGATAATCTCTTGTGATGGATTTAGATATTCTTAGTCTGTTAATTGGTCGAGTCAAATTAACTTGATCTATCCTGCTACTGTTAAAGACGTATATGTCATGTATTTTAATCATCCTGTGATAGGAAATGTCTGAAATTAATGAAAGAAAGAACATTATATACTTGGGCCTCCCTGACGGAAGGTGGTGTTTATAAACTTGTGTAAGCAGTATCACCATGTTTTTTTTCTTCTTGTTTTTAATGCTTTTTTACCATTTCAAATTATTTGGAGTTTAATAAACTTGTGTAAGCAGAAAAAGGTTGGAATATTAGTGAGTTAAGAAGAACAGTTTCATCATCTCTGTCTCAACGATAAAAGAGTTTCCTTCTTGATTGTGGATTAGAACGCCGTCCACTACATTCATACTTGAACAAAATATATTGGATTTTGAGAAACTTGTTTTCCCTGGATGTAAATTGTATGACATAATTATGTTATTTATATTTGATTTTAAGAATATATATTTTTTATTTTTCATACATCTTTTTATTTTATATCATTTTCTTTAAGTTTTGTGATCAGAAAATTCATATAGTACTACTGATAGTTGATATTGCCAATAAGTGCTCGAACACTAGTATTTTGATCTTGAAGTTCCTGGGAAGAAGGCATTAATGGAGAATATAGATGAGTATTTGTAATAAAGTGAATGAGATACACTATATAATACATCATTCAAGTGTATCTCATCACAATATTAGATTAACATCAATCAAGGGTAGATTAGATTTGATTTGGTATGATTAGATTAGATTGATTTACTTTCTATAAAGTCTATATTGTAATCTCTATTTAAACCCTATTTAGGGTCATTGTAAGTCATTTTTAAGATTATCAATCAATCTCCTTTTCTATCAGGCATTTTGTTTGACCTTTATTGATTTCCTATTTTGCTTCTTCAAGTATTTATGGATTTTGCTAGCCCCAGTTGCAAATCTTTCAAAGACGCAACTGGGGCCATACAAATGTCAAAATAATCTTTGACTTTTGTTTTTTAAACCATTAAAATAATAAACATCTCCAAGTGTTAGGCCCATCTTGTGTCTATGGAAAAATTTGGAGTAAATGCGATTGGGGCTAGCACTCCTCAGTATTTATTTGATGAACTATTTATCATTACCGTGAGGACATCAGTGCAAAACTTCCACTGGACAGTTCAACAATGGCAATTGGGGAAAAAACACTCAAGGTGATGAGTTCACTTTCTTGAATAAGTTCTCTTGTTTATTTTTGCTCCCATTTATCGTCTTTCAGGGGCTTCAATTCATTGCAAAAACTAGGGAGCCAGAAGAGATACAAAAACCAAAGATAAGCGAATTTCACAAAATTTTTCCAATGACAAACCAGCAACAAACGGCTCTACAATGAAAACAAGAATACACAGGGCTTATCCAATGTGAATTTCTTTGACGGGAGATCGTTATATACAGGGGCGGAGCCCCCCCTCAATTTTTTTTTTAAATTTTAATAATTTGCATGCATGTATAAATTTTAAAAAAAATTACATAATATATAAATTTTTTATATAGTGGCCCTGCAAAAAATATTGTAATTTTTTTTTATATGTATAATATAAATGGTTTAATTTTTTGTGTCTCTTTTAACCCTAGTTAAGATTTATTATCTTAAGAGTTAAATTTTTTTGATAAAAGACAAAGGTAGATGTATAAACCCTAGTAGTGAGTGAATCTTAATCACAATTAATAAGTGTTAAAAGAGACATATATCACAGAGGGGAAGCACACGTGTTCCAATGAACATAAATGTAAGTGTGAAAAGACAATCTTCATAATATAAAAATATAATAATTTTATAGTAGTGATTAACCCACCCCACATTAGACTATTAAATGTCTTCCCATTTCATCCCCTTTAACCATGGTTAAGTTTAACCAACTTATTATTATATAATTTTTTTCTAAGAACCAAGGTTAAATGGATGAACTCTAGGAGTGAATAAATTTTAACCATAGTTAGTGGATATTAAAATGGTGGCTAGGAACTAATGAAGACCGGCCCATGTTTTTCGCTTTTTCTTATTACTGAACCTTTCTTGGAATGCAACATTAACGATCACAATGAACTCATTACTTAAAAAAATTCCTTGGGGGCTATGCCTTGAACCCCCAAGGCCCATACCCCAATTCCATTAAATTTCTTGATATATGTAGTTCAGCCCTCCCAAGGAAAAAATCCTGGCTCCGCCCAGGTTATATACGACTTTATGGTGATGAACCAATTTCCATCTGATTCAGTTGGCCAAGCAGGCTCTTGGACTTGTTCTGCTTGCATGAGAATTGTTTTAAAGGTCGTAGTGCCTGGCTTTGATTCCATTCTTCAATTGATTTCCAGTTAATAGTGTTTGTGGATCCCAGAACTGTGCAGCTATACATTACAAAAATAAAATATACACAAATGTCCAAATGGTGTTAATTCCCCTGATTCTTGGTATAACCTTCACAGGTTATTGCTGTATTCTCAGCCATGGTGTTAAAACGGATTTTATCTACATGTAAGCATTGTTGTTTTAATTAGTCAATTATACTAATACCTCCCTCGTTGTTCCAATGGTAGGAAGTGTCTCCATGGGGTAGGACCTAAATTTGTGTCTCTTAAAGGCGAGACAATTGGAAAGCCCCTAGTTTACTAACATTACTTATCAACTGTGAGAGTCAACTAACATTGTTAAATGATGCCTAGTACCAAAAAAAAATAAAAAATTTGGAATGTTGGTTTTGTAGTTACCTAACTACTTTCATACATACAAATGAAGCTTATTCAGTAGGCTGGCGCAGCTGGCCTGGCCAGTTTAGTGGTTGGACTGATACTTCTTATCATCCCATAGGGCTTGGCTTGGGGCTTATAAAGCAGGGCCCGAGGTCTGTTTGGCTATACTTATCAGTCCAGCTCAAATGTTAATAGGGCCACCTCTAAAACCTAATTAATGATTGGGCTGCAAAAGCCTGGCCAGTTGACACTCGTAAGCAAGCATGCCTTTTTAGTCAATGATTCATCAATGGCATCGGATTTACTCCAGATGCCCTAGTCGATGAAAAGCGGAGAGAAAGTCAAAATCATGGTGAAAAAATGAAATGACTTCTCTCCTTTTTATTGTCAGCTGCCAGATGATGAATGGACTCTCGATGACGTGACTCAGGTGTCTACCAGATTAAATCTGATGCCCTTATCAATCATCATCATCATCCTAAAAAAACTCTAAAAACAGTTTTTTAATTTTTTTTAAAAATTAATATTTATATAAAAAAAAAAAACCAAAAATTGGAGGGTGAACCCTAGGGGTGGGTGAACCTTACCCACGGTTAAGGGGTGTCAAAGGAGACACATGGCGACCTCTAGGTGTGATAGCCGGATTTGTCAAATCCGGTTATCACTGTAGAGGATTTGACTCCTTTTTTTATCTATCGAACTTTGCAAGGCTCGCTTTACAATATGCACATTAAATAATTTTTTTCAATTTAAATATCAAGCGGAGCTCTGCATCATGCGGAGGTCCCTTTTTACATTACAATTTTTCCCCCATGTATTGAAAAATAATTACAAATTTTCCCCCATGTAGTGTAAAATGGGAGCTCTGCATGATGCAGAGCTCCCCATGAAAATTAATCTCAATTTTTTTTATTATCTATCGGGCTTTGCAAAACTTGCTTTAGAGAAAGAAATTTTTTATTATCTACCGGTCTTTGCAAGATTCGCTTAAGGTCTTTCGATTTGTCTTTACATAACATTTTAAGGAAAAAGTTTATTCTTATTTGAAATTTCTGTGGGCCCAACTGATGAGTGCAAAAGATGACCACGAAGGATTGTTGGAAACAAATGAAATATTTGGCGACAACCAATGTTTTCATAACTGAACCAGTCAGTGAACCGGCTGGGTGGCCGGTTCCCAGTCCAACAGTGTCCTTTTTTTTTATTAAAAAATAATTTTTCTTCATTTTTATTTGGTTCTGATCAGTGTTGGCCGGATCTCAACCGATTCTACCCCTGGTTCTCGGTTCAACTAGCCAGTTCTTCCGGTTCTTAAAAAAATGGTCAATTTTGGGGGTTTTGGAAACCGGTGAGGGGATCAATCCTGGTTTTTCTGGTTCGACCGGCCGGTCCAATCTGATTCTAATAACATTGGTAATAACTCAAAGAGAAAAGAGTTGGTCTATGGGTACTCTCAAATATACTCCCTAATCCAAACCGTTTATAACTAATCACTAAGGACCATAATTTAAGTTGGCTTATTTGTCTTTTCTAATGCCACATCAGCTCTAATCGTAATTGTTTAATAATTGAGATAAATGGTTAAGATTTGAAAGTATATTTGGGAGTACACTTTGGGAGTATTCCTCGACAAATTCAAGAGGAAAACTACAAGACTTTAAATTTTCTACAGTTATAACCGGACTCCTTGGAGTTCGGTTACCTCCCACATGTCAACACATGTTTCTGTTAATACCCCTTAATCCTTAGTATTCAAGCATCTAAGTATGGTTTTTAGAAAAAATAATTATTATCCACAGTTAGCCTTCAAATTTAACTTTTTTTAAAATTGTTTTTTCCATAAATACCCCTTCCCAAGGCATTTTTTGGGTTCCTCCGAGACGGTTCAACCAGAGCTTCTGTTCATAGTTAATCTATCCTTATTAAAATATACAAGGTTTACCCATGTAAAATATTTTCTTGGGATATTTCTGCAAATATTCCCTTTAGATCCCACATTAATGAGTTTTTTTTTCCTTAAAACCAAGGTTAGATGGAAGAACTCTAGGGGTCAGTGAATCTTAACAACATTTAGTGGGTGTTAAAAAGGGAGGCTTATAGAGTCCTCTTTGACCGTGATTAGCTTAATCAACTTAAGATTATATTTTTATTTATTTTATTCTTCTAATATAATCATCCTAAGGTTAATATTTATTTCCTTAAAACCAAGGTTAGATGGATGAACCCTAGAGGTTAGTGAATCTTAACCACAATTAGTGGGTGTTAAAAGGGACAAGTGGTGGCTTGTTGAGTCCCTTTTAACTATGGTTAGCTTAATTAACCTATGTTAACATTTAAAAAAAAAAGGCAAGATGGGTGAACCCTAGGGGTAAGTGAATCTGAACTACAATATTTTTTTTGGTACTTAATCTGAACTAGTTAGGGAGTGTTAAAAGGGATATGTGGTTGCTTGTAGAACACCCTTTTAACTATGGTTAAGCATAATCAACCAAAGGTTAGTATTTATTTTATTTTATATATTTTTTTTTCTAAAAACCAAGTTTGTCAGTGAATCTTAACCGCAATTAGTGGGTGTTATAAGAGACATTTGGCAGCTTGTTGAGTCCCTTTTAACTATGGTTAGCTTAATCAATCTAAGGTTAATCATGTAGCAGATGTCAGGCTTGCGATTTAGTAGAACCTCCAAAGGTGATTTGAAACTATGAACACGATTGGGAAGTCAATTGATTAGATAGACAATAGCCAAAACTCCATGGGACTTGGAACATTCATCTGAAACATTAGAGCTCTAATAGTTTCTAAGATATGCCGATTTTTCCTCTCTGAAACACCGTTCTATTGTGGCATACCCATACAACTAGTTTGATGGATAATTCCCTGGCTGCGAAAATAATCAGGTAGATGACCTTTGACATATTCAGAACCATTGTCAAAATGAAAAATTTTAATTTTAGCAACAAATTGGTTAATCACTATATTATGAAAATCCTTGAAAATAAAGTACACCTCAGTTTTAGATTTTAACAAGTATAGTCATGTAGCACGAGATCGAACATCAATAAATAACACAAAATACTAGTAACCATCATAAGAATCAATAGGTGCAAGACCTTATAAATCGAAATGAATTAACTCAAAAGGTTCAATAGACATAGACTCTGAATTAACAAACGGTAAAATAGTTTGCTTGGAAAATTGACAAACATCACATGCAATAGACTCAACATAAAGTGAAGGAAAAAGACACGATAAAATATGACTAGAGGGAAGTCCAAGTCGTTGATGCAAAATACGACCTTCTAACAAACCACTTGTGTGACATGCTGTATCAAATATTTTGAGTAAATAAAGGTCATGAGAGTAAACTCCTTCACCAATCTTCTTCCCCGACGTTCGATCTTAAAATGTAACAGTATTAGGGGAGAAAATAACATTACAGTTCAGGGAATTAGTAATTTTTCCAACCGAAAGAAGTTGGGCAGGAAACGAAGGAACAAAGAATGCATTTGATCTAGGAAAACCAGAAAAAAGATTAATTTTTCCACATCCTAAAAATGAAACCGTGGTTCCATTAGCAACAGAGATAGCATGTTTCTCAGAACTACGAGTGAAATCATACATACACTTGGAATCATTTTCCATATGGTCAGTGGCTGCAAAATCAATAATCCCAGTGTTGACATTAGAAGAAGTGAAATATGCTTGAAGATTACCTGACACATAAGTATAGGAAGAAGGATCAGGTTCTGAAGTGGCAAATTTACTGTGTTGTTGAAGAAGGCGACTTAAGTGATTTATTGAGATTGATGTGTCGGCTACGGTTACATGCTCCCGTTTAGTACTTTTATCAGAGTTAGGCTTGAGATGAGGATGAAGTTCCCAACAGTGATCCTTGGAGTGCCCATTTTTTCCGCAGTGATCACAATGATAGGTTTCTCATCTGCCCTTATTTCGATAATTTTTTTTCCTTGCCACTACCCCACTACCTTTTCTTATCATTTTTCTCAGCCAGAAGAGCACTAGATTCAGTTTTCTCAGATGAGGATTTCAAGTCATTATTTATAGCCTTTCGAGTTTCTTCTCGTTGAACAGTAGCACACACACTGGATAGAGACGAGAGAACGAAGTTCATGCGAATACTACTCCTGAGATTTTCATATTCCGGCTTTAGGATATTAAGCAAAGAAAAAAACCTTATCTTCTTCAGCTATTTTCAAAAGAGTCTTCGCATTAGTAGTGTGTGGACAACACATGTTTAGTTCGTCCAACATTTTTTTAAGATTACCAAGATGTTGAATGAATGTCTTATCAACTTGATTTGCCGTTGCAATCTCTTGTTTCAATTTAAAAATACGAGTAACATTATTTTGATTACCGTATAGATCTTCAACCGAGTCTCATAATTCCTTTGCAGATTCGGAAAATGTAAATATTTCAACAACCTGTGATTCTATCGAATTGAGAAGCCAAGATCTAAATAGTTGATCATTAGAGATTTACTCTTCAAATTTTGAATAAGTAGTGGCAGGGCAAGCAATCTTGTCATTGATAAAGCCCAATTTTTTTTTGCCGCCAAGAGACAAGGTTACTGGGACCATGAGATATGGTTAGTACCATTCAAGAGGACAATTGATAATTTCTAACCAGGATTATCATTAGTTTCTGCCATTACCACAAGGGTGAAATTATCACAGTCAAGAAACAGATAAAAAAATTGGTACCACAGTAAAAAGAAAAATAAACCCCAAAAGTACCGTGACACGGTCGAGGTTTTTTTTTTTCAAACGTCACTGTGAATCCCAAAGTGTCTTCTTAGTTCTTAACACGCAGTAGTTTCTTTGAGAAAAAAAATCAACACCAAAACGAAACACACCACATATACTTACTTGACGGTTGACTATAGGTACACCTTGCCCAAGAAACATGTACAACCCAAGTTTTCTCTTGTGAAATAAAGACAGCCCAAGTTCTAAGACTTTGTACTGAGACCCCATTAGGGCCGACACCACCGAGACCATGCTCTAAGAGCATTGGATTTCAGGTGGGGCCATTTCATATGGTAAGCCTCACCTGAAATCCCATGTTCTTAGAGCATGGTCTCCGTGGTCTCGGCCCTAATGAGTAATGAGGTCTCAGTAGCTTTATCCCAAGTTCTATAGCTTTGAAAAAAACTTTCCCAACTGCACACAGTTTAGGTTACAATGGATCCAATATATTCCTCACTGCCCACTGCACACATTTTGAAGAGAGGTACACACCTTGTCGTCAAAAAAAAAATAAAAAATTACCACACAGACTTGCTGTCTTCCTCAATAGCTAACAAAAAAAAATTAGAGCAACTTACTCACTCTGATACATGTTGAATCAATAAAAACTGCAATATGCTTTGGCATAATAGCCTAAGTGCACAGGACAAAGAGAAAAAATTGATTTATTCATTGTGCCTCTAATGATGATCACACTCAAGAATAAATAGTAGTTTACATATGAAACAGAGTCTAGGGAAGCTAGAGCCATATAACAAGCAACTAGTAAAAAGAGATCAACACACAAAGGAACTTCAATCTGTGGTCAACAAGGTATACCCACGAGATAGAAACAACAGCTCTACATCATGCGGAGTTCCCTTTTTAGGGGGGCAAATGTGTAATAAGCTCAGACAGAAAATTAATCTACAGAGTTCCGGCTGAAAATTAGTCTCTCATCTTCCTGTTTTGCCTCCGGATTTATAGTTTAAATATGAAGCGGAGCCCTGCAGCATGCGGAGCCCCTTTTTTACACTAAGGGGGGCAAAATGTGTAATTATACCTCCCAAGTGTAAAAAGAGACTCCGCATGATGCAGAGGTCCCCGTGAAAATTATTCTCTTGATCAATGGACGGAATAAAGGTTAGCTATCTTCATCATTAGTTTGTGTAGCCTGTAGGCATGGGTTGCACGTGCAACGGCCACTTGGTCATTGTCTCAAAATAAAAGTGCAACGAAGTAGGTATCGCTCGTGCCTTTTGATGGCGATGGCAACTTAACTTTTATTGAACCTTCTCGGAATGGAAGGAGCCAAATCATCTCCCGTAATAATGGGATTTGGCAAATCCGGTTATCACCCCCTAAGGTCACCACGTGTCTCCTTTGACACCCCTTAACCGTGGGTAAGGTTCACCCACCCCTAGGGTTCACCCACCCAATTTTTGTTTTTTTTTTTTAAATATTATTTTTTTAAAAAAATTTAAAAACTGTTTTTAATATTAAAAAAACTCTAAATACAGTTTTTTAATGGCAGCAAATCCTCTTTGGTGATAACCGGATTTTGCAAATCCGGTTATCACCCCTAGAGGTCACCATGTGTCTCCTTTGACACCCCTCTTAACCGTGAGTAAGATTCACCCAACCCTAGGGTTCACCCACCTATTTTTGGGTTTTTTAAAAAAATAATAATTTTTTTTTAAATTAAAAAACTGTTTTTAATATTAAAAAAACTCTAAAAACAGTTTTTAATTTTAAAAAAAGAATTATTATTTTTTTAAAAAAACCAAAAAATAGGTGGGTGAACCCTAGGGTTGGGTGAACCTTACCCACGGTTAAGGGGTGTCAAAGGAGACATGTGGTGACCTCTAGGGGTGATAACCGGATTTGCAAAATCCGGTTATCACCGGAGAGGATTTGATACACGTGGCGACCTCTGGGGTGGGGTGGGGTGGGGTGGGGAGGTGATAACCGGATTAGTGGGGTGGGGTGAGAAATGCTCGCCCTAATCTCAGTCAAACTCTGCTCTCAGTCCTTTAACCATCAAGTAGAGTTTGACCGAGAGTTGGGAAAGCACTTGCCAAATCCGGTTATAACTAGGAAGAAGCTACTTGCTCGGTACTTCTTTAAAGCAAACCAATATCACTTCGGTCCTGTATGTACAGTATGCAAAGGGCCGCTCTAGCATTTCACGTTTTACTACCTCTTTCTCATTTAGATTAGATTTCCATTGATTCCTTCCTTCCTTCATCTATTCAGAGCAAATCTTCTATCACAACCGTCATGAGTTCTTTCGAGAGAGACCCCCCTCGTCGTGGTGGAAAGGTGAAACGGAAGATCTTCTTTCTCGAGTGTGACGATGATCATGATCCCCACTTAAATAATAGTGATCGGAGGTTACGTCGGTTATCGGGTTGTAGAGAAGACGCACTCGCCACTCTTGTCAAGGAGAACAACTTGGAGCATCGTCGCCGATCTGGAGGAGTCAAAGAAATTCATCCCAGGTCTACTCTGGACTCTCACATAGAGGACGCCCAAGAATATCATCCCAGCCGGTCTAGTCTGGACTCTTACATAGAGGACGGATTAATCAAAGGAGATGCCCAAGATCTCCGCTTAAATATTGGTCGGTCATCGGGTAGTACCCGAGACGCACTCGCCACGCTTGTCAAGGAGAGCGACTTGGAGTACCTTCGCCAATGTGGAGGAGTCGAAGAAATTGCCAGGGCTCTAGACTCTCACATAGAGGGAGGAATCAAAGGAGATGCCAGAGATCTTCGCTTCCGACGAACCATGTTTGGTTCAAACACTTACTCGGCCTTGCACCTGCTGCCCACATTTTTAATGGAAACCCTCAAAGATACCCCGTTTCTCATTCTTTTGTTCGCTGCGATTCTCTCTCTGGTTATGGGGATCAAGAGGGATGGCTGGAAAGATGGGTGGTACGACGGAGCTGCCATTTTTCTCCTCCTCCTTGTAGTCGCTGTTGTCACTCTACTTAAGAAATTCCGCCATTCCAAACTGAACATGATTGAGAAGCAGTACCATGGAAAAATCCTAGTCAATGTCATCAGAAGCGGACAGAGGAAGCAGATTTCCGTCCTTGATGTCGTGGTCGGCGATGTTGTGCGGTTGGGGATCGGTGATCGAGTTCCGGCTGATGGTTTGTTCATTAAAGGTGACGCTTTAGAACTAGACTTGTATCCTGATATAGCCAGTGAGAGCAAGGAAATGGTATCCATTGGTATGGAGAACCCATTTCTATATGCACACTCCATGGTTGTCGGGGGTGAAGCCCACATGCTCGTCACGTCTGTGGGCTTAGATACTCTCCGATATGAGATATTGGGGTCGGAGTATCGAGGCAGCAATGAGCACAAGAAACCATTGCTAGACAAACTGGAGAAGCTCTCCTCCTGCATAGAAAACATTGGTTCAGCCATTACATTGCTCCTTCTTGTGGTGCTGTCATTGCGTTGCTTCATCACCCCCATAAACACTGATGATGATGATATGGACCCAGATCCTGGATTCTATGGTGGGAAGACTAAAATGGGGGAAACATTTGAGGTGGCCAGGAAACTTCTCATGAAACAAAACCTGCTAATGAATAAGTTGCTGTGTATATTTTCGATATTTCTGGCCTTGCCACAAAATATGGCGGTAGCAATGGGTTTGTTCCTCTATTATTGGAGAAACAGAATGATGGCAATTGGAGTTAAGGCTCGGCATTTATCGTCCATTGGGACCATGGCTAGGGTCAGTACAATCGTCATCGTCATCGACAAAGATATTATCCACTTCCCGGCGAAACAAATGAGAAGGGCAGTAATGACTTGCAAAAATGCCGGAATTGACATCAAAATAGTTACAAAAGATGGCATATTGACCGCGACAAAATTAGCCCTGGAATGGGGAATTATGCGTCCCGATATGGGTTTGAATGGAGCAGTCATTACAGGCAGCAGATTACTAGAGCAATCGGCCACGGAGAGGGTAAAAATGCTAGGAAAAGTCTGTGTAATGGCAAGCTCCTCCACCTTTGACGAGCTTCTCTTGGTGAACTGCTTGAAACGAAATGGCCATGTAGTGGCGGTCATAGGAGGTGGAACAAGTCATAAGCCTATATTGAAAGAAGCCAATTTAAGGGTCTCGATGAGGAGTTCAGACTCTAAAGAGGTGGACGAGAGATCCGATATCATCGTCTTTGACAATAATCCTATTTCTCTCTTAGAAGCCTTTGGGTGGGGACAGAGTGTTTGCAGCAACATTAAGAAGTTCATTCAGCTCCAAGTCACACTCAGCATTCTCTGGCTCACAATAAATTTTGTTGAGGCAGTTTCCTTGGTCGAAGTCCCAGTTTCTGCAATGCAACTACTCTGGGTGGACTTGTTTGTGGGAACTATAGGTGCTGTAGCTTTGGCTCACAAGGCACCTACTGTGAACCTTGCCATGGATCCGGCAGTTGGTCGTTGGGAACCATTGATAACCAATATCATGTGGAGAAACATCCTAGCTCAAGCTTTGTTTCAGATTGTTGTTATGTTAACTCTGCAGTTAAAGGGAGAAGCCATTTTGGGTGTTGAAGAAGATGTGAAGAAGGCGTTAGCATTCAATACTTTCTTCCTGTGCCAAGTTTTCAATGTATTTAATGCGAGGGAGCTGGAGGAGAAGAACGTGTTTAAGGGGATTGAGCAGAATCGTTTATTTTGGTGGTTAATGGGAAGTGCTGTTGTTATGCAGGAAGTGATGATGCAATTTGGGCCGAGTTTTCTTGTAACTAAGAGGCTGAATTGGGTTCAGTGTGCTGCATGTATTGGACTAGCTGCAGTATCTTTACCTATTGGTTGCATAGCGAAGAGCATACCGGTTCCTGAAGGACCATATATTGGCTTACTTGGCCTTCTCTCAAGGGCTGCAAAGCGCATACCGGTTCTGTCAATGGATCATTACATGGTTCGCAAGTTTCGTCGTGGGTGGATTAATTTGAGAAGCCATGCGGGTTACCTTCCAGTTACTAATAAATTCGCCTGAACTAGGAACTGCCAGCTATCTTGGTTTTTCATCATATATGTGTTTTGTCGTTGATGACAATATCATTTACCTACCGTTAGTGTCGATGGTTAGTGGTTAGCATTGGGGATTGGGGATTGAAGCTCTTGCTACACATCATCCGGAGGGAAATTGATCCCAAGATCTCTCTATTGAGAGAAGCCTCACCCCCACCATTGGAGCAAGAGGTGGGCTGTTTTCTTTCCTATTTCCTATATGTGTGTTTGTTAATAGGTAGTTTTTTCTTTCCTAGCTATTGAACTCACGAAGTCATGGTCGAGCTAATTGAGCTAGAGGTTCGGCCCTTAATATGTAGGCAAAAGATTACCTCTGGTGGCTGCCCGAGCTAAGCGCTCGGGTATCCACAAAGCATAGGACACGTGGTCATTTTAAAGGGAAAAGCTGTCAATGGGCAGAAGTCAAAATGATGGGGAAAGGTGAAATGACTTCTGCCCACTGACATCTGCCACATGCCCATTGTTTTGTGGATGCCCGAGCGCTTAGCTCGGGCAGCCACCAGAGGTAATCTTTTGCCTAATATGTAATATTTGTGGTCAGCATTGTTGTTAGTTTTAATGTTTTTTTTTTTGAAAGGGCCCCACAGAACCAGATATCATTTACCTACGTTAGTAGAGTCAGTTGGTCAGAAGTTAGCTGGGGCATTAAGGCTCTTGCAACCCTTACCCCTTGGGGGGATTAGATCCCCAGACCTCCACCCTTGGAAGGCCACACCCCTACCACTCACACAAGAGGTGGGGGTGTTGTTAGTTTTAATGTTGATGCTTATTCTTCTGTGTGTGATATATAACAACAAAGTATTACTCGGTGAAAAAGATGTTTTCCATTATTCTTTAAGATGTATTTAAATACAAGTTTACAATCTCTTTATCTCTTTACAGTATCAATTAGAATCAATCAAAAGATATTTTAACTAAAAATGGTTACAAATAAATATGGAAGGGTCTCCTTGATTTAATCATAACTAGCTGGAATCCGAAGGATATGAGCTAACTTGGTTGACCCTTTGATGTGGGTTGATTTGATAAGCTTCTGATAGAGGCTTAGATGATTTATTCTCTACACGCCCCCGCAAGATGGTGCTCCCATTTGAGACACCAATCTTTGACCAAAAGAGAGATAACCGTTGTCTGGAGAGGAGTTTGGTGAGTGTGTCGGCAAGTTGGTCAGTTGTGGCAACATGAGCGGCACCAAGTAAGCCTTGAGAAACTTTGTCATAGACAAAGTGAAAGTCGATGGCAATATGTTTCATACGAGAGTGAAAAACAGGGTTGGCGCACACATAATTGGCCCCCACGTTATCACAATAGATGACCGGTGCTTGAGAGGTGGGAACTTTGAGCTCATTTAGTACCGATTGAATCCAAGAGAGTTTAGCAGCAGTAGAGGCTATGGCACGATATTCAGCTTCGGTGGAGGAGCGAGCAACCGAACGTTGTTTGTGGGAGCTCCAAGAGATAGCATTGCCGCCAAGATACACAATATAGGCAGTGGTGGATGTGCAATCATCAAGGTTGCCGGCCCAGTCAGCATCGGAGTAGACATGGAGAGAGGTGGGCATATGTCGGCGAAGGAATAAACCATGAAAAATGGTACCTTTGAGATAGCGAAGTAAGCGCTTGGCTGCTGTCCAATGTATATTTTTAGGATTATGCATGAATTGAGAGAGTTTATTCACGACAAAAGATATGTCTAGATGTGTGAGAGTAAGGTACTGTAAGGCACCAAGGACACTGCGATACTGAATTGCATCGGCTGGAGCAGAACCATCATGAAGGATGAGAGAACCAGTGGTTGGAAGGGGTGTGCTAATTTCCTTAGCTCCATCCATATGAGTCCGAACAAGAAGATCACTGATGTATTTTTGTTGAATAAGAAAAAGACCTTCAGGAGTGTGAATAACCTCAACACCGAGAAAGTAGTGAAGTGATCCCAAATCATTGACAGAGAACCGTTGTGATAGAGCATTGATGAAACGAGAGACAAAGCTTGCATTGCTGCCTGTAACAATAAGATCATCAACATAGACAAGGAAGTATATGGTGGCATCATTGCAAGTGTAAATGAAAAGTGAGGGGTCCGATTTGGCATTCATAAATCTATAGGAGAACAGAAAGGAACTAAGATCTTGGTACCAAACGTGTGGGGCTTGCTTAAGGTCATAAATAGCACGCCGAAGCTTACAAACATGGGAGGGAAGCGTCGGATCAGTGAAGCCCGGTGGTTGAGACATATATACCTCCTCTGAGAGGGAGCCCTGGAGAAATGCATTATTGACATCAAGTTGATGTATTTGTCAACTGTGTTGAAGAGCAAGGCTAAGCACAATCCGAATAGTAGTGGGTTTTACAATTGTGTAGTGGTTGATGCACTTATTAGGAAGTCTTCCAGACTATTAGCTCAAATGATGGTCCAGGAATGGAAATTGTTACAAGATGTGTCTAGCAGACTAGTGCAGCAAACTTTAGTGTTGATCATCTAGAACCTTATTGGCAAACATTGCAGTTAGGCCAGCTATCTTGGATAGGATTCGAGAACTGTGAAGGACAGATGAAGAACTAGTAGCCTATAAAGACAGATCATTCAAGAGTGGGAATTGAGACTTCTCTATATTGCATAAAGATGGTGTCATTACCTTCAATGGTAGACTATGTGTTCCATCCAATGAAGAGTTAAGGTGAGAAATTCTGGATGAAGCATATAAGTCCAAATACACTGTCCATCCAGGTAGTACCAAGATGTATCACAATCTCAAGAAACACTATTGATGGATAAACATGAAGAGATATGTGGCAACTTATGTGTCTAAGTGTTTGGTTTGCTAACAAGTAAAGACCGAACACCAAAGACCTACAGGACTCTTTCAGCCACTCCCTCTTCCAGAATGGAAGTGGGAAAATATATCAATGGATATTATTGTGGGTTCACCAAGGACACAATAATCTTGATGTTATTTGGGTAGTAGTGGACCGTTTGACCAAGTCGGCTCACTTTTTTCCTTATCGGACGACATTTAATGCCAACAAGCTGGTATAACTGTATATAAAAGAAGTAGTCTGTTTGCATGGGTGCCGGTTAGTATCGTTTCTGATAGAGATACTAGATTTACTTCGAGATTCTAGAAGAATTTTTAGCAAGTCATGTGATCTCGCCTGGATTTCCACACGACATTTCATCCTCAAACAGATAGTCAGACATAAAAAGTAAATCAGATCATAGGGGATATGCTCCGGTCTTTCATGCTCAATTTTCGAGGTAGTTGGGATGGATACTTGCCCTTGGTTAAATTCGCCTACAACAACAGTTACCAAGCAAGTATACAGATGACACCTTTCGAAACATTGTATATGAGAAGTTGCAGGTCTCCTCTTTGTTGGGATGAAGTAGGTGAGAGGAAGTTGTTGGGTTCCGAACTCATTGAACAGACTGTCGACCAAGTTCAGATGATTAGAGAGAGATTGAAGACTGCTTATAGTAGACAGAAGAGCTATGCAGACACTCGTCGGAGAGACTTGGAATTCCAAGTTGGGGATCAAGTCTTTATCAAGATTTCTCCTACAAAAGGAGTTATGAGATTTGGCAAGCGGGGTAAGCTAAGCCCGAGGTATGTGAGTCCCTTTGAAGTCATTAGAAAAGTAGGGGAAGTTCCTTATAGGGTTGCCCTACCTCCTCACATGACAGCGATCCATAATGTCTTCTATATCTCTATGCTAAGGAAGTACATTTCGGACCAATCTCACATCATTGATCTTGAACCGTTAGAGATTCAAGAAGATTGGACATTAGTGGAGCAACCGACTCAAATTCTAGATCAAAATGAACAATTCATTCGCATGAAGACCATCTGCTTTGTTCTCCTACGTTGGCAACATCATTCTGTCGAAGAAGCCACTTGGAAAAGAGATGATGAAGTTCGAGAAAAGTATCCCCATTTATTCGTTTAAGGTATGTAATTTCGGGGACGAAATTCTTTTAAGGGGGAATGATGTAGAAACCCAAATATTTTTTTTATTTTAGCTCGTTTATATGATTAAATTGCTTGGAATTAAAGTTAACAAAAAAGTAGTAAAAGACAAAAAAAAGGGCACTAATCGACCGGCACCACCAACTTCAATCGATCGCCGGTGCCGATCGATTGACACTCTATGGCCGATCGATCGCTGAAAGCAGTGATTTTTCGGGAACTGCAAATTTCTAACTTTTTGTTAATACCCTAGAGTCTCTAACTTTATAAATACCCTTTATTTCATGGGTTTACGGGTTAGAAAAAACCATTCTCAAGCGAGGGATCACAGGGAAACGATTAAGGAATGTACTATACACCGTTCTAACTAATAGTTACTATAAGATTAAGTATTTTCAAGACCTAGATATGTGTTTATGTACTATACATTATCTAACCTAACAATGCTTACAAAATTTTGCATGTAATCAAGATTTAGATATGTTTAGGTGTTTATATGATCTTTGATAAATATATTGTAATGTGTTCTTGCATGATTTTGAAGAGAGTTTTCAAGGATAAGACCTAAGGAATGAATTAAGGAAGAAATCTATGTAAAGAACATGAATGAAACAAAGATCTAAAGATTTCACCATCCCTCATGCATTGCTCCCATGAATTATTAAAGTATGATGTGAATAACCTAAGTAGGATGTGAATAATCCTGTTAATATTATGTTTATATGCTTGAACAAGAGGAATGTGAATAATTCTGGATTTGTGATATAATTGCATATGGAAAAATGAAATTATGATGAATTATAGATGATTCTAGAAATTGATAATTTCTATTGATGCTATGATTTAACATTGTCAATTATTAAACCTATATACATATTGTGAATTATTCTTCTTGTATGATAAAGTATGGTATGATCTTACTTGTTATTCCTATGTAATTAAGCATGTATTTAATGGTTAAGTTTCAAATGGACGAATACTTAGAGAATTATATTTCTAATATCGAATTCTTCAACTATTGTGGTATGAGCTGTTTTAGTAAAGTTTTGATGGTGTGATATCGGAATCTAAGAGATAACCTAGATGAAAGTTAATCATGACACGGTCAAGCACAAGTCTCACGACATGATAATTGATAAGTTCTTACAAGTTCACAAGTCATGATTTTGCATAATCTAACAAGACCTATAAGACCCTAGTTATAATGGAAAAGAGATGGAAAAAAGTAAGACAAACATAGAAACATGTGATTGTAAGGGCCTGTATGGATATGGAAAAGATAAAACAAGCATGACAACATGTGGTTGTAAGGATTGGTAACACAAGCATGACAACATGTGGTTGTAAGGATTGGTAATACAAACATGGAAACATGGGGTTGTAAGGACCGATATGGCATGCTTATGTGCTACTTGTAAGAAACCTAGAAAGAACTAACAAAAATCTCATAAGTCTCACAAGTCTGCACATGACAAGAGTCTGATAATTTGCTCTGCATAATGGTATATTTTTATGTTTTCCGTACATGAATTATAAGATATGTTATTTATGTTAAAGCATGAGCATGTGGATATGTTATTGTATATTGTTAGTTAGACCTATACACTGAACCTTCGTTTGCTCAGTTGTACTTTTATGTTAGTAGTTTTAGGAGGTTCGACATCTGTGCTCTACCATCTTGGATAGATGAAGAATATGCAGAAAAACAGGGAGGTGATTTTTAAGAAGAGTTGTAAAACATGGTGAAAGGAATAGTTGTAATAGGGAAAAATAGCAATACATCGCAACAACATTACAAGTTTGGAAGTGTCTGAGCTAGCACTCTCATTGAAATAAAGGACCAAAAAAAAAAGAGAATGATAGCCTTAATTTGACTAACCAGTACTTTTTTCGGGTACATATGCAGAATTTTAAAACTACGTCACTTTCTATATGGAGCTAACAAGTGTCCTAAGCACTAACTTAGATAATTAAGAATGATGTTTAATCATTGTTCATGGAACCAAAAACTTGTTAATGTTTCCGTGTCTCGGTGATGACAACTTTCTTGAACCTTCTATTAGGAAATTAATAAATGTTTGGTTCCCTGAACCTTCTTAGGAAATTAGGAAGAAGAAGCTACTTTCACTCCTGGTCGTCGAAAGGAACGCTCAAGCATTTAAGGGTTGTTTGGCATCACTCCCAAAGAACAATTCTCTATTCCCTAAGAATAGAAACTCGCTTCTCTTTTGGATTCCTTTCTCAACTGTCATGACTTCTTTTGAGAGCAGGAGTTTCTTCCTTGGTTCTGCAACGGAGAATCGAAATAGCCTCCTCCACCTATGGCACAAGGTTGTAAAACTCATGATTAGTGGTTGGAAGTTGAAATATCAGTTATCGGGTAGTAGTCGAGACAAACTCGCCGGACTTGTCAAGGAGAACAACTTGGAGTATCTTCAGCAATCTGGAGGAGTCGAAGGAATTGCCAGGGCTTTGGACTCTCACATAGAAGGAGGAATCAAAGGTGATGCCAGAGATCTTCATTTCCGCCGTTCCATGTTTGGTTCCAACAGTTATTCGGCCCTGCAGCTGCTACCTGCATGTTATATTTTCTGGATCTAGTCAATCAAAGATTCAAGAATCACATATCTGAGTCGGCCATTGAAAATTGAGAGAAGAACCTTTTGTTGTTGATGATGATGAAGCACACGGTCTTCAGATTCCATGACTCATTTGCTCTCGATGGGGAAGATGCTTTTCTTTCTGCAGGCTTTCTTAGGAGTTGGATCTGGGACCGATAGCTTATATGTAGTATATATACTATAGGGTTTAGGTCATTAGAGTCCTAACCCATCAAGGAGACTATAGATCATCCTTATAACCCAATATACTTAATTAATGCATGAAACACCACTGTTTGGCTACAACTGAAACCTTAACCGGAGTAGACTTTATCCGGGTTTGGACCATGAACATTGCAAGACCATAAACCTTATAGAAAATCTTACATTCTCCCACTTGGTCTGCAATGATCATCAAAAGAGAAAACATTTTACTTACGCGGAAAATTCTTTTAAAATGACTCTCCCGGATAAATGACTTAATTTTTGAAAACAACAGACGTGTGGCCACACTAAAAACATACTCCAGATAGTTAAGCCAATATACATAAATGTGGTGAACAAAACCTAGACAAATGAAAACACTAATACCGGATCACGGAGGCCATCATATCAACACTTCGATATGACACCATTCCATGGTCACTATACTAGTACCCTCATTTTTCATGATTTCAAGCATTATAACCTTATGATGTGCTGACCTCACACATCCCAAAATTCGATCCTCAAAATTTGCCTAGGTCACTTAATCTGCAAATTTAAAACACCATTGAACACAAAATGGAAATGCAGAGTGATGCATCACTATGTCGTTCTGATTAGAACAAATTAATAGGCAAATTTCAATAACTGTAGTAGAGAACTTTTTGTCTGTAACTGAAATGCTAGCAACATACTCCCACTAACCAAATGAATACAAGCTGTCTTTTAGTCTCATTTTAGACAAGCTCTAAAATACCTTATGATTCAATTTTATGGTTAATGGTTCAGACACCTTATGTTCTCTAACCTTCTCTCTCACAACAAGACACCTTACGCCCATGTGTTTGGACTAACTTTAAGTCTTATTGTTTTGAGAGAAGTAAACTGATGTAGAATTATATCCAACGGCCCGGTAATAAAACTGAAGACCTAGAGCCCTAAGATAAAACTCCGCAATCACATAACTTGTTCAAAAACCTTATAACAAGTCATGTATCATTCCTGCCTAGTCAACGATTCCATACTGAAAAACATTATACTTTTCACTAGATAGCAATATCACAGCCAATAGGAATAAAACCCAATGTCGACTACTTGATGTTCAGACGTCCAGTACAATCTGAACTTGAATACCCGATAACCTGATGGGTATCAATACCATTATGTGAGCCAATATACTTTAATCTTCTACAATTACTCTATAACTATCTTAATGGTCTAACACTCAAATATATCACAACTAAAATGTGAACTTTATTTAACTGCATGAGATATATTCGAACGAGTGAAGACCTGTTTATACATAAGGCTATTCAATCAAAGTGCAATAATGAAACTTTATAGCACAAATTTTAACCTAAGTCTTAGGGCACTCTGATAAGTCAACCTATAGTTCATAATACAGATTTCTCTTTAGGAGCTTAATGTGACATACCAATCATCCTTAGAACTTTCTCAATGAAAAAGCTTTCTCTGTGACAATTACAAGAGGTCATGAGACCAACGAATAGAGATTTATAATGGTGAACCTAAACGACACATTTCTAAATCCTTAATGTCACAATTTTATGATATGTAATCAAAATATATTTTCTCCCCCTGACCTTAATGTTGATGTACTCAACTATAATGTTCACCCTAAAATTGAAAGAAGTATTCACTTGATTGTTTGCTCAAAACCTTATGCAAACTTCATGAACTAATTACAAACTTAATGCTCATTATCTTCTTTCTAAGAACTTTTATCATTTTGTATACACCTCCTTATGAAGATCATTGAGTAAGAACATTCTTCTAATGTTTATCAGATATAACTTTATTAAGTTTAAAATATTACTTTTCTTCATGGATTTCATGCTACAAACATAATACTTTCCCCCTATCCTGATGAAAAGTAATATATCATCCTTATTATCAAAATTGTCTTGACTTCAAGCGAAACAAATTAGACCGAATGGGAGACAATAGCACCTCAAAACTTTATATGATGATCATCAACTATATCAAAATAAGAGACTTTAGGTATGACACAACATCACTTCTTTAAGTCTATTGGTAGACTGAAATATGGCTATCCTTAAACTTAATAAGTAGAGACTTTATACTCCCACAGTTATCGCCATTTTTAACATTTCACATTTTAATCTCAATAATGCTAGTGTTACGAGAGAGACTAGATGATATATATATTTCTTAATTTCTTTAAATGTCTGATAAAGAAGCAACTTAATTTCTTGAAGTTTTCCTCGTTTTTCAACACTTAATGGTGTCTTGAATATTGCTTTATGAGGAACTTAATTTGAAATATACAATATAGTCTTTAGAGCATTTCCTTATATGAATTCTAACATAAACAAATAATTGTTCATAACTTTTGGCAACATGGTCTTCCCTTCTAATTATTCATTATATTCTTTAAATGACTACATTGAATAATATTTTAACTATCCCATAATCTCGAAGATACTAAGCAAATAACCTTTAATCTTTACTTTATGTCGTATTTCATAACTTAGATCTTTTTACCAAGAAGATTATGAGCTTTATCTTTATGGATCATAAACAAAATCCAGACTTTGATATCTATATATATATAGATAAATGAAACATCTTTATACCTCATGAAAGAGAGAATCAATTACAAATATCTATATAGGTCATTGTATTAGTATTTGTAGAGAGAAATTTCTTTGAAGCCTTTAAATTTTCTTTACTTAATGCTATCAAACAAATCTTCAGATTGAAATTTTTACATTTCAAAATTACTTTATCGCATCACCTTGAATACATTCTTAAAATATTATATTTTAATATCAATGTATTTTCACTTTACAAACCATGAATTTTAATAATATGACGCATTAATAAATTGATAAAGAAATGATCCCCTTTCCATATTTAAATCTAATAAACTGTGTGAATATTAGCATTTAATCTATATTTCTTTATCAATGATTTCTCTCAACATTTTTATTTTCAATTCTGATGAATCTCTCTAAGATATTATGAATGTGAATTGGTAACGTTAACCATTCATTACCTTATGAGCTTTCTAGACTTTAATACTGTAATTTATTCTCATCCTGAACTTACATGGATGTAAATATATTTACACTTTATCCATTTTTTCTTTATACACTTTAGGTTAGTTACAGATTGGTTAAAATACACATGGAGAGATTCAAACTTAAACTGCAACATCAACTTTATGTTGACCATTATCTCAATGAATTCATATTTACAATCTTTATTTAGGATGTTTCCATGAATTCATCATATCAAACATAAGTCAATTGACTTAGATAAATACTTATGATTCTCAAATAAAATAATCATTGAACTTGTCACCTTATCAAATAATACCTTATATAATATTAGGAATTCTTCCATAAATAACCTTTGATATTGACCATTCACAGTTTTCAAATTCAGTATATTGACATTTTTCATTCCTAATGCTTAGCCCTAACCTTTAACTTATCTTTAATTACATATTTCTTACTTTCATCCTTAAAATTACTGAATCTTAGTCTAGTTTATCAAAGGTCAGCTTAACCTAATATTTTCAGCGCCCATAGAGTAACAATTATCTGTAAGAGAAGACTAAAAGGCTCACATAAAATTTGCATCTTATTATCCTTATGCATGAACTATTATCTTTATTTCATGCTTTTATTGATATAGAAACATATCTGACTGATGGGGTATCAATCAGACAACCAGAGTGACTGTAATTATAAATACATCATCTGGTGAGATAGCCATTTGCATCATCACACTCCCTCCTTTGAGTCGAGAATGCAACATGCGATTAGCTCATCTCCTTTGGTTAATTAGCTTCACCACAAGACAAGTTGATCATGAACACTACAAATTTTGAAAACTTTAAGCCTTTGGGCCTAAACTCCTCTACTCTCTGCAATGTCACATCAACCTTCCTGCTCCATTTGAATTGTACAAGATGATGACCCACCTTTGGGCTTGATCACCACCCTATAACAATCAAACGCAAAACCTTATGGCACTCCCTTTTCAATATATAGCAAATAATCATACAACTATGCACATTTGAACGCCACCCAAATTTTCCTGATCGAGGCCACTTTGGTGACTAACACGACCATTTCAATCTGGTTGGTTCCAAATAGGGAATTGCCTAAAATTCCATACCCCAAGGAATTAGTGATTATTTAAATAAACATGCATCAATGAACATTATAGCATATTATAAAATCCTTATGGGCATCATGCAAAAAATTTTCATGCATATTAGGCGCACTAATCCCTTCCTCCACATGATATTAAATTAAAATAATATAATTTAAAACATGCATTGGAAAGCACAATGATAATGCAATTCTTGAATTTTAAAAACAAATTCAGTTTTATACAAGCAATCATCATGCATTTAAGGTCGTGAACTTCAAATAATTCGTTGAACAAAATACATCATGCACATTATACTAAGTAGTCATGCCCATATATGTTAAAACACGAATAAACATGTCTTATCCCCAAAAATTTATTTAGAAAAATACTTTATATCCAAAAATTACATCAAAGTGTGCAATCAATAGATGTCTGAAGTTTGTAAGAGATAACAACTATATTGGATGTCATTTTGAATGCACAAATGAACTTAATCATGTGTTCACCCATTTTCCCAAATCAATAAGCCAAAAACCTTAAAGCTCGTTAAACAATCACCAAACATACTTTATTTATGCATTCAACTACTTTATAGGCAATTGAAAGGTTAATTTAACCATAAAATCTCTCCGAAGTGCCCAGATACTAGAATATGCATAAAAGTAGGTCTAGAATTGAAAATTAGTTATATTAGGCCCTTAATGCCACAAAAGGTCTTTATAGAGGCACAATCAACATAAATAAACCCCAGATAAATACAAAGGATACTTTAGGGATGGTCCAAGAGTTAATTTAGGTCTAAAAAGCTTTCCAGAGTTCCCAAAAGTTGAATTAGGCATCAAAAATAGGTCTAAAATTAAAAAAATGGCCTTATTTGAGCACTAAATGCCATAAAATTCCTGTACAGCGGAAAAATAAACTAAAATATACCCCAAAATAAGGTTTTACAGCCAAAATTAGGCCAGGGGGTATAGGACACGCGCAAGAACCGTGTCGGACACGCTGACACGCGCGGGATTAGCAATAGGGGCACTGGAGTGCGCTTCACGCGCGGGTAATAGCACATCACGCGCGGCACATGCGTTTCACGCGCAGGAAACGCGTTTCACGCGCCGGGTTGCGTCTCACGCGCGCGCGGTTCGACGCGGTTACGCGGTCCGGTCCACGACATAATTCGGTCCGGTCTGATTCGGGTTCGGTCCGAGAGAACCGGTCTGGTTTAGTGAACCAGACATGCCTCATCCGGGTCGGATCACGACCCATTCGGGTTCGGATCGAGGTATCGCGGGTTCGGGTCAAACCTATTCGGGTCGACTTGAGTTCGGTTCGGGCCACAGGGTCGGGTTGACCCTCGTGAACTCATCTTCTCAACTCGTTTTTTTATTTTTTTTATTTTTAAACCCTAAAACCGTAGCTGTCCTTCTTCCATTGGGGGTCCTACCGGCCACCAATCCGGCTGCCGTCGATCCCAAAAGCTCGGCCACCCTCCGGCGACCAAAACCCCTCTGCCGGAATCCTATGCCGACGACGGATGGCGGCGGAATCTCCGTCTAAAAGAAAACGGCCAAAAACCCCTTTTTATCAATCTTTTATTATTTATTTATTTAATTCCTCTATAGCTGCAGATCCGAAATCCTATAGTAGAATTGAAAACACAGGTAAAGATTTGTCACTTCCGATACCATCACAGGATGACCGATGGTTATCCGGCGATGAGTTTTCGCCGGAAAATCCCTCTCATTCAAACTTAAACAGATTAATTACATGAAAAATAAATGTAAACTCTATGAAAAAATTCACAGAAAATCCTGATGTATTCTTGAACATGATTGAGCACCAAGGCTCTGATACCACATGTTATATTTTCTGGATCTAGTCAATCAAAGATTCAAGAATCACATATCTGAGTCGGCCATTGAAAATTGAGAGAAGAACCTTTTGTTGTTGATGATGATGAAGCACACGGTCTTCAGATTCCATGACTCCTTTGCTCTCGATGGGGAAGATGTTTTTCTTTCTGCAGGCTTTCTTAGGAGTTGGATCTGGGACCGATAGCTTATATGTAGTATATATACTATAGGGTTTAGGTCATTAGAGTCCTAACCCATCAAGGAGACTATAGACCATCCTTATAACCCGATATACTTAATTAATGCATAAAACACCACTGTTTGGCTACAACTGAAACCTTAACTGGAGTAGACTTTATCCGGGTTTGGACCATAAACATTGCAAGACCATAAACCTTATAGAAAATCTTACACTGCATTCCTAATGGAAGCCCTCAAAGATATCTCATTTCTCATTCTTTTGTGCACTGTGATGCTCTCTATGGCCATAGGGATCAAGAGGGACGGCTGGAAAAAGGGTTGGTATGATGGAGGAGCCATGTTTCTTCTTCTCTTTCTAGTCGCTGTTGTTACTATACTTAAGAAATTCCGGCATCCCAAACTGACCGAGACGCAGTTTGGTCAGTATGGCAAAATCCAAGTCAATGTGATCAGAAGCAGAGAGATGCAACAGATTTTGATCCGTAATGTCGTAGTTGGCGATGTTGTGCAGTTGGGGATTGGTGATCAAGTTCCGGCTGATGGTTTGTTCATAAAAGGCAATAATTTAGAACTAGACCCGTATCCTGAGATAGGCAAGGAGTGCAAAGAAGTGGTTTCCATTGATGAGCACAACCCATTTCTATCTGCACACTCCAAGGTTGTCCGGGGTGAAGCCCACATGCTCGTCACATCTGTCGGCTTAGATACTCTCCGATGTGAGGTATTGGGGTCGGTGTACCGGGGCAGCAATGAGCACAAGAAACCATTGCTAGATCAACTGGATAAGCTCTCCTCCTGGAGAGACAACATTGGTGCAGCCATTACATTGCTCCTTCTTGTGGTGCTGTCATTGCATTGCTTCATCACCACCATAAACACTGATGATGATATGGACCAAGATCCTGGATTCTATGGTGGGAAGACTGAAATGAGGGAAACATTTGAGGTGGCCAGGAACCTTATCATGAAACAAAACCTGCTGATGAAGAAGTTTTTGTCTATATTTTCGTTATTTCTGGCCTTGCCAATGCCACCAAACATGGCGGTAGCAGTGGGTTTCTTCCTCTATCACTGGAGAAGCAAAATGATGACAATCGGAGCCAAGGCTCGACATTTCTCCTCCATTGGGACCATGTCCAGGGTCAGTACAATCGTCATCGACAAGGAATGTGTGCTGATGTCAAAACAGATTGTGACTGAGTTCAGCCTTGGCGGAGAAGCCCTGATTGAAGACTTCTCTGCAGTACCAAGAAACATTCGCCGAGCACTTGGGCAAGGAGTTTTTCTAAGCAGGACGGCTAACGTTTTCAAGCCGCCTTCAGTATTTCAGGATGGATTTGCTAGTAATAGTGAAGCTGAGGAGGCGCTTCTTTCTTGGGCTGCGCTAAAGTTGGGCATGGATATGAATGAGCTGGAGCGAACATGCCACGTTCTCCATGCCGAGGCCTTCGACACCAAGTATAAACAGAGTGGGCCGTGGATCAGAAAACCAGTTGACAGAAGTAAGAATTTATATGTACATTGGAAAGGGGATGCTCGGATAATATTGGGAATGTGCTCAAGTTACTACACGCAAGATGGTATTGAGGAATGCATGCAGACATTTATGAGGGGGAAGTTTGAGACAATCATTCAAGACATGGAGAATAGGGGCCTCCAATGTATAGCTTTTGCTCATAAGCAAATAAAACGGGATAACGAGATGGTATATTATCAGAAAATTCAAGAAATTGGGTTAACATTGGTAGGACTGGTAGGATTAAAGCACTTGAGTCAGCCAGAAGTGAGAAGGGCAGTAATGGCTTGCAGAAATGCCGGAATTAACATTAAAATTGTTACAAAAGAAGACATTTTGACCGCGACAGAATTAGGCATAAAATGCGGAGTTTTGGATCCCAATATGGATTTGAATGAAGCAGTCATTACAGGCAGCAAATTAATAATGCAATCGCCAACGGAGAGGGCGAAAATGCTAGGACGACTCTGCATATTGGCAAGATCCTCCACCTATGACGAACTTCTCTTGGTAAAGTGCTTGAAACAAAATGGCCATGTAGTGGCGGTCACAGGTGTTGAAACAAATCATAAGCCGTTTTTGAAAGAAGCGGATTTAAGGGTCTCAATGAGAAGTTCAGACTCTAAAGAGGGGGAAGAGAGCTTAGATATCATCATCTTTGACAATAATTTCACTTCTCTTGTGGCTGTCCTTGGCTGGGGACAGTGTGCTTGCAACAACATTAAGAAGTTCATTCAGTTCCATGTCACTGTGAGCATTGTCTGGCTGGCAATAAATTTTGTCGAGGCAGTTTCCTTGGTTGAAGTCCCAATTTCTGCATTGCAATTACTCTGGGTGGACATGTTTGTGGGAACTATAGGTGCTATAGCTTTGAATGAGGAACTTGCCATGGATCTGGACGTTGGTCGTTGGGAACCATTGATAACCAACATCATGTGGAGAAATATCCTAGCTCAGGCTTTGTATCAGATTACTGTAATGTTAACTCTACAGTTGAAGGGAGAAGCCATTTTCGGTGTTGAAGAAGATGCGAAGAAGGCGTTAGCATTCAATACTTTCTTCATGTGCCAGGTTTTCAATGTATTTAATGCGAGGGAGCTGGAGAAGAAGAATGTGTTTAAACGGCGGGTCGGTAAGAATCGTTTATTTTGGTTGTTAATGGGAAGTGTTGTTGTTATGCAGGAAGTGATGATGAAATATGGTCCCAGTTTTCTTATAGCTAGGAGGCTGAATTGGGTTCAATGTGCTGCATGTATTGGACTAGCTGCGGTATCTTTACTTCTTGGTTGCATAGCGAAGACCATACCAGTTCCTGCCGTGATTAATCTGAGAAGCCCTTCGAATTCCCTTCCAGTGAATTATAAAACTGCCTGAATTGGAAACTGTCAACGATCTTGGATTTGCATCATGTATGTTAGTTGTTAGGTTTTTTTTTTTTGTTTTTTTGCCCTATTTCTTTGTTTTGCATCATGTATGTTAGTTAATATGTAGTTTTTCTTCACTATCTTTTTGTGTGGGTAAGCTTAGATTTCTTTGTGGTCGATCAGTATTGTTGTTAGTTTTTTTTAATCCATAGATTAAGCAAGCATTTTGGAGGATGGAACCTCTTGATAGAAGAAAAGTTGTCCTTATTAGCTAGAAATGCAAATTATTGGGCAGTTGAATTTCCTTTCCTTATGCATGGATCTCTGAGCAGCAATGGCCGATGGGTTGATAGAACAATGAATTATCTCTCGAGCTTGCGACTGTTGGGAAAAGTTCTCATGAAGTGCTGTCCAGATCTCATGACTTGCCAACATTGGTGAGTACTGTTCAGTCACCAAACCTTCAAATTGGTGAGGCTGCAGGAGATAGTATTTTACACTTTCTAGTCAATTGGCTCACCAAAATAGCTTAAAAAACTATTTTGGTGAGGCTGCTAGGAATGCTCTTAGACTCTTTAATTATCTTTTTTGAGGGGTTGAACTTGGTTGGGAAGGATAAAGTTGGCTTCCTTAGAATGCAAGGCTCGCTGTATTTCCACCCTTGAGCTTTTTGGACTCCTTAATTACCTTTTTTAATTATGGGGTTGCACTTGATTGGGAAGCCTAAATTTAGCTGCCTTGGAATGCAAGGCTTGCTTTTTAGAAAATGCACATAAAATAATATTTTTTAAATTATCTTTCGGACTTTGCAAGGCTGGCTTTAGGTATTGCGGTTTGTCTTTACAAGTTTTTGAAAAATAAAGATTATTCAAGGCTTGCTTTTTAGATAATGCACATAAAATAATATTTTTTTAATTATCATTCGGACTTTGCAAGGCTCGCTTTAGGTCTTTCGGTTTGTCTTTAAAATTTTTTGAAAAATAATGATTATTGTTTTTTAAATTTCCGTGGGTCCAACTGATGAGTGCGGAAGATTTTTTTTTTTGTAAGAGGTAATATAAGACCTACACAATTAAGCCTAAGGTAATCGCTAAGGTGCCACGAGGGTGAGTCAGGCAACCGCTCTAAAAGGGCCTGACTAATGGAGGGTTGATGGCCTCTTATACACCCCTTGTGAAGGACCCAGCAAATGGGATACTAATACCCAGCCATGAACATGGAATTGATTTTTTTTTTTTTTTTGTAAGAGATAATATAACACCTAACAATGAAGGAGGATTGTGGGAATAAAACAAAATATTTTGCAAGACTGATTAGCACACCTATAATATACCTACAGTTGAGATGAGTTGCCCTCTTAAGGGATTTCTTATAATCGGATATTTTAGGAATTTGGGATTCTTGTAGATGTTGCCAATACTGAGAGTCCCTTTCATCGGCAATTCTCATAAAATCTGGAAGACACCAATTGGAGGCCATAGAAAATCTCCAACTAAATCATCTTATCTTATGGAGATTAGATCCAAATGTTTTATGGGAAGTGAGTAGCACACCCTGCATTAGAATAGGTAATCTAATGTCATGGCCACATGTCCCTTTTAACACTCCTTTAACTATGGTTAAGCTTAATAAAATTAAAATAAATATTTTGGTTTTTTTACTTTTTAAAAATCAAGCTTAGATTGCTTAACTATAGGAGTGAGTGAATCTTTAACTATAGTTTATGTGTGGTAAAAAGGAGGCATTGACCAATGAGGATTGTACATTAGAATAGGTAGTCTACTGCGGCAGTAAGTTAAGTATTTCCCATGTTTTATCTGGCTCATCATTATCTCCCTGTAGCCAAATGGGTATAACTGTTTTAAAGTGAGTTTATTCATGTTCAAATAGTCATTGAACTATTGACTTGGTTTACTCTACTCAATCAATCTATTTGATCAAGTTTAACTATGGTTAAAATTCACCCACTCTTAAGGTTCACATACTTATCATTGGTTTTAGAAAAAAATATTAAAAAAATTTAGACTTAAGAGTTAGTGAATTTTTACTAGGGTTTGAAAAAAATTTGAACCTTAGGAGTGGGTGAATTTTAACCACAGTTATGGGGTATAAATAGGGACACGTGGCAACCTCAAGAGCATAACTAGCAAAAAGAATTTCTCAAAAAAAAAAACTACCCTTAAATCTATTACTTATTTTATAGATGTATTTTGCCTCCCCCCCCCCAATGAAAAATTCCTAGCTCCACCCCCTGCCGACACATGAACCAAGAGATAAGTCATCATTACATATATTAAAATGTTCATAAGGACAAAAAATCTCATCAAACACAACATCCCTTGAAACAATATATTTCTTTGTTTCAATGTTCATGCACTTCCAACCTTTACATTGCTCATCATAGTCAATGAACACACACTTCATGGCTTTAGCATCAAGTTTGATTTTACTTTTTTTTGTCTAGAATGTGAACATAACATAAGGAGCCAATAATTTTAAAATGCCTAACAGTAGGCTTTACATCAAACAACATCTCATAAGGGAAGTTCAATTCATTTGGGCTAAGAGGAGGCTAAGAGGAACACGAGTAATAACATAACATGCACACTTCATTGCTTCAGCCCAAAATTCAAGGGATAACTTCTTTGAATGAATCCAACACTTACCAGTTTCTGTAAGATGTCGAATTTTGCGCTCCGCCACACTAATTTGTGGTAGGCACATGTCAATTCATTTTGAATACCATGTTCACAATAGAAATGAACGAATTCATTTGAAGTGATCTCTCCCTCATTATCGGTTCTGAAACACTTGATCTTGCTTGCAAAATTACTTCAATTTCCAACTTGAAGTCCTTAAACTTGGTGAAGGTTTCTGATTTTTCTTTCATGAAATACACCCACGTGAATCTAAAAAAGTCATCCACAAATATAACCATATATCTATAACCGGAAAAAGTAAGAGTATTACAAGGCCTCATCACATCCGAATGAACTACATGAATAGGATTCTTGCTTCTTGAAAGAGACTTGTCAAAAAGGAGGCGATGTGCCTTACCAAATTGACAATTTTCACATACTTCATTTTTTACTTCCAAATCTGGAATTCATTTCACCAATTTCTTTGAAATCATTACTCTTAGTTTATCAAGCCCAATGTATCCTAGTCTAGCATGCCATAGACTAGAGTTATCATTCCTACTCATCTTATTAACATAAGAACTTGAAGCGGAAAGAACATACAGAGATTTTACCCATTTTCCAATATGAATGATGTTGGCATCCAAGTTCCTGAGATTTCCAAGGAACTTCACATCTTTGGGTCCAAAGAAAACATAATTTCCATTGTCCACAGCTTGAGCAATGGACACAAGATTTTTTTTGTCAATCCGGGTACTTGAAAAACACTATTCAAAGTAATCCCGTCATTATTTTTAGAGAGATGAACAACTCCCTCTTTCTTTACCGGATGAATGGAATTATCCGTCGTGATGATTGCATCATCTTTGTCATATTTGGTAAATTTTGAAAACTTGGATTCATCTCCGGTTAGGTGGTGAGAACATCCGGAGTCAACAATCCAATCATGCTCATAGTCGATAGTGGCTAGAGCTATGAGCATACACATTATCATTCTTTTTACATCCGGGCATGAAAATAACATTCCAATCTTCTTCATCTGCTTTCTTGATTTGAAGATGTACCCATATTACCATCATTTAGTTTAACACGTCAATTTTTCTTAATGTGGCCAATTTTTCCACATCGGTAGCACTTGAAATTTTTTGTGCTATCACCGCCCCTTTGGTCACTTGAATCACCACTCTTTGAAGAATCATTTGTAGGGGCTGATTTAGAATGTCTATTTACCTTCTTGTTCTTTTGAGAATTCTTCTTATTTCCAGCAAATAAAGCATTGTCACTACCGGAAAGAGAAACCCCCAACATTTGTCGTGCTAATGATTCTTGACTAACAAGAAGATTCTCAAATTCAATCAAACTAGGTTGATTTTCTCATCCTTGTATCGATGTGATATAAAGATGATAATCACTCTTAAGTCCTCGTGTTATATGTGTCTTCATTCTAGCCTCACTAATAGGCTCTTCAGGATCAAGAAGAGAAATTTCAGAACAAAGGTTTTTCACCTTAAGGAAAAATTGAGAATTAGACATATTACCTTGAGTGGGTTGAGCTAATTCATTCTCTAACAATTGAAGTCGAGTGACATTCTTTTTGTTAAATAAGCTCTCCAAGGTTTCCCATATGTCGCATGTCGTCTTACAACCCGCAATGTGCTCAATGACATCACGGTGAATAGACTTCTTCAAAGCAAACGAACTCCTTCACACTTTTAACCGTCCACTTTTTTCTTTCAACGGCATTTTCCAAATCATCATCCGGAATATTTTTTTCATCTCCGGCAACCACATCCTACAACTCTTCACCTTGGAGATATGACTCCATGCATATCCTCCAAATCTTGTAGTTGATTGAGTTAACATCTCAATACCAAGGTTGTTATACTTTCAACTTGAATCCATCCTTCAATGAAGAAAAAAAACTTCTCTTTGATTTAAAAGGATTTTGGTTAACAATCTCAAAAAATTCAATGAGGCTCTGATACCATGTGGGAAAACAAGATAATCCGGGTTCCTATCCGAAGATACCGGCAACCCAATCAAGTTCTCAAATCCTAATCGAAATTAGGAGCCCAAAATCATCCAACCAAATAGAAACAAAGAGAAAGTGATTCAAGATGAACAATAACAAAATTTTATACTTTTTACTTGTAGAGAAGATCTTACATGTACTTGTTCAAGATGAAATTGGGATAATGAAAATGCATACAACCCATACTTATATAGGCTACAAGCACCTATTAAATAAATGCATGATACTTATGCATAGAAAAAGACGAAAGTAAATGCATTCAACCTAAGTTCTAAAACAACCACCAACATTAAGCACAACAAACTTGGACTCAAGATGCATTAGACTTTAACATAGTTGTATACGACTTTAACATAGTTGTATACATCTTGATTATGTTCAACAATAGGAGTCTTAAATCTCTAGGTGAATTAAATTAAATCTGCTATGTTTTATCATCTGCGTCTGCTTTGTTATCATAACAATGTATCTTGACATGGTATCAGAACGCGGTTCATCCTTGGAAAGTGATGGAAAACTCTCGATAGTAGGTACTATTGAGAGCACAGCCGCACATTTGAAAATCAAACGGCCATAATTTGTAGATTCTTTAAGAGGTGGGCCCCACAATAGTGTTTGCACCCTTGGATTTTCAATCTTATGGCCTTGGCTCTCGAAAGTACATACTATCGAGAGTTTTAAATCACATCCCTTCTTCCTTAACTCCATCAAGAAATGTCATGGATTAATATTTGAGGAAGGATTATCATGAAAATACACAATGATCTTGGGTTTTTAAAATTTAAATAATCATGCAGCCCATCCCTAAATATTTGGCATCTCTACAACAATGTTAATACTCTATTAAAGAAAGACTTGCCAGTCAGCTATTTTTTCTTCAGTGCTCTTTATTCTATATCTCAAACTAACTGTTTTCTATTATAGGAGTGAACGGGTCTATTAGAGAAATATTATGTTAAGGGAAATAATTATGTAATATCTATGCCATACACAAGATCTCATAGATAATCTTGGATTAGTATATTAGGATTATCTTTAATATTGTCTTTCCAAGTTAAGAATTTTGGGTTATTTATTTAAACCCTATATGGGTCATTGTAATCCATCCAAGTTATTCAATAAATCAGTTTCTTTATAGGGCCAATCCATTTTGCATTAATATCTATGTAAGAACTGAAGCATAAGAAAACTGGGTTGTGGGTTGTTTTCCTTTAGTTTGGAGACATACTCGAGCTTTTTGTTGCAATGGGTGCTGGACAGCCATGCTTTCCTCTTGGACTGTGAGAACCTCAATAGAATTTCCATTTTGAACTTCAATTGATGTGCCCAAAGACTCCCAACCTGGACCCTTTATCCTTCTACAATCCCCGTCTTACCCATTTGTTTGGTTCCTTCATTTCGCCTAGCCTGAAATTCAAACACTCAAAATGGCTGTAAAAAACCAGGAATTTTAATCAACTACATGAAATGGCGAAGCATGTTTGAACATATTTCTCTCATTCTTAGATTATTATTAATTATTTTTGGAAATCGATATGTAATTCAGTGGCCACGAAATTTCTAACAGAACCGAATCGTCCTTGGCAAGAATGAATTGAATTTGTCCCCAAAAAGATGGGATCTAGCAGAGTTCCATATTATCTTATCCATCCCATAATTCCTTACCTAATTGGATGCACAGAAAACCAATTTTTTTTATAAAAGCAATCCACAAACAGAGTAATCAATCTAACCAATTTACGAAAAATCAATAGTGGCAAACAAATAATCAACAGAATTATAAATTGAACAACCCCAGCAAAAAATTCATGTAATTCAGTATCTAACAGAAGCAATTCATTTCTCATAATTCAGCCAGAATACTTCAAGAACACCAAAGACAACAATAAAAGTAGCGCACATTGCAATTGTGTGCAACCCATTTATCAACTCTTATAGAAGACACTCCTGAGTCCTAACCAGCTTCCCAGTGAGACCCATTCCAAATTAGCAACCTAGAGTAGAATTCTCAAATGGGTTCTCTATAATTATATCCAAAACCATCACGACTCTGATGAATTTACAAACGAAATATAGTGTCTCTTCTCAAATGGGTTCTCTATAATCTCAAATGGGTTCTCGATAATTATAGCCAAAAGCGTCGCATGTTAGCTACAGCTACGTCAGAGCATTAGCAGAGCTGTAGAGCTGGACTTGGATTCTAATGGCAAGTGGAAAAAGAAAAGTAGACTGTAAATTGTAGAGCAAAAAGATGGGTATCAGATATCACATTGCTTTTATATTACCTTTTGGACATGGCTTGCAACAAATGGCCTACTAAAGTTTTCTTTGCTATTGGGTCTTTGTATGTTACTTTGTGGATACTCTGTTCTTTTGGCCCTTCTCAGGAGTAGAGTAATGCTTCTTGGGTTGCTACAGCTCCTCATTATGCTGTATTCAAAGCATGTCAATGCCAATTTTTATCTTCTTGTATGGAATTATGTGATGGAACTAAATAGAGTGCTGAGTACAAGGTGTAGTTGTAAAGCATTGATTAGGATATAATGATACATATTTAGTCAAACATTAGAGGATGATCGTAGTTGTAAAGCATTGATTAGGATTTATTGATACATATTTAGTCTAACATTAGAGGATGATCGCCTGTTTGAGTTTTCGGCCGGCATTTGATGGGTCAGAAATGAAGATCCCTAAACCAACAAAGGGATGATCAACAGTTCAAAAGCTTTTGATGCATAGCCTAGAAAATGGTATAAGCAAGAACTTCATCTGGTAATTCTGGTTTGGTTGATTTTCTGCGTACGTACAAGATACTCTGGTAGGGCCAATAAATGCTTGGGTCATACCAATATACTCCATTTCATATGTGATGCAGCTGAGCTGTGCTTAAACTGCAATGCCTGGAAAGCATCGAGTACTAAGATTGTGGGCAGAATATGAATTCCAGTTGCACAATAAATATCCATCTCCCAATTGCCAGCAATTATTATATGCCTTCCAAATTCTAGCTCTGTTTTTTAGGCTCAACATGATTCTTGCACTGCGCCATGCAAGAGCTAGCCCACCGTTTTATCTGTTATGGGCCATGACATAAGTAGTTAGATTCACCCTTTTCATCAGTCCGGGCTTTTGGGATCTATGGTTGCATCTGGTACGCATCATTTTTTGTTAGAATCTGCGACTTTGATTGGCTACATCTAGGATTAGGGGTGCAGTGCCGATGATGGAACTTAGGTTCATCAAACTTAAGCCCCAAAATAGTGTCAGCAGCTTAGTTTGTAATAACCTAATTGGGCCCCACCTTGGTGGTCTCAGCCCTAAAACGGTCTCAGAAGCTTTATCCGGTTATTTATTAGAGACAATTGTTTTTCTGATATAATACCTGAATTTATGTCAGAAATAGAAAAAGGCCCGGGGGAGCAATGAGGAAAAATAAACTAAAAAGCTCTTTTCTGTTGCCAATGGACACAGACCAATTCAAATGTTTTTCATGAATGATGCTTCCCATGAATTCCATTTCCAGTATCTTTACCCCAATCCGTTTTCCATTCACCTCCCCTCAGATGGGAGCAAAGCTTCCTCTTTTATATGACCCCTAGGTTCTCCTTGCTTTCAGGCCAAAAGAGGATTGGATTGGGGTTCTATATTAAATGGCACATACCTGTATTGAATTACACTCTATATTCTTACAAGTAAACATCAAAGAAGGAAAAAGAAGAGGAAAAAAATCACAAACCAACCAGCTCAAACTGATCAAGAACCCCAAAGTACAAATCTTGCTCGCTACTCGAGGAGTCGGTCTTCAAAGGATTCAAAGGTACCACCAACCCATCAGTTCCTTTGGTATCTTAATAAGAGATCATCTTCAACATTCAGTTGTATATCATCCAGCAGATCAATTCAAGCCTATTCTCTCAAAGAAAGTAATCTGGTGCAGGTCTTTTGGAAGGGGCCCCTCTTGATTCCTACATTCCAACACGACAAAATGCTATCAAAATAAGATGCGGTATTTGATAATTCAATGCAGCATGAAACTTCATGCCTCTTTACCCATTGGGCATGCACACGCTAGGGCTAGGGTCATGACTCATGACCCATTCAATCAATCAGCCAATTAAAGCACTCTCTGGACTGATTTCTGGGTAGCTTGTTTATCTGGAGCATACCCATTGAATGTTCGGATTATCTCCCTCTGGAATGTGAGCCACATGGATCGAAGATGGGCATCATGAATGAAGTTGCATGCTTTTTATTTTTTACTTCTCCAAATAACAGAAAATTGCCCATGGGTTATTTGTACAAACTTGTGGAGCTGCTTCAAACACGCGAAACTCCTTATTCAGATTCTCATCCAACTCAAGAATTGCAGCCACATTGCCACATCTGAAACACATTCAAGAATGAGAACACGCCAAATAATTTGTGGAAAATAGAAAGAGGGAAAGAGCACAGAAGATAATTAACCTGTAACAGTAATTTGGAGCCGACCAGACTGTAACTATCTGGTTGTTGAACATCCATTTATATCCTTCCATTACCAACTGATGTGCACGGCATATGAAATCGATGTTATTTGAGTGGTTAAAAGACGTAACAACGTTGCCACCAAATAGGTAACCGGCACCTCGGGGACTAATACCCCAACCATCCACAATGTCTTCGGGGTCTGACCATAGAAGGTCACACATGGCACCATCATGAGGTACTTCTTGCTTCCGGTCAATTGTTCTAATCTGCCAGATGGGTCCCGTTAGTACCCTCAATAAAGCTCAAGAGAATAAACCAAATGATGTCTTGCCTTCAGCTATCGCCTTATGGTGTAGTTGAGTTAACCAAAAAAAACCAAACAATAACCCTGGATACATTCTCTGACCTGGTCTAATGTGGATATGGCAGGAGAGAGACCACCGTGGACACTAAAAATCCTGTTCTCAATGAGCGCTGATAGACTGTAGAAAACCATTAATAATAAATCCATAAACCAGAAGTTAAGACAATAATGTGAAGCAAGTTTATAAAGGAAAAGATGAAAAAAGGCACCTACTGAGTTGGTTTATGGATGGTGTACTAACAGCAAAACTGTAGACTTAACAAACAGGTATGAGAGTGGGACCATGATATAATGGCTCCCACCAACAGATCTCCTTTGGCCAAATAGTGATCCTAATCATCCAATTAATTAGCATTCTTGGACCATAGCCATAATTTTCTAACTGTCCAAAAGAATGTGGCCAACTGGATGATTAGGATTGACATCATTTGATTGGGAACAAATTTTGGCCTATGGTCTCCTACTATCCCCTGCATGTGCAACCCATTGGCCACTATGCAAATCGTACACCTTCCTACCTTCCATCAGATAGGCACCCTAATTCTCCTTTATTGGAAATGGGTGGTAAACCTCAAGTAATCAAATATATCTGTGCAATATCTCCAGACATTCACAGAGCCGTATTTCCGGAGGCACTCGTCGTAGAATCCATATACCTGGTAAGAAAGATAGCGAGTCCACTAAGCAGATGAGAAGTTAGAATTTAGAACAAAGATATCCATTAAAGGAGCTTTGAGATTTTTAACCTGCGTGATCTGACGACTCTCATGATTCCCTCTAATGAGCGTTATCCGGTCTGGATACCTCACCTGGTTGTAATAGAAGTTTTTAGTCCAAAAATCAAATGAACCCAAAGAATGAAAGACCAATGGAGGATAAAAGATATGGAAAGCTAGTGATGGCCACATATAGCTGAACAATATATCTCAGCACACTTACCGAAAAAAGAGAAAGAAAAGAAAGAGTAATATCTCAATGCATGTAAACCATCATTACTTTTGGTAGGTTGAGATGGTTAAAGCACAACAAAATAGACTACACTGGTGTTCCCTCACATGGGTGGTGCCTCAAACCACTTGTTATAATATCTTCTTCTTTTACCTCCTGCTTATATGTAAACCTTTAATGCCATTGTTTTCATGTATAACTATTTAAATGTTTTCTTGCTCTGCTTCATCTGTCTGAACTATACTTTATGAATAATATTATCTCCCATCCTAGAACTGTACACCTGTTTGACACCACATGTCTGTTTGACATGTCACATATCTTTATTTTTTGATTGATAAACAAGAAAAAATATTACTAAAAGAGCAACCAAAGAACAAAGAGGATCAGCACACCCGGTTCATGAAAATATGAACCAAAGCAAACAGCGCAAATACAAAAAGCACCTAGCTATCCCCCGACAAGGAACCCCCACCGCCAACCCAAAATCAGTCAAACAACATCTTTAAACTCACCCCTTCCTGCCTAGCTGAAGCTCACTCCACCACCAAAGACCTGGTTCTATTACAAATACTGGGAAAAGAAGAGGGAAAATTCTCGAAAACTCTCCTATTCCTCTCTTTCCAGATCGACCAAGCTATGGCTCCCGGGAGAATCGACCACACCGCTGACCTAGCACTATCCCCATGAACTACACCCCAGCAAGATAAGAAGTTGTGAAAGGACAAGGGAAAGACCCAAGCCACGCCCAGTCAGGAGAGAAAGAAACTCCAAACCTTACTAGCTATAGGGCAATGCAAGAGAAGGTGATCAACCGACTGTTCCGCTTGGAGGCACAAAAAGCACTGATTCGCCATCCTCCACCCTCGACTCTTCAAGTGATCACATGTGAGGATTTTGTTCAAAACCGCATTCCATAGAAAAAATGATACTTTAGATGAAATGTCGGGATTCCACACAGCTCTATAAAGAAAGGAGATGGAAGGACCAGTTTCCAGTAGTAGACCGAAGGACCTCACTGAAAAACGACCCTTGTTGTCTCCAGCCCAAATTCTGCGATCCTGGCCTTGAGAAACCGAAGGTGTAGACCTCAAACACTCTAACAACCTGCCATACTCTGCAATCTCCCAGTCATTCAAACCTCTTCTCAGAATAGGACACCACACGGCCTCTCCACTGGCTCTATCAATATAGTCCTTGACTGTCGCCTTCTTATCCGAAGCTAACCGAAAAATAGTGGCAAAATCCTCCTGAAGCCTCGAAGACCCACTCCACACATCCTTCAAAAAACTGACCTCTGAACCATTCCCAACTTTGTACTGAAAAGAAGGAACAATTTGGTGAGCTACTGCCAAGATCCCCTTCCACAACCCCACCCCGTGGGGCCTAGTCACATATCTTGTGACTAGCTTGAAGCTAAAGGCATCCAGGACAGATATATAAACCTCTGTAGCCGCCCTTTATTTTCTCTTAATGTTCTTCAAGAACCTTTATGCACTGCACTTTCTTTTCATCATAGCAACAAAACCTTTTTCCTTTTACTCTTTTCGTCATCCTGTATACATGATCCCATTCCTCATCTCTGTAAGGAACTTAAATGTGAAATCTTACCAAGGAAACAAGAGACTTGAAAAAATGAAATCTAGACAATAAGGAAGATCTTGCTCATTGTTCGACTCTTCACACGATAAGATCAGAATGTGACCCTACACAGAATTAAACTCTCACATTGGAACCTCAATAGACAATCAGTTGATCACCAAATCAAGATCAGAAATTCAAAATCTTCATTTCATCATAATCTAACCCTTGTCTCAATTATTTGGGGTTCAGGTGCACTAATCCTGTTCAACAATCATTAAAAAAAATCAAGTTCTGTACAATGTGATTCCGGATAACACCCTAACCAAGGTTGTTAAATCGTAATCGAATCGTGAAATCAGTTTTCGACCGATTTGATTTAAATCGGGATTCAAATCGTAAATCGTAAGATTCAATTCATTTTTAAAAAAATTGTTTAAAAAATACAAAAAATTACTTAATAAATCAGAGAAATAGAATAATTTATTATCCAAAAGATTTCATTCACATCTATTGATAAAATAAAGTAATGATTATTTCGTTGCATACACTATAAAAAACGCAAATAATCTCCCAAAAATGAAAAAAAAAACCAATATCATTAAAGATAAATCAACAAAAGTAAACACATATAATCATGTTGTCTGAGATCAAGTATTAAAAGACTTGTACAATTAAAAAGACTAATAAAATAAACTATCAAGTTTTCCCAACATCCAACTCCATCATTTTTCTCCTTCTTTCATCTTTTTTTTTTTTTCATTTCACAGCAACAAGCAACAGAGAGACAACCCAAATAGGGATTTTGGCATGTCCATAACAAGGGTTTTCCTGTTTCGTCTCTCTTCTTAAAAATCATAAAGTACCTTTAGAAAATCAAAAGAATAAAAAATATATTTTAAGTATTGGTCCTTGGCGTGCTCGAATCGTATGAATCGTATGATTCGAATCGCAAATCATAATATGAATCGCAAATCAAATGGGATTTACCCAATTAAGATTTTCACATCCGATTTGGATCGTTTTGCTTGGGATTCGAATCGAATCGTAGGATTTGAATCGTAAATCGCAAGGATTTAACAACCATGACCCTAACATGAGAGCTGGCTACCTTACCATGGTTCATGTGAATAATTTTGGAAAAATTCAACAGCAGCCAAACCTGATGAAACAACCCTCATCATGGACTTGGGATTAGAAACAATAGGCTAAAAAACAACACCCTAGCATTAGAAACAACACCCTAACATGAGAGCTGGCCACCTTACCATGGTTCATGTGAATAATTTTGGAAAAACTCAACAGCAGCCAAACCTAATGAAACAACCCTCATCATGGACTTGGGATTAGAAACAATAGGCTAAAAAACTAAACTTGCTTCACCAAATCAATCCACAAAATCTCCTAACAATCAGACAAAGAACCAAATAGTGGGGAATAAATAAACAGAAATGTTTTCAGTTCACAATCAAACAAAATTCAAATAAATCATTTTTTTCGGAAGTCCTTGAATATGAGGGATTCAGTATTAGAGATGGGGTAAGACTCACCTCCATCTTGGTACAATCTTCTAGAAGGTAACTAATTAGCTGATAATTAGCTAATTCGGAATTTTCTGCTCAAATCTTATATGGTTGAATCATAATCCTCAATCGCAATTCCACATTAACGGATCCGATCGTTTTCATTAGCTGATAGTAATTTTTCAAAAAGCCCAGAATAATTTGGGACCTTTCGTCCAACGATTAATTCAATATCTATTGACTTTATTTCATAATTAGTAACCTTGTTTTTTTTGTTTTTTCCCATATCTTACCCGTAATTTTTTTCTGATTCCTCCTTGGGCAAATAATTCCCGAACTCCAACTCAGTGACTAGCCTACCACACAATTTCTCCATTTTTCCGATTTTTCCCTAGCCAAATAATTCTCAAACTCCAACTCGGTGACTAGCCGTGTGTGTGTGTGGTGGGGGGGGGGGGGGGGAGCTTATCTAAAATTGTAACATAATCAGACAGAACTCAGAAATCAGACTCACAATCCGCCTAAGATATTGATGGAAAGAATTACTCATCTACAGAGTACAGACCCATCAAGGCAACAGAAAATGTGTTATGACTTTTCCCCCATTTTTTATTAACCAAGTTTTATCCAAAACTTAAGGGAGTTGCACAGTTCAGTAGGATTGAACTGTCAAGCATTTCATACCAAGTTATCATCCTTTCTTCTTGTCTTTTTCTTCAAACCAAGTTCTATCTAAATTTTGACCGTTTCTCAACAGACAAGAAAGTGTGTCAAGCTTTTTGAGTACTGTACCAAGTTTTCAGCATAGCTTTTACTTTTATGTCTACTGCCATAAGTGCATTATTTTGATTTTTTGATAATGAATAACACAAAAAGCTGCATAAAAACACACCAAAAGTTCACTGCAAAAATACTTCCAAATTAATGTGGAGCCCCAAAACCACAAGTCCGTCACTACAGCCAACATAGGTTTGCAATTAAGGGGAAAATACCTTCTATAAACTCATCTTAAATCTTTAGAGACCAAATATGACAGCAAAATAAAAGCCAAACCAGCAGCCAAAGGGAGCAATCAGATATTACAGCGGCATGGTTCCCTAGTTCAGCTTCTCAGATTCTCATGCCAAAAGAGGATCTAGAAATAGGAATCTCATGATAAGAACAGATGAGGAATATTCAACAAATGTGATAGGCATGCAATTATTGCACATCTGGACCAACTCATCCCAAGTTCAATACGAGAAACGCTGCTTACTCTTTCTTCCTCTTCTGATATGCAATGGGAGAGTCTATTGAAAGAAAAAAAATACTATCTAAAAAATCATCACTTTATTGTTAACTTGAGAAATTTATTAAGAAAAAGAAATATACAACATGATGAAAAGGCCATCCAAACTGGCAGATTTAAAAAGATAAATAAACAAATAAATAAAAAAAGAGAGACAAAAAAAAAAAGAGATTTCAAATGTGAATTTACCCACAGAAAAGTTCCAGCCTATCAACTCTACCCTTGGTTAGAGAAACCGCAAGATTGTTCATCAACCTTGGCTCCCAATAGAACAAGAAGTTCAGCACAGATGCTGAATTGTGAATATCTTTGATGAAAGTCTCCAGTCCCCTGAACTTCTTTCAAACCCAATCTAGAGCATTAGAAGAAACTCTTTTCAATTACAATTCCAACAAAGTTGAGGCACTGGGAAATCTTTAATCCAAGGAGGGCCAAATCCACACTAAATTAGAAATGGCCAGCCCAATTGAACCAGAAATTACATGTATGATACAACCAGTGTGGTCTCTAAATGCATCTCCAATCCTAGACTGCCTAGGTTCCACAGTGAGCAACATCAAAAATTAAGTTTTACTTCACTCCAGTGTATATAACAAAATCTGCAACACTTGTAATTAAGATGCTACCGGTGTCTCCAGCCACGCAACAAGTCTTCAAAGCTAACACTTCTAAATTCTTTGGACAAGGATACCCAGAAAAAATAGTCATCACCTTAATCTTTTCAATGATTGTGTAAGCGTCGAGGTATATGTTTTCAAAACCTCTTCTGTTTCTTCCCAATTATGTACCCCAAACAGTAGCCAGCAGGGAGCTATTCCGAAGGAACTGACCCCACCTACCGCCGAAATCCAAACTCCCATCTCAATATTCATCCAAAACATTCAAGCAAAAAACCAAACTAAAGACTTGCTAAATCGAGGAAGTAAATCCATGAGCCTAGCAACCAATGGATGCCACAGCCTACTTGCATATTGTGAATATGTAGGGACAAAGGAATTTGAATTTCCTTCTCCGAAGCATGTCACATGTATTCAGCTTCTGCAAAGCAATTGTCCAAGAGAAAGCTTGGATCCTCAGGGAATCTGTTGTTGGAGTTAAGAGACCATATTCTAGCATCCGGCAATGAGAAATATAAGTATCATTTACTATTTCAAGGAGAATGGCTAAGACATCTACATCTCTAAGAACCAGCATAGTCAAAGCATAGCCCATGCGTAGGCGTCTTTGAGTACCTACCAGCTACCGCCTAGGCGACCCCTAAGGGGGCGGTGATCACTAGGCACCATGGTTTAAAAAAACACCGAAACCGTTACGTAAAGCCCGTTACGTAAAGGTTTCGGCTAGAAAGCACTGATACTTCAAATACCCTCTCGTACCCGTATCCGATACGTATCGGATACGGATACGGCCGGATACGTACGGGATACGGCTGAAACGTATCCCATTAATTAAAAACAATTTTTTAATTTAGGATACGGCTCCGATACGGATCCGATACGGCATGGATACGCCAGGATACTTCGGCATACGGCCGGGATACGGCCAGGATACGAGAATTTTTTATTTTATTTTTTTCAATTTTTTTTGGAGACCCAAGGGTGTGACCCTATTTTTTTTTTTTTAATTTTTTTTTTGGAGACCCAAGGATGTGACCCTATCTCTTTTGTTTTTGCATGGACATGATCTTCTTTATATTTTGCTTAGTGGATAATAGGATGACTTTCTTTTTTGCTTAATGGATGATGAGATGACCCTATTTCTTTTGCTTTTGCATGGACATGATCTTTTTTATACATAAAGAGAACTGAACAAATGGTTATTTTGTAATTATAATATAAAATATATTATTATTATTATTATTTATAAAAAAAATTACAGACATATCCTGGCCGTACCCGTATCCTGTTTTTTTAGGTTTTGCCGTATCGCCGTATCCGTATCGTATCGTACCCGTATCCCGTATCCCGTATCCGTGCTTCCTAGGGTTTCGGTGACCTCCAATACCCGATATCGTACCTTTACCCGTTTATCCCGAAACAAAACCGTAACGTCCAAAACCGTTACGTAACGGGGCGTTACGCCCAATACGTAAAGGTTTCGGTCGTAAGACTGGGTTCCGAAAATCCGTAAACTCATTCTAAAACCTTATCTTTACTTCCTCTCTTCTTTTCTACTTATTCTTAGTACCTTTTTTTTCTTAAAATCCTTTTGTTTTTTTGTTAATTAACAACTTGATTTGGAGTTTAATTCATAGTCTTGAAGGAATCCAAGACATGTTCTTTATTTTGGGTATGTTTCAACCATCGACCCATTTAATTTCCTTATTTCTAAATTTTGAACTTCATATTGGTTTTAAAATTATCTTGTTACTCATTTATTATATGTTTTTTTTTGTTTTTTTTCTATTTATTGGAAATTTTTGGATTTTTTAAAGCAAAAAATAATAATAATAAGTAAAGGCCGAAACCGTTACGTAAAGGTTTCAGTAATGTCCGTTACGGTGTCCAAAACCCTTTTTTTAAACCTTGCTAGGCACCATTTATGTGAAGATAATCAAGAAGATATAGAAAAGAGTTTACAAGAACATAAACTCAGAAAGCAGAAGAAAAGTATGTGAAGGACACCCTCCCCCCCCCTCCCCCCTCTTTTTGAATCTATGTTAAGGGCCTTCTGGTCATCTAAAATAGGGTTATAAATTGGACAACCATATAGTTGCCTCATTTACAACCCCAACAAGCCTGAAGTTGAAGTAAAGAGCAAAAAATTCCGAAGTTGTTGCGACCTACTATTAAGCCACTAAGCTATTTGACAACTTGCTTTTTGATGGTCGTCTTTCTATTATTTGTGTAAAGTTCAGGATTCTGGTTCAAAGGCAGTAGGAGTCCTGGAAAGAGGAGGTCCTCCAAGACGTTCGTTCACTCCCCAACCCAGGATTAGGCTAGCAGCCTTAGTCTTATCTACTTAGGAGCTGTCTTACTAGTAGCTATACTTGCTTTGCCAATCCAGCTAGAGAAGAGACGAATCTTCATATTTGATTATTAGGAGTCACATCAGACTTGCCTATCTACCTGAAGGCAAGGAGAAGGAAGAGATAAGAGGGCCCTATGTTGTCAAATAGCTTAGTGGCTCAAAGGCAGTAGGAGTCCTGGAAAGAGGAGGTCCTCCAAGACGTTTGTTCACTCCCCAACCCAGGATTAGGCTAGTAACCTTAGTCTTATCTACTTAGGAGCTGTCTTACTAGTAGCTATCCTTGCTTTGCCAATCCAGCTAGAGAAGAGACGAATCTTCATATTCGATTATTAGGAGTCACATCGGACTTGCCAGTCTACCTGAAGACTAGGAGAAGGAAGAGATAAGAGGGCCCTATGTAATCGGAATGATGTTAAGGATAATAATAGCATACATGAAACAAGGGTTCACAAAGCATGAACCACAAAAAGGAGCACAAACAACTATGCCTACGACCTAATCGTACTGTACTATTTATCCCCAACTTGCTTTATGATTGAATACACTGGTTTTAATGAATATTTGTAAAATAAGTTTATTTTGCGTAGTTTTGTAGGTAGGATGTATTCATCATGTACTTATACATTAATTATATGATCATTTTTGGTAGCCTAGGCGCTGCTTCACCTAGCCAGGGAAAATGCCTAGCTGCCTTGACTACACTGCTAAGAACTCTAACAAAGTTAAAGTCCCAAGAAATCCAATTAAAGAGGAGAAACATATCAGAAATAACACACTTTTAGAACAAGATAATCTATAACGTGGGGATTCCAATGGGAAGGAAGAGATCGGCTAAAAATGCAGAAGTCCAGCATGAACTGGGTCAAGGAAGGGGTGGTAAGACAATTTTCTTCCATATGGTGGCTACTGACCGGAGAATTTTTTTTTATACCCAAGCTTAATGTCAATGGTACTGTCTTGTAACAGCCCAGAGAGGTTGAGAGAGATTTACTCAAACTTATTTTCAAATCTTCATTTGTCGGCCAAGATTATGAGACCTGGCATAAATGCCATTGAGGCCTGTATTCCAAAGTAAAACACATTCGCTGGAGAGATGATTCAAAGAAGAGAAAATTAGAAATGCTAGTAGTTGATTTGAACAGGAATAAGGCTCCGTGTGCGGATGGCTTACTACATGGTTTCTTTAGATAGTTGGGAAACTGTGAAACAGAATTTTAAGCATGTTTTAATGAAGTTTATGAGAAATGAGTAATTAAACAAAGCATGAATGCCACCCCATAGCGTTCATCTCACAAAAAAGAGTAATTGGCCTACAAATACTTTAGATTGTTCTATTTAGTCACGAGTATGCGTGTGATTTTCTCCAAAAGTCTCTCTATAAGACTAAAGAAGGGTTTAGAGTTCAACATATCATCTTTCATTTTCAGGGAGCTTAAAGAATAGGCAAAGTGCTTTGAAGTGGTTTCAGGCTTAGAATTAACATAGGGAAAAGAAATTGAATGGACATTAATTTGGGGGATGATGATTTGAATATGTTCCTGAATTTGTTAGAATGTGATGGGGACAGATGGCTTCGGGAATATCTTGATCCTCCCTTGGGTGCTATAACCTAAGGTTTGAGATTTTTGGAACCAGAAAGAGATTGGCTTCGTGGAAGAAAAACTTTGTCTCGTTGGGAGGTGGAACTGCAGGTAATTATATCCAATCCACTCTCTGATTTACCTGTTTAGTGTTTACTTGGGTCTTCAAGATCTCAATGAAAGTAACCAATGTGTTAGAGACAATGAAAGTATACTATTTGGAGTTGTGAAGTATAAAACAAGCCATCTCATGCTCTGGAGAAGGTGCTTAAGCCTAAGAATGGGGGAGAAAATTAGAAACATTTCGAAAAGAAGTTACAAATAAATATCTAATATATGAATTATATTTGCTTATAATTTTTCATAAATAGTAATCATATTTTTTATATTTTTAATCTTTCCTGCCATTTTCTCAATCTTGTTTTTCGAATTTTTCAATTGTTGCCTTATTTTTTCGAATTTTCTCCTAGCCAAATAATTCCCAAACTCTGACTTGATGACTATGCCTGTAATCATATAGCCTCTGGTTTTCCCAAAATCAGCTCTTAAAGTCAGCCTTTGCTGCCCTTGGAAGCTCACTCTTTGTGTTTTCCTTCCTCCTAAGGCTTTAATAGATATGATGTTGTGTGTGGTAGAAGATCATTCCTATGTATAAAAGAGAATATCCAAGTATTATGGCTTACAGGCTTACAGAACTTAAAGATGGCCTAATAACAGCATCACACTATTCAATGGGTCCCACGTGGGAGATCCTACAAGCATACAAAAGGATAACAAAAAGATACATAAAATCTGATAATCATAGTACCTTATGCCCACACTTGTTCTCTAGACTGTTTGTCATACTCCTATATTTTAAGGTACCATCCATTAAAATGTGATGGCTCATATGGTTATATAACTTGATCATGCAACTTTTGGTTCAAGAATCTCCTAGTTGGGATCCGGCGGGTCAATCCCCTACATGAGCACTACGTGTAGGGAAATCCTCAAATGTCTATGGTTAAAAACTAGATTGATTAGATTTACATGAATCTTCACATAAAATACCACAGAAAATGAACCGCCAATAAAAAACCTCTGTTTCCACAAGAGGCTACAACTTTAGAAATAATATAATTATTAAGAGATCCATTTGCATGAGAATTGAGAACATTTGAACTGAAGGCTTATCATTCCAAACCTTCTCAAGAGTTAAAAAAGTAAAAAAGAAAGACAAGTTTTAAATGCAAGGACAGTAATCTCTATTATCTAGTTAGATAAAGGGGCATCTTGCCATTTCAAAAAAAAAAAATACAAGAGATAAAGAAAAAATAAGATGTTACCTTCAGGGCTAGTAGAAGCAGAAATGTCTCAACAGAGTAAAATCCCCTATCAACAAAATCTCCCAGAAACAAGTAGTTTGTCTTTGGACAATCACCCCCCACCTTGAATAGCTCTTTCATGTCATAAAACTGCCCATGGATGTCGCCACATATCTTTGGAAAAACACACAGCCAAATGTAATTAGGTTGCCTGCATGCACTTATCCTTAATATTACTCATTTGGTATGTCAAGGATAGAACTCCAGATAAATACAACATTGATTATATTTTATGAAAAAAAGGTATCAAGCAATTACCATGGCGTGCATTTAATAACAAAAAAAAAAGCATTATCCACACCCCAGAAACTGAGAAAACCTGTAGTGTCAATGAAAGAACAGGATATCCTGTTTCTGTGTGTTCTAAGTGTCATGGATGTACAACAGGATTTGGATCCATGTTTCATGTGCCGATCTAGGGGATCTCCTAGGTTAATAAAATCAATCCGATCGGATGATCTTGACCATATGATATGCTGGCTTTTCTATGAACAGTTTCCGTTTTTGACCGTTGAAGAATTTGGAAATAATGAAATAAATGCATGGAACAACGATCTAATCAATTAAACTTATGAGAGGTCTACTTTCTACCTATTGAAAAGAAACAGAGGTATAAAAAATATTAAAAGATTTTACAGGCTAAGAATACCTCAACTAACATGATTTTGAAATATGTTCCCTAGTAGACAAGTCAAGAAGCTCCTAGGCTTCTCTGCCTAGCTGTTTAAACACTAAAGTTCCACATGGGTCCAAAATTTTACATTGGCACCACTTATGGGTTTACAAAATATCTGATGTATGTAGTATATCTTGAATATGTCAATAGTATTGGCTGGTTTCTATGGATTCAAGGCATCACCAGAGGCCCATAAAGGGCATCAACGGAATCACCTTCAATCACGATTGGAACCCCAAAATACCTTGTAAGATTTAATCCTTCATGAAGAGCAATACAATCTGCTTCATTAGTCGTTAACAATCCATCAGGCCTGATTATTATACCTTCAAAACAGTTTCTTTAGTGTCCCTTAAAGCGTCCAATTCCTGGTAATTTGTGGTTGCTCAATAGTTTCCACCTCATTTGGATGTTTAATATCACTTAGCAAAAATTAGCAATTTTTGTACCTCGACAGACCTTCCATATCTTCCAAATTGAGGTTGGCATGTCACATTAAAAAGAATGGTACTGAGAGCCAGGGTTTACTTAAATTTATCATTTTTGGTTGAGTCACAAACGTGACTCCATGCCGCAACTCATCTCATCGTCATCAATGCCTTATCTCAAAATACCTAGGCTTGGCAATACAAATTTTTTCAGCCATTCCATTGCATTAAAATCCATAACTTCGGCCAAATTGTGTTAGCAAATCTTTCCTCGCTATCTCTATCCACATCTTTTTTTTGGCATTTCTCTCACCCTTCTAGTGCCTTCAACTTACACCAATTCAATCCTTCTTACAAGCATGGTTTAAATTTGGGCGATAATATCATATAATATCAGCCGATATTGTCAAATCACGGAGTGGGAAAATATCGCCCTCTAGAGCTTTCAACTTGCATCAATTCGTTCCTCACAAACATGGTTTGAAATTTTGGCCAATGGTATCAAAATATCAGCATCTCATTGGAATATTGCACTTTGTTTGGATATATATCAGACTATATCGAATATATCCAAGATATTGTGCGATACAATGGTGATTCCTTCTTTAAATATGCATAATGTCTATCAAAATTTGGGAAATTTCAATCAACTTTGTGCTAATTTGGGGATTTTTGTCTCCTTTGCCTCCTCTCCTTATAACCAATTTGTGTTCAGTTTATCATGAGCAAATTTTTGCATAGATCAGTAAGGAGCCTTACATATCTAAGACTTAATATGATGCAATAAGATTCAATTTTAACATGACTGTATTTCAGGTTCTATCTATGGGCCGAAATTTTTTAATTTTGATGTAAAATAATACTTTAAAATTATTTTTAATAAAAAAATTAAAATCAAGTATTATTAATTTGCTTTTAAATTAGGCTTATAACTTGTCCACTTAAGATGAATTCTATATGTTATATAAGTTCGGCCAATCTATTGATTGCTTGGATAGTTTTTAATTTATAAGAAAAAAAATATCATTTCAGTTGTAAAATATTTATAAATTATTAAGTAATTACGTACGCAACACTTCAAATCTTCAAATAAATAAGTGTAAATAAATTATACTATGGATAACCATAACATAATTATGTTAACAAAATCACGAGTAATTATGGTAGGTAAATTATCCATGTAAATACTAAATTTTAATTACAAATTCAAAAAATAATTGTTCATGCTTAATTGCCTATAAAAAATATTATTAAATAGTTATTTTTTATAAAATATTATTGATTAGGAATACATTAACATGTATTCTGATGTATATTATCATGTATTATAAGTATAATCGCATGCAAAATAACATTTTTTTAGTTGTTTGTATTCCAATTGTATCCTTCTAGGTTTGAGTCATATGGATAGGGCTATGGATATGCACAACATCACATGATGGTGACCGTAACCACGACTTACAGATATCCATACCTCAACCACCTCAAAAAAATCATAGGTCCTCAGCCAAATCTTCTCGAACGTAAAGGGGTGGGAGGGTCTACATCTCGACACAGCCCACTCCAAGAGAAAAGGAATGTGATTGGAGTTGGTCTAGGAAGAGCCACATGCACCATAGCAACAAAAAATGATCCTCCCAGTGAGAGCAAAATTAAATTCTATCTAAACTACTCAAAGATAGCCTATCCTTTTTTTTTTTTATCGGTAAATGCAATTTATTAAACAAGCAACTAAACAGATTCACCAATAGTGAATCAACAAAGCCACAGGGCAAAAAACTAGAGAACTAGCAACAAACAAACAAAAACAACAACAACCAACACCAACCCAAAACAACAAACCCTTGCCACACTAGGAAATCAGCTCGTCGAACCCTATCTCTACCACATCAGCTTTCGAAGAGATCCAGTCCCGCAATAAACTCTTCGAATGGTAGCACACTCTCTCGATGGACATAGAGGAATTATCGAACACCCTCCTATTCCGTTCCTTCCACAATGTCCACGGAACCACTCCCGGAAGAAAGGCCCAAATGAGATCAAATGGACTCTCTAGCGAAACTGAAAGCCAACTAGATAAGAGACTCCGAAAAGAAGAAGGGAAAACCCAAGCCACCCCAAGTTGAAGAAGGTAATGCATCCAGAGCCTCCTTGCAAAAGAGCAATGCAAAAATAGATGGTCAACCGCTTCCTCCTCCATCAGGCACAAAAAACACCGATTAGGAAGACACCGACCTCGCTTTCTCAAATTGTCAAGAGTCAAAATCTTGTCCAAACAAGCTGACCAAAGGAAAAAAGAAACCTTAGAAGGAACTCTTGAGAACCAAACCACCTGGTGTGGGAAGAGGGACCCGGATTAGTCACCGGCAAAAAAGATTTAACGGAGAATAACCCATTGGAAGTGGCAGACCAAACACGTCGATCCATGGCCTATCCTTAAAGCTGGACCGGGTGTAATTGGCACCTTCAAGTGACACTATCAATCATATTAAACATGTCCACAAATTCCCCAAAAACACACCATCTTGCTATTCCTTCTAGAGTTTCTACAGTGACCCTTTTGGCTTCTTCTCATGAAAAATATCTAATAGTTTTGACACCAAGACACCATTGCACATCCCATATGGCCCCCACATTGTTTGGCTCATTCCAAAAATAGGGAAAATCTGCACCCATAGACAGACCATTCACTCTTGAAAACACCCACCTGAAATCCTCCCCCTGGCAACCTACAAAACAACGAAAAGAGAAAGCCCCCACTATTGATTCCAACAACTCAATCTCCTCCTTATCCCGAATAATGAGGAACTCCTCAGAGGAGCAGATAGAGGGAAGGACAACCCAACTAGCAAACCAGGAACCCCATATTTCCCAAATCTAGCATATCCACAGTTTTAGTTTCTTGCAGACAAAGGATCAAGGGCTTGATTTTCAAAGACACTTGTTTGTTTAAAATCCTCTTGTCCTTGTTACACATAACATGCATGTTCAAAAAAAGGGAAAAGAAGAAAAAAGCTATTGAATGATGATATATTACTTTGAGTTGATTTAAGACACCTTTTAAATAGAGAAAATTCTAAAATGTTGTATCAAGCTAGATTAGACTGACCAAAATGTACTATGAATAAAGTGAGCATATGGGCTACAAGTAACATCTAGCGAAGCTTCCAAACTTGAGAGGAGGTAGCAGTATTTGGACTCAAGTTTGCAACCATTAAGAGTCATCTCGTGAAGCTTCTAGAAATGAGTAAAAGGGGTTAGTTCTGACATTAGAAGGATATAAATGTCCACTTACAGTGTTCAACTTGTTCATTTATTGGGTATTGGTTGAATTTGTAGTTTTTGAAGGTTTTTCATGTTACTGAATTGATGGCTATGGTAATTCAATAGTTTTCCAATATTTTCTTCTCATATTCTAAATCTTCAATTTCACCCAAATCAACCTGTAGACATGGCAAGCCCGAAAAATTATACTAAACAAAATATTGACTCCTATAGCTTATGTCATTAAAGTAGGTCAGCTGGGAAGAATTTCTTAAAGTATGACATCCCATCCCATTTCAATTTTAAATAAAGTATGAAGCTAAATTTTAAGGGGATTGTGGACCTGATTGGTCTTCCTAGCACTACGTAAAACTTACAAGACATAAATGGTATACATTTATAAGTTCATGTTTTAACATACTTATTACAATATGGGTCAGCTATGAGTCTGTATCTTTTTACATTATTTATGGATGAATTGGTGGCTCATATTCAAATGGAGATCCTTTAGTGTATCTTACTTGTCGATGATGTGGTATTAATTGATGAAACTAATGAGAGGGGTGAGCGTAAAACTAGATTTGGCAAGGGTTTTCAAATAAGTTGGACCAAGAAAAAATATCAGAATTGTAACTTTAGAAAGAACACGAATGAGGTTAAAGAGGTAGTTCATAATAAAAAAGATTTAAGCCATAGTCAAGATTGAGGAGCAGGAGATACCCCAAAAGCAACCGGTTCAAGTATTTCGGCTCAATTATTCATAAGATGGAGAGATTGAGTGGAATCCTACATTGAGTACCTTCCCAACCCCCGTGTTTGGTGCCCACACCTGAGGCGTAATCTCAACGATTGGGAGCTAGACATCCTCCAAAACCTCCTAGCTAGGCTCCAACAAATACCAATCAACCCCTCCCTCAGGGACACCCATCTATGGTCTCGTGAGTCAAAAGGTCAATTCACAGTGAAATTCACTACCAAGCCCTCCTTCCATCCGCGGGCCACCCCTTTCCCTTTAGACCAATTTGGAAGGCGGGATTGCCTCCCAAGGTCTCCTTCTTCCTTTGGACAGCAGCTCTGGACAAAATACTGACATGCAATCACCTTATGAGCAGAGGGTGGCAGATGGCCAATGGTTGCTTCATGTGCCTAGACACCGAGGAGACGATAGACCACCTCTTGCTACATTACCCTTTCGTGCATAGGGTTTGGAGCCATTTCCTCTCTCGTCTAGGACTCAGCTAGGTATTCCCCTTTTCCTTCTGGGACTTCTTATCTTGTAAGTTCTCGGTGATTTTGGGGGAAGATGGTTTTGAAGGGGGACCAATGCTACTCGCATCGGTAGCCTAGTCTCTTTGGAAGGAACTATACTCCAGGGTCTTCGACGGCTACTGCTTTCCATTCATCAGAATCAGCCTGAGGGCGGGTCATTACCTCCAACAAAGCTGCTCCGCCTGGGAGAGTTTTGATCCAGCATGGTTCTTCGCCTTGTTGTAACATTAGCACATATTGTTCTTGTAGATGTTCTTGTCTTTTAGCTTAACCTCTCTTTTAATCACTTGTGAACGCTGCCTTCATATTGTATTTTTTTTTCTCTTATATATATATATATATATATATATATATATATATATATTACCCATAAAAAAAGATGGAGAGATTGAGAAGAATATTACCCTTACCGATCAAAACAAAATTAAGAAGAATGTTACCAATAAAATTAGAGTTGAACCGCTAAAGTTGAGATGTGCTTTTGGAGTTTATGTGACCGACACATTTTAATCAAACTAAAAGGAAAGTTTTATGTGACTAATCAAAAAACTTATGCTTTATGGAACGTAATGTTGGGTATCAAGAAGCAAAATTTTCATAGAATCACTATAGCCAAAATGAAAATGTTGAAATGGATGAGTAAAAATACAAGATAAAGCATGAGCACATTTGAGAGAACCTACAAGCTCCAATAGTGATAAAATAATCATGGATCTTTCCCCGATCCCTCCGGAATTTCTTATCTTGTTGGCTTTCGGTGTCATTCTCCTCTCCTGTGGATATAGTGTGGCCTTTTCTACTCGAAGCAATAGCCTGAGTCCAGTGGAAGGAAAGAAATAGGAGAGTTTTTGACGACTTCTTCTCTTCCGTCCCCAAGATCTAGTCTTGAGTTCGTCAACTAGTTTCTAATTGGTGCTTGGTGCTCAGTGGGTGGGTGGGTGGGTGGGTGTGGGGGGGAGGAGCGGACCCTTGGGAGGATCTCTTTGCTTTGTAGTATTTTTTGTGTTGTAGCTGTTGTTTTGCTTTCCGCAAGCTCTTGGTTTACTATTGGTGAACCTAGCGCATAGTTTAAAAAATCGCCGAAACCATTACGTAAAGGTTTCGGTAGCCTCCGATACCGTACCTTTACCCGTTTATCCCAAAATAAAACCGTAACACCCGAAACCGTTACGTAACGGGCGTTACGCCCGATACGTAAAAGATTCAATCGTAGGACTAGGTTCCGAAAATCCTTAAACTCATTCTAAAACCTCATCTTTACTTTCTTTCTTCTTCTCTACCTATTCTTAGTACCTTTTTTTTCCTAAAATCCTTTTGTTTTTTAGTTGATTAACGAACTTGATTTGGAGTTTGATTCATAGATTTGAAGGAATCCAAGGCAGGTTCTTTATTTCGGGTATGTTCCAACCCTCGACCTATCTAATTTCCTTATTTCTAAATTTTGAGCTTCATATTGGCTTTAAAAGTATCTTGTTACTCATTTATTATATTTTTTTATTTTTTCTATTTATTGAATTTTTTTGGATTTTTTTAAAGCAAAAAATATATAAGTAAAGGCCGAAACCGTTATGTAACGGCGTTATGTAAAGGTTTCGGCCGTGTCCGTCACGGTGTCCGAAACCCTTTTTTCAAACCTTGACCTAGCGTGGTTGCTAGTCTTTTGTAGCTTCTCTCATCATTTATATTATTGCTATCTCTATTTACCGATTAAAAATAAATAAGGGGGAGACGATTGGAATGATTTGGACACATTCAGTGAAGACCAATAACGACTCGAGTGAGAATGAGTTAATTAGAAGCATAGTTTTAAAACTCGCCGAGTCGACTCGAAACTCGGCTGAGTCGACTTGGCTCGGCCAGGTTTCGAGTCGAGTTTCAAGGAAAACTCGGTTTTGACAGAAACTCGCCCCGACTCGCCCCCGACTCGCCCCCGACTCGCCCCGACTCGCTCTGACTCACCCCGACTCGCCCGAGTTTTTGCACTTTTTTTTTAAAACTAAAATTGAATAAACTGCCTACCCGATTGACTAAATTATGTTTTTTTTCTTTTTTTTGACACACCCCACTCATTTTTAAGTATAAATACAAAACAAAAGGGTGATGTTTAATATATATTGAATTATATATCTTATTTTAGGCATGGTTTATCATTAATTTTGAATCTATACCATATATATTATTAGAAAAATATTATATATGTCCGAGTTTTAGATGTCATTACTCGGACGAGTTTTGCCCGAGTTTCCGAGTTGACTCTACTCGGCAAGTTTCCGAGTCGAGTCGAGTTTTCGGGTTTTAAAACACTGATTAGAAGGGCAGAGGAAGGCAAAAATGACATGGATGGAGATAAAGAGGAAAGATTTGATAAGAAAAATTGACCGAAGTTATGGTTTTTAGTAGAATGGAATGGATAAACATGATTTAACTTGCTGAGCCCCCGAGTGTTTTTGGATAAGGCATTTAATGTAGTGCCTTGTAATCTCTAAAACAACAAAAGCTAAGACAGTTTTGGTGGCTCTAAGTGTAGATAGTTGGAGGAGGATAAGAGATCATAAGAACATAGCAGATGAAAGAGCAGTGCCCTTAGTAAAAGTGCCTTGCCACCAAGATTAAGCATCTAGCTTTTAACATAAATCATTTATGAGAAAACTATAAGTGCACAAAGCAAATAATAGAATTGATGTGGAGTAGGAAAGCCCAAAATTTTATTTCTTTGTTAGTGCCTTATACCAACGGTTTAGGGTAGGCGACACGAATCATGTTCCTAGTCTATGAAGAGCTATATTATTGGGTTAACACGCGTGTTATCAGATATTTTCTCACTATCACCATCTATGTCTTTTATGGCCTTCTCTTGTCTTTTTAGAGCCTTCAACATGCATTAATTCACTCCTCGCTAGTTTTGTCATTGGTTGAATGCATTCAGATTTCAGACCATCTCAACTGATTCTTTCTAGTTTTATCACATATTGAATCTATTCCTAAATTCTCTGATATGGACTCAATTTTGATCTTATATTCCCAATTTTTTCCTCCCTTCCATCTTAGCATCCTCGACTACACAGCCTATGAATATGTTGCTTCTTGATCGCTCCACATTTTGGTTTATAAAGCATAGCTGGTCTTGCCTAATAAAGTTTCTTTTTAGCCTGATCAAAATGTGTTTGTCTTCTAAGACTTAGAAGAAAAGTCGGTCTATAGGCACTCCTAAATATACTCCCTAATCCTAACTGTCTATAACTAACCACTAAGGGCCAAAATTTAGCTTGCCTTATTTTGTATTTTCTAATGCCGCATCAGGTCTAATCCTAACCGTTTAATAATTGAGTTAAACTGTTAGGATTTGGGAGTATACGTGGGAGTACACTTTGGGAGTAGCCATAAATAATTCTTAAAAGAATATCTCTGATTTAGCCATGCAGCTCAATTTCTATGGGAAACATCCTCCCCATCCTTATGAAAAACTGGATCGGGATTATCAGGGAAAAAATCGGGATACTGGAACTAGCCACTTTGGGTAAATCTTGTGCTTCAACCTTAACTATAATTTATTTATTTTTTGTTAAGTGGCAGATGTATTGACCCTAATTATTACTTCACTCCTATTGTATTCTTACTAAAGTTGTACCACACCCCCGCCACTTAGAAGCCAAAATGCCCAGTGACAAGCCCTAGTTGAGGTTATATATGCATCAGGTTTCCTCATGCCTCTTGTGCAACTTGAATTAATAGATGATATCAAGGTTGGGCGATTCCTAGGATCCCCAGTTCCTACTATATGGGGTTTATCAGTGTAAATGAAAATGCTTCTTTTGAGTCGCCCTTTTTCATTGGTACATAGAATTAGTATGATAATACCTTCTATAAATTAGGAGATACAGAGCTTCTTGCAAGATACCCCAAAAAAGTGAGATATTTTTTTCACAGAATTCGAAATCCGAAGATTCCAAATTGTTGATTCAACTCCTCCAATAGGGAGATCCAGACCCAGATCGAAACCATATCCCAAAAATCAAAACAAAGAAAAGGGCATCGACCATGTTCTTACTAAGAAAATTTCAACCAAAAAAAAAGAGAGAAATTACATTAGAAGCAAAACAAAAGGGAACCCATGAAGATTCAAACTGAATAAGAGATGGGTATTGGATTGAAATGGGGTTTCTAAGATGACTTACAGTGACTGGTGCGTCGACCCTTTGAACGTTGCTCTCCTCAACAAGGATTTCCATGGCTTTAAGGCAGAGAGCCTTCACTTCCGATTCCTTCAGAGGCTCGCAGTTTTTCAGCTGCTCTATCTGCCTGTCCAGGTCTGACATCTTTTTCTCTTTCTCTTCTCTCTCTCTCTCTCTCTCTAAAATGCTAGAAACCAACTGATTTGAAGACCGCTTCACTGCATCTACAGCTCTCCTCTACTAGTATGCTACGGTGCAATTCCTATTGTGGGCTCTCTCGAGTCTCGTCTACTGTTTGGGGTTTTTAGAAATAAATTAAATATATGAAGCCCTCTGTTATTTGACATTTAGGAATAATTCCCTATGCTTTAACACAATTATGAAAACACCCCTTCCGTTATGTTTGCTTCTCAAGCTTGCCCTAGTAGTACTCCACATTCCACAACCATTTTAAGGGGACTTCGCAAGATGTATAAGGGATTTTCAACCCTTCTTAAGACCGGCTTTTTGGAGTGGTTGTTTGGACTTACCCTTATGGCACCTTTGGCAGCTACCTTAGGTCTGGCTGTGTGTGTTTAGAGTGTGTTTGTTACATGATATCATTCCAACAAAAAAAAAAAAAAACTTAAAACATACACTAACCATCTTAAAAGGGGTTGCAGCCTAATCGTATATCTTAAACTAAAAAAAAGTTAATTTTAAATATACCACAAGGTTAGAAAGGTTTAATGGTGGGAACGCAAGGGTATTGCACGTTATCTAACATTCAGAAAGAGCAATGATTAATCGACCACGAATTCCACTATCTAGTTGACTGTTGTGTTCTCATGTTCATTTTAACTCCCTCGAGGGCCTCAACTATTGTTAAGCTTAACTAAATTGACATTAATACTTAAAAAAAAAAAAAAAAGGAATCAAGGTTGGATGGATGAATCCTAGGGGTGAGTGAGTATTAACCACAATTAGTGGGTGTTAAAAAGGGGGTGTGGAGCCATGGACCTATGAGGACCGCGTATTCTACTACACGGTCAGTTGTACATTTTCAACTCAGAGATATCCTACCCTATTTTCTAATATTAGGATTCAGCCCTTCAATTCCTCACAAAATCACTATACCATTTTATCAAAGACAGACCAGCTAAGATGTATATACTTTGTACTAAAGATGTTATTTATGTGTCATCGTGTACCCCTGAATCATAAATCTTTACTGAATTTGACATTGGATCTATAGGACTCATCAAATTTTCAAATAATTTAAAGAGGCAATGGATGGTGGGAAATGAGAATCAATTACGGAGCCAATCAGCCCTCCATTTAGAGAGTGACTTATCCTGTCCGAATTCAAATAATGGAGTTGATAACTTGATCTCTCTATCATCCTTTTAAAAGATTAAATGTTAGAATTAAAGAGCGGTCAAGCTAGGCATTGACCCACTAAACTAAAACAGATACTAACACTACTAACCAGGATTGTGGTCTAACAGCAAAGGATCGTATTGTGTTTATTTTAGTGATTCTCTCATATGTATATTTACATGAGAAGATTCTGACTATTTTCGATTGGACGGTTGAAATTACAACGATGGAATCTTGTTAAACTTGGATTCTTTTTTGTGTTAACTTGGATTCAACCATAGATTTTACTAGCCTTATGGCGGGCACCCTTAAAGAACTCATTCGTAGCAAAATGACAATGACTGAGTATGATGCCTACCTTAGAGTATGTGGCAAGGAAAGAAGATTGGACTCTACTAAATATATGGGCCTATGGATATGTTTGTTGCTGAGAAAAAAGGTGAAAACATAAAAAAAAAAAAAAAAAAATTTATATTTTTAATCAAATTCCTAGTTGTGTTTTGTCCAATTTTGTTTTTAATCTCTCCTTTTACTTAATTCTTAGCAACCAAATATAGGGTTAATGTCATTTCGAGAAAAAACATGGAGTGCTTCGTGGGTTATATACCGTTCCTGCCATACCTAAGTAGCTTGCTTTGTTTGTTGGACTTTTAATTGTTTCAAATTATGTATGGCATTGTTTTCATGTGGGATTGTCGAGTAAAACTTAGCAATTAGTAGCATATGGCTACAAACAACTATTGTCTTCTAAACACATCAGAAAATATGTTAGGTACAAACTTTTATAGTTATTAAAATTCAAATAAGAGCATTCCTAGCAGCCTCACCAAAATAACTTTTTGGTTATTTTGGTGAGCCAAAAGACTAAAAATGTGCTAAAATGACTCCCAGCAGTCTCAACAGAATGAAGAAATCCCTTTGGTAAGTCTACAGTACTCACCAAACTTGGTGAGTACTGTAGACTCACCAAAGTTAAATCTTCTCACCCTTAGGCCCACACAAATAATAAAATAAGGTTTCTCTCTCTCCCTTTCTTTTTTGTGGTCCCACACAAACAATAAAATAATATTTTTCTCTTTCTTCCTTTTTCGTTTTCCCACACAAATGATAAAATATTGCTTCTCTCTCCTTTTGTTTTGGTTAAAATGGTGAGGCTGTTGGGAGTGTTTTAAAAAAGTGGCTCACCAAAACCACTTTTTGTGGGTTTGGCTATTTTGGTGAGTGAAATTTGGTGAGGCTGCTAGGAATGCTCTAAAAGTGTAATAAAGTTATAAATTTGACGCATTTTCTGATGTATTTAGAGGGCATTGGTTATTTATAGTTTGGGCTACAACCATTGTTGGTAAGTTTCTCTTAGGATTGTTTGATTGTTTATGCAGTCTGAGAACCATATATAAGAAATTATTAGCTATAATTTTTGTGGCTCTTGACTCTTGTACATGGGATCAAAAGAAGTGGATCTCCTTAGGAGAAAATGACTTCTTAGTCTTTATCATCATCATTCATGAATTTTTTTTTTGGATTTCTTTTCTAGAAATTACAATTATCTTCATGATTTTTATAGTAATTCCCTTGAGCTCCTTAATATATTTTTTTTCATTTCAAAATAAGTCACAATTTATATGTCGTTAATAAGGCTAGTAACACAAGGTGCAAGAGACACCATAGGCTTGTCCCAATGGTAGTGTATCTCCCCCAAACGAGGAAGGTCCAAGGTGGAGTCCCAAGGAAGTGCCCTCTTAGCCAAGTTTCAAATGGTGTGTTAACCCACTAACAGATACTAACACTATTAGTTGGCGCATGACTAGTAAAAAATTGGAGCATGACATGTGAAAAAAAAAAGGTACAAGAGAAAATTTTTGTTTCTACACTTATAAAAATGCAACTTCGCTATGATTTTAGAAAAAGGCTAACAAGAAGATGAGGATTTGAGACATTAAACACACTCTTTATTGTTCTAGTGGTAGAAAGTGGTCCATAAGGAAAAAACTTGACTTTTTTTAAGTGTGGAGGTTGATAAACTCACTAAACTAACTAGAACAAATAATAACCAAAGTAATTGGGTTTGAAGCTTAACCATGTGACACAAAATTGCTTTTTTTTAGTGCTGAGTGAGCCCTACTCTCATGCGTTCATACTCAACCAATTACTAATACTAGTCATTGCTTTCAGCCAAAAACTATCATTTTGCTATTACTTTACCTCTTTAACATGTGTTGCTTTTGATCGAGAGTAGGGGCCTGAGAATAGAACTAGCACACTCCCAATGGATAACATTGATATGCTTTCGTTACACTTTCTTATTATTATTATTTTTTTTAATAAATGTGGATATCATGAGCCTTTAAGATTCAGACTAGTCTCACGTGCTGCATAGGGAATACCCCCATCCCTACAAGAGATTGGATGTATAAGAAATTTGGAAAATTCAGAGACAATTTACTCACATGAGAATGAAAAATGATTGTTTTGCCGATGCCAGAAAACATGGTATCGGACTTCCACACATTAGGTGACATGTGGCAGAGAAGTCATTTCATTGTCTCCCATGATTGTGACTTCTCTACACATTATGAAATATGTGGCGATAAAATGGTGAAAAAAAGGGGGAGAGAAATCAAATGGAGAGAAGTAAAAATTATAGGGAGAAAATGAAATGACTTCTCCTATTTTTATTGCCACATGTCGCCTAATGTGTGGAAGCCCGAGATCATGTTTCTAGCATCGCCAGAGACAAGGCAAAGGATTTTCTCTGGTGGTTGTCAGACTATAAGATTCTGGCAACTACCTTCATTTGACATGTGGTGAGAAAAAGGGAAGTATCAAAAGTGGGGAGAAGTCAAAAACATGAGAGAATGAAAATGACATATTCCCTTTTTCTCGCCACATGTCAGATAAAGGTAGTTGCTAGAATCTTATAATCTTGACAAACACCAAAGAAAAGACAAAAGGTTTACTCTCTTGCTCACTAGAGTATCCCTTTGGTGAGCAACGGATCAATGGACATGTGTTAGAAAAAAAAGGAAAAAAAATTTTAATGGGAAGAAATCTAAAAATGAGTGGAAAAAAAAAAAACTTACGGTGAGATGGCCATTTTTTGTCCACTGATTCCGTTGCTCACCAGAGGGATTACTCTGGTGAGCAACTGAGAAAATCCTCCTTTGCCCATTGGAATAAAAAGGAAACCGGGGATGAATTAAAAAGTTCAAAAAACAAGGGAAAATCATAAATAAGGTAATATCTAGGGACTTCAGTTAAAAATGAATAACCCCTTTAGTTTTTTTGTTTGTTTGAATAGCCCCTTTAGTTCACCTTGCTCGGATTCATAGAGACAAAGCAATCGAAATATAATGCGATTCCTGTTCGACAAAATGCCTCTGAGAAATTTTCCTAACAGCAGACTAGGCTTGCGAAATTTTTGACGAGTTTACTCCGTGCTACGCAGCTCCGCTTCGAGGGGAGCCGGAGCTTGAGTTTAAGTTCGCGAGCTCGAGCCAAGCTAGGTAAATACCGTCTGCTGCTATCCCTATTCGGTCTCCTTCTCTAGTACTTGAGACACATATACTGTAACCCTAAAACCCAAATTTAGGCTCCGATTTTTTCCGCTTCAAGGTAATTGTGGCTACAGCTTTCTTTTGTCCTGTTTTGGGGGTGATTTATTTTTGTTTGCGACTGTTCGGTGAATCAAACGTAGTTAATATATGAAAAAAAATTGTAGTTTTCTTTTTGTCCATTTTGAATTAGATTATAGTCTAATCTTCGTTGAAATCCCATTTAAAATTTATCTTTTCATCACCCTCTAAGCTCAAAATTTCGAACCAATTGTACTATGGGGTGATTTATTTTTTATTATGTTACTATTTGGTGAATCAGACATAGTTAATATATGAAAAAATGTGCAGTTTTCTTTTTTCCTCGTTGAATCAAATTCTAATCCAATCTTCGTTGAAATCCCATTAAAATTTTATCTTTTTCAGCATCCGCTAACCTCAAAATTTAGAGCCAATTGTACTATGGGGTGATTTATTTTTGCTTATGCTACTATTTGGTGAATCGGACATAGTTAATATGTGAAAAAATATGCAGTTTTCTTTTTTCCTCTTTGAATCAAATTCTAATCCAATCTTCGTTGAAATCCCATTAAAATTTTATCTTTTTCAGCATCCGCTAACCTCAAAATTTAGAGCCAATTGTACTATGGGTTGATTTATTTTTGCTTATGCTACTATTTGGTGAATCAGACATGGTTAATATGTGAAAAAATATGCAGTTTTCTTTTTTCCTCTTTTGCTCCGTTTGTTTTGAGGTAAAATAGGGGAAAACAAATGAATTCCATGGAAAATGTCATTTTCCAAGTGTACTTTCTTTAAAACAACTGACATTTTCCCGTGAAATTCGTTTGTTTTGAGGTAAAATAGGGGAAAACAAATGAATTCCATGGAAAATGTCATTTTCCAAGTGTACTTTCTTTAGGACAACTGACATTTTCCGTGAAATTCATTTGTTTTCCTTTATTTTACTTCGAAGCAAACGGAGCATTTGAATCAAATTCTAATCCAATCTTCGTTGAAATCCCATTAAAATTTTATCTTTTTCAGCATCCACTAACCTCAAAATTTAGAGCCAATTGTACTATGGGGTGATTTATTTTTGCTTATGCTACTATTTGGTGAATCAGACATGGTTAATATGTGAAAAAATATGCAGTTTTCTTTTTTCCTCTTTTGCTCCGTTTGTTTTGAGGTAAAATAGGGGAAAACAAATGAATTCCATGGAAAATGTCATTTTCCAAGTGTACTTTCTTTAGGACAACTGACATTTTCCTGTGAAATTCGTTTGTTTTGAGGTAAAATAGGGGAAAACAAATGAATTCCATGGAAAATGTCATTTTCCAAGTGTACTTTCTTTAGGACAACTGACATTTTCCGTGAAATTCATTTGTTTTCCTTTATTTTACTTCGAAACAAACGGAGCATTTGAATCAAATTCTAATCCAATCTTCGTTGAAATCCCATTAAAATTTTATCTTTTTCAGCATCCGCTAACCTCAAAATTTAGAGCCAATTGTACTATGGGGTGATTTATTTTTGCTTATGCTACTATTTGGTGAATCAGACATGGTTAATATGTGAAAAAATATGCAGTTTTCTTTTTTCCTCTTTGAATCAAATTCTAATCCAATCTTCATTGAAATCCCATTAAAATTTTATCTTTTTCAGCATCCGCTAACCTCAAAATTTTGAACCAATTGTAGGAAATTTTGATCTTTATGTTTTTTTCCCCTTTCAAAAACTTGTATGTGGAATAAGGCATGTTATTATTTATTTTTTCCTAATTGGAAACACTCTTACCGTTGTAATATCTCTTTCCTTAAAAAAAATAAAGAGAGAAAAGAATATGGTTTTACGCATGGTTGCATCTGAACGAAAAGGTGGGGTCATATTTTTTAGTGTAAAAACAGTGATGAGCCGATGGCAGTTATTTTGAAGTTGACCTAAATGGTTATTTACATCCCTCATGCTGTTGATCTTGCTACAGTGCTAATTAAGCCCGCAAATTGGATTTCCACCACCTAAAAAAGCTAGTTTTTCTAATTTACACCACTTTATTTTTTTATAGAAATTTATTGGAGGTGGTTGTGGTGAAAAATATATGAAACATCACTGAAGAGAAGGATGAGCATCGTGCCTAAGGAGACGATTGAGGTCATTGCGCAGAACATTGGGATTAACAACTTGTCTCCTGATGTTGCACTTGCTCTTGCTCCTGATGTGGAATACCGTGTGCGTGAGATTATGCAGGTACTTGGGAAAGTGGGTTCCATTTAGGCATTTACAGTTTTTTAGCTCGCTTATATATCTTTATGGCAAGTTCAACTAAAATTGCTTGTATGCATTGGTTCGTATGTTGAGCGGATATATTTAGAACAACTCTTTAATAGATAAGTTTTGTCTATCATGATTTGGTGAGAAAAAGTGAGTATTATTTGGTTGGCTCTTCAATTGCATTGCTGAGCATAATGGAATGGCGAGATATGGAATAATATGGCTAATGCAATCGTGTGAAGTTGAGTTTGTTCTAATCCAATAGCTGGTGATGCCTGATGGAAATGAAGAGAGATCTTTGGTTTTCATTGACATTTTTTTTAAAAATTTTGAACTCCACTTGATTTGAGAGGCTAACAAAAGTAGTGCTAATTTCTATGGGATTTGTAGTTTCGTAAGGGCCATGGGTTTAACCCATAAAGATAATTGAAAGAGCAATGAAATAAAATGGATGGCATGGTGTTGCTTCCTGGGTTGTGGGGATTTCCACAGAAAGTCTCTCTCTCTCTCTCACCAAAATTTCATTATGTAGTTCAATACTTCAATTGCAATAGCATTGTTTAGGGTCAGGAGAGCAAATTTAGATTTTACCTCCCAATCCTCTAAAATCTAAAAATAAGTAATATGTTATAATAGAGACACTTGGGGAAAGCGAAACTGAAAAACAGAAGCTGATTCTATCATCTAAGTAGAATGAGGGGCTCCTATTGACGTAATAAGATTGAGCTTGTTTCTTTCCTTGACTTTCGATGCCTGCCACTGCTGAAGGATATATTTAAAATACAGTAGATTATAAGGAATAATTTCAAGAGTTTGGAGGAACTAACAGGTTTATTGTTCTAAATTCGCAGGAGGCAATCAAGTGTATGCGCCACTCAAAGCGAACTATTTTGACAGCAGATGATGTTGATAGTGCACTTAAATTAAGAAATGTGGAGGTTAGTTTCATATACAATACTAAGGTTGTATTGAATTTTCATTGTGTATTTGATCTCTGCCTCTCTAATTTCTTAGGAAAAAGATTACTTGTTTTTCTATATTAAAACATTATCAAGATGTTTGTCCTCAAATATTCACTTTTGGCCTCAATTAGTTTGCGTTTGTCAAACATTTCCTTAAACCAAGAACTTCGGTTTTGTGATGTCTTGGGTTAGTGTGATGCCTTCTTAATCTGTTGTATATTTGTAGGATTAGCTGAAAAGATGTTTATTTTCATGGAAAGTATTTTTCTTGGCCAGGTTGCTTTGCATTTATACCCGTCCCTCCTTATTTTACTTTGTTCCCATATTTTTTGATCGGCATTACTTTGTTTCCATTTTAGGCATTTCTATTGTAGTAAAGTGGATGTCTAACTTTTTGGGAAAAAAAAAATAATCTTCTTCAATTTCATTACAGGATTTCCGCTTGCTTATGTCTTTCTACTCTTCTTGCCTCAGCCAATCTATGGCTTTGCCTCTGGAGACCCTTTGCAGTTCAAAAGAGCTGCTGGACATAAGGATTTGTTCTACATTGATGACAAGGATGTGGAGTTCAAAGATGTAAGAAATTACTGATGGTGTCAACATTTCCCTTCTAACTACTTTCATTGAAGTAGTTTTAATGTTCTTCTATTTTTGTTTGACATATGTAGGTGATTGAAGCACCTCTACCAAAAGCGCCACTTGATACTGCAGTTGTTGCTCACTGGTTAGCTATTGAAGGAGTACAACCAGCAATTCCAGAAAATGCTCCAGTTGAAGGTCTGTCTCTAAAGTTAGGGTGATACTTAAAATGGTGTAGGAAAGGGGTTGAGTCCATTGCAATTGGGAATTTGACCCTGGATCCTCTCACTGCCCACACCCACCCACACCAACAGATGTACACCTACACAGCCAAAAAAGAAATAAAAACTTTTGGAGATTCTATTAAATATGCTTCAGTTGAAGGTCTGTCTCTAAAGTTAATACTACCAATTGACTTGAGGAAACAGGTCTAGTTCATACTCTATTTGTTGGCATTCCCAGAACCATGAGGTTGCTAGTCAACTTCCAGTTTGCCTGCCCACCACCCATGATCCACCCTCCCACCCACACACACACATGCACACATACATGTGAAAAAGAAGGAAAAAAAGGTGGTATAGGAAATTTGTAGAGATACTACTTCACAATTTGACTATAATAATACACTTAATCATTTACTAAAACTCAGAAAACAGAAGTTACAGACAAGAAAAGTACCCTAACAAAAATTGTTAGTCAAGCATATGACAAGGTGTGACAAGTTCCTTATTATCCAAATTATGGCTCCCAAATTCACTTGAGAACATGATCTGTAGAAGTGCTTGATACTTCATCAGCTACCAATGTCGATAAGTCTATAATTTCAGCAGATCCATAATTTCAGCAGATCCATGCTTTGGTTTTATAGCTGAGGTAAGTAACCTTTACTACTTCCACACTATTCCATAATCTTCCCTCTAGGATATAAAACCATTAGACCTCTTGCAAATAAATCGATAACGTGAACCAAGCATCACATTGGAGTTCAGGTACCTGTTGAGGTCTAAAGTCTAAACCTGCTTGATGGGACAGTTATGGCATGCCCATTAATGTCATGACACAAGTCATTAAAATTTTGGAACTGGCGTGACTTGATATTTATGATGAAATTTGATAAAGATACTTTTTATAAGTGAGACTGAGTCTATTGAGATATTTTTTTTCATAGGATTCAATTCTCCACTAAGACCTTTTGTTTTCCTGTTCCGTTTATAATAGTTTTGAAATTCTTGTTTCCGAGAAAATAATCCCAGAAAGAAGGATTATATGAAGAATGGTTTCATCAGGGGTCCCTTTCCTGATTTTGTAATCTTATAATGAATGTACACATGATCTTATTTAATTTGAAGGTTTAGTTTTTCCATTATCTATTCTGAGGTCTAACCCTTTGATTGTACTTTGTGTAGCACTTGTAGCCCCTTCTGATAGCAAAAAAGCCGAACATAAAGAAGATGCACTTCCTGTTGACATTAAATTACCTGTTAAGCACGTATTATCTAGGGAGCTTCAGGTATATTTTGTATTGTCCACTCTTTGTAATTTTCTTTCTTGATTTTCATTGAGCCGCATATTTAAATGCTTCTAATGATTTCCTGTGCAGCTATACTTTGACAAAATCACTGAGCTTACCGTGGGTAGGTCTGACTCAGTCCTCTTTAAAGAAGCATTAGCAAGCTTGGCTACAGACTCAGGCCTCCATCCATTAGTTCCCTATTTCACATACTTTATTGCCGATGAGGTAGTACTAACTACTAAGGCCATGTCATACAATATTTAGAACAGATGTGGTTGGAATTTAGCTTTTTGTTGCTCATTCCAACTTGATATATATATTTTTTTCAATAACCTCAGGTTACACGTAGTTTGAATGATTTCTCTCTCCTGTTTGCGTTGATGCGCGTTGTCCGAAGCCTTCTCCAGAATCCGCACATACACATAGAACCTTATGTAAGTTCAGTGTTGATTTATCAGGTTGATGTCCATATGCATGTAGAGCCATAGTGTAAATTCATTATTGAGTTATTAGTCTTCAACATGAAGTTTTTAAGTTGATCATCAGGAGGGTTTACACTCTGATTCTCCATATAGTACACATGCAGACGGATGCAGAGCTGTGTGGAATTCAGCATTAGATGGGCCCTCCTCCTCTGAACTCTGAAGGAGATAGTGTAAACCATAATCATTCCGATTGGATGATCCAATGATGTTAGCTGTTAACCAACTGGCCTGTTGATTTTTCAGGACTGTTAATCTTATCTTCTTGACTATCCAGAAGAATGTATAAGATTGGATGTCTAGGATTGTCTGACTGGTTGACTTCTAAGTTCTAAGTAGGAGGTCTCCTTGGGACTCATTGAGGAGGCTAATTTACGCCTTTTCCTCCCCGAGTTCTTTCTATCAAATACAAATGTGAAAGAATCCCAAAAACAAGGAAGGGGGTGGGAGCTATACTTTTGAGCTCTTCTACCTCTAGCCCTTGCACCCTGCTTGTGTGCTGAGTCAACAGTTAGAAGTAATTATTCTAATAAAGTTTGTTTGAAGGGTCTAAAGCCTACAGTCTGTCAATCTAATGAGGCATTGTTTTTCTCTTCAGCTGCACCAGTTAATGCCATCTGTAATCACCTGCTTGGTTGCCAAAAGGTTAGGGAATAGATTTACTGACAACCACTGGAAGCTTAGAAATTTCACAGCAAACCTGGTTGCTTCAATATGCAAGAGGTGATATTTTTTCTGTTTTGTTCTATTAATACATAGAAGGGAAGTAATCACCTCAGTTGAATGAAAGGATCTAACATAACATACTGGACCATATATTGGTACACTCCCCCTTTGTTGAAGCACGTGTGCTGTTGCATAAATTAAAGTCTCACTTGAGTGAGATCATTCCCCATGCATAAACACTCACATATGTGTATATGTGCATGTGCATGTGCATGTGCATGTGCATACTATATATATCAAACAACATACAAATGATTCATGGTTTAAAAAACCTGAAAACTCGGCTCGTCTCGAAAGTTAGCCGGGTTGAGTAACTCGGAAAAAAACTCAACTTCTCCAACTGGGGATATATAATTATCAATTAGGCAATTATTGACATTTTATCCAAGATTGAACCACTAACAACTTGAAAAACCTGTGTTAAAAGAACACAAAGTAAGCTGGTTTTGCAGCCTCAAACCTAAAAACCAAGTTTAACAAAACCCATAGTAGGTAGGCTTTGCAGTCCCAAAAAATATGATGCAAAAAGAGTGTGACGTTCGAGTTCAGATTATAAAAAAAATGAATATGATAAAAATACCCTTCCGCCACTCGACCTAGTCCGGCGAGTCAAAAAACACGACTCGACTCGATCGATTCACCCTAGTGACTTGCCGAATAGTCTCCTTCGAATTTTGAGGCAACTTGACTCGAAACTCAGTTAAGTCGAGTAACTCAGCCGATTTACTTGGGTGACTCACCGAGTTTTCTAATATGATTCAACCATCATATGGAAAACGAATTTAGAAAAACCCAAAAGAGGTTGCTATTTAGATTTACCTTTTTGTTCATAACATACTGAAAAACCAATGATGTTCCGTCATCAAAATTCTGTGGCGGATCGGCAGATTTTCGATTTCAGCAAACAGTTATAGAAAAGTAACATAAAACTACATTGTGAGCTAGTGGCTCCATAATGCAGGAGCATTATCACACCAGGCTCGAGTGTGGTGGCCTGCGTGAAGTGGGGACACACTCGGGGTGCGGTGGCCTATGTAATATTTCCCACAAGGGGGGTTCAGCCAAGAGCTTGGATGTGGGCTATGGGATAAAAAGAATTTAATCTTGTGCTCCTACTAGTCGTCGCTTTTGGGAGTATTGGTTAGATGTCCTGCATCAAAGTGGTATCAGAGCGGGAGGTCTCGTGTTCGGGACAACTCATCGGGGGTGATTAATGCAGGAGCATTGTCACACCGGCGACCTGTGTGCGGCGACTTGTGTGGGGGCACACTCGGGGTGGGGTGGCCAATATAACATGGCCCACGAAGGGGGTTCGACCGATAGCCTGGATCTAGGCTATGAGATAAAAAGAATTTAATTTTCCGCTCCCACTAGTCGTGGCTTTTGGGAGTATTGGTTAGATGTCCATCATCACTCCATATACCATATCCCTTCAACATCTACTAGGAGTCTAGGAGAATCCAAAGTGTAAAATAGAGACTCAAAACGGTTTAAGAAGCCTGAATATGTTAAACATATAAAATGACTTTGTTAGTTTAAAGTTTAAACAAATGAAGAAATGAAAAGAGAACAATAATTTTTATTAAGGGGACATTTGGCAACTCTTATCTAATCATAAGAGCTATAAATCTAGAAAATCTTAGAATAGTTTGTTTGGTAAAATCAACTTTTTTCTTGAAAGAAAAATCTTATTTCTTATATCTTGTTTGGTAAAACCGTAAAGTAAAGCATAAAGTAAGCATTTTTTTTATCGATAACCGAAGCAATATATATATGAGAAAGAGAAGCAAAAATACAAAGATCCCTCCCTAAGAACAACCCAAGTAACAAAAACCGATATTTTTTTCTTAATAAAAAATTTGCGTTTTATTCGCGAATTTTTGGGTTGCTGAAGTATTCGGCGTTTAAATCGCGTTTTAAAAAAAAAAACGCTGTTTTTACGAATTATTTGTGTTTTTTTACGAATTATTCAAAAAAATTACTTATTTCGTATATATTTTAATCAAATTGTTTCGTATATTTTTATAATTATTAATTTCTTTTTTATTTTTTTCCGATTTTTTCCTGAATTTTCCGAACTTGATCCCTACCGAATTATTCCCGAACCCCGACTTTGTCACTATGAGAACAATAGGACACGGTTCATGAGGACATAAACCAGGCCATGGATACAAAATAAGGAAGGAACCAAGATATACCCCTTGACAGATGCACTGCCACCCAACAAGACTTAATCCAACGAAATATCAAATTCACCTAGTCTGCCGAGATGAGCACCGACCCACTATGAGCGAACGAATCTTAGAGCGGATGCGATGAATTGTGGATATGTGGTTCTCGAACACCCTCTTGTTTCTCTCTGTCAAGATGGGCCATAATGTAGCTCCTGGCAAGACCAACCAAATAGCCAACCTCGCATCATCCCCACTGACCCAATCCCAGCAGGATAAGAAGTTGTGAAGGGAAGAGGGAAAGACCCAAGCTATGCCCATTCGGGAGAGGAAAAAACTCCAAATTTTACATGCTAAAGGACAATGCAAGAGAAGGTGATTCACCGTCTCTTCCTCTCGGAGGCACATAAAATACCTATTAGCGACATCCTCCACCCTCGGTTTTTCAAGTGATCACATGTGAGAATTTTATTCAGAGATGTAGTCCAAAGGAAGAAAGATACTATGGATGGAATTCTCGGATTCCATACAAGCTTAGGGGGAAATGGACAGATGGAACAGACCCAAGCAATTGAACTAGAGCTCTCACTGAAAGACGTCATTTGTTGCTTCTAGACTACAACCTACAATCCCTGCCCTGAGAGGCCGAAGGAGGAGTCCCCAGGTGATCTAGAAACCTACCGAAAGCATTTATTTCCTAGTCATTTAGGCCTCTCCTCAACCTAGGACACCATACAACCCCTTCACTATACATCCTTCTAAAATCGGACCTCGGACCCCGAACCAATCCTATACCTGAAAGATGTATAGAATACGCATTGCAAATGTATTAGGGACATAAAAGGCATTTAAAAAGTATTAAGGACATAAAAGTTTTATTTTAAGTTGATCATATTCGCATGTGTGCAAGTAAGCACCTACCCACTTTCACACTATAAACTCTGAAAAAAAAAAAAAATAGTAACCTTGAGGTTACTTATTATTTTAGAGGTTAAAGTAATACCTCATATGCTAAAATATTTATATGTTGGAATGGACATTCACCAAATTATCTTCTTTTGGAACAAGCTTTTAGTTTTGAAAATAAGCAAATAAGCTTTAATTATTAGAGTTACCAAACACTACCTAAGAGTCAGTTTTGAAGTAAGAATCTTGCCTTGGTTAGTCATTAATGTATGAGGCATGTGCCTCAAACATATGGCGAGCCTCAAGGTGTGAAGCATGAGCCTCATGTATGCACCTTTGAGGCATTAGGCTCAAAGGTTGTAGCTCTAGGTGTTTTCCTCAAGCCTCGCCTCTAAGTTGGCCTCAAGGCAAAAGCCTCACACATATTTGAAAACACTGAGATGCATGTACATATATGTATGACTTTGGGGGGCGTATGTGGTTGTATACTTGTGCTGAGCACTGGTGTTACTGATCCTATTATATATTTCTGCAACTATATATATATATATATATATATTACTCCATATAGGAGCATGGACCATATTATTTATGTGTACATTATGTTCCACATGGGTCAGAATAACTGCATGTCCAACATCTGCCCAATTCACATGTGCTGTACAGGTAGGCCACATGTGGAAGGCTTAGGTAGGACTCATCTCTTGGATTAATATATTTTATCATTTCTTTTTTTGTTTATCTTTCCATCAATGGCTACTATTTGAATACCTTATTGCAAGTTTCACATTCAATGTTGATGTTCAAGCGTACAAAGATTTTGCAGATTTGGGCATGTATATCACAATCTCCAGCCACGTGTGACAAGGACTCTGCTCCATGCTTTTTTGGACCCAACAAAAGCAATGACTCAACATTATGGTGCAATTCAAGGGCTGGCAGCGCTGGGACCCAATGTGGTATCCTCTTTTCTCATGCTCTTAGCAGCAAACATAGTTACCAAGTTGGAGCTCAGGAATTATTCGTGTAGGGAAAATTCAAAAAATAACAGCAGCAAAATTCCAAAAATTCATAAATAAATTGAGAAATTTTCTGGCAAGATATGAAAAAAATATGAAGTACGATTACTAATTATAAACACATATATTTCATATATTAGATTTTATTTAGGACTTTTTTCAAAAAGACCCGAATAATTCACCCCTTTCTGAAAAAAAAAAGGGGAACTAGGTTACTATGGCAGCAAAGAATGGGCAGGGATTGGGCAACTTCTCGTCAGGAGGAGGCAGACCTGAGAGCCTTGCTAGGTTGATAGTATCCTCTCCATACAAAGGAATCCGAAGATGTGATTGCTCCTTGTTTTGCTTTGCTTTGCTTTGATTTCTTTTTGTCTTTGAGTTTACATTTCTGTAAACTCTTCCTTTGTAGCTCTCTTTGATTTATATATGGCTGTCATTATTGATCAAAAAAAGAATAGGCAGGGAGTTACATTCTTTCTGCAAATTTTTTTTTAAATTTTAATCTTAAAAATATTTATTTAAAGAGTATATATTAAATTTAACTCTTCAAGTACATTTGTTAACCCTTTTTTACTAGATTAAATGAAAACAAAAGACAAATTTAACTCCTTTTGCTATGAAAACATTTAATATCAGTACAGGTCATATCTTTTCTTCAACCCAATTACACTCCAGAACTCTTTCCTGTTTCCTTTCCTAACTTATTTTATTTAGATTTTTCTTTTATTAACCTGTATTTTTATGCCAAGCCATATATTTATAACCTGGTTTCATATACAGTCATATAATTGTTGACTGTATTGCTTGCCAACTTCTCTTGGATTTGGATTTTACATCCATCTCTTTTTCTCTGTGCATTTTGAGCGGTATATAATACTTACCTTTTTGTATAGGTACGTCTTCTTATACTGCCAAATCTCGAGCCTTATCTGCAACTTCTAGAACCAGAGATCCTTTTCGAGAAGCAAAAGAATGAGATGAAGAGGCATGAAGCTTGGCGTGTTTATGGGGCTTTACTAGTGAGTTTCTTTTCTATCCAGTTCTTGTATTTCTGTTATTCAAGTTTGGAAGTCCCGCTATACATATGTGATGAATCTAATGAGGCCATGCATCTTCCAGTGTGCGGCAGGTCAATGCATATATGATCGGCTCAAAATGTTACCTGGTTTGCTGTCCCCATCAGCACTGGCAGTCTGGAGGACCAATGGAAAAGTCGTGACGACCATGGCAAGTAAGATTGTCATGGACTTCCCTTGATTGCTCATGATTTTATATCAAGGTTTTAAAAGGCGAAGGCATGAGGCGAGGTGTTAGGACCTACAAGTGCATGAGGCTTAAGCTTCATGCTCTCTCATATTTAACTAAAAAATAATTAGAAATGAGAAAAGTGATAAAAATTCACTATATATATATATATATATATATATATGAATTATTATATAAATCATTCAATCATCATATAGGAGAAAAATAAGAGAGGCAAGCAAGCACTGCAATTTAGATTTACTTTTCTTCGTTCATATACATATTACAAGATGGATTGTGCAGAGATGGATAACATATATATTTAATATGGATCCATTTGGTTGACGTTTAGTCATCAATTCATGTAGCAGTTTGTAGCAGTTTGAGATTCTATCAGAGAAGTCGCGAATGGAAAAATGAAAAAGAAATTTCATGTCTAAATTATATGGCTAGGACCTATTTTTGGTTAATGTACGAGGCTCATGCCTTAGACATAAGCGAGTCTCAAGGCATGAGGTCTGTGTTTTATATGAGGCTCACACTTTTAGATTTAAGCTTTAGGAGATTTAAGCCTCGAAGTGTTTTCCTCGAGTGTTGCTTCGAGGCAAACCTCAAGGCGTAAGCCTCACGTGTCTTTTAAAAACGACATTGATAATATATATATATATATAGAGAGAGAGAGAGAGAGAGGTGCACTTGTGTATGTGTACATGTATATGAGGTTTTATATGCTGCCTGTGTGGTGAAATTATAACCTAATGAACAAAACAGAAACACACATGATATACATGGTTCACCCAATTGGGGCTACGTCCACGGAGAGATCACATTCTTCACTAATAATGAAAGCAAAGAGAAACGGGCATCTAGCCTCTCATACAATCTCTCCCTTTCAAAAGAAATAGTTTGGCTTTAGTTCTATGAACTCTTAGTTCCAAACCCTAATACAAAGAATTCTCTATATAAGGGAAAACTCGGAAAAAGAAAAAAACATGACTAATCCCACGTCCACCGATCGATCGGCCAAGAGTGGCGATAGATCGGAGTTCGCAGATCTCCAGAATTGAAACAATTCCAACACTCTCCACCTTGGCTTTAAATCTGCTCTGCCTCGGGTGAAGGATAACTACATCTCCAAAGATGCCTTCATACCCCTCCTCAAGGCTGTGGTCTTCAATCAATCTCATCGAATGTTGACCAATTCCAAGCAGTGTTCAAACTTGGAAATGGTAACCGGCTTTGTCATCATATCTGACGTGTTCTCACTTATGTGAATTTTCTCCTACAAAATCTCCTTCTTAGATATCGCATCTCTTATGAAGTGGAACCGCACATCAATATGCTTCGTTCTTGAATGGTAACCTGATTCTTCGTCAAGTGTATGACACTTTGACTATCAAAGTGAAGAATCATCTTCTCTTGTTGTACTCCCAGTTCACCAATTAGACTACTCAACTAAATAGCTTCCTTGGTTGCTTCTGAAGATACCATGTATTCAGCCTTGGTTGTTGACAATCCTGTAGTAGGCTGCAACATGGATCTCCAACAAATTGGTCCTCCACCCAGTGTAAACAAGTACCCTGTAGTAGACCTCCTCTTGTCTAAGTCCCCAACATAGTCGGAATCGACATGCCCAACTACCTCACATTTTTCATTCTTGTCGAACAAGATTCCGACATCAATGGTACCCTTCAAGTACCTCAGAATTCATTTCACTGCTTGCTAGTACTCCTTTTCAGGATTCGCTATATACCTACTAACAACATTGAGATGTCAGGTCTAGTGCAAACCATGGCGTACATCAAGTTGCCCACGTCACTTGCATATGGAAATTCTACCATCTTTTCCTTCTCTTCATTTGTCACCGGACATAACTGAGAGTATAACCTGAAATTGGCCGCCAAAGGATTACTCACTGGTTTTGCATCTTGCATCTCGAATCTTGCAAGGACCCTCCTTATGTATTTCCCTTGGGATAGAGACAATTTTCCCAGCTTCCTATCTCTCCGAATTTCCATGCCTAGAATCACCTTTACTGCACCTAGGTCTTTCATCTCAAACTCACTGCTGAGTTGCTTCTTTGAAATCTTCACCTTTGACATCCTTTTGGCAACAATCAACATGTTATCCACATAGAGTGCAAGAAATATGAAGGAACTATCTCTTATTTTTCTGAAATTGAAACAGTAGTCATACTCACTTCTGAAATACCCATTCTTCAGCATGAATGAGTCAAACCGTTTGTACCATTGTCTGGGTGACTGCTTCAGACCATACAAAGACCTTTTTAGTTTGCAGACCTGATCTGCTTTTCCCCTCATCTGAAATTCCTCTGGCTGTCGCATGTATATCTCTTCATCTAACTTTCCGTGTAAGAAAGTTGTCTTCACATTCATCTGTTCAAGTTATAGGTCTTGCATAGCTACTATCGACATTAGTGTTTTGATAGAGGTATGTTTCACTATTGGTGATAAGATTTCATTGAAATTTATTCCTCTCTTTGTGCAAAGCTCTTTGCAACTAGTCTTGCCTTGAACTTCACTTCGCTGCTTTCTGTGGTCGGTTCCTTCTTTCTGAAGATCCACTTGCAGCCGATGACTTTCTTTTCCAAGTATAGTTCTTGTGTAGTGATTCAATCTCCTCATCCATAGTCTTTTCCCACTTTATGTGATCACCATCTGACATTGCTTCCTTGAAGCTGGATGGTTCCTCATTCTCAGTCATGAGAGCAAAAGCTACCATGTCCGTGTCATCATCATATCTTCTGGGTGCTTTTCGAACCTGTTGTGATCTCCGTGGTTGTGGTTGTTGATCGACTCTCTCGATCTGAGGAGGTGGTTCATCACTTTCTTCTGTTTTAGATCTATCTAGCTCCACCTGAACTGAATGCTCTCTACTGTTAGTTGCATCATCACAATGCTGCTCCTCTTTCATCATGGCAATCTCATCAAAGACTACATCCCTACTCACAACAATCTTTCTTGTTTCGAGATCCCATAACCTGTAGCCTTTAATTCCTTTCTGGAAACCCAGAAAAATTCATTTAACTTGACTTTGCATCAAGCTTGCTCCTCAGATCACCATGCACATGTGCATATGCTGGACAACAAAAAATTCTCAACATAGAATAATCATAGGTTTTACCTGACAAACCTTTTCTGGTGTCCTCAATAGAAGGTGATCTGTTTATCAGAAAACTTGTTGTGTTGATTGCTTATGCCTAGAATTCTTACTTCAACCTAGCATCAATTCTCATGCTCCGAGATTTCTCTAAGAGTGTCCTGTTCGTTCATTCACTCTTCCACTCCATTGTGTTGTGGAGTTCTGGGCATAGTGAAGTTTCAAGCAATACCCTCATCTTTACAGAATTTAGTGAATTCTATAGATGTATATTCTCCTCCATTGTCTGACTTCAGAAACTTCACTTGTTTTCCTGTTTGCGTTTCAACTCTGGCTTTCCATTGCTTGAAAATGTCAAATACCTCAAACTTCTGCCTTATGTATTATACTCAAATCTTCATCGAGAAATCATCTATAAATGTCACATAATATAGAGATCGTGACAATGACATCACAGGGGCTGACCCCCACACATCTGAATCAGTGTAGTCAAGTTTAGGCGATCCCTAGACGATTAGGCTTGGCTAGGCGAGGCGCTGCCTATGCGACGCCCAGGCGATAAAAATAATTAAATTATATTTATATATATATTAAATATATTTATATGTAATATTAATATATACACATTATATAAATAATTGATACATAATTAGTTTGAAGTTTTCTAACTTTTGAGGTGATTTTGAGTGTTGACTTTGGATGTTGCTTTTAAAGTTTAAATGCACCGCCTATATCTAAGATAGTGTTTTTAGATTTTCAAAGAAGGTTTTAAAATAGGAATTAAGAGTTTAAATGATTGTTTTAAAATAAAATTTAAAATGGGAAATGTTTAACTTAATGTCGCCGCATTCCATTGTAGAGGAATGTGCGGTCCTCATTGGTCCATGTGCCCCTTTTCAACACCCATCAGTTGCGGTTAAGATTCATTCACCCCTAGGGTTAAGCAATCTAACCTTAGTTTTTGAAAACAAAATATATTAACCTTAATTTTCTTAAGCTTAACCATAGTTAAAGGGGGGCATTAAAAGGGACATTAACCTTAATTTTCTTATTTAAAATATGCTTTAAAAGAGGTTTTTAAATGAATTTTTAAAATAGGATTTTAAAGGAGGATTGAAAAGAGGATTTTAAAATAGGTTGACTGCCTAGGCGACCGCCTAGAGCCTAGATGCCTAGGCATCGCCTAGGCGACGCACAGTGAATTTCACCCACCTAGAGGGGCGCCTAGGCGGTTGAGGCACAAAAACGCCTAGGCAACCGCCTATGCGACGCCTTGACTACACTGATCTGAATGAACATAGTCTAAAATTCCCTCACTGCGGTGTGAAGAGGTCTTGAACCTCACTCTTGATTGCTTCCTAAACACACAGTGCTCACAGAATTGTAGCTTGCAGGTTTTAATCCATTTTAAGAGTTTTTTACTATGAAGCTCCATTAGGGCTCTCTCGCTCATATGACCCAATCTTCTGTGCCATAGCTTGGTCTCATCATTGCCTTTTGATGAACCAATAGCGGCTCCACCTGTCACAATATTTCCTATCATCTTGTATAGGGTTTCAGTCCTTATACCCTTCAGGATAACAAAGGCTCTCTTGACTACCTTCAGAGCTTCACCTGAAGCTGTGTACCTACACCCAACGGCTTCCATCGTACCCAAAGAAATTAAATTCCTTTTCAGGTCAGGTACATGCCTAATATTGAACATTTTTATCCTGACAATACCAATTCCTATTGTCTTACAGACTGCATCATTACCCATCAATACTATTCCCCCATCATAGTTCTTATATGTGCTAAACCAAGATTTATTAGGACACATGATATGATCAACCTGAATCTAGAACCCAAGAATCAGAAAATGGTTCATTGAGTAAGCGCAAATGGCTTCACCGTTGCTACTTTCTTCTAAAGCTGTATTAGCTTGATTTGAGGCTTTCCCCTTCCCCATTTCCGGTTCCTTTTCGTGTTCTTCTTTTAGGATTCTGCAGTCTTTCTTCATGTTACCATATTTCTTCCAATGGTGACATTGAGGCCGAGTCCTTTCAGACTTTGATTTCGACCTTCTTCTTCTTTGTTCTTTCCTATTTCCTTTTTTCCTTCTCTTCCTCTAATGAACAAACCCTCAGCATGAGTGTTTTCTTTTTCCATGTTTTTCTTTCTCAAATCGTTTGAGAGTAGGGTTGCTACTGTGTCTTCTAACTCTAGGGTATCATTGCCGTAGAGTAGGGTAGTAACCAGATGTTCATAAGAGGGTGAAAGTGAAAAGAGAAGTTGTAGGACATGATCTTCATCGCTAACCTTCTCATCAATGCTTACTAGGTCATTGACTACCCTGTTGAGTGCATTCATGTGCTCGGTGAGATCCCACCTTCCTTCATTTTGAGAGTATGAAGTTTCTGTTTTAAGAATAGCCTCTTTGACAACGACTTCATCATATATAGGCTTTCGAGTTTCATCCAAAGCTTCGGTGCTGAATCTTCATTGACCATGTGATAGAGAACTTCGTCAAATAGGTTTAACCTAATGGTGCTCGTCGCCTTCAATTTCAGATCTTCCCAGTCTTCATCGGATATTGACTTTGGTTTCTTTTCTTTATCCTTTAGGGTTTTGTGCAAACCTTGTTGTATCAATAGATCTTTCACCCGACTCTGCCACAATCCGAAGATGCCCTTCCCATCGAATCTTGCAACATCGAACTTGGCACTTGAACTTTTTGATGCCATTGCTTCAAATCAACCTGGCTCTGATACCAATTTGTGGTGAAATTATAACCTAATGAACGAAACATAAACACATAAGAACACAGGATATATGTGGTTCACCCAATTGGGGCTACGTCCACAGAGAGTCACCGTCTTCACTAATAATCAAAGCAAAGAGAAACGGTGTCTAACCTCCCAAACAATCTCTCCCTCTCAAAAGAAATAGTTTGGATTTAGTTCTATGAACTCTTAGTTCCAACCCCTAATACAAAGAACTCCTTATATAAGGGAAAACTCGGAAAAAGAAAAAACATAATTAATCCCGCGTCCACTGATCGATCAGCCAAGAGTGGCGATCGATTGCAGCTACCACCGATCGATCGCCACTCTATGGCCGATCGATTGGAGCTCACAGATCTGTCAGAATTGAAACAATTCCAACAGCCTGATACTTCTCTATTCCTACACGGATCAGTTCAAGCTGCACAAATGTTAGGCCAACACTTGGACTGGTGACTAGTGAGTAGTGACTACTCAAAAACATCATGTGGAGGAATGTATAATTTATTAACGTGCACATATCTATTAACATATGTACTCCAATTTATTTATTGGTTAGCACTCTGTTTAGAAGGAAATTGTTGATTTGTTGTTGTACAATACGCACATATGTATTATGTATGCGATGTTTGATTGAACATGTAAATTTTATACCGCAACCCCCCAGCCAGAAGTTTGATTCCTGAATTCATACTCTTGGTAAAAATAATTTCCTCAAATATAATTTTACAGAGTCTCATATTTTTTCTTTCAAATCAATCAAGGTAAACGCAAGGCAAGCATTGACCACTCATTGCCGCAGCCGCCTCTCAAGAGAGCCATGACAGACGGTCCGATGGGTGTAATGGCAACCAACTCATTGGCCACCAACATGCAAGGGGGAACAGGTGGATTTCCTTCTGTTTTGGGGGACTCAAATGTGGGTCCATCACCATCTTCTGGACAGGTGCAGAACGAGAGTATTTCAGGCAGGAGAGAAAAGTTTGATTGTCGAGCTCCGAAGATGTCAGCTGCCCTCACTCAGGCTTGGAAGGAGGACATGGATGCCGGGCATCTGCTAGCCTCTCTGTTTGAGTTGTTTGGTGAAAGCATGCTCTCCTTCACTCCGACACCGGAATTATCATTCTTCCTGTGATCATTTGAAGATGATAAAAAAAAATCTTTTTCTATAGAATAGCCGTATGTTGTCCTATTTACTATTTATTTCCTGTCCTGTTTTCCTTTATTTCCATGGATGATCTTAATATTAACTTGTCATTATAAATTCATAGCTTGCCATTTTTGTATTTTTAATTTATACTTTTAATAGTAATTGATTTACCATCAAGTAACTGAATAGCATTTCATCTTCTTTTTTTTAATAATCAGCTGAAAAATACATTAAATAGAGTATTACTTGGGTTCTCATCAGGATTATACATTCCATCAGATGTCCTTCTCAAAAACTTTTTATCTCTATTGAAACATCTCGTTGAGTGTCATTTAATGTAACTTTGGAACCATGTCGGGGATTGCACAATGGGTATTTGCTTAGATCATCTCATGGTTCCCATCTTACTGTACAGCGAACACATGGTCTATCGACCACCTGATCCATGCCATTGATTTAAACTGTGGGGGTGAGATCTTAGTTGGGTGACCTGGGTCACTGTCTGGTACACAATCTATTAGAAGATTGATAGTATGAGACTGACCATCGAACAGCCATCCATTGGAACAGAATTGGTATGGAAGATCTGTTGGGTGGGGACCAAGGTCCAACCAGGTATTAGCCTTTTAGTAAAAAGTGGTCATGAGTAGGCCTGTCAAAAAAAAAAAACCTTTGTCAAGAGGACATTGCCCGGCCTGCCCTTAAGGGCATTAGGGCCTAGTCAATCTAGCCCTTGAAGGGCTAGGGCATAGTTAGGGCTAACCCCTGCCCACAGTCCTACCTTAACTCCAAGCCCTTAAAATCTTAATCTTAATCCTTTGAAACCCTTAGCCTCTAATTGGCTGATTCTCTAACCTTAACACTTTGGCTGATTCTCTAACCTTTAACACTCTGATTATCCCCAACACTTTGATTATAACCTTAGTTTGTTGCCAAGATAGGTTCTATTCATCTAGTTTTATTGTACTGTTTCACTTTATTTTTATATCTATTTTATTTTAAATAGTTTTAATTGAATTATTTGTTGGGTTAAAATTCAGTGTAGAAAAAATCTCATTATTTCGAACAGGGAACAAATTTCTTGTTTTTTTTTCCAGCCCTGTCTACCCAGGTCCTTCAAGGGTTAGGGTCTTGCCCTTATAATAAGGGCAGAGTTAGGGCTGACCCCTGCCCTTTGACAGCCCTAGTCATGAGCCATTAATAGGTATGTGCAAAATTTCAATCAAATGAACTAGTGGTTCAACCCCATTTGCATGATTTATGCTGCTCGTGAGATAGTGTTCGAAGCCTTAAAAGGGCTGATTTCAAACCAAAATCTTCAGAAAAGCGTGGCATAATCTTATCCCCACAAGTCATTACAAGCTAAACAATAAGGATTAGTGACATGCAAAAGTTCATGCATTCATCTATTAGGTTTAGTGCAATTGTATAGTTGTATGTTTGCTGAACAATCCCAACCACCTAATGCTGATGCATCTCTCTGCCCGTTTCACATATAAAGATATTCTCCGTTAGGCCCTTACCCAACCAAATATTTTATATCCACTAATCAGGCAGTTACTATGATCTAACCCATGCAACTTTAGGCACATGGACCATTCAAGATTTTCTAGATTGACTGGAGGGTGCGAATTGGAAAATTTCTTAGACTCAGTTCCAAATCGTTCTATGAATTTGTTCAACTGAACAGGATAATATTTATTAATACCAGAGGGCTATGAGATCGTCTTGAATCTCAATTTGGTGATGTCCTGCAATGTTGAGGTTGCAGATTTGATTCCAACTTCCATTCCGAAATACATACAAGAAAAATATAAAGGCTGACAATGTGATAGCCATGGTGCACATCATTGAAAGTCCCCCAGTTTTTTCAACTGCCAGATGGGGAGAGATCTGTACAATCGGAGGTTCATGATCCAGAGGTTGGGTAATTTGATGACATTTTTTCGTATAACCATCATCTTCTCACCCGACATTATTGTAGAGACTAAAGAGAACTTGCAAATTGAAATATTACAGTGGAAAAGGCAGCAACCCTTAAATCAGAATTAGCCAAAACCCAATATTCTATTTTATCATTTATTTCATTGAAATCACAAAATTTATATTTTCACGAAGTCTGATGAAAAAACCATTAATTTTTTCAACAAATAAGAGAAAGATAAATAAAGGTGTCTCAAGTCGGGTAGATCAAGCACATAATGCAAAACCAATTTAAAAATGAACTATCAAACTTTGTTGCAACAAAAATAACATCCAGATCCTACAGATGAAGATTTTCCATAATCACATGACACCTGAAGATATTCTCCATTGACCAATCCATTATACATAATGTTGGTTTACCAGGAGGGTTGTATGTACTCTTTCACAAAGGACCTCACTCTCCTTCACTGAGGATTGGTACAATGAGCGGTTTCATCTGTGCAAGATATACGATTGCCCACCTAACAATTGAAAAAGGATCATGGTAAGTCATTCCTTGTATAAAAAAAAAGGTGTAACATCAAACACTGAGAGGTTTTCAGTTTTCATTATATTCGATCAGAGTGGAATGTTTTTCTTGTGGATTTATACCGGGGGGGGGGGGGGGGGAGAAACCTACCACTCCATGTCCCTACATTAACTCTCAAGATTTAAGCAATTAAAATTCCATGGAAGTTCCATACTTCCATATAGTAGTGACTTATGCAAAGCATCAAGACTACTCAGAGATGGGAAATAAGTCATGATGAACTATAGGAGAGCTGCACAAATTTTGTCACAATATTCAAGTTAATATGTTTTTGTTGGGGTTCATGTTAAATCAGACTATAAATTGTCCAATGCAAACAAACACTGGAGCAAAAATTCCTGTCAAGAAAGTGAACTTTATGCTTGAAGTACATTTGTTTTGTCATGTTCTTTTAATATTAGTGATGAGTCATGAGTATGATCTAGTTTTTAAAATTTATCACTTTCTGGTGTTGATTTTGACTTGCTTTTTTAGTAATTCAGAAAACTTTTATTTTCTAAAATTTCCCTCACTTGACGAGTAGTTAAGTTAAAACAATTGCTGACTACAGGAAATTCTAAAGGGTGTCAATTGGAGCAGATAGGCTGTAGTAAGGAAAACAAACAATGATGAGTCCAAAACTGAAACCATCAAGTGTGCCCTTATTGTTATAGGACATGCTTTCGCAAATTTAGCATACTCTACTATCATATCATGTCATTCATAGTTACCAAGTTGTCCGCTTTTTTCAAAAAATCCCGAATAATACCTAACTTTTTCGTTGAACAATTAATTCTCATATTCCCGAGTTTTGGAAAAAATTGTGATATTTTCAAAAAATCACGAATTTCGTGAAATAAAACGAATTATTCCGACTTTTTTGAAAAAATCCCGAATAAATATCTAACAGAGGAAATATTTTTGTTTATAATTTTCATAATAAGAAATCTTATTTTATGTTTTTTAAAAATTTCTTACCCGAAATTCTCCTGATTTATTTCCTATTTTTTTGAATTTTGCTGATATTTTTTGAACTTTTCCCTAGACGAATATTCCCAAACCTTGACTTGGTAACTATGATGTCATTATATCTCAATGAACTCTAATAGCACCCACCCAGCCTCTCCAAATGTTCTCATTGATACCTTCCACCTTTGAAGGTATGGAATCGGGACGTGTTTGGGGATGTAAAAAATAGACTCACTAGTCTGCTTCAAGACTTCGGAGAGATGGATAGGATCGCAGAATCTAGATCTTTGTCCAATGAGGAAATCCAGTTGATGGAGGGCAAAAATGTGGAATACCTTCAGACGGTGAAAATGGAGGAAATCTGTTGGAAGCAAAAGTCTAGAGTTAGATGGCTCAAGGAGGGTGATCAGAATACCAAATTCTTCCATCAGATGGCTCATTTCCATCGGAAGAGTAATTTCATCTCTAGATTGCAGGTGGATGGATATGGCGAGAGGGGGCCTCGGAGGTGGCGGGTAGTGCTGTTTCTTTCTACCGAGATTTGTATAGGGAAAGGGAACAATGGCGCCCACAATTGGACGGCCTCCCTTTCGAGTGCCTTACAGAGGTGCAACGAGAGAGTTTGGAGTCCCCGGTTGTAGAGGAGGAGGTGGTGGGTGCACTACGAGCATTAGCTAGGGACAAGGCTCCTGGGCCGGATGGATTCACCATTGAATTCTATCGTTCATGTTGGGGCATAGTAAGAGTTGATTTCCTCGAAGTCATGAGAGAGTTGTATGAGTCGGGGCAGTTTGACAGGGTTATTAACAATACGTTCGTGGTGTTGATTCCAAAAAAGAAAGGGGCTGAGGATATAAGAGACTTTAGGCCGATCAGTTTGGTGGGTAGTGTGTACAAAATCCTCTCGAAGGTATTGGCCTCTCGTTTGAAGAGCGTGTTGGGTAACATCATATCCCCGCAACAAGGCGCATTTGTGGGGGGCCGACATATCTTGGATGGCATCTTGATAGCTAATGAAAGCTTAGATGTGAGAATCAAATCTAAGGTTCCTGGTATATTATGTAAAGTCGACATGGAGAAAGCCTACGATCATGTTAATTGAGAGTTTTGGAGTACGTTATGAAGAGGATGGGCTTTGGGTCAAGGTGGTGTCAATGGGTGCATACATGCATATCCTCCGTTTGTTTCTCCATTCTCATAAATGGTAGTCTGGCCGGCTATTTCAAGAGTTCGAGGGGTTTGAGACAGGAAGATCCTCTCTCCCCATTTCTTTTCATCTTAGTCTCGGAAGCATTAAGTAGGATGTTGTCTCGAGCTAATGGGCATGCTTTCAAAGGTTTTAGCATTGGTAAGGATCACTTGCAGATTTCCCACCTCCAATTTGCAGATAACACGCTGATTTTGTGCAGAGATTCATGGCGTGATCTTGTTTCTATTTGGAGGCTTTACGTTGCTTCGAAGATGTATCTGGTCTGCAAGTCAATTTATCTAAATCTGAAATCATTGGGGTCGGGGAGGTCGTAGGTTTGGTCTATCTTGCTGCATGTATGGACCCCGATATTGGATCGGTTTGCAAAGCGTCTTTCAGGATGGCAATTGTCCTTCCTATCAAAAGGTGAGAAGTTAACTCTCATCCAGAGCACCCTCAGTAGCATCCCTACTTATTTTATGTCAACTCTCATTATCCCAAGAGCGGTAGCAGCATCCCTTGAGAGAATGCAACAAAACTTTTTTTGGCAAGAGAAGGGGGGGTCATCTTAAGTACCATCTTGTGCGATGGGCAGATATCTGCCGATCCAAGACCGCGGGTGGTCTAAATCTTAAACCGCTTGTTACGGTAAACAAGGCTCTATTGGGGAAATGGATTTGGCGGTTTGGGGAGGAGAGGGATAGTTTATGGAGGGCGGTAATAGTGGCTAAATACGGAGAGCAATCATGCTAGGTCCCGAAGGAGGTTAAGGGAGCTCATGGTGTAGGTATGTGGAAGGAGATCATGTCAGTTGCCCAGTTAGTAGTGCCACTCTGTACATTCAGGGTGGGTGATGGGTTAGATGTTCGTTTCTGGAGGGATGTTTGGTGCGGGACCACTACTCTCCAGGAAGACTTTAGCACTCTTTTTCGGTTAGCCATTGATAGGAATGCTTCCGTTGGAAGCTACATCGATAGGGGGGTTGGAGGGGTTGTTAGGGGTCTTGGGTTGAGGAGGGATTTATATGATTGGGAAATCGGCGAGTTGGGGAGTCTTTTTGAGCGGTTAGGGTCCGCCCCCTTAGCCTCTCAGGGCCGGGATTGCAGAATTTGGTCTAAAGGCAACCAGGGTTGTTTTTTCGTGAGATAGTTAGCACAATCCTTTGAGTCAGTCACACCTGTCTCTTTTCCTCATAAAATTGTGTGAAATCCAAGCATTCCAACCAAAGTATCATTTTTTCTCTGGACATCTTCTTTGAATAAAATTCTCACCTGTGATCACTTGAAACATAGAGGTTGGAGGTTGGCTAATCGATGCTTTAAGTGCCTCCAAGAGGAAGAGTCGATAGATCATCTCCTTTTACATTGTTTTTTCGCTCGTGAGATTTGAGGTTTCTTTCTGTCCTGAGTGGGAATGGATTGGGTCTTTCCCTCTTCCCTCCATAGCTTCTTATCCTGTTGGTTATTGAACTGGGGGGATGGCTTGAGGAAGGTTATTTGGCCCGTTTTGCCCGGCGCCATTATTTGGTCCATCTGGAAGGAGAGGAACAGGAGAGTTTTCGAGGACTGTCTATATGTTCCTTCTCGCATTTGCTTCAGAGTTCGAGCATTGATACTGGATTGGTGTTCTTCATCTTCTGGGGGAGGTGATTTGGGTCTCTTGTTATCTTGATGGTATGGCCTGCCATAGGTTGAGGACCCTCACCACGGGGTTGTTTGGCAGTTGTATTACCCTTTTGTATATTTTTGGTGGGTTCATGATCTTGTGAACCCTCCTCTTTCCATGTTCTTGTTCATTTCTATTGTTTCTAATATATTAGCCCGATTATCGATAAAAAAAAAATAGCTCACCTTAATTGCCTGCTGAAGACCTTCAATTTGGTTTCCAGCATAAACACCACATTAACTTTAAGAATTTTCAACACCTCCTCAATAACCCCCTTCTATCTCACCCACTCAGACCTTGCACATTCTGTGACAAGACCCTCTCCAAGAAACTAATGACATACTTCCTATTTTCCTTGCCTTCATCATCCACCTCCCCCGACCTTTTAATTAGGGCAGTAAACGGATGTGGATATTATCTGATTCGTATCCGAATCTGTTTAGTCGGATAATTATCCAGATAGGTATCCAGCGGAACGGATTCGGATAGTAAAATACTATCCGTTTATAATCGGATATGGATTCGGATACTGTTATATCCGATCCGATAAATATCCGTCCGATTATATAATATATATAAATAATATATTTTAAATTTATAAAATTAATATAACCTTTAAATATATTTTTTAAAATAAAAAGTTAGATATTTTTACATTTTTTAAATAATAATTTATATTTTTTAAAATTAATCGGATAATTCGGATACTATCCGAATCCGGATATTTTAATCGGAGTTGGATACGGATATCATATTTCACTATCCGCCGGATATTTATTCGGATTCGGATATCCGGATATATAATCGGATACGAATTCGGATATACCAATATCATCTTCGAATCCACTCCATTTATAGCCCTACTTTTAATAACTGCTTTCATTCATTGCTGAACATAGAAATCAAACTTTTTTTGATCGGTAACATAGAAATCAAACTTAAAATACCAAGAGGACCTTTGTAGTGCCTTAACACAAAGCATGCAGACAGATGAAAAACCAAAAGTCATTATAAATAGTAAAAAATTTCTTTATCAACTTAGCCAAAAGCAAATACTGAAATAAAAGAATTAAAGGATCTATTATATGTTCAAAGGTCAATTTTTTTATATAAAGATCATATAGTACCAATTGTTATGTGCAAGGTGTCTTGATTACGCTCATCAGAGAGCTCATTAGTGATCATATAGTGCCAATTGTGTAGATTTTCAATGAAAAAAATAGAGCTCAACTCCATAGGCAGCAAGTAACATCATCCTAGGGATGTAAAAAGAGAAACCGATAGAAAATCCGGGCATCTGTTTGTTGGTTATTCAACACCTCCTTTGACGTCAGCAATATGTCCTCTTTGCTACATTTGTGCTGCGAGTGATTCAAGCAGTAAGCTATATTGAAATAATACAAAGAGCTCCTTTTCTCTCAGTTTCATGTTCTGTTATGATAACACGTGGATGAATCAATGGAACAAAAAAGGTTTGTTGCATAGTCAAGGCCTTCATGGTTCTACTCTTCACCTATTACACATTTGATACAGTGTGGGATTTTGAATTGTCTTGATTGTATGTCTTACTTTTTTGGAAGATGGGCACATTTACCACGTGTAAACTACAACAAGATACATGTTCAGGCCCAAAGGTACTAAGAATTATGTCAATTGTCAACCTTGCATACATAATCATTTTGGAAGGACTTATGAATTATGACATTCCAAAATTCAGTAAATTACAGAAGAAAAAAGAAATAGTTCAAAGAACACAAGAACTTACATCATCCAACAGCAAACTGTAGCTGTAATGACCAATGTTAGGTGGAACCTGCAACAGAAGAAAATACATTAGCCATTTGTGGACGAAAAAAATTAAAAGAAGATAGAATTTAAATGATTAATGAAGTCAAGTATCGAAAAAACATTCTAAATAAGCATATAAATTCACAACCTATATCACTATAATAAGCAGTTTCCATAGACTTTACAAATCTCAAGGTCCCATTCTATACTCAAATCACCATCATATACTGAACCAGTCTTTTGTGGTATTTGAAACCTATACAGTAACATGAATATGCAATAACATCTAGTGAATGCACAAAATATTTGAAAATAGAAACATAAACATTTTCAATGGGCAGAGTCGGCAGACACTTCACCAACACTCATAAATGCAGCAAAGGAAAAATTTCGAAGGAATTTCCTATTTAAATAGGAAATTTTCCTGCAAAGAATTTGTTGCCTAGTCTTTCTTTACATAGCAATTCTAGAATAGATTTTATATTGATAAAACCAAGAATTCTACATTGATAAACCCAAGAATTCTACATCTTTAAAAAAAAAAAAAGATCTAATAGAACTATAGAAGGATAAAAAGGACCCAAAGATCTAGATTTAATTGTCTGAAAACCAAAGACAGCATTTCCATAAAAAAGACGAGTTGTGCCAATTTAAATTCAAAGGCTCTCATGGATGTGTTTAACCAATAAAGGAATTGTCATTCTAACATGTTAATAGTTCAATGTTATGATTCACATGAGACTTAATACCTCTTTTGGTCAAGCTTTCGTCTGGTAAGGTTTCCATGTGTATAAATTGCAGTAGTTTGTATTTCCAATGAAGTTGGTTCAAATTACTGATGTCAAAATATATAACAAATGATTACAAAAATCAAATCTTCACAAGTCCCAAATCAAAATCCTACCAACTATGTTTTTTCCATTAAGGCAACATGGGGTTCATGCAACTAGATTATCACGGAAAAAAAAGGATTATTGTCAATGCCCAGATGCTCACTGTTGCAAATTTCTACAGCCAAGAACAAAATCAAACAACTAGACACATTCTCAAATTGAGGCAATGGCTCAATTATATGGACTCTGTAAAATTCAGTCCCACCTTAGCACACAGGGAAAAAATGGCCAATAAAAAAAAATGATATAACAAATCCATTCATTATAGTCATGATGATAAGAAAAACCTGCAAATGGTTCATAAGTTGAGTTCCATAAATGCATAGATACTCAAAAACTACAAAACTCTCCAATCAGAATAATACCCATTTATGATCCAACAGGAGGATTTAAAGTTAGTTCCAATTATAATCCTTGCCGAAAAAGATTAGCAGCTTAGAAACATTTCCAAGGACGCAACCCACAATCCTTATATCCAAAACAAATTAGCAGCTGTAACTTCATGACCGATAATACAGAAAGATAAAACGCAAATCGAAATTGAGCAAACAGAAGGATTGAAACATACAAATTAGCAGAAGGTCCTTTGTTGCAGCAGATTCTGGCCAACAGAGATGCTATAATGCCCACCACAATAAAAATTAGGGTTGTTATCAAGAAACCCATAGCGATTAGATCTCACAGAAAATTCTACGACGAAAAATTTAAGCTTGAACCCAATCCAGCTATCAGTCGAAACCAGAATTCTAAGAAAACCAAGAACTCGTTCCCGGATCTGCAAATGCAAGAATTCTTCGCTAAATTCTTACAACGACGAGTACGATTTGGGCGCAATCAAACAAAAGAAAAGAGCAGAATTCCAAACCCTAGCAGAGAGAGAGAGAGAGATCTGCAATGATTCTCCCGGGAATTTGACCGTGAATAACATCCCTGATCTGTAATTTCTAGTCAGTGGATTTGAGGCTTTTCCATAATGGGCCTGGGCTCGTTTGAGTTCTGTTGGACTGTTAATTGCCCAAAGTTAATGGCCAAGAATCACCTTCTGATTTATGGGTGTGAGAGCTCATCATGGTTGCACCCATGGGCGGAGCCACATGGGGAACTGGGGCGTAGTTTGGGAACAGGGCAGCGGGGCCGTTTGGATTCGCTTCCGTTTTTTGTTTTTATTTTCTGTTTTTAAAAATTGGAAACGGCTTTCTGTTTTCAAATTTTTTTTAAGGAGGAAACATGTATGGCATTCCTATCCATTAGATTGTTTTTTTTTTATAAGGAAAATAAAAAAACACGTTTGATAAATATAATTAAATAATTTCAATTCATGATGGTGGTAGTGGTGGGTGGTGGTAGTGGGTGTAGTATGGTGATGGTGTGTGGTGGTGGTGTGGAGGTGCGTAGTGCGTGGTGGTGTGGTGGTGGATGGTGGTGGTGGATGGTGGTAATGGGTGGTGGGTGGTGATGGTGGTTGTGGTGGTAGTGTGGAGGTGCATAGTGTGTGGTGGGTGGTTTTGGTGGTAGTGTGGAGGTGCGTAATGTGTGGTGCTGGTGGGGTGGTGTAGAGTAGTAGTGGTATTGTGGTGGTGGTTGGTTGTGGGTAGTACTAGTATTATGGTGGTAGTTGTGGGTGGATGGTGGTAGGTAGTAATGTGGTGATGGATGGTGGTGGGTCCATGTTTTCTGTTTTTAGTTTTGTTTTTAAAAACAAAAACTAAAAACAGAGGTATCCGAAAAATTCTTTTACCTTGATTTTCAAAAAATTTGTTACTTTAAACGGAAACATGTTTAGGATAAACATGTTTTCTTAAAAAATTTTAAATTTTTGTTTTTAAAAACATAAAATGGAAGTGCAATCAAATGGATTTATACTTATAGGAGAATGATATTTTCCGCGGGCTCGTTTCTCACCACACGCACACCTCTACGTGATGCCAAGTATCCTTTTTTACACTGATAAAATGGGGTTAAGAATCTCACCCCTAGGGTTCACCCATCTAACCTTGGTTTTTAGAAAAAATTATTAACTTCAGGTTAGTGAATACTTATTAACTGTGGTTAAGATTCACTCAATGATTCATTCATCTAACCTTGGTTTTAAGAGAAAATATATATTAACCTCATATTAGTTAACACTTATTAATTGTGGTTAAGAATCACTCACCCCTAGGTTTATCTATCTAACCTTGATTTTTAGAAAAATAACCTCAAGTTAGTTAACACTCATTAATTGTGATTAAGATTTACTCACCCCTAGGGTTCATTCATTTGACTTTGGTTTTTAGAAAAAAAAAAATATTAACTCAATTAAGCTTAATCAAGATTAAAAGAGGAGAAAATGACATGTGGCGGGCTATAGGCGCGCACGCCTTCCTCTGTGTGTAACGAAGGCGTGCAAAGTATCAGGTCTCATACTTGCATTATTTAATAGGGCATAAGAATGGGGCAAAGGAGAAGTTGCCTGTGAACCTTTTTGTTTTTTTGTTTTTAAAAAGGTTTATTTCTTATATTTTTTAATTGAAGATGACATAGCCATGACCAAAAGGGAGCAGCGGCCCTAACTTTAAAAATATATATTTTTTACAAGGGCACAAACAAACGAGATGGACCACCAACCCAGGGGTGGAGCCAGGAATTTTTCATTGGGGGGCCGAAATATATTGATAAAAAAATAAATAATTGATTTGAGGGTATGGAACTTGGGGTTCAGAGGCGTAGCCCCTGAGAAATTTTTTTGGATAGTTTTTTTATTTTCAAATTTTTTTTCTTGGTAATGCCCTTGACGTCGTCTTGTGTCCCTATTAATACCCCTTAACTGGGGTTAAGATTCAACCACCTATACTTGTTTTTAAAAAAATATATCAAATTTCTGTTCGAACCCTAGTTAAAATTCACTAACTCTTAAGGTTAAAATTTGTTTATTATTTTTTTTCCAAAAACCAATGATAAATAGGTAAATCCTAAGAGTGCATAAATTTTAACCATAATTAAGGGGTGTTAATAGGGACATGTGCTAACCTCAAGGGTATATAACCGTATTCCATTGAGGGCCCACTATATATATGACAAAAAGATTGCGGGGGCTACTATATTATACAATTTCTGGGGGCTATGCCCCCCTTTCTGGGGGCTATGCCCCCCCCCCCCCCCCCCCCCCCCCCCCCCGCAAACCCCACACTCCATTTTTAGCCCCCATAAAAGCAAATACTGGCCCTGGCCCTCTTTGTTGGTAAACTCAATCATACCACAAGGCAATGACTGAAGGCAAAGACGAGTGTTTTTGTAAGAGAGTAGATTTTATTATCAGATCGTTGTTTACACACCGACCGTGATGATTAAGGAAAGGAAAAAACATGGGTGAAACCAACATTTCCTAAGTCGAACTTTCATTAGAGAAAGAAGCGACAAGCACTTGCATACACCCAACATGTTTCTTTACCAACATGCAGCATGAATAACCGGTTAAAGTAACAACATGTGCAATGTTATTTTATTTATGGCAATTTCGACTGCATGCTGCTAGCATTCCCCTATTTACAAAATCATTCAGACAGAGTAAAGAAAATAAAATCGATGCAAATTAAGCTTAATCAAATCAAATCTAAATTCTAAAGCACCCTTACTTTATGAACTCTAACATCAAAATCTACTACAACCTCTATCCCTCCGGGTGATAAATAGGGATGAATTAAAAAAAAAAAAAAATTATGTACTATTTGTGAATTATTATTCACGGATTATTAAAATTTTGAATTATTCGCAAATAATTCGTTTAATTCGACAAGTAAACTACTTATTTTGTATATTATTTAATCAAATTATTTGATATATTTTTTCTAAATTTTCTCCAACTTCTTTAAATTTGATCCTGTTGAGAGAGTCAACACCAACTCTCTCACTTCTAGAAACTTCTCTCTCTCTCTCTCCAAGCTTCTCCCCTTCTCTCTCTAGAACCTTCTCCCTCTCTAGAGTTTTCTCTAAGCTTATCTCTCTCTCTAAAAAAAGAGGTGGTAGTAGTCTCTAGATATTTCATAAGAAAGGAGGTGGGAGAATGTTCTAGAAATCTAGAACATTCACATCCCCCACTATAAATAGATGGTTGGGTCCTTTGGTTTGTGCATAGAAGAAACACAAGTTCTTCTAAGTGTGTGAGGTCTAGTCTAAGTGAGTGTGAGTGCATCTCTTGAGTGTTAGTGTTCCTTGAGTGTGAGTGTCCCTTAAGTGTTGTACATTTTTCAGTTAGTGCATCAATAAAAGCTTCTTTATTCGGGTTTCCGCTGCTTCTATATTCAACAATTTGGTATCAGAGCCAAGTTGTTGGGATCCGTGTCGAGCGCTACGAAGGAGAAATCTTATTCGTGCATAGTCCGAGACTGTAAAGACGATTGATCTGGAATCAAGCTTACTTGGTAGAGTACGTGAAGACATACCAAGTCACGATAGCGGATTTGGCAAGCGCAACAGGTGGGATCAAGAAGCTTAACAATCAAAATTACAGCAACTGGAAGTTCTGTATAGAGTCGTACCTGCAGGGACAGGATCTGTGGGAGGTCGTTAATGGTAGTGACACTAATCCACCTCCTCGGGAGAATGTTGATGCACTAAGGCGATGGAAAATTAAAGCCAGAAAGGATATGTTCGTGCTTAAAACAACTATCGAAGAGGAATTGTTTGAGCACATCAGGGATGCAGACACACCCAAAGCAGCATGTGACGCTTTTGCAGCCCTCTTCTCAATGAAGAATGATGCAAGGCTATAACAATTGGAGAATGAGCTCATGTCAACCTTACAAGGAGAAATGACGATCAACCAATATTTTATGAAGGTAAAATCTCCTTGCCGTGAATTTTCACAATTAGATTCGAAAGTTAATATTAATGAAGATAGGATGAGAAGAATCATCATCCATGGCCTGAGACCTGAGTATAGTGGGTTCATCACGGCGATTCGTGGTTGGCCAACTCAGTTAACCATCTTATACTTACAAAATCTATTGGTTGATCAAGAAACTCTAGCAAAACAAATGACTGGAGTTTCATTAAAGAATGAGGAGGAGGCCCTCTTTGGCAGTAGAAGAAGAGCTTGGCCAAGAGGGCAGAAGGCTGGAAGACCAAAGAAGGAAGAAGAAGGCAGGTCAAGGAGGCCGCATGAGAGGAGCTCTCAGACAGGGGAAGCTTAGCATAGCCGAGATAGAGACTCATGACAGTTCAGGTGGTGTAATGATGAATGCTACAACTGTGGCAAGAGAGGCCACTTCGCTCGAGATTGCTGGTCAAAGAAAAAGGCAGCAGAAAGCAATTTGGTGACATCTAGCAATCACCAAGGTGAGAGCAATAGCGAAGAAGAGTGGGATGCTGAAGTATCATTCGCCGTGTCTGAGCCAGCTGCAGAAATCTACTCAGAAGAAGAGATTGACTTCAACGACAAGAAGGTAGAAGATCAATCTGATACGGTCACAATCGAAATAGCAGCAATTTCTATCGTGACAGAACCAGAAGAGATGACACTTGTTGCAATACAAAATCATGGAGCAATCGAGTACAACGAAGATTGGATCGTTGACTCTGGATGCTCCAATCACATGACTGACGATAAGGATAAACTGCTCAGTGTGTCTGAGTATAAAGGTGGTCGAGTAGTAGTGACGGGCAACAACTCAAGACTGCCAATCACATACATTGGCAAGACGATGATCGTGTCCCGCTTTAATCCTCATCAAGTTCAGTTGCAGAACGTCTATCATATACCTGGAATGAAGAAGAATCTATTGTCAGTATCACAGCTGACAGCATCTGGTACTATGTGGTGTTTTGACAAGAAGACGTCAAAGTGTATCGAAGCTTGGAGGCATCAGATACACCCATCATGGAGGGACGAAGGTTAGAATCCATCTACGTAATGTCAGTAGAATCAGCATACGTAGACAAGACTCGAAGGAGTGAGATTGCAAATCTATGGCATGCGCGGCTAGGGCACGTTAGCTATCACAAGCTGAAAAAAAATTATGAAAAAGTCAATGCTCAAGGGTCTTCCACAACTAGATATTCGAGAAGATACCATATGCGTCGGGTGTTAATATGGTAAGGCTCATCAACTGCCCTATAAGGAGTCAAAGTTCAGAGCGAAAGAACCCCTAAAGCTAATCCACTCAGAAGTGTTCGGGCCAGTAAAGTAGACGTCAATCAGTGGTATGCGATACATGGTGACCTTCATCGACGACTACTCAAGGTACGTGTGGGTATATTTTCTTAAAGAAAAGTCAGAAGTATTCTCCAAGTTTAAGGACTTCCAAGAGAAAGCTGAAAGTGAAGTCGGTCAAAAGATTCGGTGTCTACGTATTGACAATGTGGGAGAATACACATTGGATGAATTCTCAGCCTACCTTAGAAAATGCAAAATACGACGATAGCTGACTTGTGTTCGCACCCCACAACAGAATGGTGTAGTTGAGAGAAAGAATCGACACCTTGGAGAGATCTGTCGGAGCATGCTACATGCAAATGATGTGCTTGGAAAATTTTGGACAGAGTGTATGAAGACAGCAGCTCATGTGATCAATCGACTACCACAAGCAAGGCTTGGGTTTGTCTCACCCTTTCAGAAACTGTGGAATATCAAACCCACAGTAAGTCACTTCCGAGTCTTCAGCTGTGTGTGCTACATGTTCATGCCTGATCATTTACGGGCTAAGTTTGATAAAAAGGCTCTTCACTGCATCTTTATTGGATATGATAGTGAGAGGAAAGAGTGAAGATGTTGCGATCCCAAAACCGGGCGCTGCTACACATCACGAAATGTGATATTTGACGAGACTTTATCTTGGTGGTCATCACGAGATGTAGTACTGCCAGATTTTAAAGATTTGGAGAACAAGCTACATGAGAAGATGGTGGAGCCAATTGAAGAAGAAAAATTACAACCCAGTCAAGAAACAAAGCAACAAGTTTATCCACCAGGTAATGACGAATTAAGTAGAGAAGATCAGTCTGCAGAAATACAACCCAACTCACCAAGGCCACCAGACAGGTATACAGATCCATGGAGAACCGGTGTACATCACAAAACATCGGAAGAACTTTGGCCAAGTCAACATGAAAACACTGAAGAAGAGTCAAGGGCACAAATTCGCAGGTCTACCAGGCAGAGACGACCAAATCCGAAGTATGCAAGCGTTGCTCTTGTTGAAGAAGAGTCGGTGTTGAGGGGGAGTGTTGAGAGAGTCAACACCAACTCTCTCACTTTTAGAAACTTCTCTCTCTCTCTCCAAGGTTCTCCCCTTCTCTCTCTAGAACCTTCTCCCTCCCTAGAGTTTTCTCTAAGCTTATCTCTCTCTAGAAAAAAAGGTGGTAGTAGTCTCTAGATATTTCCTAAGAAAGGAGGTGGGAGAATGTTCTAGAAATCTAAAACATTCACATCCTCCACTATAAATAGATGGTTGAGTCCTTTGGTTTGTGCATAGAAGAAACACAAACTCTTCTAAGTGTGTGAGGTCTAGTCTAAGTGAGTGTGAGTTCTTGTGTGAGGGTAAGCGTGAGTGCATCTCTTGAGTGTTAGTGTTCCTTGAGTGTGAGTGTCCCTTAAGTGTTGTATATTTTTCAGTTAGTGCATCAATAAAAGCTTCTTTATTCGGGTTTCCGCTGCTTCTATATTCAACAGATCCTGCCTAATTATTCCGAACCCCAACTTTATCACTATGCCCTACTAAGGGGGTGCATTCAACTAAAATAACTATCAATATACTAATAAACTATTCCAAACCCCAACTTTATCACTATGCCCTACTAAAGGTGGTGCATTCGACTAAAATAACTATCAATATACTAATAAACAATACTGTTAGCTTCTGATATTCAAGTCCCCTTTGGAGCGACTAAGTTCGGCACGTTGGTCATAGCTGCAATCGTGTGCCTGAGGAGGATTTTCGACCCTTGGCCAAAGTAAACTACCCTCTTTTATAATTGTAATTGTTAAACCACCCCTGCCATGACATATCGTGGGTTGCTTCGGTTCTGGAGCTCTTGTTAATAGTTAATCTCTTATTTAAAAGGATGGATAACACATCATACATAAGTGTTTAGTCGAATTTCATATCATACCTAAGTCGACACCAATATTTTAATTCTAATTCTAAAAAAAGAGTTTTTTTTTTTGGATAGAAATAAAGAAAAAACAACAACAAAAAACATAAGACTAAGAGACTGTCTCCGTAGTCCCATTCTGAAGAACAAATTCAGAATCCAGATCTCCAAACTGAAGAGCCCTCTCAAAACCTCCCAATCAGCTGAATGATGCCATGTCAAAATGTCTACAAGACCTTTGGCATCTGACTCCACAGTAAGGTTGATCCATGCCAGATCTACGAGCTACCATCAAACCGTGCCTAATTGCCCGCGCTTCAGCCACTTGATTAAAAGCTCTTTTAAAATGTTAAAAAAATATTTGCTGGATCTTGCCTCTATTGTCTAGAACAAGCCCACCAGTACCTAGCAAAAAATTGTGGTGATCGACCGCGCCATCTGTTCTCAAAAAGTATCTTATGCCCGGAAGGTCTCGCCCTCGAAATAAAGGTCCTTGAGAGTCTTCCTCGCCTTGAATTCTGTTGAGGATGTCATTGGGCTCCTTGTCGAAGCAACTAGCCCATTGGTGCTCCTGTCCTAAAACTGCATATACTCAAATAAAAGTTTCTAGCTATCATTAAGGACAACAGGATTAAAAGTTTTCTTTGTAAAAATAGTATTATTTCTTTCTTGCAAAATTCTCCAACATATAGCCATGAAAGCCACTATGAGGGAGATGTCTTTGATTGTCCCTTGGCCATCCATCTTCCACCAAGAGGAAAGTCATTCAGCCATAGAGCTGTATTTTAGTTTTTCAGTGCCCAAAGTGAGATGGGAGCCAAACCATATACATTAAACACTTGCACATTTATAACAAAAGAGTATTACTATTAGAAAATCACTCACTTAGCCCACCCATGTTGGACTATATATTTTTGGCCTCTTCACCTAAAAGGGCATGCCTTACATTTTTTATTACCTAAGAAGGCATGCTTTTGACATATTTTTCAAATAGGGCACCCTTTGTATTTTTATTACTAAAAAGGCATGCTTTTGACATGTTTACCCTAAAGCTATGTGTAAAAAAGGCCATCACTTCAAGGATAATATTGGAATACATACCCTATTTGGTAAAAAAATTCAAACCATACCCTTTCAGGTGATATTTTGTACTTAGGGTGACTAAATGGTTACTTAGCCCTATATTTTTTGGTAACACACACTAAGCACCACACATACCCAACACGAAAGCACCCAGTGGCACACAACCACTGCTCTCACACCTCTCAAAAAAGAGAGGGAGGTGGGCTATAAGGGGTCTGCTTGTAATTATGCATTATGTGGAATGCCATTTGCCACGTCAAAGGACTGTTAATAAGGTAATATAATAAAACCGGATGTACTGTATCAATGGAAGTACATAAAGAGAGTGTCCATGGGTTAGACTCCATTTGGTTTAAGCCATGTTTTCTGATTTTAAAAGCAGTCCATAATTTCAAGACTTTTGGACCTGGATGGTTTTTATTCATGTTTTTATTAAAAATTGAAAATGCTGCTATATGCTGCTGTGGCATGCTGTCATTGACTGTTTTGTATGACTTTTTTTTTTGTAACGAGAAACCCCAAGCCTACCCTTTGGGTAGACGGGGTTTACCCCGGTCGCATGCAAGACCCCACAACCCACATGTACGGGTAAGCCCGAGGCCATGAAAACCATGGAACCTTGTGTGGGTGTCCTCTAGGAGATGGCAAAAATCAAACTCAGGACCTCCGGTTCCTAAGGCGTGGTCCCTTGCCAACTGAGCTCTACCCCTTGACTTGTACTATTTTCTGGGACTTACCTATAATGGCCATTGTTTTTCTCCATAAATGTCCATAGTCCAAACTCCGAACAAGATTGGTACTAATCTCTACCCCTTGACTGTTTTGTTTTTGTAGGACTTACTTATAATGGCCATTATTCTCCATATCCATTGTCCAAACAAGATTGGTAGACGGAATTAGGATTGGTTAATAAACTAAGATGCTCGTGAATAGCTGGAGTTCGGCTTGTTAAACACTCAATTGAGCTCGTTTATTTAATAAATAAGTCAAGTTCAAACTTGATTTTCGAGATGGTTTAATTAATGAAGCCAATCTTGAACATAGCACTATTTAGCTTGTTAAAAACTTGATTCGATTATATATATATATATATATATATATATATGCTTAACCTACTAAAATATATATACCTAACCTATTAAAATATACTTATTTCATTTGAGAATCAAAACTAAATATATTTATTGTACACTAGTAAAGATTAATAATACATAATATATTTTACATGATAAGAGTACCTTTTTATACAATTATAAACTTACATTAAAATTTTAGGTAACACCAAATCTTCTTTACTTACATGAGGATAATATAGTAAAATTTTCACCAAGTATAAATAGTTATATGCAATGAACCAAGTTGTTTGCGAACGGCTGGAGCTCGTTTGTTAAAGCTCGAGCTTGATTTTGTTTAATTAACAAACGAGCTTGGACATCTCACTACTCGGCTCGATCCCACTTCTATTCTTGCTCTGATTACTTGGATATTTACCCGAACACAAGTTTATATTCGGTCTAGGTCATCTGGACAGCAGCAATTAGCAACAACCAATTGACCATCCCTGGCTCACCAGAAATGCAGTTTCTACCTATAAATATTCAGAAAAAAACGAATGCAATCTCACAGGTACAATCTGCGAGTAAAAATTTTGCTGTGCCCTTAAAAAAAACATTTTCAATGCTGGAAAATGTTCACTTACAACAGACATTTTTCTTTTAGAGGAGGCTTCTTACCCCTTTGAATGGATAAAGATAAAGGCGGAGCACATCCCAATATTAGATAGATGCACATACAACATTGAACTTTCCGCTTGAAAAGAAATAAAAAAATGCGAATATCTTAATGGCAAAGGTGCAGCCTGGTTTGGGAAATGATCTCGGACAAGCACAACTCCCGAAATATCAGAATCTGAAGCTGGGATCAACGTCCATTGCCCACGCAAACTTTGCCAGAAGTGACTTGTTGAATATCTGCAGCAAAGGGTAGAAGTGTCTCAACTTATGAACAAATATTCTGTGTCTTATCACCATCAAGAGGATAACATGCAATTCGAGAAGTGTTTACAACCAGAAGTATAGAACCATTACCATTAGTGCAAGGCGTTGATTAAATTTCCAAAAAAAATAACCACAAAAGAAAATGTTCACCTTCTCAATGGGAACTTCATGTCGCTTGCACCAAGCAACTGATATCCTAGGATCAAGATAGTTAATCTTTGACGTGCCCAATGCCACGGTCTTTAGATCCTCTTTGGTCTTCATATCCCGTTCCATTTTCTCAATCTTTGCATTGATCTGAGCAATCTTCCTATCATATCTGCATTTAAAAAATAAGTTATAAGAGACAAGACAATATTTAGGAAAAAACATGTAGAATGGGGCACAGACAAGGGCACAAGTTCAATTACGCTTCGGGGTTCAAGTTCTTCTTCGGCTTCCCATCAGCATCTTTCAATGGGGGTTTCCCTTTCTTTGCCCTAGCCATATCTATCTTCAGGCCATCCAACGCAGCCTACTCACATCACAACAATCTCAGTTTTAGCAGCATGAACCAACAAAAAGAAACCATTTCTACATTATGCTCCAGGTCTGAGCAAGTATTATAAAAGTTCCAAAAACAAACGTAAATAGCTAGGATTGTGCCCTAGGCAGTGGTCAGTGCCATTGCTCATGCAGTCAGTAGACAATCCCAAGTGACTCCACCCATGGACGTCTCAGTTTCCAGCAGGAAAATTGGGTAGATATGGCAATTACCTTCAGCTCATCCATCTTCTCATTCAACCTTGACATTTGTGCACTGTGGGACTTTGAGACACTACGTTGATGATTACATATAATTGCAACCTGCAATATGACATGATTCAAAACCAGTACAGACCACAAAGCAACCCAAAATAGTTCCCCAAGATTAGGTTTAAAAAAGGTAACCTCTCTACAGCCACAAAACCAGCCTTACCTCCTTGTTTGCGTGCTGATAAACAACAACTTTCTCGGCAACATCTCCATCCTTGGTTTCTCTGTTCAACTGCCATTAACCAGAAAAAATAAGATATCTTTGTTAGAATAACAACATCCCAGGCAACAGAAAACTATATAAGAATAAAATATCTTTGAATGGGTGTAGAACAACATCCCAGGCAACAGAAAACTATATTAAAGAAAACACAAAAGACAACATAAGGGGTACGGATTCCAAAAGCATCAAAGCCTTTTCTCCCAGAAAGAGAAAACCTAGGGTCTACATTTCAAACACTATCCATATAAAATATAAATGAATTTTGTTTTATATATATATAAGGAGAATGCTAACCCGAGGCCCCCAACCACATCAACCATTAATCACAGCATAAAGGATAATGTCAAACACTTTTTGGTAGGGTCCACGTCCAAAGTGTTTGTCTTTTTCCTTTTTATGGGGTGATTAATGGCAAACACGATTGGGGCTAACACCCCCATAATATATATATACATATATACATACAGAGATTAGCTTCAAGGGTGCGCCTTCCAGAATAACATCTTACCATCTCATCCAGAGTGATAGATGCATTATATGTACGAAAAACTTTTGCTGTGAGACCAGGCATGAGCTCCTTAAGATGAGCATTTAGTTTACTGGTATCCAGCTTGTCAAACAGATCATCACCATCCTTTTTTCCTGAAGAAAATGGAGAAGATACTATGGGTCCATTCTAAATCAGAAAAGGTATATGCTGATAGGGAGGGTCATATACTCACCATTTTTGAATTGTCCAATTGCTTTATACACGAGAACCTCAACTTCAACAGTGTTGAAGTATCTAATGGAATCTTTACCGAGGAAGTCAAACTAGATGATGAAAAGAAGAGTCCAAATATTATTGCCAGCACGAAAATAACCAAATACTCAAAATCCGTCAGGGAGCGAGGAACTATCTGGAGGTAGACCTGTTATACCTGTAATTTATTTGGGGGGACTAATTCAACATTTTCCATTTTCAAGGTGCAGCAACCAACTGTATCGGCCTCATCATCATCCTGCAGAAGAGCAACCAATTATAGTAAGCGCACCTGAGTAACTTGTTAAATAAATGCTGCAAATATAATCACTGCATGGCTAAATGGGGAACTTATACAACACAAAAGATGTAAGAGTAAGACCCAAGCAGCGGAACTAGCATGTTTAGAATTATTATTTTTGATTGGTAACTAAGATCAATGCATAAATGAAATATGGAAGATACAGAGAAGTTTACCAATCGGTGAACCAAGAAAGGAAAGAAAATGAAAAAAAAACAGAAAGACAGACGACACAAAAAGCATAAAATGGTCCATCCTATGAATAGGGCATCAAATACTGGACATAATCATCTATAGTGGAGCCTCCTTTGATCGAGTAGCACGCTCGTAGCAAATGAGAATATGGACAATGTGGACAACACTCAACTGAAAGTGATGTGCCCTCAAATGCTCTCTTGTTCCTCTCCTTCTATACCCTCAAGCCCCTCAACAGATTGCACCTGAAATCAATCTCCAAAACACAGATTTGGTACTAGACACACCCATCAGGACCCCATTGGTGAGTAGGTCACCAAAATCTTAGGAGACAACCTAATTCACCCCGACATGAGATAGGAAGTGCCACCAAAATCTGCATACCAGAGGAAGAGGGAAACGGAGGAGCAAATGATTGACAGACTCCTCGGCCTAACAAAGAAAGCATTTGCTGTCTAGTCTAGGAGGTCCAGGCCCTCCAGGGTGAGGAATATGTCTCAATAGTCTGTCCAAAGGAAAAAAACGGTGAGTTCCACACTCGCCAGAATGGATAGGTGGAAACCTGACTACATACCCATATACCATAGTCTGAGGATCAAAAGGTAAAAAGTATACTATCATTATCTTTAACTAGCGGGTGGCATGCGATGCACATGAGAGCGAGGGGAAGGAGTTAACCACAATTAATAGGAGTTAAAAGCGATTGGCTGTGATTCTATTCTTCAAAATAGATAGATGAGCAAGGGGTAGTTTGGGAATTAAAGTAAAACATTAAATCAAATTTTGTTTTATATAAGGGTAGTTTGGGAATTTCGGAAAAATCAGGCTACGCCTGCCTCTCGCATTACAATAGTAAAGATAACACTGAATAAACTCCAAAATGGAAAAGGCATGAGAACCATGTCAAATATGGGTGGGTCAGCAGTACCCACAACATGTTTGGAAAAGCCAATTACGGCACCAGCATGGGGTAGTTCAAGTCATGCCCCAAAGAATGAAGTTTGGGTGTGGAGCTCACCTCTTCGGCTCCTTTTTTCTGTTTTGCCCCAGGATACTACGCGATATTTGGATTCTAAGAAAAGCGTTACAATTATGAAATTGCCATTGTGAGTTAAGTAAAAGACCAGTCTGATCCATGTCTTAAGTTCACAAAAATACTTGAAATATGGAAAACGGAAAAATTTATACTTGAGACCCCAAGTTGCTCCTAGGGCCAACTACCGCTATAATATTCCATTAAAACAACTTCATATAATCAAATTAATGCTTAGCACTAGAAATAGTTTTTGTCAGTTCCAACTCTAGATATTTGGAGCTTCTGTTGAGACAAACATTAATTAAGTCAAGAATTACATTTCATTGAACATAGTTTAATAGTTTTTTTTTAAACATAGTTTAACATCCCTAATTCCCTATGGTATTAAATATTATTGTGAAAACATTTTTGAATCTTTTGAGAACAGCTGAGTTCGTAACTTCTGAGACCTGATCTCACTTCTTGCAATTGAGGAATCATGGGCAGCTTTGAACGTCTTACTGCACGTTGCAGCCTAACTGCATTTAATACATTTAGGAGTCCTAGAATTTCATTATTAAGAAAAATAATGAACCAGAGATAACTACGTTCACGTGTACTTGGTAGAGCTGGCAATCTAACGGATATGGACGTACTGTAAGTTGAAATCCAACGACAATAAAGTGGATTAACAAATAAGCCAAAATGGACTAATAAACTATGATCTGAGCTCTCGATGATAATAATAATAATAAAGTATAAAAGAAAGAAAAACGGATGACAGACTAAGCCAAAAGACATTCAACCACAGTTACCTTCTCATTCCCTGCCCTAAGAGCTAGCTTATCAATTAGATAAGTAGCAACTGCTATTTGCCGCTTCATAGGATCTTTACTTATAAAATCCTTTGTGTACGTTGCTCTAATACCATTTATGTAGTCCTGCATCCAAAATAGTCAGGCTGCAGCTATTAGATGTCTAATAACTACTATATTAGTGGTAAACATCAGTGAAGAACAATCAATAAGCTGATAGCTGAAACTGTGTGGAAGGTTTTACCTTCAGTAGCCTGGCTTTCTCGTATTTCTCCTTGTCACTTTGCCCTTTCAAGGAACTACTAGCTGCCAAGAAGACATACTTGAACTCTCTTGGGTTGATTGGATCATTCCAAAATGCTAACCACGTAACGGTATTGTCATGCTTTACTTCTTTCCACCTGCAAAAGCACCTCAAAAGTTTCAATACCCGAAAGAGAATTTCCATCTCAACACATTGCGAATGATTTTACTGCGGGAATCGGAGTTACACAACCTTTCACCAGGAATTGGACATTCTGGAATTGGAGCACTTTTTCCTATATTTATTGTAATATCACTTGGGCGGATGCGTCTTTTCAGCTTTCCCATCTGACACCGTAAAAGCAACAATCAATATAGATTCAAAAAGAAGAATCAACTCAACAACTAAAGAAACTACTCCCAAAAAACTAACTTTAGCCACAACATATCAAAGCACTCCATTGTGGACTTCTAAATTATCTTTCATTAAGAGAAAAGATTTCACAAAAACCTTCGGATGTTCTCCACGGCCACGGAACAGCCCAGGTGGTTCGACTCTGAAGTTTCCAACCTGATATTCAGATAATGATCAAAAGTCTGTAAATGTGCTTTGGAGAGTAGTAAGAAAATTTGGTAAGTATCCAAACAAGAAAAAGAAAGATACAACTTAACACATTCATCTGTAACCAGTGAAACTGGTCTATATGGGGACTGGAGAGCACTAATAGCCACGTGAGGTTTATGATAGCAAATTGAACAAATATGCAACTTCCTGATCATTTAAAAAGAGAGACAACCATATATACAATAACCACCAAAAGAAAAAAAAAATATACAATATAACTAGGAAACATGAATGTCATCAACGTGGAGATCTATTTATAGTGAGCCTAAATGGATCCCATCATCCATTATAGTTTCATAGCATTATATAATAGTATACTAAAATTCAAAAATTTAACCTAAAGCAAAAAAAATGATTTAGCTTTTTTAGTTGATTAATCGCTAAAAATCACTATAATTAATTTTCCAGCTCCACAAGTGCATATTGTTAGCAAATGAGTAAGTGTTTTTCTGCTAAACGACTACCTGAATAAGTGGTGATTAATTAATCTATTTGAACTTTTTTTTTCCAGTAAATAATTTCATCAGCCACTCCCTCCCTACTGCCATGGCAACCATGATAGCATAGGCAACAGCAGTAGGGTTCCACCCCACTAAATGACGCAGTGACAACACTGCTCTTCTTCTTTGTCTTCGATTGGGAGAGCGATATGCAATGTGTCAATCCCTCCAAAAAAAAATCTTGCTGTTTCTCAACCTATTTGAAGAATTTCAGCTCCAATTTAGGGTCGTGGATCTTTCCAGTGATTCAGTTTCTTAATTGGAATCCTCCAAAAATCCTGAAGGGTGTTGCTCTGAAAATCCATAAATTGGCTTCCTCGGTATATAGAATTTCTGAGTTGAAATTCTCAATAAATAATAAATAAATAAACAAATAATGCAGATTCTGCGATGGGTTCCTATAAAAATCCCAACTTTGAAATTTTTTTTTGATAAGTAATAGAGAAAAAAAGTACAATGAGCAAGGATTAAAAATACATTTTCGGGGGATGTATCGGTCCCAACTGAAACCTATATGTATCGGTTTCGAACGATACATATAATTTTTTCTTTTCGTTAAAAAATCAAATTAAATTTTAAAAAAATCACATGAGTTATAGGAACCAAATTTGACAAATATAAAGTCATGAGAAGCGACTCAAAGACGAAATAGCAAACATAGTTAAAATTACACAATGAATTCAAACATAAATAACTAATAAATGATATGTATCGTCCGTTTGTATCAGTATAAATATCGTACAAGGGCTTACCGAAACCTATACGTACCGCCCGTTTCATTTCGGTTTTGATGATTTTTATTCCATGACAATGAGAGGCTAGGGGTCACAAGCATTGTAACAAAAAATGCCGTTTTTTTTTTAACAAAAAAAGAAGTGCGTTTTATTCGCGAATTTTGGAGTTGCCGAATGATTTTGCATTTAAATCGTGACTTTAAAAAAAACGGTGTTTTTCCGAATTATTCGCGTTTTTTGCGAATTATTCGTGTTTTTTACGAATTATTCCCGAATTATTCAAAAAAATTACTTTTTAAAAATATATTTTAATCAAATTGTTCCGTATATTTTTATAATTATTAATTTACTTTTTATTTTTTCCCAAATTTTTCCGAATTTTCCGAACTTGATCCCTACCGAATTATTCCCGAACTCCGACTTTGTCACTATGGTCACAAGGGGGTGAACCCAAGCCATAGTAGGGCACTGGAGAAGCAATAAAAGCAGAGTACAATATGATAATTTACATAAAAAGTAAAGCCAAGCTGGATCAAACTGCTCCTGAATAGAGCACCAATGCTTAAGGTACTGGCTCGCCCTTAGGCAGATTCTGGTAAAAGGCAAGCTAGTGTCCTCGAAGACCCTTGAGTTTTGTTCTTTCCATATAGACCAAGCCACTAATCCAACTTTGAATTGGATCTATGATTCTGAAGGGGGTAGCTTTGATATCCTTGCTTCGGAGATGAAATTATTCCTCAAGATTGGTTCTCAAAGTTTCAAGGTCGAACCTGAGAAGAGAGACTTGAAGTTTCTGCAAGAGCAGAGTAACCACTGCGAGAGAGGTGAAGTAGTGACTGAGATTCTCATTAGGCTTACTTTTCACTATCCAAAAATTGAAAAGATTAGCTCTTGTTCTGAATAATGTTTATTTTTGAGTGAGTGATCAAACAGGTTCAATTGCCAAATCAGTTCTGTTATGCACTTTTCTGCCTAAATGTTTAATAAGCCAAAAACCAGCCTAGTGATAATGAAGGAGAGAGATGCTTCATATGCACTTAGAAAAGTCAGTCTGTGCTATCAGCTCCTCTTAAAAAATGTTGCTTATGTCGTATAAACATAAAAGGAGTTCTCATTTATATATAATGAGTGTTACAAATAAAAGTTATGACATTTTTATAAACCTCATACACCAATTTTTTTTTCAGATCGGCAATCGGAATTTCATTAGAAGAAAAAGAGAGTAACAAACAGAGCACAGATTCACAAATAGTGAACCTATTTCACCATGTCATGTTCACATGCAACTTAGTATCCAATAATTCATAAGGTGGAATGTAAGCTGCCAAAACTTTTTCAAGGCCAAAACTTGTAAATGAATTTGATAAGGCATATAACTATGATTCTTTTCTTTCTTATGCCATGGGATAGAACAAGAGGGAGAAGGTAAGAAAATTGTAAAAAGCATATGAACTAGGACTCACAGCATGAAGGAACCAATAAGGGAACAACTTGCTCAAGAAAAGCCTAAAAGGCTCCTTTCAAGGAAACTATCATGCAAATGCCACAACATTTGGCAGTAGGGTCAAGGGAAATAGATTCAACACGATCTCATTTTGCATTCCACTTGGCACTTTTCTAGGGAATGAGCCTCAAGCGTTAGCTTGAAGAACTTGCATATACCGGAACACTTATGCTTCACTAACTTCTGTGGAATTTTCCATCCAAACAAAAGTAAGAATACCAAGGCTGTTTTCTCTCCAGGGTTTTCTCCTTTAAGTATTGTGGTACTTGGATGAAGGGGTGCAGCAGTTGAATCATTCATTTTATACCTTTTTGATAATACATCTGTATTTTATAATAAAGACACCTTCAAAGGGAAACTAGATAACTTAAACTTAAATTCCTTTTATACGCATTCCTGCAGAACATCAGATAAAAAGGAAATAATTGATAGAGGCCAATCTATTGAAGAATCGTAATAAATTAGCAGCATCATAAGCGTAAAAAATAAATGGAGTTCCAAGCAGTGTTTTAAAAAGCATGTGAGGCTTACGCCTCAAGGCTCGCCTCGGGGCGAGGCTTAAAGAAAACGCCTCGAGGCTCAATTAAGAGGCTTAAACCCCATGAGGCATACGCCTAACGCCTTGAAGCTCGCTTTATGCTTATGGTAAACGTCTCATACATTAACTAAAATTAAGTGTCTAGCCACAACTGAGACTTAAATATCGTTTTTTAAAAAATTTGTTTCAACAAGTAAAAAATAACCGTAATTATTTTCCGATAAGGCATTCAAAATGATGATGATTATATTGGTTATAATTAACACTTAATTTATTATGTTTAATGTATTAGGATTTTAAAACCATTCGAGTCTATTTCACACTATTTCCCTAATGGGCATTGTAAAAATTTGGAGTCAGCACTGACCTACAATGTCATTAACTTTTTGAATCTTTGTAATATTTTTGTTATATTTTATTTATTTGTTAAAATGGGAGAACATGAAGCTTTCTTGTGAGGCTTAAGCCTCACGCCTCAAGGCTTACGCCTCACGCATCTTGAGGTCCTAACGCCTCGCCTCACGCCTTCACGTTTTAAAACATTGGTTCCAAGTATCCATAAGACCAGAGCTATATAACATTATGTAATAATAAAACAAAATAGAGGGCAGCATTAGTCAGAATGACCCTTAACCCTAAAATCCAAGAAACATGGTATATAATTTAGAGCAAGATGTAACCTTTTCCTTAACACCGTCAACAATTGCCCACATATACTTCTCCTCTTGTTTCAATTTCTCTTCTTTCAAGGCCTTCTTCTCCTACATGAGCCATGACTGCTGGGTCAAAAAACTTTGAAACAGAAAGATATCATCAACCAAAATTTACTTTTCAAGTACATGAATTTTTTTTTTTATATATAGGTAATGCAAAATTATATTAATCAAAGAAAGAGCAGTGAAAAGATGTACAAGCATCTAAAAAGGATCACAAGAAAGTGATAAAAGAAGAGAAACAAAGTACTAAGAATATATGATAGAGATATAAGAAAATGAAGAGGCCCAAACCCGCCTCTAAAGAAATTGATACCACCAAGTGTTAGCCTAAACCCAGGGCACTTTGAGACAACTAAGTCTCCATTTTCTCTGGCCAACATTCAAACTAATAAGAGCTGATGAATCCTAGAGCGGACTCAATCCACAGAGATGAGACTCCATCAAAGACTATGGTTTCGCTCTCTCCATATCGACCAAGCGATAGAACCAGCCCCCAACGCAGGTAGAGTTAACCAAAAGCCATGAGTCAGCCTCGCCCCATTTATTGAAGCCCAACAAGATAAGGAGTCCCGGAAGGTACTGGGGCAAATCCAAACAATCTCAAGAAGTATAGGAAGTGATTCCAAATCTCAATGGAAAAAGAACAATGCCACATCAAATGATCCACCGATTTCTCCTCTTGGAGGTAAAAAAACAATGGTTTGCCAATTTCCACCCTTCTATTCTTTAGATGGTTGCAAGTGAGGATCTTGTCACGCACTCCTATCCAGCAAAAGAAGGATACCTTTGATGGAATACCGGGATTCTACACATTCACTAAAGAAGCATCCACATAAATTATTGTACAGGAGGCATTATCAATTATGATTGTAGAAGTCTATAGTAAACAATGAGGTTCATACATGACCTTCACAATATTGCACTCTAAGTGGGAACCGACTTGTCTTCCATTCTTGGAGATTACGAGAGCAAGTGGCAGATTCTTTCAAGGAGAGATGGTTAGAAAATATATAATAATAAATATAAAAAAGATACTTGCATTGATGTTTTGTATTCAAATAAAAATAATAAATAATAGTTGCAGTTGTAGACAGACAAATACTAAGTTTATAAGCAAGATGTCATTCCACCATGAAGCTATACTTCTGTAACTATGTTGTTGAAAATATGGCGTGGATGGAGGTTGTTTTGTTTGTTCATATAAAAGCAGCCAGCTTGATGTGTTTCTAACTAATATTGCATGATTTTTTCCTCGTGCAACCATTAGGAGGATCTACTTCAGAACTTTATGAAAAAAATAACTTAGTTTCTAGAACATTGCAGGAACTAAACCAAGAGCTTCTGAAGAGCTCCTGAATTTATTATTATTCTTTTCCTTAAAGCTTCTAAAGAGCACAAGATATATACCAAATACACTCCTAAAATTCAAAACTGATAGAATCACATCCCAGAATATTTCATCAGATATAGTAGTGCATGTATTTGAGTGTCAAGTTCATTACTGTGCAGGCATACAGTTATATGCTTCTTGGCATAGCTTATGTTACGATGTTAGGGCTCATTTTGGATGTCCTAGATCAGAAAAACCGATGAACAATGAACTGAGGAAGCAGACCCAATAATAAGAACTATACTAATTTTTTTTTACATGTATTCAGCTTTTTATCAAATTCAAAAAGCATTTGAGAGCACCACAACTTACTTCTGTGCTCATTTGTTTTTTCTTCTCTTTTTCCTTCTCATGCCATTCATATATTGGGGTGAAATCACATAGATCAAATTTCTTAATCACATGGTTTTTCCCCAGTATTACTCTCCAATCATTCATGAAGTTCTCTAAAAAAGCCTGTTTGGTAGCATACTCTGTGTCTTTCATCACTGCAAACATTGTTGCAACCTGCGAATTACAAAATTATAAATTAAACAAATAACTTATCAGCAATTTAGAAGTTAAAAGTTAAAACTTTGAGAACGTCTTATTTTGACGTGGCAACTATTAACAAAACCACTATGAGAACATATGGAAAGTAACAATGGCCAAAGAGAAACGGAGATAATAAATAAATAAAACTGAGCCCTACCTCCTCCTGTTCAGGAGTCAATTCAACAGGCTTCCCATTGTAGAGCATCTTGACTCCATGAGGCTTGTATGGAAGCGGAAAAATAACACCACTATGCACCAAGGTAGTCCATTTCTGCCCCTCGCCAGAGCTAGGCTGCAATTTTGTCGACTTAGAGTATTTTGAATTTTTTGTTACCTTCTTGAACTTCTTGGTAGTTTTCTTGAATGACAAGGGAACAACTTTTGTTGGTGTTTTCTTTGTGGATAATGATCTATTAATGGAGGGAACTGACTTCTTCATTCTCTGGGCAATAGGAATATGGTCATCGTCATCTGCCTTTGGTTCTGCTTTGACAGATACTCGATTAACTTTGGTTAGGACAGATTCATCTGAAAGCTTTGGCTTTTTAACCGAAGACTGGCCTGATGTATTGACCTCACCTAGAGGCCTCTTGCTCAAACCTTTAGGAGATTTTACCAGTTGGTTATCCCTCTTGCTGATACCATTTGGTGAAAATCTAGAAGCCAAAGGTTTCTCTTCATCAGAGTCATATGACTTGCTAGCAGATACCCCCACACCAGACTTCATTAGAAACCTTGACGACAAAGGAATCTCATCTTCTGAATCTTCCGACGGTTTCTTAACACTAACCTTTGTCTTTGCAGACAGTGATGAGCCGGGAGTAGGTGAACTAAGCCCCTTTGAGACATGGTGGGAGTTGTTCTTTGTTAATCCAGCAGAAAGTCTAACACTCAATGGTTTATCATCCTCAGAATCACTATTCGGTTCAACAGGAGGCTTCTTCAAATGTTTCTTCTCCATATCAACAATCGCTGAATTCTGTTTCGATGAATGTTTTGACGGATCAGCTAATGAAGTTGATGCTTTCAAACTTGCTATGGGTAACTTCGGAGTTGATGCAATTGAAGGTGAAACCATCTTACCCTTTTGCATACTTGATTTTTGCCCATTGGGAGAATGTACATCAGGGACCCGCCTCCCTGATGGCCCATCATCATGCTTTTGAGATGATGACTTTTTTATTTCCGACTTCATCTGATTTTGCTTAGGGGTGGTTTTATTCCTTCTGAAAACTATAGGTCCGTCGTCGTCATCCATATCAACCATGTTAGGTTTGACACAAGCATGAACTGCCATTATCCCACTTTGCAGTATGTAGGCATGTACACCAGAAAATTTTCTGCAAACAGTACAATTTTGAAACCGTAAATATCAAAACAATGAAACATATAAACTATCTATAAGCTATGGAGTCAAGATACTCCTAATTAATACAATTATAAGGGGAGGAATAAATGGGCTAACTTGGAAAATTGTTTACAGAATTAAGTCCATTCATTCATTCATCGAGTGCACCATTGCAGCACTAACTTGGCAATTTCACCAAGTGAAAATCTGTGGCTTTGTAAGACAATTACATGACCTTTTATTTTTTTATAAATAACAAAAAATTGTATTCCTCTTCATAAAGAACTACAATAAGGGAAAAGAAATATCTTTCCTAGATAAATAAAAAGGTGTGCTAGGTGTCCCAAAATACAATCCGACTCCAATTATGAACAAAGTCTGGGCCACAAATGCCCAAAAAATTCGGGGAGGCTAACTGTCCGACTGTATAAACCAACCTATAAGGGAACAAGCTTTGGCAATAATAAATCAAAGTACACAAATATCGTATGGTTCCTTTCTCTCCACAGGACTTGAATGAAACATTCCCCTTAAAAAATAAGTCAATTATAGAATTGACTTTGCCTAAGGACTGTTCAAATCTAGCATGGATGTTGGTTCAATGTAATCATTTATGGAGCGCTCAGCTGTGTCAGCATGGCAGAGGAATTTTGAATGTCCTTGGATGATTAAAGGCTGCCTATCCTTTATTGGATCCATTCTAAATCTCTCATTCCTTGCCCCCAATGTGAGGGCGGGTCCCACTGGAGAGGAGTCTCAAGTCAAGAGTCATCCAATTTCAAACTGAATGTATTTGTTTTTTCAATGTCCTCACATTAGCTTGCCCAGGTCACCTTGATGCAAACAGTTATACACATGCAGAGAGAGAGAGAGAGAGAGAAAATCAGAAATGGAGAGGGATTTTCAAAGATAGTAACTCAAAATGTGCGGAAAAATTCCAGGCCCCACAATGGAATACAACTGACAACATATCTCAACATCAGTGAGGGATGCTAATTAGGTGTAACTAAAGAAGTTGGTATTCCTAAGTTTAAAAGTGGTTCATGAATGGTGTGGCTTCCAGGCATTAATATTCTCTTCTTCAATTCAATAATGTTGCCATAATAACAATATATGTCTCTTGCAGCTCATAAATCACCACCCAAACTGATCCGCTCAATCTCCAAACAAAATGTTCTAACAAAAAAGCTTAGTAATATATGGATAATGCATAAAATACCCAAATCACCAACATTGACACAAATGGTTACAATTCTTAATAGTGAGATCATTTACTTTTGAGACAATAGAGCCTATAAAGTTTACATTGGTGCCTTTATCAGCTATATTGCATTAGCTTGTATATTTTTAAGTATCAAGGAATATATAATATGACCGGCATAACCACAACTATTTACACAAAGCAGGCTAATAATGACTAAGGCAAACCATCAAAACATTCTGTTTTGCAGTAAAATTACTACATCAAATTTTGAATGCCCCAATCAAAAGAAACCACTTCAACTCGAAAAACCGATAACTAAAAAACCTAAAAAAGCTGAAAAGAAATTCAATTTATGGAACCTGTCTGAATTGTCAATTTAAGAAACAACAAAATAACCATAATGTATCAAGAATAGTAATAAGAACACCTTACCCAAATGTAATTGAATCTCACTGAGACAAAAAGTATCAGCAGAGAAGAAGAGAGCCCTGCAAAATACAAAACATGAATTCAAATTAGCTCAAAATGGTGAAAATTTTAACACGAAAAACAAGATCCCCCAAAAACTTAATCAAAACCCTAAATCAATAAAGGAAAACAATTTCGAGAATTTGAAACAATATCTATTTCAAGAACCTAGCAACAGAACCACAAGCTACGAAAATAGAAAAATATCATTTATTCGATCTTTATGTTCAACTAAACAAAAATCGCCCCCAATAAGTACCAGAAGAATGGATGAAACCAAGCTAGGATGAAATCATCCTTTCATATAGAATTAGGGTTTGCTTTCTGTGTCGTTTCAGACTCCATTAAAATCTATAAATATGAAAAAAAAAAAAAAATCAAAAGACGAATTCAAAGAACTATTATAGAATATTACCGATTTTTTTGCTTTATTTCAGCTCTTTTTTTTTTCCCTCTTCTCTCCTACTGCTTTTCTTGTTCTTCCTTCTATATCTTTCTTCTTTCTACCAAGGAAGGTATGTACATCTTTTGCAGAGACAATGACTTCAATAACCCTTACTTCGTATTATATTTACTAAGAAGATCGACTTTTTGGATTGACGACGGTACCCTATCTGTTTTATCAAAATACCTTAATGGGTGTTTGGTTACGATTTTTAAGTTGGCTTTCAAAAGACTAATCCTTATCACGCTCACGAGTGAAACGGAATAAGTCAATGTGTACTCCTAAATCCAAACTGTTTAACTCAATTATTAAACGGTTATGATTAGAGCTGTTGTGACACAGAAAAAAAAAAAAAAAAAGTCTTAGCTAAATCTTGACCCTTATAAATAATTAGGATTAAGGAGTATATTTGAGAGTTTTCATAGATTGACTCAGTAAAAACAAAATGAGTTATTTACTCCTATGAGATGGGAGCCTACACAAATTACCTACACTTCCCCAAACCCAACGTTAGAATAATACTTCTCATGTAACCAAACATCTTTTTATGGAGCCATGGAGGACAATTGATAAGTTTTTTTTTTTTTTAAATACTGTAAATAGGATTAGATGGGCTAAAGGTGGACATAAGGATTGTCACACTACAACTCATGAAAATAGATGGGAGAAACACTAATAGGGAATATCACTAGTATCTTGGAGAAGTCTTACTATGGCCACCAGGTGATCCAGTCCCTTTTTTTTTTTTTTTTAATCGTGTGCTAATATATAGGTTTTTTTTGGTTAGCTCAACTACACCACAAGGCGATAGCTGAAATGCTAGGACAGAGTTGGGGTCTTCAATATTAAAAGTAGATTGAATCATTTAATTTCATGTAACCTTTAAATTTTATTTTTTTAGGAAGAAAATGGATTTCCTCTAGTAGATATACTCTTTTTGTGGTATAGGTAAGGACCACTAAACACACATATGATCAAACCTAAGGTACCACAGGAGTAAACTCATGCATTCACTCCAAAAAGTTCTGAATAATAGAGGAATTGTGGACCCTTATATACCTTTGCGAAGTCTAAGTATTCAGCTAATGGCATAGCCTCTTCGATAGCATATATATGCCCACAGAAAGGTTTATAGTAAGGGGGTGATAGCCTATATACGCACAAGTAAGCTGAGAGGTATGTGCACACCTCCCCACCTCGCCACATGTTCTCTTTGATACTCATTAACTATGATTAAGATTCACTTACTCTTAAGATTAAATAATCTAATCTTGATTTAAAAAAAAATTAACCTCAGTTATGATTCACTTACTCATATAGTTAATTTTTATAAAGATTTTTTCTAAAAAATAATGTTAGATTATTTAATTTTAAGGGTGAAATCTTAACCACGGTTAATAGGTGTCAAAGATGACACATGATGAGTTGGGGAAGTGTCCTCACAGAACGTGTGCATATGCATCTCTTACCTCCTTAGTTATAAGCCTTTCCACGCGTCGGCATTAGAGGTTATGCCTGTATAATACAGGTATCAGCCATAGGAAATCCGTTGGCATTGAGGAATGCTAATCATACTCCCCCTTAGCTTCAAAGAAGTTTATATTTGCACAAATGAAAGAACAAATCAATGCTTTTAGAGCGAGTGTTTGAGATTACTCTTACGGCGGTTACCCTAATCATGTGTGTGTTTAGATCATCCCTTACCAACTATAAAAGGAACAACAAAACCATTACTTTAGCAATCGTACGGAAAGCTCTTCCCTTTAATTTTTGAAATGGAAACGCATTGCTATCCGTTCAATAAACGGAAACGACTATAATATTCGAATTTAACAACAAAAAAACGTTATTTTTCCATTAGTTTAAGAGTTAAGACTCATGCAATAAAAGTTTAGAACTTAATATTTTTTAATTTTTAAGAAAATTATAAAGAAAATGGGAAGTCTTTTCTATCCATTCCCAAATTGGAGCACACTTGCAATCACTTACTACCGTCTTGTTTAGAGTAAAAAAAAAACAAAAAATTAAATTTCTAAAACACTAATTGGGTAAGTTAATACTTACCAACTGGAAGATTTAATCTTAAACACGGTTGAAATAATTAATCAATGTACAAATCACTTTTAAAAAACACGTTCTCACATTGTGTGAGTGTTCCACCCATGAAAAATATTCACGTGTAAAAAAGATTTCTCCTAAAACATAAAATTTATAAGAAATAAACAAAAATGCAATATAATTTTAAAACAAAATAACCAAGATCTTCAATCCTTTTGCAATGTACTATTTTTTGCATAATCTCTATTTGGAATTTCAATAGATTTGTTACGAAATCTAAAGAAGATAGCTAAACTTAATGAGTCGATCTATAGGTACTCCCAAATATACTCCCTAATCCTAACTATTTATAACCAACCACTAAGGGTCAGGATTTGAGTTGACTTATTTTGTCGTTTCTAATGTCTCATCAGCTTTAATCCTAACCGTTTAATAATTGAGATAAACGGTTAGGATTTGAGAGTATATTTGGGAGTACACTTTGGGAGTATCCCTAGATTAATTCAAACTTAATTGGGAGAATTTCTTTCCATTAGGCGACAAATGAAAAATCTTCAATAAGCTATGAGTTGTTGGGTGAATTTAATTCGAATTTTGAGTGCTAGTTAAGGATTCTAGCTCACTAGTAGGACTGTCAATGAGTCGAGCCAGGTTGTGAGTTGGCTTGAAGCATCTCAAAATGAGCTGAGCTTGAGTTGGGCATTTGAGCTCGTTGAGCCGAGCCAAGCTAAATGATTGAACTCGTTTGTTAATCAAGTCTAACACAAGTTTATCTATACTACTTATAGTACCCCAATAATATTAGTTTTCACATAAAGTTAAGAAAGTTAATTTTTTTTCTTGTTGATGTAAAAGTTAAAAAGTATTTCAAAATTTATAAACTCTCTATATTATATTTCTTCAATTAGACTCACAAGAATAATTATGTTCAGTTCATACGTTTTTTATTAGGGAGAATCTGATGAGCATGTTTAACTCTTAGATTTTGATTTGACTTTTTTTTTGTTATAATTAGGGTAAACAAGCATAAAATAATAATGCAAGCTCACGAGCTGGCTCGAGCTTGATTATCTATAAACAAGTTGAGCTCAAGCTAGCATTCGAGGGCTTGAGTCGAGCTTGAGCTGGCATATATATGTCACAAGCCAAGCTTGAACAGCATCTGACTTGGCTCAACTCGGTTCGTTCACACCCTTACTCACTAGGTATAGTTGTCGGTGCCACTCGCTTGACTCGGGATCAAGTCCCGGGAGGGTGTGATGTTAAAAAATCCACTCAACCACTAACCTTGAACATATACTAACCTTGCTAATTGGGGTTGCGGCCTAATCATACATAGACCAACCCGAAGAAAAAAGAGTCGGAGACTATTTCGTGAAAGAGTACTCTACCATCATAAACATTTGTAGGTAAATCTTCATTGCATAAAACATTAGCTGAAGCACATATATCTTGCAGTAGAACAGGCCCAATGGGCCTTATTACTACTAATTAAACCACAACCCGGGGTGGTCCACGTGGTGGCCCGGGAGTGATTTTAGGAGGTTGAGATGAGAGATGTGAAGAGTCCCTGTTATCTCTCATGTTAATTCTCTTAGTTTTTCTAGGGTCGCAACTCTTCAATTTCCAAATTTTTTGTGCCTCTCTATACCGGTTGCCAAGTGGGTTGTTTGGGGAGGTCTATGGTGCGCGTGTAAAGCGATTATAGGAGATTGGATCGGGTATTGACAGAAGTTGAGGACACGCATCAGTCTCACTAATTCTACAGAACACACACCTGTTGCGTGGAACATCTCAAATAAGCCTACTTTCTCTGGTTCTTCTCCTCTCATCTCATTCACTCTTTCTATCAAACAAATGAAGCAGCACCAAAAAACAAAAAAAGATTTGCTGGTTTATGGGGGGGGGGGTCGATGTTCGTTAAATTTTCAAACCAACGGGTATTAAAAAAACCGATTTAGAATCACCACCTTAGACCTATCCCGAATCTTTGAAAACCCACCGTTTGGGAAAGGTTGCAATATGTCAATGCAGCCTTCCGCTTCCGAATCTCTGCACATGTTTAAACTTTAAAACCATCACGTCCTTCGGGTTGATGACATTTCCAATATTCAGTTAAAAACTGAACCTCTTTTAGTATTGGGAATGAGAGGGACACGTTACAGCTTCACGTGATTTTTTGGTTTTTTCCATTAAAGATATTGTAGCTAGGGACTCATTGGTAGGAAGCGGTACTACTACCCTTTCGAAACCAGAGCATCAATTGGGTGGGTTGATGACTGTTAAGATTCTTAGTAATCGTTTAGAACCAACGTGCCCTTTCGGTTGATGATTCTTAAAATGCGACCATGGCTATTTATATCAGTATATATATATTAGATGAAATTGGTTGATGAAACGCAGAAACGATGAAAGCTTTAGCGAGTCCGAGCAAGATGATTTTAGACAAGAGAAGCGGTATCTGTTTGTTTTGGATCTCTGCATATTGGTTTGAAGGAACGATTTAGGGATCACCCTTTTTATATTTTACCGACTTAATATTCTGCGATGAGAAAACTATATTTCAGGTAAGCCATTGATCACCTTATTGTGTATATACGATCAATACTACTGTGAGCACGGGATTTTGCCGCCTTTCCCTTCCGGGCCAGGCCCTGAGGAGGAACGACGCTAAAAAGGCTCTATGGGGCTCACACATTGGTTGACTAAGAGTCACCTCCTAATTAGTGTGGGAAATAGGGCTCGAGTTTAGATTAGAGCTAAATGGTCTTGATTAAAGTTAGGGTAAGCGGTTTGATTAAGTCCCGGGGAAGGGGTTAAGCACCCGGGGATCCCCGTCTAAGATGGTTACCTACTTCCTAGGTTTAAGCCAAATTAAAATTAGTGAAAATGCCTATGTATTTAGATCATGTTAACTCAAGAAAATGAAAATCCTAGCAATGGTCGAACCCCAGTTGGGTTGCCTACGTACCCGTTAAAGCGGAATCAGACTGAGCGTAGTTCGAGGGTACATGAACCCATACCCGAGGTTAGGGGTAGTGTGTGTGTGCATTGGACTGACTTAGGGTTAGCCTCAGAGGCTAGGGTCTGATTTGGTCGGGGTGGCCAAAGTGCACCGGAGTGGCTTAGATTGAGTCCGAAGGCAAAAGTTAGGGTTAACCATGGCTAAGTCCATTTAACCATAGTTAAGGAGGGTCTAAGGCTAAGTAACCAGAGTGTAGAGCGAGAGTGGGTGCGGGAGCGAGAGCGTCAAATTTCAATTTAGGATAGGGTCGGGAGTGCCTCCGGAGCGCCGATATATATACATAAAATATATATTGATGTTCTTGAAAATTACTTGTAGATGTAAATATTTTTTTTTTAAACTCTAAGAGAAAATTGATAAAATCATTCATAATTCAAAATTTTCATCATAACAAACAAGATGACTATTGAATTATTAAATGTTTCATTCTATATTCAATTACAAGATTACTAATAATTAACAAATCTTATATGAATCTTGTACCCTAAAAAGAAAAATGACAAAATACACTTCATTTCACATGAAAAATTAGGATAAAAATAAATTTGTATACAAAAACCGCACATTTAGGTGAGAGCAAGGTTTACAAAAGTTGAAATCGAGCTCCCAAGGTGAAAGCGAGGTTTGAGAGCGGGAGCGGGAGCGGGTAGCAGGTTAGGAGGTTTGGGTTACTAAGGTCTAAGGTGGCCAAGTTAGATTTAGGACTTTTTATATTTTTTGGATTTTTTTGAGATTTTCAAATCAAGGTTCAACTAAGGGTACGGGATCTAACTATCGTTAAGTTTAACCCTAGTTAGTGGTCTATGTGAAAAGAGGGATCTAACTAGGGTTAAGTTTAACCCTAGTTAGAGGTCTAGTCAAGTGGTCTAGTAGGGTCTAGTCATGCCTTAGAAACAAAGATGGTGCTCGGTCAAATCGAACCAAAATAACACCAATGGAAGGGGGCGCATACTATCCTGTGCACAATCGTGCTGGATTAAAACAAAAGGGGGCAGAAGCTGAAATACTCAAGAGATTCTGGGCCTAATATGAGGCCCAAAAGGCCTGGTATGAGCACAACAAGATGTGATTTTGGCGGTACAGAGATGGGCTTAAATCACAGCACTACCCAGAATTTTATAGTGCAAATGCAGTAGGTGGTGATGGGATAACGATCCACTATTAGGCGCGGATAACAAACTCTCACAACTAAAATTGTTATATTAACAAGGCCCAACAAACCTTGAGGTTTCATGGAGAGTATGGGGCAAAATCAAGCCCAAAACAGTCCCACAAAAATAAGAGAATAAAACAGTCATGCATTAGACTTTTGGGCTCTAGTCTTACTGAAATTGTAACTCACACAAAGATGCAAGCAAGGCAGCCCAAGGCTGCACGGGCTGGGATACAAGGGACTCACCAAGGTTTGAAATAAACTTAGGATGCAATGGAGGGTGTGGGCCCAAAGGATAGCACCCAAGTGACCTAAGGCAAACACCAATAGAGGGGTGAGTTGTAATCCCCTTATTGCCCACTGATGTTATGTTAGGAGGAATAACCCCCAAGGATGAGAAAAAGTTGGGATAATTAGGGTCTATTGAAGCTTAACAAAGTTTGGGGAATAAAATGACAAGGGACTACGATTGAACCAAAGCAAACCAAGCAAATGACAGGGATGTATGCACTATTATGTTCACTAATCTGCTGAGTGGTGTCGAGGCAGGAGAGTATTGCCCAAAATAGCACTACTAGAGTTGCTTTAGTGCAAAAAAAACCTGGTGACAAGGTGGGGTTTAGGCCCTGGAGATCTCTGGAGGGTAAGGGACCAGAGATGGTTCCACTGCTAGCCGAATGACTATTGGGTGGTATTTGAACTATCTACCCAACATATTTTTGTCAAAGTATGGCCCTACCTTGGGTGGTAGTTGATCTTGGATCCAAACCAAACACCAATCAACACTTACAACAAAATAGAGATATGTAATGTAGGATAGTTTTTTTTTTCCATTCTCTCCGTGTGAGTACGAGTTTTGGCCCACTAGTTTGACTGAGAGTTGCCACCTATTTATTTTGAAGGATAGGTCCCGGGTTTAGATTAAGGTCGATGGTCTTGATTAGAGTTAGGGTAAGCAGTTCGATTAAGTTCTGGGGAAGGTTTAAGGCACCCTGGGATCGCCGTCTAAGACGGTTTACCTACTCCCAAGGCTTAAGCCAAATTAAATTGAAATTAATAAAATTCTTAAGTATTTAGAGTGATACTAATCCAAGAAAGGGAAAATCCTAAACTACAGTCAAACCCAATTGGGTTACCTACGTACTCACCGGGTGAGATCAGACCGATCGTAGTTCTGACACATGAACCCGTGTCGGGGTGAAGGGGAGTGTGTGTGTGTGTGCATCAGGGGTGATAAGGGTAAAGAGTTGATTGACCGGGGTGACCAAGTGCACCGGAGTGGTTAGAGTTTAACCCGAAAACTAAGGTTTGACCAGGAGGCTAGGATAAAGACCCAAAAGCTAGGGTACGGGCCCGGAGGCTAAGGAATGGGCCCGGAGGCTAAGATATGGGCCCAGAGGCTATGGTATAGGCCTGGAGGCCAAGATATGGGCTCAGAAGCTAGGGTATGAGCCTGGAGGCCAAGGTATGGGCCTGAAGGCTAGGGTGGAGGCCAAGATATGGGCTCGGAAACTAGGGTATGACCCGGAGGCTAAAGATTGGACCCGAAGGTCTAGGGTCAAGTTAACCATGGTTAAGACTATTAACCGTAGTTAGAGGGTGTGCACTGGAGGGACTAGATTTTTTGTCTTTTTGATTTTGGTTTTTGTATTTTGAATGTTTTTGTATTTTTTTTTTTGGATTTTTTGAATAGTAATTTAAGCTCGTTGCAGAGCATGGTGTTTAGCTTAACCTAGGAATTAATTTGACCTTGAATGGTTCTAAAATTTATTTGGAGATTACTCTAAAGAGAGTGAGTTTAAATGACTGGTTTTAAACCTATGATTATTTGAAAATAATTTTAACAAAACTAACTAAAAGGATTTAAAGTGAATTAATAAAAAGTTAACCACAACATACTAATGCAATTACAGATTCTATATAGCATACCTAATATATTTAACACTAACTTGCTAACAATACTATAATTTTGTACAAACATGCTAAATGACCCTAACACTAACCTATTTACATATCCTAAACTAATAGAAATATAGACGTAGATAAATTCAAACTAATAAACCAATGTATGTAATAGAGAATACAAAATCAAAGATGGAAGAGGAAAGTTCACCTATGGCTATCGGTGTTGTTGGTTGACTGAGATGGGCATTGGCTGCCGTAGACAATGAGATGGAAGTGAGGAAGGTGGCTGCTGCATGTGTGTTGGTAGAGGCGTAGTTAAGAGGGGGCACAGTAGCTGCAAACGGGTTATGGAGGAGCCGCTGCACTCGCTTAGAGCTGTTGGCCGAGTTTAGAGAAGATGGAGACTGTTGGTGTGGGTAGCACTACTGTTGGTCGGTGCTAGGGTGGTGTTACACGGGTTCTCTTCTCCTTATTTCAGAGGTGAGTGGATGAGAAAGAGAGAAATATGAGAAAGTGGAAGGGGGGACCTGTGAGGATAGGGAGAGAGAGAAGCTCAATGGTTCGGTTATGAAGTTTTAGTCTTTGGGTTTCTATGGTTAGCTGGAGAGGAGAGAGCTCGGAGAGATATGGGGGAGCTCAAGGAGTGGCGAAGTCACAGAGGGAACACAAGAGATACTTCTCTTGCTACCACAACTATGAGGAAGAATAAGATGGGGGAAGGAGAAGAAGAGGACTGGTCTCTAAGATACAGAGATTTAGTTTTTTTCCAAGGTTGGGGGGGTCCAAATTTAAAGAAGAAATGGGAGCTAGGTTTTCGAAATTCATATTGGAGGGCAAGGATTGGAGGGAAGGTTGGAAGCAAATGGAAGCAAGGAGGTAGGGGGGCTGTCTGCCCTTTCCATTTTCGCGCAAGAATAGGTTTGCGATCCATTCTTGAGATTCAGGTTAACATGAAAAATGGAATATGGTCTACGGGTTTTGGGCATGGGTCAATGGGCCTTGGGCCTTGGGCATTTAGGGTTGGGCCAAGAGCTTGGCCTTGGATCTTAGGTTTTAAACCATGGGCTTGATTCATGGGTTTGATCCTGTGGGCATAGCCATGACCCTTGGGGATGTACCTAGGGCTCAGACGTAGGGCTAGCTTTGGTTGGACCTAGGGATATGTAAGCACCTAATTTTTACACCCCTTTTTTAAATCATGGTTAAGAAATTTAACCATGATTAGCCTGATATAACCCTAATCAAATCCTAGCCCAATCCTAGGTTTAACCCTAGGTCCAACCTAACCTTATGTCCACTCCCAAGCCATGGCTAAAACCCTAAGGATCAAGCCCATAAAGTCAGCCCATGGTTCAAAAGCTCCAAGGGCCCAAGTCTTGGCCCAATCCAATACCCATGAACCCATGCCCATGGTCCATGGCCCATGGAGTAAAGCCCCAAGTACCTAAGTCAGGTCCAAGAGCCCACTAGTTCAAAATTCAAATGTTGAGAACATGGCATTTCAAATACCACATTACCATTTCGGTGAAAGAAGTGCAGTTACATAGACTACCCACTGTCATGCCTGTAGCCTCTGTAAATCCTCAACTTAACCCTCCAATCAGCCATCTACTCTCCACCAACTCACCTCCAAATTACCTTCATACCCTGCACCTTCATCCTTGCCTATAAAAGCTAGCCTTGGAACCCCACTTGAGGGCTACTTGATCGATCCCAAGTGTTTCCAAAAAGCCTACGGAACATTCTCTCTCCCTTTACTGTTACAACCAAGGAGTAAAAGAATTTCACATCTTCCCTTTCCCACACGGTCTAGCTCTCTTACCCCTCCATCAACAGTCGGCCACACTACCTTGGCTACCATCATTTCTCCTCACTTCACTTCCATTGGCAGCTCCAATCATCCATCTTCTCCGGTGAACTACGACCATTCATGCCCAAAGCAACAACACCCCACCCCCATTCCTAATCTGGACCAATAGTGGCACATCCCGATACCATCTCTATGGCCACCTGTAGCAGCCATTTAGTCCTTTTGCGATCCACAACAACCGGCCAAACCGCTAGCCACCGTTACTATTCCAGCCCTCATTGATATAGCAAAGCAGGCTGACAGTCCCCTCATTTGACACCAAGCAACAACAACCAGCTACCAAGGCCCCTTTTCAGTCCATCTTCATGCAAAAAACAGTGACCAGACCTGGTTCTTACACCCACCAGCAGCGTCCCAATTCCTCCCAGAGCTAGCAGCCTGTCCACGTTGCTGTAAGGTGAGCCTCCATTCTTCCTCTAAATCTATTTTTCTGGTTTATTGTTCATGTTATTCCTCCACATGTTAATTTTTAGGATCAGTGATTAAATTATTCTTATTGTTAACCATAGAAAAATAAGTGTTATTTGGTTATAACTAAATTCTTTGGATTAGTATAGATATTATGATTCATTTTAGATAGTTTTTCCAAGCTACTTAAATTTCCGCTCTTCAAAAATCTGATGTAGGTTAGCTTGTTTTTTTTTTTATTATTAAATATGGTTAGTTTTACTTTCTAACTATTAAATTCTGGTTTAGGATTTTAGGTACTTAGTGTTAAATCTTAAGTTAGTTTAATTTCAGTTAATGCTGTTAGGTGCACACCTGGCCAAACCCTTAGACTTGAATTATTGCTAGACCACGCCAAACCTCTAGAGGACTCTAGTATCCACTCGGAGTTTATAACCTTTGCTGTCATGCCCCGTTTACAGTAATGTCAAACCATGTACACCATTTGAGTAATGCTGAAATCTCTCCTCATAGTAATGATCCCCATGATCAACCCTTCGAGACAAAATCTTAGTGGTATCAGTGAACTGAGGTTAACCCAGCTGGTTGCAAGGTAATAACTAATGATGCCTCCCCTTTAATGCAACCTTTATCATTTACTGTGCTAGAGACCTTTCTTAAGTGAGCTTAACACTCATTTCCACTCCGGCTTAGTCTTGACCCATAGTTAAGTCACCCTTAGCCTCTTCGGCTAATCAACCCTTTGTGAAATAAATTAATTCTAGGACAACCTTAAATTAACCATACTTTTGAAACTACTATTCAAAAAATCCAAAAAAAATTGAAAAAAAATAAAAAAACATAAAAACAATACAAAATAATAATAAAAAAATATATAGTCACTCCAGTACACGCACACACACACCCCTTAGCCTTGGCACGAGCCCATATACCATAACTACACTCGGTTTGATCTCACATTATGAGTACACGGGTAACCCAACCTGGGTTCGACCCTATCCTGGGAGTCTTGGGGTGCCTAACATCTTCCCCGGGACTTAATCGAACCGCTTACCCAGACTCTCTTTTAGACCATTGGACCTTATCCAACCATTCGGGACCTATCCCTAAGAATAAATAGGTGGCGACTCTCAATCAAACCGAGTGGGTAGGAATTCCATGCTCACAGGATAAACTAGGGTTTGACCTAAGGTTAGACCTTAGTAACCCAAATCGCCTACCCTACCTATTGTTCCCACTCTCAAACCTTGCTCTCATGGTTTGAGAGCGGATTCGCTATGGGAACGCGGTTTGATATTCTGTAGAGCGCGGTTTTAATATATGAAGATCGACGGTGTAGATTGAAGTGCACAAAGCGTCATCTTATGTGTTAATGGTAATAGTATTCACAACACTATAAATGCGTAACAAGGAAGACGATGAACAGGAAAGATCTTTCATTTTTAAACTTTCTGTTTTTATCCGATGAGTTGAGCGTTAGCCTTTAAGAGAAAAGAACTTTAAGTCGTTTTCTTCTTAATGTCATGTCAGAGGCTCAGAGCTTGTCTTTTCACTATTAAAAGTTGGGGAAATGGAAAATGGACCAGGGGTAAGCTTGCAAGTTGGCCTAGTGACCTCATTGGTCCAAGCCCAAATTTTACCATCCATCAACTGTGGTTAGCCACCTAGGGTTAACCAATTTAACCATGATTTTTTTTATAAAAAAAACCAAAATTATTTATTTTAATTTTATTAAACTTAACCATGATTAAATTATGTTAAAAGGGACACAGGACACTGCAGTCCTCTTGCAAGAGGACCCTGCGGTCTCTACAACTTGTTATCTTTTAACTTTTTTTTTACAATTTTTTGTTTGCTGAATAGTTTCACTTGCTCCCGCTCTCGACTCTAATCTAAATTGAAATTTCCTACTCTCGCGCTCTTGCTCCCGCTTCCGCTTCCACTCCAGCTCCCGCTCCCCGCTTTGGTTACTTAGGGTTAGACCTAGGGTTAGACTAAGGTTTGACCTAGGGCTAGGCCTGGGGCTAGGTTAGGGCTAGCTACGGTTTAGGGCTCTAGGGTTAGGCTTAGGTTGAGGTCAAGGTTGGTTCTAGGATAGGACTAGGGCAGGCTAACCATGTTTAGGACTACTAACCATGATTAACAATGGGGTGAAAAAATTGAGTGCTTACACTCCGTATGGGGACCCTTTATGCTATTAAAGACAACATAGAGGGTACAATCTCAAAGGGGAGTTGACTCTCAGTTAGCCTCTAAAAAGGGACTAGAAATATCAAGCAATAAAGAAAAAGAAAAGAAAGAACAACAAAAAAAATATAAAAAGAAGAAAATAAGGGTGGAGAAACCTACTCTTGAGGATTCACTCCAAAGATTCAACAGTGGGATATATTGGCTAGGAAAATAGTGATCTTTCAATAAGAGGGTAGCCAAAGCTTCCCTCAAGTTCAACTCAAGTCTTTGTGGTCAAAGATACCTGGGGTAAATGGATTGATGGTGGGTTTACAAGTTGCAAGAGGTTTTTTTCTTTTGGTAGAGGCCTTCGTATTCTAGGGGTCCTCTTCTAAGATGATTTTTTTTTAAAAAAATGCAAGAGGTTTAAACTTTTTCTGAACTGAACCTTGGACTAGGGGTGGAAAGGTTTGTTTTGGAATTAACTAGAGTTTTTTTTCTTTTGATCCCCCTAAAGCTTGGTGGAGGGTGATATTTATAGAGTTGAGAAGGGTTGATGGTGGGTGGTAGGTGGAGACAAGGGAATCAGATTGGGTGGTCCAAGCGTATAGGACAACTCTCCACAATTTTAATTTTATCATCAAAATGAGTAGGGACAGGTCTGAGGTATCTGTGAGGATCTGGCATAATCAACAAAGTGGAAATATGCTGGGCTTTGTGCAAGAGACAAACGAAATGGGCCTTGGGCTGCCTTGGCTTTGGTCTAAGGTTTTGGCCTTTACTTGGGAACTGATGGGCATGGTGCCATGGGCTTGGAGGTTTTAGATTGGGCCAAGACTTAGAGAACTTGGTGATGGGCATGGTGTCATGGGCTTGGAGGTTTCGGATTGGGCCAAGACTTGGGCCCTTGGGGCTTGGAGGTTTAGACCTAAGGTTAAATCTAGGGTTAGACCTAGGGTTAGGGCTAGGGTTAGACCTAGGGTTAGGGTAGGCTCTAGGGTTAGGTCCTAGGGTTAAACTTAGGGTTAGACCTAGGGTTAAGGCTGACTCTAAAGTTAGGTCCTAGGGTTAAACCTAGTGTTAGACCTAGGGTTAAGACATGTTAACCATGTATGAGCATGAGATTTTTCCAACCCAATTTCACATTTTATGTTTGACTGAGAGTCATCACTTATTCATTATAAGGGATAGGTCTCGGGATTGATTTGTTTATGGATAAGGCAAATGGTCTATCAGAGTTAGGGTAAGTGGTTCGATTAAGCCCCGGGAAAGGTGTTAAACACTCCTGGACCCCCGTTTTATAATGGTCACCTACTCCCTAAAATTAGGCCAATTTTAATCTCAAAGTTTAATTAAAATGTCAAATTATTTAAGAGAATACTAATCCAAGAAATATAAAAAGCTAGATGGTTAGGGTCGACCCGAATAGGGTTGCCTATGTACTCACCGATGTGAGATTAGACCGAGCGTAGTTCTGGCACACGAGCCCATGCCAAGGTTAAGGGGTATGTGTGTGTGTGCATAGGGTGGTCAAGGGTCTAGCCCATGGGCTTGAGTTTAGTTGACCGGGGAGGTCAAGTGCTCAAGGGTGAGTCTAACCGCGGTTCGAAGAGTGTAACCATGGTTAGGGGCTAACCATAATTAAAAAAAAGCATAGTGAGTCTTTTTTAGATTTTGCATTTTTCATATTTTTTTGTATTTTATGTGATATTTATCAAATTGGGAAACTTAACCATGGTTAACTAAACGAGGTTTAATTAACCATGGTTAAGGGTTAACTATAATTAAGAAAGATCTATTTTTTTTTGTCTTTTTTGAGTTTTTCCATTTTTTTGGATTTTTATGATTTTATGTGCGTTTACAAGTAGGGTAAGCTTAATTAGGGTTAAGAGCTAATCGGGGTTGAACTAACCCCAGTTAGAAACATGGTATGGGTTGAAAATGGGTCCAATGGGTGTGATAGGGCCTCAGTTTGGGCCTGGACTTCAGATATGGTTGTTGTTCAGGGAATACTGGGAATGGTGGTAAATGTTTTACTGCCATTTCCAATATTGTGTATATTGGAAATGTCGGTAAAACGAATACCGCCATTCCTGGTTTTCCAGGAACAGCAGATAGACCAGTAATGGAGGAGCCAGGCAAGAACTCAGGGGAGGTGCCACGCGTCTTGGGCTCAGTATGGGCCCTGGGCTTGGCTCAGATCAGGCCCATGAATGCCGCAAAGTCACTGGTTCAAAATAGGTTCAGAATGTCGGTAATGTAATTACCAACATTCTGCACAGGTTTGATTTTCTCCCATTTAACCCTAGTTAAGCTAACCCCTAGAGCTTGGAAAGCTCGGGGGTGAAAGAAGGGAGTCTCACACATCCAAAACAGGTTCTGAAATGGACCAGGGCCTCACCAAACATGGTCTGTGGCCTCTGCAAAAGAAGAGGTCGAAAGTGGCGGTAATTATTCTACCGCCACTGTCAATTTTTCAGAAAACGCAAAATCAGCTATTAGGACTGTTCCACGATGCAACCAGGGGGTTCCTTATGGATTGAGGACCCCCTAGAAGACTGGTGGAGGGGTGAGAGGGTCTGTGTACGGTGTGTGTAAGTGTGGGAGGTTCATAGGGTTCCACTGCCTATGGAGGAGGTAGGGAGCCCCTCCTATTGAACTAAACAATGGCCAATACCCCTAGAAATGACCAGGGGTTTACATGGGGCCTAAAAGAAATAGGAACAGGGGTAGGGAGGGGCCCTACCCTATTGAGCTACCTGCTACAGTGGTTGAGGGAGGCGGTGGTGGCTGCTATCCGCGGTGGTGCTGTGCTACCGGGGTTGGAACTCCAAGATTTGCAAAGAGGCGAGTGGTTTGAGGATGCTAGGGATTCTGAATTTATCAGAGGTCTCTTGTAGGGGTTTTAGCATGAGTTTGGCTATGGGGTGAGCTTGGGTTTTATAGACAATGGGTGTGGGGACATAGAAGGGATTAGGACAGGGATGAGTGGAGGTCTTAGGCGCGTGAAGGGGTGTTTTGGGGGTGCTCAGATGCGTGGGGTGGCTTGGAGTGGTTGGGGGTGTAGGGGGTGGTGCTGCAGGTCTGCAAACACACAAAGATAGACATGGCGGTAGATCATCTACCACCATTCTCAAATGCACTGGTTTGAGAATGTCAATAGAAGATCATCTGAAATTCTGAGAATTTTAAATTACACGGGTTAGGCCCCCCTGCAGGGCTTGGCTTCGGTTCTTGGGCTCATGCTTGGGCCCAACTTGGTTTCCTACTGGTTTTAGGTCCTAAGGGCTTAAGTCCCCCTAAGGCTTGAACTAGGGTTAGCTAGGGCTACCTAGGGTTTGACTTAGGGCTACCTAGGGTTTAGGCTTAACTATGGTTTAGATTAGGGTTCTCCTAGGGTTTAGGTGAGGTTGACCTAGAGTTAGGATTGAACTAACCATGATTAATTTAGTTAACCATGGTTAAAAGGGGTGTAAAAATGGGGTGCTGACACCATGGTTAAAGATGAGGTGTAAAAATTGGCTGCTTACAACTGCATTACATTATTATGTCATCTCCCTCACCCAATCTCAAGTACACAATTGTGTCATTTATCTTCCTCCTTCCTATAACCAATCAACTTCACCTTAGTCACCTCTATGAATATACGAACACACTGATTATTTAAAAAAATTCTTCAAAGTTTTCGCAACATAATTTGCTTCGCTTTGAATCCTATTACACATGTTTGCTTGGATGTCTTTTAGGGTATGTTTGGATCACAGAAATTGCAATATCGTGGATATCGCAATTCTTTGGTATTACAATATCGCTGAATTTGAATTCTTACATATTGGAATTCTACTGTTTGACTTGACACCATGAGAATTCAAAAAATCTAATTAAAATTCCTCATTTAAAACAAATCTCCAATGGCTTTAATTCTCTCTCTCTCAAAACCCTAATTGGAAAAACGCACAACCGGTATGGGATCTTCGTCGGCGACGGCGACGGCGACGGCGACGGCAACAACCCCAACACCAACATCCTTCGTTCAAGTAGCTTGAACGCAAACAACTTCTGGGAGCTGGCAGAAGCTTTCAAGAGTGTCGAAGCTTCATATTCTGAATCATAAATTCATCAAAAACCCTAGATACTAAAACTGCATCTCGATCTAGCTCTCTTTGACAAACAATAACAACAAAAATCCCATAAAAACAAAGCTGCACATGCATAAACTCCAGATTTCCTTCAAAAGATAAAGCTAGTGAAACCTACTGCTCTTACCAGAAAACCCCAAATGAATGCTTCATCAATGAGGAACACAAATTCTAGGGCTACGTGAATCAAAATCCACGAGAAATCTCACAAATTGAAGCTCCGTATGAGCATCATATCATCAAATATCTGAAATTCTTCGATATGTTCTCAATCTACAACAAATCAAACCCTCATCCAAAAGAATTACTTCGATCTGACGTAGTTGCCCCTCGCCGATCAACGTACAACCTCTAGGAGAGAAGACAATAGCTAAAGAGAGAGATGTCGTCGCCGTCGCCGATTCCGTTGCCCATGCCATCGCCGTCGCCAGTGTATGGATGAAATAAGGTGAGGTTTGAGAAGAAGATGGAAAAAAAAATAAATTTGTCCGGGGGTTTAAAGAGTCCATTTCCAACTAATTGGATTTGCAATATCTAGCCTCCTCGGTAGATATTGCAATTCTAAAGGAACTAGGAATTAAACTTATGGCTACTGGGCAACTTATCAACTATCACAAATCAGGCATCATCTTCTCTCCTAATACCCCTTGCAGATTTCGTCGTTTGATAAGTCGTTTACTTCACTGTAACATCCTACCCAAGCTGAGCTGATACTTGGGCTTGCCCATGCATCTTGGATCTGCAAAACGTACTGACTTCCTTTCTATTCATGATCGAATTTGCTCCAAAATTCAAGGCTGGAAGCATAACCTTCTCTCCCATGTGGGACGAGCAACTCTTATTCAATCGGTGGCGTCCGCCATTCCTTCCTATGTTATGGCTTGCTTCAAGTTACCTGCAGGGGTTGTTCGTCTCATCAATAAATCCATCCGGAAATTTTGGTGGGGAAATTCGGAGTCCTCTAGGACAACTGCCTGGGTATCCTGGTCGCGTATTTGTCAACGGAAAGAAGTTGGGGGATTGGGCTTTCGAGACATTTCCTATTTCAATGATGCTTTGCTTGCTAAGCAGTGTTGGAGATTAATCACCGACCCGACTTCGGTTTGGGCTCGTTTTATTAAGGCATTATATTTTCCTCATTGCCACTTTTTTGATGCGGCCTTGGGTTATCCACCATCTTCGGGGTGGCGCGGTCTATTAGTGGGGAGAAGGCTGCTTCTCAAAGGGATAAGATGGCAGGTGGGCACTGGTTCGCAAATTCCCATATGGGACTCTCCTTGGATTCCTTCCTTGCCGGGATTCAGGCTATTCTCAGGGCGTCCTCCCGATACTGTGTTTTTCTTTGTGGCAGATCTTATTGACCCAGTCACTAAATTTTGGAATGTTCAGGCTATTCACTTTCTATTTTCTCCTGTGGAATGTAGTGCAATCATGGAGATTGTCCCCAGTTCTAGTGGGAGGCCAGATCGATGGGTTTGGTATTTTGATCCAAAAGGTCGGTTTTCGGTCAAGTCAGCATATCATGTTGCCACTACTTCTTCCCTTGACAATGTCTCACCATCTTTGGGTTCAGGTACTAATCCGGTTACTGATATTTGGAAATCCATTTGGAAAACTAAATTGCCTAGGAAACTACAATACTTCCGTTGGCGTTGTTGTTCTAATGCACTAGCGGTAGGGCACAATTTAGCGCATCGTCAGATCTCTCTTTCAGTTTGTTGCCCTTGGTGTGGTTGTGCTGAGGAGACTATCGAGCATTGTCTGTTAACATGTGATTTCGCTCGAGCTGTTTGGTTAGGCTCTCCTTTTGGTATCCTTACTCGATTGGACTTCACTCAACACTTCAGAGACTGGTGGTATTTTTTCTTTACTAAGCTCAAGGCCCTCCTTGATGGGGATCATCTTCTGTTACTACTGGTTGCCACTCTTTGGTATATTTGGAAATCACGCAACGAAAAAATTTTCTCGAATCTGAACTGTTCTCCCCAATCTGCTCTTAGCAAAGCTCAAGTTTTTTGTTCTAATATTGTTGAGGCGAGGCTTTTGCAACCGGTAGTGCAGCCGTTAGCTGTGACTGCCTCTTGTGTTCCCATCTCTCCTAATGTAGTGATTATTAGTTGTGATGGAGGTTTTTTTCTTTTGGATCGTCTTGGAGGTGCCGCTGTTGTTGGCAGGAATAGTTCTGGTCAGGTGCTCAGCGTCTCTTTTGAGTCTTTCTCCTGTAGCTCTCCTCTTTTTGCTGAAGCCCGAGCTATTTCCTTGGGGATTCGAGTTGCACTCCAGAAAGCTTGGAAGGAGGTTATGGTGGTATCCCCCTGATCCAAGCCCTTAATTGTTCTGATGGGGGCTTCCATTTAGATGTCTTAATGTTGATGGAAGATCTAAAGGCCTCCTTGACTTCCTTCGATCGAGTGGTGTTCTCGTTTACTCGATCCCCGGGCTTGTAATCAATTGGCGCATTGGGTGGTCTCTACCTCCCTTCGTAACTTAAGGTTGGGGTTTGCTCAGCCTTGCCCCTCTAAGGACTCAGTTATTTGTGTAAACCATAGGGTTGGTCCTGGTGATTGGTCCAACTTTCATCCTGTTTCTTTTGCTGGTTAATGCAATGAAGTTGATTCTCAAAAAAAAAAAAAAAAAAAAAAAAAAAGCACTTATTTTCAATTCCATGGAGATTGAAATTTCTATGAATTTGGGGCATCCAAGCATTGGAATTGAAATTCATATCTCCCAATTCCAACCCTCCAATTCTTACCGTCCAAACAAGCCCTTAGAGTTTTGTTATTGTGAAGTGTACTAGGTTAGGTGAATGACATCAAACACTTGGCTGCTTACAAAGGAAGGAGATCAGATTCTCAGCATCCGAGTCACAATAATGATCGCTATCCATTGTTCTTGGATAGCTTTGAGGTTGTTCTTCAAATTAGAATCAACTCTTACAGGTATTGTCTTATATTTGGGTTGATTGATTTTGTTTGTTTCATCTGGTGTCTTTTTCTTTTTTGGTAATCTCAACTTTGGCCGGGTCGTAACTCGTAAGAGGATGGATACAACCATCACACCTCCCGGGGATCAAAGTTGAAACCTGCAACCTAACCGTGTAGGGAAGTTAAAATTAAAATGGGTAGCTGTTTTTTTTCCCTGGGAGTATCATTTATCTACTTTTAGATCAGGGTGGCTGCATTTTTTTTCATTTTCTTTAATAAGGATACGGAGAGTGATGGTCATCAGCATGCATCTTAATGCGTAGACTTCCTCCATTCCTAAGCATAAGGCAGTGTTTTAATCCTTACACCGTACCAATACCAACCATTTGAACTATTATTCTCAAATCATAAAAATCCTTACGAACACAAAAAATTGAAATAGGTTATGGGTACTTGGCCACTTTTATTATATTTTTGGAATGAAATCGTCTACGGTTTTAACCCGACTCGAGAGAGTCCGCTTATGCCCTTTCAATCGACATGTGTCCCTCTTGGCATCCCTTAACTATAGTTAAAGTTCACTCAACCCTATTAAAATATATTTTTTTAATTTTCCTAAAAACTAAGGATAGGTGTGGGTGAACCACCCTAAGGGTGGATGCATTTTAACCACAATTAAAGGGGAGCTAAAAAAGAGTATTATTACGTATCTGATCAAAATTAGTGGTCACAAGTTCATAGTTCATACATTTACAATCTCAAGAGGTAGATGAGGGTCTTATACGCACAATTTTTATTTTTATTTTTAAATATAGAACTATCAATCATGCATCCCTTCCATATGCAATAGCCCCACTGTTGAAAGGGGTTATTACATGAGTTAAGGTGATATCATTGGTCCTAAAATGGGGTTAATATAGGGTTGATACTAGGCTGCCATGTGGGGGGGGAGGGGGGGTACAGAGGCTAATGTGCAGTAACAAAGGAGTTGATTTGTTTACGAGGAAGGAAATACCTGAACATGATGTGTTGTAGGAGTGTGCAGAGAGGGTAAAGGAGAGGGATGCACATGATATGTTGTAGGTGTTTGTACATTGATGGTGACTATAAAATAGCACACATTCATTTTACAGGCTTTGCGATTTCAACTTGAGCACCAATGCATACAAATTCAAGACTCAATGTGAATTACATGGTTGACATTATTTAGCAAAGAAGCTTTGTTTTGGTATTGAACTCCAATCAAAATAATTAAAGCCGACAACTGTATGGTAGATAGGTTTTTCCTGTGTACCAATAGAAAATTAGTTTTACACTCCTTACCTTAACCAATGAAAAAAAAATGTTTCATGTAATGTGTTTTTTTTTTACCCCCCACAACTTTTGTTACGACTCAACTCTTCTTACTCTACACACCCTGGGACTTGTCCAGTGGTAGGTGTATCCCTTCATTAGGAAGGAGGTTCCGGGCTCCATTCCTGAGAGGATGAGTGTCGGTTGCCCTCTTCACCCGCCTTTAACTTAGAATAGATACTGACTTGCTAACCGGGGTTGCGGCCTAACTATGTGTCTCATACCCAAAAAAAAAAAAAAAAAAAATCCCTTCCTACTCTTTTCTTTTTGTATATCTCCCTCTCGATACCCCTATACCTGTCCCTCTCTACTTCTATTTTCTACATCCCTCTGGATTTGAACCCTATCATAGAAATCATCCTCAAAAATGGAATTTATAAACTGAAAGTGTTGTTCCAGATTGAAATCTACTTAATCTGTATTCTTAAAATTTGGTGTTGTGGCATTGGTTGGATATGCCTTGACGCTGCATTCAAGTGAAATTATGCCATGTTCCTGTGCTTCCTTACTCTTAGCATAAACATACACCCTGGTATTTGGATTTTATCAATTTACAATTACAAAACCATTTTAAAATTATTTTTCTTGTATATATTTTCATTTTGAAATTTCCGTGCATGGCACGGGCTTCTTACTAGTTCGTCTAAATGTGGCATATTCTTGGCTCCCAATTCTCTATACACTCTGAGTCTCGGTTGAGCTTGAGCCTGAGGCCCCTTTTTAAGTATACTAGTTGGTGTGGCACATGCAAGGCACGTGCAGGTCATCTGAAAATGTCTAAGATACGTTTCTTAACGTAAGATATGAAGAAAATTAATAAAACCAAAGCCAATCACCAATGTTGTATAACAAAAAAACTTATCAACTAAAAAAGTGCAAGGCTAAGGCATCAGAAATATTTATCTATATTTCTCTACTAACACTCCAACAACGGTATTACATATGTACTCAAGCTGATCTAGAAGCTCAGGGAATGACAGACACCTAATAACCATTGAATCCGTAGTCTAACCTCTTTATCAACACCATGTCTCAGATATACGGCACTCATCAAACACAAAGAACCAACATCCTTATTGGATCCATTTCACTTTCTATAATATTGGAACGTCGTTTTACAAATTAAGGTTTATGACCATATGCATATGTGGTAACATGTTGATGTAGTTACATAAAAATAACATCTACACTAGACTGTAGACTATAAATCTATCTGATTTACTAAAGGTTTCAAGAACTTCACATCTCCTTATGTGAAAAACTAACTACCCAGATCAAAATCTCCATGCACTTATCTGAATTACATTATCAACCATTGATCTTAAAAAGTCAAAAACTTATGTCTCAATAATCCAAATGAAGAACCAGGGGCTCTGGTAGTCGTTCTTTGTTCATTTCCCAAATTAGATCTCCAAAACCTGAAATTTTTATCAAACACAGCTACTAAGAAATCGAACTCCATCAAAAATAAAAAATCTACCTGACATTGAAAGATTAAGTGAATAGCCCTTTGCAAGGCAACTCTTTGCCATAAAAAATAACCTAATTAGTATGGAAACAGTTGTAAGAAAATATATCCGTAAGGGCAATAATTAAACCAAAATGAGTACTCAATATATAAAACCAAATATGCAACTATACCTTTTTTTTTGGAATTAAAATATGCAACTATACCTCATTAAATAGTATGCAATGTTTTACAAAATCCCTCACCATAAGAGGGAGCATAAACTCTGCTGAATATTGCATTTCAAGAATCAACGAAAGAACCAAACTTAACTATCAAGTATAGAGAATCAACAACTATCAAGTCTAGAGAATCAACAACTATGATACATAATCATTCTCAAATAAAAAAAAATTACTTTAAAAAGCGTAGACATTAACAGAAAATAAAATGGCAATATAAAAAATCTGCAAAAGATATTGAGACTCTAACCCTAATTTCAAAAACTGATTCCTCTAGCTATGGGGAAAAGAGCTTTTGCTATTAAATGTAGAACTGAGATATATATATATATATATATATCCAGAACAGTAAAAGAATAGAGAACGAGAGACATATATCAGCCCATCATTACAAAATGACTCAAGCCAAAGTATTAATGCCCTCATGACTTGACCCAAGATTAAACTAAATGAATGCTTTGATCATTGTTAAAGCTAGACCAGAATCATAAGGGTTTTTTTTTCGGTAAGGCTTTCTTAAGCAAGCAAACACCTAGTATATGTAGGATTTTTCAACCCCTTTAGGGTGAATACTTAATTGCAAGAGAACAAGGTTGACAGTTTTTAAAGGGTAGCAAAAAACGATAATGCACCCTAGGAGATTTGCAGCCATTAAAGCTCCACCAGATTTTAATACTAAAGTAAGTAATATCCACCCTTGGAAAATGCATTTGTAACAACATGTCAAATTCAATTTATATTAAAAAAAAGTAAATGTATTGAATACCAGTTATTGCACAACCTTACTGTATTTAATTCCAATCGAGGTATTTAACACAACAAAGATACTAAAGTATAAACATAAAACCACTCAAAGCTTTTGGTATTTAGCACTCCAAATCAACTGAGCACACTAAAACCATTCATACCCAAAAACATGATCATTCAAAGACAAGGAAATTCTTCAGAAATTAATTGTTACAGAACTTAAGACACTATATCACTTTTCCTTCCATTAAGGGTCGGTAAGCTGCGATTGAACTTGTATTCACAAAAATGTTGTCTGTTTTAATGTCTTCAGCAATACAAGTGAACTAAATAGAGTTTAGGGAGGATTCATTAGAGCCATGGCAATGGCCACATGATTACAAGGTAACAAAAAGTCTAAAACCGAGAGCATAAATCTAACAAGGTAAATGATGCATGTGATTAAAGTAAAATTTGCAAGATGCAAAAGTAAACGTAAAGAGAAACTATCATTTTTCAATTTCTGGTTTTTGCTAAACTAACCTCAGAGAGTGTTTTGCAATGTTTAGAATATCATGGATAGAAACCCCCTCTTCAGATTGTACAATCTTACATCAGTCTTTAATCTGAATGAGTTTGTACAGTCTATCAAGACCGTCCTTGTGCTGATTGAGCTCATCAAATGGAACCCGCAGATGTCCATTAGGCAAAACATCATTTTCACCAATGCTGCTAGAGGCAACTTGATAAACTAATAGATCTGTCTACTAATTGGGCTGCCAAATTTACATGGATGATTGGAGCATTTTCCTCTTCTCTGTTTAAGTGAACTATAGACCATTTTGTAAAGGATTGAGATAATTATGGCATTCAATCCCATAAACTATAATCCCATTTTAAATATGGTGTTCTATCGGTCTTTTGAATCCACCTACGCTACTATTATAAAATACATAAAACAAATCCAACACCAGCCATTTGCCAAAGAATGCAATGCACACTAACATTTTACGAGAATAATTACTACAACGAACACATCTCATCTAAATATTTGATTCCATGGAGTCAGTAAACTACCTTAGTAGCTCCAGTACTACAGGGAATGATTTTGAATGAAGCAGCTCTTCCACCTATATAGTCCTTGCTTGATGACCAAGCAACAGTCCTCTGTGTGGCTGGATCACAAATCATCAATCTTAGTTTAAATAAACATAAAGAAATAAAAGATAAATATAGATTAGAAATTGGTTCCAAAGTTGAGGGAATACATGGGGAAATTGATGATTCAGAATATTTATCCACCAATATTAAAACCTCCACCACCAAAGAATATTAACACCTAAACCGAAAAAATAAACCTCGAAGAGACCACAATTAAAACAAGATTAGAGTCCATGGATCCACTTATCTAGAAAAGCATAGGCTTTCCAGTCATATTCTAATATTATTGAAATATGAACAGGACTACATCAAGTCAATCCAGTACCAAATGTAAAAGCTAGTAGGAGATGTTTTTTTCTCCACAAGAGAACTTTCAAACAAAAGTGGTTCTAAGTTCTAAAGGAACCCCACATACATTTATGAATAAAGGATATCAATTTTAGGTGTCCCATCGTTAATTAAACTCCAATTTTGAAGAATATATGCATCGGATCAAGCACTGGACAGATCCAGATACACCAGAAAAGACGGAGAGAGCAATGCCAAGTTAGAAAACCACAACAAAAAATAAGAATTTAAATGCAGAAAAAGGAGAAACCAAAAGCCACTACAGGGATAAATAATAACTCAACCAAGAATGGGCCAAAGGCCAAGGCACCATGACGTCCCCATGCCCAATTGAATCTCATGTAAGAACAGAACATGTTGGATAAGCCAATTTGAATCTCATGTAAGAACAAAACATGTTGGATTAGAACAAGCCTCAATGACCAGTAGACTACAAATTTAAGGAATGACTTAAAACGATAAAGAGAAAGAGGATTAAATATTGTTACTGCCTGTGATGCCATTTGAAGCAATAAAAAGAGACCAAGCTACTGCCCAACAGGTTCAAATGGAGTAAATGTGTAGATAAAGGGGGACCAAGCCAAAGTTTTATGTCTTTGATGGCACCTAAATTAATAGAAAGTGACAACAGATAAATATAATTTTGAGTAACAGCACCTGAAGAGTAAATTATGCCGCAATGAACTAATAGTGTGTGTGAGTTTAGTGTGTGTGTTACATGACAATATTTCCACACACAAAAAACAACTAATAAAAGAAACATTATAAAGTCAAAATACAACAACATAAGTCATTCTCTTCTCTTCTCTTTCGAGAAGAAGCTTATGTTCAATTATAAGAAAAGCACCACCAAGGGATATTGTTACTGGATGCAGCATATTATAAATAAGGTAAAAATCATTATCATCATCCAAGCCTTATCCCAATTATCTGGGGTCGGCCACACAATTTTTTTTTTCCGAATTCCAGTTTCTCTAAAGCCATACCTTCTTTAGATCTTGCAATTTGAAAGCTGTTTCTCACTATCTCCATCCAATATACATTCAGTTGTGAGACTTCAAAAAAAACTTTCACTAAAAACCATAAAAGCAGACCTAATCTCCACAAACTTAAAAAGATAGAGACCACGCACCTTGCACGTGCACAATCATTTCCAAGGGGTATATATGATAACTTCAAAATTTAATTTTAATACTAAACAGCTTATAAACATATATGTATTACTGTATTACATACCATATCTACTATATAGTATATAGTTATAAGTAATGTAAAGCCGGGCTAAGGAGGGTAGGGTAGGGCTAAGGGTGTCAACATACAGATATTATCCGAATTCGCTTTGTATCTGAATTCGGTTACTTGGATAATTATCCAAATAGGTATCCGGCTGAACATGAAACAAATGAGCCAATTCTTAGAAGATTATAATCATTTTATTTAATTATGTTGGTTAAATATTAACGATAAAAAAAAAACATTATGTTGATTAAATATTAATTATTTATTTATTTTGTGGATGAGCAATTGACTGCACTCCGCAAGGAGGACATCTCACCCCTTTAAACTTGCCAAGTGTCTCTTTTAACTGTGGTTAACTCCTTTTAATTGTGGTTGAAAATATTAACCCTAAATTTTTGTAAATCTTAACCACGTTTAAAGGAAGTTAAAAAGGGAACACATGAAAAGAGGCGTCTCACCACTTTAAAACTTGCAAAGTGTTCCTTTTAACCGTGGTTAACTCTTTTTAATTGTGATTAAAAATATTAACCCTAAGGATTAGTGAACTTAACCATAGTTAAATGGAGTTAAAAAAAAAAAAAAAACACATTGCGAGTTTTAAGGGGGGCGAAATGCACATTTTCCTTTTTTTTTTTTTGGATATAATACAACTTCGCAATCTTCTTTTTCTATTCTACTCATTTGAACCATACTTATGAAAGTTGGTGTAAACGATCTCTTAACTCCATACCATTTTCAATTATTTTTATTAACAATAATCCCTTCTCCGCACATAAAGCATTAGAAATGTGAATTTGCATGTTTTTTTCATTCATAATTATTGATTATATCGTCAAATGCAGCAAAGAATCAATTCAACAATCAGCCCTAAATCCACACCAAATGCCATCAATTCAACAACTCAGCCAAAAACAGAAGAAAAAAAGGAGGGAAAAAAAAAAGTAACTTTTTAATGACCCCTTCAACAACAACCCCTTCTCCCTACATAGCCGAGCTCACTTGATCCCAATGGAATCAAATGAAAAATTAACCCCAAAATCTATTAACATCAAATCCCATCCATGCATAAATCCAAACATAGACAAATGCCAGTGGACAAGTAAAATTCCCTAAAAAAATCATTCACGAAAACGTTCGATGATTCGGATAAACAAATCCCTAGAAATTGGAGCTGATAAACAAACCTAGAAATTGGAAACTATAGAAACCAATGAGAGCTCGAACCATACCTACGACATCTTCAATGCTTTAGTTACAAGAAAAAGGAAAAGGAATGAAACCATCCTATATGGAAGAATCGCAGTAAGAAAAAAAGAGGAAACACTGCGATAGAAGGAGAAGTGGAATAAGGGTTGAGATGGAGAGAAGAGAGCTTCTAAACAGGGGATCAATGGCGAATTGTTGGAGCCCGTGGAGGAACATCGATGGTGAACTAAATTGGTGAGACGGTTTTCCTACTGTGCGAGTGAGCGGCGATGGACGGAATGAGTGAACGCAGAGAGCGAGAGAGAAAGTGATGGAAAAAAGAAAGAAAACGAAGAAGAAGAGACGGCGAAGGAGAACTCAGGAGATGGAGAGGGTTAATTGAACCCTAAAATGTGCGGAAGAGTGAAGAAGGGAACTATCGAGAGAGGATTTGAATGGAATTTCTTTAAAAGAGTTGAGACGAAAAGAATAAGTGAGGGGCAAAACAAGCCTCTTTTTTTTTAAGGGTTATAGATATAGATATAGATTACTCGTCTTTGGCCCAGCCCGCAAAGACTTATTTTTCAAAATAAAGTAACAATCCTGAATAAGCCTTTTATCCAATGTTATCAGAACCGGACTGGTTATCGAACCGGTTGAGCGGCCGGTTCCCTGTTCCACCGGTTCAATCGTGTCCTTTTTTTTTTTTTATTTAAAAAAAATCCATTTTTATCCATATATAACCTGTTCTTGATCGGTTCTGACCACCGGTTCCTTGTTCAACCGGTCGGTTCTCACGGTTTTAAACAAATAGCCCGATTTTGAGGGTTTTGGGAACCGGTTAGGGACCGGTTCCCAGTTCCACCGGTTCAACCGGCCGGTCCGGTTCTGACAACACTGCTTTTATCCCATTGATTCCTTAGGCGAGCCCAAATCGGATACCACCCTGTTTGGGGCAATAGTTCGCTCCACTGGCAGGAGCGAACTATTGCTCCTCGCTCTCACAAAGCCAACTAAACTTCTATGAACTCTAGTTAATTTTTTTAAAACATTTTTGGTTAAAAAAAATTTATTTTATTTTTCTAAAAGCTAAGGGTAGATGGGTGAACTTTAGGGGTGAGTGAATCTTAACCACATTTAAAAAAGAGACATGTAGCATTAAAAAGGGGACCCAAGACGCACCTCCTCGCATCACCAACCGAGGAAACACTAGGAGGTGATTATTTTCCCCCTGTTTGTGCTAACCTTGAGTGTTGATAACCCAATCAAAGTGCATTGAAAACTCAAAAGACAGTATGGGCTCTGCCCCCATACAGTCTTCTTTTTGAGGGTTGTGTGGGTGCTCTGTGCTTTGTTGCATGTTGGGGTGTGTGTGTGTGTGTTTGTGTTCTATATACAAAAAAAAAACAGCATGGGTTCTGCCCTTTAGTCTCACATCGGTGGGTTAGGTGTGTGTTGTGAACCCTTTAATGCCTCATACAGCCCTCTTTTTGAGGGTTGTGTTGGTGCTCTGTGCTTTGTTGCATGTTGGGGTGTGTGTGTTTGTGTTCTATATACAAAAAAAAAAAAAACTCAAAAGACATTTGGTCATTAACTAGTACTCATCCTACTCTAAGTCATCAAGTAGTCATACTGATGGCATCATTGCAAAGAAGACCAGGAAACAATAACCCCAAGGGGTGGACCGTGGTTCCGGCCTTTCCCCAAGTGGGAGGTCTTGGGTTCCATTTCTCATGCCAACCTCGCATAGGTTTACCCGGACTTACCTGGTGTGGCAAGTTGCGGGCTCACGTCACACGCTTGGGGATTAGTCCTGACCCAAAGGGTTGAGGACACCCCGAGTTTTAAAAAAAAAATCAGGAAACAAAGGACGTTGACTCACTAGGATAATTTGGGATCGAATCTTGGCAGGGAAATATATTTTGATATTAATTAGGGGTATCAAACCAGCCCTCCATGAGATGTTCCCCCTCCCCCCGGGGCCCTCATAGGCCTTAAAAGTGGAGGGCTTTATTTTCCCTATAAGGTCAAAGCTTGATATTCCAAAACCCTCTTATTTGATCGTTCCACTCGTGAGGAGCGAACTATTGCTCCTCGCTCTCACATAGCCCTTGAACTTCCGTTAACTCGAGTTAGCCTTTTTAACCCTTTAGTTAATAATCTTAAATTTATTTTTCTAAAAACCAAGGATAGATAAGTGGACCTAAGGCTGGATGGATCTTAACCACAATTAAAAAGGGTTAGAAGGGGGACACATGGCAAGAAAATGGGAGCCCTCATGGCACCGACCGAGGAGGTGATTATTTCCTTTGATAAATATCATGCATAACCCGGTTCTACCTCCCACCCCTAATTTATAATTTAGGTATTAGTACTGTATATACATATATTATAGTACATAATTTCTAGTAATAGTATAAGTAACCTTACTCTAAGATTCATATTGGGGGGGGGGGTGGGGGTATGATGATAATTTCAACCTACTCATATTAACATAGCTACCTAAAGTTAAAAGGAAGATAGTTACCACAGGTTAGCAATCGGCATAAAAACCTTGCTCAATTCCATGACATGACCTAATTTTTTTCTTGTTCTTTCTAATGCCCTAATCAAATAAGGTAGGGCTTGGGCCTAAAAGTTCAGGTCTTTTGAGGGCTAGGGTTGCGCCTAGTATGACCCAGGAAGGGCATTGACATTGTAGTTTAGGGAAAAGGTTTACTACTGTGCTCACAAGAGTATCCCTCTTGTGAGCACAAGATCAGTGGACAAAAAAAGGCCACCTTACCTTAAGTCATTTTTTTTTTCTCTCTATTTTTTGACTTCTTCCCATTCAATTTTTTTTGAATTTTTTTGACCATTGATCTTGTGCTTACAAGAGGATACTCTTGTGAGCACAAGAGTAAACCTTTTTCCTGTAGTTTATCGTTGGCACTATTACTCAGTTCCCAGGGATCAGGGAAGTAGCTGTGAGCTTCCCCATTGTTGCATCTAAAGGTATTCCTAATTGTTGCGAATAAAGGTAAAGATCATCATCTTCCTACATTCGCCTCTCCACAATGTGTTATTCCCCAGTTGCAAGCTGAATTGCTTAAGTGATCATGGTGTGTGAAGTGCCCCTAAAATAACTCAATTTCTATGGCTTCACCATAGAAATAGATTACATACTCTGAAACATGTTGAGATCTCGTTGAATGGTGGCGAGGATGAAACTACATCCTATTAGAGATATTATAAGATACTATAATAATTTGTGATGAGATACACTTTATCTAATTATAAGTTCGAATATATCAGGTAAAGAATAAAATTAGTTTACAATACGTTAAATTGTATTTGATTTAACAGTGATTGAATTATCTTTTCGTCTTTGGATATCTTTCAACCTTTATATAAACTTATATCTCCCAGGTTGCTACAGTAATTCCTATAGTGGAGTCGTCAAGTTTCTTGAGGGGTGGAGACGGGCGGAGCCAGGGGCGAGGGGTGGCCATGGCACCCCCAATTTTTTTGAAAGTTTACTATATTGTATGTATAAATTTTATTAAAAATACATAATATGTAAGTTTTGTACATAGTACCCCATTATGTCTCTTTTAATCCTAGTTAAGATTTATAACTTTAGGAGTTATTTTAAAAAAAATAAAAACCAAGGGTATATGTATAAATCCTAGGAGTGAGTGAATCTTAACCACAGTTAACGGGTGTTAAGACGGATATGTGTCAAGCAGGGAGACACGAGAGTTCCACTAAAGACGGATTGATGCGTGACAAAAACAATTTCCATAATATAAAAATAAAAGTAATTTTAAAGTAGGGATTAACCCACCTTGCATTTGACTACATAATCAAATACCTTCTCATTTCATCCCTTCTAACCATGGTTAAGCTTAACCAACTTAAAATTATTATTATTATTATTTTCTAAAAACCAAGGTTAAATGAATGAACCCTAGGGGTGAGTGAATGTTAACCATAGTTAATGGGTATGCAAGAGGTCGACAAAAACTAATGGAGACCGGCATTTCGTTAAATAATGGAAATACGCGGTAAGTTAAGCATTTTCCTTAATTTTATATTGTATAATGACTCTATCAAAAGGGAGGCCCATTGTTTAATTTTCTTGTTACTGAACCATTTTTTGGAATGCAATATTATCGAATTTTATGATCATGATAGACCCATTACTCAAAAAAAATTATCGGGGCTATGCCCCCGAACACCCAAGGCCCTGTGCCATTAATTTTCTTGATATATGTACTTCGGTCCGCAAAAAAAAAATCCTAGCTCCGCCCTAGAGTGGAGACTGACGATACGCCTATCAATTTACTAACTCAACAGCTAAGCTTGGATAATTGATGCTCGTATAATATATATATATATATAGGAGAGTGGTAGCCCTACTCTCACTCTTTCCTACTCTCAAGCTAAACCAACCAGGGTCCAAATGCTTGTTAAAGTATTGCAATCACATAAACGTATGTACTTTAAGAGACAATTTGGACAGGGTGTTGGTTCTGCTTCAGAGTAAGGCTAGCATTCCTCATATATATATATAAATACTAGTAAAGGTGCACTTGCCATGCACGTATTAATTTTTTACTAATTTACTAATAAAATTTATTTTTTTATGAAATTATTAGTATGTTTTTTAATTATTAATAAAATTTAAAATAATATATAATAATAAATAAATAGCAGTTGATGGATCTGCCGGTTATATTTATTTCAGTATAAAAGAAGTTGGATAACATATGGGTTAAGAGAAGAACACATAATAATAATGGACCTAGTAACAATTTCACTACAATTTAAAAACCGGATATAACATAAACCGAAACCAATTCACAATGAATTAAGTTTAACAAAGAATAAATATCAACTTAATTAAATTCCCGTATTTAAATTTTAAAGTAATCCAACATTGAGAATTGATCGAGAAAGCAAAGCAAGAGATGAAATAATGGACGGCTCATATATTCGTAGACTTTAGTAGTAGTTGTGGAGTTGAAGTTGTGGCTTGCTATGGTCTAATGTCACTACTTTGGCTAGTTAAGAGAAAGCCCCACCCAACACTTTAGTTAAGGAATGACATCAGGCAGCTGCCAAACAGTCTAAAAGCTTCAAGTAAGTTTATAGCCCTCTTCTACTATATCACAATTATGTTGGATATAACATATAAGAACAAATTTACTAAGGACTAATTAAATTTGCTAATATTGAATTAGGATTAATATATTAAAAGATAAAAAATTATATTTAAAATAGTAGGATACAAAATAATTGCAGCACAGATATGGAACAAGAAGCCTGCAAAAAGAAATAAGATATACTTTCAAGTTTTTCTTAGGCCAAGTAATTTTCCTCTAGGTCTTACCTTTGATTGATGTTCAAACTTGGCTCCCCACTTATAGAACGCTGGATGTGAATTGACAATAGCAAAAAGTTCATTAATATTTCTTCCATGAAAAAACTATCATTCGCAACAAATTAAAATATCAGTATTACAAGCTTTCTTTACCTTGAATTAGGCTTCAAAGAAAACTGAGCTCCTTCTATCTAAGATTTATAGCAAATAGTATTATCTCAATCATGTAAGAGAGTTCTTCCAACGCTCTACTTAATATAGAGTTCTTATCAATAAACATATATGAACTATAATTCTAATCTTATAAAGTAAGTTGAAGGGTAATAACATCCACATAAGATAAGTGAGATCACGAAAAATCCTTGTATGAACATTGAGAAAAAAATGAACTGACAATAACAAAGAATCAAAACGTATAATATTGTTAATTAAAATGAAACTAAACTAAATAAAATATATAAAATGTAATTGTGTTTGTTTTGGCTTCCTTGTAAACATAAACTATTCAAAATTTTAACTTTTTTGACGGTCTACCATCATCAGAATAATTGATGTCTTCAATGATATCTTCTTCCACTTTTTGTGCTACAAAATTATTTGAAATAGTTTCGTTCTTCTTTTTGTCCATCTTGATGAGAAACTTGTACGTCTTGCTTTTACAGCTTGTCACTTTATCATAAAATGTATCTTCGTCCTGTAATAATGTTAAACATTAAAATTTAAACTTATACATAGAAAAGAAAATGTTGAAATGTAATGACATATAGAGAATAAATTACCTCTTTTTGTAGACGTATAAGATCATCTAAAGGACATCCAGTAAATTTTTTTGTATCATCAAAAACTGTCACAAATGCTTGTGTTGCAGCATATTTAACTCTGAACCTCAACATATACCTGCACAAATATTTATTTTAATAAAATAATAAATGGGAAATGTATATGTACATATTATATATATATTATAAGATGTATTTTATTACCGTTGGACATATTCTGCAAAATGTTTATTACAGACTTTGCATTCAGCTCCTTCTACCATGACAAGTACTTTTCTATTGCACCTTTTGCATGCATTATACCATGGTTCAGTTGAGTTGAGAATTTCTGAGATTGTTGCATTGAAATAGTAATATGATTTCTACAAAAAATATAATTAATCAAAAAAAGTATAATATATATTTTTTTTAAAGCAAGAAACTAAAATTTAATGAAATAAAAGAAATATTAATAAAATACCTCAAATGATGAAGGAGATTTCCCAATAATCTCTTCAAGATCAAGCCTTTCAATCTCTTTAAATATGTCAGATTTTGAGTTAGGAATGGTAGAAGGAAGATCTTTAAGGCATATTTGTGTAGCAAACCTGCAATTATAATTGAAATAAAATTATAAATAACGATCAATATATATATATATATATATATATGTTATCAAAGAGTATTAAAAATATACCAAATTTTTAATTCCTTAGCTTCTGTGATATTTGGATCTATTTGAATTGTGGTTCCCGAGAGAGTTTGAAGAGAGACACCTGAAATTTAAATTTTAAATTATAATATAAGAGTAATTGTAATAATGTCATAACAAATATTGTTAAAACTTAAAGAGTGTTTTACCTTCATAAGTGTTAGTTGATAAACAACTTGCAGCAATTATAGGTCTTTCAGTAACCATTTCCATAAGAATTTGACCTACTTTTTCTGCTAAGTCTCCCCATAATGTTAAAGGAATTGTATTTGATCTATCACAAGAAATATATATTAGTTAAATAATATATTTCATCATTAAATATATCGTAATTTCGTAAATAAGAATATACTGACCTCATATCGATGATGTTGAGCTTTCGCATCATTAATACCCCTTTGTTATTCTTTTTTATGATGGGAAAAGAAGATTTTGCATCAATTACTATTCCTAATACATCTGTGCACAATTTAAAAACAAATAAAATGTTTAGATTATTATAATATTAAGTCGTGAGATATACAAAAATATTTAGGTGTTAAATACAAACCTATAGTTTTCTCTTTGAGTGTATTCTGGAGTATTTTTTCAAATGGAATGAAATTGTACTTTAAAATCTCCAAATTGATAACATCAATTGTTTCCTCTTCAATGGTGGTTGCTTTTGTAAATTTTAATTCGTAGTCTTTGTGGACATTTACGAATTGAGAATTTACACGACTTACAATTCCATTTGAAATAATGTAAGTCTTATTCTGCTGCAACAGATCTTTAAATCTTTCAATAATATCATTAAATAATATTGCTTGAATTTTTGTTCCCTGCAAAAAAAATAAAATAATAAATAATAGAAATAAAATATATACAAACTAATAATATATAATTTACTAACCTCGTTGTCCATTATTATGACTTTTAAAATATTTCCGCATCCTTTTTGATTGTTATACTCTTCTACCATTCCTTCTCGAAGTACTATCACTTTGATAGTCCAATTTGTTTGCAGAGTGTCAAGTGAATCAATCATGGTAAAATCATTACGAATGATTGATTGAGACATCGAATCTGCAAAATAAAGGTTAAAAACTAAAAGTAAATTCAAATATATAATTAACAAATATTTGTTAACGGAAAGATAATATTAAAAAATGATAATAAATTACCTGTTTGCAATTAGAATCTCTTTAAAAACTACATTTTTTGTGAAGGTTCCTCTTTTGTCATTGTTATGATCATGTTTTACTAAAACTTTAGTAATTAATGTTTTGGTGGTGATGTCTTTGTGTTTGGAATTTTAGTTTGCTGATATAATTGTCTTTTTATTCCTGGATACGGAGGGATTCACACTGAATTTTACGAAGCTTTTCAGCCGGCTTTTTGCCAAGAAAGAGATGCCTATGGTAGGTCTTGACGCCGCTGGTAAGACTACCATCTTGTAGAAGCTGAAGCTTGGAGAGATTGTCACTACGATTCCTACTATTGGTGAGTCTTGATTACTGTTTTGAGTTAGTTTTTATTCGCTCTATATGATTTGTGTTATGATTGGATGAATAAGATTTGTAATCAACAGCTTAAGAGCTTAGTGTTGGATAGCTGTTATGAAGTTCGAGATGCCGACTATTTAGAACTCTTTACATTGTAGGACACTTCAAGATAAGGATGAGAAGATAAGAAATTGAGACTCTTATCATTGTGGACACGTTAGAGTTAGACATGACCTAATTAAAGAATAAGTAGGTGCATATAAAGTTTAGTATATCTGTGAGGGGTAAAATACCGGACGGACACGCGTCAGCAGCAGCTTCTTCCACGTTTTGGTTTACTGGCAGAAGGTAGGAGCGGAGGGTGTGGCACCCTGACCTGTACTCCGATGGTAAAGTCAGTATGGGTAGAAGATGATGAATAGTAAACGCAAGAACAATCACTGAAAAATACGCAAGACACTAAAGGCCCTGAACGCGTCTTCTCGGATCTGGGTTTTTTTGAACAACTGTCCTGTGCACTAAAAATCACGGGGTTTATATAGGGCAAGGTTGGTATGGCCATCGATGACCATGGATGGCCATAGGTGTCCATACCACGTGTCTTTGCACTCATTGCCAAATATCTTGCATATATCTGCCGCCGGTTGCATTACACGTGAGAGCCTCCTATAAGTCCAATCGGACGGGATCGGTCGGTACGCAGAAGTGACCAGCATTAAATGCCGGGACAGTGCTTTCGGCACGAAACGGCGTGTTCGGCACGCTTGTCGGGATCTTGGATCACCTCCTGATCACTTCCCCCTACGAGCCGGTCTCGTTGTTGGCTCGAACTCGGTTACGGCGTAGATGCCTCAAAACACAGCACGACATCGTTGTCGGTGAGACAACGGACTCGTTGTTCGCGTAACGACAGCCGACGTTGTCAAGAGCACAACGTTCACGTTGTGCTTCAGACAACGAGCTCGTTGTCGAAGTCACAACGGAAACGTCGTTATTCGTGAGAACGAAGACGTCGCAATGCGCACAACGGGATCGTTGTACATCAGACAACGTGTGACTCCTATATTTCAAGCACGTGATCCCAACTCGTGAACACGTGTCACTTACGTGAACAAAACGACAGAAACGAGCTCGTCCCACAACGCTGAGCTGGTACACGAATTTTATCCGTTACAATTTGCCCCTTTATGATGCTTGGAACGTAGTTCGAAGCGTCATAAACGAACAAAAAGATCATACCTGGCACCACTCCGGAAGGCGAAACGTTGCGTGCTTTAAACGCTTATTGAGAAGGTCGACCGTTCACGCCAGCTGGCCACGCGTGCGAACCGTCGCGTCTCTTCAATGCGGACAGGCTGTCATCATCACCGATTTAAATTTCGAGAATGCTTTAATGACCCTGACGGTTATCATACTCGGTGAAAAGACGATCTTGCCACTGCTCTTAATTCTGTAGATACAGGTGTACGCCTCAGATGAAGGGTAATGGTGTACTTTCGCAAACCAGAGACGTCTATAAAATCCCATCGAATCCTCTCTCTCTCCCACCCTGTTTCATCAAGCACTGTTACTCTGTCGAATCTTCTTCTTGCCCGAAAGTTCATCCTCTTCAAGCTCTTCAACGATCTCCCTGAGTTCTTTGGTTCGGTACGCCCTTCATCCCTATCTCTTATTCTCTCTTACTGTTTTTCCATTTCTTTTCTTCTTCGGCTCCCAGTGTGGTTTTACTCTGCGCATACCCTTTGTTCTTGCTCTCTTCCCGACTTCTTCTTTCCACCATGGCTGCCAATGTCCCCGTAGAACCTGCTAGGATGGAGGAAGTTAGAGGCCCTTCTGATGACGAGGCCAGTTGCACAGGTAGCGCACCTCATGGTGCCTACATTGAAAAATCTTCAGTTCTGCGCCAATTCCAGTTGGCGCATCTGAATCGTTACAGGGAACGTTTCGACTTCCCTGCCGATGTCAATCTCCATTTCATGCGAGATGATGCCATCATAGACAGGCGCTCCGCCTGTACCGTTGTCTACCTCTCCCAGCTTGAGGCTGGCCTTCGCTTCCCTCTTCATCCTGTCTTGGATGAAGTTCTGTCCACCTTGCAACTTGCACCGGGGCAAATGCACCCGGGCTTCCACAAATACATGTCCATGATGATCAAATTCATCAAGGACGGGTACCCCATAGAGGCTAGGCATCTATTCCACTTCTGTCATGCCGTCAGATGCCGAGGCAATGACGACGGTCTGTATTCCTATTTCTCGTGGAACAAGAAACCCTACTGTCCAGAGCTCGTCTCGGGCATCCTTGACAGAGAAAGGAAATGGAAAGCCACTCCATTCGTCGTCTCTGGCGGCTGGAAGGCAGAGAATTCCTCGGTCCCCAACGTCTTCCGAGTGGAAGCAGGTATACTACTAGTCATCCGTTGTCCGTTGTGCGCCATTGTCCTGACTACGTTCTCGTTGTACACTGTATCTTCTCGTCCTGCTAACTTCCTCGTTGTACTCACTTTGTTTTCTCTTGTGTGCAGTGGACCCAAAGAAATTTCCATACAAGAAGTTGACCTCAGAGGAACAAGAACTTCTTACTGGTATCCGCCGTGCTCGAGGCGGGGAATACATTAGGTGGAAACCACTCGAGCTCGTCAGGCGGGGCTCCTCCAGTAACCCAGCAACTACTCAACAACAACCACAACAACAGCAACAGGGCGCCTCCCCCTCTGTACCTTCACCGTTCCCTCACCTCCCTGAAGAAGAAGAAGAAGAAATGGCCGACTCGAACCCACCACCGCTAAGCAGGAAGCCCAGGTCTGCTCGTCCTGCAGTTCAGCCACCTCCACCGCCACCGCTGCCGAAGAAGAAGAAGAACCAACCTTCCAAGGGTACAGCGCCTGCTGACCCGAAGAGAAAGATGGCCGCCCCGGCCGAACACGAGGCCAGGAAGAAGGCCAAGGCGGACAAACGCCTCGAAAAAGAGGTCGTGGTCATTGCCGCTCCCCCTTCTCCTCTTGCCACTCCTCCAACAAACCCAGGAGCCGAGGCGACAACGGCTGTGCCCGAGGTTAGCTCGGCGCCTGTCCCTTCTCGAGCTTCTGCTGCCCCAGCCAGCACGAGCTCCGCTGTCATTGCCTTGGCAGCAACGGAGGCTGGCACAACGAGTCTCCCGGCCAGTATGCTGCCGGCTTCCGCTCCGGCCTGGTCACCCGACTTCACTCGGTTCGGCGTGCCGACCGTGAATGAATCGGCGAAGAGCTCTAAGACGGCCGCCCGAGCTCTGACTTATGCGATGAGGCTCCCCCGGGACGTCGCTGAGGTTGGCCAACTCCACTTGGCCGATCTGTCCTACGCTGCCTGCCAGTCCGTGGCCACAGTGAGCTTCTCCTTCTCTCGTCTCCTACCTCAACTGTTTGAAATACTACTCCTCGTTGTGCTAACGCCCAGACATCCCTTTGCAGGTGAACGCGCTCGTGCAAGAGCTCTGTGATCGCACCCAGGACAAGCACACCCAGCTGCGGGACGGGATCAACTACTGGAGAGACAGGACGGAGACGCTGGAGAGGACTCTTGTTGAAGAGAGACTCAAGGCGGACTTCGATCTGTCTCAGTCCCAGGCTGAAACGACTCGTGCTGAGGTAAGGCTGGGCACTGCCACCAAGGTTCGGGAAAAGGCCGAAGCCGAGGCACGAGCAGCAAAGGAGGCCGAAAAGAAGGCCAAGCAAGAGACGGAGAACGCTGTTGTACGCATCAGCGAGCTGGAGCATGTCTCCCAAGCTTTGGGTAGACAACTGGAGGAAATTGAGGCAGCCAGGTCGGCGCTGGCGGAAGAGCTCGAGGAGGCCAAGAAAATTCAGGAGGACACCGAGAGGTCCGTGACCCTGAGACTGCAGCAGTATTATCAGTCTCAGCTGGACACGCTCTTGGATGAAGACCGTGCCGAGACCGAGAAGGAGGTCCTCGACTCGCTTCGCCAGCAAGGCCGCCTGAAGGAAGACAATGAAGAGGACGTCACCACGTTCTCCGAGCTTCAGAGCAAAGAACTGATCGAGCTCGACAACGAGCCCGAGGTGCAAGGTGCCGAGCTGCCTCACTTCCTTGAAGGTCCTGCACCCCTCCCTGCCGAGCCGTACTCTGAGTCGGCTGCTCCAGAGCTTCCTCCTGCTGCCGATGAAGTTACTCCGGTGGAAGCTAACACTGCTGAAGTTTCTACCCCTGCCCCTGCTACAACGGCGACGGAGGCTGACCTTGAGCTTGCCTGACCTGCTGTCCCTCCGATTCCCTGCTCTGCTGTCCCCTTGTCCCTTCTTCTGTTTCCGCTTCTGTCTTTTGTCGATGTAACTTCTCCCTTCTCCCTTTATGGGAGTTCACTGACTGTAACTGCCCAGAAATGGGCTTCTGATATGAATGAATCGCTCTTCCCTTATTTATTCGTGTTTGCACTTCTTTCACCTCGTAGCGTAGTTCGATGCATGCACACAGAACAAGAAAGAAAATACAACGTGAGTAGCTGAACGATTTTTCACAGTCCACTGTACCGATGTTAAGGCGGTACTTCGCTATGTGAACGTTCGGATACTTGCGAGATTATAACTATTGTCTGCCAAATAAGCTATTTCGACCAAAACATTACGAGCAAAACACTATGAGTAAAATGTCATGGTCAAAGCACAACGAACAAAACACTACGTACAAGCACTACGATCAAAACACTACGATCAAAGCACTTTTTGAGCAAAGCACTACAAGTAGAGTACTACGGGAAGAGCACTACGAGCAAGCAACATGAGCAAACACTACAAGCAATCACTTATGACCAAGCACTACGAGCGTTCACTATGATCATTCACCATGAGCAAAGCACTAAGATCAACCACTTATGAACAAGCACTACGATCGTTCACCATGATCATTCACCACGAGCAAAGCACTAAGATCAACCACTTATGAACAAGCACTACGATCGTTCACCATGATCATTCACCACGAGCAAAGCACTAAGATCAACCACTTATGAACAAGCACTACGATCGTTCACCATGATCATTCACCACGAGCAAAGCACTAAGATCAACCACTTATGAACAAGCACTACAGGTAATCACAGATCCAGACACATCATCCGCGTAATTCGTTGTGAATGCAATCTGACAAATAAAGTTCATGAGACGAACGCAACGAGACTCAGTTTCGAAGCACATGCTCAGAGGATGTCATTAGGATAAGCCACTAGATTTGCTCAGGTGACATCCTTATATAAGCCACTCGTGTTCGTTGTGAGTACGCTGTTCAGTCAATGACTTTATTTGAATTACTTGCAAAACATTCACAATGTTACACTGATGCGTTAGATAGAGAACAGTATGAACAATGAGCAGGCACAAAATCACATGTTGAAATACAATCACTACGACTATCTAGAATCACTGAAAACTGGCGAGTACAACGATGTATATGAATAGCATTCCACAGATCCTATTGAAAGAATTGCCTCAGATTCATGATGTTCCAAGATTTCGAGACGAGGTTACCTTGCAAGTCTTTCAAGTAACAGACTCCAGGACTTCCCAGTCGTTCTACGATATAAGGCCCTTCCCAGTTTGGTCCCAACTTGCCACTGTTAAGCTCTCTTGTGTTCTGGAACACTCTTCGGAGGACGAGATCACCGACCTGCAGCACTCTTCGTTGTACTTTCTTGTTGTAGGCCTTCCTTAATCGTTGCTGATATCTCCTCATTTGAATACTGGCATCTTCCCGCTTCTCTTCTAGCAGATCAAGATGAACAGCCATGAGCTCTGAGTTCTGGTCTTTCTCTCCACCCTTCTTCTTGCCGTGCCAAGAGCGCACTGTAGGCAAACTGATCTCTGTAGGAATGACAGCCTCCATGCCGTACGCTAGAGAGAAGGGAGTTTCACCGGTGGGGCTCCTTGGAGTCGTTCTGTACCCCCACAAAACGTTGTGCAGTTCGGTGGCCCACTTCCCCTTCGAGTCTTCCAATCTTCTCTTCAAGGCGTTGAGAATGTTCTTGTTGGCTGCCTCGGCTAAACCATTCCCCTGAGGATAATACGGGGAAGAGAAGACATGCTTGATCTTCAATTCGCCGCAAAAGTCGGCAATTATACGTCCTGAGAACTGCTTCCCGTTGTCAGATATGATGGACTGTGGTATGCCAAACCTACAGATGATATGCTCCCACAAGAATTTCTTCACCTCTTGCTCCCTGATACGTGCAAGCGGTACAGCTTCAATCCACCGTGAGAAGTAGTCAGTCGCCACCAAAAGGAAGATCAAATTCCCTGGAGCCCTCGGGAAAGGTCCCATAATGTCAAGTCCCCATCGTGCAAATGGCCAAGGCTGCGATACAGTGCTAAGCTCTTGAGCTGGGGCATGAATCAGTCGAGCAAACCGCTGGCATTGGCTGCACCTCTTCACATACTTCTGGGCATCTGCTTGCATGTAAGGCCAGAAATAGCCTTGCCCCAGAGCTCGATGGGCAATGGTCCTCCCGCCCGAATGAATACCACATATACCTTCATGTAGCTCGGCAAGTACTCTCTCCACGTCTACGGGGTGAACACACTTCAGCAGAGGTCCGCCAAAAGATTTCCGGTACAACTCTCCTTGCACCAAGGTATAACGAGATGCCTTTGACTGAATACGCCTCGACTCCTTCGCGCTTATAGGGAGAACTCCGTCCTGCAGATAAGCCACCAACCCCGTCATCCAGCTCGGGACCGGATTGACGAAGAGCACTTCTCGCTGCGCCTGAAGAGTTATCGAGGGATACTCTTGGAACTCCATCAGAATAGCCTTTGGCTCGTCAGCCTGCACCATGGAAGCCAAATATGCCAAAGCGTCAGCATGCCTGTTCTCGTCTCTTCGGGTATGCCTGATCTCCACAACGGTGAATGTTTCACACAACGAACGAACGAGAGTAGCATACTGCTTCATCCGGTCGTCCTTGCATTCATAAACACCATTCACCTGATTCACCACGAGCTGTGAATCACAAAACACTCTCAGCGTGGAGATCTGCAACTCTCGTGCGCTCTCCAGCCCAAGGAGCAAGGCTTCGTACTCAGCTTCGTTGTTGGAGGCAGTGAACCCAAGACGCGACATTTTCTGCACCTTGATGTTATCCGGGCTTACAAGCACAACGCCCAATCCTGAGCCACTGAAATTGGAAGATCCATCTACGTGCAACAGCCAACCGCTCCACTCTGACGACTCGACCCCCTCCACAACGGCATCACCGCTATCAACTTCAATTGGGAGCTCCCGAGTATTAACAATCATATCCTCTGCCGCCTCCTCCACAGGAAAGTCAGAAAGAAACCCCGCCATTGCCTGCCCCTTCTCTGAACTCCTGGCCCGGTACTGGATATCGAACTCGCTCAGGGCTACGGCCCACTTCGACATCCTCCCCGCCAGCTCGGGTCGTCCCAGCACGATTTTCAAAGGATGCGTTGTGATGACAACGATAGAATGAGCGTGAAAGTACGGCCGAAGCTTCTCTGCAGAAAAGACAAGAGCCAGACACACCTTCTCGAGCTTGCTATAGTTGCATTCTGCTTTGAGGAAGGTCTTGCTGATGAAGTAGACAGGCTTCTCCACGCCATCGCAACATCTCACCAGGACGGAGCCAAGGGCTTGCTCTGAAACAGACAAATAGAGATATAAGATTTCACCTGGCTCTGGCACCGAGAGGATAGGAGTTGATCCTAAATACTCCTTCAAGGCAAGGAAAGCCCGGGAACACTCCGGGGTCCACGCAAAAACGGAGTCCTTCCTCAGCAGCTCGAACAGAGGTTTGCAACGATCGGATGACTTGGAGATAAACCGGTTCAGCGCAGCAATCCGTCCTGTCAGCTTCTGAATCTCCTTCTTCGACTTGGGTTCTGGCATGTCCAACAAAGCACGGATCTGGGAAGGATTAGCTTCAATCCCCCGCTGACTCACAAGGTAACCCAAAAATTTCCCCGAGGTAACTCCAAAGGTGCACTTCTCTGGGTTGATCTTCAGATTGAAAGATCGCAGCACAGCGAAAGGCTCAACAAGGTCCGCCACCAGAGTACCTCGTACTCGACTCTTCACAACGATATCGTCGATGTACACTTCAACCGTCTTGCCAAGGAGTGATCCGAACATGAGATTCATTAGACGTTGATAGGTGGCACCTGCATTCTTCAATCCAAAGGGCATCACCCGATAACAGAACAAACCCCGCTCCGTTATGAAGGTGGTCTTCTCTCGATCTGCTTCCGCCAGGAGGATCTGGTTATAGCCCGAATAGCCATCCATGAAGGATAACATCTCGTGGCCGGCGGTGGCGTTGATGAGCCTGTCTATCCTCGGCATGGGAAAAAAGTCCTTGGGGCACGCCTTATTGACACCGGTGAAGTCAATGCAGACCCTCACCTTCCCGCTCTTCTTAGGCACAGCCACAATGTTGGCTATCCATTCAGGGTACTGTACCTCCTGAATGAACCCAAACTGGATCAGCTTGTCAACCTCCTCGTTCACCGCATCATGATAAGCTGGAGCAAGCCTCCGAGGTTTTTGCTTGACCGGAGGGATGGCAGGATCAGCGTTGAGATGATGACAGATAACATTCGGGTCGATGCCAGTCATATCTTTGTGAGACCACGCAAAGACATCGAGATTCTCCTTAAGAAAACTCAGCAACTCGAGCTCCTCCTCCGTTGTCAAGCTCGTCCCGATCTGCAACACCTTTGGCCCTTCTTCCGTTCCCAAATTGACAGCTTTCGTGGGCTCAACGGAAGGTCTGCACAACGATGCCTCCGAGCTCTCTTCCACAATGGGAACGGCCTGTAACTGCTACGAAGGCACAACGGAAGCAGGAAAATCGCACTTCTGCGAAGCCAACTGATCGCCTCGGATCTCCCGAGGTCCGTCCTGTGTTGGGTACTTCAACACCTGGTAGTACGAGGACGGTACAGCCTTCATCTCATGGGTCCACCAGCGACCCAAGATGGCATTGTATGGTGACGGCGCATCCAGAACGGAAAACCTGGTCTGAAGGACAACGGGGCCCGCCACAACGGGCAAGACGACGTCGCCTACAGGCTTCATCGAGCTGCCATCAAATCCATACAAGGGAGTCTGAGCAGGGATGAGGACGGAAGGGTCCAGCTTCATCTGAGTAAAAGCATGAAGGTACAAGATGTCTGCTCCGCTCCCAGAATCTACAAGCACCCTCTTGATGTCGAAGTCTCCTATCCTCATGGTGAGAACGAGAGCATCATAGTGAGGTCGGACCACCCCTGCCAAATCAAGATCAGTGAAGGTGAGTGCCTGCTCAACGCTTCTGCTAGGCATCTGCACCTGGCACACTGCGGCCTCGTGTGACAGCTTCCTGGCCTTTGCCCTGAAGTTCCTCTCCACATCAGCTTCAGGCGTTTGCACGCGGCAAATGACATTGATCGTGCCCAAAGAAGCTCCTCCACTGGTACTGGGATTGTTGGCGGGTTCTCTTCCACGAGATTGGGACATCGGCTCCCTGGTACGCTCCGCCCCGCCGTTGTTAGGAGCGAGATACTCTCCCAAGTACCCCTCCTGAACAAGCCTCTCTAAATATTCCCTCAGAATACGGCACCGGTTGGTGAGGTGACCACGGCACTTGTGATAATGACAGTACTCATGCACCCGTGGTCCCGATGTGATATCCGGCACCGCCCTCGCCGGCCACTCAAAGTATGGCTGATCCTCCATTGACTTCATGATGGTCGCCGGACTGACTGTGAAATTGATGCGTGGGGCTCGATCTGTAAAAGATCGCCTCTCACTAGGCTGCACGCCTCTCTCGTGCTGTACTTGAGGCTGCACCTGGCGTGGCTGATACTGCTGCCTCGCCTGCTGGTTACTAGGACGTCCTTCCGTCCTGCTCTGAAACTGGTTAAAATTTCTCTCTAACGGGCGCCGATCCGGCTGATCCCGTTGAGTCACATACACAACTTTCTCCTTCTGCTTCCTTGGTGGCGAGCCCTCAGATGATGAAGACTCGTACCGCTGCTTCTTCTCCTTCCTCTTCGATGATCGGTGTGCCCTTTCCGCGACATCCACCATTCTCGCTCTGGGCTTCGGTGCTGACACAATGGATACGTCCTCCTCGTACCTCCCGTACTTGGTGGCACGTACCATTAACTCGTCCATCTTGACAGGGTAGTCGAGAGCTAAGGACTTGTAGAGCTCGGAATGCTTGGGGATAGCATTCTTGAAAGCGGCGATGCAGCTCGCTTCGTCGACTTTGTCAATATCGTGGACTTCATCGGTGAAACGCGAAATGAAGTCCTTCAAGGATTCGGCCGGCTTCATCCTCAAAGAGAAGAGAGTATCTGCACCTGCCTTCTTCTTCTTATTGATGATGAAGCGATCAATAAAGGCCGACCTGAGCTCTGAGAAGTTGCTGATGGAGCCAGGAGGTAGGTTCCGAAACCACTTCGATGCTGCTCCCGACAGGCTGCTAGGGAAAGCCTTACAATAAAGATCATCATCTGGGTTGCGAACAGCCATCGCATGCTTGAAGTCAAACAAATGCTCCTCCGGATCTGTCTTCCCAGTATACATGGAGAAGGTCGGAGTTATGAACTTGGAAGAAGTATAAGACTGGTTGATAGCATCCGTAAAAGGAGAGTTCTCAACGTTCTCCTTTGCTGACTGAGCAAAGTGGTCAGGGACCCCTCCCTTCATGCTTTTAACGCGAGCACCGATTAAAGCCTCCACCTCCTTGGCTGTTACCCAAGTCTTCTGGGTGTCCGCACCTCCGGTACCCACTCTCAGGTCCTCTCTACCTGCTCCTTCTCTGAAATCCACACGATCCGAAGGGATGCTCTGCTCTGCCCGAACCGGGGGCTGCCTTACATCCCCCTCAGTAGGAAGAAGCACAAACCTGGTCTCACGGTTCTCCGGGGCAGAAGGAGAAGAAGAGAAGTCAAACTGACGTCTCAAGGAAGGCCTCTGCAGTGGCACCTCCTCCACCTCGAGCCTGCTATGCTCGAACGCCTCCAGCCTCGCTTGCATCAACTGTTGCTGCCTGGTGATTTGATCCAGAACAGACTGCTGCAGTTGCAGCATCGCCAAGACGCGATCTGAAACAGAGAGTTCAGCAGGGGAAGGTACGGTCCTCTCTGGTTGCCCAGACGAAGGACTGACTCCAGGATTATGCACGATAGAAGGTATGAAAGAAGTGGCGTGAGGGGTTTGATCCTCATGCCCGAGAACTTCTGACTGGTCCGCCATAATCGCAGAGAGCAAAGGGGAGTCCGTTTTTTACTTCCCACAGACGGCGCCAATTTTGTGAGGGGTAAAATACCGGACGGACACGCGTCAGCAGCAGCTTCTTCCACGTTTTGGTTTACTGGCAGAAGGTAGGAGCGGAGGGTGTGGCACCCTGACCTGTACTCCGATGGTAAAGTCAGTATGGGTAGAAGATGATGAATAGTAAACGCAAGAACAATCACTGAAAAATACGCAAGACACTAAAGGCCCTGAACGCGTCTTCTCGGATCTGGGTTTTTTAACAACTGTCCTGTGCACTAAAAATCACGGGGTTTATATAGGGCAAGGTTGGTATGGCCATCGATGACCATGGATGGCCATAGGTGTCCATACCACGTGTCTTTGCACTCATTGCCAAATATCTTGCATATATCTGCCGCCGGTTGCATTACACGTGAGAGCCTCCTATAAGTCCAATCGGACGGGATCGGTCGGTACGCAGAAGTGACCAGCATTAAATGCCGGGACAGTGCTTTCGGCACGAAACGGCGTGTTCGGCACGCTTGTCGGGATCTCGGATCACCTCCTGATCACTTCCCCCTACGAGCCGGTCTCGTTGTTGGCTCGAACTCGGTTACGGCGTAGATGCCTCAAAACACAGCACGACATCGTTGTCGGTGAGACAACGGACTCGTTGTTCGCGTAACGACAGCCGACGTTGTCAAGAGCACAACGTTCACGTTGTGCTTCAGACAACGAGCTCGTTGTCGAAGTCACAACGGAAACGTCGTTATTCGTGAGAACGAAGACGTCGCAATGCGCACAACGGGATCGTTGTACATCAGACAACGTGTGACTCCTATATTTCAAGCACGTGATCCCAACTCGTGAACACGTGTCACTTACGTGAACAAAACGACAGAAACGAGCTCGTCCCACAACGCTGAGCTGGTACACGAATTTTATCCGTTACAATATCCTAAGTTATTTTTCAATTGCAGACTATTTAGAACTCTTTACATTGTAGGACACTTCAAGATAAGGATGAGAAGATAAGAAATTGAGACTCTTATCATTGTGGACACGTTAGAGTTAGACATGACCTAATTAAAGAATAAGTAGGTGCATATAAAGTTTAGTATATCCTAAGTTATTTATAAAATAAAATAAGTTAAAGGGTAATTTAGTCAACATAAAGTTTTGTATACTCCTTGTACTTTTATTAGTAGAATGATATATAATCATTATAAAACATATAATTATATCAATAAAATCCATTATCTTCATGGTTTCAGAGCATGTCAACTAGACCTTGTTTTGTTTCGATCTTAAGCCATGCATGTCAACTTGACCTTGTTTCGATCTTCTTTAATCTTGCTTTGATAATTTTTAATTCACATTAGTCTTGCTAGGCTGGCAAGATGAACTCAAAACCACTTATCTGTCTCAATGCTATGCAATCCTCTCATGCAGTAGTCCCAACCAAACGCTCCCTTATAAGATTTCTTACTTCGATTATTCATTATTCTTTCTCTTTCACTTCTTTGTCCTTTTTTCTCGACCTTATTTCCTTATCGCCTTTTTCTTTTTCTCATCTACGGTATGGTGTCTTCCTCTCTCGAAAAAAAAAGATGGCGTGGCTACCAGATTCATAGCTTCTCTCTTATGTCCAAGGCTTGTTCTTGCTCCATGGTCTAGCAAATTTTCTGAATACTTTGCTTTTTCTTGCTACAAAACCTATAATTGGAAGGTGCGACACTCATCCATATTTGCATCTGGATATGCTTATCCAGCCTAGCTGGCCCTAAGGCCCAGTCTAGACTTGAATATTTGAAAAATTACATAAAAGGTTTGTTTTAAATATATGTCTATTTTAGTCCTTAAGTTTCTTATAAATATTTGCATTAAAGTCCCTAATTTATTTTTGGTTTAAATCTTATTTTATCCGGAGAAATAGACGTGAAGCTAGATCTCTTCAGTGAGACTAGTTTTCTTCAGTTGTGTTCATTACTTCATTTGCTTAATTTTAGTCCTACTTGAGAAACTATGAAAAATTTCATTAGCGTATAAAGGCTTGACTGTCTTCATAGATTGTAAAAATAAGAACACTTGAGCTCGAGACCGTTTGGCATGTGCAACATGGCATACAGACCCGTGTGCCTCTTATTAAAACATGACATGTATCCCTAAAATCTTCCAGCTCATTTTATTTAGATTGATGCCAGTACCTTCTATCCAACTGGACCAATTCATTTATAAAAGGCCAAAAAAAATTTAATATAAACAATAATTAATAGCAAAGAAGAAGATTTTCTTTCTCTTTCCCTCTTCTACTTTTTCCCTTTCACTCCCCACTTAAAAATAAGAAGTCTGCTTGAAGAATCTCTGTAACATTCCCCCAATTGGAAAAATAAGAAGTTTCTATGTTTAAGCCTTCAAAATTCTGAACTTGACTAATCTTAGTCTTTTGTGTGTCTTTAATTTGATTTTTAAAAAAAATCAGCGTCACGATAGTCTTACCCTGTGCTCTACAACTTTTTTTTTGATTGTGTGAAAGGGAAAAAGTAGAAGGGAAAAAGTAGAAGAGGGGGAGGAGAGAAGAAAGAGAGCAAGAGAAAACTTTCCTTCTTCTTTGCTATTAATTATTGTTTAAACTCATTTCTATTTTTAGTATTTTAGAAACGAGTTGGTCTAGTTGGACGGAAGGTGCCGGAGTTAAATCTTAATAAAATGGGTTGGAAGATCTTAGGGACACATGTCATGTTTTATTAAAGGGCACACATGATTTGTGTGTCATGTTACACAAGCCAAACGGTCTCCTTCAGCTCATGTGCAAGGCATCGGATTACTTTTGGTGCAAGCCCGAGGCTGAACCTTGGGCGTCCATTCATCAGGGGCATGTGGTGATAAATGCGGGAGAGTTATCTACTGGGGAGAAGTCAAAAAACAGGGGAGAAAATGAAATGACTTCTCCCCTTTTTAACGCCACAAGAGGTAATCCAATGCCCATGTGCCCTCCAATGCCCATGTGCAATCTCTGCCTATGATTTTTTTTTTTTTTTTTTAAATAGTTGTACTTTGCACTAGCCTCTCTCAAGTAGAGGTGTCAACGAGCCGAGCTTGGGCACTGCTCGAGCTCGGCTCGTTGGAATTTTACAGAGGTTCGAGCTCGGCTCGACTTAATAATTTTTTTTTAAATACATTGATATACACTAAATTCAATTAAAAAAAATTAAGAGGACATTTTTTTCTTTGAGATGTCATTTGACTCATGTGAAAGCCTGAGTTAAAACTTAAACAAAAATAATTATGTTAATGTATATTATATAAATTTTACTAAAATAAGGGATACTAAATATATAATATAAATTTAATTTTTAAAGGGTATTATTATAAAATTAATCGAGCCGAGCCGAGTTGAGCCACCTATTGTTCAGGCTTGGCTCGTTTATTTTTTGAGTTTACTTTTAAGGCTCGCCTCGGCTCAACGAGTCCAAAGTAAAAGCTCAAGCTCGTTTTTTTTTCGAGTCGAGTTGAGTCGAGCCGAGCTGGCGTAGCTCATTGACACCCCTACTTTTTTTTTGGTAAACTCAATCATACCACAAGGCAATGACTGAAGGTAAAGACAAGGGAATACTCACACCACCCAAACAAACACACACACACCACACACATGCAGCCCATGTAAGCTTCACCCTAGAGCTCTTCAAAACGAATACCAACCGTTTGAAGCGCCAAGGAGCTTATATGGGACAACATGCTCGGGTAGGAACCCGATGTGGGACTAAACACTCACCCCTAAAGGTGTTCTGGTTTTTTTGGTAAACTCAATCATACCATAAGGCAATGACACCCCTACTCTCAAGCCTTTCTTATTCTCAACTCAACCAACCGTACCTATCACCCACGGGCTGCTTTTACAGTCGGTCGTTACAATAAGAACAGGTGGTTTGCATAGGCTGAGTAGGGCTAGCACTCCTTAAAACCATCCAATCAATATGCTTTTGGATAATGACGGGAACACTCTATTTTATAGCATCTCCAACCCAATTTCTTAAATTTCTCTATTTTTACTCTATATTAGAGAGTTTTCTTAAAATAGGGGATCACTTTTTCTCCTTGTAACTCCAACCCCACTCTTTACTTCTATTTAAATACTCACTTTTTTATTTCTTTTTATTTTAATATTATTGAAACCGTTGAGAGTTCAATTGCACCCACCAGCTAACACGTGTCTCTTTTAATACTTGTTAAATTTGATTTAATTTCTATAACTTGTGAAGTTCATAATATAACTTTAGTTTTCGAAAATAAATATTAAAAAAAATTAATCATAAGAGTTAAAAAAATTAAATAGAGTTAACTATTTTTTAATACTTTTTTCTAAAAACTAAGATTATATTGTTAAATTCCAAGGGTTAATGAATCTTAACCATAGTTAGTAGAAGTTAAAAGAGACACGTGTTGGCCTGTGGTTGCGATTGAACTCTCCCTTATTAGTTCAATCACAATTGATTATGATTCCTAACCCTACCTCGTATTCAAATGATTTGACAAGACTTTAAAAAAAAATATAATAATAGTAAGGAGGGGATTTGGCTCCCTACTAGTAAGGAGCCAAATCTCCAACCCTACAATAGGGAGGGCATATAGGGAGTGCGTTGGAGTGCTTAAAATAGGGTATGCCTCTCTACTGCAGAGAGGAGAACTCCTCTAGGGAGTGTGTTAGAGATGCTCCGCACTCTCCTTTTGAGTGGAGTGGACAGGTTGCTGGTTCAAAACTCTTTTTCTTAATGGAAGAGCATAACACACGTGTCTTCATCCTAAAGAAATTGAATTTAAAAGAAGGATTTTGCTAGTCCCAGTCACAAATCTTCAAAAGATGGAACTGAGACCAAACAAATGTCAAACATTATCAGATTTTATTTTATTTTAATTGTTAAAATATGAAATATCTCCACGTGCAAGCCCCAATTTGTGTATGTGTGGAAAAATATGAAATAAATGCGACTAGGGCTAACACTCCTCTTAAAAGAAAGTATAGCTAGCATTATCCTAAGATTTTATGTTATTTGGTCATTGCAGACGCTGGGCAAGTAAATCTTTAACGTTCAACCAAAAAAATTAGTAAATCCTAAACGTTGCCTTCAAACCTACAGTCGCTATTTAGTCAACACAAACGAGTGAAAGATCTTGATGACTGACTATACAATACTAATAGCCTGTTTCTCTCTCTCTCTCTCTCTCTCACTCTCAACTTCCAATTGCTACAAGCAGTGGGTGTTTTCCTTCAATAAAATCTTTGGTTGACTACACAGAAAACGACTTGAGCTTTCATTTAATATACAGTCCCTGAGTTTTAAGTACTGTCACAAGTGCATGCATATCCAAAAAGGTGTCAAAAGATTTTCCTTGCTCATTTAATTGTATACAGTCCCTGAGTTTTAAGTACTCTGTCACAAGTGCATTCATAACCAAAAACGTGTCAAGAGATTTCCCATCCTTTTCCTCGCTCAAATCTTGTGTCTTTTGTTGTGGGCATCCGATTACCTCTAGCGCACGCCTGAGGCCCTGTGCCTCGTGCGTCCACTCATCATATGGCATCAATCGGAGAGAAGTTAAAAAAAAGGGGAGAAAATGGAATGATTTCTTCCTATTTTAGCATGTAGCGCCACATGCCGATTGATGAGTGGATGTTCGAGGCTGGGCCTCGAGTGTGCACTGGAGGTAATCCGATGCCTTGTCGTGGCTTAGGGGTGTTATTGAGCCAAGCTGAGTAATGATGTGTTCAAGCTCGTTTAATCAATCAAGTTCAATCTTAACCTTTTTATTAAATAACGAGTTCAAGTTCGTAAGCATTGGTGGATATACTATTTATACTTACGGTGTTAACTAAAATTTTAGTATAAGTTTATAATTATATGAAGGGTATTTTTATCATGTAAAATAGATTATATATTATTAATTTTTAATAATATATAATAAATATACTTAATTTTATATTTCAATATATTAAGTATATATATGTATATGAGCGGAGTACTCATGTGATCAAGCAAGCTTAAAAATTTAGTTCCGACATGGTTTGCTTATTAAATAAACAAACTCAAACCAGCTTTTAACGAGCCAAGTATGAGTAACATGGTTCTTTAACCACCCCTACTACTAATTGGTATCCTTTTACTCGCACTTACCCATGAATATAGTAATATAGTACACAGCTAAGGATCTTATCAGCTGTGTGTAGGGGAACGACAAATTGCAGTCACCCCATCCAATCTCTTATTTTCGTGGCAAAGTAATAAGGATTTTGCAGTGAGGCTGCCCATAACAAAGACAGACAATCCTTATCCACTGACACCAAAAAGGGGGAGAGTGCAATAGGGAGAGAGTGGGGGTGGCGAAATGGGTTAGTCTATTATTTGTACCGACAGGGATTTGCTCAAATAGAATTCTATCAAAAGATTTTTGTAATTTTTTATTTATTTTTTTGGATAGCTAAGATCTATCAAAAGATAAGATTGAAGGAATTGAAAGCCAACTCTCCAACAGCCAACTACATCGTGGGTCATATCTGCCATGCTCTTCATTCCTCTCTCCTATAAATTGGGATAAGGTGGTACAAGTTTTCCCATCCTTCTCCAATCTTCTTCTCTTCGAGAGAGTTTGCTTGCTAAGGAAAATGGGTTCGAAGGTTTTTATTTTTCTGGGTCTTCTATTTGCTCTTCTTCTTCTCATTTCTTCAGAGGTGACAGCTAACGATGAGAAAAAACGTGAGTTTGTACTTTCTTTTCTCCTAAATGCTCTTCAAGACACATTATACAGGTTTCTTTTTTTGTTTGGTATATTTGCTCAAGCAAATCTCTTCGTGCGACAGTACAATGGGCCCATCTGAAATCCCGTGTTCTGTTGCACCATTTCGATCGTGTTGCCCTAAGACGGTCTCAAGAGTTCGGATGGACAACAGCATCCAAGTTCCGGTCTCAATAGCAAAGTCCCTTTGGATATACAATGTGAATACTTTAAAATGCATTTATTTAAGATTTTTATAAAATGGGATAATCAGCAACTAAGTCTTATATGCTCATTTTACACATGCAGAAGAGAAGACTACGAATGTAAACGGGGTCAATGATGCCAAGTACGGTGGTGGTGGATATCCTGGAGGGGGATACCCTGGAGGCGGGTACCCGGGAGGCGGATACCCAGGAGGAGGATACCCTGGAGGCGGGTATCCAGGAGGCGGATACCCTGGTGGTGGACGAGGGAACCCAGGCCGAGGGTACTGCCGACACGGTTGCTGCGATCGCCATGGGAGTTACGGAAGTGGCTGCCGAAATTGCTGCCGGTACGCCGGGGAGGCTGCCCATGCCACAACTGAAGTCAAGCCTCACAACTGAAGCAAGTATATATAATGTATAAATATCCTATGAAGTAGGAGGAAGCGTGAATAAAGGCATGTGGTGTCCCCATCATGCCATGCACCATCGTTAGCCCTCGCTAGCTGTTGCACAATCTTTCTTGCTTTTCTAGTTGTAATTCTTAGCTTGAGGTTTGTTTTCAAATAAAATCATGTTATGTTATGAGGTTTTCTTATCTGCGTTCCCAAACAAAAGTTTGTGGTATTGAGCCCAAGTGCTTATATTTTGGTAATATATGGTTCTATCATGGGCACATGGGGTTGGGCCTCGGATTGTCTCTGGTGAAGCCAGAAAGGGCTCTCGGGTTCCATACATTGTGCGGCAGCCGGCAGAAAAATGGGGAGAAGTCATTTATTTTCTCCCCATGATTTTTGACTTCTCCCCATTTGATATCTCTACCCCTTATTCTCACACACTTATCACCACATGTCCATTTGTGTGGGGAGAAGTCAAAATCATGGGCCCCATGATTTTGACTTCTCCACCACATGTCACCTATTCTATGGAACCCCCAGAGGCAATCCAAGGCCATGGGGTTGAGATCTGGTTGTTGACCCAAGTGCTTATAAGTTATATCTGTAATGGTTCAGCATCGGTATATGGAGGTGGTTGACCCAAGCATGGGCACAAGATGAGCCCATTTATCTTCCGATTTTAAAGACCGTTATGTGCTTTTTTGTACACCCAAAATAGGGCCTCGGATTGTCTCTCGCGAAGCCAGAACCCTATGGGGCAATCATAAAATAGGGGACATGTGGTGATGAAAAGGGGAGAAGTCATTTGATTTTCTCCCCATGATTTTGACTTCTCCCCACTTGATATCTCTCTTCTTTTATCTCACCACCTTATCGTCATGGATCATGTAGATTTTGACTTCTCCACCACTTGTCCCCTATTCTATGGTTGCCCGAGACAAGAGTTTTCTTCCCTAGAGACAATCCGAGGCCCCAAAATAAATGACAATTGAAGGGTCAGCAGGCCGCAATCCCAACTCTATTAAATCACAGTTCCAATTGGTTAATAATAGTTAGTGGGTTAGAAAGTCAAGTACTTCACTGAGAAGTAGGCAAAACTTGGTGGGCCTATCAACCACCACACCGGCACTAAGAGAATGAAAATTGAACACGGTATATACCACCACCGGCACAAGTAGGGTTTTAAACGGACCACAAGAATTTGAGAGATCCGAATCCGATCCGAGATCCGTCGGATCATGAATTAACCGATTCGAATCCAAATCCCGATTACTAATCTAAGATTCAATATGACTTGAATCTAATCCGATTAACATTAATATATCTAAAAACAATTATTTTAATTTTAAAAAAATAAAAAATTATGATTAGTATTGTAATATATTTGTATAGTTATACAAATATTATTATTATTATATATAATCTAATTGGATTGGATCACTATAGATCCAAACCCGATTAAATTATAATCGGATTCAAAATCTCGGATCCATATCAGATCCGACGGATCTATAAATAGGATTACGATCCCGTCTAATCGGATCGGATCTTGAACAAGATTCAATCCATTTAGAGCCCTAGTCACAAGCCAGTGAGTGTTATTTCGTACCCCTTCCAACTTCGAAGAGGTGTTTATGCATTGACTTTGGATCACCTCTAGCAACTTCCACACGAATCTGCCTTTGGCAGCTATCACATAGTGACACGTGCCCTTGGTCAATGTCAATTATGTAATGAAAGGTAACAAGATTATTCTTCACTCTCAAATGTACTTTCTATTTGTTTTTATTACAAAATTAGCAAAGAAAAAGAAAATAATCTGTTCCTTGCTCAAACGAGGGAAGAGCATCATCTCGCCCCCTCATCGCGGATAGGTTTCGTTTGACCTCCCTTTAACCATGGTTAAAGATTTTCTCATGCTTAGGGCTAATATTTTTAATCTTATGTAAATAAAAATCAAAGTTAAAAATATTAACCACAATTAAAAAGAGTTAACCATAATTAAAAGCACAGAAGATCAAAAAAAATATTTTGGCAGGTGCAAGAGGTGATCTCAAGCCTGTAATTAACCCATCAAAGCGGCCATGAGGCGTGGGCCTTAGGTGGCCCTCAAAACGGAGGATTTTCTTTCAGGGCCTAATGTTTCAAAGCCTTTTTACCAAAGGGTCGGATCAAGGAATGTCCGGCCCGACTCTCAACCCTTTACTATATGCCTTAATTATTATATATAATCTTAATTGTATACATACAGGAGTCAAATCCTCTACGGTGATAACCGCATTTGGCAAATCCGGTTATCACCCTTTGAGGTGGCCACGTGTCTCCCTTGACACCCCTTAACTATGGTTCAGATTCACCCACCCATCCTTGGTTTTTAGGGAAAAAAAATATTAATTCTATTTTTTTAATATTTTAACGTTAACCTAAAAACAGTTTTTTAATTTTAAAAAATAGAATTAATATTTTTTTCTAAAAACCAAGGATGAGTGAGTGAATCTGAACCACAGTTAAGGGGTGTCAAGGGGGACACGTGGTTACCTCAAAGGGTGATAACCAGATTTGGAAGTACCCAAATAGGGCTTTTTTTATTGGTTTTAATTTGTGTTTTTAATTGGAGGTTGGTAAAATAAGTACCATTTGCCTGGAAAATTCTTTTCATAATTTACGGAAATGAGTATAGTAGTATACTTATTTTACCAACCCCCAATTAAAAACACAAATTAAAACCAATAAAAAAAGCCCTATTTGGTTACTCCCAACCATAGAGGATTTGAGTCCATACATCATTTACTACTATACTCATTTCAGTAAATTATGAAAATAATTTTCATGGTGAATGGTACTTATTTTACCAACCCCCAATTAAAAACACAAATTAAAACCAATAAAAAAGTCATAATTGGGTACTTCCAAATATACTCCAAAATCTACTCCTTAATTATAACGGCTTATAACCAATCACTAAAGGTTAGGATTTGAGTTGACTTATTTTGTTTTTTCTAATACCACATCCGTTCTAATCTTAACCCTTTAATAACTGAGATAAACGGTTAGGATTTGAGAGTACACCTTGGGGGTATCCTTAGACTAATTCATTTATGTCGCCTTTTAGCTTTATTCATCTCTTGTTTTTTTTTAAAGGAGGCTGTTTTTGCTCAAGGGAAAATGTAGAGCTTAATGATATATACAGGACGTCGAGAATAGAACTGTCCAAGGAAAATCGATAGTTGCAACATTCAAGCAGTAAGCACAGTTTTTGCAGTACCCTATTCAAATTTTCCTGTGAGGCCTTGCTCTTTATGTGGGAATTAGAGGTCTCATAACTTCTGAGAATTATTAATTTTATTGTTGTTTTTTTGCTTCTCATAATTTTTTTTTTGGGGATTTTTGCTTCTTATTTCAAAATTACAGTTCGAAAGCAGTAAAATACGAAATTTCAACTCTCAACAAAAATTGAAGAACTTGAAAATTTCATTTTCAATTTTGTTTTATCCAGATTTTATACTCATGTTAAAAGAATAAAAATATTGTCAAATAAGCAAAAGAAAAGGGAACTTTTTTTTTTTCGGTTCTTAAAAATAAAACTAATGCCATCGAATGGATGTCCCAAGGGCCATATTATGACATTGATCCTCAAAGTGGGACCCAATAATTTGATGGGTATAGATCGAATCGATGTCGCAATCGACCGGCCATATTATGACATTGATCCTTAAAGTGGGACCAAATAATTTGATGTGTTTGAATAATGTCATCACTTTATGAATGACATGTGTCACCAAAGCCCTCATCTAGGGACACACCATAAAAAGCAAACGAAACCTATTTCTCTAGACCGTTCGAGTTGCACAAGATTCTCTTTTAACAACTCGACCCTCCTGTTTGTGGTCGTAATTTTTGTCAATTCGAGGGGTTGACATTTTACCGTTTCGAGCTCTGTTTTCATAACCGGATGGGCATCCAATCGGTAGAGTGGCCATACCGCCCTTTACTTTTTACAAAAAAATAAAATATATATATATATTAAATTTTTTTTTCCTAATTTTCCTTCTTTTGATCGATTCCAGCTAGTTCTGACCGGTTGCCAACCGGTTCTACCACCGTTTCTGGCCGGTTCTTAAAAAGTTCTAGTTTTGAGGGTTTTGGGAACCGGTGAGGGGGCCGGTTCCCGATTCTACCGGTCGGTCCGGTTCTGACAACATTGGACTTTTAAGATGATACTAGGATGAGTCCTTCCTCGGGGACGGGCTAGACTGGCCGGGCTTCCGAGACAACCAAACATTTGATGTGTGATCTAATATACACGTAAGGGCACACCGTGTGGTAAGCCCAGTGGTAGCGTATCCTCTCAATTGGAGGGAGCTTCCGGGAATGAGTTTGGTGAGGGTGTGCATGTTAAAACTTGACGTGTAAGGTAATATATGTTATAACCAGTTCGACAAATCTATAGAAATAGGAAAATGAGAAATCTAGCAATCGTACAAGGGAGACAAGATGTACGTGGTTGGGCAAGGTGCCTACGTATACGGGAGAAAACGACAAGAAATCCACTAAGAATACAGGAGAAAAACAGTGTATACAAGCTCTCTCTAAACCCTCTTCTGAAACCCTCGAAAAACCCCTTCTTGCACATCCTCAAAGAAAACCCTTTATATTCTAGGGTTACAACGAGAAGACAAAACGTGTCGAAAATACGGGTCAAAATTTTGGTTGGGAGTTCGCCCCTGAACCCCCATGGCAATGGTGGGGAAACCCCACATATTGCCTATTAATCGGGTCGCACACCGAGTCATCAAGGATCCGGGTAAGATTCATGCCAACTTCTCAATAAAACCTATATACAAAATTTGAGTCAAAAATCACAAATCTCCACATTGACGAGAATTCCAATAAAAGCAATCTCCACCATACACAAGCAACTCCTCTTGCCGCCTCTACCAGTCCCCTAAGAACATTCAAGTATTACCAACACCAATCAAGTCCAAGCAATGCTTGAACTTGACTATAGGGATGGGCTTGGTCATCATATCTGCTGGATTTTCTGTTGTAGCAATCTTCTTCACTTAGTACAATAGCTCTTTAAGAAATCACATTTCTAATAAAATGGAGTTTGACATCAATGTGTTTGGTCCTCTCATGGAACATCTGAATTTTGGTCAGATGTATGACACTCTGGCTGTCACAAAACATAGTAGACTGCTCATGTTTCATCCCCAAATCACCAACCAACCCTCTCAGCCATATAGCTTCATTCACTGCTTTTGTAGCTGTCCTATACTTAGCTTCAGTAGTAGACAATGCAATTATAAACTACAGAGTCGCTTTCCAACTAATGGCACTCCCACAAAGAGTGAAAACATAACATGTCAAAGATCTCCTCATATCCAGATCTCTAGTATAGTCTGAATCAACACATCCAATGACACTGCCAGAAGTGTCACTACCTCTGTCATATATCAACCTAACATCTACAGTACCTCTCAAATATCTAAGTATCTATTTTACTACTTGCCAATGGACTTTCCTAGACTTATCCATATATCTACTTACCATGCTAATTACCTGTGAAATATCTGGCCTAATGCATACCATAACATAGATAATGCTTCCAATAAAACTAGCATAAGGAACACGTGACATGTGCTCCACCTTCTCCTCAGTCTGCGGTGATAGAGCAGCTGAAAGTTTAAAATGAACTGCAAGTGGAGTACTCACTGGTGTCGACTCTTGCATACCAAAGCGTTCCAACAATTTTTCTAAGATAAGTGCAATCTGCTCGCTTTTCTGTCTCTGTGAATCTCCATTCCCAATATCTTCTTGGCAGTACCTAAGTCTTTCATTTCAAACTCACTAGTCAATTGAACCTTCAAACTCTTGATCTCAGATATGTTCTTAGAAGCAATCAACATGTCATCAACATACAACAACAAATAAACATACGAACCAACTGACAGCTTCCTGTGATAGACACAACTGTCATACTCACTCCTACAATAGTCATTTTTAATCATGAAAATATCAAACCGTTTGTACCACTGTCTAGGAGATTGCTTCAAACCATATAAAGATTTCTTTAGCAAACACAGATGGTCCTCTTTTCCCTGAGTTTCGAACCCTTGAGGCTGATGCATGCAAATCTGCTCTTCTAGCTCGCTATGTAGAAAAACAGTCTTGACATCAAGCTATTCAAGCTCAAAATTAAACAAGGCAACCTTAGAAAGTAGCATCCGAATAGAACTGTGCTTCACAACAGGTGAAAACACATTATTGAAATCAATGCCCCCTTTCTGTGAATAACCCTTTGTCACTAATCGAGCTTTATACCTTGCATCCTCCACCCCTGGAGTTCCTTCATTCATCTTGAAGATCCATTTATAGCCCACAATTCTTCTTTCTTTAGTCGGTTTTACTAGTTCCCAAGTCTGATTCTTATGAAGAGATTCAATCTACTCACTCATGACTACAGTCCACTTTGCTGACTCTCCACTAGTAATGAGCTCCTAATAAGTACTAGGTTCCTGAACCTCAATATCCTTTGCCACACTAAGAGCATATGCAATCAGGTCTGCATAACCATATCTTAGAGGTGGTTTAGACTGTCTCCTTTGTCTGTCCCTAGCAAGAGTCCATTATTACTCTTGTGGTGCTTCTTCCTCCACCTCTGGATGTTGTACATTTTCTTCCTCTTGCTCAACTGGAACAACTTTCTGAGTATTCTCTGAAGCTTTCATTTCAAACTCCACATTCTCACTAACATCATGGTCCTTTCCCGCATCAACACAATCCTTCTTAGGAGTGAACATAGTTGACTCATCAAAAGTCATATCCCTGTTGATAATACCCTTTGATAACTTGTAATCAGTATACCAAAGTCTGTATCCCTTCACACCATCTGCATATCGTATAAATATGCAATTCTTTGCCCTAGGCTCTAGTTTACCTTCATTTACATGAGCATAAGCCGTACAACCGAACACCTTCAAATCAGTGCAATTTGCAGGAGACCCAGACCATACCTCTTCAGGAGTCTTACATTCGATAGTAGTCGATGGAGACCTGTTAACTAAATAACAAGCTGTGTTAACAGCTTTAGCCCAAAATTCCTTGGACAACCAAGCATTAGAAAGCATACATCTTGCCCTTTCCAACAATGTCCTATTCATTCATTCCGCAACACCATTCTATTGTGGAGTATATCTGACTGTTCGATGTCTCACAATCCCTTCATTTTTGAAAAACTCATTAAAAGCACCCCCACAGAATTTCATGTCATTGTCAGTTCTCAAACGTTTGATCTTTTTTCCTGTCTGCTTCTCGATCAAAGTCTTCCATTGCTTCAACTTCACAAAAGCCTTATTCTTGTGTTTCAAGATAAATATCCAGATCTTCCTTGAATAATCATCTATAAATATCAACATGTATCTACCACCACCTAGAGAGAGATCCTAAATATCAGAATAAATATAGTCCACAATACCCTTGGTTCTGTGAACAGCCGTACTGAACTTAACTCTGCACTGTTTTCCAAAAATACAATGCTCATAAAAGTCCATCTTCCCTATCTTCTGACTACAAAGCAAATCATGTTTGCTCAATAATGTCAAGCCCCTCTTACTCATATACCCCAATTGCATATGCCACAACCTAGTAATGTCAAGATCCGAATCTGATGACGATACAACAGCTGCACCTGTAATTGTACTGACTTGTAACACATAAATGTCATTCTTCAAATATCCATTCATCACCACTAGAGCACATCCCTTGAAAATTCTCATAACTCCAACATCAGCTTTATAGCTACAACCATTGAAGTCGAGCGTACCCAAAGAAAATAAATTTTTCTTTAACTCTAGAACATGTTGTACATCGGTTAAGGTTCTCACAACACCGCTATGCATCTTGATTTGAATTGAGCCTATCCCAACAACCTTACAGGCTACATCATTTCTCATCAGGACTCTACCACCATCATTAGACCGATAACTAGTAAACTAGTCCCTATTGGGACAAATATGATAGGAACAACCCGAATCCAGAATCCACTCATTACCTGAGCTACCAACGGTAATTGTGAGTACATCCTCACGATCCTCTGCTACACCAATAACATTCTCTGAATTATATTTTCCTTTCCCCTTATGCTCTGGACATTTTTTTCTGAAATGTCATTCCTTGTGACAATGGAAACACTTCATTTTTCTAGGATTTGATTTTGATTTGGACCGCCTCTACTACTAGAAGTCTTCTCATGTGTTCTCTCTCTTACAAACAAACCTTCACCAGAGCCCTCTACATTACTCTCAGGCACCCTTTTCTTTAACTCCTTAGAGTTTAGGGTTACCTTAACATCCTCCATAGTAAGAGTTTCTCTTCCATACATCATAGTGTCAACAAAGTTCTCAAAAGAAGACAGTAAAGAACACATTAAAATAATTGCTTGGTCCTCATTATCAACTTTAATATCTATGTTTCTAAAATCTAAAATAATTTTATTAAATTCATCAAGGTGATCTTTAATAGGCATACATTCGCGTATCTGGAGTGTATACAATCGTTTCTTTAGGTACAAGCGATTTGTGAGAGATTTCATCATGTACAAACTCTCTAACTTGAGCCACAATTCCGCCGTTGTTTCTTCTTCAGCAAATTCTCACAAAACTTCATTGCTCAGGCATAATAGAATCACATTAAATGTCTTCTCTATCGGTTCATCTTTCTCACTATCATCCATTGTTGCAGGCAAAACATCTTTTCCCTTCAATGCTTTCGTCAAGCCTTGTTGCATGAGCACAACTTTCATCTTTAATCGCCAAAGGCTGAAATCATTCCTCCCATCTTATTTCTTAATGTCAAACTTAGCCAACATTTAGATCGACACAACTTAAAGCTCTGATACCAATTTGTTATAACTAGTTCGACAAATTTAGAGAAATAAGGAAACGAGAAATTAAGCAATCGCACAAGGTAGACAAGATGTACGTGGTTCAACAAGGTGCCTACGTCCATGGGAGAAAACGACAAGAAATCTATTAAGAATACGGGAGAAAAACAGTGTATACAAGCTGTCTCTAAACCATCTTCTAAAACCCCTCGAAAAACTCCTTCTTGCACATCCTCAAAGAAAACCCTTTATATTCTAGGGTTACAACGAGAAGACAAAATGGGTCAGAAATACAGGTCAAAATTTCGGCCGGGGGTTTGCCCCCGAACCCCCATGGCAATGGTGAGGAAACCCTACAAATTGCCTATTAATCAAGTCGCATACCGGGTCATCAAGGATCCGGGTAAGATCTATACCAACTTCTCAATAAAACCCATATACAGAATTTGAGCCAAAACTCACAATGTACACGTAAGGACATACCATGGAAGTTAGCCCAGTGGTAACGTATCCCACTATGAGGGAGGTGAGGAAGGTTTCGGAACAAGTCCCATGAGGGTGTGCGTGTTGAAATCTCTATCATTTTCTAACTTAGAACACATGCTAGCCCTACTAACCAAAAACTATATATATGTGTCTAGGGATACTCCCTAATCCTAATCGTTTATTTAAGTTATTAAACAATTAGGATTAGAGCTGACGTGGCATTAGAAAAGACAATAATTAGTTAACTCAAATCCTGGCCATTGGTGATTAGTTATAAATTGTTAGGATTAAGGATATATTTGGGAGTACCTAAAGACGGACTATATCTATATAGGGTAATGCTAGCTTCACTTTCTTTTAAAAATACTTTTTTCAAGGGGAAACATGTATTATTGTCTTCAATTAAAAGAAAGACATGTATTTTGAACCAACACATGTCTTTTCCATGAAAAAAGTGTCTCTTGAAAATATTCCCATGTGGGAGGTATGAGATCAATTCTTATAAGTTATGGTATGAGAGTTGATATGCTCAGTTTCAAATGCTAAGCTTTTAACCCACGGACTCATAAACAAATACTAATACACCTAAATGGTGTTGCAAACTAATTGTATTGTGATACCTAAAAAAATTCCAAAATTTATAATCCAATTAGATTAATTACTACGATTGAAAAAATAATCAAAATAATCCCAAAAAGTACCTTAACTAGGTAATTTGAGAATTACAAAAAAAATTAATTAACAACAATATTCATCTTTTTTATTTGTAATTACCCTTCTACTCCGGTTTGTTTGTTTCTTTTTGCTTCGGATATCATTTACTTAGGGTTAGAAGTTAGCTTGGGGATTAGAGCTCTTACTATTAGGGAAATAATTAAGTAATATAGAAAAACAAGATCTCTTAGATAATCTTGGATTAGTATATTTAGTATATTAGGATTATCTTTAATATTGTATTTCTAAGTTAAAGAGTTTTGGGTTATTTATTTAAACCCTTTATAGGTCATTGCAATCCATCCAGGCTATTATTCAATAAATCAGCTTCTCTACACTTACGACTCATTGCCGCCCGGGAGGGTTGCATATCTTTTTTTTTGGGTTGCTCCAATTATCTCAACCGAGATCCTCTTTTCATGGTTAATCTCTTAACTAATAACAGTTTCGGCTTTGAGATTGAGCACTGTGTGTTGTGTACAGGTGTGTGTGATTTTTTTTTAAAAAGACAATGTCGTACACGAATTGAAGAATGAGGCCAATATGGTAATTTTAGGGGCACTAAATTCATTGACTGTTGGGGGAAGACAAAGAGAACACCCCAACGTGCGAAACAAAAAGGCCAGCCATGGCCCATGGCCCATGGCCCACCAAAACAAAATCAAATCCTTCAACAGAACAGAACAAATAAGGAAAGGAAAATACTTAACGCGCCTCATCATCTTCTTGGGATCACCTTTTCCTTCCCTTGCAAAACGCTTCTTGCTCTCTCTCTCTCAATCCCTTTCTTTCTTCTTCTTCACGGCTGCTTCGCTTGATTAGCAACAACAAGTAGCAAACATGAAGACGAAAAATAATAATCATCCCTACAAGAGAGTTCACCTTGAAACCACTTGGAAGATTCAAAGTCTGGAACGGGACATTCTTTCAGCGATCCTTGTTGACATATCGCCGAGGTGTTGGCGTTGAAGAAATGGGTTTTTGATGAAGAGTTCATCAAATGGACTGTTAGTGGCGTACACGGGAAAGCCAGGCATTTCTCTTCTTCTTGCTCTTCATACTCTTGTTCTTCGTTTTCTTATATGTATTTTCAACTTTTTTTTAATGGAGATTTCGTTGGGAGATTGTGGTTATTGAGATATAGTATGGACGATATATATGGAATCTGATCTTAAAATCCAAGGCAGATTGATAGAAATGTAATAAGATTTGGCTGGTTTTCCGGGTCTCTCTTTGATTTTTCAAATTTTCTTGTATAGTTTTTTTTTTGGGGGGTTCTCCCTCAGATCTCATCTTTTGGCATAAAAACAAATGTTGCCATGAACATCAAAAAAGGTGATTGCCAAGACTTGAACATCAGAAAAGGTGATTGAAATATCCCACACTTAATACAGAACCCATTTCAGGAGTAGCCTGTTAGATTTAGCAACAAATAAAATGGAAAAAAGGGGCAAATTGAATTCTCATTTGTTAATTAATTTCACTTTTTCCTTTTTGAATTTTTTCCATGGTAGATGTTGTTAAGAATAAGAAAATGCTTATCACTGATCAACATTACTGGTTTAGAGTAGACCATATTATACTTTGAGCATCTGAATCAATGTTATATATATTGCCAGTTTAGACGTTATTTGTTAATGACATGGTTAAGGTGAACTCCTAAAGTATGGGTCGTTACAGTGCGATTTCCAGCGTTGTTTCAAATTCAACCCCTTATCCACCCAATCTATTAAAAAACATGTCTTCATCAACAATTTTTCCTATTGAAATCACATTATACACCAACGAATATTATTGGCGGGCCCTCTGTCTTTTTATCTAATTTTCTTTTCTTTTTAGTTGATGGTTAAATTGGGATTGAACTAGTTAGCTCAACATCGACCCCATACCAATTTGAATAACACATAAACAAAGTTTTTCTTAATTTTTTTCAGGGATTATAATTATATTAATGACCCACTAATTATTTTTGTTTTTTTCCTTTTATTTTTCAAGTGATGGGTAATTTTGAATCCAACCCATCAGCTTGACATTGAGATGGTTACGCCCTAACCGAAAGCATTACCATGCTTGGCCCCATGACCATAACAATTTAGATGAAATATATCAACGTTTTTTCTTTATAGATGGGATTATCGTTGAGCAATGCCTTTACTGAATTATATATACTTCTATATTAATTACTATGCTTTTAATTTTAGATATGCTTTCAGCTGTTAGTTCAGGCAATGGGGGCGGATTTATGACCAAAGGGTGAAACAGGTGACTTGAAAATTGTTTAGTTTAGGAGTTGAAAGGTCAAGGCCATTTTTGTGTTTATTTTTAGGGTTAGTCTCCTATTTGTTTTGTAGACCGTGTCCGAGGGCCAATGTTTTCAAATTATTCAAATTATACGGCTTGCAATACGCCCGAGGGAGAAGCTTAAAAACCTGTTGTTGACTTTGAACGATTATATCACCCCCCCAAAAAAAAAAATTGGACGATTATATATCTTTTGATCTTTTGAGGAGTGCTAGACCCACATGCCAATTAAAAAAAAAAAATTCAAACTTTCAGTGTGAGTGTAACACTTGTCATTACTACCCTTTCAATAGGTAAAGAAAATATTTTTTTAAAAAAGAAAATTATGACTTCAACCGATTCTAAAGGTAACAAAGAAAAGAAATTAACGCAACTTTATTGAAAGTTAGAATTTTGAGCTATCATTTCCGTTGTATTTTTATAAGGAAACTGCTAGCACCACTCCCTTTTATGACTCGTACATTCTTTTTGATTAGGCAAAGTGTTAGTTCAGAAGGAAAGACAATAACACATCATTCCCTCCCTCGAAGAAAGTGAGTTTAAAAGAACATGGAACTAGCATTAACCTCTTTATAATGGTATTCTTGGGGCGCTAATGTTTGAGACATATGGACGATAAATGTTGTCTATAGAAGTATTGCTGTACACATGATATATACAGAAGAAGAAGGTGGAGATGTAGCATTTGTGTGTTCCACCTTAAAGTTATCCTAGGAGATGTAATGGTATTGCCTCCCTTTACATGGACCAAAATTATGACTCTTCTGCTTGGAGACTCAAGTTATGGTCTCCAATATAGATGGTTGATGATCTGTTCTCAACATGTTAATCTCTATTATTATGGGGAAATTAAAAGTGATTTTGAATCTTAAACGACAAGAATGCCTTGGAATATTTTATTAGACCATAAGTTTGGTTAGATTAGAATTTTATTTTTCATGCTTAGGGTACCCCTACAGCATATAGCCGACTCACTTCACAGGTGAATGGACATCAAGGGTCCCATCTTTCAGCTAGTGGGGTTCGACCCTCTGGCCCAACTATAGAAAATAAATGGAAAAGGAATAGAAAAAAAGACCATATGGTTCCAATATGTAGGTCCTAAGAATCTTAAATTGTGATTACATGATTAAATTATAATCATCCGTACGTACGTTATTAATACTTAAATTTTTTCTTTGAAAGCTAAGTATATCTTTAATCTTAATAAGAAAGGACTAGGATGTGATATCATACATTTGTTAATGATAGCCTTAGACATTGGCTTCCATAGACTTAGCTCGAATTATTTCTTTTTAGTTATTTTTTGCAATAGGTTAAAACAACAATGTTAACATTATATGAACTCATCGTATGATACTTTATTTAACCTGTTGAAAAAACAGCTGGGTAAAATTAGTGATACACATGTACTTCCTCTGAAGCATCTATCAACGCCAGTGTCTAACGCTAGCTAGCATTCCCCATAAATGTATGATATACTTGAAAGGGATAATCCGTAATGAGCAAGGGAGGGCTATGTTGCACGTTGCGTGTGCTACAAGGGTGTATATGAGAGTGTAATAGTGTGTGCTATTTTTCTTTCTAACCAAAAAAGCCTATAAATCATCCAAGAAGATGACGAGGGAAAAGTGGGTCGGCTGCTCTAAGACACCCTCGTCCCCCAAAAATATATATATATATATATATATTCTCACTTTACTGCATTTGGACGATTTGGCTATGATGTTTTGCTGAAGACTTGAAGCCTGCTATTTCAGCGAGTCCATTGTGCATGACGTACGTTAAGGACTGCGCACAATAGGCTGAAAGGCAGCCCATGTGAAGTCGTAATTGCAGAACTTCAAGTTTAAAGGCGTCTTAATCTGGTTAGACAAAAGATAGACCCAGTACTAATTCTCTCCTCACCTTTTTTTTTGGTTAAGAGTACCAACTCTCTGGCTCACCTATTTCCATCAAATACTTTAGAGCAGCGATGGACATACATGAGATCTCAATTTGCAAACTTCCCGTTGATGGGTATTTAAGAGTGGAGGCATGAACCAATTAAGATCGGTCTTACGTTTGCAAATCGGGATCTCAGGTACGCCTATCATCTACTTTTTATGTATGAGCAATACTTTATTTATTGTTACTATAGTAATGGTATTTACTGTTACTAAAGTAATGGGACTTCATTTATGGTTTAAAATGTCAAATGGGATCTCTCCATTTAATGCCTCTCTCTCTCTCCCTTTGGTGTCATTAGGCTGCCTTTGGATTTGCGAATTTTAGGGATGCAATTTGGAATTAATTCCTTCACCAATTCCTTTTGGGAAATACTTAACTTATTGGCACAGTAGACTATCTAGTCTAATGTATAGTCCTCATTGGTCAATGCCCCTTTTTTATCACACATCAACTGTAGTTAAAGATTCACTAACTCCAATAATTAAGCAATCTAAACTTGATTTTTAAAAAGAAAAAAAATATTTATTTTAATTTTCTTAGTCTTAACCATAATTAAAAGAGTGTTAAAAGGGACATGTGGCTATGACATTAGACTACCTATTCTAATGCGAGGTGTACTAATCACTGCCCTTTTTTGTTGTTTGGAGGTATAAATATTTGGGTGGAATTTAAATCCGTCAATTCCATCCAGAATTGAAGCACGGGTCTAAAGTAGGGGTGTGAAGTGTGAACGAGCCGGGCTAAGCCGAGTTCAGGCAGGCCCGGGTGCATCCCATTTAATAATCGGGCTCAAGAGTAGGCCCAAGCCCGCCCTATTATTAGTCGAGCCGAGCCGGACTTTTTTGCGGGCTTGGGCAGGCCAATTTTAACCGGGCCTTATACGGGCTTGGATGGGCTTACAAATTTTAATGGTCAGGCCAATTTCTAGTCGGGCCTTATACAGGCTTGGACAAGTCGGCCATCTGTTTCTCTACCTCCACCACAATTGGTGATATATCCAAGGAAGGAATAACTATTCAACATGAGAGGTCAACTAATGGTGTGCAATTTCAGCATGAAAAATAGTTCGACCCTACTTATATTCACATGTGATAGTTCATTCGAATCATGCCTTGCAGAATGGACGACAAATAGGCAGGGGTGGTGCTACGAATTTATCCTCCTCGGGGGGGGGGGGGGGGGGGGGGGGGTTTGAGGACTAAGTTTGTGGGTGATTTCGCTTATATATTTTGTACATATCCTACAAGTATTATTTTCCTTGTTTATAGAACAACTGTCCCCCTTATCCTATGACTATGCTCTATTAAATAATTAAATAACTTAATATAAAAATATATTTTGATTTCAAAAGTTTAGAGGTCTCTTACTTAAATAATATAATAAATTGTTTAAAGTTCAGGGAGAGTTCAATCAGGTCCTTCCGTCAGCACGTGTCCTATTAACCCCTATTAATCATGGATTGTGGTTAAGACTCTGTAACCCTTAATGTTCAATAATCTAATCTTAGTATTTAAAAAAATATTAAAAATATTAATCCTTAGAGTTATAAAATTTTAACAATAATTAAATAGTTTTTTAATATTAAAAAGAAAACTAAGCTTAGATTATTGAACACTAAGAGTTAGAGAATCTTAATCACAGTTAACGGGTCTAAAGAGGATATGTGTTGACTTGTGCGTGAGATTGAACTCTCCTGGAGTTCAACCGCAATTGGCTGTGTTCAATCTCCGCCCCATGATGCTATGCTATATAATTTAAAAAAAAAATCAAAAGTTTAGGGTGGGGGGTGGGGGGAAAGTGCCCCAGGCTCCCCTTGGCTCCGCCCTTGCAAACAGGTAATACACACCCATCTACAGAAGCTAAGAGATGGATCCTGATTGGATGGGACCCTCAACCATATCTAAAGACCGATCTTAATTTTGATGCAGTGCAAAGAAGGGGCGCTCTGCAATCCGAAGCCCTGCTGGAATAAGCTGGACAGCTTTATAGTTGAATGTATGAAAAATACTTTAGATTTCCAGGCGTGTTCAACCCTATGAGACATCCCAACCAAACACGTAAGTATAAAGAGATTATCATTTCAGTTGGTGAGACTGAAATGTGGGTGAAATTAGGTGAGGGACCATGATGACGAGAGTTGGAGTTTTATACAGGACATGCCTTCAAGGGAAATGTGGGAAGGGTTTCAGAATGACCAATATGTCCCTCTAATCACGTCATCTCCAAGACTTTATTTTAGGGGGGGCACCTAGTAATTTAATGTATGACAAATATAAAATATTTTCAAAAATTATGTTTTATTAAACTGGCCCAACGGATTTCTAACTCTAGGCCCAAGCCCGATCCAATTGTTAAACGGACCTCATAAAACGAATTTGAGTCGGGCTTTAAGCGGGCGGGCCGGGCAGCTGACTAGCACGACCCATTGACACCACTAGTCTAAAGGGCAAAAACCGTAGACCCAGTACCCACATGGTGTTAATCCACAAAATTACGCAGTTTCTATTATGTAGCGAAATGGTCAATCCTCATTGGTCTACGCCCCCTCTTTTAACACTCTTCAACTGTGGTTAAAATTCACTCACCCTTAAGGTTAAGCAATCCAACCTTAGTTTTTCAAAAAAGGAAGAAACAATCTAAATCTTAATTTAGTTAAACTTAACTAGTGTTAAAGGGGTGTTAAAAGAGACACAAGAACACGGGCTAAGATAAGCAGCGAACCCTGGATCCTTGTGTCCCTTTTAAATTCTGGAATTGAATTTCATAGAATTCAATTATGGGTCAAATTCAGTTTTGCAAAGTCCATGCGCACCCTTATATTAATTATCAAACTCACCAAAGTTAAAGTTTTTTTTGCAGACTTATCATTAATGATAATATAGAAGAAATAAAATTTGATTTTTATTGTACCGACATTTAATGGATTATCCTTTATGAAAATGCCGAACCATCCTTATATTAAATAGAATTATATTCAATGCACATGGATAGGCTGGTTTCCGAACAAAGGTGCTCGCGAACAGCTCAAGCTTAGTTCATTGAAAACTCCTTCATGTTCATTAGAAGGTCAGCTCGTTCATGGAATCTCTTGCCTACATTTGCAATGGGCTGGGCTGGGATGGTCTGGAGTGATTGGACCAACTTCGGAGGTTTTGGTGTTGGAGCAAGAGGCCGTGGGTCAGGTAAGCAAGCTATGGCTGGCTGAGAGCTAACCATGTTAGTCTCAATGGGTCAAATGTATTCATGTTCCAGAATCTAGGTTCAGCTATTAGGATGTGGAGAGCTATGTTTTTCAGTCATAAGGGAGAATAGAAGATGAGGAACAAAATGGGTCTGCGAGGTCAATGTATTCTTTCAAATAATCTGAATCGTTGACTTCTTTCTATATTTTATGATTAATTTCTTCATTTTTTTTTTTCCTTTGGTGTTATATATCTTCTCATGATGAGAAAAGGAAAATTAGTGAGTAACCATAACCCTGTCCTTAAGCAAGGGAACCTCTCTGACATCAACAAAATCACAAGATGAAGGACTAGTTCGTTTAGACTCTGTTTGGTTACCAAGAAACGAGAAGAAAGGAAAGGAAAATAAAATATACAAGTTTTAATTAATTGATAATTTTTTTTCTCTTTTTCTTTCTAAGGTAGTATTTATTTGAAAATTATGCTTAGTTGGACTTTAGATTGTTAATTTAAAGGTTAATTACATGTCAACGTCTTTTTGAAGTAGTGATTTTACCTCTAAAGTAAAAATGTAACTATGAACTACTTTTAAAGTAGTGGTTTTTATCTCTAAAATCTCTAATTCAAAAAGATGTAAGACATACAATTAACCTTCTACTTAACAATCTAAAGTCCAACTAAACACAATTTTCAAATAAACTCTACCTATTTAAATTAGTGTTACCAAACGCCACCTAAGTTTAAATACAAACAAGACTTTGATTCAAGAGATAATCGGTGCTCCTCAAAATATTTCCTATTACAGGGATTATTTGGGAATTATAAATATACAAGAAGGGTATTTATGCCAACTACTTTTTTATACATAATTCTTGAAATGCCCCTGTCAATTGGGGTGTATCCAAGCTGAGCTAGCTCGAAGGCTCGATTGGGCTTGGCTCGATCAAGCTTGAATATTTGGTGCGATCGAGCCGAGCTGAGCTACTTTTTTGAGCTTGAAATGTGTTCAAGCCGAGCTCAAGCTAAGGCTTGTAATTCGGCTTGACTCAGCTCAAATATTATATTTAAAATAATAAAATATAGTATTAGTAATGTTAATATAATTATTTAAAATAGGTTTTTAATAAATCGAGCTGAGCTTGGCTCAAACTTGAATCAATTCGAGCCAAGCTCGAGCCAAGCTATTGTATTTGAGCCGAGACCACCCCCGAGCGCATGATATGTCTCTCCAAAAAATTGGTGCACAGAGAATAAGCAAACCCTAACCGAATGTGGCTTGTTTTTCACGATCCGAGCTATGGCTTTCAATGTGCTGGGCTTAGGGCAGGCTAAGGGCTGTCTAGGCCTAACCCTAATTGAAAGTGATAAGCCAAAGCCCTGTGGGACTGTAAGAATCAAGTCCTAGCCTAGGCCTAACATAGAGCGGGCGGGCTCGGACTTATTAAATGATCAACAATCAAGACTAACTAATAGAATTTAATGCACCCAATTAATAGAAGAAATGTTTTGATTCCCTCATAAGTTCTATGTAGTTCCACTTCTAACAGTGTCATTACTACACGTCCATTATTACAATTCTATCTATCATGCGTACTTTTGTTTCTTAGATTAGAGGGTACCAATTGTGTGGCTTCAGAGAGTGTGTTAGTTACATGATATCATTTCAACCAAAAAAAAAAGCTTTTGTTTACTTTCGGGGATATGCACAACTTTGTCAAATATGCATGGATATATATGTGTGGGTTAAGATATTTAATATTATATAAAAATATGTAAGTGTATGGGTACACTGTTATGGTATAAAACAGTGTGCCCACTGTTATATATACTTATATTTATATATCTTTTACATACTATAAGTGTGTATTTATAAGTGTATGTTATATATTTTGTTACTTAGTTCAGTTATGCGTCTTTGTGTTCTAGTATGGGTAATGTTTTATGTCCCCTAACTTTTTCAAACTCTCCACTATCACTGAGTGACGTTTATTAAAGGAATGCACACTGCTGTTATAGTATAACAATGTGTATATAAGTATAATATGCTTTATGTTAACAATACAAAATATAGTTACAAGGTATAAAATAATACACACACACATATATATATATATATATATATATATATATATATATATATTATCCAATTGACTCCCCTAATCTGAGGATGAACAACAATCCTCAAGCTTGGGTTGAGCTCAACTCAAGCTTGAATACAACTATAGTTTTGCGAGCCGAGCCTAAACACTTGTCTCGACTCGGAGTGAAGAAAGCTGTTGCACCTCCCAGATGAATGAAAGAGAGATTCAGTGGGAGGAAGGTGAAGAGGTAGATGATGGGGAGGATGCAAAAGAGCCTGTTCTTGCCTTTTGGGATTTTTCTGCCTGTGAAGTAACAATAACATAGAGATGCAAAAACTATACGCCATAGTTTGAACGGTAACATAGAGATGTGAAAACTGTAAGCCATAGTTTGATGAAGTTCTTTGTCTCCCTTTTTCTGCTCCTTCTCCTTCCTCCTCTTCTTCTTAAGAAGACCCCAATTTAAATAGTTGAAACGTCTTTTTCAAAACCTATCATTAAGGGCGTTATGACGATATGAGAGGAATGGATAAAACTTGTGATTGGTGTGAAGAGGAAGATCCGTAGTTTAAGATATAGTTTAAGAAAGAGTCTTCACATTTCCTTACTTCTTTGTTCCTTCTAATTCATTCACTTCAAGGCTGATTCTGAACATCGTGTAACATCATCTTCAACCAACCTCTGCGGTACAAACCTTTTAGTGCAGCTAATGTGCGTTCAATAATGATAATTACTACCATTTCATTTGCATGTATTAATTCATTATCTTGTCTTAATTTTTCTAAATAATAGTTTTCTCTTTGTATATAAGAATTTGGGAGAGTGGCATAGAAATGAAGCTAAATCAAGGATATAAAAGAATTTTCATATGAAAGCTCTAAAAAAGACAAAACTAAAAACTAAATCTCAAGTCCAAAGTTTTCAAAGTCAAAGAATCCAAGAAGCCCAAGTAAAAAATCCAAACTAAAGCCCAAGTAAAGAAGGATTAGACATTCCTATTATGGGAGAGTAACAGGAGAGACAACAATCCGGTCTTTAGGAAAGATATTAGATATTTCTATGAAAGAAAGAATCTTCTTGAAAATGAAAAATGTTTTACTTTTTGATTACTTTCTCTGTGGAAAAAAGGAGATCTCAAAGAGGAGGAAGAGAGGGGGACATTCCATACATTCTCATCTCTACATTCTCCACTCTTTCTCTCTCTCTCTCTTCCTTTCCCTCTCTCTAACCTAAATCTTATTCTCTTTTCTCTTTATCATTTTCTTTCTTTTATTTTATTGTTCTATTTTGTAATGGTGGAAGAGGGAGTGAAGTAAGAAGTCGATTAAAAATCAATGAAGAGCGTTGTGATTTATTTCATCAGTCTCATCTTGAATGCTATAATGCTCGGCTAACTCATGATAAGGGGTGAAGGAGGAAACCAAAAACCTGGTAAGATTTATCCTTGTTTTAGTTTTTAAATACTCCGAAAATTATATTATTATGAAAATATTTAAATCTGGATTTTAATTAAAGTTTCCTAAGATCTATCTTCCGATCCAAAACATTTGCTTGTTTATTGGACTGCGTTTAATTGGAGAATTTAGAAATTAATTTTAGGATTAATCTTATTATATTTTTGGTGAAATCCGGTTCCCTTGCTCTCTTTCAACTTTAACAAAAAGTTTCTTTTCTTATTTCATTTGTTCTATTAACTTGTATTTTATTTTTAATTATCATTTTATCATAACAAATTTTCAATCGGTTTTTATTGAACCCATGAAAAGATTTTAAATTAATCATAACACCTATTTAACAAGTTTCTATGAATCGACCCCGTTTAGCCGCTATCTTACAATGGAAAGTGTGCATTCGGGTTAATTATATTTGAGCACACCAACCACTAAAGAATTGCTTATACACTAAACAATTGCTTGTATATGCTTACTTAATGACTTTATATACCTTTGTGGTTGCCCAACCCAAAAAATTGGGAGTAAATTGTGCTCACTAAGAGTACATGTATGGTTATGGTATGAGATACACCATTTCATCACCATCAACACAATCTAAAAGATTGAGATTGAGATTGTGTTGAGGGTGATGATATGGTGTATCTCATGCATACCATCACCATACATGAATTGTATTACGCACAATCGTGCAAACTTGAACCAAAACACCCAGTGTTAGCAAATAGCGATGGCTGTGAATGGCAATGCTTTGGAATAAAATCCTGCTTGTTTTGGAGGATTTCCCTCCATCCCTCACAAAAATGCAACATTTGTCTCGGATTATCAGTCTTGTGCCACATTTGTTTTTCCTTCCTAAAATCCTAGTTTGGGTTAGCCTGATAAGTTAATGCTGACCCAACTATAACATACGAAAAATCTTAGGGCACTAACCCTAGAGGATCCTTGTGAATGGAAAAAGGCAACGATAAAGGAGAAGACAATGTAGATGTCATTATTCACATTTACTGCCAAACACCCTATGCTCCACAGTTGTAGATGATCGAGCTACCATAATCAATATACATAAAGAGCAACAAGTACTGGGTTCAGTACATCAATGCTGGGCCTTGGTCGACAGTCGACACTCTTGGATTCTAATTCGAGATTGATGCCATTTAAGTTATAAATTTGAAATGGCGTTGGACAATGATGACAATACAAGCTTGCTTGGTGCATTTGGAATTTAGCTTTGGCCCTTGCATGATGCATGGTAGTCTTGTGTTTACAGAAGACCTTCACCAAAAGCGGGTGGAGGAATAAAGTGAAACAGGAAAAAATAGATGAAGTAACCCCCCGCTAGGAGTGCTAGCCTTACTCTCAGGCCTTTTCTAGGTTAAAAAACGCTTTAACCTGTTATGTTATTTTTGGGACACTTGGTTGACATAGGCTGAGAGTAGAAAAGGCCTACGAGTAGGGATAGCACGAAAATGTTGAAACACTCCTTGTGTTTTTAAAGAAGAGCGATTCCCATGCTTTTGGATTGCATTTGATAGTGATAAACTACCTCTTAGAGATCGCAGAGACTAACCTAGCTAGGGTCCTAGACTGACCGAAAAAGAGATGATGAAAAGATGATCAAAACATAAAGAGGGGGAGAAAGACATATAGAAGCACCGAGATGTGATGAAGGGCTCACTCGTTTCAATTTCTAACTCTTTATAAGCATACAACTTTTTGAAGCACAATTGGGTGATGCTGATGCTGATGCTGAGTACTGGCCTAAAGAATAGTTCCTCGATTTTTCATGAGTAACCTTTCCCTTGTTTGTGCCCAATACTTCTTAGTTCTAACATATATATACATAGTAATCTTTACTTTTATTTTTCTTTTTGTGGTATAGCCTGGTGGTTTAGCTGAGAACAAGCGCTTATTATCACTAATAATGTCACATTTTAAAGTTTCTTATGAGTACAAGCTTTCACTTATTTTGAACCCAGTGCTTAGAAACAACAGCTAATCATATTTAAGTATAGATTTTGGCTCCACTCTTTCTAGAGTCATAAAAAGGAAACATTTAACCTCATGGATTAATGTTGGCTTAATTAAAGTTAAGAAGACAACATTTTGTAACTGATTCTCTATAGTAAGTACCATTGAGGATCCTATGTCTCAAGTAAATATTATGTTCTATATTTTTAATATGAGATTAACTATGAACAAGAGCTTTGGTTGAAGAGCAAACAGAGCAACCAAAAATCTGTCTTATGGCAAGGTAGTTCAAAATTATGCCTTATGACAGGTGTAGTTTGAAAATTATGATACAATATAATAGAAGGGTACTATTTCCACTAACTAAAATGTTTATGTAATTTCCAAACTACCCCTGTCAAGGCATATTTTTGGGTTGCTCGGGTTCGATCTTCAACATAAGCTTCTGTTAATCTCTTAACTAATTAATATTAGGGTCTGGGGTTTCTATGTATGTAGTATATCCGTATATAGGACATATGTTGATGTCTTGCAGTCTTTGTTTACTGCTGTTTTGGCTGATTGTTGAGGATAATGAATGCCATTAAGTTTGGTAAAACATGAGCTACTATTTTTGGGGGTATCATAAATATGGTTAGGCTGCATCCTAGTTACTGTCTTAGAATCTGCTCATGGGTTAGTAAGTTCGTGCCTAGCATTTTAAACTAAAGCTAGAGGGAATGAATTGCAAACCAAACCACCCAACACTGCCACTGGCACAAGCAGTGCATGTTTATGAGCTACTGTTTTTAGTAGCATCTAATTTTGTGTTATGTATAGTCTCCATCAGTGGTACTGGTGGTGGTGTGTGTAAGATATATGATCCTCACTCCCCCACCCATTCTGAAGGAAGGGTGGTATGAGTGGGTCCTAGAATCCTAGTGAAGACATCCCAAATGGATATGGAGACATTCTCTAAAGTAATACTAACCACTAAACAGATAATGATTAACAGATAAATGATAGGACTTTGCTACCGAGACCATCTTAGGGGGAGACCATGTTCTAAGAGGACAAGATTTCAGGTGGGACCCATTTCATATGGTGAGCTCCAACTAAAATCACATGCTTTTAGGGCACGATCTCGATTGTCAGCCCTAAAAGGGTCTTACAAGTTTCATCCTAAATGATAGGATAAATCTTTTGAGACCGTGTTAGGGCTGAGAATACCGAGACCGTGCTCCTCGGCACAGGATTTCAGGTGGGGCCCACCTGAAATCCCGTGCATGGGAGCAGGGTCTCGGCCCTAATATGGTCTCCGAAGCAAACTCCTAAATGATACCTCACAACCCTAGTACGACTTATTACATTAAAGACCCATAATGACCCTGTTTAGTGAGAGAAAATATAAGTTAATGCATAGAAGCATTGAATGATCCTTAATTTCTTGACGTGCATATCAGCATATGGCATGTTATAGATACCATTCAAATTTCAAACATAACATCACCAACCTAACGGGGGTAATGGACAAAGATCAAGTATCAGAACTGTCCGACCTAAACCAAAACCTGCCACCTACTAGGCCTACTCATGGTGCGGATTAGACCCGGATCATCCGGATCTCAAACCCCCACCCATATGCGTCACATACTCTTTCATACGAGCGTACTCCTCAATCTCCCTACTGATCGTATGGCACCGCAACAGCTGCGGCAGGAACAGCCAATAACCGGTAACTAACACGAACCCAACGGCCAAAGGCCCGGAAACCGCCTTAGGAACCTGATATTTCCCGGCAAAAGCCTTCTTCAATGCAACCTCAACAGCCAAACAGACCCCATGGAGGAGAAAGAAGCCTGTGATTTCCCATGTGGGCTCTTCTATACCCAGATAATAGAAAATGAGTTCGTGCATCAAACCAGATACACCAAATGTGCACAGAATTCCCAGTAATGCTGCACCAGTTCTCCCGAAGATTTGTGTAGTAAAATCACGTATAGGCTCGTACACGGCTGGACGTAGAATACTTGAAACCACTAGATTCCATCTCCTGCCCCAGAAATCTTGAAGCGAGGTCGCGAGATAGGGCTCGTTGAACTGTGGCTCGAGCTCGACACCAAGGACGGCTCGAGCAAATGTTGCAAACATGGCGAAAATGATTTCCAGGGCAAAGTAAAGGTGGAAGCAGTAGAGAAGTAAGATAATACTTGGGTGGATATGTTGACTATAATTTGATGCACCGATAATGGAAGCTAATAGAAGACCCTTTACAGCATAATTTAGAGGTGATTTGGTGCTTTTTGAGGTGATTTGGTGAGATGGGGTTGGTTTATTTTGGGGTTTTAGAGGTGATTGAGAAGGGGTTTCTTTGATTTTGAGGTTTTGATGAGATGGGTGTTGTTGGATCTTGATGGGTAGGATGGTTAAGGAGATGAAGTGTAGGAGAGAGATTGATGGGTTGGTCGATAAAGGTCCTTGCCCGAAGGAGAAGAGGAGGAGCTTGAAATTGGCAAGCCAGACTATGAAGAAAGCTGTGATACCTACGAAATGGACAGATTTGAGACTCAGTGGGAGGATGACGAAAAGGCAGATTATAGGAAGGATTGTAAGGAATCTGATCTTGCCTTTTGGGAGAATTCTTCCTATGAAATAACAGTAGGATAGAGATGCGAACACTGAAAGCCATACTTTGATGAAGTTCTTGATCTCTACTTCCATTATCTCTCTCTTTTTTTCTCTCTCTTCTTTTCTTTTAGTTCTGCTCTCGATTTATTGAGAATGATTTTTTTGTCTTCTTTAATATTTGGCTAGAGATGTTCTAGACTAGCCATCATTTACACGAGGGGAAACTAAACTACAAAATTAAAAACGACATTATGATAGAAACAGAGCAAGAAAAAAAAAACTCGTGATTATCTGGTAACCGAACTAACTCGAGTCTGGTTACGCCACTGTCGCTGCCACGTATCTTTTTAATTCCTTTAATTGTGGTTAAGATTCATCCACCCTTTAACTCACTTATCCTTGATTTAAAAAAAAAAACCAAAGTTCCTATGTGTTGTCATTGGATTGTCTCTTGCTGCTGATGCACATCATCCAAAATGTGCCATATAAAAGAGGGAGAGGTCTTTTCATTTTTATTACCACATGTTAGAAGATGTGTGGATGCCCGGGACAAATTTTCTGACATCTGCCCAAGACAATACAGTGTTGTGCAAGTTATGTAAAGGCATAAAATTTATTTTCAGAACAATCATATACATCTGGGTGGGCTAGGGATTGTCTCTCGCAATGCCATGAAAAAAATTTCTTGCTTCAGTAGACATGTGGCGTTAAAAAGGAGGAGAGATATTAAGTCGGGAGAAGTCAAAACCATGGTGAGAAAATAAATTGACTTCTGGCATTTTTAGCGCCACATGTCTAACTAATTTGTGAATGGGCAGAAAATTTTTCCCAAGCATGGCCAGAGACAATCCTGAGCCATGCACATGCATTAGAACTCCTCATTTCACCTTATCTTTATTAGTATAATAAAACAAATGATTTTATGTTAATTGGATCCCATACTAAATCATTTGTTTTATTCTTTGAAAGCCCAGGTGAGATTAGGGATTGAGAAACCCCAAAGGGGTGGATCAGTGGTTCCTGGACCTTTCCCAAGTGGGAGGTCTTGGCTTCAATTTCTCACTCCTCCTTTGGGGCCAGCATTGCTTGGGTTTACCCGGACTTACCTGGTGTGGCTGGTTGCAGGCTCATGTCGTACCCTCTGGTATTATTCCTGACCAAAAAAAAAAGATTAAGGATTGAGAGATTATGATTATCATTATATGGGTGGGTCATTTCTCTTGCTTTGCTCACTATTTCTTAATTCTAACATTTATATAATAATCAAACCCCGGCTCTTGCCCCAGTGGTGGAGTGTGGCCTCTCTGTTGAGGGAGGTTTAAGGATTCAATCCCCAAGGTTATGAGTCCGCAAGAGTTCCAATTCCAAGCTAACCAACTAACCCTACTAAATTAGGTAAATGATATCAGAAGAAAAAAAAACATTTATATAAAAATCTATTACTAATTATTTTTATAAGTTGAGAAAGAGGGGAGTTTTTAACCATACAACCGCACGGACTGGATTCCTTACCAAAGGAACTAGCAACATTGCTTCCCTCTAGCCAGCTGGTTTAGCTTATATATTTGGCAATTGTACTGAGGCCGTACGCCTAAGTAATCCTTTACTTACAGATTAATGCTTATGAAACCATCTTAGGGATCTCATGTGGGACCCACATATGAAATGGACCCACCTAACATCCCGTGATCATAGAACATGGTCTGGGTCTCAATCCTAAAAAGGCTCGGTAGCAAAGTCTTTAAAGAAATCATAGATATATTTGTCGGGAAAATAATCACCTCCTCGGTAGGTGATGTGAGGAGGGGCATTTCAATTCCCATTTTCTTGCCATGTGTACCCTTTCTAACCCTATTTAACTTTGGTTAAGATTCATCAACCCTTCGGTTCACTTATCTATCCTTGATTTTTAGAAAAATAATATTGAAAAATTAACTAAAAGGGTTAACATAAAACTAACCCGAGCTAACGGTAGTTGAAGAGTGGGCTATGTGTGAGCCAGGAGAAATAATCCCTTCCTTGGACAATGGGACTACTGCTTTTTTTTTTTTTTGCAGATATAGTACTAAGAGCATTCCTAGCAGCCTCACCAAAATAACTTTTTGGTTATTTGATGAGCCAAAAGACTAAAAGGGTGTTAAAATGACTCTCAGCAACCTGAACAGAATGAAGAAATCCATTTGGTGAGTCTACAGTACTCACCAAACTTGATGAGTACTGTAGACTCACCAAAGTCAAATCTTCTCATCCTTGGGCCCACACAAAAAATAAAATAAGGTTTCTCTCTCTCTCTTTCTTTTTTTGGTCCCACACAAATAATAAAATAATATTTTTTTCTTTCTTCCTTTTTCATTTTCCCACACAAATGATAAAATATTATTTCTCTCTCCTATTTTTTTTGGTTAAAATGATGAGGTTGTTAGGAGTGTTTTAAAAAAGTGGCTCACCAAAACCACTTTTTGTAGGTTTTGGCTATTCTGGTGAGTGAAATTTGGTGAGTCTGCTAGGAATGCTCTAAGACGGTAAGACTAGATGCCCTACGTAATCCGTCAGTCAGTTTTTCTTTTACGCAAAAGAAAAAAACAGAAAAAAAAAAAGACTCTTACTTATAGTAAAATAATTTGCCTGCATTCATGCTTTGGTGGTCTACCATCCATTCTTACTGGTAAGTGTTACCAGTGAAAGGACTGCGATTTGGTCTCAAAACTTCCACAAGTCAACACGTGTTCTTTTTATTTTTACATCCCTTTTCCTTGATTATAGTTGAGATTTATTGACATTGAACCATGTAACCTTAATTTCAAAAAAATATATTAAATAAAAAATTGGCTTATAAGAATTGCGGTCTAACTGTATTTTTGATAACATAATTATTTGTTTTATAAAAAATTAAGGACATTCTTGAAATTCTAATTTAGAGGCATTTGTAATAATCATGACTTTATTTTTATCACAAATTAACTCACACACCACGCACACACACTTATACACACTTGAGCCCAAGGCCCAACCCACACACACCCGACCCCAAGTGCACCCACACACCCTCTCGAAAGTGAGGGGTGTGGAGTAAATTTTTACGGTTCGATTGGAATCTGAATTTTATGTTCACTTTTTGAATGGCTAAAATTCACTTGATTATATCTTATCATGTGAATTTTATTTTTTTAATTTATTTTTTTACCTTCTAAAACAAAAAAATTCACTGATATGTTATATATATATATATATATATATATATATATATATATATATATATATATATATATATATATATATACACACACTAATCCTACAAATAAGTGGCCAGATAACAGGTCTCCATTCTTAATATAACAGGTCCCAAAGGGGTGGACCAGTGGTTCATGGGTCTTTCCCTAAGTGGGAGGTCTTGGGTTCCATTTCTCACTCCCCCTTTGGGGCCAACCCTACACGGGGATTAGTCCTGACCAAAGAATTCTTATTACATTATAGAGTATTAGCAGGTGGCACGTGTGATGCACGTGAGAGCGAGGGGAAGGAGTTAACCATAGTTAATAGGAGTTAAAAGGGACACGTGTTAACCCGCGGGTGTGATTGAACTCTCCCCATGTTCAATAGCAGGTGACACGTGAGAGCGAGAGCAAGGGATTAACCATAGTTAATAAGAGTTAAAAGGGACACATGTTAACCCATTGGTGCGATTGAATTCTCCCTGAGATCAATCACGATTGGTTGTGATTCTATTTTTTAAATAGATAGATGAACAAGAGGTAATTCGGGAATTAAAGTAAAATATTAAATCATATATGTAGTTTGGGAATCCGGAAAAATAGCCGGCCTCTCCCATCATAATAGTAAAGGTAGTTATATAAAATATTATAAAGTATAGTTTATACGGGATTTTTACATAAATGGGCCCCACCTATTAAACAAACCTTAAAATGGGTTCACTTTTAAATTATAAATTTTGTACTCTAACATACATGTGATTGAGTTGCACGTGTGTATACTATATCTAATGGGACCAAAATGCCCCTGCCACTGTTAATGCTAAAAACGATTCAAAAGCCCAGTGTGTTTTCTGGCAATATCAAACTAACATTCCAAGTTTGAATTCTTTTTTTTAACTCCCCCTGTCTGAAGGGAACTTATTAGTAAATGGAAAGTGCTAAGGGACAGCACGGCCCACAATTCTGTTGTATGTTGGTGCATCATAGTCCATGTAATTAATACTGATGAAGCGATCTCAACCATCCAAGTAAGACAGAATGGGATAGATATTGAATGTAAGGATTTGTCAATTTATTAGCTGTCCGAAGGTTGAAAGGTCCACATTGATTTGACTAAATGGATATGCCTGTGTGGTGGCTATTTCTCATAATTATTATAGAGAATAAGATTTTGTGGTGGCTTTTGATCCCACTACAGTTTCTATAAAAGCTAGTGCAACCAATTCATTTGTCCACGCCTCAGTAATATCATTAGGGGGCTGGTTCTATGATGTAGTATTGCAGCGCTTGTCCATTTTTATTTGTTTTCGAAGTTAGCGCGGAATGAGACACCAGTCGTCTTGTGTTAGTGGCAGTGTGTATATCTCTTCATATTCGTTATTCGGATTTCTTTTTCACAGATGACGGTTTGTCAGTTGATAGCCTCATTCATGTTTAGCCTGTTTCTCAGTTGGGCACTCGACTCTCTAATTTACTAATCATTATTGGATAAAGCGAACTGGAGTTAAGGCCTAACCCTATTCCATTCTCAAAAAATTGAAGGACATAACAAGGATAAAAATATGAGTAGTGACAGGCGTACATCATTTAAGAGGGGGATATCTCCGATTTGGAAATAGATTTCATGGATATGTTAACTATTTCCCTAAAAATATTGTTCAGCCGTAGCTTTCCCTCATTGGATAGGATTTTGCTAGTGAGGATCTTTAGGGCTGAGACCACCCTAAGCCCGTGCATGGTGATGCACGGGACTCAAAAACAAAATTTGACACCAGTTTTTTTTGGAGTCGACTATAGGTGGTGTCGGCACTAAACGGTCCCACTAGCATTTCCCCTTAGGATATGCAAGCGATTAATTAAAAGTCAAACTACATCAATGTAAAGGGGAGTGCTAGTTGCATTCTTGCCATTTGCATTCGCTCAAAAAAGTACCATTTCCAAACGTTGTCTTCTTGCAGCCTCTTGGAGAAAGCTGCTAGCACTTCCCTTCTTGTTTTGTCGATTTTCTTTTCTTTCTCTTGCAAATTGCAATCCCCACTGGCTGGCCGTGATGATGGCATTCTCTTCTACTAATTATCCTTTTTTATGTTTTTGTTTTTTCTTTTTTTTATGGAAAGATGAGATAATTCTACCAATTATCTTTGAAAACACCTAAAATAGGGAGTGTGTTCAAGCCAAGCTGATTAGTAGGGGTGTATTCAGGGGTGTATTCGAGCCGAGCTTGGCCTTGTTCAGCTTGGCTTGCAATGTAAAAATCTACTCTCGAGCTCGGCTCGATCTGTAGCTCGAAAAGCTCGGCTCCAATTTGGTTCACTTGACTCTAGCTCGAATTGATTCAAGCTCGGTTTGGATCTGTTCGACTTGATTTATTATAAATTTATTTTAAATAAAAATAATAATATTTTTTATTATATATAAAATAATTATATTATTTTAAAAAAAAATTTATGGAACATTCAAGTCGAGCCAAGCTCGAGTTGAATCGAGCATCAATTAAGCTGAGCTGAATCAAATAGGCCTTGGCTTGAGCTTGAATTGAACATATTTTCAAACTAAAAAAATCAGCTTGATTCGATGGAGTTTAAGTTTTGAACTCAAGCTTGGCTTGGCTTGATTGAGTCGAGCCGAGCTGAGCCAAACTTCGAGCTAGCTCAGTTTGGATACACCTATACTTACTAATCAACTTTTCTAGCAGTCTTGATTAAGTTAAGTTCAAACTATAGTTCTTGGCTCTATCAAGTTAAGCAAATTTTATTTTTCAAAGTTTGAAAGTGTAGTTAAGCTGAGTCGGCAGGTTTGATTCGGCTTTCACTCACACGTGGTGTTGCTATCCTATAATAGGGAGATGGTTTGACACTTATAATCACCACCTTGTGTCGGAGGAAAGATTGTCATTGGGGCTAGCATTTCTGATAAGAGCAATAGTCCCCTCGTTGGTGGAGGAGGAGACTATTCTTCCTCGCTCTCACATAGCCCACCCTTCAACTCCCATTAACTCAGGTTAGCTTTTCTAAATCCTTTAGTTAATTTATTTTATTTTATTTTTCTAAAAACCAAAGGTAGATGGATGAACTCTAAAGGTGAATGAATTTTAACCACAATTAAATAAGGTTAGAAGGGGACACATGATAAGAAAATGGGAGCCAGGACGCCTCTCCTCGCGTCACCGCCGAGGAGATGATTATTTTCCATTCTGATAATTCAAATGGTTCATACATTTTTCACAATAACCTTTTTCTTTATGATTAAAAAAAAAAAAAAAAACCTTACTTTAGTATTTTATTAGAACTAGCAAACACCCCGTGCGATGCACGGAAGTAAAAAAAAAGACTATAAATTGTTTAGTATCAACAAAATCTCTCCTTAATTAGATAAATAGAATAAGTTTTTGAATAAAGAGTCCATCTAGGGGTACTCTTTATTTCTACACCCTATCTAAGCCCCCCTTTAAAGAATATCAATGGCTTTAGATATCGCTGATGTGTCATGATTTTGTAAAAATGATTATACCAAAATCACAATGTAACCCTAGACTCACTCTTGAATAAATTACATTGTGATTAAAAAAAACGTGCATATATATAAGGAAGCATCGTTTATTATAAACCAAATAATACTGATTATGTTTGAATAAAATAATCCAGCTATAATGATTTTGGGGGTTTATGTTTTGTAAACTCGGAGAAAGATATCTTTAGTGAGTATCACTCTCATCATGTACGAAATAAACAATAATTTGGTAACAACCAAGGCTAAAAAAACGAGAGCAATAGTTCTCTCCACGGGCGAGGAGGAAACTATCGCTCCTCGTTCTCACATAGCCACACCCTTCAACTCAACATGAACTCGGGTTAAAGTATTTTAACCTTGTGGTTAAATTATTTTATTTTATTTTTTTTAAGAACCAATAGTAGATGTCTGAACCCTAGGGGTGACTAAATCTTAACCACGATTAAATGGAGTAAAAAGGGGAACATGTGACAAGAAAATGGGAGCTGAGACGCACCTCCTTGAGTCACCGACCGAGGAGGTGATTATTTTCCCCAAAAAAATGCCTATTGTGAATGTTGAAAGCATGTATGTAACATGCATATAACATGAAATTCAATATTATTCTAATTTACAACTTGAAGTGAGACTGATATACATGCCCTTTGATGTTAGCTAGTGGAGTGTTTTGCGGTTATTGGACCGTCAACCATCTAAGAAATGACCCACCAAATGAATGGTTCAGATCAAAGATTTAATATATCACAAGCATATATATAGTAAGATCAAGATAAATATATATATGAGAATTTAAGAGGTACTGTTGCTTAGGATTCCAGAGAATACCTCCCACTTCCTCATGTTCGTGCTCTTCCTCTTTCTAAGCATACTCTATATCATAAACTATATATATATTAATTATCAATTGAAAAAAAAAAACTATCAATTGATGCACAATACATATCTACATAAATTATCAATGGTTTGAATAGACAAAGAAGAAAACTTACAATTATGTTAGGACAACAATAAAAAATTATATATTTTTTCTTGCTATATAAAGTAGATGGATATAAGTACAAATAAATTATTAGGTCAGGTTTTTGTGATCCTAAACTTCGATTTTTTTTTTTTTACACAATTACTAATTGAAATTAACTATGAGTAGAAGCTTTGGTTGAAAAGGTAACTGGAGCAACCAAAAAAATGCCTAAATAGGGTGGTTTGGGAATTATATAAAAATAATATAGCTGAAAAAAATACCTTTCTTATATATTGGTAATTACCAACTACCCCTGCCATAAGGCATACATTAAGTTGATGAGTCGTATTCCTCTCCAATTGTAACCGGTTTTGCCAAAACCAGTTACACCCCCAAGGTGGCCACATGTCTCTTTTGACACCTCTTAACTGTGGTTAAGATTCACTAACGCCTAGAGTTCACCTACCTATCCTTGGTTTTTAGAAAAAAAATAATAGAAAATTTTGTTAACTTTGGTTAAAATTTACCAACTCCTAGGGTTATTTTTTTAAAATATTTTTTTCAAAAAACCAAAGATAGGTGGGTGAACCCTAGGGGTAGGTGAATCTTAACCACAGTTAAGAAGTGTAAATAAAGAGACGTGGCGACCACATGGGGTAACCGGTTTTGCCAAAAAACGGTTACTAAGTTGATTCGATTTTCTTTTCAACTGAGCTCCTCTTCATAGTTAATCCATTACTGATTACATATCTATAGATCAATAATTTTTATGATAATGCAATGTTAACAAAAAGAACTAATTTAATTTTGAGGGGGAGCTATGCTTCATCGCCGTGGAGTGGAAGTTGAAACTCCATGAGAATTTTTCTGCTTATCAACAGTGGCCCACTTATTGATTAGTTAGTGGGCCACTTTTAAGGAATAGGAATGGGTTTATTGAGGCCTTTTTTTCATTCACTTTTTTCATTTTCCTTTCCTCCCTCTTCCTAAGAGTGGTCGACAAGTTTCTCAATTAATAGACTGTTTATTCCTACGTTTAAGCAGCTTCTTCCCCTGGAAAATTGGCGATTGCCAAATAGATGGAAGCGTGCCATGCTTTGATGGCTATTGTCAAATAGAGGATGTTAATATTCTGGTCCAGAGTAAGACTTTGATGGATAGGAGAAAGATAATATGAAGAATTCAGAAGTAAGAGAAACACATGCTTTCAAAAGCATAGTATAACAAAGTTTGAATTCCAAATATGAAGAAAATTGCTTATCCATATCACAATTCACAGTGACGGAAAATAACAAAATAAATCTGGAGCAAAGAGATCTGGCAAACCAATGTGTAACAAATGCTAGAAGCATTATGTTTCACTAACACCACTGTGGCTCCTCTCTTTCCTCGACTTGCCCGAGCGTTGAACAGTGATTGACTTCTTGATCGCTTCTTAGATGCACCCTCAAAACTATATATTTTTTCTTCTCTCTTTGTCTGACTCTTTATTTTTCCAAGTTGTGGAAGAAGAACGGTCGAGGAGAAAAAGACTTCGTCTCGTTTTGAAGCATCGTTGAGGCTAGGTACAGTGAGGAGACGAATTGGAGAGCAGTGAGAATTGAGCCACTTATTATTTAAAATAAAACTTAACAACACCCCCAAAGTTGATAATTGAAATTAAAAAAAAATATTAAATTGAGAGAACACGTCTCCTAAGAAAGATGGTGAGTGCTGCCAGAATCAATGCTATTGAGGAGATGTTCTAGTGGGCCCTATCTCATCATCAAATGGTGCACATATACAGCAATCCCTTAATCACTCAGGAGTCTCAAAACTTTCAGTAAACCTGAAAAAAAATTGCAAAAAAACACAAATTGATTAAAGAAAGAAAAACTCCGTGAGGACTTTTGGTCACAATATACTCAGGAACCCAAAAAGTAAAAAAACAAAAATAAAAAATGGGAGAGAGGATAAGGGGGAAGAGCATATACCCAAACTGAAAAGTGCAACTTGGGTAAACCAAAGAATTTTAATCCCTCTTTTGAGTTACAACGGTATCACGGGAGATGTCTGCCCTTATCTTCTATTACAGAGTTCATGCAACCGCTCTTTACATGTCGTCGCCACCCAAGTTGGCATAACAGTTAATGGTACAAATAAGTATCGAATCAAATTATTAGTGAATTAGAGTATTCACCAATCTGTGGACGTTGTAAACGCTGAATAAAAATGTAATAGTATCGGATTCTGACTATCTTGCCAGCAAAACGAAATATGGATCGCTACCGGGTCTTCCATATAGAAACAACAATAATAAATTAAATATTAATATTCTTGGCGAGTTCTGAAAAATTGCCTAACAAATTAAACTAATCATTCTAACTAACAAAAATACAAAACGTACACAAAGAAATTAGACATTTAAATCGAATTTGAGTTCTAGGGTTCCTTCAAAATTTAATGTTTACGAAACGTAAAATAAAAAATCTTGTAAGGATAAAGGTGCTCTTTCCGCCATGGAAGTGGGTCTTGGATCCTTCGAATGCTTTAACGGCTACTTGTGGTTGATGAACATCAACCATTGTTTGACCTTCAAAATCCTTCTAAAACCCTATCATTTTTTCTTTCAGCAGTCGTATCTTCGTATACGTGCATGAGATCGATGAGATGTAATGTTTGGCAGTCCCCAGTCCCCACTCACGTTTTGATTAGAAGATTTGAATCACTCTTCACATGCCTCAAATAGGTGTGTAGTTTCTTTAACATTTAAAGCAAATAAAGAGGAGAGAGAGGATAGGAAACAGTTAAGAGGTAAAGAGAAGAGAGAGGGGAGGGAAAAGAGGAGGTGAAGTTTGGACGTTCCATCTAACCATTCCATTTCCTATTTTTATTCGCTACAAACGTCACGTGATGATCACTTACCAACTTAGGTTTAATTTATAAACATGAGGAGACGAATCGATGGAGAGAAGAGGGGGTTTCCATGGGGAGTTGAATCTGTGGAGGTTTATTTGGGGGAGATGGAGAGTTATTTAGAGTAATGAGTCGTTAGGAGAGAGAGGAAATTTACTTGACAAAACAAAGAGCAATTAATGGGAGAAAAATGGATGCAAAACTAAGCGTTAATGAGGAAAGGGATGGCCCACATGACAAACATTTTTTAGAGGTGACACATGGCAATAACTTGAAGCCAAAATAGAGGATTCTGAAGGTATCCACGTGGATACCAACAGCTATATAGTAGTAGTAAGATGGGTCATTGTCCCCTGCTCAGATGCCGTACTCGTGGTTTTAAAAGACTTGTAATCATCTCCTGTTTTTGGTGGAGGCTACCCACTGGCATATATTAAGAGGCAACACATGTCCATTTTAAAGTTTCCTTTCAAACCAAACGTTATAAAAGAGAAAGCTCAACTTTGTTTCGTGGCATTATCGGAGGCCTTTATCGTTGAGTGCTCGTGACTGGAACGTCAAGGAACACGTGTTGCCTTTAGATGCGTGCCAGTGAGAAACAAAGCCAGCAACAACCGGAGATGATTCAAACCTCAGAAAAACCGTGCTTTCCTGAGGAAACTAAATAGAAGAACAATGTTTTATTGTTTCTTTGTTTTTCTTCTTTCGTTGGTTGATCAGGGGGTATCTCCCACATGGGTGCAGATTAAAACTCCTCGTGGTCCTTGTGGTAAATGATTGCAAGCTGGGAATATCCAAAATAAATAAATAAAACATTTTCTTTGGGAAACCAAATCCTACCGTGACAAGGGGCCATCAACTCTCCTTAAGACAGGCCATTTTGGAGTGGTTGCTTGGACTTACCCTTGTGGCACCTTAGCGGCTAGGACGGTAAACGGATGCGGATATTATCTGTATCCGATTCGTATTCGAATCCGCTTAATCGGATACTTATCCGAATAAGTATCCGACGGAGCTAATTCAGATAGTAAAAGTATTATCCGTTTATAATCTTTTAAATAATAATTTATATTTTTCAATACTTTTTTTAAAGCAATCGATAATTCGGATACCATCCAAATTCGAATATTTTTAATTAGAGTTGGATACGGGTATCATATTTCATTATCTGCCGGATATTTATTTGGATTCAGATATCCGAATATATAATCGGATATGAATTCAGATATACCATTATCTGTTTTGAATCCGCTCCGTTTACAGCCCTGTTAGCGGCTACCTTAGGTCTAGTTGTGTGTGAGTTTAGAGAGTGTGTTAAATGATAACAATTCCATTAAAAAAAAAAAAAAACAGCTCGATTTAATTACCGGTACTACCATACTAGCTAAAAGCCTAAAATAAATTTGCATGGAATGTATATATATATATATATATATATATATATATATATATATATAGTGTAAATACATATATTTTCAAATATTTATTAAAAAATATATATTATAAAATAGGCTTTATGATTGTTTAAAAAACATTAAGGGCTGGTCGTTTATGTAGGAAACGACATTGCTAGGTGGCTTGCAAATCCTAGGTGTCTAATAAACCTTTTTTTTATACAAAACAATCTAATTTTAAACATTGTTTTAGTCTCAGATTTTGATAAGCTTGATAGGTTAAGGTTGGGATGAGTTTCTAATAATGGGAATGAATCCTATTAGCTTTGGAGAATTGGAGAGTTAAGAGGCAGAGAGTTGAAGAATTTTAGCAAAACAGGGGTGTCTACGCATACTAACAAGTGCCAAGTGTCAGGAGTCAAATAACATGCCTAAATAATGTCGTGTACCAAAAATAATACAAATCAAACCTCAAGCAATTCCAGACCAGCACCATGAAGTATGACCCCACATAGGATTACCCAAAAATGTCAGTTTGAGAGAAAATGCTGAAAGAATCTGTACACCAAAATAATACCCTGGTATGTTATTCAACATGCTCAAACTAATTATTGTCAAAAGAATAGACCTGAACTTGTAGTAAATTCAGGGGGGGGAGGGACACTGTTGAAATCTACTTCTTTCTCAAACAACAAAAATTGTATAGATTCTACAAGATTTTTTTTTTTTTTTTGTGGGGAATCCAAGGGATATTTTAAGATAGTTGTGCATCCCAGAGCTTGGCTAGAGGCTGAGTATCTGAGATTTTGTGGGCTTTACTGCAAGCAAATTTGTTTAGATTTTCTGATCTCTTATGGCTTGCACTTTATAGGTCAGTGACAGGAGTGTCCGTATTTTCAATTTGTGAGGGTGTGGTGTCTGAGGCCACCTCATCAATGGTCAAGTTTGAAATCTCGTCTGTAAGAACACTATCATCTTCGCTATTCACGGAAGGTGCTGGGGATGCTTCAGAAGTTGGGGTGGCTTCAGCAGGGGTTGATTCTGTCTCCGCCAATGGTTGCTGCAAGCTCCAGTACATTATGCTGGCTGTTAATGTGAGGATCATCTTCTGGTTTACCTGCCATAACAACATGACAGTTACAGTTACAGGTCCAATGAACAAAGTGCACTAACTTGCCAAGTGATTGTGTCTGTCCAATGAAGCAAAATGCACTAATCTGCCAAAATCCTACTTAGGATAGGAAAACTGCAATCTTTGGACTTGATATATGGGCGATGGGGTAACAAACATGGTGATCCAGAAGCCTTGATTGGGTATTGAAACAGATAGAAAGCTGTTATTTTCATACTACATGGGCAGTGATTAGCACACCACATAACTGACTATATCATCAAATGTCATGGCCACGTGTCCCTTTTAACACTCCTTTAACTATTGTTAAGCTCAAGTAAAATTAAAGTTAATATATATATATATATATATATATATATATATTTTTAAACCAAGGTTAGATTGCTTAACCCTAGGAGTGAGGGAATCTTAACTGCAGTTGATGTGTGGTAAAAAGAGGGGCATGGACCAATGAGGACTGCACATTAGACTACATAGTCTAATGCGGCAGTAAGTTAAGCATTTCCCTATTCCTCATAGTTGTATTAATGTGTATCCGACATGAGAAATCCAGTACCGGGTTTTTTTGGGCTCTGATTATGACAGAATGCAAGTTTCAAGAACCTAAAATGCGGGAACTTTGGTCATTTTCTGAGAATTAGTGCACCATTTGCATCCTAAGAAATACGGCAACCCATCAAAGTAACAGAAACAAAGGGATGATACGACATTCGTGGAGTCCTCTTAAATTGGACTATCTATGGCGCTGTCTCTATCTGTGATCTGAGAGATAATAAAAATAAATACACAGATCCATCACAAATATATTCTTACCTCCATGATGTCCTCAGGCAACAAGAAAATGGAACAACCAAGCTTTCGTGCAACACTGATTATGTATGTAGCATTCAACTTCTTTTCCTCATCTGTCGTATCAATAACAATAAAGTGAGATATTTTCTTTTACCTATCAACTTTTTTTAAAGACAAGTCAATTTCATTCTACTAATGCATATAAAAAATTATTTCAAATTTCATTCTCTCTGAAAAGACTAAAAGATGTGAATATTGGTGCATCAGGAATAACACAACAGAATGAAACGAGGAATTAATTTCAACGACCAATTCCCAAGACAACAGAATAGCACACATCAGGAATGATGATGGAATTAAATTCTCCCACTTTCATTGAAACATACCACTTTCGCCCTTCGTGACGAGGTTCCAGTTGACAACCCTTGGCTCCACAGCACTAAGAAACTCAAGGAAGAATATCCCATTTGATAGGTTTTTATCCTGAAAAAAAGTTGCAGCAAACACAAAACCATTCATCATTGTTTAGGATTTGATGGTTAATAAAATGAAGGTCCAGTTTGGTTACCTTAAAGCTCTCCATTTGAGAAGTTCTGCCTGTGTTCTTCACTTTGTTGTTTGCCCAATTCAGGATATCGACATCCCTCATCTCCTTTCCTTGGGAGTGGAATCTCAAGTTTTTCAGGAGTTGGAGCATATTAAACCTCATCAGCTGCCAAAGGAAAGCTGAAACAGAGGTAACAGTTAATTGCAATTTGAACCACCAATCTTTCTTGTCACAATAACTGGGATGTGAGTTGAGTCCATATCACAGCGGAGCAACAGCAGAAATAAAAAAATTTAGGAAAGAAAAAAGGCGAAAAATTTCAAATGGTGGGGTATATCATGAGGCTAATGCACTTCAACCCAGTTCAAAAAAAGAAGAAGGAAAAAGACCGGACGTTAGTTCAGAGTCAAGGAGGAGTGACCACGATGATATGTGATTTGTATGTGAAATTCTGTAGCTCATGATATTATGATGTACAAAAGTAACATTTGGAAAGACAAACTTCAATGACCATGATTGTTTAATATCAGATCAATTGCACTTTACATTCTGGCTTATTTATAGGAAATGAAAATGAGAGAGGTGGGTTCAGGAAATATAGCTTTAGTGTCCAATACATTATCGACATGCTGAAGATAGCACATATCTGGAAAACATGCGTCCACGCATCTCTATCTGGATATCTTATATTTTAAGCTTTCTGTCTTGAGATGTCACTGCAGTCATTTCTTCCCGTCAAAATCATTCTTTTCACCGTTAAACCACCTAGTTAACGGTATTGGATCATCTATAGCAATTCAAATACTTGTTTGAATGCCCAAGCTCTCCACTTAAATGCTCAATTAAGGTTTAGTTGATATGGTTTTTCAGCTGGCGTCCATCTTAGAGATGACCTAAGAACACTCTGGATAGATGACTTGGTGGCTGACAATATAGTGTTGAGTGAAGGACATAAGTTTTATGTTCACAAGTCTGCGATATTCGAAAATAATAATAATAATAATCATCTAAAGAAAACATTGTAGTTTATTACAGTGTAACAAGGCATCGCCTAGGCATTTTTGGACCATCATCACCAGGGCGCCTCTCTAGGCTAGCGGAAGTCAAATGACCCTTTTAACTATAAGCCCATTGACGGCTTATTTATTTAAGATATTTATATGTAAATTAGGTTATACCCTCTCATTTGAATTCAATAAAAATTATAATAGATCCAATTTTCTAAATGAAAAAAAGTCAACTTTCCAGTTCAAGAACAAAATCCGCTTTTTAGGGATTAGGTCAAAATTTCAGCTTAAAAAATATTATTAAAACTCAAAAGTCCGATAAGAAAAGTTTCATATTTTAGTCTTCAAAAATATTTTCATCTACTGGGTCAAAAAGTCAACTATCAATTTAGCAGAAAAAAACTTACATACTAGAGCCACCATAGTGACAGGAAAATAAGTTTGTAGTTGAGATAATCAGGAAATGAGGTGGGCTATTAAATGTTAATTTACCTAGATTATTTGTCAACCTTAGGCGGTTTGAATTGCTATGTATATATTAATATTATATATATATATATTATATGAATATTTAATTTATATAATTTAATTATTATGATCGCTTAGGCGCCTTGACTACACTGATTTGTTATAAGGTTCAGTGCATTAATCTGTGCTATTTGAGGTCCATGGCTCATCTTAGAGCATGTAACATAATCGAAGTAGTACCAAAAACAGTAATCTGCTCGGCTGTTTTCTTAAGTTAGCTGGTCAGATTATTTGACCAGTGTGTACTTAATAAATATGTACCAGTAATATATGTTATACTAACACATTCGAAGTTGTACTATTTGGTATATATTATATGCATTGCAGCAGGCCATTGTAAAATTACTACACCACCTTAGCTTCTTATGAGCTAATCTCATAACTTTAACTAGACAGTACTACTTCCAATAGTATGATAACAAATTAACAAATGAATGACAAAATGACTAGTAATGTAAGAGAGGGAGGATTGGATTGGATCAGGGAGATAAACAAACTAGAAACAGTTTCTAATTCTTGTAACAAAAGCAACTTACCAAGTATGAGCTTCTTATTTCCTTGTACAATATCATTTCCGGCTACATTAACAAGGGAGAATTTCAATTGCTTCCCAATTCTTACAACTTGGTTGCAATTCTCTACTTTTCTAAATGGCATCTTAATAGGAGGCTTTGTTGCATGCTTCCAGTTAACCGATCCTGGAGAAACCTTGTCAAGCACTTCCAAAAGAACCCATCTACATAAATGAGGGATGCATATCAAACAAGGTCGGTAGAAAATCACGACGGTTAATATATGGAAAAGGCAAGCATACCCATTTCTGACATCCTCAAAAACGTTATTTACATATGTAGAAATTCCAAGACTGTTGATCCACAGTCGGAAGCATCTCTCTTCTCTAGATACTTGCACATCATCTGGCATCATCTCGGCAAAGGAAATCTTTTTGCTATCCACGGACAGACCATTCCTGCAAAAGCGATCCACACTCTCTTAAAGTAGAATTCAGACTCTCAATAAAAAAACAAGCCATAATAGGGTATAAAGCACCCCCAAAAAAAAACGGACAATTTAATTTTTTACACAGCCGTAAATTATTAAATTGCCATAATGGTCAATACAATGAAGTTAAACCAAAGGGTAACTAATCAAGGAAAAGGACCCCATAATATAACAGACAATTTAGAGAACTATGGATACTTGTATCAGGGCAGGAGGATGGTAAGAAGCTAACCTGGCTGATTGTGTTAATCATGTGGTCCACATGTAGGGGATTTAGAACCAATTGTTATACAGTTCCCACCATTACATCTTCTAAAACAAAAGTTGAATTAGTGGATTATCTTAATCATCAGTTGATTTATTTCTCTCATTTTTTCTTTTCTTTTGACCGTGCCATATTTCTTCTGCCCGCCTGAATGAATGTCATTTGATAAATTATTTTCATCATCCAATCACAAGTTCATGACAATTTTCAGCACAGAAGATTTTCAAGGGGAGGCATGGTGGGTCCTGAACCCCTGCAAGTGTACGGCATATGTTACAATGATGGATTTTTCCAGTCATCCCACATAGGCCCATGCTGGAAAGCAATGATCCTGTCCCAGCATGCAGTGATATAGAGAGCCTACTAGAATACATATCCAACTAAATGTAATGAATTGATGGTATATCATATGATATCTATCAAATTCAGTAAAGAAGATATATGAGAATACTAAAACACAGATAACGATACTAAACTTTCCTGAGTAAAACCAGTACACATAACAAGAAAATAAAAACTAATCTAACTTCTGGAAGGAGCACATGTAATACTTAATAGAAATAAGGTTATTCCCACAACTTATTCTATTAACTTCTACTAAGAACAGATGAAAAGGGTTTATACCCACAACTTATTCTACCAACTTCTACAAAAATACAGATCAAAAAAAAAAAAAGAACCTCTAAAAAGGCTGCCGAACATAAGAAAAGAAGAGAAATGCTTAGTCTCACCTTTGATGGAATACCTGTGCCACGAATGCAAGATTCAGATTTGGTGAGCCCTCAACGATGTCCTTTGGAGTTAGATATCTTTTGCAGTTCATTCTCTCTGCATGCTCAAGTATCAGATTTGCTCTTTCAGTAGGATCCTTAGTATCCAGCGTGGATGGACTACAGTGTTCTGGTGCAAGAACATTAAGCAGGAAAGCATAAGCCTCTCCATCCTGCAAGAGCATAAGCTCATGGTATCATTACAGAGAAAAGACAAATATGTCATACAAAACTTAATTAGCCAATTAAGTAAAGAAGAACATGTCTTGGTCTTCAAGCTATCAGGATCAGATGACTCAGATGTGAGGTATGGGAGACAACTCTCCATTAATACTAAAATTTTAATGCATGGATAGCATAAAAGGCCAACGGTGACAAGACACATGTTTTGGAAATTTATTCTCCACTTCATGGAACTTGTAGAAAGGGAGGGCAGTGATTCTGCTGTGCTTAAAGGATGTCACAATTACTAGAATCTATTAGACATGGGACAACCACTTGGAAATGCTTTCTAAACGATTTCAACACTAAAGTTAGGGGCATTCTTGGTGGAACCATAATTCTGGTTGCCTAAACAGAAGAGGCGGTTAAAAAGGCAAAGCAGGGGCGAGAGTAAGAGTATCAAGCGAAAACATCTCGCATACGAATGCTTCCTACAATTAAGATCCAGCTTCCACTCTTCCTCCTGCTTTGTTCTGATCTTGGGAACCACATATAATTGTAAACTATGAGGATCTTCCTACCTTTTTATGACTTATCCTCTTCTAGAAATGTGACCAAGACAACTCAACTTCCCACAGTTTTCCTAAATTATAGCCAACTTTACATGACTTTGGCCTAGATATGTGACTGCAAGTTCCTAGTAAGTAGAGTTTCTTGAATAAGAGCATGAAAATTAATTCTGCTGATAATAACTACTCTAATAACCAAGCCATGCCGACCACAAACTGTTGCTATTAATAAAACAATAGTAGTGCCTTGGTCCATTAAGAGTCCCCGTACCTTCACATCCGAAGAAAAATTTGTGATGGGTTTCTTGTAGCCCGCTTTCTTTAGATGGAAATTCATCCATCGTAGTAAGACCTTTTCTGGGGCTAAACCCATTAGCTCCTCTACATCCTGTAAAATTTGACAATATCATAAACAAAATGGTAATCATTTTTCTTCTTCTTTAACTTTCAATGTAAGTAACAAAATGTAAGCACAACACTTTCAGAGTTAATTTTATTTTAAAAATAGAAAATAGGGCTTAATTGGACCTTGCTGTCATCCACCAACTCCACAAGTTGAGGTGTCTTCTTCAGGTTAAGATCAGCTAACAGTTGGATCTGATATTGGAACCATGTGTGTTAATGCAAAGGAAAAGAAAAATATGTGCGTAAAGAATCAATCTATATCACCCATTGCTTCATGCCTCTTACACTTTTTGGTTTCTATATCCCTGGAAGATATTATGCCAATTAGTAACAATGAAGGAGTTCAGGGGCTCACCTTAATAATTTGAGAAATCAACCCAAGTAACAAATGGGGCTGCAAAAAATAAGAATCAATGAAACTTCAGCAATCCTCAGATCACCAAAAGAGAATATACCAATATAATTCAAATGGGTAGCTGACAATAGCTCAACTCACTCTTGCTTCAATCAAGTCCTGTGTGCCAATGTTAACTACTGTGCAGCCAATGGCCTTTGCAGAATTGAGGCAAAGGGTATGGTTCTCATTCCTCTCCCACGGATTGAGTACCCGTTTGGTGTTAATAGCTCGTTCATCTATTGTCCCAGGCACAGCAACATTAATCAGCTTACTGCATCAAGCCACTGGAATGCATCAACACCCACAAAATATCTACCTACATTAACATACAAAGAAACCATTGTCACATAATCCTGCATATATATACCAGAGAAGAACTCCATCTTTCGCAAGATTGAATAGATCATTTGTAGCTGGATCTAAAGGAAGATATTTCTTCAGGAAAGGGTCATCTCCGAGGTAGCTGTTGATATGAGCAACATAAGACGCCTTCTCATTTTCACTGATGGTGTGGAGAAGGGTGGTTGTGGTGGCTTTGAGGAATGCGGAGGAGGTCTTTGAACCGCCCAATTTCGCTGTAGTTCGGGATTGAAGATTCAAATATGCCTGCCCAATCCATATGGTTTATCAACATGTTATTTTCATCCTTCTAACTCCAATATAAATTGAACAGAAGCCCACTAATCCCCTTCTCTTTTCCTTTTTCTATTAAAAAAAAATGGTTCCAATCTCCAAACATGAAAATAAAAAGGAAAATTGAAAGAACTAATAAAGAAGCCATGCAACCTCCATGTTGCAAAGACTCACCCGAAGGAAAGCTTCAAAGTCGATCTCATCGCTCATGTCAGAACAAGACTCCCCCAAGATCCCTGTGATCTCTTCCTCGGTAAACATCTCAATCAAAGCCTTTAATTTGGCCATGACGGGCGGCAAATCTCGCATTGTGACTTGACCCGATTGATTCCTCATTGAAAGAAACTAAAAATGAAATCACCCCAATTCAGATACATTACCCCAGAATCGCTAACAGATAAATTTTTTGAATGAAACTGTAAAACTGAATTCGACAATTCAAACAGGGGAGAGATGAAGGGAAATTTAAAATACTTACTTTGGATTTGAGGCCGCGAAGCTCGACCTGAGTGAACTGGCTATGCAGCCATGGATCCGAAACAAGAACGCCCACAAAACTAGACATCTTCGCGGGGAAGAAAACTAATTACCCACCAAAATTCTTCTCAGAATTTCACCAAATTAAGAAAAACCCAATAAGAATCACCGAACCCAGATTTCATTCACCAATACAGAATCAAAATACAAACTCGGATTCAAATTCGCGTGCCCAAAAAAAAAACATTGGTATACCATGAATATAGGTGGTTCTAAATCTCCTAATCTATCCCTAAACCTTAACGAAAGGGATTCAAAAAGAAAAGCTTAACAACTAAGGAAATAAATAAAAGAAGAAGACAAAATCTCTCTTGCTTGGTAATGAAATGAGAAACTAATCGAAACCCAGAAAGGAAAACGGAGAATTAGAGAGAAGACAAAGAGCACAAACCTGTTGAAATCAGAGATTCATTTTGGGATTGATGGGTATTTTTCGTAATTTAATTTATTTATGCAGGTTGACTGTTCTTAAGATATTCAATTGTGACTGTTCGAATGGAGAGATGGCAAAGAAGAGAAGAATCGATTTTTTCTTTCTTCGTTGGAGTGCAATGTGAGGATAGAATAACCGTTTTGCCTACGGACCCGCCAATACTGCGGTGGGCCGCCAGCCCAGAGCTTCCTATCTATTTTTGGGATTTTCAAGAGCTCATGACACGTGGAGGTCTTAGATGTTTTGGGACCCACCATCCAATGAGGTATTGGATCTATCCTGATGGAAGGATTGCTTTCTTTCTTTACAGTTGCTGTAGTTTTATTGTTAACTGACACGTGTAACTAAAACTAGGTGTGGTCATCAGAGAGGTGGTCCCGTCAGTGGATGGTCCGGATTGATGGGCTTCTTACAGTATTAATGATTTGAGTTTGTGTAATATTTATATGGATTTTGCTACACCCAGTCACAAATCCTCCAAATAGGCAACTGGGTGGCTACAAATGTTCCTTTCTGATTTTATTTTTTTTTCAAACTGTTAAAATATGAAAAATCTCTACGTCTGTTAAAAAATTTGGAGTAAATGGAGTGGAGTTAGCACTCCTCATTTTATATCGATTAATTAAGGCTGCGTTTGTTTGGGGAAAAAATAACTGGAATTAATTGTTTTATGGAGGTGATGCTTGCCTCATTGGTTGTGTTTATAGCACCACTCATTTTGTTCGTTCCAGCCCCATGAGGGTCTCCACCCTATTCCTACTAACTAGAGAGCGAAAAAAAATTGTTTTATTGACAAAAAATTAAATTATCTTAAAACGTGTGTGTTAAATCTTATTAATTATGGTTAACATTCACTAACTAGGATTTAACATTTAACCCTGTTTGATGTGCTGGCCAAAATCACACCTCAAGCTGTCAAGCATAGTCTTGAGTTCAATTCCCTACCCCCGTTGGACCCTCAGGATTTATTTCTACTTACCTAACCTAGTGCATGTGGTTGGGGTCTGCACCTGTGCATAGGGCTGTATTCGGGCCGGCTCGGCCAAGCCCGGCTCGGCTTGAATGGATTTGATCGAGGCCCGAAGCATGGCTCGGCCCGAAATGGAGTTTGAATGTGCGGCCCAAAGCTCGTCCCGAGTTCAAAATCGTGGTTTGAAGGTCGGCTCGGCCCGAATTGATTCAAGCTCGAGCTGGGCTTGGCTTGACTCGATCTCGGTTTGAATCCTTTTTTTTAAAATAATAATAATATTTTATATTATTTATATATATAATAATGATATATATATAAATAATAGGGTTTTTGTAAAAAAACCCTATGTTTCCAACTATTTATAAATGCCCCCTTGTGTTTTGTGATTTTGTATTATGATCCACTAACTTTTAAAATTTTTGCAAATCCATCATTTCATCCAAAAGCTATGTAACGGAAGTTAATTTTTTAATGAAATAATTTTTTTAACCTTGTTAAATGGGTTTGGATGGAACACACACCTTCATAGGTCATCACGTGTCCTATTTATCACCATTTAACTAGGGTTAAGGTTAATAAATCAAAAGTTAATATTTTAAAAAATATATCTAAAAATCAAGGTTAGATGGATGAACCCAGGGCATGTCCATTTGGCAAGAAAGTGAGAAAAAAGAAAAGAAAAATGTATTTTCTTGTACTTTTCTTGTGTTTGGTTTGCAAGAAACATACTTTTATTTTCTTGCACTTTCTTGCATTTTCTCAATTGTGACAAACTTTCTTCAAAAAACTTTATCCATTTTTTTATGGTTATTTTACGAGAAAATTTAAGTTTCTTTTCTTTTCTTTTATTTCACCTACTTTCTCATTAACCGATCGCACCTATGTTTGGTTGCCGAGAAAATTGATGAAAACATGGAAAAGAAAAGAAAATTTTAGATTTTTAATACAATTTTTAGTTGTGTTTTGTCTAATTTTCTTTTCTTTTCCATGTTTTTACTTATTTTCTCGACAACCAAACATAGGGTAAGGGTGTGTTTAGTTGCAGAGAAAGTGGGTGAAAGAAAAGAAAAAATAAAAAAGTAAAGTAAAAGAAAAGAAAAGAAACTTAGATTTTCTTGCAAAACAATCATCAAAAAATGGATGAAGGTTTTGGAAGAAAATTTGTCACTTTTAGGAAAGTTCAAAAAAATGAAAGTGTGTTTCTTGCGTACCAAACGCAAGAAAAGTGCAAGAAAACACACTTTTCTTTTTCTTTCCCTCATTTTCTCGCCAAACGAACGCACCCTGAGGGTGAGTGAATCTTAACTACAGTTAGTGTGTTAAAAAGGACACATGATGGTTTGTAGGTCTCCTTTAACTGTGGTTAAGCATAATCAATCTAAGGTTAAATTTTTTTATCCCTAGGGGTGAGTGAATATTAACCACTAATAATGGGTGTTAAAAGAGACACGTAGCGACTTGTAATGTCTCCTTTAATTATAATTAAGCATAATCAATCCAAAGTTAATATTTTTTTTTTCTCAAAACCAAGGTTAGATGCATGAACCAAAGGGGTGAATGAATCTTAACCATTACTGGGTGTTAAAAAGGATATGTAGTGGCTTGTAGAACACCATTTAACTGTTGTTAAGCATAATTAATCTAAGCTTACTATTTCTCAAAACTAAGGTTAGGTACATGAATGCAAGGGGTGGGTAAATCTTCACCATAGTTAGTGGGTGTTAAAAATGATATGTGACGGCTTGTAGAGCCCCTTTTAATTATGGTTAAATATAATCAACCTAAGGTTAATATTTTTTTATAATTTGTTGTAAATGTAATCACTTACCCGTAAGGGTTCGAGCATCTAACCTTGAATTTTAAAACAAATTATAAAAAAATATTAACCTTAGATTGATTATATGTAACCATAATTAAAAGGGGCTCTACAAGCCATCACATATCCATTTTAACACCAGTAATTGTGGTGAAGATTCACCCACCCCTTGGGTTCATGCATCTAACCTTAGTTTTGAGAAATATTAACTTTAGATTAATTATGCTTAACCATAGTTAAAGGGTGCTCAACAAGCCACCACATGTCCTTTTTAATACTCAATAACTTTGGTTAAGATTTACTCCCCTTTGGTTCATGCATCTAACCTTGGTTTTGAGAAGAAAAAAATATTAACTTTGGATTGATTATGTTTAACCATAATTAAAGGAGGTATTACAAGCCACCACGTGTCCCTTTTAACACCCACTATTAGTGGTTAATTTTCACTCACCCCTAGGTTCATGCATCTAACCTTGGATTTTAGAAAAAAAAATTAACCTTAGATTGATTATGCTTAGCCACAATTAAAGGAGACTTACAAGCCATCATGTGTCCATTTTAACACACTAACTGTAGTTAAGATTCACTCACCCTTAGGATTCATCTATCTAACCTTGATTTTTAGGTATTTTAAAAAAAATATTAACTTCTGATTGATTAACCTTAACCCTAGTTAAAGGGTGATGAATAGGGTCATCCAACCCATTTAACAAGGTTAAAAAAATCATTTCAATAAAAAATTAACTTCCGTTACATAGCTTTTGGATGGATGGGTGGATTTGCAAAAGTTTTAAAAGTCAATGGACCATAATACCAAATCACAAAACATAAAGGGTATTTACAAATAACTAAAATATAGGGTTCTTTTTTGCAAACAACCCTAAATAATATTTTTATTTATTTTTTATTCTTTTAATAATATTTGAGCTGAGCCGAGTTCGGGCCGAACCGAACCTCAATTGAGTCGGGCTTCAAGCCGGGCCGAGCCGCACAGGGGAGGTTGGCCCGAGCTTGGCTTGAATTAGTTTTCGGGCTTTTTTTAGGGTTGGCTTGGTCCATTCGAGTCTAAATTTCAGGCTGATCTCGGGCCGAGTCGAGCCACACCAATGAGCTGATCTGACTTTGTGCAACCCTACCTGTGCATGCCCGAGGGATTAGTTGGGGTGTTCTAAGAGGTCCAGCAATCTAACCCTAATTTTTGGAAAAAATATTTAACTCTAGTCAAGAACTTTTAACCCTTATAATTAATATTTTTTTCCCTCAAAAACCAAGGTTAGATTATTGATTCATAAGGGTTAGTGAATCTTAACCACAATTAATAACCACAATTAATAAGAGTTAATTAAGGACACATGTTGACCTATGAACTGTGGGTGATTAAACTCTCCCGAGTACAATCGCGAATATTGGCTGTGATAAGATCTCCTTAAATACACTCTTAGTCATAAGTCATAACCCACTGGGCACTATAGTAGCCTCGGGCACTATTCTAGCCTCGGTTTCAAAGATAGCTTATCAAACTCAATCAGATGGTAATCATGTCTATTACAGTTGTAATAGATTTTTAATGAGCAGTGATTAACGGATCCTTAATTAACTTACCATCTTGTCCCGTGTCTCTTTTAACACACCTTTAACTCTGGGTAAGCTTATATTTTTTTATTTTTATTTTTTAGAAACTAAGGTTAAAATGCTTAACTCTAGAGGTGAGTAAATCTTAACCACATTCTATGAGTGTTAAAAAGTGGGGCGTGGAACAATGAGGACCAACCATTTTGTTTCTATTTAAGTTAAGCATTTTCCAATTTTAATCGTGTAGACCACCGCTCTCTATTCTACTTAGATTTCTCCCATGAGTTAAGGATCATATTCAATCACGATTGAACTCGGGATAGTTCAATTAAATCCACAATTAGAACACGTGTGACATGTCCCTTTTAACCTTCATTAACTTTTTGTTAAGATTTATTAATCTTTAGGATTCAACAATCTAACCTTGCTTTTAGGGAAAAAAAAAGATATTAATTTTTTTAACCCTAAGGGTTAGAACTTCTTAACCATGGTTAAAATACCAATTAAAGAGTTTTGTGAGTGCAACTGAACTCTCATGAGTTCAATCACAATTGGACAGGTATGGACTATTCTCGACAGTCCATGCGCTGCACGCACGTCGTGAGCTTTCTTTAGAATTTTTGAGAAGAGTACAAACTACAAACCGAAATTGGACATTTTTGATGGTTAAAATGTCAATTGAACTCTCATGAGTTCAATCGCAATTGGACAGGATACGGAATATTCTCCACAGTCCATGCGCTGCACGCACGTCGTAAGCTTTCTTAGAATTTAGTTTAAGTTGCTGTTGAGCCGAAAACACTTTTTGAGAAGAGTACAAACTACAAACCGTCCTCCCTCGAAATTCTTCGTCGCTTTTGAGACTCCTGAGTCTTATTTTGTAATCTTACGACAATTGTAGGGTCCACCTAAGGTGGATAGAGTTCCATCCATGATCCATGAGCCTATCTCAATTACCCCAAAAAAAGAAGAAAAAAAGAGCCTATCTCAACATTGTCTAAGGTAACAGAATAATTAATAAACCACGAAAAACAAAGAGAGTAAAAAAAAAGATTCTTATTTATTTATTTTGGCCCACGCAAGTCTCAACAGAGAGCCCCAGGGTTACTCCTAGGACAATGACAGTATGGGTATTCTTAAATGGCAAAAGATTCCTCTGACGGCTGCTCGACCTAGGAGCTCGGCATGTGGCGTGTTAAAGGAGAAAGATATCAAATGGGGGAAGTCAAAATCATTAGGAGAAAATGAAATGATTTCTCCCCTAAATTATCGTCAAGTGCCCAATGTTTTGTGCATGCCCGAACGCCTAACTCGGGCAGCCGTCAGAGCTAATCTTCTGCCTTCTTAAATATGCTTTCAAATCTTAATCCTTTAATTCAAAATTAAGGATAAAGATTAAATTTGGCTCGACTTATTTTATCATTTTTTAAAGTCAAATCAGCTCTAATCTTAACTCTTAATTATTTAAATTAAAATATTAGGATTTGTGAGTACTCGTAGACCGGTTCTATCGACAATAGGGAGAGACATTCGTCAAGGAGATCCATTATCGTCGCATATCTTTATTTTTGCCTTGAACGCATTGCCTTGGATTATTCTTGAAGCGCTAATTCAATACAGGTTCTCGGACCGAAGATCTAGTCCATGCATCTCTCACATTTTCTGACAGCCTATTAATGGCCAAGGTATCCATCTAGGGTCCAGGTGCTCAAGAACAAACTTCGGAAGTTTTGTGCTGATTCGGGTCAAGTTAACAATTTCAACAAGTTGGCATTAATATTTTTTTTGATCGGTAAGTCAGCATTAATATTCATCAGAAACACTCCTAGTCTTGTACAAGCAAAAAATTTAGAAATTCTGGGTATAAAGATTAGAGAGGATAGTTGCACATATTTGGGTATCCCTTCTGCTTTCATTTTTATCAAAGTCCGAGATGTTTACTTTCCTAAAAGATAGAGTTGCATCTAAGGTTCAGACTTGAAAGGCCAAACTCCTAAATCAGGAAGGCAGAGGAATTCTAATTAAGTACAGAATGCCCGAAGATACATGTTGTCTTCCGCCTATGGATCCAAAATGCAATGGAATACATTTCTCAGCCCGTCGAGGAAGATTAAGGTGCACGTCTAAACTTACTTGGTGAGGTCAGTGTTCGAACGGGGAAGCTACAGGTCAGTCTCAAGCTTAGTCATTCACAGTACAAATGGTACATTTTAGTTAGCCTCGAGGAAATGTTCATAACTAATACCAAGGCTGTTGAGCCGAAACCCATCATGAGCCCCATGGTAAAAGTTTAATTTTGATGTCACGTCACTAAGGTATTGGAAAAACTACTGGAGGAAATGCATATTAGGAATGAAGAGGGGAAATGCATCAAAAAAAGGGTGAAGGGGGGAAAAGCATCAAAGAAAAGGCATAGCTCATTGGTAAATCAGACTGTCTAATGGCGGTAATGGCGGAATGCCGGCCATGAGATAGGGGTTACTGCTGGCTAGAAACATGGGTGTTAGGACATTAAAGAGCTATGTAGGACACACTTCACCTTGGTCAGCTTCACCCATGTCTCCAGGAAGCTAACCAGGTTGTGGCTATTTGGTCAAGTTAGGCCAAGAGAGAGACGGTTGACGTGGTAGCCAACCATTGCGAAGTCCCACTCAGTGGACCACTCCTGCTAACATTTTCTCCATATTCGGCTCAGCATAAAATAGGACATCAACCATGGTGTGAATTGGTGAAGAACATTTTCTCTCAAGATGAACAAGAGGAATCGACTCAACCTGAACAGCCTCATTAATTTTGAAGAAAACATGCTAAAGATAAAACAGGCATGTTCATAAACTCTAAAGCTCACAAATAAATGGTGTCCCCTAAAAATTTGGTGTTTACACAAGGCATGGTATCAGATTTTGACAAAATTGCATCAGCTCTGAGGCATCAGGCTATTATCATAATTGTCACAATAGCAAAGCATGATGAGAGGAAGTGTTGTTTGCACCTGGAACAGAATATATCAGTTGCTTCCCCATTTCCTCACCACACTATCTTTAGCAGAGACACGTTTATAGACTTCCTCCCTTGGCTCACTACCAAAATCAACAGAGGAACTGGCTGGAGAAAATTTTCGCAACATGCGTGATGTTATGAAAGTAAACCCATTTCTTGTCCCTCGAAGAGCAAATAACAATGGATTGAAGATGACAGCAAGCATCACTTCGCCTTTTGCAATCACAAGATACTGTTCAAAAGAGGGAGTATTACTGTAAAAGGATGCAAAGGAAACAACAAAATTCACCTTAAAAAGTGAGAGAACTGCTGACCATGAAAATGATACCCAAGATGGCAAGGCTTGCTTGTTGTGCCTCTTGCCAGAAATTATCGTCATGGGGCCCACCAAACCATCCAAACCAACCTCCCCCACCAGCATCACCCCCACCACCCACCTCTTCCCTCTTCTGAATTTCTTTGTTCCATTTCTCAAACTCCTCTCTCTTTCCACCAAGAGCACTTTCTAACGATTTTCTAGCTTGTTCCTGCAGCCAAAGATATAGAAAAGGTAAACTAAACATAGAAGAGAAACTTTTGCATCAAAACTTACGAAAGCCATCTTGCCAATTTTGGGACAATTTAAGTTACTCCACTTTTTCCATCTTCATAAAGTGAAATAAATTGAAATAACAAAATACATAGAAGGGATGGGCCACCTATGACATGTATAAGAGTACTGCGAGGCCTGCTAGAAAATCTATAAACACCATAGTTGAATCTACAGCAAGCATCACCTGAAGAAGAAAAACTTTGGGATGAGGCCTCTGCTCTCAAACTTAATACTATTTCCTATTAAGCCAAGCCATCTTATTGCTGGGATACTTCTTTCTTGTTTTAACTCTGTATGCAGTTGTGCAATAAATATGCAGTTAATCGGTGTAATCTTACACCGATCCTCACTAAAACTGTCTTCATCCCTTTAATCTTGAAGTGGGAAATGACAATTATTCTGTAGCTTCTCAAGCCTTATTTAATAACTGAAAGTATCATTTTCTATATCAAGCCTGATGTGATATGCCAACTATTCCAAAAGAAGGTTGTGTCATGATGCCCTTATGCAGAGCACGTAATGAGACTGGTAGGTATGGCCATAGTTAGGGGCAGAGCTACATGGGGCCAAGGGGGCTGAAGCCTCCCCTGAAATTTGGGAAAAAAAAATCCTATTGTCTGCATAGGGGTGTAGCCTGGGAGAGGGGCGGAGCCGAGGAGGATGGGGGCTCTAGCCACCCCAAACGTAAAAATAACAAATATTCTTTACAAATGGATACAAACAGCGTGATGGCCCATGAACTTGGCCCTTAAAAAAAAGTGGGGCTACTCCCCTGAATCCCCATTGTTAGCCCCCCGCCCCCCCTACAAGAGAATCTTGGCTCCGCCCCTGGCCATAGTTACCATACACCCGTGTTATACCTGTATAATACTTTTAGGGGGGTCGCTGTTTAAAACAGCATACTTTTGTCGTATTACGTATTATAAGCATATTACAATATATTACTAATTTAATTCGTGAATTACGTATTAAACGCATACAATACACATTTTTTGCCAAACTTTTACCGTGTTAAACACATATTCCTAATTAAATGATTGTTATTAGTTAATATCATAATTTTTATTTATTAATTATTTTTTAATATCCCGTACTTTTGCCGTGTTTTTTCCATATAATGCCTATACTTCTCGAACGGATCATTTTCGTATTATACCCATAGTTGTATTTGGTAACTATGGGTATGACAACCAAGGATTAAAAATAAGGTTTCGAAGGATGTATCGGTCCCAACCAAAACCTATACGTATTGGTTTCGGTATTAGTTTCAGACGATACATATATTTTTTTTCCCTTTTTTAAGAAAAAATCAATAAATAATCAAATTAAATTCTAAGAAAATCAAATGAGTTATAGAAACCAAATATAAAGTCATGAGAAGCTCTACTCAAAAACAAAGTAGCAAACACAATTACAATTACACAATGAGTTAAAACATAAATAACTAATAAACGATTCGTATCGCCCATTTCGTATCAGTATAAATATCGTAGAGGGATTACCGATACCCATACGTATTGCCCGTTTCGTATAAGTTTTGGTAATTTTTATTTCATTATGACAACAAAGTACAAACACGTGCTTGAACATGTTGCCTTAAATGCAATGCTGAAAAGGCGTAGAACCAATAACAATGGACATACGATTATGAAACTCAGAGTGTTACCTAAGAAGCAATCTGATATGATCCTCTAAAAAAAAGGCTGCTAAAGGACATTAGACATGCCCGTTGAGTGTGATTCTTCGACATGTGGACTAAAAACTGATAGTATTCTAAAAATTCATCCTATTGGACATTGTCACTCATTACACTTATGCCATGAGGATAACCATCTTTGACTGGTCTTTCAGGCCATATGGATTCCTTTAGAAACTTTCATTGGTTTAAAATTCATGTGAATGTGTTGGCAAGAGTCATCTAATTAAAATGGTCTCAATGCCATTTCAAAAAGGAACAAGTCATTGACAATTCTTCTCTTCAGACAAAGATACAATTCTTCTCTTCAGACAAAGATTGATACTCAAAATTTGGGAATGCAATCCCTCATATTGGTGACATTCTCCTACGGCAAGAATCTCTTCGTAATCTGTTAAATCACCAAGAAGGATAAATTATTGCAATGTACAGTAACACGCTAAACTCTATCACTATGAAATACATGTAGCCCTTCATACTGCATGCATTTGAAGCTGGATTTGTGATTATCGTGTTCATAATAACATATCAAACAAACATTAGGTTTTCCATTTGTTGGGTGAGGAGTACAGGGCATGACCTAACATAAAATTTATAATAATGTGCATATGAACTACTTCTTCTTTAGCAAGTATCTTCCGGTCGTTCTTGTTCCAGGTTTTGAATTGTTTTAGTACACAATACTCACAACAAAAGGCTTATGATAAAACATTTTCTATGTACTGTGAAGTACCTTATTTCATTGCATTTCATGCTCCGTTTGTTTTGATGTAAAATAGGGGAAAACAAATGAATTTCACGGAAAATATCATTTTTCGCACATAATTTATTTAGGACAACTGATATTTTCGGTGAAATTCATTTGTTTTCCCCTATTTTACATCGAAACAAACGGAGCCTCAGTGAATTCCTCTACATACCAATCCTCTACAGCTCTTAGTAGAGTTCAATAGCTACTCTCTTGTCTTCCCCATAGAAAACCGTGGATATATTAAAAAAGCCTCCCAATTCAAGCGTCTTCCCACTCTCTCATATTATTTATATAATAAATTGTTCTTTCCACAACCCTAGAACCGAAAATCCAACTGTGAAAAACAGAATTAACCTAATTATCTCTGATTAGGGTTCTCAATATAGCTTCAAGCGCAGGAAGAAAATACATTTGAAATTTAACTTCATCATCTAACGAAAGATTCACTGTTTCAACATCCATTTTTCTAAGTAACCAGACCTAATAGAGCATCAAACTTAATTTTTTTTGGAGAAATCAAACTTCTAACCTCTTTGCGATTGTCTGAGAAAAGGCAGGAATATCTGCCTCTGCACTTGAGCTTTTGCTGTAGAGACGCCCACTTAGGGTTTTGATTTTGATTGAGAGTTTTGCAGAAACGAAAGATAGCTGAATCGAGAGGGATTGAAATCGAGCAATAGAAGGTTCGGTTCGGTGGTTTTAGGTTAAGAACCTTTGCCATGGCTGTCGTCTATGGCTTCTCTCCTTTTAGAAATTCTTTGTTGGGTCTATCTACTTCAACGACTAGGACTGTGGGACCCACAATCAACGGACCCTCACCTACACTTAGACGATACACGATAGAGATGGCCCGCCAAGGACTTCAAATTCTCTCAAGTTGTAACTATAACCGGACTGTGGTCGCCACGTGTCCCCCTCAACTGTGGTTAAGATTCACCTACTCTATGGTTCACCCACATATCCTTGATTTTTTTTTAAAAATATCAAATTTTTTAACCCTGGTTAAAATTTACCAACTCCTAGGGTAAATTTTTTTTCAATATTCTTTTTCAAAAACCAAGGATAGGTGAGTGAATCTTAACCACAGTTAAGGGTATCAATAGGGACACGTGGCGACGTTAGGAGCATAATTGGACTCCAAGGAGTCCGGTTTCAACTTGAGAGAACTTCGTGTCGCCCACCAAATCATCAACCATCAACAAACTACTGCCATGGATGGACGTTATCAGGACGCACGTGCTTTACACGGCCTAGTGTGCGCGTACGCCTGAGTGTTACAGTAAAGGTTTTTTTTTTTGGCGAACAGTGTTACAGTAAGGTAATTCGACAAAACCGCTTTAATTTTCCCGCAAAAAGACAAGGTCGTCCAGTCTATTATCTTTTTCTTTAGTTTTTAAAAAGAGATTCTACCAGCGACCTTTTTAGTTTACTATTTTACCCTCAACTCATCTCTTTAAAACTACTTATCCATTCTGGATAAGATGAGGGTAGTATGGTTATTTAATTTTACTATTTTTAAAATATTGAAGGGATGTTTGAGTCATTTCAATATCTATAAAGAGAGAGAAAGAGAGAGACGGAGAGAGAAAGAGAAAGAGAGAGAGAGGCAGAGAGAGAGAGAGAGCAGGGGCCAAGGAGGGAAGAGAACCGTTTTGAGTTTCCGTTTTTTCTGTTATTATATGAAGGTGTAACAATGGTGTCGGACCAAGAAATAGCTAACGGCGTGGAGTCTGTGCTGCGTCAGTCTGAGCCTAACACCGTTACCTCCCTTAACGGCGTCATTGAACAGTTAGAGGCGAAGTTAGGGTTAGACCTCTCCCACAAGGCCAGCTTCATCCGCGACCAGATCGACCTTCTTCTCCGACCACTTACCCAACCCCACCCTCCAAATAACCATTTTGCCCTTCAACACCACCCTCAATTTCAAAACAGCCATCCCCAAATTCCTCCCCATTTCGCCCTTCATCACCACCGTCCGGGGGAGATCACCTTCCGATTTCCTCAGCCGCAGCCGCAGCCGCAGCCGCAGCCGCAGCCACAGCCACAGCCGCAGCCACAGCCGCAGCCGCAGCTCCAACCAGCGCCGGTAACGAGAGCCGATGCTTTTGTTCAGAACGTCACAGCTGGCGCCGTCGAAATGCCGAAAGAAAGGTTCGATCTTTCCCCAATTTTTTTTTGGGATTTTTTTTTCTTGAATTCACTTCGGGAATGTTGGTTTTTAGGGTTTTGTTTTCTCTTCTAGGTGTTCAATTTTGGGTTTTTTCGTTCTTGTTGCATGTCGTGAATATAAAATGTCTGTTGTGGAGGGATTTTGATTGCAAATCTGGGGTTTTTAAGTGTATGATTTGCAAATCAGTGGAATTTATACACAAATTGCTATCTTTTTCTCTTAGAAAATTATTAGTCCTTGCGTTCTCGTTTTTTCTATTCTTATATTTTCTGTTCTGTTTTGGCGTTAAATTATTTTTCCATTTATTTCATGATTTTCTTGTTTCTAGGGTTCGCTCCAACTACATATGTTTTATGTACTGTGATGGTATTGCATGACTTGCGTGGTTTATTTGTGTTTTTGTTGGATTTGAAGCTGTAATTGGCTATTTTTTGTGGTTTCTATAACCATTTTAAATTGTTGTTGTAGCATAATCATTTATTTCCATGTTAACTTCATAACTGCTTGTATGATGGTTAATTATGTAACCTAAGTGAGATTATTGCTTTGTAGAGATGCTTTAATCCTATCCTTACATTTATAATGTGATATTTTCCGAGCTGCTTGCTGTGTCGGTCATGTTCACCTGCATGTGCCCATTGTTGTGTACATGTGTTTGAGAAGATATTGGTGTTACCTTTATGTCTATTTAGCAGTCCATGCCTTTTTCCTTCACTGACATTTTTTTTTTTTGTGTGTTTTGAAGATATGTATGAAAATTCACAGCGTCACTGTGTGGAAAATATATTTCACTTGAATGTAACTAAATGTTACTGATCTCATATTACAATTTGGGTTTTTAGTAATTAGTTATGGTTTCGCATCCACATACAGACATACTTACATTACATTTATATCTACAACTCCATGCATATTACATTCTGAAAGTGGAGTGTATAATTTGATGCTTGGCCTGATGTGTTTAGCTTTTTATCTTTTATTGCAGTGCCCCAACTGGAACAAAAAGAAGAGGTGGCCCGGGGGGTCTAAACAAAGTTTGTGGTGTTTCACCTGAACTTCAGGTCATCGTCGGCGAGCCGACCATGCCGAGGACACAGGTTTCGATTTTCCTGATCAACCAATTTGCTACTTCAAAAGGCCCATTCATTATAATCTTCTTGTCATTTTCATTAATTTAAGCGTACCTCTTAATATATATGGTGATTTTAAAGCTCCATTTTTCTTGGGTCAGATTGTGAAGCAGTTGTGGGCATACATAAGGAAAAACAATCTCCAAGATCCAAGTAACAAGAGAAAGATAATTTGCAATGATGCTCTGCGTTTGGTGTTTGAGACGGACTGTACTGACATGTTCAAGATGAATAAGCTGCTAGCTAAACACATCATCCCTCTTGAACCGTCAAGTATGTATCTGGTGAAAACTTGCAAAAATCATTTTGCTCTGATGGAAGTAGGATTCAGTACCATGTCCTTTGATGCTTGCAGAACAGCTAGGTCAAGATTCTAAGCGATTAAAGAAAGAAGTGGAGTCTACAACGGAAACCACTGAACCTGGTCCTTCTCCTGTGATAATATCTGAAGCACTTGCCAAGTTTTTTGGTACTGGAGGAAGGGAGATGCTCCATTCAGAGGCTTTAGGACTTGTTTGGGAGTATATAAAGGTTAATCATTTGGAGGTGGGTAACCAGGTGCATAAGTTTGAACTATTTCTTTAATTTCTAATTTATTTTGACCTGGTAATGAGCCTCTCTACTAAGATTCTAGTGTACATAGCATGGATTCCAAGAAATATTTTCAGTTGAAACATGGTATGGTATCTCTTTTCTTCCGCTTGTTATGATTTGGTTGGGCTTTTTTTTATCCTTTTGGGGTCCCTTGCTTTTGCTATTTTTGAAATGGAGCTTTGTTTGGTTATTTATTCCATTTCCCTTGAGAGTTGAGGCAGCATTCTTACTTTACCTATTTTGCTCTTTTGATAAATTTTGTCACCCATCTGGAAAAGTTGTAAAGTATAATAATAATAATAATAATAAAGTTATTTATATATATATATATATAAATGAAGGGATGGAAAAATCATTTCTACGAGCACTTTCAGTTCATATATATTTTAACTCCTATATCTTGTTGAATAATCATTTATATTTACATTCTGAAGCACATTCAATGACCATTTGGATGAATGCTACAGAGATACTTCATGTTGCTGGTGTTCTCCTAGTTGTCTAGATAACAGACTTTTTGGGCTATTTCAAAACAAAGTTGAAATAAGCATCTGGCTGGGGCACTCAATCGTCATGCCATGTATTTTGCTGCAAAGAAGTTTATTTCTAAGTGATGTTCAATTCATCCAAGCAAATGATGCCTTTGAAATATATAGGACTTCCTCTTGGTGCAAATGAGAAGTCTTTGGAGTTTTTCATCCGGTGATTGAAATATATTGTAGAAGATTAACATTTGGAAGAAGAATTATGTATCCATGGAGAGGTATGATTATCTTGGAAGAAGAATTACATATCCATGGAAAGGTAGGATTACTCTATTGAATCTCCCTATCAAATTTACTCTAATTAATCCCCCTATGTACTTCCTTTTGCTATTCTGGTAAAAGTGGCAATTGAGAAGTTGCAAAGAGATTTTCTCTTTGAGTGGACGGGAGTTGAAAAGGGTTCATCTGGAAGAGGTTTGCGAGCTGAAAGAGGAAGGGTGTCAAATATTGGTAACATATTAAAAAAAACATTGCTCTTCTTAGGTATCTTTGGAGATTTCCTCCTGAACATTACAGTCTTTGTTACTCAGTGATGCAAAGTAAATAAGGCTGCATCCTAATGGGTGGGATTCTAAATTTGCTAGCAGTGTTAACCATTGTTGTTGGTAGTTTATTAATAGTCTTCTCCCTTCGTTTATCCCTTATATTAGAGTTGCAGAATCTCCTCATACGAATAGGGTATGACCTTCATGGGGCTTTGGGTCAGTTATCTTGGAGGAGAATTATTTTTTCTTCGACCCCTTTGGGGCATGTGGGAGGAAATATGGAATAATTGTTGAACAAAAAAAAATTGATTTCCATGTTCATCATCAATAACGATTGTTGAAGAAATGTTTCTTTATCTCCATGATCCTCATTGATAACATCAAAGTTCAGGTTTCCTTTTCAGTGCCATGCACAAAGAACTGAGGCATTAGTATTGGGGATATAATGGGAAATAGGCCATTGTTGTCTTTCTCTTCCTCCTTTGATTTTGTTGTGTTGTGGTGAAGAGTTGGGCTCCTCCTCCTAGTGGTGAAGTGTAATTACACTTCCATTAGATCGTAGGGTTGATAGAGGGTATCCCATTTGATCAAAGAAATCTATAAAATGACATCGGATATGAATCTCTTGTTCTCTTGGATGTCAAGATGGCAAATGATCATTATGAATTCTCTTGCAGTTTTGTATTTACATTGAGGGGTTTTGTTATTATTATTATTACTTTTTTAGGGGGGGGGTCAGTTTATTTATATATTTTAGGATCCATTGTGCTTTCTAGTATATTTTTCGCCTTTCTTCACTTCATGTTGGTCAATTTTTGTAATGTGTAAGGCCAACTATTTGTATTTTATTTGCATCCCTATTTATCAATCACTTGGATTAGTTGCTAAAAAAAATTCAGACTCGGGGGCCTTTGATAAAATTTATCTAATAAATGCTTCTTTCTAAATAAGTAATTTTCTAGAGAGTAGCTTTAGATTGCTTATCGAATAAGTGGTAAAATCACTTATTGCTAAAATATATATATATCTATAAATGAAGGAATGGAAAAATCATTTGTACGAGCACTGTCAGTTAGGGCTGTCAATGGACCGGATCATGATCCGGATCCGATCCGAATCCGATCCGATTAGCCGGACTTTGGACCCTATATGTGATCCGTCGGATCGGATTCGGATCGGATCTGGATATAGGGTGATCCGATCCGATTAAAATCTGATCCGATAATAATAATACTTTTTAATTATTTTAAATATATTATTTAGATTTTCTATGTATAAAATATTAATTTTTAAAAAAATTAACATTAATTAGTATTAATTAAGGTATTATTAGATTTTTTATTATTAAAATAGATTTTTTTTTTTTTAAAATAACCTTACTCGGATCGGATCGGATCGGATTCGGATCGGACGATATATAATCGGATCGGATTCGGATCGGTTACTTCATGATCCGACGGATCTCGGATCGGATTCGGATCAGTCGGATTCTTAATCGGATCGGATTCGGATCTAAGCAGATCCGGTCCGAATCCGATCCGTTGACAGCCCTACTGTCAGTTGATGTACATTTTAACTCCTATATTTTGTTGAATAACCCTTTATATTTACATTCTGAAGCACATTCGATGGCCATATGGATGAATGTTACAGTGATACTTCATGTTGCTGGTGTTCTCTTAGTGGTGAAGTGTAATTACACTTTCAGTGAAGAGTTAGGCTCCTCCTCCTAGTGGTGAAGTGTAATTACACTTCCATCAGATTGAAGGGTTGGTAGAGGGTATCCTATTTGATCAAAGAAATCTATGAAATGACATCGGATTTGAACCTCTTGTTCTCTTGGGTGCCAAGATCTGCGAATGATCATATGGATTCTCTTGCAGTTTGGTATTTACATGGAGGGTTTTTTGTTTACTCCCTTTCTTTTCTCTTTTTTTTTGTTCACTTCATGTTGGTCAATTTTTGTAATGTGTAAAGTCTACTATTTGTATTTTATGTACATCCCTATTTGATTTGCTTTCAAACAAAATTTTACATCATAAACCAAAAGGTTGTAGCCGTGTAGCCTTTGTACACTCCTTTGCTTTTAGTGGCCCTATTATTTTATCAACCACTTGGATTAGTTGCTTAAAGAAATTCAGACTCAGTCTTTTTCTCTTTATAACTTACAAGATGGAATGATCTTGTTAGTATATAAATGTTATTGATTGTACATATTAGCATCTACTCTCTACTGAAAATATTGGCTTTAAAATATGATGTATTTGTGATGTATCTGGCTTAACTGTTTTTGTGATGGCATTTATTTCCTTGTAGAAGAGACTTTTATCCTTTCGTTCTTCCTTTATGTTTGAAATTGTGTTGAGAATGAATTCCTTGTTTACAACTTCTGTATATTTTAGTTTCATATGCTATTCTTCTTGTCATTTTTTCAAGAAGGTTCCAGATAAATAAACAAGTGTGCTGTCATTTAAACTTGTGGTGGCTTTTCTTTTTATGCTTTTAGGATCCTTTAAATTCGATGACGATACTATGTGATTCAAAGCTTCAAGAGCTTCTTGGATGCGAAAGCATTTCTGCGTTGGGAATACCTGAAATGTTGGCACGTCATCATTTATTCAGGCGGTCATGACGTGTGATCATGTGATTGGTTAGTATAAATTCTATAAATTTTCAATTTATTCCCATTTATTACGTCAAAATTGATCCATCCATGCTGTTGTCTTTCCACTTATCTGCTAAATTCCGAGACCAACTCTGTTGTATCAACTAACTGGCCATGCTGTTACATTTCTAATGCTTGAAGGAAATTCCTTAACAAGCTCAAGTTCACTGCTTTGGGATTCTCATTATGCTTACTGTTTTTAGTTTTTCTTGTGTTTGCTGTTATCATGTAGTGCTTTTGTCCCATCAAGCACCTATGGCATGTGACTTTCAAATTAATAGCAATACTATTAGTCTACTTGATCTGTTGGAGTGCATGAACTAAATGACCAAGTCAAACTCGTCTGCCTCAACAAGCCCCCCTACCCAACCCACATAAAAAAGAACAAAGAAAAAAGGGAGTAAATCACCGCCGCTACCATCTCCATTGTTCTTGATTCATTACTCAGAACATCTCAACCCTCAAACCCTTTAACTTGTGCAATTTGGTGCATAAAAAATCAATTAACTAAACTTCTGTTATTGTGATTTGGATAGTCTGTTACTCTGTTTGTTTATTATTCATTCAATTTTCAGTTAACTAAGTTGGCTTCATCCATAGAAACTTCTAATGAATTCTTGTTCTGAAATCCTTATTTATCTCATTTGTTTCTGCTGAATCTAATTATCAAGTTTTCTCATTGGTAGAGGTTGCTCAGGAGCAAGTGGAATCAATTTGTGTTTTGGAGCTATTGAGTATTTTGACTGCAATGACTCATTTTCACTAGTATAATTCATGTCATTTGATGATTATCCAGCTACATCTGATTTTCTTGCATTGACTTGTCAGCCAATTTTTTTTTCTGCTATTGGTACAATCTGTAGTAGAAGACTAATGGAATTGTTCTGTAATATTGTGCAGGTGTACTGTTTTGACGCCATCTAGTCAGTTCTGATGGTATAGCTGAAACTTATTGTAGAAGTCATTTTGTTTTTCGTGTTTTGATTGGTTAGATTTTATGATGTTCACCCAACTTGCTTATTTACAATCAGATCTAAAATGTACTCTGGCTAGTGGCAAGGAATATGTTGACTTGTAGTTGATGTCATAGTCCTGGGTTCAAGTTTACTTACTCAGCATCTTAGGTCACATTTTCCCTTGCCAATTTCTGATCTCCTAAAAACAGACATGGAAAACGTACAGGAACGGTAGAAGCTGATATTAACATCCCGGAAGTGATTGTGAATACTTGTCATTACGAATGAGGGGCTCTTCAATTTTAACTGTGAGTGCTTTACAACCTGATAGGGTGGTATTGGAACGGATCTATCATCTTGGAGGCAATGATCTACAGTTAAAAGGAGTTGTATATGCAGGGTCCTGACTTTACTCTTTAGACTACTGTATGAAGACTTTGTTTTGAACTCATATAAAAGGTTTATGCGTATGTTACTAATACATGGAAAACCTCTGGCTTGACCCAGGATGTTTGTCTTAACACACATTTGACATGGATACAGGTTTCTATATATGTTATAAAATGTCAACACATTCTCTTCAGATTGTCTTTGTATTCGTACACTGGATTTTGTCTTTGTAATCATACACTGGATTTTGCATGATTTTTACTTAAAACTTATGGGGTGTTTGGATTGGATTTTTTGGGCCAAAAATCAATTCTGGTAAAATCAATTGTATAGAAATTAATGGTCAAATAATCATTTTTTAAAAATAATAGTGTTTGGAGGATACGTAGTTGAGTCTCTCAACTTTGTATTCTCCGAACACTATTATTTGAAAAAAATTATTATTTGATCATGAATTTCTACACAATCAATTTGATCAAAATTGATTTTTGGCCAAAAAAATCCAATCCAAATGCCACCTTAATCTTTTGCCAGATAAGAAAAATACCATGTGCTTGTGTTTATTCATGCATGTGCTCATATTCAGAAAACAGGTGACTGCTTCTGATTTTTATCCAATATCATTGTTTTCTTACCCATTTTAGTTTGAAGTTATGGTGAACATCTATATTCATCAATAGTGAAAAAAATATAATATGCTTGGTCTTATATTTTGACAACCCTGGGATGATAAATTGGGGGATTGAAATTATGACATTGTCAAAGTTGGGATTTACTCTCACCATATCTATTTCTGCAAATCATTCTATCAGAGAAAATTTCTACTTTAGGTTACCTTTACAAAAAGAGAAATTATTGATACTAGTTGACACAAATGAAGGAGATCAAATCACAGTGAGTTCAATCGCATCCATAGGTCAACATGTGCCCGTTTTAAACCCTTCTAACGGTAGGTTAAGATTCACTACCCTTAGGGTTCAACAATCTAACCTTGATTTTTAGAATTTTAAAAAAATTTAACCATAGGATTAAGAAATTTTAACCCTTGGGTTAGTTTTTTCTGTTTAAAAATTCTAAAAATCAAGGTCAGATTGTTGAACCCTAAGGGTAGTGAGTCTTAACCACGGTTTATATGAGTTAAAAGGGACATGTTTTGACCTTGTTGCGATTGAGCATTCCCCTGGTTCAATCACGATTGGCTGTGATTTGATCTCCAAATAAAGGGTCTCTGTTGATCCACTACTCAACAGTTTTGATAGTCTGCATTATTGTTCTCACTCAATATCCTCCCCGTATGCTTCATTTTGTAAATCAGCTTCATCTCAAATCATTGCTTCTGACAATTCATTCATGCCTTCATGTATATGTTGTCTTTCTAGTAGGTATAATGATTTAGGGTTGATAGAAGCTGGTGCTATATGAAGTTTAATGTATAGAACCATTGCATTGATTGCTCTGTTAATTTGTTTTATCTTCTGGATTTAATTCATAAATTTGGGTCTTTAGCTCAAATCGGCTTGGAAATTTGAGGGATACTCCAATTCTCAAGTAGATGGCGTTCGAATTCACCAAGATCCTTAACTTTGGTTGTCTTTAAATTATAATTCTGAACTTGTATTCTTATGTGAATAAAAGAATAATAAGAAACAAGTCAAGTTAAAAACAGAATTCTTGTTACACATAATCAATTCTCTTTTAAAAAAAATCGCTTCTTTTTAGTGTGTGAACCAAACAAGATTCATAGACAATCAATTTTCATCACAATTGATTCAAATACAATCAATTCTCACCATAATTGATTGTGTTAAAAAGAATCCGATCCAAACGCCCTCCTAGTCTCTGGGATATTTTTTCTCCCTCATTGATCTTTATTTTACGAGGACTGAGAAGAACCTCTTCTAAGCTGACCGCAGTATCCCTGTGTCCCTTTTAACCCCTATTTAATCATGGTTAAGATTAATTAAATTAAAATAAGTATTTTTGGTTTTTGTTTTTTTTTTTTTAAACCATGGTTAGATTGCTTAAATCTAAGGGGCTAACTACAGTTGATGGATGGTAAGAAAGGGGGTTGGACCAAAGCGGTCACTGGTGTCAGCTTCTAAGCTGACCCTGGGGTCCGTTTTCCATTTCCCTTATTTTACGGAACATCTTCATTCTCACCTCACCACTGTATTTTGTATTTAGCAGGGTGAATTGTGGCCATCTAAGTTCTGACGCAATTTTGGCGTCAGTATTCTATTTTCTTACCTATTGAGGGTGCAGAAGACAGCACTAAGGCCTCTTGTTTGTGCTTACAAGCAATACAAAAACCAAATTTTAAGTTACCAATTAAAAACCCTCAACTTTCCTATAAATTGACTTCTAAGTAGAGCACAGCTTGGCAGTTGTGGATTGAAAGCAAAGGAAAAATGGAAATTTTCTATTCTTTTTTGTGATGACTAAGTTTGTGGGTCGTTTTGTCCATACTTTTCATACATATCCCACACATTATTTCTCATATTATTTCTCAATGTTTACTTTCTCATATTATTTCTCAATGTTTACTGGATAGTTGTGCCCTTGCCTAATAGTTATGCCTGGTCAAATTATTAGATAACATACCATAAAAATATAGTTTGTTTCTAAAAGTTTAGGTCTTTTTTCCGAATGACTTTGCCTTATTAAATAATATGGTATAAAATTTTTTTTCAAAAATTTAATAACATAATAAATATTTATTTTTCAAAAGTTTCAAGAAGGCATCTTCCCTTTTGTCTCATTCCTCGTGATTATGTCATGTTAAATAATTAAACAATATAGTATAAACTAAGCAAGATATTTTTTAAAAATAAGTTCAAGGGGGCAGCTGCACCCATAGCTATGCCTTGCCTATATATATATAGACTTCAAATGGACGGGATGATCTGATCGCAAACCTCTTCATGCTTGCATAGTTCCCATCCAATGGTTCATCAAACCGTCTTTGGGTCCCCATTACACCAGGGCAAGGTTATTTTGGTCAACAGACGACCCTCTCATTTCTTCCATGAGAGACCGGAGTCACAGGTTGCTGAATACAAAAACTAAATTTCAATCTAACCTGAAAAAAAAATCAAGTTCCAATTAGATTTCCTAAAGACTTTCCTATATACTGACTCCCAAGTAGCACAACTTAGTAGTTGTGCTAAGGCCATGACCATTTGTGACATGGACTCGACCCATCTCGCCCAATGCCTCCCGCCAATCCAATGCCCATCGCCTGTACGGTGCAGGGGTGGTTAACGAACTGCTCGTGAACTACTCAAGCTCGGCTCGTTCATTTATTTAGTAAACAAGCCAAGCTTGAAAATGATTTTCGAGCTTGTTTAGTTAACGCTAAGCTTGAACACACCCCTACTCGGCTCCTTAAAAGCTCGGCCCAATTATACATACATATTAACCTACTAAAATATTTTAAATATAATTATTTCATTTAAATATTAAATTAAGTATATGTATTATATACTAGTAAAGATTAATAATATATAATGTATTTTATATGATAAGAATGCCTTTCATAAAATTATAATCTTGTACTAAAATTTTAGTTAACATTGTGATTTCTTTGCTTAGGATAATAAAGTGAATTTTTTACCTAATATAAATAGCTATATCCAATAAACCAAGCTGCTCGTGAACTACTCGAGTTCGGCTAGTAAAGCCCGAGCTTGTTTATTTAATAAACGAGTAAAGCTTGAACATGATTTTTGAGCTTGTTTAATAGACAAACAAGCTTAAACACACCACCACTCGGCTCGGCTTGATATCACCCCTACCTGCACCTCCCTACCAAAGGTGGTTGCACTACCATACGCAATGCCGATATGCATTGTGTACCTACAAGTCCTTCCTCCCTATCTATCTGTACTCGTCATAGCATTGCTAAGAAATGTGGTCTGAATCTCCGGCCTGAATATTAACGGCACGGGGTTAAGTTTTTCTATTATACAAACATAACAAATCTTAGACCTTTAAATCATCTGGGAAACTAATAACCATTTTTTTTGTGGCATTTGCGGGTAGATATCAACATGGATATTTTCAAATCAAAACTTATCGAGTTATCCTAATCTCTAGAAAGAATTCCTTGAGTCTTCAACTTCGATGAAATGAAATAGTAATAGTTCCGTTCATTGATATACTACTACATTTAGATGAAATCCAATTGGATTCAAATATTTCTTATTGATCCTTATCAAAAAGCAAAAAAGAACAATTTAAGTGGAAGGTCCGCAATTTTTTTTTTTAAAGCCATGAAACGACTTATTAGCATATTAATAGATCACTTCAGAATGGCATATACATCACACATCCTGGATCAAGTAAAGACTAGGTTTCCAGCAAGCCACTGCTACATCCCTTTCATTAGGAATTGATGATCTTTTAACAATACCTTCTAAGGGATGGCTAGTCCAAGATGTTGAACAACAAAGTTTGATTTTGGAAAAACACCATCATTATGGGAATGTACACACAGTAGAAAAAATTACGTCAATCCATTGAGATATGGTATGCTACAGGTGAATATTTGCGACAAGAAACAAATATTTAAGCCCGAAACTCTTGGCGGATGGCCAGTGACTCAAGAAAACAAAAGAATAAGGAGAAAAATGAAGAAAGTCAGGTTGACTAAAAAATCCTTCTTTTTCTTTGAACTCATCCAATCAAAAATCCTTCAATTCTCAAAAGAGAATAGAAGGAATGAGAAATAGTTTGATATTTGCATATGTATTATATCTAGACACCTTTCTCCTTTTTGAATAGAAGATAGAGCAATTTCCTTTAGATTTATCGGTCTAAGTCTAAGCAGGAGACAATACACTTTGATCCAATAATTTCCTCGATTTTCTGGGCTGTCTTTCAAGTGTACGACTAAATCCTTTAGTTGTAAGGAGTCAAATGACTTCTTGTGTCACAGCAAATTCAACGAACCCACCATTTGAATGAAATTAAGTCAAAAATCAAACTTCTGGGACGGAAATAAATAGATCTATTTATTGGGTAATACTATGGATTCTCCTAATTTCTATGTGTACTAAACTACTACATTATCATATATTTTATTACATAGATATATCTATTGATCTTTTTCTAGAATCAAAGAAATATTTTGAATAGTAAACGACTCTTGTGTTGTAACTTGGAATCGGGGAATTTCCAAACGAGCAATTTCAACGAAATCTTTCAATTTCTTATTTTACTATATGTTTACCTTTCTGAAAAAAAATTTAATTTGCTTACACTTGATGGTAAACTGTAAGAATAGAATGATAGTAAAGACATTATGATGCTCAAAAGAAAGATCTCTTTAACAGCAACAGTACAGCAACAATGAACACCAGAGTGAGCAAAATATACATGGCTCTCCTTCTCTTACTTGTGATTGAAAACTGTAAACCAGTTTTATCTAAGACAGACATCACAAATCCCATCATTTTCTGCAAAACAACAAACTCACTTTTACGAAGGAGATCTACTTCAAATGCAATATTTTTTGTTTCAAGTTTGAAGCTTCTGGGACCGTACAGTCCTAGTGTTAACCGAGCCTCGCCTTAGTACAGTTAGGTTGGAGCGTAAATTTATTTTAGGGTTTTGAAATTGTATGCAACAATAATTTTATACTCCTTATATATAGCCTAAAAAATAAAGTGCTCCTAACTATCTGAAGGCGAGGTATCAGTTAACCCTAGGACCCCCTAGGACCATGCGGTCATCCTAGCAAAGTCCTTGTTTCAATTAACTTACCAGTCTAATGGGTTCCATATGGAGAAGTGGTTCCATAAACATCTCCACGTTCCTGATTCATACAGATAACAAAGTGTTATAAAATGGAAAGGGATTTGCCTATAATCCATGTATCTCACAGGGAGAGGATACAAAATTATATATAAAAAAAGGTTAGATGTATTATCCGCGCCGTTAATCAGTTAAACACCGAATGATCAACACCAAGTGCCACAGCACCGAATTGCGCCGCTTCCGCGATCCAAATCAAACCGATGGGTCAATTGCTATATTTTGGGTAAACAGGATGGTTCATATATAGCTGTTATGCATTTGATTGATCAATCTGGTTTACTGGCATTAGTCTTGGATGTTTTCAAACTTCTCTCACCTTATTACCATCCTCCCCTGGTAGGTATGACACATATAGAAGCTGAATCCCTTACCCAAAGGCATATGAGTGTCTTTCCATTCTGCAGAAAACCCATATCGAAGAGTAAGTGATCTCTCTCAACACAACTAAAATGAAGGAATTTTTTTTATTCAAAGGATGAAGGGTTCAAACCTAGTTTCCATGTTACACCAACATTCATTCCATCATGCAATGTGGGTTGCACTACAAATTCCATGTGCTTTCCCATGTACTCCATTAGAGAAAAGAAGAACTCCAATACTTGCTACAAGCAAACACAACACATTGAGTGAGACCAATAAGGGTCAGACCAGGTGACCCAATGGTAAGGACCTACTGGTCTAACTATCAAAGTTCACTGGTTCAATCTGAAATGTTCTTGAGTATAATCTCTCCTTTTATAGTTAAAGAAAATGTACCTTCTTCCCATAGAGGGGGTGAGAAAATGAGATGAAGTTACAAACACATCTGCATTCATCCCCAATTACATCAGACAATTCACGAAGATTGCTATCCTTAATCGCGGTGTACAGCTTGAGGACTGTTTCGAGGGCTCTGCGGTCTTCCTCTCCCGAACCTGAGCTTTTAGCACCAAATGGCACTAGTGAGAAGCGTGTGTTCCTCGAAGAGAAGCTCCTCTGAATCAAAATTTGGTTTGGCAAAGGAGAATGAAGTAAATTTGTATGAATTGGTTTTAGATTTAGAGAAGGCTGATGTGCATCCTTTGCCCTGGGGCTGAATGGGGCGTTTAGCTGTTTCTTCCTAGGGGAAGATGAGAACTTGTTACAGCAAAAGATGGGGGATGGAGAGGCGGCCAAACCCATTTTGGGGTTGAGAGAATGGAAATGAATAGCAGAAGACGAACATAGATACATATAGAACATAGATTTGTTAAAAGTGAAGGCATATGGATCCAAGACATAAAGAAGCTTCCTCATACATCATTTGACAAGCTAGGGATCTTTAAAAGGTGCACCTCTATTTGCTTGTGTTTTTAACCTACTACAGAAAGATACTAGGAAAGAGGGGTCACATGCATAGCTATTTTTGTATATTGGCTATAGAGAAGCGTAAGCATTAATCGCGTCCATCATTAATCACCCCATAAAGTGAATAATCAAGCACATTGGATGTAGGTTATGCATAACTATTTTTGAATATAGACCCTAGAGAAGTACTAGCATTAATCACGTGAATAGTCAAACACATTGGATGTAGGCCCCACCAAAAATTACTTGGCAGCCGGCATTCACCATAGTCATAGACCCTATGAGCTAATGTTTCCAATTGAGGATGTAAGTATTATAGGAAAAGAAGGAATGTGTAATTGAGATACCTATCTTGTGAAGAGATAGGGACGCATTGCCACTTGTATACTTCATTGGTTCTGATTCCTAATGGCCATGGTCATAGCGATGCTTCTTTATTTTTTTATGTTTTGTCAGTATTCCAATTGCTTGGGTCGGCAACAAGAATCGTGTTCTACTATTCTACACTATGACACAGGGGTGGAGCCACATGGGGCTCGTGGCTTCAGCACCCCTTTAAATTTTAGGAATTTTTTTTTTTACTGTCCTATTAGGGACGCAGCCTGAGAGATGGGCGGAGCTGAGTGGGACGGGGTGCTCTAACCCCTCCTAAACTTCTGAGAAATAACCATATATTCTTTTAAAACGGACACCAATTGACACATAGTCATTGAACTTACCCTCAAAAAAAATTCGAGGCAAAAGAATCCTGGCTCCGCCCCTGCTATGACAAGTCGTACATGGATTAGAATGTGTGTTAATGTTATCATATATTCTTCATTATTGCATTCACTTCTTTTAGCCTTTCCGTTGCCTTCTGGATACTTCAAAATGATGACTCGGATGTGACGTAAGCCCGCAACCCACCACACCAGGTAAGTCCATGGGCAGGTTCAAACACAAACACAAACACAAGACCAGTACAATGTGTCAGTGGCTTGACAACCAACCCGCCACATCCATAAACACATTGCTCATTGCTCTAGCACTAAACCCTGAAATTTTATATGCAAGATATAAAATAACATGTGTTTTTAAATGACTGGATGTATGAAATAGTACGTCGTTTGCTTTTTTGTTTTGTTTTGTTTTTTTTTTTTGCGTGGCTTTACCCTTTGTACTCACTTGACAATTGACCTGAAAGAAAAATATTGAAGAATTTTGGTAGGACCCATATGTACCCTGTCACCAAATCTTGTCTTTCTTTTTCCCCTCCTTTCACGAGAAGTGCAATGAGGGGAGAGTGGGGCTATATCACTCCCCTAAAGAAATTGTGAATTATTTTGGAGACCAGCTTTCCTTCTGTCCCATTTGCCAGTTCAGGAAGGAAAACACTTAGGAAGTTGGAAGCCTTGTCACATATTTTCTTCTCATTGTTTCTATGTACATCAGAACTGTTAATATATACGTACCTCATACAATGCCCCTTTACATCTCATCCCATATTGTGCATCACTCATTCTATTGCCCTGCCCGCTTCAGCTTTAGATTTACACGGAGAACCATTAATGTCTTTTTGAGTAGAATTACCTTGTGGAGTTAAGACTGCTCTGCGGGGCCTCTCTTCCGTCACGCAGATGAAGGCCCACCAAAGACGGGTCTCATATATGCATCATCGAACTTCCTCCAATAGAAATGTATGGTGTAGACAGGCCTTTCTATTAGCATGGACAAACGACTTTTAGCACGAATGAAGTTGGTCGTCGTAGATTCCTCGAAGGAAAGCAAAGGAAGGATGAGGTCCTCCTCTTTGGGGGAGTCTGGCTCAAGGCTGTCATGGTCGTCCATTGCATGGTGAGGAAGCAGAACATTTATAAGCGGCTTTGTCAGAAAACCAAACACCTGCAACCAAAATTTTGCTATTGTCACAAAGTTGTTAATATGGAAGAGAAGATTTAACCATCATGCTTCAAGTACTTAGTTGAATTTTGCAGACTAATATGTCAACAACTGTAGTATGAAAGAGTAAATATGAGAAAATTTCTCATAATCAATATAACAAAAAATATTGCCATTGATCTCATTAGAGGAAGGAATGTTTCCGATAAAAATGGTTTGTTCTTGCATATCCCTATGGTTTTTCAAATTAATTCCACTGGTACATCAATTCAAAAGAATATGTAGTGATTCATTCAGGAAAAAATTAAAACCATTCAGAGATCAGATTTAAGTACCAGCGTAGTGAAGAGTACAACAATAACGGTGTTGGTGACCATTGTAGCATGAACTGGATCCAAAATAATGCCAGAGCATGTGAACTTCACGGGCCGAGAAAGAAGTAATAGTGCATAATCATTAGTTAGACCATTCAATTCACGTCATAATGCATTTGCAATTGTCTCAAAACACCATTCACCTTCAGAAAAGAATAGAAAAGAAAAAGAAGAAAAAAAAGAAAAGAAAGAACAAGCACCTGTTTGAAAGCCAGAGCAATAGAAACAGCTCCTCTCATAAGCCCAGCCCACCAAATTATAATCTAGAGCAAATAGATCATAGTAAATAAACTCGCCAGACCATCAAATGTTTTTTCATTTCCTTCCGTCCTTGTCCATAAAAGGTCATTAAGGGGAAAACATGGAAAGCCCACCTGGTGTTTGAATGTGATAGAGGTTCTCTCAGCATTGTTACTCATATAATTGGATAGAGCAGAGAGAGGAAACACAAATGCAGCACGCCCAAGTGATAATAGTAAGATGATACTACTACAGATGCCCATTGTTGTCCTGAAACTGCAAGAAAAGTGAAAAATAAATGGTTCTTAGTTTTATAGATGGATGCATGTGAACAGAAAATTTTCCTGCTTGCAAGCATATTGAGGAATTTAACTGTGTTATTCTGACATTCCAATTTAGAATCTTTTCAAAGACAAGATCTAAGCTGTCTGTTGGTTTATCACTGTGGACACAGTCCACCAACAGCATAGTAGTATACATGGTGTGCATGCAGGGAGTCGGTACCCATTTGTCCAAAGATGTCCACCCAAAAGTTGACCGTATAGGATGATCTGATCAATCAATTCTTTAAAAAAAATTCTAGATAAAAATGAACTAAATGTATAGCAAAAGGTGAACATGGAACCTTGACTTGCTCATTTTCCACTTCTCAATGTCAAGAGCATCCATCCCCACATAAAGAAAGATAAATGTTTCTGCAACAAATGACATAGTTGCAAATGCATGCCTGCAAAAGATTAGAAGCAATAGAATTGTCATCCGATTATCACCTAAAATTACGTACATTAAAATCCAATTATTAGAACACATCGATAACAAAAACAACAGGGGTCCACTGCTGAGATTGGCCAAGGGCTCTGCTGCTGAGATTGGCCAAACATTATATAAAAAATGCACGAAAATACATTATAAAACATCTCTAAACGTTACCAGAATCCCACATAATCTTTCATACTTGCCTGGTTGTGATTCTTGAATTTTCAGTCACATTATGCCATGCATAGTGTGACATGACAATCCCACAAAAGAAAACTGTCAGAATCCCACTGAGGTGTAATAGCTGCACAGAGAAAAAACAAAAAAGATAGATGGTGCGACATTTGTGTGTATTTCTTTCTTAACATGCATGCAAAACATATTTCAGTATAGCCCCTTGGCGTTGTACCAGGGACCTGGGATCGAATCCCACCTATATTTCTTTGGTAGGGGTCTGCCTAACCCCAGCTTACCTTCCAAAAAAAAAAGACTGCACAAATGCCAGCACATATATCTTTGCCTAATATATTGAGGCACTATCTGATAATGAATAGTAGAATGATATTTAAAGCTTCTTCACTCGTTTTCCTCCATATATCACATAATGCATGCCAGGGCACGCTGATTTCATCTAGCAGGATATGCAATCTCCCATCTACCTCCCTGATGAGCCCAGCCATCTGATCACACTGGCTTCTTACAATCAAGAGATGATCACCACTTAAATGTAATCTTACACTTGCACATGAGTCGTAATAGGTGAGAAATCATGAAGTTTCATTTTGTGCAGCAGTATCAAATGTCTCCTTTGGCGTACATATAGATTTCTCATTTCCACCCTGCAAGTAATGATGCTTAACCTCACTGTTCAAAAACAGAAACTTTCTCTAGTATTTTTTGTGAAGCATGATATAATCCATTCTCATTCTCGCATCAGAAATGGGGATCCTAATCAAGAACCTAGTTAAGTGGGCTGAAACTGGATTAATGAATGTTTGACCCGTTGAAATACCAATTTTTTCACCAAGTGATCTCATCACCCATATAAAGGAGTATGGGCTAGTAACTCTTTTGCATGAAAATAAAAATCGCTGAAACCAATACGAAACGAGCGATGGGTATAGGTTTTGGTAGCCCCTGTACGATATATATATATATATAATTGTAATTGTAATGATGTTTGCTACTTTGTTTTTTAGTTGTTTCTCATGACTTTATATTTAGCAAAATTTGGTTCCTATAATTCATTTGAATTTTATAAAATTTGAATTGATTTTTTTTTACTAAAAAGAAAAAATTATACGTATTGTCCGAAACCAATACCAATACCAATACGTATAGGTTTCGGTTGGGAATGATACATCCCCCGAAACCGTATTTTTAATCCTTGCTCTTCTAATGATAAACATCAAGCTCCGCCTTCAAACAGAAAATCAACGACCCTTTGCTTTTTCATGTATCATTCAAATACAATTACATAAAATTTGAATTGATTCTTAGATTAAGTGTCATTACCTCGGCCAACATGTAGGACAGATAAGCCATTAAAACCATCAGTGCAATTTCACGATCAGTTGAATGCCTGCAAATAAATATAAATTCATAGTTGGTTACGTGCCTCATGCAACAATTAACTGCACTCATGTCACCACAAAAATTTAGAAAAGTAAACATAAAAATTAGCATTGCCAAGTAGATCCACTACCAAAAAATAGGAAAAACCACTTACCTACCAAAGTATAAGGCTTTAAGGGCATATGCAGTCAAAAGACCAGTCTAGAAGACAACAAACAAATCAGCAAAGATGCAGAAGCAAGACAAATGACTAGAATGAATCTCCTACCCAGGTGAAAAGAATGCTTATAATAGTGTAACTTAAGAATATACATATGTGAGTCCATAAAACATGATAACATCAATAAGACAGAATCGTAAGTTATTACTAAAATTCATTTATAAAAACCTATGAAATAGAAGTATGTTATCTGAGGTTCAATATATGTACATCGATAAAATGTCAATCTTTTGTCAATGATAATTTAGAGTAATAAAAGAATGATAATTTAATGGTATTTTTCTATGGATGTCTCCGATGGTAATGGTGAGACAGGTTGCTAACGTGATGAAATTCCACAAACTTAGTCACATAGTTTTGGACCAAAATATCAAGACTCAGAAAAGAATGCCTTTGAGACAAAAATGGAACTATATACCGAGTTGGTGTGGAGACCATTTGTAGTAAGTCAGATCCTGAGCAAATGCCATTTTCCTCACATATCGAGTAACATTTCAAATATTATACATATACAAGTTTATGCAGTATGTGAAGAATCTGTAACTTACAACAATTCCAAGGACAGTGCTTGTTGAAAATAAATACAGAAAATCTCCAAGAACATGAACCCCGGCCCGACCATCAAGTTTAGAAACATCGAGCTTTTGGATTGCATTGAAAAGAACAACTGAAGTTGCATCGTTCACCACCCCTTCCCCAAAAACTAGGCTGTATAGCAGAGGAGTCTCATCTTGATGTAGAACCTACATGTAAATGTTTTAGATCTTAGAATATCCACTTATGAAAGCAGCTATCCATAATACATTGAAACTGAACATCCATACGTAGTTACACAACCTGCAGTGTACATACGGCGTCGGTTGATGAGAAGATAGTTCCTATAGCTGAATCCAGATAACAAGAAAGTCAATTGCACCCAAAAATATACTGCATGAGATAGCCAGGTGGAAATGATGGCATGCTATATAACATTCTTAGATCAGACAAAAAGGATAATATTTGTACCGAGATAATCCCGTTCAGTCAGACCATCAAATCCAATCTTTGGAAACAGCCACCAGCTGCCTAGATTAACAGCAACAAGTGGGGATTTAGAACCAAGTTCCATTCATATCCATATGGTAAAAATACAGGCTGAGATTTTCCTTGCCTCCCTATAGAAGAGTAAGCTTCTGCCCATCTTCCTTCTTTTAAGAAATAAATAGAGTAAGGTCTGTTAATAAGACCTTGGAAACCATATGAAAATTATATAACCTCCTATTTCTGCAGGAATTCAATACAGAAGTAGAACATTAAATATACTCAAATATTACCAGATGAAATGATGATCGATGAAATAAAAACACCAACCACTCCAAATAACATGATGGTTAAGAAGTTATGGAAAAACTGTTTCTTCTTGACCTGAAATCTGTAAATAAATGAGTCTAGATAAGTTTAGCATGTGCAATAAGAAATTTACTGGACCTCCTATCCCAGTCTATGATATAACCTGCAAATGGGATGCTCTTACCCAGCATTGAAGATAATGGGTGGGAGGAGATATATGAAGAACAATTCCGCGTCAAATCTTAGGATGTGAGAACTTCTTCCCTTGCTCCAAAGCAAGATTATAGCTCCAGTGATGCATCCCTGGTTAAAACAACATTAAAAAGGCAATAAGTAATTATATAACATAAACAACATTAGACAAGTCTTTACAGGTAAATCTTAAAGCTGCCTAGAAGACTGTTGAACATAAAAACTGCATAATGTTACTTTTTTCAGTTTCTCTCTAGACATTTAAGCTTTGTCATATCCGAATTCAATTGAGAAGCAATTAATATTTTTTATTTGCCATAACAAGTACGAGAGGTCTAAAATCAGCATAAGAACTAAAGGGTGATTGTTTGATGAAGGATGAGGTAGATGGTGACTAAGATATTGAAGATAGAGGTGAGTGATTGCTAAATAGGTGGGTACAGTGATCCCACAGACAGCCTAAACCAGGAATTTGGCCATACTGGAACATTGTTCATGATGAGGTAACCAAATTGAGGGACAAACCAGAGGGAATGGTGGGGAGGGTGAAGCATAGAAAAAGAATTGAGACTTCCAGTGATCCCGAAACCAATAGAGGGGGGAGGGTGATTATGCCTTACAACCAGTGAGACTTCCAGTGATCCCGAAACCAATAGAGGGGGGAGGGCGATTATGCCTTACAACCAGTGAGACTTCCAGTGATCCCGAAACCAATAGAGGGGGGAGGGCGATTATGCCTTACAACCAGTGTGGAAAATGACTGGAATTGAATCCCCTTTCATATGGGAGGGGGAGGCGTGTTCCATAATTATAAGATCCTCCAAGCAACTTGACTGAAGGTGACCAGTGCTGCTACTACTCCACCAAGGAGTCGTTCGCAGGTCGTGTCCCCAACTTGTTGGTTTGTGGCTCAAAATGGGGGAGGCGTTCGGACCATAGTCACAAAGTCGGGGTTCGGGAATAATTCAGCAAAGGTCAAGTACGGAAAAATTCAAAAAAATCGGGAAAATACGGGAAAACTTCGGAGAAAAAACGGAGAAAAAATTTATAATTATAAAAGTTAGTAACGATACTAATTAATATATCTAACAATTTTGTGAGATAATATACAAAAAGAAGAACTATAATCAACAATAATAAGTTCATAACATCATTTTAACATCCAATTCATTACATCAAGACATTCAATTTCATTAAAACATCAATTATTAATATTAAAAACAAGACTAAAATACGTATATTAATAAAACCACTCATTTATATTCATCAATCTCTCAAAAGAGTATCAAAGTCGTCAATATCTGCATAATCTTCATTCTCAAAAAATTTTAAGATTATCCCTTTTTTTTTTCGTATTATTCGTTTTAAACGGGTTTAAAACTATAATACGTGTTTTATTCAAAAAACGGGTTTTAAACGCCGTTTTCTACGGTAGGGTATTAATGCGCGTTTTAAAAAAAAAAAATGCAGCATAGTTACTAAACACCCGTATTATAACCGTATAGTACCCGTATAATAATGTTAGAAGAGGTCGCAGTTTAAAACTGCGTACGTTTGTCGTGTTACATGTTTTACACGTATCGTCGTATAATACAAGTTTAATACATGAATAACATATTAAACACATACAATATGCATGTTTTTACAGTACTTTTACCGTATTAAACGCATATTCCATATTAAATGATTGTTATTAATTATTTTTTCATTTTTTCATATTTTTGCCATATAACACCCATACTTCCCGAACTGATCATTGTCGTATATACTCGTACTCGTACTTGGTAACTATGGTTCGAACGGGCCTTTAGGGCATTCAAACGCCTAGGTCAGTAGGTTAGGGGTTTGAACGCCCAGTGCGAGATTCACATACAGACTATGGATTTCGACAAGGACTCTGTATCAGGCTTATATATATGTGATTATAGGTCTAGGGTTTGGGTGTGGAGGTAATAGAAAGGGATTAATCATACTAGGGTTTGGGAAAAGGTTTAATGAAAGGAGATAAGGATTCTTCTTTGGGTTCATTGAGAATGTGACTTGAGGGGGGTGTACAAAGGGTCTCAGGGCTTGGGTTAGGACTTAATATGAGAGGAGAGAGTTATTTTGTATTGGTTTCTCAAGATTTCTCTGAATAAGGAAGAAGCAATCGGATCTTGGCCCGTGGACTTAGGCAGGTTATTGCCGAACCATGTAATTCTCTTTGTGTGTGTGCTTGTTTATCTTTTCCGTTGGTTCTATTATTTCCCAACACAACTCTCATAAATGGACTGGTTGAGGCATCACCAAACAAGCTTACCGGCAGAAGTCTTACTAAACATAGTAGAAAACAGTTGGAATCAAATGTGTTGACAACATCAACCAGTGGACCTCTACCTTACTGCCAAACCAAAGAGGCCCATTATCCCGTAAACACCAAACCTGAAAATATGATTGATGCGGTCTCATTGCACCACTAAGACCAAGTCCCCTGGGGATCAACCACCCCAAATTTGGTACGAGGTGCTAAGGATTGGCTGCCTCGACAGATGCCAAGAGTAACCTTCTGGAGTAACCAACTCTAAATATGGTCATGATTTCCATAAACCTTATCAATAAGTAGAGCTATGGCAACGCCAAAGGAGACACTTTGGCTGCAAACAGCACACGCCTCCCCGGATAAGGCAAGAGCTGCCACATAATTGGCCATGAAGCTGGATCTCTTCCACGCCTCATCTGTCTAGAGATAGAGATCGAAATGTTCCATCAACACAAAGTAACGTAGACAAAGCCTATTACAAGTTTAGCCATTTTCAGTATTTAACTGAGTGACGAATTGGCTCCTGGTTTCCACATGCTTGAACTGTTTGGATTTATACATTCTCTTTTCAACTTTTTCCTACATTAGTAAAAGGCAGCATAAAGTTGGTTATAGGTGACTAAAAATACCACGCGTTGATTGCTTGTGTTTGCTATACACCTTTTTGGTACATTGAGTTGGAACCATACCCATTTCCAAATTTGAAGGGTCAGCCTCCTACAAATTTTAAATGAATCCAAAACCGCCAAATCCAAGAGAAGTGGAATTCAAGACCGGTTAGTCATGTGAAGAGAGCTCAAAGATCATTGAAACAGAGAGCTTGAAAGAAGTAACACCTATATTTATTATGAGGTTGGAAATTTTTTTTCCTAATGTGTAGCTAATGCCTAATGCAAGAAGAAACATCCGTATCAAGTGTAATGTAAAGGACGTAGTTTACCTCAAGAAACAGTGTGATGCAAGAGAAGTGGAAGTAGTGGTGAAATCTCATACATTCTGACAGAGTTGCAGAGATCACTATCAATTTAATGCCACAGGGTGTCACTTCTACCAATTTCTATGCTAAGAAGAAAATTTAAACGATAATGCAGAAGTAAAGAAGGGTTCGATGACTTGTTTGTGAGTCTTGGCAGAAATTCTTCCACAATATCATTGCCACTCCCATGAGAAATGCAAGGCCAACAAGTATCGCTCACAACTCTTTCCGTCATAGTCTATTTAGTAACAATGTTGCTCTGCATATTATCTTTGATTTATTTATTTTGGGGTTGGGGGTTTATACTATTCAATCATAATCAATTAATGAATCCAATATTAGTTACAACAAAAACCAATGAGATGGGTTGTCATCCAGGGAATTAATTTGACATGTAATGCTCTGGGAGGTACTTTGTTTGCAGCTAAAATGTACTGTATCTACTCTGAAATCCGAATAGACTTGTACCACCACAAGAGCTGTTTTTGGTTTGGCTTGCAAGGCAGTAATGGGAGTTTCGCTCATGGATCCTCCTCCAAAGGCAAGTTTGTTGGGAACACTGCGCAACAACCCACAAACAACGATAAACGAAAGACAGAAAGCATGGTTTATGCTCATAGCCTTCAACTCAAAGTTGGGTAGTGATTAGCTCATTGCAACCAAACACCCCTTCTGGCTGTGAGAGGAACTAAGAGTACCTTAGACATAAATACATTGAGTGGTATGTACATTTTGGAGATGAAGCAGAAACAAAAATACCCATCAAGAGAGAGGGCTCATCTCTGATTCCTCTATGTAGAGAGTTAATCGAAATGCATATGCAAGATCTCAATGCATAGTTCAATTCAGACAAATTGATATTGAATCTTTGGTTTTGCTGACATATTTTTATAACCATCAGCTAGGCAAAGTGTACCGAAAATCAGAAATTCTAGAGCAAAGACAATGATAATGACCTAGAAATCAATCTAATTTCTACAAATCTCCCACAATTACATCATAATTCAAGTAATTCTTTTGATAAGCAGTAAACAAAAATCAAAGGGAAGAGCAAGCGTTCTTACGATCAAAATAGCAGTAATGGACTCATTCACCCATCGATTTTCCTCAAGCAAGTGGCCAATCACTATGCACAGACAGAGCACTGCGACGAACAACGATATCGAAACGACATGGGTGTGATCGTTCCCCAGGTTTTCAACTAGTACGGATGCCGCCATTATATTCATTTTTGAATTCCCTAATCCGGATTGAAGAGAAAAGGAGAACTGAAAATATTTCTTTGGTTTTCTTCTTCCGGCTACAAAATTCTAGAACCTATATATATATATATATATACGAGCTAAGGGCGAGAATTTTTGCCCAGGAAACGAAGACAGGAGTGTTTGCAGGAGTTGACACGTGCAGGACTTTTTTAGCAAACATGTAGCATTTTCTTTTGATTTGGCCGTACAGATGTTTGACCCATTGGTGCGATTGAACTCTCCTTTAAGTTTAATCATGTTTGGCTGTGATCCAATCTCGACAATGAGTTGGGATCATATCGCTACTACTGAACTCGGGTTGGGTTCAATCGCACACAAAGGACAACACATGTCTCTTTTAATTCTTATTAACTATGATTAAGATTCAATAATCTTAAGATTAAACAATCTAACCTTAATTTTATAAAGAAAAAAAATTAACTTTAAGAATTAAGATTTCTTAACAATGGTTAAATATAAGTTTTGTAAGTGTGGAGAGTTTTTCAGTCGCAATTGAACAGGATTGCAACACATAAAGAGTTGGCATCATTCGAAACACTTGTAACGTATCCCCTTTAACACCCCTTAATTGTGATCAAGATTGGCTAACCCCATAAAAACTCTTATGGAGGAGGAAGAGATACCATACGTAAAACTCACATAAACCTGCCATGCATAGACTTTGGAGCTCAGCTTCTCACTTTCCATTTTGATCAAAATCCCTCTCTCTATCTTGATATAAAAAAATCTCTGAAAACCCTAAACTTCTTTCATCGTACAAAAGATGAGTGATGAATGATGAACATGTAAAGATTCTAGCTCAATAATGTAAATTAAACAAAACCAAGATAAAATAAAGTATGATTTTGGGAAATTAAAGTAGACATCAACTGAAGAGCTCTTGATTGTGATGCTAACATAAGCTCTCAAAGCGCCACACACCAATGTTTTGTTACTTGAACCCCAAGAACACCGAGCCAAGTTCTTGTCGTGATTCTTCTGAGCATAATGAGCTATTAAGGGTTAGATGAGTAGGGCCAGTAACGTGGGAAATTGTAGCACCCCGGATATTATTTTCTGTTCTGTATTAAAACCTTAATGTCTTTTCCTTGAATAAGCAATTGGAATTCCGAGTTTCTAAACTCCTTTTGCAGATCAGTCAACTTTGGGGATAATTTGGTCCATAAATAAAGTAGAATTTGAAAATTCTAAAATATTAAAAATGTTCATTTTCAAAAGACGAATCCAATGCAAGTTAAATCGTCGAAATCCGACGAACGAGTCAAAAGTTATGGCCAAAACAGTATAATGGGTCAAAAATCTGCAGAGCACCGATCGCTCGGTTCACAACCGATCGTTCGGTCCAAATTAGCGATCGATTGGTTCACAATCGATCGATCGGTAACTATCGACTGGTTAACTTTTTTGTATGGAGAATTTTTTCAGAGAGGGTGTTTTTGACCGAGAGCTCGGTAAAGAATACCAGTCGATCGGTAGGCGACCGATCGCTCGGTCATAACCACCGATCGCTCGGTCTTTCGTGTTTTTGCAAAATTTCAGTAAGGGTTTTTAGGTCTTTTAGCTCTCAAACCTTAGGGCTATAAATAGGGGGTCCTATTTCGAGGTATTAAAGTACTCTACTTATTTCTAACCTAATTTGGTAAGGAAAGAGAGAAAACCTAGGGTTTGAGGGAGAGATTGCTTGAAGAAGAAGGAGATTGCAAGGAGAGCTTCGAGATCTTATTCAAAGCTCCCCCAAATCACCATGTCAGCGATTTGGATTCAAGGGAAGGATCCCTAAGGTCGATAAACTCTCTAACTCAACTCTATTAATGATGTTTGGTGAATATTATTATAATATAAATGATAGAAATGATAATTTGATTTGTTTTTCCCTAATTATACATAGATTAAGCTTGTTAGAGATGGAAATTGATTAATACTATGGATGGATTATATGAAAGATGAGAAATATTATGGAGGAAGAGATGAATGTATGGATGTGGAGTATGTTTGAATTGTATAAATAGATTATGGTGTGGTGGAATGTTAAAAATGAGAAAGGGCAAAGTATTCATAATTAACGTATTCAAGGTGTTTGTTGAAATGCTTAAAAATGAGAAATGTTAGTATGATGCTATTGATAATTGATATATTAAGTTAAATGGATATTGTTGTTGTCATGATAAATTATGCCCTATTTACTTGTATGGTAACCGGTATTCAGGTAGGCCAAATCTTAGAGAAAAATCCTCTACGTTGGGAATTCTCTAACTAGGGAGATGTAACCTAGCGGAGTTTCCTAACGGAAGATTGGAATCTAAGGGATGACTCATTTGAATTCCAATCACGACACTCAAGCACACGTGCACTTGCATGGTAAGTATTCAAGTCTCATGAGTCCACTTGTCTCACAAGCATGCATGCATTGGATATGAACATGTTACGAATTATGCCATGAAAGAATGATCCCCTACTACGAACATCCACTCTACGCATTGTCGCACTCATGTTATGCTATGAAAGAATGATCCCCCATTACGAACATCCACTCTACGCGTTGTCGAATACTATGAATTATGCGTTGTCGGAACAAAACACTATGAATTATGTGTTGACGGGACAAACACACTATGAATCATGCATGTATGAGTCTATGCATATGTTAAGGAAAGTTCATGAATAAGAATTGCATGAGTACACGAGTCAAGATGATGTTATGACATGTTATATGCTCCGCACTCTGATTATGCTTATTTTACGTAAAAGTATTATGATTAAGCTTAGATAAACTGATTTATGATATTGTTATTCATCATGCTATCTTATGTTGTTGTTATTTTGTTTATCCCACTGAGTATTCCACACTTAGTCGACCTGTCATTGTCTTCAGGTTTAGGTGGAGAGCCGTGGATTGAGGAGGTGTACGCCGAAGAGGGGGAAGAAGGTGAGCTTCCTGAGGAGGAGGCTAGGGATATTGATTGTCATCCATTTGAATAGTTTTAGTATTTCTTTTTGGAAGAGATGTTTATATTAGACTTTTGACTTTTAGTTGATGTTGCCTTAGTTATCTTACTCTATTGATGATTTTAGACTATTTCGTTTATGAGGAGCTATGAGGTGTGGATTATCATTGTACAAGATGGTTTAACTTTTTATAATCGAGATTTTATTATCCTCATTTTTGGAGACTCGTGTTAGTATGCCTTGTATGTATGGATTTTAAACAGGTTTATGTAATGTGACGATTCCAAAATCCTATTTTAGCTTTGTAGGATTTTGGGGTCGTTACAGAAATGGTTGCAAAACCTAATAGTTGCAAAATTTCTTCCAAAAAAAATAGTTGCAAAACCTAAGAGAAACCCAAAAGAGCTTTATCGTGAGGATTGTAAAACATAATAGTTTCTCCACTTCTCACCAGTGTTAGAAAGAGGTATAAGTGAGTTGGGAGACGTGAAATGCCCATAGAATGTAAAGAGAAAGGGGTATAGGTGAGTTGGGACTTGAGAGACGTGAACAGTTGCCGCCGTAGTTTCATAAATCTCAGTTACTTACGCCTATTACCAACTCCATCAGCCCACCTCCTCCAGTAACATTAATTAAGATGACGTGGCAAACAAAATGAGAAATGAAGATCAAATAGGGATGTCACGTAGGCATCCCTATTTCTTTAGTATATATAGATATACTTTAGTTTTTTCATTGGGGACCAATTATTAAATGCAAGAGAGAATAGTTTGACTTTCTTGCACTTCTTCTCTCTCATACTTAATTAATTGTATTCTATGAAAATATTAAATTACCCTTACATTTAATAAAATAGTATTCAATACCTAGGGGTAAAAAAAATTGGTTAATGTTAACAATTTCACACATTAAGTGAAGGTTAGGATTCCCATACACACACACATATTGCTGTCTTTGAGAGCTCCTCAAGAAAATATATGCAGAGCTCTCTTTTGTATCCGATATGAGTCGCTCAGTTAACTAATTTTCAATTTAACTGCACAACTCGTATCAAACACAAAAGAGCTAGCTCTGCATATATATTCTTGTCATCACTCATCAGTCAGTGGTGGTTTAGATTTTTCTTAAATATTATGACAATTGTTTTCTCTTTATCTTCTTATAAGCCCAGGCTTAGCCTTGACCCTAAAGGTAGTGTTTGGGCCTAGCCAATATAGATCTTGTGAAGGCTTGAGTCGAACCCTTACAAGTGAGGGTTGGGCCTGGACCAATCTCGGTCCATTGTCAAGCCTATTGATAAGATAAAAGAAGATGGAATTTTAGGCCCTGAAATAAGATAAAAATCTAAAACCATACGGTCCTTACTTTGTAAAATTTTTAAATTTTTAGAAGTATACGGTAAACTTAATTTTTATGATATTAAAGATTTTCGGTAAAATGGTAAATCCCTAGCATTTTAAGTGGTACATTCAAATTTATTAAATTATCTTATTTTTATTATTTATGGAAATTTATTTTGAGGAGAGACAGTAGGGTTGCATTGAAGTCAAGCTAACTCGTCGGCATGCTTCATTCAAGTTAAGGTCAAACTTGCATTTTCGGTTCGAACAAACTAAGACAAGCTTTTATCTGAAATCCAATGTTTAAACAAGTTGAGCTCAAATCAAGCCAAACTTATATATAATATTTATATTTGTTGGCAATGTTATACAAAAATGTATAATACTTTTTAAATTCCTTTCTCATAACTTATAGTACTTTTAACTTTAAAAATAAGTTTAGATGATAATAATATCAAAGGAAAGTTGAGAAGTTAAAAACAAAAACCCTAACTTTAACACTCTATTCATTAGACTATATATGATTATCCTCAAACTTTTTCTTGTATATGGATTAATTTGTGAAGTTTCTTATATTGTAATTTAATAATAATTTTGTAATTCAAATTATGTAAAATTTATCAAAATAATCTTGAAATTCAAGTAAGCTTGAGCCGAGCTCGACTCAACTTGAATTAAGTTTGAGATAAAGTGGAGCTCGAGCTTGGTCAAACTTGTTCAAGTCAAGCTTAACTCAGCTCAACTTGATAATAATTTTATTAACCCTAAGATGCCTAAGGACCATGTCGTCCTGCTAACAAATTTCTTGAATTTGCTAGTATATGATGGGCATGAAACTTTCACTCTATGTTACAAATGAAGGAATTAAAATTTTTAATTAGGGTGCGTTTGGATTTATGGAATTGGGAGGCGGAATTGTTAATTCCGTCCCACAATTTCAATTTCATTGTTTCAACACATTATAGAAATGATAGATTTAAAATTCTTTAATTCCATAAAGAATTAGAATAGTGATTTTAGGGACAAATTTTGTAGAATTAAAATCCACTATAGAGAGGTCTCAATCAATTGTTTTTCCATCTCTCCATCTTCTTTTTCTCCTTCTCATTCTTCCCCTCTTTCCTCCATCTGTCGTTCCTTTTGACCACTCTTTCATCCTCAGCTCCTTCTCTCTCTCTCACTTTTCTCTCTCTCCCTCACATAGCTCTCCCATCTTTAGGCTTAGAGAAAGGTTTGTCAATCAATTCCAACACAAAAAAACATAGATGGGAGAGAGACAAAGAAAACACAAGAGAGAGAGAGGTTCCACCACTAATGATCTTGTTGTAGCTTTGAAACACGCAACCATAATAGAAAAATAGTTCCTACTGAAAACCGATTCTTCCCAAATCCTCCAAGTCTACTAACTCCAAAACGCTCACCACCAGCTTGGTACCTTCCTTGCTCGTTCCAGTCATTAGAGCCTCAGGCCGGTGAGAAATTAGTCTCCTCTATTGTCATAGAAGATGAATGAAGTTGGTTTATATGAAATCTATTTGCTTCAAGGATTGCCAGGGTTTCATCTACAATGAGACCCATTTCCGGTCCTTAGATCTTGATTTCCATTTTGCGGCAAATTGATTGATCTTCCTTGAATTTGGATTTTATTGCTTTCGAGTGATATTTCTTCTAATGTACGATAATAGCAAGAAATAAGAGAATAATTTTAATTTAATCCATACAGTGAAATTAGCAATTCTACTATTCAATTCCATTTATTCAAAAGAAACCAAAAGTTGTCCAATGCGGTGTATTCTATTTAGAGGAGTGCTAGCCTCAGACGCATAATTTAAATGTTTTTCCAAACTTTCATTGTGGATACAACACCTGACATTGCTACCCCTTCAACTGGTTAAGAAAATATAATTTTCAAATATGAAAGTTTATGTTTTTAACGATTTTCAAGATAACAAAGAAAAGTGGCAACACTTGTCACTACTATAACGAGAGTTAGGAAGTCTGCATCTAGGGTAGCATTTCCCTTTTATTAAAACCGTAAGAATCAACCACTTTAACTAGTAAACATTACAACTGATGGCCATGTAGCATATCCTGTTGGTTCTATTGGCTCTTAAAAACCATCACTTTCTAGACATAATTGGACAATTGATTTTTTATTTTTTAAATAATGGAAAATCATGGGTTGCAAAGAGAGGAAAAAAAGAGGATCAATTGTATCTCTCTTTTTTTTGTAAAGTCATATTGTTAGTAGGCCGTATCCTGGTTAGTGGTGTTAGTATCTTATCTAAGTTAGTGGGTTAATGCCTAGGATTTGAAGTTTGAGGCTTGGCTCAAATTCCAAAACCTTCCCCCAAAAGAGGAGACACACTAGTAGTGGGACAAGTCCATAGTGTGTAATGGCATCTCCTTATTCCCTCCTTTCTCATTATTCTTGATACATATTCATCTTTAATTCGACATCATTGTCTCATTACATTTTTTCCGCTACTTTTTATAAAGTTTTTTGTTTCCTTCTAATATTTCTCATTTTAGAGTCTTTTGACAAGAAGAAAGAGAATATGATTATGATACATCCTTCACAATTCGTTTATTTTTATTATTATTTTGGTATTTACTATTGTACCTTTCCTGATCGTGATTGAACTTGCATCAATCGACTTGTTGAATGATGAGCCATTAATGGTCATAGGGCTGATTATCGAACCATCTTGCTCATGAACAGCCCGAGCTTAATAGCTCGAGCTCGGCTCGTTAAAAGCTCGACCGGGCTTGTTTATTTAATAAACAAGTCAAACTTGAGCTTGATTTTTGAGCTCATTTAATTAATGTTTACTGAGTAGAGCTTAAACACATCACTACTTGACACGTTAAAAGTTCGGCTCGATTATATATATATATATGTATGTATATATTCTACTAATAAAAGTACAACGAATATACCAAGCTTTATGTGGAGGTAGTTACCCTTAACATTACTTTATATTTAAAAAATTTAATAAGAATCTATTTTAATAGAGACTTATGGGGAGTTTGATAAAACTTATCTAATAAGTGCTTTCTAATTAAACTCTATAAATTAAAAGCTATTTATAATGATAGAATAAGTTCTTTTTCAAAAAGTAGTTTTAGATTGCTTATTAAATAAGTGGTAAAAGTACTTATTGCTAAAATATTTGAACATCACTAAAATATTATTACTAAATAAGAGCTTAATTTAGTAAAATATGTCAATGTGCTCTTATTTTAAGTTTTATCAAATGCCCCTTAGAATAACTCATTTACTATTATATGGGATTATATGAGACCTGTGAGAAATTCACTCTTACGTATGAGTTATTTGCTTTAGGTAAACATTAAATTTAATTAGAAGATATTTTAATAAAGACATCTATTAATAGAGACTTAAAAAGACTCTTTTAATATTATGTGGGATTATGTGAGACCCATGAAAAACTCACTACTACGTATGAGTTAGTTTACTATAGTTGGCCCTCTTATAATTAATATTTTATAACTTAATAATCTCTAATAATTAATAAATTTGTAAGGAACTAACTTGGTTCTATAGTGTATAATTAATAATCTCTTGTACTTGCTATTTAATAGTTTTTAAAGAAAGTTCTAGTATATTATTAATTATAAGAGAGGTTTATATTCTATATTAATAATTTAAAACATAGTTATATGAATCTTATAAACACTTTATGATGGTTTAGGTATTAGGAAGAGAAATTGATAAAATTATTTTAGGTATTTTGGCTATGCATAATAAATTACCATATAGATAGTATGTTTTAAATATTTTAAAAGGAAAAAAACTAAAAAACCCATTGTAAGAGGACTTCAAAATAATTAACAAAATTTATAAAGAGAATCCCACGAAGAGTTCAAAAGGAATTTTATCTGTTGATATGGACTAATTATAGAAGATTCTCACTGCTATGGTTTTGTATTTTGAACTCACACCAGTTTCTATTCATGCTCTGTGTATTTATACAACCTGAGAGGCCTAATTTTAGGCATTCAAAAATATGTAACTGAAAAGGAAATTACAATCACAATTAATTGCAATATTTACAGAAATAAAAAACTGATCCTAGAATCATGGGAGGCACAAAATCTGGTGATGTTTATAGTGACAGCTAGGCTTGAGTTGGCACTTGTTTGATTTCTTTAGTTTCCTTGATATGCCCCAGCAAGAACGGGCTACCATCAGATAGGCCGATCTTGTAGGTAGTCTGTCCTTTGTCTTGAAAGTGGCTTGGTGAGTAAATCTGCGAGCTAGTCATTAGTGTGAACATGCTGAACATTAAAAAAAATTTCTCAACCAAATCTCGCACAAAGTGAATGTCTATCTAGATGTGCTTCATCCTTGAATGCCGGACAGGATTAAAACTTAGCTGTGTTGCGCCCAAATTATCACACAAGAGTATAGGTGGTTGTGGTACTGTAAACTTCATTTCTTGGAATAGAGATAGCAGCCACATGGACTCTGCTGCAGCCATTGCTAAAGCCCTATACTCAGCTTCTGTTGATGACCGTGCAATGACACGTTGCTTTTTGGAGCTCCATGAAATGGGTGTGTGACCAAGGAAGAGGAGATAAGCTGAAGTTGATTTTCTATCGTCCAAACTACCAACCCAATCAGCATCTGAGAAACATGTGAGTGCTGGGCTTGATGTTTTTCTGATATTGATGCCATGAAAGATGGTGTTCTTCAAGTAACACAGCAGTCTTTTAGGGGCTGTCCAGTCGGTTTGTGTAGGGCTATGCATAAATTGTGAGAGTTTATTCACTGCGAAGCTTATATCAGGTCAAGTTAAGGACAAGTATTGCAATGCTCCAATCACTCTACTGTATTCAGTTGAATCAACTGATGACGAACCATTTGCCAGCTTTAGAGAAACCGAGGTGGAGAGAGGAGTGGTGACATCCTTGGCTCCATCCATACTTGTTTTAGCTAGTATATCTCTGATATACTTATGCTGAGTTAGAAATAAGCCTTCTTTGGTGGGGATGACCTCAACACCGAGGAAAAAGTGTAGGGGCCCCAAATCTTTGATGGAGAATTTCTGTCCAAGTTGATCAATAATGCTTGCAACAAATGTCGAATTGTTTCCAGTGAGAATCAAATCATCGACATAAACTAAGCAATAGGCTTGTATGAAACCATCATGAAACACAAATAGAGAAGAGTCGGATTTAGCATTGATGAAACCAAATTCTAACAGTGCCTATTTCAGAGCAGAATACCAAGCACGAGGTGCTTGTTTTAGCCCATATATTGCCTTTGTAAGGCAACAAACATGATTTGGTTTTTCCGGACTCCTGAAACCAGGTGGTTGCTTCATATACACCCTTTCAGTGAGATGCCCATGAAGAAAGGCATTATTGACGTCTAATTACCTTAGAGACCAACCTTGCATAACAGCAAGGGTTAAGACAGTGCGTATGGTGAATGGTTTTACGACAGGACTGAATGTCTCTTTGTAATCCAGTCCTGGCCTCTGATTGAACCCTTTGGCCACGAGTCTGGCCTTGAATCGATCAACAGATCCATCAGCATGCCTCTTAATCCAAAATACCCACTCACAATCAACAATATTACAGTCATTCGAAGGTGGTACTAGTTACCATGTATTGTGATGCATTAATGCAGTCAATTTAGAGGACATGGCATCACGCCATCTAGAATCAATGAGTGCTTCAGTAACACTTGTGAGTTCCAACGAGGGTGGAAGAGGATGCTTAGTGACTACAAAATATTTTTTTGGCTTATAAATATCATTCATGGATCGGGTAGTCATTCGGTGGGTGCACACTTCATTAGTCTCAAAAACAGCAGGTTCATGCACTTCTAATGGAGAAATTTGGCTCGAAATCAAGGTAGGAGAAGAGAGGGTACTTACCTGGAGAGGAGGCGGTTCAGGGGATGACCCATTCGCAGACGATGGCGAGACTTCAACACCCAATTCCGGAGATTCTGTAGTTCCAAGTGGAGCCAAGATGACTTGTGGCAACGAGATCGTTACAGAGGAGTCTTCGGCGGCTGATGGAGGTGAAATGGGCACGGGATTGTTAGGGTTTGATTTTTAAAAAGGGAAATTCCCTTTGTGGAAGATGACATGCCGAGGGTGAAAAATCTTTCGGGTAGTGCGCTCAAGACAGAGATACGCATTTTGGGAGAGCGAGTAACCCACGAATGTGCATGGTTGGGCCTTGGGCTCAAGTTTATGTTTGTTATAAGGCCTAGTTAATGGATAACATAGGCAGCCAAATTGCTTGAGCTTGAGGTGATTTGGGAGTTGTTAGAACAATTTTTCAAACTGAGATTGATTCTTCAAAGTCGAGGTGGGCATTCGATTTATGAGATAGGTAGGGATATTTATTTTTGTGTTAAACTTATTTTCCACAAGATTTCGGAATTGCGGAAAAATAGTTTGAACATTGGATTTATGAGTCATAGGATAGAGCCAAATGTATTTGGTATAGTGGTCAACGAAAATAACATAATATTTTGAGCCATCAATACCAATTTCATGAGATGGGCCCCAAACATCCGTGTAAATCAATTCCATGGGAGCGGTGCTAGTGAGACCATGAGTATTAAATGGTTGACGATGAGCTTTATTTTGAGAACATGAAGTACAAAGAGATAAATGGCCATTCTTATTGGTAGGTAAAGAAAAAGCATGAATTAAATGATGGACCGATTTTGACGATGGATGACCAAGTCTTTTGTGCCATCCATCGGTGGTAGTACGTTCAAGAACATAGGCTACGACATTTTTGACGTTTGGTGGTAGATGCTCCGGAAATGGGTACACTCCATCTTCACAGTCGCCTTTGAATAGTGTCACCCCCATGATCCGATCCTTCACCAAAAAATAAGTAGGATGAAATTCATGATAAACATTGTTATGCTTGCATTGGTAAAGTGGTGAAAGGAAATAAGATTTTTTTGAATTGTGGGAACACAGAGGTATCACGTAAATGAAAGACACGATTAGACGATGCAAGAGATAATGAACCAATATGAGACACAGGCAAACCTGATCCATCACCAATTACCACCTCATCAGTACCATCATATTCAGTTAGCTTCCCGATTCACCACTCCTCCTGCCAGTCCGTCTTTTCCAAGTGCATAAGACAACTGTAGCAGAGATCGGCTAAGCCATAGCGCTGGTTCTATTCGAATGCAGGGTCTATAGAAGAGGATAGTTGGCCTTGGGGCTTTTCATCCATGATGATATGGAAGGGGTCCTCCATCACAAGAAAGAAACCATGTCGCCTCTGCCTTATCCTTCTCCCTATTATTCTCCGTGGTCAAGATCAGTGGTCATATTGTGAGATGCCACCGAGTCAACTAGCCACTTGTGATTTTTTTCTTGGGAGAATCCTATACAGTTTGCGATGAATTCAACTGAAGACATTTTTGGGCATTTTTTGGCCGTGTGACCCACTTGATCACACCATTGACACTTGGGCTTATATTTCTTGTGGCCTGAATTTGAGGGCCCATTTTTGTTGTGCCCATTGTTGCTGTGAGTCTTGCTGGAGGGTTTATGCTGTCCAGGGGCACCTCCTTGCCGATGAGAGTCATTAGCAGTGGAAACAAATGTTGCTGCCGATTGATTCTCCATACATCGAAGGTAACTCTCATGACCTACAAGAAGATCATGTATTTCTTCAAATTTCAGAGAGGTCTCATGAGCACGAATGGGTGCCGCAATTTCTCTAAATTCGGGACCCAATTCATTGAGAATGTAGAGAGTTAAATCATCATCCGAAATGGGATGATCAATGATTGCGAGTTCGTCAGCAATCACTTTGATTGCTTGAAGGAACTCAGTGACTGTGCGATTTCCACAAGTGCTCAAGGTCAAATCTTCCTTGAGTTGCATCACGCGCGTTCGTGATTTTCCCGCATATAAATGGGTAAGTGATGTCCAAGCCTCATGGGATGTTTTGTATGCAGCAAGAAGTGGGGTAACAGTGGTGGAGGTGGAGGCAAGAATAGCATGGAGGATGAGTTTGTCTTGACGAACCCAGTGGGAGTTCGCGGCTTTGGAGGCAGCGGAGTTCGTTGCATCAATGGTAGGGCATTTTTTGACACCAGTGACAAAGTCAATGAGATTATAACCAATGAGCAATGCTTCAAATTGAGCCTTCCACTGAGGGAAGGTAGAAGGGGTGAGTTTTTCGTTGATGGTGGTTGCGGCATTGATGGTGATGATGATGGGTGAATCAGTGGTAGATGCAGAGATGGCAGCTATGTCATAGGAAGCATGAAAGGAAAGACACTCGTTAGAGGTTTGGCTCTCTTGATACTATATAGAAGATTCACACTGCTATGGTTTTGTATTTTGAACTCACACCAGTTTCTATTCTTGCTATGTGTATTTATACAACCCGAGAGGCCTAATTTTAGGCATTCAAAAATATGTAACTGAAAAAGGAAATTACAATCACAATTAACTGCAATATTTACCGAAATAAAAATCTGATCCTAGAATCATGGGAGGCACAAAATTTGGTGATGTTTATGGTGACAGCTAGGCTTGAGTTGGCACTTGTTTGATTTCTTCAGTTTCCTTGATACTAATATAGTGATTCTTATATTTAATATAATTTCTTTCCACCAAGTTTATTAGTTACAAGAGGGTCTACTGTATTACATGGGACCCATGAGAGACCTATAATTATGAATCAATTTAAAGTTTTGTTTTAGATCAAGTACTTCTTAAAGTTTATATATTTTCTAAGTGATTAATGATAGTAAGTTATTTCTATTAATAAGGATTCTAATTAGACTATTTCAAATTTAACAACAATATTGGGTCCTACCACCTCATACTTATCCATAGAAAGAAAGTGAGATTTTATTAGTTAGACATACCAATCGATACATAAGAGAGAGGTGGTCCTAATTGGAATTTCAAACACCTTTAAACTCTACAAGATAAGCTTATGAGGATTTGATTAAAAAAATCATACTAATATAAATAATATAATCTAAACGTTTGATACAAAATTTTAAATTAAAATAACAGGCATCAACTTACTTGAAGCATTTAAAACAAATTAATAACCATAGAGTAACTAATAATAATACCATTTTTAAAAATGTCTATTGATAATATTAGATTATAGTTAATAAAAAGTAATAATTATTATAATATTATTTTTAGAAAATAATAAGTGCAAACATGTGCACTTTACTCAGGGGCAGAGCTAGGAATTAATTGTAGGGGGGCACATTTGGTTTAAGGGACTGGGTTCGGGGGCGGAGCCCCGGGAAAAAAAAATTTGATGATTAAGTTTGTGGGTCATTTCATCCATATATCTTGTACATATCCTACATGTATTGTTTCTCCTTGTTTACGGGAGCAGTTGACCTATCCTACACATTGTTTCTCCTTGTTTACAGAGTAGTTGTTCCCTTGGCCTATGGGGATGCCCTATTAAATAATATAATATAATTTTTTTGAAAAGTTCAGGAGCGTCCACCAATCCAATGACTATTCCTCATTAAATTATTTAAACAAAATAATTTTTTTTTTAAAAATTATGAAAATCCAATGGAACAGCTACCCCATGACTAATCCTCTACGATTATAACCAAATTCCTTAGAGTCTGATTACAACACAAAACTCTTATAACTCTAATTAACAACTTTAACCTTTAGATTTAATTTTTTTTCTTCTAAAAATCAAGGTTAGGTGGTTGAATCCTAAGGCTTATTAAATCTTAATCTCAAGAGGTAATAAAAGAGACATGTGTTGACCTATGGGTTGTAACCGACTCCAAGGAGTCTGGTTATAACAATAGAGGATTCTAAATCCATAGTAAACTATATTTTTTTATAAAAAATTCAAAAGGTGAGGGGCACCACCTAAGATCGAATCGCAGCCAATCGCGATTAAACTCAGGGGGCACGTGTCCCTTTTCACCCTATGGTAAATATTTACTTACCCTTCAGGTTCAACAATATAACCTTAGTTTGTAGAAAAAATATTTTAAAAAATTTAAACTCTAATTAAGGATTTTTAACTCTTAGGATTAATATTTTTTTAAAAAACTAAAGTTATATTGTTGAACCCCAAAGGTTAATGAATCTTAAGCACGATTAATATAGATTAAAAGGGACATGCGTTGGCATGTGAGTGCGATTGAACTCTCCGAGAGTTGAATTGCAATTGGTTGTGATTGGATCTCCATCAACCTCCATGCTCATGCTACACCATGTATAATACATATTTTTTAAAAAAAAATTATCAAAACTTTAGGGAGAAGGCACGTGCCCCCAGGTCCCCCCTTGGCTCCGCCCCTGCTTTTACTAGTATATATACATATATATTTATATACTTAACCTACTAAAATATTTAAATATATTTATTTCATTTAAATATTAAAATTAAGTATATTATTATATACTAGTAAAAATTAATAGTATATAATGTATTTGACATGATAAGAATACCATTTCTACAATTATAAACTTATACTAAAATTTTAAGTCACATCGAAATTTTTTTACCTATAGAACGAAAATAAAATAAAATTTACACTTAATATAAATAGCTATATCTAATGAACTAAGCTACTCGTGAATTGTTGGAGCTTGATTCAAGCTTGTGTATTAAAGCTTGAACTTGATTATTTAATAAAGAAGTCAAGCTAAGTTTGATGTTTGAGCTCCGTCCCACTATTAATCGTCTCTGAGCCTTAAAAAAGACTAGTCCCACGTGTTGCATAGGAATCCCCTTCCCCCGTACAACCGATCACCACTGAATTATGAGCGTTAGAAGACTCTACTCCCACGTGCTGCATAGGAAACCCCTATCCCAAACAACTGATCTCCACTAAATTATTAGTGGGTCACTCCACCAGTCCCGTTTTCGAAACACTGCTGCATACAAAGCAAAACATGGTACGTAACTAGTTGTGGGCCCAAACGGTGGGCCTCGCCGTCGGCTGCCGCCCAAACTCAACAATCAACATCACCTTTATCCGCTTTACAGACGAGAGCGACAGAACCGCTGCACGGTGGAGATCAAACGCAGGTGTAGACAATCACTGGAGATGGAGCCCAGAATGTGTCCAGTTGTGATTGGACTTTGGAGAGTTCAATCACACTCACAGAGCCTTTTAATTGTACTTTTAACTCTGGTTAAGAGATCCTAACTCTTAGGATTAATATATTTTCTAAAAGTTATGGTTAAATTATTTAATTATATAAAACTTAACCACAGTTAATAAGGACTAAAGGAGATACGTGTTGACCTGCAGATGCGATCTAATAAAAATATACTTAATGTACCGGTGGTTTGCATTTTGCAACGAAATGGCCAGCTCTCATTAATCCACGCCTCAATTTTAAATACTCCTCAACTGTGATTAAGATTCATTCACCCCTCCAACTTTGGTTTTTCTCTCCAACTTTGGTATTTTTAAAAGAAGAAAACCAAAATCTTATATTTAATTTATTTAAGCTTAATTGCGGTTAAAGGGGTGTTAAAACGGACACGAGGACACCGAGTAACATATGAAACGGACCCAGGGTCCGCTAATCACTGCTCATTTGAATATGATCTCAATACCTCGAGATTATCAGAGACATCAACATACGAAGTTCAGTTGATGCATGGGAGGGAGATCCACAGTAATAAAATAGTCATTGGACAGCCAAATACAATATCGAATGACGAATGTACCCTTAATCTAAAACCACAAATACATGCTTTCTAGCTTATACTAATCATGCCAAAGAGAATATTACAGTACTTTTATTTTATAACAGAATAGTTTAGTACTTTTATGTTTCGAGTTTTTGAGGTTGGTGGTGAATGGTGATCGACAGCGACGACTATGATAAACACTTGATCCGACGTGGCGTATCTGACGGACGGAAGTGCGTCCAGTTTCACAAGCATCCGACCTGGAGATCATATCCTGTAGGGCCCAATACGAGTCAGCATGGTATCATGGTGGATCAAAGAGAGGTAGCCATGTCAACATTTGAAGTTGGGTTCTTGGACGTTAATAATGGCAGTCGGTGATGTGGGCCCTACTTTAGGCACCGGCCCAGCTTTCGTGCCTTTGTTCAAATTCAATAATGTGAAAAAAAATTACAAAGACACCACTAAAGTTAGTAGCCACCATTGGAAAGGACCTCTACTTTGAATACAATTACCAAGGCACCACTAACCTTCGAAATGTCTCCTCACTCCAATTAGATAATAATCATATTAGTCTTAGTCTCACAATGAAAGCTGACATAGACTCCCTGTGCCCGATAAGGCATGCTCCTCCCCCTCTTCAAGAGATAGGCCCTTTTAAAAAGGTGTGTTGGGTTGGGTCTCATAGGGCCTATGTGTGTTGGCCTAACCGTGTGTGTGTGTGAGTGAGCGAGTTAAATGATTAGAGTTAAAAAAAAAAAAAAAAAAACCTTCCAAATGTCTAGTCATTTTCCCCAGAACTCTTATTATCTACCTATTATCTCTTGAAGGCTCTTATTTATCATCAAAAAGTCTAGTCGTCCAACTGTATTTTAGAGGATTTACTTTTATTTTTGAGCAAGTCATACAGTTGGGCTGCAACCCCTGTTAATAGTGTTAGTATCTATTCTAAGTTAGTGGGTTAATGCCCAGCATTTGAAGCTTGGCAGAGAGTGGATATATCCATCACACCTCTATGGGACTTGATCCCGAAACATACCCCAAAGGAGGACACATTGCCATTAGGAACAACAATTGATAAAGTCATGGTTAGTTTGGATATTTTCCCCAAAACTAGGGCTAATGTTGGAGTCGCCCCAGTTGAAAAAGAATTAAAAGTAAAGGCAGAATTGATAGGAAATCTAGAACATGTGTGCATGATAGTACCTGCATGCCCTACTGCGCAAAACAAAGAAGCCCACATTCAAAAAGAGATGATGGCTGAAATGAAAATAGCATCCACCATTTGGCCTTTGCAATCCAAAGTCTACAAAATGCATATTAATAATAGAAAGCCACATCTACAAGGCTTTCTTTAACATTGCTACAAGACATGCTAATGCGCTTGATGTCAGTGATATGAGATGTCAAATTGCAAAGATTCTTTTAGTGTTCCCACTCCTGTCTCCTTTTCTTTTATCATCTAAAGGCCTCTAAGTCTATATATACCTCTCTCATTCATCATCTCTTCACCTCATTCACAAGCCTTCTCTCTCTCTCTCTCTCTCTCCTTACCCACAGATTCATTTCTTCAAACTTTTCTTCCAAGTTCGATAAGACTTAATTCCCTTTGGGTTCCAATGGCCACTGTCGAGGTAACTTAATATGGTTTTTGGGAAGTTTATACAACCCTATTAAAGTGTCTTGGATGTGATCAAACCTTCTTTAATTCAGTGTTTGGTGTTTGTGAAGAAAAACCCATTTGGGTTTAACTCTAATGAGAATCAATCTATCATTCAAGCTTGTTGCAGTATTATCTCGCTAATAGATTTCATGCTAATTAACATGTTTTGGAAAAACCGTTTGTAATTTTTATCAAAATCCTATTTGTTGGTGATCTACTCAGTCATGCTTGTACTGTTTGTTGTTTATAGGACTGATTATAATAAAGTCACAAATCAAATCAAACACAATTTATGTGGTTTATCTAGTGTGGGCTATGCCCACGGAGATGACTGTCTTCTTTACTAATCATAAGCAAAGGTTATAAGGATTCTCCCATCTTTCTGTTCTCACCAACTGAATAATCTCTCTTAAAACCCTAAACCGAAAGCAACAATATATACTCGGTGATAACTGCTTTCTTCTTGCTAGGAGTTTGAGTTACGGTTTCAGGGTAATATAGGCCTTCAAATTTAATTTTTATTTTTGGTAAAAACCCATTAATGAATTTTATTATGCCTTAGCAGACACAATTTTTATTTTTGCCCTAGCTTAAGTTGTTTTCGTAAGAGTTTAATGATAGAGCGGAGCTCTGCTTCATAGTTTAGTGTAAATGCAGTGGCACTGCTGTAATTATCAAAATATTCAAGGATAGTTTCGTAAAACATTTTCCATTAGTTACAAAGCTGCAGTTAGACAGGAAAGAAATTCTGTTGTTTGAGAATCTGAGAACTGAATTCGAGAACCCGTCAACAGGAAAAAGTATCCGGTATCAACCCCGTATCCGATAACCCAATAACCCCGAATCGGATAACCAGTTAACCCAATATCCAATTGCCCATTAACCTGCTATCCAATAACCCAGTAAACCGGTATACGATAACCCATTAACTTGGTATTCCATAATCATTACCCGGAATATCAGATACCTTTTAACCCGGATTCTGATAACCCATGAACCCGAAATAAGATAATCCATTAACCTAGAATCGGATAATCCGTTCCATGAACCCGGTATCCGAAAACACATTAACCACTATCCGGTAATCCATTAACCCAGAATCCGATAAACCATAAACCCGCATGCGATAACCCACTAACCTGTTATCCGATACCCATTAACTGGAATCCAATAGTCTTACTCATTAACTGTGAATCTGGTAACCCATTAACCCGGAATCGGATAACCCATTAACCCGAAATCGGACTAAATACAAGACACCAACACCTATTTGGATGTAGCTCAAATGATAGAAGGGTCCATGATTGTAGCTTTTTATATGTGATCTAACGCAACTGGATGATGTGATCAACAATTGTGTGTTGCAGGTTGTATCAGCAACAACAGCTTTTGCGGAGAAAGATACAACAGTACTGGAATTGAACAAGACTGAGGAGAAAACTACAGAAGAGGTAGTTGCTCCAGCACCAGCACCAGCACCTGCCCCAGAGCCCGTGGCAGAAGAGCCAAAAGAAACAACAACCCATGTCGCACCGGAGGAACCGGCTGCTCCGGAAGTTGAAGCTCCTGCTGAAGTTGAGACTAAGGAGGTGGTAGAAGAGGCAAAAGTTGAAGCCGAAGAGCCGGTAGTAGAGAAGAAAGAAGAAGAGACTCAAGAGGTGGAGACAGTTACAGAGACAGTTGTGGAGGAGACCAAAGAAACTACTGATTCTGTCGAGGCACCCGAAGTTCCGACAGAGGAGACTACCACTGATAAAGAGAAACCAGCTGAAGTAGAAGAGAACGTTAGCACAGAACCTCCGGTTGAGAAGGCTGAGGAATAGTGAAGTTCTGAGTCATGGGGTGGTCTATTAGAGTACATATATGTCCAGTTCCTAAGTTCTTGTAATGTATTTTGGAAGGAATGGTGGATAGGGTTTGGAAGCTACAAATAAAAGTAACCTACTTGGGCCCACGAAAGCCCACTGGTTACGTGGCAAACATGCAAGACATTCTACAAGCTTCATTGGAGGTTGATAGAGTGAATTGTGCCACGTGGAGTGTGGTTGTTGGTTTCAAGAGGGTTAATGAGTTTAATATTCTAGTGTATGCATGTTTGAATTATAATAGCATATGGTTTAGTTTGGATTGCAGGAATTGAAGGGCGAGAAATTGAAATTAGAGGATATGAATTTAATTTTCCATGTTTGGATGCCTCCAATTTCTATAGATTTAATTTACATGGAAATTCAAAGACCGCCAGTTTCTAGTTTTTGTGGGCATTACAGTATGCGGTGGATATTACAATTCACGTGTACATCGGAGTGTCGATGGGCTGGCCAAACCCGATCCGCCCCAATTAAATAATTGGCCAGACTTGGGCTTAAAGTCTCAGGCCTAGGGGCCGTTAGAGTACACTTCTAATTGGATTTGGCCTGACCGATAGCCCCTCCCCTCATTAGCATATTTTTCTTCTTCACTTCATTTTTCTAAGCAGGTTTGGCCCGATTCTAGCCCGACTCGTCAACACCCCTACATGTACATGAGAAGGGAAAATATTATTTCTGGCGCTCAGGCATCCACAAAAGATGGGACATGTGGCGTTTTAAAGGGGAGAGAAATCAAACGGGGAGAAGTCAAAATCATGGAGAGAAAGTGAAATGACTTCTCCCCCAAATTATCTCCAGGTGCCCAATCATTTGTGGATGCCCAAGCACTTGGCTCGGGTATCCACCAAAGCTAATCTTTTGCCGCGAATTGATACATTCTTTCCCTTATTGGTGAACCGCGAGCTGATCCTAGAAAATCGTAGTTGCTCTTCTTTTTTCCTTCCCTTCTTTGGGAACTTCTTTTCAAGTGAAGGGAAATAGACCAGAAGGACCACATCTTTCATCCGGTTGAAGATTGAAGATGATTTCTAACAAATTTATTTTCTTTCTCGGTATTCCTAAATTATTTTGTATTTTAATTAATTAAATAAATATTTTTAATTATAAATTTAAATATTTTTATTTTATATTAAATAACTTTTAAATATGCTCTTCTTATTATTTTCATAAATTATTATTTTAATTAATTTAATTTTGAAACAGGAATATAATAATGTATCATAGTTATTTATTCTAATAATTAATTATCAAATAATAAACATTTCATCATTGTAATATATAATGGCTTTCAAATAAAATTTTATATAATATTAAAAATGATTTATTCTCATAATTAATTATCAAAATCATAAATATTTTATAATTCTATTATATTATAACTAATTATTAAAATGAGAAATATTTTATCATTAAATATACTAATGGTTGCTTTATTTTTTACATGCCCATATGGCACTAGATGTTTCAATTTCGAGATTGAATCACATCCAATTGCTATTGAACTTGGAGAGTTCAATCCCACCCACACTTGTCTCTTATAACCCCTATCAACGATGGGCGAAGCTAGGAATCTATTGTAGGGGGCACATTTGGTTTAAGGGATGGGGTTCAGGAGCGGAGTCCTCGAAAAAAAAAAAATTTAGACTAAGTTTATGGGTCATTTCATCCATATATTTTGTATATATCATATAGGTATTGTTTCTCCTTGTTTACGGGAGCTGTTGTCCCCTTACTTTATGGCTATGCCCAATTAAATAATATAATATAATTTTTTCTTAAAAGTTCAGGGAGCAATTGCCCCCTTGTGCAATGACTATGCCTTATTAAATAATTAAAATTTTTTTTTAAAGTCCAATGTGATAGCTGCCTCATGACTAATCCTCTATGGTTTTAACCAAACTCTTTGGAGTCCAGTACAACACAAAAGCCTTTAACTCTAGTAATTAACAACTTTAACCTTTAGAGTTAAGTTTTTTCTCCTAGAAAACAAGGTTCGGTGGTTGAACCTTAAGAGTTAGTGAATCTTAATCATAGTCAAGAGGTTTTAAAAGAACCATGTATTGACCTATGTGTTTTAACTGACTCCAAGGAGTCCGGTTATAATAGTAGAGGAATCTAAATCATTAGTAAATTATATTTTTTTAAAAAATCAAAAACTGAGGGGTACTCACCTAAGATCAAATCACAACCAATTGTGATTGAAGTTGGGAGAGTTCAATCACACCCACAGGCCAACACGTCTCTCTTAAAACCTATGTTAACTATGGTTAAGATTTACTAACCCTTGGAGTTCAACAATAACCTTAGTTTCTAGAAAAACATTAAACCCTAGTTAAGGATTTTTAATATATATATATATATATATATATATATATATATATATATATTAAAGCATTAAAAGTATATTATTGAACCCCAAAGGTTAGTGAATCTTAGCGATAGTTAATGAGAATTAAAAGGAACAGTGTTAGCCAGTGGGTGCGATTGAACTCTCCTCAAGTTCAATTGCAATTGGCTGTGATGCATCCACCTCCATGCCCCATGCAGCTATGCCATATATAATTATGAGCAATACTCACCTCCTTGTACCGAGGAGGGGACTATTCCTCCTCGCTCTCACAAACCCTTTGATCTATGGTTAAAAAATTAACCACCTCCTATGGTTAATTATTTTTAAATATTTTTTTCTAAAAACCAAGGGTAGATGTGTGAACCCTAGGGGTGACTGAATCTTAACCACAATTAATGGAAGTAAAAAGGGGATACGTGGCCCCAAAAATAGGGGACGAGACGGTAAGTCACCTCCTCGGCCCGAGGTGACTATTTTCCTATAATTATATGCATTTTTTTAAATTGCCAAAAGTTGGGGGGGACGTGCCCAGGCCCCCTTGGCTCCACCCCTGCTATTAACTGTGATTAAGATTCACTAATCATTGCGGTTCAACAATAGTCTAGGGATGGCAACGGGCCGGGTTTGGGCTGGGGCGCCCCCATCCCGACCCCGCCCCTAATGGAAAAATCCTTCCCCAAACTCGGGGCGGGGCGGGGGTGTTTCAGATGTTTGAAAACAGTTTTTAGACCCGTCCCCGCCCAGTCCCGAGAGTTAAGCACTTGATGGGGTAGATCGGGACCAGGGTTACCAAGTTCACTACATGTTATAGCGAACCGCGAACTGAGCGAACTCGAACTGGTTCGTGGTTCGGTTCAATCTGGTCCGTGAAATTGAGCGAACCACATAGTGGTTTCAAAACAGCAAATTTATACTTTGTGTTCACAAATCATTCATAAAAAGATATTTTTTATTATTATTTTTCAAATAACTATTTGTAATATTTTGTTTTACATGCTTAAGTAGCGAACTAAGCTAACAAACCAAACTAAAGAATCTAAGCGAACCGAAAAACAAATCATCTCATCCTACCCCTAGCGAACTGGGTTCACTGTAGAGTGGCAAATTACGAACCGCGAACTTGAATCGAGCGAACCGACGAACCAGGTAACATTGGTCGGAACTATATTTCATACTATATCCACTAAAAATTAAGTAATTTTAGTATTAAATTAATGGTAAAATAGTGATTTGAACTTATAAACGGGATAGGGCGGGGGTAGCCTAAACCCATCCCCGCTCAAACCCAACTCGGGTTTGAAATCAAATTGCCAAACCCGACCCTATACCGTTTAAATAGTCCCCAAACCCGTCCAAATAAGGCGGGGCGAGTTATTCAGTTAGCCCGGCCGTTGCCATTCCTAAACAATACAACTTTGGTTTCTAAAAATAATTATTAACCCTAAGGGTTAAAAATTCTTAACCAAAGTTAATATTTTTTCTAAAATCAAGATTATATTCTTGAACTCCAAGGCTTACTGGATCTTAAACAGAGTTAAAAGGGGTTAAAAAGGACACGTGTTGGCCTGTGGATGCGATTGAACTTTCCTCTTGTTCAATCGCAATTGGCTGTGATTCGATCTCTTCAATTTCAGCTATGTAAACAGAAAAAAAATAGACCTTTTAGGGCAGTGGTTCACCTCTCTAGCAGTCTATTGTTTTCTCGATGTGAAGAAGAAGATAGTGGAGAGAAGTGAGGTAAGGGTCTCAGGTCTCCATGGCCAGCCTTCCGCAGGAGATAATGGTCGAAATTCTCTCAAGAGTACCGGTCAAACCTCTTGGGAGATTCAGGTGCGTATGCAAATCCTGGCGTTCTTTACTCACTGACACCCAGTTCGTTAAAATGCAACTCAATAGAGCAATTGAAAACAAAAACATTAGCCTCATCCTTCAATCACATGACCAACTCTACTCTCTAAACTGTGAGGAATTTGATGGATTGATTCAACTCGATTCACCATCCTCGATTCTACCCGAGGCTAGGGCTGGAATCTCAGTCGTGGATTCATGTAATGGGTTGCTCTGTTTATCTGACTATGAAACCTTAGCCTATATATATAATCCCTCTACCAGAGAATCCACGAAACTCCCATATTCACCCATTGAATTTCCCTTTGGTGATTACCCTTTTTCGCAGTTTTCCATTATGGGGTTTGGTTATGCTCCCGTTACTGAGGAATACAAGGTGGTGAGAATTGTCTTATTTGGATATTCTCAATGCGAAGTCAAGGTACACACCATAGGCTCAGAGTCTTGGAGAAGGATAGTAGATGTCCCTCCTTATATTGGGCCGAGTATTAGCATGGCGCTTGTTAATGGAGCTATTCATTGGTGCAGTGTTCTTGATGGTATTCTGTTAATCACGTCTTTTGATTTAGGGGATGAGCAGTTTAGAGAGTTTCCGTGGCCCGACTGGTGTTTGAATAACAACAAAATGTCAATATTGAAGGCCTTTGAGGGGTATCTTTCTGTATTTTGTCATGGTATTAATGGAGATGTTGAGGCATGGTCCATGAAGGATTATGGTGTGGCTGGGTCTTGGAGTAAAGTATTATCTATCAAAGGGCTTGATATAATTCAGAATTTTGAATCGGAGATAGTTGGTGATCCTGGATGGTCGACTGAAGATGGGGTTGTGGAAATTAGAACGGTAGAGCCATTACACATTTGTAAGAATGGGGAGATAGTAGTGGAAGTGTATGGAAGAAGGCTGATGATATATAACCCAGCAAACAAACGGGGTAGATTTCTTCATATCCATGGCATTCCGAATAAGTTCCATACAGTTACTTGTGTGGAGAGCTTGACTTCAATTGCCTCACTTATGGCTGGAAATCCTGGAATGGAGGGGAGGGGGCAAGAATAATCAAAATCGAAAAAGAAGAAGAAAAAAAAACTAGAGAATATGTAGAATAGGAGGGAATGATAAGGAAGCTAGTGAGATGTTCGAAAACAGTTTTGGATTCCCTTCTGAGCTTAGGCCTATAGGATATGATATTATTGACTTGGGGAAGAAAAGAAACTCCTAGGAAGCCTGTTTTTTTTGCAAGCGTCGTAGAAATGGTAGTGCTAGTCCCTTGGCATCAAAAGCAGCGTTCCACTGTGACACAGAGGTGCTGGAAAGGATATTATCCCTTCTAGCTCTAGAGGTACTTTTTGTTTTTTGGATGAGCAAAAAAAAAAAACATTAGCAGCCCTTTGTCTCCTATGATCAAGGCAGTCGCTGCTTTCCTCTACGATAGTAGCTTCAGCCGGTTTCAAATCTACTTTAGCCGAATGCAAACAAGGAGGCCCTAGCTAGGTGGAAAATAATTAAGTACCTTAAGATTATAAATTGATTCTTCATCAACTCTCTTTTTTTCAGTGACTTCACAACTTATAATTTTGTTTCTATGGGACACTTGTTCCTTGCATATTCTCTGTATTTATTTTAAAGTGCTTCCTCAAGCAAATCTCGTGATGGATTTCTCAAAATTTTATACTTCACAAGTTTGGTAGATACGTAGGCACCAAGATTTTGGCCAAATCTCATGGTCTTGTCTTGTTTTCTTTGGTAAGAGGTAATATAAGACCTAACACACACACACAATCAAACCTAAGGTAACCGCTAAGGTGCATACCATAAGGGTGAATCCAAGCAACCACTCCAAAAGGGCCCGACTAATGGAGGATTCATGGTCTTGTTCCACATAGTTGTTTTTTTGTTTTGATTTTTAAATATTTGTTAAACAGAGCTTCACGTGCCAACCTTACTAGTAATAATAAATGTAGTAAATTATAAAATTATCTAAATACATATTCATTGCTATAATAGAATAAGTTAGGATTGTTAATATCTTAAACACTTAAACTAACAACCTATTTAAAATATAAAACCTTATTAATACCGCTTTTAGCAAATTAGTTGGAGTTGACTCTTGCTATATTAGAAAAATTACTTTATAACCTATCTAAACTAGAGAAGCTATTTTATAACCTATTTAAGTTAGAAAACTTAATATTAGGAGTTAGGACTCTTTATACTTTAGAAAACCTACATCTAATAACATATTAGAAATCCTAATTACTAGAAGTTAATTTTTATTTATTAGTAAAATATCACAAAGAAAAGAAAATTTAAAAACAGTTATTTCAGGGAAATTGTGAAATTTATTTGGGCCAAATTGTGAAAAATATTGTGAAAATTGTAAGAAAATATTTCTATATATTAGGAAAAAGAAAAAAAACAAATTTCCGAAATTTCAAAATTATTTGAGTATCAGCCCATTTAGTCCTACATCGCCTAAAGATGGTAGGGTGACTTCTCCTTAAGTACTCCCACCTCACCTCTCTGTTTTTGAGGGGTGTGAGTGGTTAAAGACTTAAGTGGAGATTGAGGGCTGTGTGCATGAGTAGGTGTGTGTTAACCAAAAAAACAAAAAAGACAAACATTAATTACAGGACCCACTTTTTAATACATCTATTGGAGGGGATCCCTTGTTGGTTAATTTTGGACTATTGCAGATGATCAAGGCCATCTATTCTTCTGAATAGTCAACTTATCCACTTGCACGTATCAATGAGATTGAAGTAAATCTTAATGGTGGTCATTATGGATGGATCATCGAAGACTATGGACCTCAGAGGTTCATACAATAACCACAGCAGCGCTATTGTTTTATGCCCCGTGCCATAAACCTTCAAGGCCACTTCAATCGCCTCACTCATGGCTAACAATGGAGTGAAGGGGCAAAAATAAGCAAAATGGAAGCTGAGGAAAAATCAATTTATTTATTTTTATTTTTCTGTGTATTTATATTCTAATATATGTCTGGTTTAGATGCAACTCCAAACATAATTTAGGGCATGTATTATTTTGTGATTGCCTCAGCTGCAATTCTGGAAGTTTGTTGTAATGAATGTCATTCATCAATTTGCGGTCGAAACCATGGTGTACTGCTTTTAAGACAATTTTTTTGGGGAAAATGCTTAACTTGTGGTTTTCATTATGTAACAAAATGGCCGATCCTAATTGGTCCATGCCCTACTTTTTAACACTTAGCAATTGTGGTTAAGATTCACTCACCCCTAGGGTTAAGCAATCCAACTTTATGTTTTTTTTAAATATCTTAACTTTAATTTAGTTTAGCGTAACCAGGGTTAAAGGAGTAGTCTTCTTCCTTTGGTCGATAGTTTTAGATAAGATTCTCACATGTGATCACTTGAAAAAAAGAGGATGACAATTAGTTAATCGTTGCTTTTTGTACCATAGTTCGGAAGAGTCAATGAATTATTTATTATTACATTGCCCTTTCGCCTCAGCTATTTGGAGCAAGTTTCTCATCCATTTGGGGATCATTTGAATCTTTCCTTGATCCTTTAGGGACTCCTTATCTAATTGGTTACTAATTCTTTTGAAGATGCCTATGTTACCGGGGGGCATTTGTTGGGCTTTATGATCGGAGCGCAATAGAAGGGTCTTCCAAGATTGAACTTTTTCTGATGAATGGGTTCTCTCACTCGCTTGTGATCTTCTCAGATCCCAGTGTGCTATTAGGAAAGACTACGAGGAGGAGTGGTTATTCGGATAATGATGGTTCTAGAAAGTTTCATTTTGTTTCTGTTATTTTAGATTTTTCTAGTTTATCAATATACCATCATTACCAATCCGGGGGGTAAGTTAAGCAGAGACCCCAGGTTGCGCTAATCACTGCCCAAAAAGTTTTGTTTCGTTTTTTTTTTTTTTTAAATCTATAATTAGAGGCACAACATCTTCTTGTTGTTGATAAATTAAAGTACCAATTCAAACATGGCTAGCTCTTTTCTAAGATGCAATTTCCTAGTTTACTGTAGAAAACCAGATTCTTTTCTTTATAAGATTCTCCAGAAAAACGTTGGATAATCAGCAGCACCATTTACATGTGGGTAACAGAAGCATCATAGAAACGAGAGAGCTGCTCGCCTGACACCCTGGGATAGAGGTAGTAGCATGCAAGGTTTTTAATTTCGGGGAATTTTAGTCTAGGTTCCCTCATCCGAAGTAGATATCACAAATATCTCGGATTGCATGATATGGGCTCATCTAAATTCTGATTCATTAAATTTGATTCATGTAGGATAGTTTAATTTTGATTCATCTAAATTGAGATTAACTATGGACAGGAGCTCCGGTTGAGCAGTCAACCAGAGCAATCCATAAATTGCCTCGAGATGTGATAGTATGGTAATTATGTTCACAAAGAAGAGATATTTTTTAAGAGCACATTTTTTCATATATCCTCCTTCCCAGTGTAATTTATGGGTTGCTCTGGTTGAGTGTTCAACCGGAGCTCCTGTTAGTAGTTATTCTCATTTCAATAATAGAAACCCAAATCTTACCAATTATTTGTTCAAATTTTGCTACATCTACAAAAAAATTAGAACTTAGTTTAAAAAACAAATACAATAATATTGCTTATGTATTACAAAATTAATCAAGTATTTATTCATCTCTACAATTATAATGAGAGAAATGGGGTTAAAAAGTTGGTTGATTTTTTTTCTAATATTCCTAATGAGTCCCAATTTCATAGCATCTTACTGTGAACGTAATTAGTAAGATGAATTTTTTAATATTTTTCATATTTTGTCCATAACTCAATATAAAAAAAATTAAAATATTATGTTATCTTATTTTACATGTGAAAAGTTAGTAGAGGTATTGAAGTAATGTCAACTACAACTAACAATAATCTCTCTATATCTCCACGGTTCCTTCAAATCTTTACCATTATCTTCTCTCATGCTCCCTCTTTGATTTCTCTCAACGAAGAGGCATGCACACAACCTCTTTACTTGGTAACTACTTTTTAAAAGAAAAAGTAGGGTTTTTTGGTTGTCAAAATGTCCTTCTATACTAACATGTCTTTCACTAATTTTTTTTTAAAATCTAAAAAGTCCCTCAAGTTTATATATCCAAAATATTTAATATTTTTTTTCAAAATGCCCTCACTAGGATCCCTCTTCCCATCTCTCTCTCTCTCACACACACATGCGCATCGCACTTGCCGCCCACTAGTTACAATAATAGAATAAGCTAGGATAGTTATTTTTGATAGCTTATTTTAATCCTTTCTTTCGTGGCCAAGCAATACAAGTTATCTAAATAATCTATTTAAAAAAAAAAAAAAAAAAACTAGTTATTAGGAGTTAGGACTCCTCATATATTAGTAAAACTATTTCTAGTACCTGCTTAAATTAGAAAAAAGTTATCTTAACCTATTTAAAGCTAAAAAAATTCTAGTTATTAGGGTGAGAACTCCACGTATATTGAAAAAATTATTTCTAGTGACCTATTTAAATTTGAAAAGTTATCTAAATAATAAAACCTAATAGAGTTAGGACTCTTCAAATATTAAAAAAACTACTTCTCATAACCTATTTAAAACTAGAAAGCTTACTTATTAGGATTTAAAACTCTTGATATATTAGGAATTAGGAAAATATCAAAAAGATATAAAAACTCTCTGCCCCATTAGTTTAAGCAGATTAAGGTAAAACTCTCATCTCTCTCCCCATGGCAAACCTTCGAGAAGACTACCCATTAGATCCATTTTTTTTAAAAAACGCACTTCAATCGAGGGAAAACAACCACCTTTGTCTCATCCTCGAATCTCTTGGCGATCTCTTCTACTCTGTAATTGCATGACATTTGATTTGGAGATACTACTCAGCATACCATCCGAGACTACAATTGTTGCTGGTTCATGTAACGGATTGTTCCTTTTTCTGATTATATTAGCGAAATTTATCTATATAATCCATCTACTAGAGAATGCGTCAAGCTCCCTGATAGTCCTCTTGAAAGCTCATTTGACGACTTCGACATTATGCAATTCTCCGTCATGGGGTTTGGTTCTAGTGAGGAATACAAGGTGGTGAACATTATCTTCTTTGGTAACTCTAATGATCCAACAGAGTATCATCAATGTGAAGTCTATGTGTACACTGTAGGAACAGAGTCATGGAAGAGGGTAGTAGATGTTCTTCCTCATTTCGCCTGTAGTGATAGGAATGTGTTTGTTAATGGAGCTATTCATTGGCGAGCTACTTCGGACAAAGTGTCCAATAAATTCTGCTCAATCGATCATGTCTTTTCACATAGGAGATGAAGAATTTAGACAGTTCCCGTGGCCGGAGTGCATCGATGATGAAGCCTCACCGGTATTGAGAGACTATGGAGGGTGTCTTTCTATATGTTGTCATGGCTGGGATGGGAGTGTTGTGGTATGGGTAATGAACGATTATGGTGTGACTGAGTCTTGGACTAAACTGTTCTCCTTTAGCAGGATGGAGAAAGTTAGGCATTTGAGGCTGTTGGATGGGATTTCAGGAATGCCATTGTTAAAGTCCTTACAAATTTGGAAGAATGGAGAGAGACTAATATAAGCGAGTACAAACAGGGTGGTCATATATGACTGTGAACAAAAGGGTTATAGATGTTCCTACTCACGATGACATTACTCCGTCATACTTCAAGACACATACTTATGTGGAGAGCCTCGCTTCAATCGCCTCACTCATGGCTAACAATGGAGTGGAGTGAGCAAACATAAGCAAAATGGAAGATGAGGTAAAATAGTTTATTTTATTTGTTTTATTGGTTAAATATTCCATATTCTTTTGTACATATGGACTGATTTAGATACAACTCCAAACAAAAGTTAAGACATGCACTATTTTGTGATTGCCGAAACTGCAATTACGGAAGCTGGTGGTTGGGATTAAGCCCACTTAGAGGACCATTTGTCGGTGGCATCACCTATTTGCAGTCAAAACAATAGCGGTCCTGCCTTTCGGGGAAAAAAATTCTGATTTTTTTGGCCACTAGAGGCACAACTTGTTAGTTTTTTTTAAAATTAAATTGCCAGTTCAAACGATAGTATACTATTTTTACTGTTTTTCTTGCTTGGAGATACAATATTGGCTCTTATGATGATAGTTCTATTCTCAATGTGAGTCTATAATAGCTTGAATCTCTCTCTTTGCTTTATTCAATCTTGGATTGTTAATTGTGTAGTTTGATTTAAATGATTTTGCCTTGCATCAATTGTGGTAGGTTTATGCAAACATTTTGTTTATGTAAGACTAACACAAATTATTAAAGGAAATCTTGAGTAATTAATACCATTCTGCTAAAATGCACCAAGACTAGGAGCTGGCCCCACCACCCAAGTGGGTTACTTTTAAGGAGCTGGTCTATGGCTACTCCGAAATATACCCCCTAATCCTAACTATCTATAACTAATCATTAAGATCTAGGATTTAGCTTGGCTTATTTTGTTTTTTATAATGTCACATCAACTTTAATTCTAGTTAAACAGTTAGGATTTGAGAGTATACTTTGGGAGTAACCTAGACTAATTTACCTTTAAGATAAGCAACACAAGTTGGAGCAGTTGATCTTTTCATGTTCTCTCACTTGTTTTTTTTTTGGTAACCATATTCCTGTTCCCCCACTTAATCCAGACAGAAACTGGTTACTATTTTTGGGCTGTTTACAGCAATAATTCTATGTTATACTCTTAGGCTTTATCTTCTCTCCTCTTTTTGTTCTCATAAAAAATAAAAAAAAACTTGTGTATAATTAGTTCTTTTAATGTAGAATAATAACTGAAACTGATAATATGTGAATCTCCCATTGGCATGATCTATCCAAAAACTGGCCAATCCCATCGCATCCCATCTTTTATATATGTCAACTTGAACATCAAATCCCATTTCATGATGTATCAAGGGAAAATGTATAGATTAGAAGTTCCAAAACATGTTTTTGGATTGAAGCAACATACAAACCAACCAAAGCCAATTCATCTATGTATGTATGTATTTGTTTTTAGGTACATAAAGTCATGGTTAATCCTTACAATAATAATAGAACACAAAACATGGCTCTTTCCTAAGATACAGTTTCCTAGTTCACTGTAGAAAACCAAATTTATCTCTTTATGGGATTCTCTGAAAAACATATGATAATTGGAAATGGATATTAATTATATTCATTCTTACATTAAAATGGCGTAACGCATACTATCGCTTACCATAAGATGATTTATCTCCGATATTCTAGTGAACTCACCGGACACCCATACCCCATCAGCACCATTTACATTAGGATATGAGAAGCATGAGAGAAACGAGAGAGGTGCTCGAATGATGCTATAAAGAACTGTGATCCCATCCCACTGATGCTGTCTAGGGTTCATGTCATGCACAGGGATTGGCAATTCAGCTCCATACCTATCTCCGAACATGTTCTCATCAGCAACTCGAGAGCTCTTCCTCATGTTCTGGAGGTTTCGCCTCATTGCCGCCACTTGACGCCACATCTTTGATGGGTGATCGGATAAAATTATAGAGATCCTTGCCAGGAATTTGAGAAGGGCATCCGGGATCTGGAAGAGAGGTGAAGGGTAAGGGTGCATGCACCCTTTCTATATGGCTTTTGATAATGGCATTGTTGGTGGTGGTGATGGTACTTATCACAATGATTTTGGGTGCTTTGAAATGCCTTCACTTTATTTTATAGATTTGTGGGGGGGTCTCGAAAGCCACCTAGCTGATGAAGCTCCCTACTTTTTTAGTATGTAGACTATGTCTTCGACAAGACTTTGGGTTATCCAAATCTCTGAATCGGATTCCACCCCCTAAATAACTAGTTAGTATTCTCCAAAGTGGGGAAATACATGATCCCACTTTCGACCTAGGTCAACAATAACCCCTAGAGATAGATAACGTTGTTATTAAAAAAAATGAAAAAAAAATTTAATGCTGACCTAAATAGAATTTTAGAAAAACGAAGATAACACTTGTTGGGTGCATATTAGCTTGGTTGAGAATTTGACAGGCTGGTTTGGCTTCCTCTCTAGTGATCACTTTCCTTATCCTGCAAAGTTCTATTCGATCCAGCCATGTTTTACAGAATCTTTTCAAGACCCCCTCCCTGTTTCCCTTTTTTGTTTTGTTTTATTTGGGTAATCTAAGCCCCCATCCTCACATTTTTATTCGTCTATGTGGGCCCATATACTAAAGGTGGTATGCGGTTCTGTTCGGAATATTTGCGCCTGATTTTATAAGTATAAAATACTTTTTATAGCAAATAATAAAAATACTAAAAGGGTGTTTGGCAACTCTAAACTAAATAATTAGAACTTATTTAAATTTTAGAGTGTTAGTTTAATTAGATGTCTAAATCTTTTTAAAGTTAAGCTTTTACCTCTAAAGTTACAAGGAGACCTGAGCTAATTTTCTTTTTAGAGGTAAAACCTCTACATCTAGAAGATCTAAATATTCAATTAAACTTTAATTTAACATACTAAACTCCAAATAAGCTCAATTTTCAAATAAGCTCCACCTATTTAATTTGGAGTTACCAAACACCCTATAAAAAGTTTAAATGTCAACAAGAGCTCTAGATTAAAATGATTTCTAGGGTCCCAAAACATACCTAATTTTAGGGCGTTAATATTCAAATTAGTTTGAATTTTACCAAAGTACATCCCTAATTTCAGAGCACTCTTCATATTTAAACTCAAAGTTTATATATATATATATTCAAATTCTTTTAAAAAAGGCGTGAATGCAGCAACCAAATTTGGGTCCACAAAATTTTGTTATTCTTTGTTCACTGGAAAATTATTTGTCGGCATTTCAGATTTTAAATCAGATATATGAGAAATAAAGCATTTAAAAGTTATAATGAGATGGAGGGAATGAATATTAAAGTGATTGATCAAGATGATTTGACCTAATTAATAATAAAATATTGATTTCCATCCAAGAAAGTACACAAAATGCCCTTTATTCGTGTTATGAAAATATCTTAATATATCCATGCTACCTCTCTTATGTGCCATAAAGAGAAAAATGAATAAAAAACTGTCATAAAGAGGAAAATGACTTTTGAGCTTTATTTTCATGGCTCAGGATCCTCTCCAGTTCAAATCGGGGAGACTCTTTCTGGTTTGAACCCCTAGAGGTCGTCACGTGTCTCCTTTGACATCCTTAACCTATGGGTAAGGTTCACCCACCTCTAGGGTTCACCCACCCACCATCGGTTTTTTTCTTTAATATATTAATTATTACTTTTTAAATTAAAAAAAATGTGTTTAGAGTTTTTTTTTTTTAATTTAAAAAAAAGAATTAATATTTTTTTTAAAAAAACCTAGGATGGATGGGTGAACCCTAGGGGTGAGTGAACCTTACCCATGGTTAAGGGGTGTCAAAGGAGACACATGGCGGCCTCTAGGGGTTCAAACAGGAGAGATTCTCCCCGGTTTGAACTCGAGAGGATCCTAAGCCTATTTTCATATTCTTAATAAAAAAAAATTATATTATATTCATAAGAAATTTTCATTATTAATATATAGATTTGTTAGAAGACACTAGAATTATGAGTGCACCACCCGTACTAGACCACATGATTACAATTCTATTATAATTTGTAATAAAAATGTGTCTATTGTCATCTTCAAATAAGACTTTTAGTATTAATGCTTGGTAATGCTACTCGCAGTGGCCTCAAAGCTTAATGGCTAGAAAAAAATAATACGCACACACAAGGGTCAAAGTCAATGGTCTTGAAATGGAAAGGTCAAGAGAGTATTGCTTAGAAGACTTGTAAATGGTAGAGATATTTTAAAAAAAAAAGTGTGGATGTAGGTGTGAGACGTTGCTAGTCCCACTACTACGACTATCTTTGAGTGGATGCCACTCTTTGTTTAGGGTTGGATGTAACGCGCAATTTAGGTTTGCATCATATGGTCACCTCACCCGCCCAAATTCTAATTAAATGTTTCAATTGGGACACATTCCTTTACCAAAAAAAAATAAAAATTGGGACACATTCTAATTAAATGTTTCAAATGGGACACAACGGAAGATTTGTGCCTCAAATGCGCGTATCGTCCACTAGGGGTAACAATGGGCCTCATGTGACTCTGCCTTGGACATATGCATGTCCTAATTTCATCTATGGGTTGTTATAACTCTACCTATTAGATAATCAAATCATAAAAATATGATCACATAATTCTTAGACACTTGATGCATAAGAGTTGTAAATCCCAAAATTCAAAAGACTATCATAGGTTGGTGATTAATCATCCAAATCTCTATTTAGTTTGAATTATTTATAAAACATTTAGGTCCAGTCCACTAAAAACTTTACAAATCAAATGTCATTAATCTATTACTATTGGAGATGGTTAAGCCAGACAAAACTTATTTTTTAGTAAGGCATAATACAAATATATGCACCCACAGTCGTGCCACTTTTAACTCCCATAAATTGTGGTAAAAAGTCACTGACTCTTAAGTTTAAATAATGTAACCTTAGTGATTAAGAGTCACTAACTCTTAAGGTTAAATAATATAACCTTAATATTTAGTTTTTTTAATATTTAAAAAATCTAAACACAAAATTCAGCATGTGCCACTTTAAACTTCCATTACATTTAGTTGAGGTTCACTAACTTTGGTGGTTAAGAGTCACTAACTCTTAAAGTTAAATCATGTAACCTTAATATTTAAGTAAAAAAAATAAAAAAATACTCGGAACACAATATTCAGCAAGTGCACTTTAAACTCCTATTACATGAGTTTGAGATTTACTAACTATAACTCATATGGTTAAATAATCTAACATTAGTTTAAAAAAATCTTGAAACTAAGGATAAGAAAATATTATATGTGGTTGAGATTCACTAACCATGATGGTTAAGAGTCACTCACTCTTAAGGTTAAATCATGTGACCTTAATAATTGGGTAAAAAAAATTGAACACAAAATTCAGCACATGCCCCTTTGAACTTCCATTATATGTGGTTGAAGTTCACTAACTAATATAGACTAAGGATAAGAAAATATTAAACATGGTTAAAAGGTTATGTAAATGAGATTTGTGAGTGCAAATGCAACTACATACGATCACGATTCCATCAAGAATAGTCATATAAAATTTTCTCCATAAGACAAATAGAGATAGGGGTTTGCATATACTAACGAAGGTGTCTGTATGCAGTAAGGATTCCGGTGAACTCCAAGTGGACACAGAACGCAGCCGGTGGATGGTTCCAATTTAATTTCCTAGCACTCGATGCATAAAAGTAGTATTGCAGCGATCCTGTCAGGTATTGCCATGAACCAAAAGAAAGTCGTCAGTGTCTAGTTCCAATTTATTTTCATGTGGTTTGTTTTGCTGCAATTCGACTTCTTTTGGAGGGAGCCAATACCTTGAGAGAAGGTGTGGTTTGAGAGAGAGGAAACGTGAGAGAATTATTGGAAGAGGTTAAGGGAGTGTCTATTCATGGAAAGAAGCTTGAGAGAGAGAGAGTGTGTGTTTAAGAAACTTATGGGAAAAGGGAACAACATGTTGTTTGGGAAGTTAAAACTTGAAACAAAAATTCCTTAAAAATAGGTAGATGATAGTGATGAAGTCAATTTGAGTTGAAACGTGAGAGGGTTTGTAGATAACTGGTTATGCATGAATTTACTTTAATATCCTTAAATATTTGGGGTAATATAACAATAGAATATTATAATATTTGGATGTTTTAGTCATTAAAAAAAAAAATTCAACCAACATTTCTATCACTCCTTCTCCCATTATAATAATATACTGGCAGAAGGCATGCACGTTGCACGTGTGTACAGTCTGATGCACGTGAGAGAGAGGGGTGGGGGAGAGCGATTGGGGAACCCTAGAGGTAAGTAAATTTTAACCACAGTTAAAGAGTATCAAAAGGGACACGTGTTAACCTGTGGGTGCAATTGATGAGAAAGGGGTAGTTTGAGGTGGGTGAATTTTAACCGTAGTTAAGGAGTGTCAAAAGGTGTAGATGAGAAAATGATAGTTTATGAATTAAGTAAAACATTAAATCAAGGTTTTGTCTTGATGGTAGTTTGGAAATTTATAACTTTAAATAGATTGTAAATGAGAAAAGGGTAGCTTGAGAATTTACAAAAAATCACGCTACTATTTGAGAAAGGGGTAGATTGTAGATGAGAAAGGTGTAATTTGGAAATTAAGTAAAACATTAAATAAAGGGACGTATTCTTCTCCGGTTGTAACCGGTTTTGCCGAAACTGGTTACGCCACTGAGGTGGCTACATGTCTATTTTGACACCTCTTAACTATGGTTAAGATTCACTCACCCCTAAGGTTCATCTACCTCTTCTTGGTTTTTAGAAAAAAATATTAAAAAAATTTGTTAAATGTGGTTAAAATTTACCAACTCCTAGAGTTAATTTTTAAAAAATATTTTTTCTAAAAACTAAAGAGAGATGGGTGAACCCTAGGGATAGGTGAATCTTAACCACAATTAAGGGGTGTAAAAAGGGACATGTGGTGACCACAGGGTGGTAACCGGTTTTGCCCAAAACCGGTTACAACTAGAGAAGATCACCAGTCTTAAATAAATGAAGATTTGTAAGGTTTGTATATAAGGGTAGTTTGAGAATTGACAAAAATCAGGTTACAGGGATAGTTTTAGAATTTCCATCATTAGGGGGGCTTCTCTCATTATAGTAGAGATAATATATATATATAAAAGATATATATCTATCTATCTATAATATAAACAAATAAGTGTCACCTAATCCTCTCTTTTTGCTCTTCAATCTTTAACCTTAGGAATCCTATAAATTCTATTTTAATGATGTCACGTAGCATCCTTTTTAAAATCTCAACTGTTACTTTTTCTCTCACACACGTCTCATTCTCAATTCAAAAACTATTGGAGAGATTTTAGGCGATAAATACATTTTTTTCATAATTCAAAAATCATTAGAAAGATTTTAGGAAATTGTTATAAGAAAGATAGAGAATGTAGAGAGAGATTTTAGGGGATTATGATAAGCGATAAAGAGAGAGAGATAAGAAGGATAGAGAGAGAATGTATAAATAAATTTTAAGAGATTGTGATAATAGGGATAGAGAGATGTAGAGATTTTTATTTTATTCACACTCGTGCATCGCACGGGATCTCTACTAGTATTATAATATAAAGAAATAAGTGTCACCTAACCTCTCTCTTTACTCTCTAATCTTCAATCACAAGAATCATATGAATTCTATTTTAAGGATGCCACGTGGCACCATTTTTTAAATCTCAACAGTTAATTTTTTCTCTCACACACGTCTCTCTCTCAATTCAAAAACTATTGGAGAGATTTTAGGGGATACATATGTCTTCTTCACAATTCAAAAATCATTAGAAAGATTTTAGGAGATTATGATAAGAGATAGAGATAAGGATAGATAGAGAATGTAGAGAGAGATTTTAGGGGATTATGATAAGAGATAAAGAGAGAGATAAGAAAGATAGAGAGAGAGAATGTAGAAAGAAATTATAGGAGATTGTGATAAGAGAGATACAAAGAAATGTAGAGATTTTTATTTTATTCACACTCAGTGCATCGCACGAGTCTTTACTAGTACACACATATGTAGATAAGTGTAAAAGATTAAATTGTTATTTTAAATAAATGATAATTAAATATTAATTAACAATTTAAAAATCAAAAATATATTTTTTTAGTATTTTTGACATTTATTTTCTTTCTTCTGATTTTTTTATAAAGTAGTTGGATACTTCAGATATTACTTGAATTTGTGCATTTTAATCAGAATCAGATACAAATACTCTACCTCACTATTTGTCGGATATTTAATCGATTTTTATTGAAGAATGTATAATTGGATATGAATTTGGATATACCACCATCCACTTTAAATTCTCGCTGTTTACACAGCTATATCTATAGTTTCATATCTGTTTGGCATAATCTAAGTATGTACTCAGCCAGCTCTATGCATAGTTTCATGTCATCATGAATTCGCTCTGCTTACATCTCTATCTATAGTTTCATGTCTGTTTAGCATCGTCTAAGTAAGCATGTACCCAGCCCCAAAGCAGAACCTTTGGGCTGTTTTTCTTCTAATGTAGTTTGTGCATATATTCGTTACTTGTCCCCTAGCATTTGCTAATTGGAGTGGAGTCTTGTGCGGGATACTCTTATTAAACCGTTAGCTCTCCCTATAGCATCTCTTGGTGGCTGGTTCGATCGGATTCGTACTACTCGTAAAGTGTTTCACACATTTTTCCCTGAACCTACTGTGGCAATTATGGGCGACTCTTAACTCTACTAATTCTAATCACACTTGAACTAATAATTATTATCTTGCCCCCTTTTAACTCTCTTTAATTGTGGTTAAGAATTAAGATTTATTAATTATTAGGTTCATATTTTTAACCTTAATTTTTAGAAAAAAATATATTAAACAATATTAACCACAATTAAAGAGAGCTAACTGTAAGGATAAAATTTGGTAATGGCATGAGGTGACAGTTGAAATAACCAACTTCAGAGCTCGAGCAGGACAGGAATGTCCCGATCTGATAATCGTGTCCGAGCTGATTCCCACCTCTGTCCAGCTCGAAAAAGAGCACTTAGAGATCCTAATGTGACAATTTAGATCATGCCAAATCCCAAAAATCTCACATCAGAGTACGACGTCCTCCTACTCAACATGAAACTCGCGCTACGATCTTAGTCATGTAGACAAACATACCTATTAAGGAACCTAGAGGATAAGACAAACAAGCCAACTAAGGACTGATCTATAAATACGACGGGATGGAATAGAGAAAGGGATCCGAACTCAATCCACTATAAAATTAAAGCCTTTTAGCGGCGGTTCAACACTGCCACTAAAAGTACGTAAAACGTCTTAATTGTTAACAACAACGGTTCATCGAAACCGCTGTTATTGTTCTTGTTGGGGAAGCATTTAACGACAGTTTTTTCAACCGTCGTTATTGATTAACTATTTGTAGCGTTTTTTTAATCATTTCACGGCGGTAATTAAAGGACAATTCTATCATTCCAAATAAGCTTATTGTGGCAGTGAAAAACGCCGCTAAAGAATTGATAAATAATGGTGTTTCCAACCACCATTAAAGAATCGATTTATAACGGCGTTTAATCACCGCTGTTAATGAACCGACATATAATGGCGTTTAAAAACCATCGTTACTGAAAAGACATATAATGGCTTACATACCGCCATTAAATATCCGATATATATTGACCTTTTTAAACCGCCATTAATGAAGTCATATATAACTGTGTTTAAAAACTGCCATTAATGAAGTGATATATAATGGCGTTTGGAAATTGCCGCTTTAACTATGATTATCAATAACGACGGTTGACAAGCGCTGCTGATAGTAATGAATAAAAAAAAAACAATTTATTTTTGTACAATTTTTTTTTTTACCTATATAATTTTGTACTTCTCAGCTATATACAATAAAGAGAGACGTATTCATACAATTTTCTACCTATAATCCATCCAATCCAATCAATATATATAAAATAAAATAAATTCAACTAATCATAATACATGTGCCCAATAATGTAATAATAATAATATATACATGTTCATAAAAAAATGTCGGGTAGTAAAAAAAAATATCCTAAGTTTGCCCATCTCCCTCTGGTTGGTTTGAAACCTGACAGGTATATGTTGCCGACTCACTCCTATAAAGACAATAAAATACAATTGATTATTAGAATATCAAAATAATAAAATTTAAAGATTTCATAATTAATTAATATGTAAAAAAACAAGGTCATCTCAAAAATTTCATACATATAGAGTTTAAACACATAAAAATTTAGGATTTCATCATTAACATGTAAACTCATCCCAGATTCTTTATACTAATAGGGTTTAATTAAACACATAAAAGCGTAAAAATTTCATTATTAACGAGACTGAATTCCTAATTTTTCAAGAATACTTTGGCATAAACCTAAAATCGCACACTAAATGCTAATCGGGACTCGATTTTTTATGCGGTTTCTTCTAATGCATGTATTTCGATACAACCTAAATGTGAGAATTTGTTTAGAGGGAATCCAACGTCGTTTGTCCGATTTGGGCACCGAGTAGGTTGAATTCCAAACTTTTCAAAAATATTTTGGGCTAAACCTAAACTACACATCAAATGATAATTGGTGCTCAATTTTTTATGTGGTTTATTCTGACGCTTGTATTTCGACACAACCTAAGTGTGGAAATTCCGAGTTTTATTCCTGGTTTTAATTATATCCATGGGGGTTACGAGGGAATGAATATCTTACTACCTTCACAGGCCATTGCACAAGTTCGGACAGTGTATTCATTTGTAGGAGAGAGCAAGGCCCTCAATTCCTATTCAGATGCAATACAAAATACATTGAATCTTGGATACAAGGCAGGGATAGGATGTACCTATGGGATAGCGTGCATGTCATGGGCCCTGATTTTCTGGTACACGGGAGTCTTTATCAGGAATGGACAGACAGATGGTGGAAGGCATTCACAGCGATTTTCTCCGCCCATCGTAGGAGCAAAGACGCAAGGATTGACAAGAACTTAGGGTGAGCCCATGCGACTTGCCAAACAGGGCCTTGATGACCACCGAGAGTGACAAGATGCTGGGAAATTGAGGAGCTGCTCACCCCATTTATCTTGATAGTAATTGGCTGTCTCGGGTTTATCCAGCTCGGGTTCTGTTTTGTTGGCTGTCTTGTACTCGTTCCAACTATCAAAAAAAAAAAAAAAATTATTATCTAGATAGTGGTGTGAGATGATGCAGTGGCAAGACGCTTGCCATAGTAATCCATGACCACATCGTGAACAATGTATTGGTGACCCGTTTCAATCTTCTGAGAAGGCATTGATCCCTCTAATTAACAACTGTTTTGGATTCTTCTATTTTCTATTCCTCAATCAGTCCAAGATCTAGTAACTGAACCTGTCTATTCCTCTAAGTATAAAATCTCTACAGAGAAAACCTAATTACTCAAAATTGAGACGAGACAATGTCTCAAAGCAAAAGTGGAAATGAAATTAAGGTGGTACAATTCGTGAATTCAGATCGTCCAGATGGTGGAGAAAAACAACAACTAAATATAATTTCCTTCGAGCAATTCAATAGCAGATCTTCTTATACATGAAATTTGAGTATAATAACAAAAAGGAAACAAAATAAGGCTACAGAACCAATAACTTACAGAAAGAGGAGAGGGCGGTTACCTGAGAAAAGAGACTGCGAGAAAGGAGGGCGGTTTCGAGCTTCGAGCTTCGAGAGACTGCGAGATAAGAGAGAGTTAGAGAGAGAGAGAGAGAAGAAGCAAACAGAGAGAGAAGTAGGGAAAAAGAGGAGGTTACCTGAGAAAAGTGAGCAGTTCGCCGGAGCTGTTGGTCCAGGAGGTGGCTTCGAGCTTCGAGAAACTGCGAGAGAGGAGAGACTTAGAGAGAGAGAGAGTGAGAGAGAACTTATTGGAGTGGGTGGCCGGAGCAAATGGCCGGAGGTGACAGCCCGAGAAGGTGAGGAGAGGGTGGAGAAATCGCGCAGCAGAGAAAGGGAAAAAGAGGATAAGAAGACGAAAGGATCGGGCCTAAATCTCCAAAAATATAGGACCTTTAGGCTTTAGCCACGGTTTTAAAAAACGCCGCTAAAGACCATTAAAAAGCATTTAGTGCCGATAGTAGTAGTCTTTAGCGGTGTTTTCCTCTAAATGCCGCTAAAAGTTCGCCACAGAAAAACCTTTAGTTTTGTAGTGATCTTACCTTAAGCCTATACTCTTCTCTTAACTCTAAACTTATTATTCTATTATCTGACCTTCCTCCCGTTATAAAGTTTGGTGCTGACTTGATTGTCTTTGTAGGTTGGACGACCATCACACATCTTGAGGAATAAGAAGCATTGCAGTCAACCAGAATAGTGTTACCAGATGTATCAAATCAGATATTTTTCCCCACACTAACCACGATTAGAAGGGACACTAGATAAAGAAAAAGAGGGGTGAGAGACAGCACCCCACGAGTAGCAGACTATTGCTCTTATTATATTGGCTTTATTTGAAGCTAATAATATATCTTCTCTTCTAAAACACCTTCACATTCATGTATCTGTATGCAACCTTCGAGTTTTCCACGAGTTAAGCTTAATTTTGATGGCCCCTCTCTTCAGATGCATCAGGCTGCCAGTGGTTGCATTCTTCGAGATTCTTGTGATGCAGGTATCTCTGCAGTGTCCAGTCCCATTGCTTAAATGGATGGTCTTGGTGCAGAACGCTGGGCTCTATGGCGTTGCATTTTATAGGCAATTGATGGCAATTTTCAAGTGCTTGAAGATAAATATGAGGCTAATCTATTAAGGGGCCTTGGCGACTTTGGACAAAATGATTCACGATTATTGGAAGCCGTAATTGTCCATATTATGGATGGGGTTAATTTTGGCTAAGGCCTGGCCCAAAGAAATCTCACTTTCAGCCCATTGATCAAATTCTTAGGGTTAGGGCTGGGCTTAAGCCCATTCTTACATGGACCAGGCTAAGGCGTAGGTGTTTTGCACTCATTGATCAAAACCTTAAGCGGACAGTCTATTAGATTCAATTACTTCACGAAAGGAACGGTTTCTTCCACTTTAATCTCTTTGGATGCATGATAATAAAGCCTATGTTTGGTTGTCTGAGGAAATAAGTAAAAAGTGGACAAAACACAACTAAAAATTTGTGTTGAAAATCCAAAATTTTCTTTTCTTTTCCATAATTCCTCCTATTTTCTCTGCAACCAAACAAAGCAAATGTACCGTATAACTGGCCTATTTTGTGTTTGTATCTCTAGTGGTAACCTTATTGAAGGATAAATTTGTAACATTAATCTATCTTCCAAACACAGAGATCCTAAAACCCCAAACAGTACTAACTACCTAGACTATGTATGTGAAAACTACAACCTCAAGTAAAGGAGTCCGTGGAAGGAATCAAATTCTCTACTGTTATAATCGGATTATGGGGAATTCAGTTATGCCCCTAAGGTTCTCACATGCCCCTTTTGATAACCCTTAACTGTGGTTAAGATTCACCCACCCATCCGTAGTTTATAAAATTCTTTTTTTCCAAATTCTGGGGGCACTTGCCCATGCTGTCCCCTATAAAAAATTTTTTTACTTGTTTTTCGAAATTGTCGAGGGACACGTGGCCCTGGCTCCGCTCCTGCCCATGTAATATTAAGCTCTGGAAATATTGTAATTTTTTGACATTGAATGCATTTTTGTACCAGAATTGAGTTTTTTTTTTTTTTTTATGCTGGTGGAACACTCCTTAAGAGGTCAACAATAAAATACCTAATTTCCATTTTGGATTGACATGGAAGAAAAAAAATCTCTTAATTTGCATCTCAATACGTATTGCTAGTTTATATATTTTTATTTTGATATGGAGCTAAATCTCTTTGTCAGGGGCGGAGGGGGGGCAATTACATATATCAAGAAAATTAATGTGATTCTTGGGGTTCAAGGCATAGCCCCACAAGAATTTTTTATATTAATAGTTCCATTGTGGTTATAAAATTTGTTAATATTGCATTCCAAAACAGCTCAGTAACAAGAAAAAATGAAAAACATAGGCCGGTCTTCATTGGTTCTTGCCCACATTTTTAATACCCACTATCTGTGGTTAAGATTCATTCACCCCTATGGTTCAACTATTTAACCTTGGTTTTTAGAAGAAAAAAAATATTAATCATAACTTATTCACGGTTAAAGGAAATGAAATGGGAAGACATTTGATTATGTCGTCAAATGCGGGGTGGGCTAATCACAACTATAAAATTACTAAATTTTTATATTATGGAGATTTTCTTCATGTCATTCTTAAGATGTCATTCTTAAGTCATTCTTAAGATGGCTTAAATTTTTTTAAAGAAAAGGTAATTTTGGAATTATATATTTCAGCAATAGATGTCAACTCATCAATTAATATTTTGATTCATTGATCTTCCTTAAAGAATGGCTTCGATAGAGTGTAAAATTAAGGAGTAAAACAACTCTCTCGCACACGCTTTATTTGGTAATTCAGAATAACCTTTTCTACAAATTGTTTATCCACACCATAGATTAATTTTTCCATGGAATATAATTAAATAGAGGCTGTATGATCTGCAGATCCACAATCGAATTTGAATCTTAGTTGGCAAATCAGGTGTAAGATCTACCTCGGAATAGCAAAGGGTCTGACCAACCTTCATGGTAAATCAAGGCTCATGAAGATTGCTCATAGGGATATCAAGGCAACCAATATTCTTCTTGATAATGATCTCAATGCTAAGATATCTGATTTTGGATTGGCTAAGCTTTATGATTGGGATAGCACACATATGGTCACCAAAGTAAGAGGAACACAGTAAGTAACCAAGTACCTAACTCACAATATTCCAACCAGCAATGCTAGTTTTGGCTGTTAAGTACACATAATCATATGGTTTGGCTATTTCTACAAGGATCTGTATTTATTGTCATTGCAACATATCTTATATGATGAACTCTTTATTCTTCAGCGGATATATGGCACCTGAGTATGCAATGCGAGGTATCTTAACCGAGAAAGCGGATGTTTATAGCTTTGGAGTTGTTGCACTAGAAGTAATAAGCGGAAAAAGTAATGCAGAGTACAAACCAAATCAGGAGAGTATTTTTCTTCTAGATACAGTAAGTCAATGTGAATGAATTCTAATCCCTCTCTACTGACATAATGAAAAAATACGCCACTTTATTATTCCTCATGCAAACATATATAATGCTAAAGTACTATGTTCGTTATAAATTTGCACTTTTACTACGTGTCAAACTAATCGCACAGAAACAAAGGCCTGGAAGTGCAGGCCTTTGTTTACCTTAAGAACGGAAAAATTGGATTTGGTTGATAAATCCGTGAGGTATGAAACGGACTATTCAGAGGAACAAGCACAAATAATGTTGAATTTAGCAATGTTGTGCACCTACCAGTCCCTTACGCTTAGGCCTACAACGTCAGAGCATTCTTGAAGTGAAGAAACAATTGAGGAGGTCTCCATCACCCCACCACCCAATGTTTTTGATGGAGCCAAGGGCTTTCGTGACTATCTCGCTACTGAAATCCCTAGCACATCCACTGAAGAGACATCCAGTACAATTTTTTCTTACCTTAGCAATAAAGAGAGACGAAATGAAAAATGGCTCTGTAGATCCCCATCATGAAATCTCAAATGAGAGTGCTATCTCCCATCAGCCATCCTAGTTCATAATGGAGGCACTCTAATGGCCTGATCGTTGTGATGTGATCATGGATTTATAATATCCTTAAGCCTTCCTACCTTCATACAATATCTGATCAGTTTGGTATTTTGTTTGGCCATGTAAATAGCGCATTCTTGCACTCGTATTTGTATTTTGGCGTCAAGAGTGTCTGAACATGCTATGTAAATTTTTTGTTGGATCAAATTTTATGGTTTTGCTTGCTTCATAATCTCCACATCTACATTTTTTTTAGGAATCATAATAGATGCCTAGCATGTTAGCTTGGCAGTCACTGAGCATTAGCAACGACCTCAACCCACGGGAGGTTATATTGCCTGCCATTTCAACTCAAGCTAGACTAAGACCCGACTAGAGAGGCCTACGCTAATCGTTGATCCAAATAACTCATTTTTTGCTGTTTCAGCTTTTCTACTTAGGTAGCGTTTGGAATGGTAATGTTAATGTCTTAATATATCTTAATGCTTAATTTTAGCTGGTAAGCTTGTTATGATAACATATTATTTGCATGTCTTAACGCTTAAATTAAGGTCTTAATAAATCTAGCCCATTAAACTCCTAGGTGCATGCTTAATTAAGTAGTTTAAGGAACTTTGTGGTAAGCTCTCTATTACTTAAAGTTTGAAAATTTTGTTCTTAAGAACATTTTAAAATCTTAAAAATATTCTTGTGACTTTAAAATTGCTTATTATCTAATTAGGGAATAGGGATGACAATGGGTCGAATTTGATTGGGTTTCGGTTGGCCGATTAGTTCCGTGTAGGATAGAAACACCCTTTCGACCCCAAACCTTGTATATTAAATCAATTGAAAAATGTGAACTTAAATTCACAAGCTTAACCCGGGTATAATGAATGTCATTAATTAATCATTGATGCACTCATAGTTGTCCACGATCAAGTCTGGATCAAGACCTTTGTTCAGCACACAAGCTTAACTGTGGGTAAGGTTCACCCACCCCAAGTGTTAACCCACCCATTTTTGTTTTTTTTTTAAAAATATTAATTTAAAAAAAAAAATTTAAAAATTGTTTTTAATATTAAAAACTCTAGAAACAGTTTTTTAATTTTAGAAAAAGAATTAATATAAATTAAAAAAAAAACAAAAATGGGTGGGTGAACCTTACCCATGGTTAAGGGGTGTCAAAGGAGACATGTGGCAACCTCTAGGGGTGATAACCGGATTTGCCAACTCCGGTTATCACCGTAGAGGATTTGACTCCTTTCAATTTTCATTCTTTTTCCGATCAAGCTATCTATGTCGTTTGTAATTTTTTTTTTCCCAACTACAAAGAGCTGACGGGTAGAGGTGGCCGTACCTTCAGAGGGCAGGCTGTGGACACTTACATAGACATGGACGTTGCTCTTTTGCTCCACAAGATACTCATCAAGGAATTCTTGGCCCAGATTCGAAACATGGCTACCGGCCCCTCCCCCAATCGGTCCCATTTCGTGTGTCAAATTTGCAACTCCCTGGGCCATGCGGCATTACAATGTCGTTATCGGATCGCCTATTCCTCTCAGGATGAGACCCTTCAACTCTCCTTTTGTACCTATATCTCTCTCAGCTCGGTGATGATCAATAATTAGCTGATATTGCAGCAACCGGTCACATGACGTATGATCCATCTATTTTCTAACAGTCCACTGAATTACGTAATTCTGATCACATAATGGTTGGTAATGAGTAGGAAATTTCTATTTCATGTCTTGGTAATTCTTCAATCTCTAGTACCACTTCTACATAAACTCCCTTTCATTTGTTTCTGTTACTTCTATTCAGGAAATTTTATTATTCGTAGCTACTCTAACTCATCTTTACTATTATGATGCGAGAGGCAGCCGTAGAATATTTTTCCGAAATTCCCATACTACCCTTATATAAAAACAAAACTTTGATTTAATGTTTGCTTTAATTCCCAAACTATCCCTTGCCTTTGATTTAATTTCGAAACTACCCTTGCTCATCTATCTATTTTGAATCACATCCAATTGCGATTGAACTCAAGGACAGTTCAATTGCACCCACGGGGTTAACATGTGAACCTTTTAACTCCTATTAACTAACTGTGGTTAACTCCTTCCCTTCGCTCTTACGTGCATCGCACATGCCACTAGCGAGTTCAATCGCACCTGCGGGTTAACATGTGTCCCTTTTAACTCCTATTAACTGTGGTTAACTCCTTCCCCTCGCTCTCACATGCATCGCACGTGCCACCCGCTAGTGCAGGATAATAATTGTTCGTTTATTTTCTTTTCCATGAGATTTTTCTATAATGTTGTGTTTGGTCACTGAGAAAGTAAGAGATAGAAAAGAAAATAGGAGGAAAATTCAATTTTTTGTTGTTTGGTTACAAAGAAAATGAGAAAAGGAAAAGAAAGTGGGGAGAAAATTTTAAAAAAATTCTATCAAAATATGGATTTAAAATCTTTTAAAAAAACTATGGATTTTGGAGAGAAAAAAGTATCGGGCTTCCCTTCCGTCCCTTCGTCTCTTCTTCTTTCTCAATCATCCTCTTGCTTGGTTTCCGGCTACTTTACTACAGCAAAGCTTAGTTTCTGGCTACTTTACTCCGGCGTTTTTACTTCGTCTCTAAAAATAGGGAAAAATCGTTCTTCAAATTTGTTCCCGTTCTTCGTTTGATGAAGGGCGTATTTATAGATTTGAAATCAACATAGATTGGAATTAAAATCTCTTTGAATTGGGTTGAAACCAGATGAAAATGGGAGAGTTTTGGTAAACTCCTGGTTTTTGGGGTTTGGGTTGATTTAAACAAGTTGAAATAGGATTAAGATAAGTTTTAATCTTGATTTAGATAATGATTTAAGTATTAAAATACTTTTTAATAGTTCCACCATTAGTTTTTAGTTGAAATAAGCAAGATCCATCAAAAAAATTGAAAAAAAACAGTGTTGGAAACATCCCTGTCGTGAGGAAGAAGATAGGGACACAGCCGGTGTCATTTTAATTGTTTTGGGTTTTTTGAAAAAAAAAAGCTTTAAAAAGTATTTTAAAAAATATTTAAAAATGTTCAAAAAGTGTAAAAAAATAATTTTGAATAAAATTAAAAATTTGAAGTTATTTTAAAGGATTAGGGGCATTTTGGTAATTTTAAAAAGATAAGGACATTTTGGTAATTTTTAAAAAGTTCTCAGCAAATTTTCTCTTTAATTTTCTAGACAACCAAATGAGGAAAAATTTATAATTTTCTCATCTTTTCTTTTCTTTTTAAAATTTTCTCGACACCGAAACACAGCATAAAGGATATTTGAATGGGGAAGACACTTCTCGAAGAGCCAATTAATTGATAAAGATCTCTACCCAATTCCAGTAGCCCGTAATCCTCGACATTCAGTGATGATAAGTTCTCTTTCTTTGTTGACGTGGCACCAAAAGCTTGGACATCCCCCACTTCTATTATGCACTCCTTTTTTTTTTTTAATAAAGATATTCCTTTTCTTTCTTGTGGTAGTAAAAAAAATCTTGCTTGGGTTGTAATCCTTTTAAGAGTCATCGATTACCGTTTCATTTATGTTGATCATCATGCTAAATCACTATTAGAATTAATTCATAGTGTTCTATATAGTGTTTTATGGGTCCGTCCCCTTTGGTCTCCAATTCTAGATTTTTTTATATTCACTTTGTGGATGATTTTAGTCATTTCACAAGGATCTTTCTCATGCGTTGAAAACTTGAAAGTCTCTCTTGCTTCATCCTTTTTAAAAGCATGGCTAGAAATTTGTTTAAGTTCTAAGATTAACAGTTCAAAGTGATGGGGGTAGCCTTTTTAAAAGCATGGCTAAAAATTTATTTGAGTTCTAAGATTAACAGTTCAAAGTGATGGGGGTAGCGGATTATTTAGTTAGGCATTTTCTTGGGTATTGAACTCAAATGACATTGTTCATCATTATTCTTGTCCTTATACGCCTTAACAAAATATCTTTGCTGAATGGAAACACCGCCAATTAGTCAAAACTTGTAACCAATTCCTCTCTGAAAGTGGCCTTCCTCACTTATTTTGGCTTGATGCACTCACAATAGCAGACTTTCTTATCAACTTGATGCACACTCTTCTTCTTGGTAAATATCTCATTTCTAGTAATTATTTCGAAGACAACCTTACTACATATTCTAATGTGTATTTGGATGCAAATGCTATCCCTTTCTTGGTGCTACACAACCCGATAAGCTTAGTCCCAAGTTATTGCCCCTTTGTTGATATTTGTAGGTCTCACATGCCGCCTACTTCTACCTCCATCACCTCGCTTCCAGGGTACCTTACCATTTCACAACATATATTTCCAATATCTCTTCAAGTTGGTGCTATTCCTTCTTTGGGTCAGACATAGGGTTGGGCCAGGGCAAGGCATAGGTTTTATTAGGCTCAACCCTCATTCACTGGGGTGAGGCTCTAGCTCAGCCTTAGCCCTTAGAGGGCCTGAATTGGCTAGGCCCAAGCCCTACCCTCAGGGGCTAGGGTCGAAAGAACAAAAAAAATATTATGTTCTAGCAATTTGTTTATACATTTATCGCTAATTTGACATACATTTCTCCTCCTTCATTCGGGGCTTGGGACTAACAATGCAATTCAAAGATCAACACAACGGAGTATTAGTACTACTAGATTATTAGTATTAGTGCCCCCCCCCCCCCCCCCCCCCCCCAATTGTTTTCATTAAATTGTTAGTATTAATATTGTTATATTTATTTTTAAAAAAAGTTACTAATTACAAGTAGTAACATTAAAAGAAGAGGCAACACTATTAGTTTGTTACATATACAAAGTAAGTCTTAGTATTAGATTTTTTTTCATAGAAAAAAGGAAGAACATTACAAGTTACCTACCGTATTAGAAAGATTATAGAAAGATACTACATTAGAATATTAATATGGTACACATTTGTTGGTGTAATTGGGCTAAATTCCTGCACACATAGCCACTTAGCAAATACAGACAGATAATAAATACAGTTAAATAAACAATTAATTATGGTAGAGAATCGGTTCGCTGAGAGGTGCTACAAGAGAGTCTTTCTTGAAGATAGTCGAAGCCTCCCATGTGCAAGGGATATTACAGCTCTATCTTCGGGATGCAACTCAGCTCGGATTCTCTCCGGTCTTCCCAACAAGTTTGCACTACTCGGTAGAAGACAGAGTACTGATCTTCCTTTAGGATGCCCTTCAAAATAAATATATAAATATATGTATATCCATTTAATTAGGGTTTGCCTAGTTATCCAAATGTCCTAAAGTTCCATCGGATTTACAGTAAAAGATAATCTAATTAATTGGACAATATTCAAAATTACCATTTTACCCCTTAGGGTTTAAGGGTCTGTTTGGTTACAGGGTTAGGTCCACTCTGATTTGGTCTAATCCTGGTTTAACCTATTCCAGTTTAGGTATGCACCTATTCTGTTTGGTTACAGAATCTAGTTCTGTCCAGAATCAATTCTGCACAGAAACTGTTTCTGGTTTGGCCAGAATCAATTCTGTCTTAAGTCCCGTTTGTTTACAAATTTTAAGTTAATCTATTTTAACTTAATCCGAGTCTGTTTGGTGACAAGATTATACTTAATCTGATTTTATTAGTTTGGGTTCAGTTTGGGTATAAGAACAGGCTTGTCCAGATTAACCCATTCCACAAGATACCTCATGTGGATATGGTAGGATCACCCGAAATCGGATGGTCACCAAGATGGTTCAGTCCATGACAGACTAATCCACTGTTCTACTCAATCTGGAATCCCAGATTGGGCATCTGAACAGTATGGACTGTTGAGAAGCTCGAAGGCATTCTGCAACCTCATCTGGAGCTGGACACACTGTCCATTTCCTGGTATCCATGGATCTGGATCGATCCGGACAACCTGCTGGGACTGGTTCTGGGCCTCTGCATGATGGGTCAGGGTCACCATCTTCTCCATCGAGCTCAAGGACCACCATTAATGGAGAGCTCCAGGTTAGGGTCCTCATAAGAGGTCCCTGGTACGGAGTCATCCTAATGGACCATGGCTACTCGGAGTAGACTGGACCAGGGTGCACCTACTCTGGTCTGGTGGCTCACTGGACTGTAGGCTTCGTGGTCTGGGCTCATGGATCAGGCTCACTGGTCTCTAAGCTCCGTGGTTTGGGCCACGGATCAAGCTCACTGGTCTCTAGGCTCCGTGGTCTGGGCCACAGATCAGGCTAATCTCCACGGATTAAGCTCTGGTCTGGCTCACTGGTCTGAGTTCCAACAACTCTCAGACCCTCCCCAAGCCTCTCTATTTATAGAGGACCCAGGTCCCCTTGCATGCGCATGGGCTCAGCCACCTGGCTAGGCCCTCCTGCACCAGGCAGGCCACATGGCACACAGGGTCAGGCCTTGGTCAGAGCAACTCATCAGGCCTTGGTTGATCAGACGACTCTGATCAACCACACCGATCATCCGATCAGGGTCAACCTAGATCTACGGTTGAGATTAGATCAACGGCTCAGATTTACTCAAAAGAAATAGCGACCCAAGCGACAATGCGTACTTGCGAAGTGCAAAGTGCGCCTCATAGCGCGCAAAGCCCTATGCCCGCACCGCACCCGACCCCGAGCTCGTGCCCTTGCGCTCGCGCTTGCTGCGAGCGCAGCTCGCGCACCCTAGTTACCGTCTAAAGGAATTGGTGGGTCAAAGTCTACACCTCACTATTAGTTGTTGACAACTAAGCAACTAAGGGGGTAAATAAACTCTTTAGATTTTCTTTACTTTTCCGATGTGGGACTAAAGAACTAAGAGAAATGCACTAAAAGTGTGTTTTCTCTCTTTCCAGAGATTAAACACCCAACCTAAACAAAGATTAAATTAATGGAGGTTTTAGTCCATGATTAAAATCAAAACCCCGGATCCTAATGATCCGGTTTTTATTAATTTAAAACAATTTAAAATCAAAAATCAACAACATTAACAAAGTAAGGCTTAGCCTCCTATGTAGTTATAAGTATTATGTTATTTTATTATATATGTAATATTTTATTTAGTAACATATTTATAAAGAATCTGATTCTTTGACTCTAGTTAAAGCTTGGAAGGGAGGTAAAAATCATTCCTGGAAATAATGGTATTAGTGCACCCCTCCTAATAAATATTTGTTCTTCCATTCATCATATTTATAGAGAAGCCAATGTGGCAGCTAATTTTTTGGCTAACTTTCGACTGTGACAGACAAAATGCATAGTATTTGATTCGATGGATGGTGCTCCTCCCAGTTTAGTTCTTTTAGTCTTTTTGATTCTTTTTGTAGGGGTAAGGTTTTATGCCCCCCCCAGGTCCTTGATTGATTCCTCTTCCCCTTCTATCCTCAGTGAATGAAGGGTCGAGCCATGCTGAGTACTTACCAAGCTTGACCCTCAAATAAGAGGGTCTTTCAAAATTAGGCCCGTCTCAGCCCTAGGGCCTTACAAAATCCTCTATTTTGCAAGCTTTGAAGGGCCGGATTGATAGCACTAGTCAGACACATGCTCCTGCAAGGCTAGGCCTAGCATCTCCAATGCTCAACCTACTTCTTTGTCTCTGTATTTGGATTCAATGCCTCTACATCATACGGAACCATCAATTACCACCCCTCCTCTACTAGCTGCTGAGGCTTATTACATCTCACCCAGATCTAATCAGGTTGAAAGTTAGCCTATACTAGCATGCTTGGCTCTCTTCTAACAATTGATCTTATAGTTGATCTCACAGCCTCTCCAACAACATCAGATCTTCCACCTGCAGCCTCTACACTACTGACTTCTCAACCACAACACCTACTAACTCATCCTCCAAATTTTGCATAACCAGTTGTTCTCACTCATTCATACAACACATATAGCAAAGATAGGACTTATCCCGGAGCATGGCTCTCAACAAGGCATCCACTCTCACCTTTGTAGAGTCCAATTTTTAATTGGTTAAATTTTTGTTGCCGAAACTAAGTCAAGTAGTTATCTTGAGTCATCGCCATCCTGTTGATCATATTTTGTGAAGATAAAGCTTTAAAAGGTGCAACTGAAGATCAAGATGTCTAAAGAGCATGGCTCGAGCTTGGCCTTAAATATAGAATTTCAGACATTGATACATAGTCTATACCTTAGGTGGATTGACATAGAAAATTGATTTTTACCTTAGGCGACTAGTGGCTTGACCATAAATATAGAATTTCAGACATAAGAGCACACAATACATATCTGTAGACAAGTTGGCTCAAGCGAGCACCATTTGGCTTGAGTAAAGAGCTTAGCTCGAGCAGAATATTCTTGAGTTTTAGAGTACTATAATGTTTGAGCAATTATACAGATTCTAGTAACCTTCTCACTCGAGGAGACAAGGTTCTAGCTCGAGCGAAGTAGTCTCGAGTTGTGACAGTGCAATTGTAGAAGCAATTCTAGTAACTATCTAGCTCGAGCGAGTATCACAGAGACAATTATTTAGTAACTTCCAAACTCTGTTTTATGGTTACCTAAATATATTATATTTTTCCCTAGAATGAATTAAGAGTTTTATTTGAGAGAGTTGAAATTTGTGAGTGTTCTCTAGGATTTCCCACACCTATTGGTTCAGACCCCTTGTTTCTCCTCTCACCCTTCTCTAGAGATGTAAGCTTAACTCTATTGTTCCTATCAGTGCTTGCTAATATTTTTCATTGGGTTGAAGTCCCTCTAGAGGTTGCAAATTTTTCAAAACTAAAAGTTCAAATCTTTGAGTGTTAGTTGGAATGAGCCAAAGCCATCGTAAATGAAGATCGATCAAGTTGGACTGTGGACTGTGAGAACTTTGACAAAGTTTGCTTGAATAGTTGAATTCATTATTCAATTTTAGGGAACACTAGTTCTTGGATTTAATCCTTCTACGAATATTATCTTAGGTATACTAGTTGGATCCCTTGTACAAAAACATATACGCATGCCAAGAAATTAAAAATGTCTTCAATGAATAAGTAATTTCTTCTATTTGCACATTGTACGTCTATGTTTTGTATTAACTTTATATAATTGATCAAATTACTATTGTAAAGAATAATTGCATTCAAGATGAGTCATTTCAAAAGGCAAAGATAAACCCACAAAAGCAACATTTATTAATATTAATATCTGTTTGACATTAATTAGTCATTCTAATTATTGTTTCAGAAGTTTTATTTATTGAATATAATTGTCATTCTGTTCATTATCTTAATTTTTTGTAGTCTCTCAAACTAAAAAGATAGTTGAGAATGTAGTTACTACACCATGTTATGCCTTAGAGACATCATTACTTGCGATGAAATAACAATACATAATAAAGTGATTGATTGTTTTGTTAATGGTGATGAACTATATAGTGATAAAAAAATAAAATGACTTAAAATAAATTTAGCTGAATACCTGAGAAGTATCATTATTTAGATTATTATGCACATATATGGATTCTAATCACACTATAAACAAATCCTATTATTTTATGAAAATATAATTTATTGTTATTATATTATTCATGAAGCAGGTATAGTTTATCACTGTAATATTATGCATGGATCCGTGAAGGTCCGATCGATCGACAACCTTTGGCCGATCGATCCGTGAAAGTAGTTTTTTACGGTTTTGTCACTGAACTTTGAATAATTCTAGAGAGCTTAATTCTTATCGTATTAATCTGAAATTTGAAACATAGCTACGTTAAGTCATCTAGAATCTACCCTAAAAGTTTCATAAATTTGGATGAAGAAAAATGACCAAAGTAATCCTCTATTGATAGAAATATGATTTTTGCCAAGCGATCCATCAAGGCAGATTTATGCGATTTTGCTCTCTTTCTTCTCCTTTCTTGAATCTTCACTTAGTTGAAGATCATATGAGTTTTCCAATTTGTAAATCCTCAATTTAACCTTCTCTACCTTGCATGTTCCCCGAAATCAATCAAAACATCCAAGTGAAGTAACATAGTAGATAAAGGGACTTAACAGAATTAACAAATGTAGTTTAAGGTGCATAGATGTGTAACAATTAGCACCGATCAGTGGACTAATATAAAGCTTGCTTGCTATGGCCTTTGGGCTACAACTGGACTAATCCACACCCATGCATCCTTAGTTAGAACGGTAAAATCGCCATTTCTAGAGAAACACATAAGTGGGGGCATTTTTGTCATTTCAAGTGAAGATAATAATCCCTTCTAGTCCTTATTTGTCCAATTCATTAAAAGATTGGTCTCTTAAAAACAAATATTCTCAGGAGAGCACTTCCATCTTAAGATAAGATAAGTATTAATATGTAATTAACTTTTTTTCCTTTTCTTAAAACTCTTTTGTAAGACTTTGGCAAAGAAAATAATGCATGAGCATTGGACGAGAATTAGACGTGAATGGCCCAGCTACTATTAAAAGTATCCCATCCCCCCCTCCCCCGATTTAGAGCGTGTATTAAAAACACTCAAACTGAATTTGTCCCTTGCAACTTAAATTTTACTAACATGCTCTGCCTATTAGTAGGGGCACACAAGATTTGTGTGCCTATTAGTAGGGGCACACAAGATTTCTGTGTCGAGTTAGCTCACACAAAAGGGACTCATGGGGGGTATAGAACAGCAATAACTCGTCTATTTGCACTGTTGTGCAATTGACAACAACAAAACATGTCACTATAGCAAATAACATTCATTCTGTATCGCACAAATGTTCTTAGAAGGATCCATGTAGAAGTTTTTCTACACTGGCCAACTTAGTGTTACCTAGTTTGCTACATACTAGAACGAGCTGCGAACTAGTTCGAAACGAATCACTTTGTGGTACGGTTCGTTTGGGTTCGGAAAAACGAGCAAACCCTCTACCCGAATCTAATAACTTTGGTTTGATAAACTCTTTATTTGGGTTTAGTGAATTTGTTCTAAAGTTTAGCGAACTCATACTTTGATTTCGACGAGTTTATCTTTTGGGTTCGTGAACTGGGCATAAAATTTATTTTAAAAAAAATTAGTTTTCATTATATATTTTATTTATATGGTTAAAATAATTATGTATTAATGTTATATAAGCGAACCAAACTAAAGAACACAAGGGAATCAAGAAACGAATTACCTCATCCTACCCCTAGCGAACCAGGTTCACTATAGATTGACGAATTATGAATTACAAACTTGAATTTGAACTGAGCGAACCAATGAACCAAGCAACATTGGGCCCACCATTGCGACTCCAACCCTAATTTGTAGTGTTTTAGGAAAAACGTCAAAAATATAAGACAAAAATGCCTTAATTGTTTTTGGTTTTTTCCAGAAACAATATAATGTGTCACCCTGTGTGATCGACATGGGTGGAGGCAGGATTTTCTTACAAGGGAGCAAGCCATCTCATTTGTACATTTCACATATATCTTATACGTATTATATCTCCTTATTAAGAGTATATATATATAGAGAACCGTTCCAAACAGCACCGCTCACTAAAGCTTCTAGTTAGCGGCTTCATCTCCACCGTCCAAATGTCATCCACCGATCGTACATCTATGCAGACAACGTTTCAAAGCTTTACCCAACGAAGACCTTTATTCTCTCATCTCCCTCACCACCGACGGAAGATATCGAGAACATGGTCGAAGAATATGACCACACCTCAACTTCCTCACCAAACCCTTCTCGCCTTCGATACCCTCATCTCCCTCTTCTTCCCCCTTTCGAAATCCTCCTCTCCCTCTCCCTCTCCCTCTCCCTCTCCCATCCCCCTCTCTTGAAGCCATCAATTTCAAGTTTTCCACCAACACCTCCCTCCCTATGCCCTTCGTCCTTCCCATTGAAAACTTACATTCTATTTGATAAATTTGAAGAGAACCTAACAGACTCACAACGAAACAAACTAAAGATGCAATCGTTGCCTTTACACTCATATTGCTTCCATTTAAATCAAGTTTTAACAAAATGCTTCTGCAAGGGTAAATATTACTCAGATCTCAGAATGATGCCCTTGTTAATATCCAGAACAGATTTACAAAAGAAAATAGAAGAATAGTGTCCAATTCTTAAAAACATAAAAAAGAGTTGAACCCCAAAAATCCAGACATAACTCTTTTAAAAAAAACTTTGAGTTGCCCAAACCCCAAGATGATTGTCCTCTTCTCACACCCAAACCCTATCTTCCATGCTTATATTTTACACCCAACCCTAAGATCGCATGTTTCTGTAGAGCACTACATCTCAACATTCACTTACTCAATCAGACAGCAAAAGAAAAGAATTGAGAGAGAGATGATGCTGAACATATATTGCAGGAGAAATGGGGATATCCTGCGTGGTTTTGGAGGTGATGACGCATCTCACTCTTTGAGGGTACCGAAATTGTTTAAAATTAGTCTAACAATGTGGATCGTTCGATTTTACTCAAAGGGCTATGATCGCCAGCGCTCACTATAGCCTCTAATAAGCGGCGCTGTTTAGAACCTTACTATATATATATATATATATATATATATGTGTCAAAAATATGGTAGCTGTCTATAAAGGATAGAATTCGTAATTAATCTGTGTTGTGACAACGAGTATGTTTTTGGTGTTAGACGGTGGATACGAGCTCATATGTGTTTTTGAGTACGTATTTGTTGTGCGTATGACAACAGACTCGTTGTGCTCCCCACAACGGAAACGTTGTCTTCTAAACAAAGGACTCGTAGTCATCAAGATAGCTGTATCGTCCTCGTTGCGAACAACGGACCTGTGCTTTTGTCTACAACGAGACCGACTATGAGGACCCAATCCTCAGGAGGCGATCATTTGTCTCTGACATTAGTTGGATAACACTGTCCTAACATTTATTACTAGTCACCTTAGATGAGTTTTCAACCTAGAAACCGACTTAGAGAATGTAGGCTCCCGCGTGTGACACGTATGGCGCCAGATATGTTTGACATATTTGGGAATGCATGTAAAACTAGTGGCATGGTCATCTATAGTCATCGATGGTTATCTATAGACATCTCGAGCTTAACCACCACCAGAGACCCAGTGTATAAGGAGTTGAGAAAATATTGAATATAATTGCATAATCTCAGAGGTCTTTCTCTTAGTATTTCAGTGTTACAGTGTTTTACCATTTATCATTTCTTTCGTGTACTGACTTTATCATCGGAGTTTATTTCAGGGTGTACACCCGACCCCTTATTTTCTTCCGCAGGTGAAGTATTTTGTTCTCTACCTTCTATCAGCTAGTGACGCGTGGCGAGCCCGGGAATTTGCCTCTTCACTGTCCTTGCTCTATGGCTATAACGTATTAAAAAATTGAATTATATATTTTTTTCCAAAAGTTAGGAGGGCACTGCTCCCCCCCCCCCCGACTCCGGCGGAAGCAAATCCCCGTGTTCTTCCCTGGCTTTTTGCGGTCATGAGTATTGGAAGGCCAAAATTAATTAGTTTTGTACAGATTTAAGAGTTGTAACCACTGGGGCAAAATACACGTATAAAAAATTAATGGATTTGAGGGTGTGGAACTTGGGGGTGGACCCTCGAGAAAAATTTTTTTTGATAATTTTTTTATTTTGAGAATCTTTTTCTGATAACGTCCTTGAGGTTGCCACGTGTCCCTATTGATACCCCTTAATTGTGGTTAAGATTCATCCACCTATCTTTGGTTTTTTAGAAAAATTTCAATTTTTTTTCAAACCCTAGTTATTCACTAAGTCTTAAGAGGAGGTGAATTTAAACCATAGTTAAGGGGTGTCAATAGGGACATGCGGCAACCTAAAGGACATAACTGGACTCTATTGGAGAGCCCACTATATATATGAGGAAAAAATTGCGGGGCAAGACAATAATTTGGGAGGCAAGTATACTAAATTTTTTAAAAAAAATTGAGGGCCCCACTGTTTCATACTTTTTTTTGGGGGGGGGGGGGGGGGGGGGTGGGGGGCTCCTCCCCTGCGCTTGGAGAGATCCTAGCCTTCGGCATTTGGTGGGCCATGCAGAAAAGTTGATTCAAGAAACCTCCACATGGATATGCACTCAATTGTGGATGGGGATTGCTGCCGTGGTTCATCTTGGTTTATATCTCTCTGCTTTTACTATTAATGATTTGAATGTATGACAAAGATGCCTCACATAATGGCAAAGTGATGTCTCTGTCCGTCAAAAAGAGAAACATTTTATAATCCCGAAAAATAAAAAGGGAAACATTTTCTTCTCTGGGAAAAATCAGAAAAAGAAAAAAGTCATGTGAACTAGTGGGGAACAAAAGTAGTTACGAGCTTATATTAAAAAAAAACTAAAAAATAAAGTAGCTTTAAACTCGTAAATCATGATCAGACGAATAATAAAAATCAGATTGTAGATGAACTTGCAAGATATCCTAATGAACTGGCAAGATCTCCTACAACTGTTGAGTCTCCAGTAGTCAAGGTCTTAGAACTGATTACTAAATAATAATAAATAAATAAAAATTATGGAAGGAATCATCTCCCCAATTTCTGATCTGTCAGCATGCGCAGCCTGGTTCATTGGTTGAAATTCCACGACCATTGAGATTTGCTGCTGCAAAGTTTTAAGTTTAATAATGACGTCTTAGCTGCTGAAGCAATAGGGGAGAACGTGTTTGAAAAAAATTGCGATCATGCGTCTTTGTAAAGATAGAATATTCTCACAATTGGCGCACTATCAATGAAACTTACTTCTCTTTTGCACTCATTCATACGTTCAAATTCTTTTTGGTTTTTATTTTTTCCTTTTAGAATAGGCCACCCTCCATAGCTAAAAGCTGCTAAGCTACGGGCATAAGCATTGGCCGAATTGATCTGTTGTTGTTTTTGCAACTATATATTGATTTGTGATCGTCGGATTGTATCAAAATTTCATCCTAGCTTAGGATGTTTCGCAGCAATGGTGGGACTCACCATCTCCCAGATTCCGGTTTGCCTTTCGTGACTTGTGGTTTTACAGATCATAGCTACAGTCTATAAGAAAGAAAGTAACCCCTACCCTTAGTTTGCCTATATAAATGTTATGGATCTCATTATTTCGTGACATTAGCAAGTGAAGTGAAGTGAAGTGAAGTGAAGTGAGAGCTTAAATGGGAAAGCATTCTTCTTCTCTTTCTATCTTTCTTCTTCTTCTTCTTTTGCAGCTCACCTCTATACTCAATTCTCAAAGTACAAATGCATCGTTGCCAGATACTGAAGGTATTAATTATCAACTTCCAGTGTGTCTTTTAAGCTTTTAATCTATAAAAATAAAAGCTGTTATGAAGTGGCTCATTACGAAATTACGTCTCATATTCTGTAATAGTGTTTAGGGTTTAAATATGAGGTGGACAATAGGAGTGCTAGCCCTAGTCGCAGAATTCAATTTTTTTTCAAACTCTCGTGGTAGCTACAACACATGGCAATGTCACCTTTCAACAAGTTTAAGAAAACAAAAATTAAAAGCTGTAAGTGTTATACCGGTTCTCTAAGTAATAAGAAAAAGAGTATATACTTGTCACTATCACCATGAGAGTTTGAATGTTTGCGACTACGGCTAGCATTTGTTGGTAGGGAGGGGAGAATATAGATCCCCCTTTAACTACCATCGCTCAATAATTACAAGGATGTCAAGGTATTTAAGCTCTAAGACAGCTCCATAAACACGTTGATTTTTTCTTAATTCCCTTCAAGTGGAGCTATGTCTCACATAGTATTTAGCTATTTTTTCACAAACCAAAAGTCTATAAAAATGTCATTTTCAAGTAACTAAATAGTGAAAACAACCGAATGGAAATGAAGCTCTGGCACCATGATAACCTCCATATTTTTTGCTATTTCAAACAATATGGCTTTCTATTACGATTTTTAAGTTATGAAAGTTATATATATATATTATTATCGTACCAGATTCAATCCCAGGCCTTACACTTGAAGATATACTACATGATATCAGACTTTGAAGGGCAGGTGTTAGTTATTAAAATATGGTAAAATTAAAAATAAAAAAATCTTGGAGGTAAATAAAAAAATCTTAGAGGTGAAATTAGTAACATGTGAAGAGTATTTTCGATATTTTAAATTAACATAGGACAGTTATCATTTTACAAATTACACTACATAACCGTGATGAATACTAGCCCTCAGTCAATCCATACTCTCACCATCAACCAATCAAACTTGTCTATATTTATTTTTGTGAAAAAATGCTTTAATAAAATAGATGGTTGGTGGAGGGTGAGATAAAGGTTGATCCTGAGTAGGGCTAGCACTTCTCACATAACAATTCTTTTGAAGGATAAAGAACTTTTATAATTATTTATATTTCTTTTTATTTCGGTAGTACCTATTTATATTTTTTTTGGGAATAGGTTATTTATTTATGAGTTTAATTACAAACAAGAACTCTAACGGATCTCGCTAAAAATAGGCCTTGATATAAGGGTAATATTTTTTTTAATTAAGTGATAATGTAACACCCTAAACACATGATCAAACCTAAGGTAACCGCTAAGATATCATAAGGTAACTCCATACATCTACTCTAAAAATGGGTCTGATTAATGAAAGATTGGTAGCACCTTGTATACCCAAAGCCGTAAGGATAATTTAAAAGTTGTAAATATTAAAGATGGAAATTTTCCGTCATATATATTATTACATACCACTTGTATCTAGTTGGCTCCCATGGTGTCACATACTCAATGTATATGCCACTAATACGCTGTGCACGCAAGCCAACACTTGCAGGAATATGTGGCTTATTGGGAGTCGGTGCTAGCTGTTCCCTTGCCAAACGAACTTTAACATAATCTTTGAAATGTCATGTCAAGGCATATTTTAAGAAGACCGGTGATCTTCTCTAGTTGTAACCGGTTTTTGACAAAACCGGTTACTTCCCTGTGGTAACCACGTGTTCCTTTTTTATACCTCTTAACTATGGTTAAGATTCACCTATCCCTAGGGTTCACCCACCTATATTTGGTTTTTTTAAAAATATTTAAAATGAATTAACCCTAAGAGTCGGTAAATTTTAACCACGGTTAACAAATTAAAATTTTTTTTTTTCTTAAAACCAAGAATAGGTAGATGAACCTTAGGGGTGAGTGAATCTTAACCATAGTTAAGAGATGTCAAAAGGGATATGTGGCCACCTCAGGAGTGTAACCGGTTTTGACAAAACCGGCTACAACTGGAGAGGAATAGGTGCCTTTTAAGAAGGGAGTCAAATCCTCTACGGTGATAACCGGATTTGGCAAATCCGGTTATCACCCTTTGAGGTGGCCATGTGACCCCTTTGATACCCCTTAACTCTGGTTCAGATTCACCTACCCCTAGGGTTCACCCATCCATCCTTATTTTTTTAAAAAAAAATATTAATTTTATTTTTTTAAATTAAAATTTTTTTTAGGGTTTTTGTAATATTAAAATATTTTCAAAATAAAATTAATATTTAAAAAAAAACCAAGAATGAGTGGGTGAACCTGAACCATAGTTAATGGGTGTCAAAGGGGACACGTGACCACCTCAAAGGGTGATAACCGGATCCGATTATCACCGTAGAGGATTTGATTCTTTTAAGAGCATTTTGGTGTGCCAAATAGCTAAAAAGTGTTGAATAACACCCAAGTAGCCTCACCAATTTGATGTTTACCGTGTGGTGAGTGTAGTGTGGTGAGTGTACAGTACTTACCAACTTTGGTGAGTCAAGGTATCCTCACCAAAGTTAAAAATCTCTTTTTTCCTCCTTTGTAGGCCTACACAAATAAAATAAAGGTTTCTTTCTCTCTTTTTTTATTGTGGAAGTGACACAAATAATAAAATAAGGAAAGTTTTGGCTATTTTGATAAGGCTGCTGGGCTGCTGAGTGTTTTAAAAAAGTGGCTCACCAACATGACTTTTTGTGAGTTTTGGCTATTTTGATAAGTGAAATTTGGTGAGGTTGCTAGGAATGCTTTAAGAAGCTCCCATCAGGGCTGTCAATGAGTTGGGCTGAACTGATTCCGTCGGGTTAATTTTAGATGGGCTTGATATTTATAGTCCGAACCTTGCCCATTTTTTTAGCTGGACTGGATTTTATTCTTAACAGGATGAGACTGAGATGGGCTTAAGGCGCTGGACCAGGCACGGACCGGACTCAAGCCAGATTGGGCCGGGCTCTAATCAGGCTCGAGCTGGACTGGACTGGACCGGGTATAAGGCAGTCCATCTCTAACCAATTACTATAGTGAATATATTTCATATAAATATTATGTAATATAATAATACTATGTGCACTATTATAGTAAATAAAATAATAGAAAAAAAGAATTCAAATATTATTAAAAAATAACAAATACTCACTATTATGCATAACTGTGCATACTTTTTTTTTTTTGGAAAGAAAAGTTGGGGTTAGGCAGACCCCAACCTGCATTGAACAAGCTAGAAAAGATTGGGTTTTTAAAATATTTAATCATTGTAATATAATTTAAAATATTTAGTTATTGTAATATGACAAAATGAATTGTAACATTTTTATATATCATATTGATATGTTATAATGGTATATAAGTATTAGATGCTTTGTAATATATATTATATATATACATAAGATATATATAGCTATTTATATTAGGTGCAAATCTTACTTTATTACCTTCATAGAGGTAATGAAATTACGGTCTTACCTAAAATTTTATTAGAAATTTATAATTGTATAAAGGGTATTCTTATTAAGTAAAATCCATAATATACTAAGAATCTTGACAAGTATAAATTAAATATACTTATTTTAATATTTAAATGAAGTAAGTAAATTTAAATAATTTAGTTAGCTTTATATATATATAATCGAGCCGAGCTCTTAATGAGCGGAGTAGTAGTCTGTTAAAGCACGGCTCATTAATTAAACAAAGTCAAAAATTAAGCTTAAGCTTGACTTATTTATTAAATAAACAAGCGAGCTCAAGCTTTTAACGAGTCAAGCTCAAGCTATTCCTAAGATGTAATCCACTAGCAGGATGGTTCCTTAACTTAACCAACCTAGTAATGATAAGTATTTAGATTATATATAGGTAAATATATCGGGGGTCAGGCCGGCCCATTGATACCCTAGCTTCCATTATCTCTTTAACCACAACTCTTGTTTGAGAATTGTAGTTAAACTCATTTTTTTTTGTCCTTGTTGGTGGAAACATCATTTATCTAAGCGTACTCCTTAATTAGGGCTGTATCCGAATCGGGCTATCTCGAAATCTGGCTCGGCTTAGCCTAATCAAGCCGGGCTTGAGCTCAAAAAATAGGCTTGATCGAGCTGAGCTGAGCCGAGTTGAGCTATATGTCAACAAAAGGTCCCTCTAAATGGCTATTATAAAAGGTTTAATCGAATTTGAGAAAAAAAAATCTTTAAATAATAAATGAAAGATACCTTTAACATATATGTTAACAAAAGATTTTCTTTGTGGTCATTCCTAACCGTGTCTCATACCAAAAAAAAAAAAATTACATAGATTTGAGAAAAAATATTCATAAAATATAAATGTGTATTTTCATTTAATAGTAAATATTATAATATATATGTCAGCAAATATGTTGGGCTGAGGCTAGGCTTTAAGGAGCCAAGTCCTAGCTTGTGCCTAAGAGATTTAGCTTGGCCTATTCTTAACCCTAGTGCTTAACATATGGGCAATGGATAGGCTTTTTTGGGCCGGGGAAACCGGTTCATTCACATCCTCATCAAACAAATCTACATGCCAGAGGGGACTTTCTCAAGCCAATAGGCTAACAAATATTATGTAGTAATTAGTATAGATTCTCTCGTTGCCCTCACATAAGTGCTAATATTTATTTGTTGAAGTATTTGACAGTAAGAGCTCTAGGCGACATTGCATCCAAGTTGAATATGAAGCCAATGCGATACTATTCCGCTCAGTCTTGCTCGGATTACTACAATAGTCGTATCTCCTGCAATTGTAGTTACAATAGCAACACGGTCTGCCACGTCACAGAGATGTACGATTCTTCGATTCTTCAAAACTCCTCCGAAAGTATAAGCATATCGGGTGGCTATAAGACTTCACAATGGTGTATAAGGGGGCACCAACCTCCTTAAGTCAGGCCCTATGGGAGTGGTTGCGTTACCCTTATGACACCTTAATTAGCGGCAGCCTTAGGTTTGACTGTGAATTTATCCTGTGTGAATTTAGCGTGTAACTAACACGATAACCTTTCAATCAAAAAAGAAAGAATAAACATTAGGAGTGTATTTGAGCTGGGGCTGAGCCGAGCTTGGCCATGCTCGGCTCAAGGGTTTACTCTAGGCTTCTAGGCTTGAAGCTCGACTCGGCCTGAAATGGTGCTTGGAAAATCGACTTAAAGGCTCGGCCCAAATTCATAAAGCTTAGCTCGAAGATCGGGTCGGCCCAAATTGATTTAAGCTTGAGCCGGCCTTGGCTTGGCTCGAGTTCGGCTTGAATAGTTTTATAAAAAATTAAATAAAATAATATTATTTTATATTTTATATATATATATATATATATATATAAATAATTTTTTTTTAAAATCTTTTTAAATAATATTCGGATCGAGCCGAGCTCAGGCCGAATCGAGCCTCAATTGAGTCGGACTTTGAATCGGACCAAATCAAACAAGCCTTGACTTGAGCTCAGCTTAAACATATTTCAAGCTTGAAAACAGCTTGATTAAGCCTAAAAATCAAGCTTAACTCATCTTGATCTGGCCAAGAGGAGCAATCAAACTAGCCCGGCTTATGTACACCCCAAATAAACATACACATATGAGTAGGCAAATAAATCATTTTGACACAAAATATCTTAATCCAATGAGATAAAGCTTCCAGGACAGTACAGTCCTAGAGTTAATTAAGACATCACCTTAAAATTAAAAAAATGGAAATTGAAATTTTGTATGAACGATGAAGCATATAATTTCATATGTTGCACATAAATGTTAAAAACACTGAACTTTTATTTGTTGCACATAAAATTATATTATCATATGAAATGATTTGTTTCAAAAAGGTCCTCATTCTTTCCGCTTGCGTTCTGTTGGACGAAACGCATGCGCCTCTACAGGTTGCCACATGTCCCAATAGTCTCTCTAGTCTTTCTTTAATTAATTGTGCTTAAACTTATTTAACTGAATATATATTTGTTTTACGAAAAAACAAGATTAGATGGATGAACCTTAGGGTGAGTGAATCTTAACTATAATTAGTGGGTGTTAAAAAGGTGAATGAGTAGTGAATAATTTTAAAAGGTGAGGTGTAATTATCAAATGTTGGGGGTGCTTCTTAGCACAAAAAAAAAAAAAATTTCTTTTTAGCGAAGGATAAAAAAGAGAGGAAGTACTTTACCCATTTTCCATAAGGAGTCATAACCGGATTTGGCAAATCCAGTTATCACCCTTTAAGGTGGCCATGTGTCCCCCTTGACACCCCTTAACCATGGTTCAGATTCACTCACCCCTAGGATTCACCCAATCATCCTTAGTTTTTAGAAAAAAAATATTAATTATATTTTAATATTAAAAAAACCCTAAAAACCGTCTTTAATTTTAAAAAGGGAAATGTTTTTGAGACTGCATAAGGGCCAAGACCTCCAAGACCTCGTGCATGTGCGCAGGATTTCAGGTGGGGCCCACCATGTGATGATGGGCCCCACCTGAAATCTCGCACACATGCGTGAGGTCTCGACCCTAATGCGGTCTCAGTAGCAAAGTCCTTTTAAAAAATAAAATTAATAGGATTTGACTATTTCCATAAATGGTTCTAATTATTTTATCGATACCTGTATTATATATTGAAAATTTTTCCTACTGTTAGAAATGCTAGCCTTAGTCACAGTCTTCCAAAGACCCATGATGGTGACAACAAGTGTCAAACCACCTCCGGTCATAGGGTAGCAACCCCACGTGTGTTGCACCCACTCTGGATCTTTGGAAAAAGAGCCATGCTAGCTACACTTTTTTTCAAATTTAAATAAATTAAGGTAAAGATAAAGACAAATGTTAATGTTTTCCACTAAAAAAAAAAAAAAAAAAAAAACCGTGTGAGTCTCAAAAGAAATTATCCGTGGAAATTTTTTGACTTGTGCGCCTGGGGCTATATATCACTCTTCCGACGACTATTTGTTTTGAAACCATCCTCTTATTAACATGGTGGATATGAATATGATCACTGTTTCATCCTTTGACTCAACAGGTCTCTGTATAGTAACCAGCTTACCGGTTCGATACCTGAGGAACTGGGGAACCTAACATTCCTCACTTATTTGTGCGTATACATTACAGACCACCACCACTTTTCGCTTCCAACTTTCACTTTTGGGATTGTTAATGGAATTTTGTCCCATCACCAGGGATCTATCTGACAACTACCTTAATGGGCCCATCCCTGAGAGCTTGGGGACTCTGCACTCCTTGGTGTCACTGTAAGTCTTGGCCAACAGTTGTTTGTATAAATGCCCCCACAAGTCCCTACTAGGCTACTACATATGGACAAATGGATATGTTTTTTTTTTTTTTTTTGTTTCTCGCCACAGTTATCTGTACAACAATTTCCTCAATGGCTCCATACCAGCAGCTTTGGGTGAATTGTCATCTCTCAAATATCTGTAAGAACCATAGTTTTACTTTTATCACTTTGTTGTTGCTTCCTCACAATGCTGATGTGCGCCGGGGGCGGAGGATTTCACTATGACTGCCTGCCCTCTGTTTCTCATTTCCACAGTTATATGGGTCAAAATCAGTTATCAAGAGAGATCCCGGATGAGTTGGGGAATATCACCACTCTTATTACTCTGTAAGGATATTCTCTTCTCAATACCTGAAACTATTTCCACACTTGCTCAACTTCTTTGTTACCATCTCTTATTTTTTTTGTCTTTCGGTTTGGTATTACCCAAAGGAGCCTACTGGAGAATCAGCTCTCTGGTAATCTTCCCCCAGGACTTGGAAACTTGACAAACCTTGAAAGATTGTAAGTTTGTTGATAATCGTTGGCATGACTTTGAATTTTCAGCTGCATTTTCAAGTGTGCGTTTATGGTTGCAGATGGTTGCCATCCAATAATTTCACTGGGAAATTGCCTGAAAGTTTTGCCAAACTAACGAACCTGCAAGTGTTGTAAGTGTCTGTTGCTTTTGCCTTAGCATGTATTCCATTGATAAAGCAAGCTTTGATTCTCCGATGCAGTACCATACTTGGGAACAATATGTCTGGTCAGATACCTTCTTTCATCCAGAAATGGAAAAACCTTACCACTCTGTAAGCATCTTGAGCCCATTTCTCTATTTTCTCTTTTTCACCCTTTTAATTTCTAGCAATGTCAACAAAATTGTGGAGACGGCCATTTTATTCATTCCCTAGTTGTGTTCCAAACATTATTGTTAAGTACTAGACACTAGGCATAATACAAAGACTCATAAATCTCTTGGGCAATGATTAATAAAGTGTATCGCATTGCAATATATATATATATTCAGCTCTTTTCATCAATTCGTACAGCTCAGATGCAAATGCAGGAAGATCCTATATAAGCATGATCTTTAGACTGAGTTTTCTTTACCCAAAAAAAATAAAGACTTGAGTTTTATAAGCCAAAGTTTTGAAGGTTCACAAGGAAGATGAAAATGGAAAGGGATATGTCTTCTGTATTTGGTATGGCTTGGATACTTCTAGGGTATGTCCTACAAGTGCCAGAACAATAATACACGTCGAGAATCTGGGATGTTCCATAAAAAATCACGTTCGTGGGTGAAATAGTTAGTTTATTGAGTATTAATGAAGCAGCATGTTAGGCACACAGAAGTGTTGCAGATGTGGACTATCTAACTGTCTCTATTGCCACAGGTCACTCATGGGAAATAATTTTGAAGGACCTCTACCTTTGGAAATTTTTAAGCTGGAAAAACTTGACACATTGTAAGTACACTTTGTAATCCGTGCTGTAATCTTTTGCAATCCACATGTAATGGTTTCTGAGATGTTCTTGTTGTCTCCAGGTGGGTTAGTGACTTAAGAAACAACTACGAACCCAGGTTCCATTTCCCGCCGTTGTCAAAATTGACAAGTCTGAATTCTCTGTAAGGGGTCCCATTCCTGCCATGTTGCATATTTTTATTCTACATAACAAGTACACCCCATTTATAAATGGAAAATAGTTAAATCTCCATTTGCAAACCTACCTGGGATCTCCATTTGCAAACCTAAGGTTGGTCTTCATTGGTCCATGCCCCATTTTGAAATTCTCATCACAGTTGGTGAGTATTTAAGAGTGGAGGAGTGGACTAATGAGGACCAACCTTAGGTTTGCAAATAGAGATCCAATAGAGATCCCAGGTAAGCCTATCACTGCTCTTAATAGTACATCTTAATTTATCCAATCAACTGCACTGAAATAGCATCATATCAGGATTGCTATAATCAGTGTGTCGACACGTCGATCCATGCTTGGCACCGACTTATCCAAGTTACATAGGCGTTGTTTATCTGATTTATCAATCCACTGAAACTCGGTTTTTGACCAATTCACAGGATATTGAGGAATTGTAATATTGGGGGTGAAATTCCTGCAGATATTGGTGATTTAAAATATTTAAGATATCTGTAAGTCCTTTTCCTACAACCGAACCTCTCTAACAATGATTACTTAATAGGATACATTTGTTTCCAATTAAAAAATAAATAAATTATTATGTAGTTTTTTCTTGGAAGTATTCATGCTTTCATCACCTCGATTACAACTAGTAATGAGGATTATATTTAAGATTCTTATACTGTCATTCTCTACCATATTCTTGCTATGCTTTGCATGACTTCTTCCAGGGATGCTTTATACAGTTTTTATTTTATTTTTATTATTTTATTTAATTCTACTATTTATCATGCAAATAAAGCAGCATATTTGATTTTTGATGACCAAATGTTCTAGATATTTGGTGCTCGTTATATTCCTTGCAGTGACTTGAGCTTTAACTATTTGGTTGGTGGAATCCCAAACTCAGTTAGCAACCTAAGTCTAAAGACTGTGTAAGTGATAATGTTCTTAAAATTGTTTCAATAGATCTAACTTCGATATTTAGTTGTTTCAATTAGAACAAAATTCAGCATAACTGTTAGTTCTTAATTGTATGGTTGAACAATTAAAATTTTAAAAGGATGATGTTTTCAATCTAGGTATTTGACACAAAATAAGCTCAATGGATCATTCCCTGGTGGGTTCGGACAGTCAGTCCAAATACTCAATACTAGCGGGTATGTTTCTATTGTTATATATTTGCATGTTCTTATGTCTGTGTAGCAAATACTTTCAAATCGTAAATTATTCAGTAAGTACAGATTGTTGTGTATGATAACAGGGATGAGAAACTTGCTGGTTCTTGGCCTTATGTGGCTGCCTCTAGTTAATATATGTTATTCACTATTTGTTACGTGTTTCACATACCACGATACCAGAAATTATATTATGAAGCTTTTTACTGAACTAATCTTCAAATCCTCTCTCTTTGTTTGAGCTTCTATCAATTATGATTAAGGAGTTATAATTTCGATTAAGTTCATTGATGCATGTTAGTTCCCCTAATTCACTCCGTGATGTTTATACAAAGCAAAATACTAGGTGTCTCAACTTAGTTGCAGGTTTTCTTGGCAGAAGATGTGTTAAATTGCTCATGCACTGTATCTTCTTAGTTCTCATTATGTTTGTTGAATGAAAATCTTGTTGTCTGAATGGTGATCTTAAGAAGTGATTTAGTCTACCTATAGATGAGCACATTCATCTGTCCATCAAAACATTTCTTTATTTCTTCGTTTTTTTAAAATAAAAATTACAAATGTTTGTTGTTATATATATATATATATATATAAGTGATAAAAAGGTTACGTATCAACCTATATTGAGGGTTTTGTTCAATACACTTGATACCCCCTTGATACAATGGATGTATCCATACAGATGTATCTATAGTATCAAAAACCGACTTGTATCTATGCTCGATAAGTATCGATTTTTTGATCTATGTTCTCACTAAGTGCACTGTCCCCACAAAAGCTACTTATACTCTCAGACCCCAAGAGACCATTCTCGTGAGGACCTACACACTCACTCATAGAGAGTGCACTCTTCATAAGATCCATTGAGATTACCTAAACCCATTCTTTCTTACCATGACCATACTCGCTAGAATAGCTACTCATTCTCTTAACCATGGAAACAAAAATTACTGAAACCGATACGAAACGGATGACATGTATAGGTTTTGGTAGTCCCCCGTACAATATTTATACTGATACGAAACAGGCGATACGTATTGTTTATTAGTTATTTATGTTTTCATTCATTGTATAATTGTAATTGTGTTTATCTCCGAGTCACTTTCCATGACTTTATATTTGGTAAATTTGTTTCCTATAACTCATTTGATTTTTTAAAAAACTTAATTTGATTTTTTTAAAAGAAAGCAAAAATTATATGTATCACCCGAAACTAATACCGATACCGTAACTGATACACATGTTTCGGTTGGGACCAATACATCCCCCAAAACCGTATTTTTAATCCCTGCTCTTAATCCACCCCACCCCCCTAAGTTTGTCTCACTCGGTTAAGTGAACTCTCCACAAGAGTCAGTGAGGTTATCTAAGAACCACTCTTCCTCACTAATAGCACACTCTCCACGAGCTACTTAGACTCTCAAATCTAACTTATATGAACTTGTACATTGAACTCCATGAGTCTCGAACTTGGATCCTTGATGAATGATGAAATCCCCAAGTTATAAAACCACTAGGAAAACCCCAAAACAGAAACGACCACTAATACAATTCCAAACACATTCAAAGAATCTTTAGATGGAGAATCTACATTACTAATTGAAAGAATGTCTTTAACAAGATAGTAGTTTTATGTTTGGTATGTGGGATATCAGGAATTCATTCATCAAACAAAAATTAGAGAAGTGATCAAACCATCGGGTCTCGTTTAAACTAAGCTAGCTCATTCTCTAATTAGTTAAACAATGGGATTAACTTACATAGTTGTAGTTTCCTTATTGATAGAGGGGAATCAATCTCTTCCTCTAAATCATCTTAAGTGATTCACTTACCATTTACATCATTACACATCTTTGTATAAACCCCATTGGGGTAAAGGAGCACATTAAATAATTTATGAAAAATGATTTTGAATATGTTTGATTCAATAAAGGATACGACATCGTTTTTTGCATGCAAAATCGGCTCGTGTCTACATTCTTTGTTGTTCTTTGTAGACAAATCTGGCAAAGAGGGCAGCTGTAGAACTCAATTTTGCATGACCAAGGTCCCTTGGCCCCAATGCTTTCAATTCCCAAAAGATGGTTTTAATAATAAGATCCGGACTCCGAAATAATCCTAGGTCAAACCGTAGTCAAAGCCCAATCCAAGCCCAAGCTAGCCCAAGCCCGAAAGTGGAGAGGAATTCATTTTTAAAGAACTGTACGTTTAAGTTTTTAGGAGAAACTTTAGTCCCACTTCGCTTAGAATAGAGAACCTCCTTCTTTTTCACCTTTATAAAAGCCCACTCATCCGTCATTCTCAACACACTAGAAAATCCTCACTTTGCATCCACCTTGGGAAAAACCTTGGAAGACTAGAAAACCCTAATATTGGGTTCACCTTGGGAATCTCTATACTTTTGAAAATCCTAGATTAGGAAATCTCTACATCCTTGGAAAACACCCTAGACTAGGAAATCTCTACATCCTTGGAGAAAACCCTAACCTAGATCTTGAAGGAGCCTTGGAGTTCGGATCATTCTCAATTGAAGTTATCTTTTAAGTACTTGGAGCATGGAAATCCCTTGGAAAGTGGTCAAAGAAAGCTTTGCAACAAGGTTTGTCTAGGGTTTCACTCTAGCGGTATGCAAGGAGCTTGAAATCCGGATGAAGTAAACTGGTTGAAGAAAAGTTTTCCAATTTTTTCTTTCTTTATTTATTTTATCGTTAATCTTTGGGATCACTTTCGTCCTCCACGAGTAGGTGAGCTTCCCTTGAAAATGTCGAGGAAAGGGTAGCCTTCACTAAGATTGGAAGATCTTGATCCTCCTGGAGAGAGAATCACCCCAAGTCGATCGAAGAGGGGTGCATTATAATCTCAAAACAAAAGAGAAAAATAAGTAGAGAGGGAGAATTGCCGGTCAAGGATAGGCATTCGGATCTCGAAAATTAAAAAAGAAAAGGAAAAATAAAGTAGAGTGGGAATTGCCTTGATTCGGACAAGGAGAGGCGCATTCCGATCTTGAGAGCTGAAAAGAGGAATTTATTTTGGAGATCTTTTTAAGATTAATTTATAAAAAGAAGAAAGGGTTTAGAATAGTAGAGAAAAGTTTTAAAAAAGGCAATCGTCGTTCGACGAATGAATTGGGGTGCTTAACACCTTCCCTAATTCATAACGGAACCCCCAAATCCCGAATTTTGGTTCTCGGACAAAGAGATTGTTACCCAAGTATTGACTCTAGAGGTGGGGGGGGGGGGGGGGGGGTGTGAATAGGGTCTTGACAAATTTAAATTTCTACTTTAGTTCTTTATGCAGAATTTAAACTATCAAAGTATTAGCAACTAATAGTTTTAAGAAATGCAAAATAGAGAATTAAAGGTAAGAGTTAGGGAAGCAAACACAAAGATTTGTTATCGAGGTTCGGCAAATCCAGCCTACTCCCCGTCTCAAGCTTTTCCCGCTAGAAAGTTCACCACGATTCACTAATCGTATAGACTTCTTCCGGGTAAAGCCCAAACCTTTTAAAATCATTTTTCAGGCGAGGATCCCACCTTCACAATCCCACTTCCGGGTGTGGATCAGACCTTTTTGCAAAGGAACAGTCTTTCCTTGTCTGTCACGAAGCCTTCAGCTCCGGTGCAAGAATCCTCAGATTCTTGACTTTACAATACAATACTTTATGGTTGGATTTGAATCCGAAAAATGCTCTTTGATTGAGCTGAATAAGATTGGAATGAATACTCTAAAAATCACTCAAATGATTGAAGTTGAGTAGCTCAAGAACAGAGTATTTGGGGATTTTGAGTTTTTCACTAAGAATATTAAAATTTGACTTCTAGTGAGTAATGAATCTTTATGGATTGATCAATGGTTGTTCAAGCATTATTGGAGATTCATAAATGAACTCCTTATATACCCCAAGTAATTTTATGGCCATTGGAAGGAGCAATAAATGCGAGATAGCCATTTAAAAAAAGTCGTTTCAGACTAAAAATCGTGTTTTACTATTCATCCAGTCGACTGGATGAATCGCAACTTCGTCTGAATAGATAAAACTGTCTTCCGATTGCGTTTTGGCTTATCCGCGTGAATTTAGCCTATCCAATTGATTAGATGACTCCCTCCAGTTGATTGGATGGTGCAGATTTTGCTCAAACTTGGATTTTCATTAACTTGATGAGATTTGATCCCAAGGGCTTCTATCGCATCTTTAACAAGATAATTACCAATTTTTTATGATCTTTAAAATGACCTAAAATGATTTTCAAATGATCTTCAATTTGATCATAAGGTATAGAAGCCAAATTCAATTATGGCCTTAATCTAGTCGACTGCATGGCTCCATCCAGTCGACTGGATGATGTAAATTTTGTACCTTATCTTTATGAAGATAATTATCTTCTTTTAGGTCCTTAAACTAATTTTTAATTAGATCTCAAGGTACCTATGGTCATTCTAAGTTTTTGAGCTTTTCAACACCAACCATTGATGACTTTTATAAAAGTCCTAAATATTCTCAAAGACTGAAAAGTAAATTTTGAAACCATTTTGAGAGTCTTCTAATCTTGATTCTTGGATCTTCAATGAAGCTTTAACTTTGAGATCTTTCAAGACTTGTTCATCTTTTTGTGAATTTTGGCATGAAATCCAATTTGGTCTTCTTGTATGATTGAAACTTATTGACTTGATGGTTAGATGTTTTTTCATCAACTTGACTTGAATGCATCTTTTAGCAACTTAGATGATGATACCATGTCTTTTGAGTTGAATTGTTGACTAATACTCTTGTTCACTGTTTTTCATAGTCACTTTAAAGTAGACATTAGTAGTACAAAATTCATTTCATTATTTGAGTTATCATCAAATTAATAAAGATCCCAAAGATTGTAACCTTTAGACTAACAACCTCCTCTTTTTTGATGATGACAAAATAATGGATTGAAATAAGAATAAGCTTCTCCTCAATATATGAATTCTTTTAAAATTTTGAAGAAAGCTCCCCCTAAACATATGCATTACAAAAATAAGACATTCACATCATTTTTTGCATAATGTTTAGAAACCATTCAAAAGATAAACATAAGTATGTTGAAGCACAATTAATCTTAAGGTTTTAAGAATTGAAAGGAAGAGTCATCATGTCATATATATGTTCAAAAAGATACAATAAATGAGTTCATGACATACATCAAATATGCTATGACATCAAAATTACAAAATGACAAAATATGTCATTTTCATTTCCATTACAAAATGACAAAAAAATTCATTTTTATTTTTATTTACTCTACTCCCCCTGGCATCACAAAAAAAAAAATACATAAAGTGAGAAATAAGTAAAAAAAGTCGTCATTTTTCTTCTCTCTCTCTTCCTCTTGTGTGACACTTTGGAGAAGGGCATCTTCTTCTTGCCCTTTGAGTCACCTGGAGTGCTATCATTGGAGATGACCTGCTCCTAGGGTCTCTCCTGGGTCTCTCTTGAGGTCTCTCCTGAGGTCATTGAGGTGGATTATCACTTCATATGTGAGAAGATTCAGAGCAGGGCTATTTTTCTTCCACATGTGTCAAATCAGGATCAAATGGTTACGAAGACTATGACGATTTCCAAACACTCATTTCTAGTTCACAAACTACTGTTGGTTGATCACGCCCATCAGTTTAAGGTGGGTAATAGTTGTAGTTTCCTTTAGGAGTAGTTTCCTTATTGATAGAGGAAAGTCAATCTCTTCCTCTAAAGTCTAAAGCATCTTAAGTGACTCACTTAACATGTATATCTTTGTACATCTTTATATAAACCTCATTGAGGTGAATAGATACATTAGAAAATTCTCCAAATCTCATTGTGTTAACAAACTTGACTCTTATCTCGAAGCAGTGTTTTAAAACGTGAAAGTGTGGGGCATGGCATTGGGACCTCAGATGCGTGAGGGCATAAGCCTCGAGGCGTGAGAGCATAACCCTTACGCTACCTCATTTTAAGAAATATATATTTATGTGTGTGTGTGTGATTGTGTGCATGTGTGTAAGCACTTACATATGTATATGTACTATAAATTATTAAACCTTAAAAAAAAAATTAAGAGCAAAAAGCTAAAATTTAGATTTACTTTTATGTTCATATTGCAGTTGAATTTGTGATTCCAATAAACAATTACAAAGTATTCACCAACTACATATGTTAGGGGATGACTCCAAATCTTTCTAATTTGTACTATGAAAATTATAGTGAAATATACTCCATGAGGTTTTACAAAAATTTAAATGTGTTTACATATATTAAATTAAGTGTTAATTTAATTCATAACAAAAGGAAAAAAATTAATATTGTTTTATTTGTTGCCCAAGGTTTTGAGCCTAGAGAGGGGGGGGGGGGGGGGGGGGGGGTGAATAGAGTCTATGGTAATTTTGAATTTATTCCTAATTCCCTTAAGCGGAATTTCAACTTTTAGAAGTTAAAAGGGAATGAAAATTAGCAATTCTATACAATCAATCAAAGCATTAAATTAAAGAGTGTAAGCATATAAATTTAACGCATTTCCTCCCATCTCAACTCTAAGTGTCGAGATAAGATCCGAGAGTAGAGAAATAACGCTAAAATCATTCTAAGAGTCACCACCTACTATAGGGAAGTAGGATCCCGAGGTAAACCAAGTTAAGGGGCCTCCAGTCCAAAATGAAATGCATTTAAGTCTTGTGGAAGGAATTAAACATCCTAAGACCCCCATCTAATGATGGTTACCTACCTATTAAGTCTAAGCTAAACATTAAAAATCACATAAAATTTCCTAATCAATTATTAATTTTGCTAATCAAACACAATCAATCATAAATGGGGTGCAAAATTTTTATCTGGGTTGGGGTCGAACCCTGGTTTGAGCTACCTACTTATTTGGTTAGTTGGAATCCCTAATAATAATTCGAGGCAATGACTGTTTTTATACTCGTTTTAGAGTGTGGTCACTTCCAACTCATGCTTGAGTTGGGGAAAGCGGAGTTGAGATTTATGAATCTCATTCCAAGAGTTTGGTTACGCATCTAAGTGCTCATGGGGGAGCGCTAGGAGACGTTCATTTATTAAGGTAGATTTCTTCTTTTTCATTTTAGATTTTTTGAATGTTTTTCTTATTTTGCATTTTTCGACTTTTCTGTATTTTTTTTTAAAATTTTGGCAAGTTTAACTAGTTAAGAACTAACCTAAGCGTCCAACGTAGGCAAAAAAGAAAATAAAGCCTACGTGATTAATTAATTTAAAGGCAAAGAGCAGGGCAGGACAACCGGCCTTAAACCAAAAAAAGATATGGTTTAAATACGAACCCTGCTCTAGGTCCTAAGAGAGATAGACCAATGCCTTTAATTTATTTTGATTTTTTAAAAAAATATTTTTTGATTTTTTTGTAAGACTAACCTAACTTAGGTGCCCAATGTAAGCAAAAAAAAAAATAAAGCCTAAGTGATTAATTAATTTAAAGGCAAAGAGCGGGACAGGACAACCGGCCTTAAACCAAAAAAGGATATGGTTTAAATACGGACTCTGCTCTAAGTCCCAAGGGGATAGACCAGTGCCTTTAATTTATTTTGATTTTTTTATATTATTTGTAAGACTAACTAACGGGAAAGGCCTATTGTTTAGGATAAAAAATCTACCTACGTACCCAATGTAGGCAAAATAGGAAAAGAAAACTGAGGCCTAAACCTATTGCACATACACACGTGGATAATTCAAAATAAATTAATTAGTGCCATAAATAAATCAATAAAATAAGGGCCGAAATAAAGGTAATGAGCCAAGGCCCCTTGACCATTAATGGTCAATTGGCTTTAGCTCGATAGCTTCCTTGGGCAAGTCTGGCCCACAAGAGATCTCAAAACTTAACTAAACTAAATAGCTATCATGCAACAAGAATTTTAATAAAAAAAAAGAAACAGGAGGGAAACGGCATACTTGCGTGCAGGGTCTATCGCTGCTGCTCCGGTGGGAAGAAAATGGTAATAACAAATCACTCTGTCTCACCGTCACTCAACCCACAGAACAATGGGTTTACCAAAATAGACACGGAAGAAATCAAAAGAAAATAATAAAAAAATGACGATTAGGTAGATCTGGAGGTTGGATTCTCTGCAAAAACATAAAATAAAAATAAATAAAATATGCATAAAAAAAAGTATCTGGGCTTATAGATCACGATCTGGATGTTTAAGATGCATAAATCTAGATCTGCACAAGATGGACAGAATTCTGGAGAACAAAAACAAAAAAGAGAACAAAAAAACAAAACAAATGAATAAACAAAGAGAACAAAAAAAAAAAGAGAATAGAAAAAGGAATAAGGGATGAAGAAGAGACATGGATCAGATAGATCTAGATCTAGAAAGAATAAGAGTAATAAAATGGAAGAGAGGAATGAGAGAATGAAAATATTACCTGAGAGCCAATATCGCTGGTGATGATGCTTCCGGCGAGGAACTATGCGCCGGATCAAGAGGAGAGAAATATGCTAGACATCGCCGATTCTGTTGGACTGATCGGGAATGGTGGACTGCGAACACCGGTGAGGGTTTCACCGGCGAGATGGATGGAAGGGAGAGATAGGAGAGTGAGAACTCTCTGCTGCCGAAAATGAGCTGAGAAGAGAAATGAGATCATCTGACCTCATAAAGGGGTATTTATAGAGTAAGATTAGGGTTAGGAATTAGGGTTCTCTAAATGGGCTTGGGCTTTTATGCAACTTGAATTAAAAAAAAAAACTTTGGATACGGGCTTGGGTTTGATAAATTGGGGTTTTTATAAAAGGGTTTTAATGACATGGATTAGGGCTTGAGTGCTTATGGACTATGAGGGTAAGGGACTTGGATTTAGGGTTTTGAACAAGGGTTTAGGGAAATGGTCTTGAGCTTTGAACAGGTAATGGGCTTTAGTTAGGGTTTAGACCTTGAGGATTTTAAAAGGGATTATGGGCTTTGAATTTTGAAAGATGGTCACAACTTAAGTTTCCAGTGAGGATTCCACTCTCTCTCTCTCTCTCTCTTGAGACCGAAAAAAACAAAATAAAAATAAATCAAATTAAAGAAATAAATAAGAATAATTAATAAAATTAAATTAGAAAGAGGGATTTTAGGGGTGTAAAAATGGGGTGTTCTCAAAGAGAATGCAAACACAAGGAGTTTGTCGAAGTTTGGCAACCTGCCTATGTCCCCGCCTTAAGCTTCCCGCTCAAGGATTCATCATGATTTATTCAATCGTCAATCTTTTTCTGGGTGAAGACCAAACCTTTACAATCCCCTTACACGTGAGGATCAGACCTTGCAAGAGAACACCCTCTCTTAACTTCTCAATCGCTTTACGGGTAGAGATCAAACCTAAAAAGCTCCTTGCTTTTTAGGACAAGAATCCACTGATTCAAGGACAAGAATCCACCGATTCTTGATTTTCACATACACTTCAATGAGTGATGGTTACAATCTGATTTTGCTTCTAATACAAGATAATAGATCACTTTCAAGTCCTCTAAGAATCTCTCAAAGAATGAGATTGAATAGCTTAAGAATGACTCTTTTGGGATATCTAGGTTCAACTCTATAGATTTTGAAATCCAAGCTTTGGAGTGATTAATTGAATAATTGGAAGTATTGGAGTTCTTGTTTTGGTTCAAAAAAAAATTATTTTTATAGCTCTTGCAATAATATAACCGTTGTAGGCATCATCCAAAGAAAAAGAGCCGTTTAAATATAGCCATTTATATAGTAAAAACTTTGTCCCGAGCCAGGTAGTCGACTGGATGGGTCATCTAGTCGATTGGATGAACCCAATAAAAATTTGGCCTATATAGTCTATTGGATTACTCCATTTAGTTGACTGGATAGTGTATTTTCTGCTCAAAATCCTGAAATCCATTTTTCTTAACCTTAATGATAGAAATGATTACCTTGGTCAATTCTTTTATCTTTTTCATGATTTTCATCATTCCTCATGATGTCCTAGGTCTTAGAAAGATATTCAATTAGGGTCTAAGGTACCTATGGTCAATCTATGACTTTTTGAGCTTTTCCAACCTCCATACTTTGAGGACTTCTTACATAAGTCCTAAACACTCTCACACACTAAGATAATCCTTTTAAACCTTCTAAGAGAGTTTTTAATCTTAAATCTTGATCTTGACTTGATTTCATCTTTATTGGCTTCATGATCATTTTTCTTCTTTAATCTTCATCTTCAATGACTTGAGCTTGGATATGATCTTCGATATCTTCATTATGATCCAAACTTGATCCAATGGCTTGTTTTTGACTTGATGATGAAACTTCTTCATAGATGGTGTCATTTTTATTCTTTTTCCTTGAATGACTTTGCTAATGCTCTTGATAAACTGATTTTCATATAAACTCAATAGAAGCATTAGTAACACAAATTTAATTATATTATTGTGTTATCATCAAAATCACCAAGGAGACCTATGGTGGTCACCTATAACATTATTGATCAAAGAAATTTTGAGGCACACACCTTAGAATTTAATGTTTAAGTCTTAGTTGTGTTGTTAGAACCCTATATATTTTTATTAATATATGAGAAACACACCTTAAAAAATTTTAATGTTCAAGTCTCAGTTATGTGGCTAAAACCGTATTTTTGATTAATGTATGAGGCACATGCTTCAGACATAAAACGAGCCTCAAGCATGAGGTGTGTGCGCCATGTGAGTCTCATAGTTTGAAGCATTAGTTTCATGAGAGTTAAGTCTCAACATTGAACCTAACGATGTTTTTTTTTTGAGCCTCACCTCGAGGTAAGCCTTGAGGCATAAGCCTCACACGGCTTTTGAAAACACTGTTCTGGAGCATGCAGAGCAGAGTTGTTTTTCTCTCAATATATAGTAAATTTACAAGATTCTAGATCTGCTTCAAAGATAATATTGGTAAACATAGTAATTTTTGAATCCTTAGTTCCAATGTAAATTTCAAAAGTGATGTTAACTATTTTTTTTTGTTTTGTTTCATTATTTCAACAAAATAGTTTTGTCTAGTTCTCATTTTTATTTTTTGTGAATTGTTATCTAGCAGGGACTTTTCATACAATAATTTTTCAGATTTGAACTTTACAAGACCAAACAACGATTCATACATGTAAGGGAAATGCATCAACCATATTCTCCTTTTTCTATTCTTTGTGATTTATCTTGGATTAGGGATTATTCTTATGTGGGTTTTCTTTATTTTTTTCAGGAACTTGTTTGCGGCCTCTCCCACTGCGTATGGTCTAAGTTTTTTCTTATTCTGCATCTTCATTGTTGGCGTTTTAATAGAGTCGTGAATCATTTTGAAGCCATCAGGTCTTACATATGCATTGATCTTCTGTAGGACTTCGCCATTGCAAATCATGAATGAGTATTGTTCTAATGAAAGGTCGAAATGTACGTTTACTTTTCTTTTTTTATTGAGAAATATCTAGATACTTATCTGAGTTTTCCATTATATTTATTGGAGTCATTCTAATCTCTTAAAGTGGGGACAACTATGTGTTTTTTGCAGACAATTCCTTGAATATAAATTGTGGTGGTGAGGGTACAATCATTGAAGGGAAATATTATGAAGAAGATAATAAAACATCAGCCTTCTATGTGAGTCCAAACAGAAATTGGGCTTATAGTCGTTCTGGAAACTTCCTTAGAACTGATACCAAACCCGGAGACTACATACGGAACATGACATGTGGAATTCCCGTGTCTGATGCGCCTTTATATGCGACAGCACGAATTTCTCCTCTATCTCTCAAGTATCATGGACTCTGTTTGCATAATGGAAATTATACAGTGAAACTTCATTTTGCTGAAATTATATACACAGATGATAAAGACTATAGCATTATGGGGAAACGCATATTTGATGTATATATTCAGGTAACAAGTTCACTCTTGTGGTTTACCATTATACTAGTTCCCATCATCTAAAAAACTCTTCATTGCAGGGCAACAGAGTATTGAAGGATTTTAACATCATAGATGAATCAAAGGGTCCAAATGAAGTGGTGATAAAAAATTTCTCAGCTACTGTAATGGATCATACTTTGGAGATCCACTTCTATTGGGCTGGCAAAGGGTCTGTATACATCCCTCCTTATCTCTATGGGCCTCTGATATCAGCTATTTCCGTAATTCCTGGTAAAATGTTGTCCTTTTTTTCTATTATGTGTATTTTAACATTTCTCATACTTAGATGATGCTTCCTATAGATATTTATATAACTTACTTTCCTTGGCTATTGCTTTCAGATTTTGAACTTCACAAAAAAGAGCTCTCTACTTTAGTTAAAATTATGATCGCAGTATCTTCATTTGCAATCCTTCTTTTGGTTTCGGCTTCAGTTTGGAAAATTGGCTTGCTGCGACGCAAAAGATTGCATGATAACGGTAAGAATAAGTTCCCATTAAAATATAATCATGCAGCCCGACGAAGTGCACTTCCAAGTCTTTTCTGCTATGTACTTAGCATCTAACGTTTGACGTTCCTCTCTTGGAATAGTACCCATAAAGATCCAAGGCAGTTCTGTGACTTCTATCACCTTCCGGGATATAATGGAAGCTACTCAAAATTTCAACCCCAAAATGGAGATTGGCAAAGGGGGTTTTGGAACGGTTTATAAGGTTTGTTTTTGCTCTTTCTGGAAGCATTTATCTCCTTGGCCTTCCAATTTTCTACGAATATAAACACCATGATTCCCATAAATATGCAGGCTGAACTGAAACAAAAAGGGATTATAATGGCAGTGAAGCAGCTTTCCCCCAACTCAAAGCAAGGAACCGATGAAATCAATAATGAAGTCTACTCCCTTTCTTCTTTGAAACATGAAAATCTCGTCCAACTTTTGGGTGCATATTCAGGAAACAACCAAAACTTGCTACTATATGAATACATGGAAAATAATTCTCTTGCACGCGCTTTATTTGGTATTTCAGAATAGCCTTTTCTACGAATTGTTATCCACACCATAGTTTATTCCATGAATTATACTTAAATAGAGACTGGATGATCTGCAGATCCACAATCCAGTTTGAAACTTAGCTGGCAAATCAGGTATAAGATCTGCCTCGGAATAGCAAAGGGTCTGACCTATCTCCATGAAGAATCAAGGTTGAAGATTGTTCATAGGGATATTAAGGCCACCAATATTCTTCTTGATAAGGATCTCAAAGCTAAGATATCTGATTTTGGATTGGCTAAGCTTTATGATAGGGATAGCACACATATGGTCACCAGAGTAGGAGGAACACAGTAAGTAATCAAGTACCTCTCTCAGAACATCACCTACATATTCCAACCAGCAATGCTAACCTTGGCTGTTAAATACACGTAATGTTATGGTTTGGCTATTTCTACAAGTCTTCTTTTGTTCTAGTCGCAACATATTTTATATGATACACTATTATTGCTGCAGCGGATATATGGCGCCTGAGTATGCAATGCGAGGTATCTTAACTGAGAAAGCCGATGTTTATAGCTTCGGAGTCGTTGCACTAGAAGTAATTAGCGGGAAAAGTAATGCAGAGTACAAACCAAATCAAGAGAGTGTTTTTCTTCTAGATACAGTAAGTGAACGTGAATGAGTTCCTCTCCCTCTCTAATTACATAATGACAAAATACCCCACTTTATTATTCCTCATGCAAACAGATATAATGCTAAACTATGTTCATTGTAAATTTGCACTTTTACTGCACGTCAAACTAATCGCCCTGATCTGGTGTGGAAGTGCAGGCCTTTGTTTACCTTAAGAATGGTAATATTTTGGATTTGGTTGATAAATCCGTGAGATATGAGGCAGACTATTCAGGGGAACAAGCAAAAATGATGTTGAATTTAGCAATGTTGTGCACCCATCAGTCCCTTACGCTCAGACCTACAATGTCGGAAGTGGTGAGCATTCTTGAAGGGAAGAAAACAATAGAGGAGGTCTCCATCACTCAACCACCCAATGTTTTTTATGGAGCCAAGGGCTTTCGTGACTATCTCTCTACTGAAATCCCCAGCACATCCACTGAAGTAACATCAAGTACGTTTTCTTCTTACCTTAGCAGTAAAGAGAGAGATGAAATGAAAAATGGCTCTGTAGAACTCCATCGTGAAATCTCAGATGAGAGTGCTGTCACCCATCAGCCGTCCTAGTTCATAATGGAGGCACTCTTTCTTGCAATGACGTGTTAGTTATGATGTCGTGATGGTCATAACTGATCAGTTTGGTGTTTTGTGATATATATCCTTCAGCCTTCCTACCTTATTACAAGTATCTGAGTTTGATGTTTTGTGTGGCCATGTAAATAGTGCATTCTGTGTGACCTGTTGCTCTTGTATTTTGGCATCGATAGCCTGGACATGGTAATGTAAAATTTTCGTTGATCTTTAATTTTATGGTCTTGCTTGCTTCATACTCCCCACATCTCCGACCTTTTTTTTTTTTTTTGAGGTATCCAAATAATACTATAAATGCCTAGCATGTTAGCTTGGCAGTCAGCGGGCATTAACAATGGCCACACCCCACGGGACTTGATCCCGGTCCTCACACTTGGAAGATACACTGCCTGCCATTAGACCAAAGGGTAGGTGTATCATCCCCTACACTCTTGTGCTTTTAATTTATCATAATATTATGAACCTTTCAGCATGGTGAAATGGCAAGATTCTTAGGCTGAGAGTCATTAATCCAACTCACGCATATATTGTAGTGCTTCACTTATATTTGGATTGAGCATCTCCTATTTAAATCATGCAACCGTTGATTGAGAAATGAGAGAGCTTCCTAAGATGGGAGGGCGAGAAAAACTGACCAGCCTGCTGGTGCTCTAGGCGTGACACGCATGAAGGGGATCTGGATCTCCAACCCATCTGTTACATGCTGTAAAGAGGAAATCTAGCTTAGATAAATAGGTTCATTTGATGAGGTCAGTTTTCACAAGGCAAAGAAAAAGGTTTATAATTGCTGTGTCTGGGCCGGACCAAGTTCAGCTCAAGCTAGACTAAGACGTGACCAGAGAGGCCTACGCCAACCCTTGATCTAAAACAAGAACATACAAAAAAAAAAACGTAGTCCCTCCCACCTCAATTCTAATACTCAAGAGCAACTCATTTTTCGCTGTCTCGGTAGTGTTTGGAATGCTTAATTTAAATTCTTAATATATCTTAATGCTTAATTTTAACTGTTGAGCTTTGTTATGAGAACACATTATTTGCACTGTCTTAATGCTTAAATTAAGGTCTTAATAGGTCTAGCCCCTTAAGCTCCTAGGTCCGTGCTGAATTAAGTAGTTTAATGAGCTTTTGAAGCAAGCTTTTTTTTTATTAATGTGCATTAAAAATTTACTAAATGTTTGACAAATTTATTCCTACAAATGTTTTAAAATCTTAAAAAATACTCTTTTGACTTTAAAATTGCTTATTCTCTAGTTAGGGATGACAATAGGTTAAATTTGATTGGGATTGGGTTAAATTAGTTTCATGTAGGGTAGTGTTGATGATGGAAAATGATGCGTTGACACGTGGAAAACATTTCTTAGTCAGATCAAATCCTGAACCAGTCAGAAGCTACGTGGATAAAAGATTATGATCATTTTTAAAAAGTTTCATTACCTTAAAATATGTTTTGTTTAAGAATAAACTTTGAGTCAATAGCGTATGAGATGCTCATTTATATAATTTTTATGGTTTAACACTTTTAAGTGTGATAAGCTTTTAGATACCTTGAAATATGTCATGTTTGAGAATAAGATCCGAATTTCGAGCATGCTGATCAACTCACTACACCTTCACGGCCTGAAGTAGTTCAAGTGTTTCATAAATGATATGATCAAATGAGTAGATTTTGATAAACTGATAAGCTTTCAGAAATCTGATGGAAAGCTCAAAGGCGGTATACTCCGTCAGGATTAAATTCGCCATTGTAAGACTTCAGTAGAATCAAATTACTAAATGATTTCTAATGCCATAATGATATCCTATTCTTCAAGACAGATTTTGAATCAATGACGTTGCTAGCTTATGTTGATCAGAAGCTCGAATGAGTCATACTCCGTTGAGACGGAAAAGACAGTTACCTGTTCAACCTCGTCTTCATAGGGATTCAGTGAAATCAAATCACCTTGTACCTTATTGCCTTGTCAGGGGTTTAAGGTACTGATTACCTTCCTCGTGGGAATGGGCATGTGTGTTCCCCCCATCTCCTATTCCAACAAAGTATGGATTACTTCCTGGGCTAACAATCAGGAGAGAATTCTGGGATGTATCTTACCCCATTACCCTGTGGGCTATTGGAGGAAAACACAGTCTCCATAGTCTCATTCTCTCGTACTAGATGATTGAGGTTTGACGGTGTATATCGCATCCACCGGAAGGTTGTTTAGGTCATAGCAGCCCAAAGGAGTTAGTTACAACCATAAATTGGTTATGACAGTTTGATGAGTTGGTAGCTCTTTTTTAATAAAACACGTGGTACTTAACAGATACTCTCTTTAATGGATGTCAGTTAGTTTTAACACAACACATTCATTTGTTAACAGATAGGCTCCACTTAACAAATTATGTCTACATTTTAACAGAAAGACTCCTTTTAACTAAAAACAGTTGGCATATGTCAGAATTGGTTAGTTGTCATATCAGATAATATTTTGATTATTAAAATAATTTTTTCTCTATAAATAGGAGAATATTTGTAGGATTAACCAGGAGATTTTGAGGAGTGAGATTGGGATTGATACTTTTAGAACCTTTCGGAGTAGAAAACTTGAGAGAGAAGTTTTCATTTCAAACACTTCGTATTCTTGAGTTTTTCTTAAGAAGGAAAGCTGCCAATTCATTTGATGTTCTTCACTGTTCCCTCTCTTCTCCCTTTGATCATTCTTATGGTTTCTTGCTTTTTCTCGTTTTATTCACTCGTTTAGGAAACTTGAAGCAGTGCAAATGTAGCCAAACTGTTTTAGGCTTGCAAAACAACCTAGAGATACAAAAAGAAGAGGTTGCTGACGATGATTAATGAATTCTATTAAGCAGATCTATAGTTCCAGATGAAGATCTAAAGTTATAGACCCATTGGCATATCCACTTCAACAATCCAAATCCTCGATTTCAACATGCAGAAACACCCTTTCAACCCCAACCCTTTTATAATTTAGTTGAAAAAGGCAAACTTAAATCCTCAAGCTTAACTTGTGTAAAATTAATGAATAATTATTAAACATTTAACAAGTCATTAATTAATCAGTGATGCAATCGTTGCGGTCCAAGATCAAGTCTCGGATTGAGACCTTGTTATGTATGTGTTGGGAGGACTACCCCTTGAATATGAATCATTCACAACTGCAATTTCAAATCGCCTTGAGCCATTTCTCTAAATTGTGTTGTAGACTCTTTGTTCATGAACAAAGATGGGCTCAATTCCGATAAATCTTATCTTTTCATTTTTTGGATAATGCTAGCATTACTTTCTTTCAAGACTCACTAGCTCTCTTTTTGATTGGAGAGGGTGTTAGTGGAAAACACGTGTCATTTTCTTAATGGAAGACAATAACACATGTTTGGTCCATAAAGAAAGTGAGTTTCAAAGAAAGTGATGCTAGCATCAAGTCTTATTTGTCGTTTCTAATTTTTTCCCAACTACAAGTAGCATGTAGTAGAGGTGGACATTCCTTTAGCGGACGAGGCCATGGACGCTCACAGAGTCATGGAGGTGGCTCTTTTTCCCTACACGATACCCATCAAGGAATTCTTGGCCAAGATCGGAACATGGCTACAGTCCCCCAACCGGCCCCATTTCATGTGTCAGATCTTCAAAACCTAAGGAAATGCAACATTACAATGTCGATATTGGTTCGATTATTCCTTTCAGGATGAGACACTTCAACACTCCTTGTGATGATCAATAATTTGCTGATACTGCAACAAGAAGTCACATGAGTATGATTCATCTCTTCTCCAATAGTATACTGATTAGGTAGGTTTTGATGGCATAATGGTTGGTAATGGACAGGAAATTCCTATTTTACGTGTTGGTAATTCTTCTTTTTCTACTACAACTTCCACATTAAAACTCCCTTTCATTCTTTATGTTACTTCTATTAAGAAAATTTTATTTTCCGTTGTTACTCTAGCTCATGATAATAATAGTTCGTTTACTTTCTTTTCCATGTGGTTTTTTCATAAAGGATCTTCGCATGGCGAATGCACTTCTTGATGAGCCAGTTGATAAATATCTCTACACAATTTTAGTTTACTCTAATCCTCAACCTGTGATGGTGGCTTCTCTTTCTTATTTAACGTGGCACCAGACGCTTGGACGTCTCTCCACTTCTATTAGGCACTCCTTTTTTTCCAAAATAAAGGTATTCATTTTCTTTCTTATAATGACTAAAAAAATTCTTGCTTGGGCTGTAATCCTTTTAAGAGTCATTAATTTCCCTTTTGTTCTGTTGATAATCATGCCAAATCACTATTAGAATTAGTTCATAGTGATGTATAGGGTCAGACTCCATTGGCCTTAACTTCTGGATTTTTTACATTCTTTTTAGAGGCTTGCTTTCCCTACTCTCGGTCAAACTCTACTCTCAGCCTCCACCAACCACCTATCCATTTTCAAATCAGTTATGGTGGTTAAAACACTCTCTCTCATCAAGAATGGACAAGTGGTTGGTGGAGACTGAGAATAGAGTTTGACTGAGATTAGGGCTAGCATTTCTCTTCTTTTTATGGACGATTTTATTCGTTTGACATGGATCTTTTCCCATGCATTGAAAATCTGAAAGTATATGATACTTTACCCTTTTTAAAAACAATCTGAAAATTTGTTTAAGTTGTAAGATTAAGCAGTTCCAAAGTGATGGGGATGGGGGGGGGGTGACGAATTCTTTAGTAAGGCATTTCCTCGGGTATTGGAATCAAATGGCATTTTCCATCATTGTTCTTTTCCTTATACGCCTCAACATAATGGCTTTGTTGAATGAAAACATCGCCATTGGAACTCACCCATCTCGAAAAGTGGCCTTCCTCACGATAGTAGGCTTTCTTAACAACTTGATTCCCACTCTTCTTCTTGGCAAAACATCTCCTTTCCAGAAATTATTTTGGAAAAAACCTCACCACACATTCTTACGTGTATTTGGAGGTGAATGCTATACACAACCCAATAAGCTCAGTCCCAAGTCATACCGTTTCGTGTTCATTGGCTACAGCCCTTTCACATAAATAGCTTGTATTCATCTCTAGACATGTCAATTTTTCAAAAAAATATTTTGCCCTACGTCCCTACGTTGATATTTTCAGGTCTCACATGCCGCCTGCTTCTATTTCCATCACCTCGCTTCCAAAGCACCTTACCATTTCACAACATGGATGGCCAATATCTGTTCAAGCTGTTGCTATTCCTTCTTATTCCTCCTACATGTGTTATTCCTCCTATTGCTGCACGGCCAGAACTAGCATCTCTAACTTTCAACCAACTTCTATGTCTCTGTATTTGGATTCAATGCCTCTGCATCATACGGAACTATCAATTACCACCGCTCCTCTACTACCTATTGAGGCTTTCTACATCTCACCCAGCCTTAAATAAGGTTGATAGTCAGCCTATACTAGCGTGCTTGCTTCTCTTCTAACATTTAATCTTGTAGTTGATCTCACAATCTCTCCAATAGCATCAGATCTTCCACCTACAGCCACTACACCACCGACTTCTTAACTAACGACAGTTACTCGTCCTCCAAATGTCGGGCAACCAGCTATTCCCACTCATTCATACAACACATGTAGCAAAGATAGGACTCTCATCCCAAAGGCATGGCTCTCAACAAGGCATCCTCTCTCACCTTTCTAAAGTCTAAATTTATAGTTGGCTAAATTTCCAAAAACCGAGTCAGGTAGTTGTCTTGAGTCATGTCTGTCCTGTTGACCATGTTTGTGAAGATAAAGCTTGAAGAGTAAGTGTAGACAAGTTGGCTCGAACGAGCCCCATCTGGCTCGAGCAAAGTATGCTGGCTCGAGGAGAATGTTTTCTAGTTTCAAAGTACTGTAATGTCTAAGCAATTATACGAATTCTAGTAGTCTTCTAGCTCGAGTGAGGCTGGCTCGAGCGAAGTATTCTCGAGTTGTGATAGTGCAATTGCAGAAGCAATTACAGTAATTATCTCGCTTGAGCAAGATATGTTTAGCTCGAGCGAGTATCACAGAGTCAATTATTTAGTAACTTCCAAACTCTATTTTATGGTTACCTATATATATTATTTGTTCCTCATAATAAATTAAGTGTTTTATTTGAGGGAGTTGAAAATTGTGAGTGCGTTCTAGGATTTCCCACACCTCTTGGTTGAGACTCCTTGCTTCTCCTCTCACCATTCTTTAGAGTTGCAAGCTTAACTCTATTGTTCTTATCCTTACTTGCTAAGATTTCTCATTGGGTTGAAATCCCTCTAGGGGATGTTAAATCTTTCAAAACAAAAAGATCAAATCTTTGAGTGTTGGTTGGCGTGAGCCAAAGTCATCGTAGGCGTAGATCGACCAAGCGGGATACTTAACGCATTAGCTACAACACTACACGGGTCGATATGCACAACACCTAGTATCCATAATTTACAGCTAGGACTATTGGGGTATCTAATCCTATTATCTCCCCTAGCTTTCGTCTCTCATTGTTAGTATCGGCTCAACAATTGTGTACCATGAAAATTTTGAGAAAACTTGACTTGTGAGGAGCCAGAGCCATTGCGGTAGAGATCAAACTTGCAGGTTCATAGTTCACAAACATGAAGAACTTGTACTGAGGATCGCTATGTCGAGATCAGTTGGATGAGGTTCAATGTTTTTAATTATGTTGCTTTTCTCATAGTGAACACTTTTACCGGATGAGGTCCCGTGGTATTTTTCAATTCGGTTTTCATGTAAAAATCATTGGTAAACCTATTCACCCCCTCTAGGTCTTGTGAACTTATAATTAAGGAAATTTCAATCTTTACTTTTTATCATTTTCTTCATTTGCACTTTGGGAATTAGTTGGAAAAGATAAGACTAAACCCACCGGCTTAACCAAGATAAAATATATGAATAATAATTAAACATTTCACAAGTTATCAATACAGCTTCCTATAAAGCTATCCAAAGAATCTTGCAGGAACAAAGATAGCAAACAATTCAGAGATATGATAAACTTTCCGCTGTCTATAAATGGGCATAATGTGTATAATTGATAAATCTTCCATTTCTAATATCAGGTTTTAAGGCTGATTTGCATGTTCTTGTGGTTTAGGGATAAGGTATTACGTCCCCTCCTCATTTTGCAATCATTACATTTTTTTTAATAAATTGGCAGAGGTCTAGCCAATCCAACCTCCCCCAGTAAGAACCTTTTATTTTTATTTTTTTTAATTAATTATACAAATAAAAAATAAAAAATAATATTTAATAATTATATTAATATATTTATAAAATTATTAAGTACTATAGTAATGATTAAATAATTAATAAGTCATATTCATTTAAACATTGAATTAACATATCATTTATACAAATATACGTTAAAAATAATATATCAACTTTTATTTATATATTTATTGCAGAAACACCTAGAGGGGGAGGGGGTTAGGCAGACCCCTACTTGTTTATTAATTATAAACTAGCATTGGGGGAGACACTAACCTTGCCCTTACAAAACGATGAGTGAACTCCTCTATTGATCATTCTAATAAAGCCACCACCAACTTTATCAAGAAAAATCAAATGATTAATACTATAAGAAGCTTGATGAGGATCATTAAAAATAAAAGAAGAATACCACGAAAATTCAAAACCAGTTTGTCTGCAATCGCATTTGCTTCCCTAAAAATATGGACATTGAATAAAATCCAATCTTAAACAATAGGTTTTGGTAGCGGATAGTCAATCTCAAACCAAATCTAATTATACAAAGGGTTGTGGGAACCTAAACCCAACCCGAAAATTCAAAACCACAACCCTAACCCATGTAATTAGCCAGGTGGTGTCAAGCAAGTTGATGTGTCATCTCTAGTTTCAGCCCGTAAATCAAGACGTTAGGGTTAGGGCATGGTTGAAAATAGGCCCACTTTTATATGGGCCAGGCTTGGGCTTAGGTGCTCGAGGCACGATTTGACCCAAATCTTATATTTTAGTATTATATATATTATTATTAGACCCTTACATATTAGTATAATATAGATAACATAATATAATCAGACTTATGTATATACGTAATACTTATCATGTTTGTTTTCATATAACACTTACAAAAATGTGTATGTATACATTGTAAACTTTCATTTTTTGCCATATATATATATAAAGAAATAAGACTCTCCTCTTTGATCTCCAAATTCCAATCCTTGGAATTCTATAAGTGATGATGTAAGGAATATAGAGATATTAATCCATTTAAGGGATTTTAGGAATAGAGAGAGAATCTAGAGACATTGACCCATTTGAGGGATTTTAGAGGAATGCGATAAGAGGGATAGGGAAAAAGAATGTAAAGACGTATTAATCTAAGGGAGGAATTTTAAAGGATTGTGATAAGAAGAATAGAGAGTGTGTAGAGATTTATTTGTTATTTCATTAGTTATTCAGACATGTGCATCACATGGGTCTCTACTAGTAATACATATAACAATGTATATTCCAATATTATATTTGATCTTTCTCCTTGTTATTTTTAAAATATTGAAAATATTTTAATATTTTTTCTAACCACGGTTAAAAAAATCAATACATTTTTAATTTTCATAAAAACCAAGGATAGGTGGGTGAATCTGAACCACAATGAAGGGGTGTCAAAAGGGACACATGGCGACCTCAGGGGGCGTAACCGGACTCCCCCAAGTCCAATTATAACCTTTGAGGATTTCATCAATTTTCTTATTAACCAACCCATGTAATAGTTTTTGTGATTTTGAGAAACTCCGGAAATATAGTAAATTTTGCATCTTTCTCTCTTATGATACTTTATTTAGAGTAACACTTCAACCCCTAGTGTATGGAAAGCTTAAGTACCTTAGAATTGTGGCCGTTCATCCGGCCACGATTCTAAGTGGTTACCGGCAGTAGCATGTCTAAAAAACATCCTGAAAAACCGAACAACCATGCAAAAATTAAGGGATAAGTGTGTCTTCATAAGAATACATTCAAACCGTCCATCTTTAGATTGGACGGTTCAGATCTAAGGGTATTGTATGTTTAGATACCTTATGGGTATTGAAAAAAAAATCCCTTTATTTATTGACATCTCTTCAGTTATGGTAATCTCTTTCCTTATAATAATGATGTTTCCATGACACTAAAATGAGCTAGAGAACCCATTGTGTTTGCTTGTCATGATCGATAACAATTGAACCTGTTCTTGAGGAAGACAGGATGTTCTTTTTTCCTTGTTGTGGAGCTGACCCTAGGCATCCAAGATTTGTAGAGATCTACACTTTTTTGGTCAGGTTAGGACACAAGACCATAGAAGTTTGATCGTCGTGGAGGATGATGATGTAGCCAATTGGATTACTAACATGATTAAGAGAGTGAAAATAACGTTGCCATGATTTTTTTTGGTTGAAATGATATCGCACACACAGCCAGACCTAAGGTAGCCACTAAGGTGCCATAAGGGTTTGTCCAAGCAACCACTCCAAAAAGGCCTATCTTAAGGAGGGTTGATGGCCCCTTTTACACCCTTGCGAAGTCCAGTTCCCAACGACGTGGGACTAAACCCGGGATACACCCTAACACACACAGTAACAAAGCCAAATTGGTTTTTTTGGTTGAAATGATATCATTTAACTAAAGCACACACTCTCTAAACATACAAACAGATGTTGACATGATGAAAAGAGAGGAAATAACATCGGCATAATTAAGAGAGAGAAAATAAACACCATATAAGTGAATGTACAATTTCTTTTGTTCCTTTAGAGCATCTCCAACATTGTCCTAAATAGGCTCGCTTCGTAGGAAGCTTGATCTCCATTTTAAAGCTCCAACAGGCTCCCGAACCTCATCGCTGTTTTAGGGAAAGGGAAGACACTCTCTAAATCTGGCAAGCATTTCCAACTCACCAAATAATTTTTTATTTTTTCAAAAAATAAGACCATTGAAAGCCCATACTCGAGTGTGAAGAAATAGAGAAGAAATGAGGAGTGGTGTTGGAGTTGCATCTTCAAAAAATGGAGAAATTTTTTAGAGAACTCTTCATTAAATTTTAATTTTAGTATTGGAGATGCTCTTAAAAATCAGACCACCCATGATTACCAAGAACAAGGAAAATAGTGGTTTGAGAAGAGTGTTCGATTAAAAAGACATTAATGTCTTTGCTATTGTAATTACATGAATAAATGTTTTAATATGAGCCATCATTTTTCTAATTACTTCCATTAACAAGAGGCACACCTTGGCAATCTAAGCTTAGGGGTGGGTGTGCATGGGTTACAGCGACACCATTGTACTTCAATTTATTTTTTTTCGAGTGTGTTTGAACCGCAAGAATTAGAATTTTACTGAGAAATATAATGTAACGACATGACAATATCTATGAATTGGAAAATCTTTGTATTGAAATTCTATTATTTAGGAAATGTTAGAATTTTATGAAAATATATTATGAATTCTACGTTTACTGTTTGGGTACCTAATATTCACTTGGTAGTTGATGGAAAATAATCACCTCATCGGTTGGTGATGCGAGGAGGGACGTCTCGACTCCAATTTTCTTGCCACGTGTCCCCTTCTAACCCCATTTAATTGTGGTTAAGATTCATCCATCCTTAGGGTTCATCCATCTACCTTTGATTTTAAGAAAAATAAAATAAAATAAAAAAGGTTTAACTAAAAGGTTTAAAAAAACTAACCCGAATTAATGGGAGTTGAAGGGTCAGCTATGTGAGAGTGAGGAGCAATAAATTGCTCCTCTCCTCACCAGTGGAGCGATTCGTAGTTGATATGCTTGTTTACATATCATAAATAGTTATCCTTTTAAATAATCATAAAAATAAGTTGGGCCAAATAATAAGTCTTGATAATTAATATAAATCTACAAGATCATATTGGGTTACAATACTTTTTAATGCAAAAAAAAAAAAATTCTTATTATATTACAGTATGTAATTATAAAAAATATTATAAATTTTAAAAATTAATATATTGCTATTGATAGAATAATAATTGTGAGCATGAATTTTTACTCCACTCTCACAAAGGTTTTGTTTTGACTGAGAGTCGTCACCTATTCATTCTTAGGGATAGGTCCCGGGATTGTTCATTTGGATAAGGCAAATGGTCTAATTAGAGTTAGGGTAAGCGGCTCGATAAAGCCCCGGGGAAGGTGTTAGGCGCCCCGGGGAAGGTGTTAGGCACCCCAGGACCCCCATTTTACAATGGTTACCTACTCCCTAAACTTAAGCCAATTTTAATCTCAAAATTAATTATAATGTCCAAGTATTTAAAAGAATACTAATCCAAGAAATATAGAAAGCTAGATGACTAGGGTCGAACCCCGAGTTGGGTTGCCTACGTACTCACATGGTGAGATCAAACCGAGCGTAGTTCTGGCACATGAGCCCATGTCAAGGCTAGGGGTAGTGTGTGTGTGTGCATAGGGTGGTCAAGGGTTTAGCCCGGAGGGCTAGGGTTTAGTTGACCGGGGTGGTCAAGTGCTCAAGGGTTGGTTTAACCGCGGTTAGAGGAGTGTAACTAGGGTTAGGGACTAACCCTAGTTAAAATAGGATCTAGTGAGTCTTTTTTGAATATTTGGATTTTTTATATTTTTTTGATGCTTTCTGAGATTTTATCAAGTTAACCATGGTTAGTTAACTTATGGTTAAGTTAACCATGGTAAAGGGCTAAGTAGAGTCAAGGCAAATCTAACTTAAACATTTTTTGTCTTTTTGGGGTTTTTCTATTTTTTTGTATTTTTGTCACTTTATGAGAGTTCCATGCTAGGGAAAGCTTAACTAGGGTTAAGTCTTAACCGGGGTCAAGCTAACCCCGATAAAAGGCGAGGTCAAGGGTCCAAGAGGGTCTGATGCATGTGTTGTGGCCTCCATGGGCCTCAGATTAGGCTGGATATGGGCTAGACACTATTTTAGGCAAAAAGAAAGGATGTCAGCAATGGCTCTACCGACATTCCCAGCACAGTGTAATCTAGGAGTGCCGGTAAAACCAGTGCCGACACTCCTGGTTTTTCTTAACACCGAACTTTGGCCTGCAAGATGGAAGTTAGGGGAGATGCCACGTGGCCTATGGGCTTATGGAGCTATTGTAGAACCTTGCCACCTGTCCTGGGCCCAATATGGGCTCTAGTCTTGGCTTACAATAGGCCCGAGAAGGCCTGGAATCCACTGTTTCAGACACAGCATAATGTCAGCACTGTGATTGCCGACATTATGCACAGGTTTAAATTCTTGCCATATAACCTCAGTTAAGCTATACCCCAAAGCATGGAAAGCATGGGGGGTGATATATGAGGGTTTAAGGGGACCAAAATTGGCCTTAGAAATGGACCAAGGCTTCAACGTACAAGGTAAACACCCCCGCAAAAAAACTATTGATGGTGTCGGCAATTATTCTACCAACACTGATGATTTTTCAGAAAAATAAAAAAAACAGTACTAGGCTATACCATATTGCATCCAAGGGGTTCCTCATGGGCTGAGGACCCCCCAGACAGCTTGTGGGATGGTGATAAGGTCTGTGCAAAGTGTGTGGGTGTGTGGGGAGTTATGGGTTCCACTGCCTATGGCAGAGGCAGGGAACCCCTCCTTCTGCTTTAAACAACGGCCAAACACCCCCTGGAAATGACCAGGGGTTTACAAGGGGGCCTGAACAAGTGAGAAAAAGGGGTAGGGAAGGCCCCTACCCTGCTGGTCCGTATGCTCAAACGAATGGGAGGCGGTAGTTCACGGTGATGATCGGCAACAGTGTGGTGGTCTTTAGTTTCTTGAGGAATCTCAGGGATTTGGAGGTCCTAAGAATGCTAGGGTCTTCAAAAATGCTTCAGGAGTTCCCTATGATGTTCAGGCCTGAGTTTAAGGTGGAGGGAGGTCTAGTTTTATAGGGAAGAACAGTGGGGACACAATGGGTGATAAGACGGTGGTGGATGGAGGTCTCAGGTGGAGGAGTGGCCTTCTGAAGGGTTTAGACCAATGGGAGTGGCGGTATGATAGTCTGAGGGAGGTAGGTGGTGCAGGGGTGGCGTTGTAGGTCTGTAAACACGCTGCTGCAGGGTGGCGGTAATGGCTTTACCACCATTACCAAAAGCTCAAGGTTTTTGGGTGTCGGTAGAGGGAGTGCCGACACCCTGGTTTTTGAATTTTAAAAGGGTCAGGCTCCCTGCACGGGTACGGATATGGGTCTTGGGCCCATACCAGGTTTCCTATTGGTTTTGGGCTTAATGGACTTGGGTATACCTAAGGCTTGCTAGGGCTAGCCTAGGGCTACCTAGGGCTTGGTTTTAGGTCTTGCTAGGGTTACCTAAGGTTTGGAACTAGGGTTGACACAGGGTTTGGACCATGGTCGCGGTTCGGGGGGGGGGGGGGGGGGTGTAAAAATGGGGTGCTGACAATAATTTTTAAATTTTAATAAATATTTACTGAAAAATTATTTCATATTTCACTAATAAAATACCATAATTTTATTTTAATAATCAACTATTGCAATATATAATTATAGTTTATTTCTAATATTTTATCTAAATCACAAACTTAAATTAAGATAAATATTTACTAAAAATTTATAATAACTAATGTAACTTTTGTAGAAAAAATATATATTTTAAAAAATTTTATTTAAGTTTAATTTAAATTAAAAAATATATATTGAATTAAAAATAAATAAGTTTTCTTAAATAAAAATTATTCAAAAAGTTCAAAATATATTTAATATTTAAAATAAATTATAATTTTTTAGATAATATAAATACAAGATAATCTAAGAAGCTGGGTAAAGAGTGATAGTGAAATTATATAAGTTGTGTCAATTGGTGTGCACAGGACAATTACAATATTTAGCTTTTAGGTGAATATTACAATTTTTATAAAATGTACGAATTGATGTTATTTTCATTCATGTGAAACCGAAATTAAAATTCTTATCCTCAAATTCTGATTCCCATTCCGACTTTGAAAACCAACCTCAAAAAAAGAACAGAGAATTTTAAGATTAAAAGTCTGGTAGAGAGCATTAGACGTACGTGCATGGGCCAGCCATTACTAAAAGGTATCCCACTAGGTGGGAGTATGGAACATCAACATGGCGCCTATTTGCGTAGCTAGCTTCGCAAATGAACAAAAAAAGCAGTAGTTGCGGTTGCGGAAATATTTCTACATTTGGCCCACCAATCACAATAATAGTATTGCATTTCCTATCACCATGTGATCCGCGTTGGTTCCCAATTTCCATGCAGAAAAGTTGATCCAAGATTCCGTCCACAAAGATATGCCCTCAGTTTTTGGATGGGCTTCGCATTATCTCTGGGGGGACGCCCGAGGTGGCATCCACACACCATCCGACATGTGGTGATAGAAGAAAGCTGATGCCTTGTGGATGGAGATGTTAGCTGCCTAATTCATCTTTGGTTAATGATTTGAAAACTTGGATAGCAAAGTCTCAAGAATCTCAAATAATAGCACAAGTGATGTCTTTTTCAAATGGGAAACATTATCTTCTTTCAAGAAAAAAGTCATGGGAGGCTTGCGTGGGAGCTGTGACTGTTGTCACCCGGGTGTGTGTGTTGTAAAGTGTGTTATGTATGTTATATATAAATAAAAAAAAAGTCATGAAACTTCTTTGAAAAGAGCCTTGGGAACTTTGTTTGTCTTAAAAAGTAGTTAGGTACTTTTATTTTTGAAAAAAAGAGGAAAGTGAATGATTGTATAATGACAATTGGGCCATCCGATAAGAATCTAAAATTAAAGACCTAACATGCATTAAACATTGTTCCCTACTTGGTGTCGTTGGATTCACGATCCGATAGCCTACAGGCTGAGAGCATAGCACTGTACAATCACTTTCCTCATTAAAAAAAAGAAAGGAATAATTTCATAAATGACAGGGCGAAAAAAAAAAGGAGGGCTAGCACCATACGTGAACTCCCAAACTCACTCTAATAGCACATGTCATTGTTATCCTTTCAACGGGTTTTACAAAAACAATTATTTTATAAAAAATTACTATTTCAATTTTCTTTAAATATAACAGATGACATTACTTAGTAGAGTTTGGAAGTTTACATATTTTTTGGATTTTTTGGTAATAACTAAGCTAGCACTCCTCGTACGTGTGTAAGGTCAGTCATTAAGGAAGTGATAGCATGCATCTCACATGTTTCATAGGATGGTACATGTACACATTCCAGAATGTCACGTATCTTCTTTTATATCAACTAATTGTAGTTAAGATTGAGCAAATGTAGAGCAATATTGCTTTGCATTTGCTAATCCTGTGATATGGAGAATAAAACTGTATGACTAGGCCAACTCACCGAGTCCTAGCTAGGTCAAGCAAGGTATCCCCTAGTGCAATCAATCATACCTTTAAGCCTCTTTTCCTTTTCTCCTTTTGGGTGCGCAACAATTTTTTTTAGTTTTCGGAGGGTATGATATTGGGTACTCAACATTGCAGCGCCACAAATTGGCCTATCGTAATTTATAGTAAGATCTTTGTTTGTAATTCCGTCCACCCAAATAGTAGTGGTGGTGACTGGCGGGTCTCACCCTCTCCGAAACATCGTAGATGCCTCCACGACTTGTCGTTTTAGAGAGAGAGATGATTAATAAACTAGATTTCGAGCATGTTTTCAGAGAACACAATAATTGTGCGGATTTAATTGCAAATGAAGCGTGTGGTAGCTTGTACAACAAGGTTTACAGGAGCATGAATATATTCCAGTTGGGGATAAAGGGATTATCAGACTGGATAAGTCTGAAAATCTACATTAGTCTGAAAATAAAGGTTTATTGAATATTAGATTGTGATGTCCTTCGGGGTTAAGTTTTATGTCCCCTGTGTTTTTTCTTTTAGGTTAAAAAACATAGAGGGGTCCGCCAAATCCCTCTCCTTCACTGGGAGGTGTTTCTTAAAAAAAAATTGGTAGTGGTCTGCCAACTCCCCCCCCCCCCCCGGGGTTGGCTTCCTTAAGAGAGAGAGAGAGGGAGAGAGAGACTCATTTTCACTTTTGTAGGTAAAAAAATTTTGGCTTCTCGGATTTTTATGGAAGAGAAGTTCAGGCTGCTTGCGCAAGCCAATGGGTATAGCATATTTTTACCAAAAAACTGCTTTTCGAAAAAAAATTCTTAATTAATGTAAAGTTTTACACACTTCATTAGGTGATTTTTTTTTCCTAATTAGAACCAAAATGTAAAGTTTTCAAAATGACTGAATTAACTTAAGTATTTGGTAAATCTGATTGTTTTCAACGATTGATTACAAAAAAGACAAAAGAGTGAATTAATGCAAGAGCTCTAAATCAAAAAGTAAATGTCAAAACTAATAAGAGTGAAATTAGTAGGAAAAAAATATGATAACATACAATATAATCAAAGGTTTGACGTTTAACAAAATGAATTAGCAAAACAGAATTCATGTTGTTGACCCCAAAATTTTTGGATTAATGCTGGTGTGTACTGTTTTTGGTTGTTTTTTTCTTCACCTCTCCAAGGAAGTTGAAAGAGAGTTGAAGTTAAATGCGGTTACTTTTAATATGTAATCTTGTTATTTTTTTATTGGGTAAATTACACTGACCTATCTTAAGGGCCGGTGAAATTGTAGAAATCTCCTCTTTTTATTTTTTGGAATTATACTGCCCTCTCCTCTACTTCAGTTGTTGATAATAGATCCACCTTTGGGTAGTATGTCATTACCAATATAGAAAGATTTTGAAGATATTGATTTAAACATTATAAAATGTCTGAGTTATCTTTCTTCAAATTCATCAACCTGTTTAATGTTATTTAAGTGAAATGAAGGTTAAATGAATATAAAATTCATGAGGTTTCATTTCAATTTGATTGTTAGGGCTCATTTCTATTTACTAGAGGTATGAAATTACTTTCATATCCTTATTTTATATATGTAAACATAAAATAAGAGTTATTTAGCTATAATGAAAAAATTCAAACAACGTTATGAACCATTATTTTCTCATTATAATAATAGATATGTGGATTCGTAAAAGAGCATCATCCGTTTATTACGCCACGAGGAGAGATTTCTACAATTTCACCAAATCACAAGGGAAAGTCAGTATAATTTACCTTTTTTTTTTTTTTTTTTTTGCCGTGTGGGCTAACCCAATGGTTGTGTATCCCCTTACTAGGAGGGAGGTTCCAGGATTGATGCCAAGAGGTGCGTGGCCACCCTTAGACAAGCTTCAAATGCTAGGCATTAACGTCTGACCTTTAGAATAGGCACTAACCTCATTTAACCCCCAAAGTTTCACACTTATACTCTTTTTTTTTAGTAGATTAAAGTTGATTCCTCGCCCTATTGGAATTGGAATGCTCAAAAGCCAAGAGCCCCGACAGTCAAATTGACCAAGACGCTGGGTCCCCCGAAAGGAGTTTGGAGATATACCCAAAAAAAAAAATAATAATAATAAATAGCACGACATGACTACGCAGGTGACTTGGGCATGCCCTTGTCTGCTCTTGCAAGAATTCATGAAACACTGATGGAATGATAGATATCAGCTTCAATCCCTTGTTTTGGGAGTCCGCAAGTGGCACATAGGTTTTGTGTGCCCCAAAACTATGTGAGATGTATTAATAAACAAAAATTATGAAGGGTGGACGGACTTCATTTCATTGCATAATTTTGGGAATTGATTTCGTCTAGCCCTCGTCAGGCACAATCCGTCTGTCCTCCGTCCCACAAGTCAATGCGTGTCCCTCCTAACCCTCCTGTTGATGTTTAGTAATCCTTAGGTTCAACCATATAAACTTAGTTTTTAGAAGAAAAAAAACATAAATTTTATTTTTTATTACAGGAGTTAAATTTTCATAACCTGGGTTAAAAAGGCAGTTAAAATAGCTTTGTGAGTGGGCCACACCAAATCCAATCCCCATAATTTTTATCCATATACCCCTAATTGGTGGAGGCTGTAAGGCCCCATGTTCTGGCACTCCAGGACCAGCCCATAAGGCTGACTTTAAAAGTGAATTTGAGTGATGTTGAACACCCATGTTGGTAGAGTGGAGAAAATCAAAGTAAATGTATGGTCCTTACAATCTTATGAGAGTGTTTCAATGAGAGCTCTTGGCTTTGAAGATTATTGCATAAATTATTTGGCTCTCATGCCAAATATCCATTTGATGTACTGCACTTTATACGTTCCTTGTAATACTGATTCCATGTTCATGCTTGCCATGATCCTGTGATGTTTATATTATATATGGCTCTCTTTTATTTAAGCTTGCAATAAAAGATTTTATCTAAATCTCATTGTTTGTTTATTCATTCATCCATAGTGTTTTATATAAATGAGGCTAGAGGGTTGTTACGTTGTTGAGGTTAAAATTCAATATGAGTTTTAAAGAAACCAAGAGAACTGTAGGGAGCAAAGAGGTATAGGCGTTCACACAAAAAAACGTGTGGAACCCTAGCCTAGACATTTGTATTTATGCTTGAGAAAGAAATTACAATAAAGAGGAAACCTCTCATAATATGAAACTAGCTAATTGCTTACAATAAAGAGGAAACCTCTCATAATAGGAAACTAGCTAATAGCTTACAATAAAGAGGTTGGGCCACTATTGAAAAATACCAACTCACTCATATCAACCACACACGTTTTGAGTCTTCCATATTCAACCACTTTTAGATCTTCCTTCATCACTCCCCCTCAAGCTAGAGGGTGGTGCAAGAACCACATCCAGCTTGTCTCGTAAACTTTGAAAGGATAGCTTGGGTAAGGGTTTAGTGAAAACATCCGCTAACTGATTGGATGAGGTGACAAATTGAGTAATTAAAGCTCCCAAGGCTACTTTCTCCCGAACAAAATGATAGTCAATCTTGGTGTGCTTTGTGTGAACATGAAACACAGGATTGATTGTTAAATAGAGAACACTAAGATTGTCACAGAACAGCACATGAGGTTGAGCAAGATAAATGCCGATGTCACACAAAACATAGGAGATCCAAGTCAATTCTGCAGTAGTTGATGCTAAAGCTCGGTATTCTACCTCTGCACTAGAATGAGCCATAGTTGGCTGCTTCTTAGCTGCCCAAGAAATGCAATTTGAACCTAGATAAAGACAATAACCTGTAGTTGACCTCCTAGTATCAGGATAACTAGCCCAATCAGCATCGGAGAAAGCATAAAGGTTCAAAGAAGACTGAGAGACAATTCGAACCCCATAATGTAATGTTCCTTTGAGATATTGAAGGATTCTCTTAACAGCTTGATAATGTAATGTAGTTGGTTCATTCATAAACTGGCAAACAAGGTTTACAGCATGGGCAAGGTCAGGCCGAGTCATGGTGAGATATTGCAAAGCTCCAACAATGCTGCGATATTGTGTTCCATCAATCGGATCACTTGAAGAGGCATGTAAATTGTGTTTTTGTGCTAAGGGTGTACTACAAGATTTATTGTTCAACATATCAGACCGAGATAGAATGTCTTGAGCATATTTAGTTTGAGAAAGAAAAAGACCACCAAAGAAGGGTGTTACCTCTATGCCGAGAAAATAATGAAGGGGACCAAGATCCTTCATTGCAAATTCTGAACTCAACTTGGTAATTAGCCGAGTCAAGAGAGAATGATTATCACTAGTAACAATAATATCATCAACATAGAGTAACAACAAAATAACACCCTAAGAGCAACGAAGAACAAACAAGGAAGAATCAGCTTTGCTGCAAACAAAGCCAACACTCAAACAAACACATGCTGAAATGATCAAACCAAGCTCGAGGAGCTTGTTTGAGACCATAGATAGCCTTTTTAAGACAATAAACATGATTAGGAAATGAAGAATCTATGAAAGCCGGTGGCTGTTTCATATAGACAGTCTCACGAAGAAAGCCATGAAGGAAAGCATTTTTGACATCAAGTTGTCTAATGGGCCAATTACAAACAACAGCAAGAGAAACAACAATATGGAAAGTGGTAGGTTTAATGACAGGACTAAATGTTTCATCAAAGTCAATACCTTTTTGTTGATTGTATCCCTTAGCAACAAGGCGAGCTTTATATCTGTCAACTGATCCATCAGCCCTCAGCTTGGTCTTGTACACCCACCGTGAACCAACTACATTCATATTAGTTGTACATGGTACAAGTACCCATGTACCATTAAGAGTGAGGGCACTTAATTCTTCTTTCATCGCATTAACCCACTGTGGATGTTGCATAGCTTCCTTGACATTTTGAGGCTCTTGAACATATGTTCTTGTTGCTGTAAGGCTAAGTTGAGATGTTGGAGCTTGTTTTGTCTTTGATCTCGTCTCCATGACATGAACATTGGATGTAGAGATTGTAGGGAAAGGGGTGGCTAATGCTGATTTTGTCTTAGACCTGGTATCCATAATATGAACATTAGGGGCAGACATTGTGGAAGAGGATGGCAAAGCTGTAGAGGAAAGGTGCTGATGCTGTCCACTTTGTATGTCGAGATCAATAACTAATTGACCTTGCAATCCTGCAAGATCAAAAACATCAATATTGGTGGCCTTTGGAGAATCTGTCACAATACTGTGCTGTGGGAGTTCCTCTTCAATGTTATCATGTTCAAATGTCTCATCAGAATAATCATTAGCTGCAATAGAGGATTCGGGCATGTCAGTATCATCAGGAAAATTTACTAAATCATCATCAACTATAGTGGCAGTACTTGAGATTTCCTTTTCATCACTGGTAGCCGCATGTGGTGAAGAGTCACTTGGCTCGGGAACCAATCCAGCACTTGATGGTTTATTAGATTCATATTGTAATGGAGAATTCCACTCTGAAAACTCTGAGTAAGTAGTGATAGGCCTAGAGCCTTGAGCTGGAGTCGATAGGGAGACAAGTCAGTGAAGGGAAAAACAGATTCATCAAAGACAACATGTCTTGAGATGAAATTTTTTTTTGAAGTAGGATGGTAGCACCGAAATCCCTTGTGCACACTACTATACCCAACGAACACACAGTGGTATGATTTGGGCTGAAATTTATTTACTGCTCTATCTCGTAAATATGGAAAACATCTGCAACCAAACACCTTTAGAGAAGAATAGTCAGGCTGAGCTCTATAAAGTTTAAAAAAAGGTGTCTCCATACCAATAACTGTAGATGGCAACCTGTTGATTAAATGAACAGCAGTGAAAAAGGCCTCAACCCATAAAAACTTAGGCATCTCAGCATGAAAAAGTTGAGTTAATCCCATCTCAACAATATGCCTATGTTTTCTTTATGCAACATCATTTTGTTCAGGTGTTCCTGGACAAGAAATTTGTCTCAAAATTCCATAATTTTCCAAATGAGCAATAAAGTTTTTAGACTGAAATTCTCCACTTCCATCACTCTGGAAAATTTTAATCTTTGTAGAAAATTGATTCTCAACCAATTTCTAAAATTTTTTGAAGGCCTCAAAGAAATCTGAATTATTTTTAGGAGGATAAATCCATGTGAATCGAGAGTAGTCATCCACAAAAACTGCATAATATCTCATATGTTGAAAAGAAGCAACAAGAGCAGGCCCCCAAAGGTCACAATGAATTTTTGCAAGAGGAATAAGAGTTCTTTTATTACTCAAAGAAAATGGTAGCCTACAGCTTTTACCCATCTGGCAACTAACACAAATAGTAGGACTTATCAACCAGGAACTAACATCAATAATTTTTTGAGAACTTAAATACTCCAACAACTTTGAGTTAGGATGCCCTAAACGCTGGTGCCAAACATTTTCTGGTGCCTTTCCTGATTTGACCGCAACTAAGGCTTTGACTGCATCACCATCAAGAGCATATAAATTTCCTTTCCTACTCCCTGTTGCTAGGATTTTTCCCGTGTCCCAATCCTTTATCAGAAAGCCACAATCAGTAAATTCAATGCTACATGAATTATCTTTAGCCAATTGACTAACTGAAATCAATTGTTTTTGTAACTCAGGTACAACCAATACATCATTTAATTTCATGATTTCGGACTTAGAGTAAATAGATGCATGCCCGGTATGAGATATATTCAATTGTGAACCATCACCAATAACCACTTTGTCTGAACCACTATAAGGAGTTAAGTTGGTTAATTTACCTGAATCATTGGTCATGTGTGCACTAGCTCCAGTGTCTAGATACATGTTGTGATCTTGATGCTCATTCAAAGTGATAGACACCAAGGCTTGAGGGAGATTCTCTTGAGCCTGGTAAGAGAAATCCCAACGATACCAGCACCGAAGTGCAGAGTGACCAGCACGCCTACATATCTGACAAGGAATAGGAAGATTTTGATTCCCTTGAACCGTGGGTGGCCGTCCCTCAGGTATACCTGCAGGTCTAGGTGCATTAAAATTAAATTGATTTCCACCATTGAATTCATTACCTGGCTGTTGTGGTTGTGGGAGTTGGTTATTTGAATTGAAGCCTTGATTTGAATTAAATCCTTGATTTTGATGTGGAGGCCGAAATCCTTGATTAAATGGACGAAAACCTTGTTGCCCTGCAGGTGCAAAACCATGACCACGAGAATAAAAACCACCATTAGAGAAGCCTCCTCTTCCTCTACCATAATGACGACCACCATTCCCACGACCTCCATTGAAATTACCATTAAAACCATTGGATCATTGGCCAAAGAATGCCATACTATGATCAACTGGTATTGGTTCAGGCTCCATATTTTTCATTCATAGATCATAGCTTTGCACCGCCGTAACAAACTATGAGTATGTAGGGAAGGGAGGTTTGGCTAACATGGATGTAACCAGCACATTGTATCATTGTCCAAGGCCTCTGCTCATATAGATAACTTTGTCATCATCAGGCACCGGCTTTTGAATAGCAGCGAGACCATAAAAAATGGTCTTAAAAGATTTAACATAATCAACTAACGATTGAGTACCCAAACACGTATCTTGCATCTGTTGTTTGAGTTGTATTTCACGATCCTTTGTGGCTTGAAAAAAGTTCTCTTCAAGACATTCCCAGACTTCTTTCGCTGTGTTGCAACCAACAACTAAATAGAGAGCTTCTTCTGAGAGAGTTCCATTAATCCAACTGCGTAGTAACAAATCTTCTTCTTTCCATTTTCCATAGCTAGGATTTGATACCACCTCTCCTTTATCATTCCTTATGATTTCAGCCGGCGGATCTTCTTGTAGAAGATAATTAACTTTCAGGCTTTCAATGAGAGGAAAAATATGTGTTCTCCAAACTAGAAAATTGGTCGAGTTTAGTTTAACTAAAACAACATTGATGAGATGATGAAGAGAACTAGTGGTGAGAGAGAGAGAGAACTCGACGTTGTTAGTGAAACTGCCATTGACAAAGCTATGAGTATTGGAAGCTTTGCAGCTCTAATACCATAAAGAAACCAAGAGAACTGTAGGGAGCAAAGAGGTATAGGCGTTCACACACAAAAACGTGTGGAACCCTAGCCTAGACATTTGTATTTAGAGGAATGTTAGCCCTACTCTCAGTCAAACTCTACTCTCAGTTTCCACCAACCACTTGTCCATTCTTAATGAGAAATAGTACTTTAACCACCATAACTGATTTGATGATGGATGGGTGGTTGGTGGAGGTTGAGAGTAGAGTTTGACAGAGAGTAGGGCTAGCATGCCTCTTGTATTTATGCTTGAGAAAGAGATTATAATAAAGAGGAAACCTCTACAATAAAGGGAAACTTACAATAAAGAGGAAACCTCTCATAATAGGAAACTAGCTAATTGCTTACAATAAAGAGGAAAACTCTCATAATAGGAAACTAGCTACTAGCTTACAATAAAGAGGTTGGGCCACTATTGGAAACTACCAACTCACTCATATCAACCACACACGTTTTGAGTCTTCCATATTCAGCCACTTTTAGATCTTCCTTCATCAAGTTTATGTCTGCAGATACCAAGCCTCTTGAGTTCCGAATGCTATAGCTATCATGCTTATATACACCTAGCACAGGCGATAGGTTACTTCCACACCATTTTCTTTTACTTAGGCATGATATATACAGGTTATGCTTAGTTGTGTACATAATTATTTAGGCAAGATACAGGTTGTGACCAGTGAGGGAGAGAACACAAAAAAGTATGAGGGTACAAGGTTTCAACTCAAATTGTTTTATCCACTGAAGTAGTTTCTTGTTTAATTCACTTTCCAGTTGAAGTTGACTCACAGGTTTATTTTACATATTTGTTGAACTACATGCAGTCCTTGAAACAAACTTCTCCAAATAAGAGAAGAGATAGAGGATGCAGATATCAACCTCTAGGATGTCCGAGTGGTGGGCTATTTATACAATGTTAATTTACTGAGTGGCTAGAAATTTAATGCAAAAAATCCATGATTACATGCAAGATCAAGCTCTTCTAACCAGTTTTTGAGTTAGCTTATCTTGATCCATTTAATATATGACTTTTTCCCAACCGTGGCATTTTTTGAATAACCTGTCCAACATGCCAATTTTAACCAAGTAATATTTTGTTGGGGTTCGGGTTTGAATGGGTAGTATAAGTTTACAACTCAATTTATATATGGTAAAACAAAAGAAGAATCTCTTTGTCCCCACCCACAAGGATGACTTATAGTCATTGTTCTAATATATGTTAATTTACTTATTATTTTATATTACTTAGTGCTCATTAATAATTAAAAAAAATTCTAGATGTTTAAAAAAATATCATCTTTTTTTATATATATATAATTTTTGAAACAAATCCCATCTTTTGGAGTGATTGCTTCGGGTTTACTCACTTAAAAAAACATTTCTTAAATTTTATTAATAAAAATTAATATGTGCAAAGCACGTGCACCCTTACTAGTATATATATATATATAAGACTTTGCTATTGAGACCCCATTAGGGCTCAGACCATGCTCTTAGAGCATTAGATTTCAGGTGGGGCCCATTTCACATGGTAGGCCCTACCTAAAATCCCATGCTCTTAGAGCATTGTCTTGGTGGTCTCAACCCTAAAGGAGTCTTAGAAGCTATGTGTATATATATATATATATATATATATATTTTTTTTTTTTTTTTTTTTTTTTTTTTTTTTTTGCCTCTTCTAGAGAATTGAAGTTATATGCATTCTCCGATAGTTTAACATTACATTTTTTTTGTTGCAATTTTCTAAAAATAGTATGCCATGACTCAGTCAAATTGGGTCAAGCTTTTGTCAGCTTAAGCAAGAATTAGCCCCCAACTGTACACAGAATATGTTAGTAAAAGCACAAATTATCGATGACGGACTTTATCTCATTGCATTAACCAGTCACAATTAGTGCACTATCGTGGGGCACACAAGATGTGCCCACTTGTACACATTTACCAAGAAGATGACATCTCACCGTCAGATCATTTTATCCTACCTACTGATAGTGCAGTGGATGCCATACATTCTCTGTTAGGCATTGGGGGAGTTCTCTCTAATTCTTTTGGGTAACGTATTATGTCATTTTCAGAGATTTTACATGACGATTCGAGTATCATTTTCAGAAGCTCAGGCCGTTAGGAGTGGTTTAATTTTGGCTTGTAATGCAGGTGTGCAACGATTGGTTTTGAAATCTGATGTCAAGGCCCTAATTGATGTTATCAATATGACAATTAATGCTGCGTGGGAAGTAGTACCCCTCATTTTGGATATAAAGCAATTGATGCCCTTCTTTTGTCATATTAGTTTCAAATATATTCCTCAGGTATTGAACAGGGAAGCCCACCACCTAGCTAAGGGGGCTCTTCGTGTAAATGTAGATTCTGTTTCTGGGTTTATTCAATGATAATTAGCTTTTCACCAAAAAAAAAAAAAAACTGACTTAAATTTAATTAATTTGTAGCCACTCATATTTCAATTTTTTTTTTCTTTTAGGGTAGGCCACCTTTTAACCTTATCTTTGTGCAGTCACCAAATTGATATGTTGATTTTAGCAACTATATTTTGGTTTGTGATCGTCGGATTGTATCAGAATATCATCCTAGTCGATATTTCGCAGATGCAGCCCGGCCATATGGTGGGTCTCACCATCTCCTAGATTCCAATGTGCCTTTTGTGACTTGTGGTTTTACAGATCGTAGTTACAGTCTATAAGAAAGTAACCCCTACCCTTTGCCTATAAAAGTGTTATGGATCTCAGTCTTTCCTGACATTAGCAAGTGAAGTGAAGAGTGAGGAGTGGAGAGCTTAAATGGGAAAGCCTTCTTCTTCTCTTTCTATCTTTCTTCTTTTTCTTTTGCAGCTCTCCTCTAAACTCCATTCTCAAAGTTCAAACTCATCGTTGCCAGCTAGTGAAGGTATTAATTATCAACTTCTACTGTGTCTTTTAAGCTTTCATTAATCTATATTTATAAAAATAAAAGCTGTAATGAAGTGGAAATTAACTATGAACATGAGCTCTGATTAAATAGTCAACCAGAGCAACCCAAAAAATTGCCTTGGGCATGGATATTTATGGAAAAATTTTATTGTTAGAAAAAATCCTTCTTTGTGTTCGTAATTATCCAACTACCACTTCCCACGACATTTTTTTTGGGTTACTCTACATGACTGTTTAACCGAAGCTCCTTTTCATAGTTAATCTCTATGAAGTGGACCATTAGGAAATTAGGTCTCATATTCTATAATAGTGTTTAGGGGTAGGGGTGTCAACTCGTGAGCCAGCTCAGCTCGACTCGAAATAAACTAAGCTTGAGCTTTTACTTTGGGCTCGTTGAGCCGAGCCGAGCCGAGCCTTAAAAGTGAGCTCGAAAAATAAACGAGCTGAGCCTGAACAATAGGTGGCTCAGCTCAACTCGGCTCGGCTCGATTAATTTTATAATAATACCCTTTAAAATTTAATTTTATATTATATATTTAGTATACATTTTATTTGGTAAAATATATTTAGTATATATTAATATAATTATTTCCGTTTAAGTTTTAACTCAAGCTTTCACGTGAGTCACATGACATCCCAAAAAAAAAATGCCCTTTTAAGGTTTTTTTTTATTATTGAATTTAGTGCTTATCAATGTATTTAAAAAATATATATATTATTGAGCCGAGCCTGAGCTTCTGCATAGAATAATTAAACAACATACTATAAAAATACTTTATTTTAAAGTTCAATGACACGTGCATAGAGATCGGATCACAATCAATTGCAATTGAACTTGGGATAGTTCAATTGCACCCACAGGTCAACACATATCTATTTTAAACTTTATTAATCATGGTTAAGATTCACTAACTCTTAGGATTCAATTAACTTTGGTTAGGAATTTTAAATCTTAGGGTTAATATTTTTTGTAATTTGTTTTTAAAACCAATGTTATCTTGCTGACCCCAAGAGTTAGTGAATCTTAACCAAAGTTTAACATAGGTTAAAAGGGACATATTTAGACCACGAGGTGTGATTGAACTCTCCCCAAGTTCAATTGCAATTCTCATGGCTATGCCTAATAGAAAAGGGGAAAAAATATCCCAAAATCAGTGGGGGCACGTGCCCCCACAAGCCCCACTTGGCTCTACCCTAGGGAAGAGGGACCCTAGTGAGGGGCATTTTGGAAAAAAAATTAAAATATTTTGGGTATAGAAACTTGAAGGTCATTTTGATTAAAAAATTGTGAGGGATACATTGGGTATAGAAACATGGCGTAGGGACATTTTTTGAACCAAAAACCTTTAGGGGTAATTTGGGTATATATACTTGAGGGACATTTTAGAAACAAAGAAAATGTATTATGGGCAAACTTGATGAGGATTTCAATTTAAAAATTTGTGAGGGGCATTTTGGGTATAGAAATTTGATTTAAGGATATTTTGAGAATTTAAAAGTATTCGGGATATTTTGACTTTAAGAAAAAAATTGAGACTGTTTGGGTACAGAAACCTGACTTATGGGTATTTTGAGAATAAAAAAATCTTTAGGGACATTCTAACCAAGAAAATAAAAAATATATTTTAACAACAATTCAACTTAGAACCGGTCACTCGACGGGTTGGACGGATGATCCGGTTATGAAAAAATTGTTTTATATATTAATAAATGACAACTTTTGAATTAAATTATATTAAAAAAAATTTCAGCTTTTTAAGTCCCTATGTTTTTTGGTAAAAAAGTCTCCTATACTAATAAATAAAAGTTAAAATTAATAATTGAAATTAAGCTAAAATTCAATTTACCTTTTAAAGTACCATTCTCATTATATAGCAAAGTGGTATAAAGTTTAAAATTAAGCTAAAATTCAATCAACTTTTTTTTTTTTTTGATAACAGTAAGATTCAATCAACCTTTTAAAATATCATTGTCTTTATGTATGAGTAAAATGTAGTTTTAGAATTAAGTAAAATTTAGTCAACGTTTCGAGCTCATATGTGTACTAGGACAGTTTTGGAATTAGCTTAAATTCACTTAACGTTTGAACCTATATAAGTAAAGAGAAAATTTTGGAATTAACTAAAATTCATTCAACATTTTGAATCATAAGAGCAAGGGGTAGTTATGAAATTTTGAAAAAAATCAATCTACGTTTTTCTCTCTCACATTCTTATTATATTAGTAACTAGTAAGTATCCCTGCGATGCATGAGATGAAGAAAAGATCTGAAAATTTTAACAAAATATTATAAATTATACTTTATCATGTTCTAATTCAACATGAAAATGTATTGAGAGAAGTGATACATACAAATAATTTAATAAACTAATTGAATTTCAGTTAATTTTCATTTTGAATTTTGAGAACCTAAGAGAGCTATAGAGAGGTAGAAATCAAAAGTTGTTTAATTTAAATTTTGAGAACCTAAGAATTTCAGTTAATTTGAAAAGTAAATAGAAGCCTTGGTTTCGATTCTCATCAAAATCCTTAAATATTTACTTACCTTAAAAGAATCAAATATCACAACTAACTTTGCTCTTGTTGAAATAATGACACTCTAAAAGAAAAACCTTGAGATTTGCTAAAGATTTCCTCTAACGCAACTTAATGTTATATCTGACCACAATCTTAGACATCACAGTAAAAAGGAAAATAAAAATTAGAAATAAAATAGTAGAGAAAAAATAATTTAAAATGGATCATCAATATGGACATGCATAACACAACATGACAATGTGATGCAATATAAAACAAAAAAAAAAATTAAAAGTATACAGAATGAATCGTATAGGTAGTTCTATAAAAAATTTATACTATAAATAAGTAAATGATTTGAAGTACAAAACTTATTCTTTTAAGGTCATAGGATCTTTTTCTTGTTGATCACAGTTAAACAGATAGATATTCGCACAACTTTTCACCTATTCTACTCCAACTGAAGATACATAAACGGTAATGAAAAGTGAAGAAACACTAAGATGTGGAGAGAGAGAAAAAGTAGTTTAATAGCGATTTAAGGGAGATGAATATTTAACTATTTACGGCTTAATATTTGAGAAATAATAGTGTTTTGAGGCCTTATAGTTTTAAGTACAGATCTTATTATTTAATTTAGAAAAAGTAATAATTTAATTAAGGGTACTTATTAATTGGATGATCAATTAAGAAGGGAGATGGAGGATTTAATGTTTAGAGAGTTGTGATGGAAGAAGTATCATTTAACAAATTTAATATTTAATTAAATATAGGTCTAAATAATATTTAATTAAATGAATGTCTTATTGTTTAATTTAGAAAAAAGTAATAGTTTTAATTAAGAGTTTTTATTAAGTAGATGATTAATTAATAAGGGAGATGGATGATCCAACGTTTAGAGAGTTGTGATGGAAGAAGTGTCATTTGCAATTAATATTTAATAAAGTGGATATTTTATTATTTAATTTAGAAAAATAACGATTTTAATTAAGAATTTGTATTAAGTAGATGATCAATTAACCGACATGTAGTATTAGCATACATAGATATAGACATAAAAGTTCTTTGTCCTTCAAAAGAATTGTTACGTAGGGTAGAATAATAACTATAAATATGTATATATATATATATATATATATATATATATATAGTAACTGACATGGGATCCTCTCTAGCTGGTGCTTGTGAGGACACCACGAACTTCAAAATGTTAAAGGTGTTTTCAAAAGACGATGACATCTTTTTCTATTTCTCAACATTACGCGCGGTACCAAGTTGTATTGAACTTCGTGCATAGGTGTATATGAATGGCGTGGGGAGTGGACACTGTGAAACTAGCGATACTATTGGAGCTCAAATGGAGCTCACCTAGGCCTTGACATAAGGGTACGAAATTTAGAAGTTGTAAGTATTAAAGAAGGAAATTTTCGTCGTACATATTTTTACTTAATTTCCGAAATTTCATGTGGAGGCATATTTTAAGAAGCTCCCATCGAGTCTGTCAATGAGCTGGGCCGAATCGAGCTTGGGTTGGGCTGATTTTAGATGAGCTTGATATTTATAGCCTTGAGCCCTACCTTTTTTTAGTTGGGCCAAACTTTATTATTAATATGACTTAGATCGGACAGGCTCAGGTCGGGACCAAGCAAGACTCGAGCCAACCCATCTCTATCATAAATATAGTAAATGTATATATATTAAATAAAAATATTATATAAAATATAATAATAGTGTGTGCACTATTATATTGAAAATAATAATAATAATATAATAAAAAGAATTTAAAAAAAAAAACTCACTGTTATTCATAAAAAGTGTATACACTATTATAACATAAAAAGTGTAAACACTAGTATGCGTAACAGTGCACTGTTATGTACTTAACTGTGTACACTTGTTAGTGTACATTGTTTTTTTAATATTTAATTGTTGTAATATATATAATTTAAAATAATTGATTATTGTAATATGAGAAAATGAGTTAAATATTTGTAAATATAATATTGATATGTTATAGTGGTATATAAGTGCTAGAGGCTTTGTATTATATATTATAATATATATTAGATATATACACGTAAGATATTATACATATATAAGTTAGTAATGATTAGGGGTGATATCGATCTAGGCCTAGTCGAGTAGTGGGATGTCCAAACTTATTCGATAATTAAACGAGCTTGAAGATCAAGTTTAAGACTGACTTGTTTATTAAATAAACAAGGTAAAACTTTAATACATGAGCTCGAGCTGACTGCAGTTCACGAGCAACTTGGATGATCAGATATTCTTATTTATATTAGGAATACATTTTATTTTATTATCCTCATAAGGTAAAGAAATTAAGAAATTATAGTGTCACCTAAAATTTTGTTATAAATTTATAATTATAAAAATGATATTTTTATTAGTTAAAATACATTACATACTATTAATCTTTAAAAGTATAAATTAAATATTTATTTTAGTTTTTAAAAGTATATTTAAATATTTCAGTAGGTTATCGTAATTTATCTAAGGATCCGCATACGAAGGGGACACCTTAATCATGCGACATGAGTCAGTGGGTTTTATTTTTGGCGTATTATATTTTAAGTTACAAAATGCGCCTGAGGTTCACCGTGCACTTCATGATTTTAGGGATAAGTCCAGTGCTGTCAATGCCCATGCCTAGCCAATTTATAGTGCGGGTCGGGTCGTCCTTTGTTAAACATCGGTCCGGCTAAGTCTCAGTCACGGGCCTTCCATCTTGTAAATGTATGTCAACGAAAGATCTTCATTATATCCAATATAGAAAATTAAACAAATTTAATGAAAAATATATCTAAGTAGTATCAGCAAAATAACCCTTTCGTCGTATATGTCAACAAAAGGTCCCTCTTATGGCTATTATAAAAGGTTTAATCGAATTTAAGGTAGATCAAATGATGATGTGACATCAAAAATTTTAGAATGGAGATCAAAAAGGGATGCCACATAAGCATCCTAATTTCTTTAGTATATAATATAGATTGATATTATAATATATATGTAAGCAAATATGTTGGGCTGAGGATAGGCTTTAAGGAGCCAAGTCCTAGCTTGTGCCTAAGAATTTTAGCTTGACGTATTCTTAGCCCTAGTGCTTAACATATGGGTAATGGATAGGCTTTTTTTCGGGCCGTGAAACCGGTTCATTCACACCCTGAGACAAATCTACATGCCAGAGCGAACTTTCTAAAGCCAATAGGCTAACAAATATTATGTAGTAATTAGTATAGATTTTCTCGCTACCCTCGTATAAGTGCTAATATTTATTTGTTGAAGTATTTGACAGTAAAAGCTCTTGGCGACATTGCATCCAAGTTGAAAATGAAGCCAATGCGATACTATTCCTCTCAGTCTTGCTCGGATTACTTCAATAGTCGCATCTCCTGTGATTGTAGTTACCAAAACTACACGGTCTGCCACGTCACATTTATGTACGATTTTTTGAATCTTCAAAACTCATAAACATCAGGTGGGTATAAGACTTCCCAAGGGTGTATAAGGGGCTTCAACCGTCCTTAAGTCAAACCCTTTTGGAGAGATTACATGAACTTACCCTTATGACACTTTTGCGGCTGTCTTAGGTCTGGCTGTGTTACTTTAGCATGTTAGTTATATGTTAACCCTTCAAATAAAAGAGAAAGAATAAACATTAGGGGTGTATTCGAGCTGGGCTGAGCCGAGCTTGGTCCTGCTCGGCTGGGCTGGGCTGGAAAGGGTTTACTCTAGGTTCGAAATGATTTGTTTCAAGCAATTAGAAAAATGCCCCGATTCTTTCCGCTTGGACGAAGCGCGTGCTCCTCTAAAGATTGCCACATGTCCCATTAGTCTCTCTCTTTAACTACAACAGAACACGCATGCCTCTATAGGCTGTCATGTGTCCTATTAGTCTTTATTTAATTGTGGTTAAACTTATTTAACTTAATATTAATATAATTTTTTACAAAAAGAATTAGGTTAGATTGATGAATCTTAGGAGTGAGTGAATCTTAACCACAGTTAATGAGTGTTAAAAAGGTGAGTAGTCAATTATTTTAAAAGATAGGGTGTAATTATCAAATGTTAAAAAAAAAACCTTTTTAGCAAAGGATAAAAAAGAGGGAAATAGTTTACCCATTTTCTATAAATGGTTCTAATTATTTGATGGATCTGAATCTTTTATATTGAAAAAATTTTCAAATATCATAAATGTTACCCTTAGTCGTAGTCTTTCAAAGAGGTAAGATGATAAGAACAAGTGTCAAACCATCTCTTGTTATAGGGTAGCAACACCATGTGTTGCACCCACTCCTGGTTCTTTGGATTTGGAACAAGGGCAAGCTAGCTAGCACTCCTGTTCTGACTATTTATTTTGAAACCATCCTCTTACTAACATAGTGGTAGAAAGAGGTGCCTGGACTTCAAACGGTTTATATTGATTATTGAATATAGAGATAAGTACCGATTAGTGACCCTAAATCAAAAATATCACCTAAAAAGGTATGGTTTGAAAAGTTTTACCAAAAAGGGTATGTATTCCAATATTACCCTTATTCGTGTTTGGGTTTTATATGCATAGCTAAGGGGTTAATATGTCAAAAGCATAACTTATTAGGTAATAAAAATATAAAGTATGTCTTTTTTGATAAATATATTAAAAGTATGCCCTTTTAGGTAATAAAAATGCAAAGCATGACCTTTTAGGTGAATCACCCTTCCATATATGATCCGACTTGCACACACAAAACGAACTCGTGGTTGGGCAGATTGAATATGACCACTGTTTCATCTTTTGACTCAACAGGGTTCTATACAATAACCAGCTTACCGGTTCGATACCTGACGAACTGAGGAGCCTAACATTCCTCACTTATTTGTGCGTATACAGACCACCACCACTTTTCCCTTCCAACATTCACCTTTTGCGATTTTTAATGGAATTTTGTCCCATAACCAGGGATCTATCTGACAACTACCTTAATGGGCCGATCCCTGAGAGCCTGGGGACTCTGCACTCCTTGGTGTTGCTGTAAGTCTTGGCCAACAGTTGTTTGTATAAATGCCCCCCCAAATCCCTACTAGGCTACTACATATACATATGGATATGTTTTTTTTTTTTTTTAATGTTTCTCGCTACAGTGATCTGCACGACAACTTCCTCAATGGCTCCATACCAGCAGCTTTGGGTGAATTGTCATCTCTCCAATATCTGTAAGAACCATAGTTTTACTTTTATCACTTTGTTGTTGCTTCCTCACAATGCTGATATGCGCCGGGGGCGGAGGATTTCACTATGACTGCCTGCCCTCTGTTTCTCATTTCCACAGTTATATGGGTCAAAATCAGTTATCAGGAGAGATCCCGGATGAGTTGGGGAAAATCTCCACCCTTAAATTTCTGTATGTAGTCAATACCTGAAAGTATTTCCTCAATCTGCTCAACTTCTTTTTTACCAACTCTAATTTTTTTTTTTTACCTTTCGGTTTGGTATTACCCAAAGGGGCTTAAGTGTGAATCGGCTCTCTGGTGATCTTCCTTCAGGACTCGGAAATTTGAATAACCTTGAAAGATTGTAAGTTTGTTGAAACATATAAAAATAATAATCGTTGGCATGACTTTGAATTTTGAGCTGCATTTTCAGTTGTGCGTTTATGGTTGCAGACGGTTGTCATCCAATAATTTCACCGGGAAATTGCCTCCTAGTTTTGCCAAACTAACGAGCCTGAAAGTGTTGTAAGTGTCTGTTGCTTTTGCCTTTGCTAGTATTCCATTGATAACGCGAGCTTTGATTCACTGATGCAGTACCATACGTGGGAACAATATGTCTGGTCAGATACCTTCTTTCATCCAGAATTGGACATACCTTACCAATCTGTAAGCCCTTTTCTCTATTTTTTCCTTTTTCATTCTTTTAATTCCCTAGTTGTGTTCCAAAAATTATTGTTAAGTACTAGGCATAATACGAAGACTCATAAATCTCTTGGGCATGGATTAATAAAGTGTATCGCATATCTATTCAGTTCTTTTAATCGATTCGTACAGCTCAGATGCAAATGCAGGATGCTCTGTCACGCCCCGATTTCTAAATACTCACAACTCAGCCCATTATCTATGGTCTGGACTGAGATCCAGAATTCGGGAGTGAGAGTTAATTAGTAATTAAATTTGGAATTGATGTTTTTGGCATATTAAAATTAGTTTTTATTTATGTATATATATATATATATTTTTTTTTTTTCATACTTATAAGGAAATTAGACTCGATTGCCAATTTGAAAATATTTTCCTATATTGTACTTCAAATAAATTTTTGGTGAGAGAAATGGGATTAAATCCAAGTATTTAGTTGTTAGAATTTTATAGACTAACAAGACCAATGATACTAATAAATACTTTAAAAATTGGATTGTTACTCAAACTAAGTAGAACCATTTTTTTTATTTTTATTTTTTATTTTTATAACTGATTGAACTTAGACCTTTGAAAATCACTATCTCAACTTTACAATATCTCTACGATGGTTCTTAGATTCAAAGAATTATGAGTACTCTACTACTGGAATTATAGACATCAATGAAATTCCAAATAGAAAAATGCAAAATAAATATAAATTTTATCCTTTTTAGTCCCCATTTATTTTTTTTGATAACTCCTTAATCAATAGGGAAACTCCTTGAGATTTAATTTTCTGATTTAAATATAAAAAATGTTTTCCCGAACTGATCCAAAGCACAATAAATTTACAGCAAAGAAAACATATACTAATAATGAGATGAAATGAACTTCATTAAAATCCAACAATTCAAGTACTGCAACTATTCGTTAAATCATCATCTTATTACCTAATACATGTCAAACACAACAAAAATAAAAATAACAGTAATGAAAAGTCCTCTCTTTCTCCAGTCCAATCTTCATGAATCCTCAATTAAGCATCTGAAATTAATAATAAAGGGTGAGCAATGAAGCCCAGTAGGGAATACACCCTAATTCTTAAAAATTAACACATAACAAGGAGCAAAATCATACATGCAATTAACAAAAATTTATATGTAAAGCATTAGGATAATAATATGAAAATTCAAAGCTTCCCGGCCGATTTCTAAAAACTCCTAGCCATCCCAAGCAAGGGATCTTCTCCGGAGGTTTTAGGGCTTTCACCCAAGGACCCATGGTCCTAGCTTGCTCCTTTAGGGGCTCTCACCCAAGGACCCAATGCCCTTCGTTAATGCACCACATTACCATTCGATCTACTAAACACATAAATCAATGACTTTATATTCAAGCATTCAATCTATCATATGCATTTCTTACAATTTTTTTTTATATATATTTCATAACATGCATAAACACACCAAATAAAATAAAATAGATCTAGATCATGCTTTCAATGTCGTGCGTTAATTTAAAGAGAATAAAGGTGAACCTACCTTTGTTTTACTTCGGTGAATTTCTTCAATATTGATCTCTTCCTTCTTCAAGCTTGTTCTTCCGGTTGATCTTCCTCTAGATTACGTAACTAGGTGTTAATGTTATTTGCAAGAAAATTGACGAGAAGGATAAAATGACTAAATGAAATGAGAAGGGATTGAAAGAGGTAATAGTAGGTGTTCATAGTGCCCACGTTTTTGGGTTTCAAAGGTGTGGCAAGGCACTTTCTCATTGGTCTCTTTGACCACTTTCCCTCTTTCTCTCTCTAATAACTACTCAAAACCCCTTTTTCTCTATCCTTGACATGTGTTGCAATCATAACCTTTCACCCATCATTTGAATCTCCTTATTCAACTACAAGGAGCCATGTGTCCCTTGACCAAGTCTCCCACAATTTGAATTCAAATTAAATAAGAGAAAAAATAGTTGAGATGTGCTCATAACCTAGGTGGCACCCTATCCAAAATCTATAAGATAAGGATGTCCTCAACAAATTTGGGTTTTGTTGGGCCCACTAAAATTTAATGATTAGGCCCTCACACAATAATTAATAATAAACAAAAAATTAAATAATAATAAATTAAATATAAGAAACATTAATTACCACAATTGCCACTAATACCACTAAAACATTGTGTTGTCTTGAATTTAGTCTATGAGCTTACTTGGGTCCATAATTAGGGTTAGGATATTACAACATACCCCCCTAAAAAAAAATTTTGTCCTCAAAATTTAAAGACATACCTTGATTGATGAATAAGTCTGGGTATCTACTGCGGATCTCGGACTCTAGCTCCCAAGTTGCCTCATTCACATCATGTCGTTGCCACAACACCTTAACCATAGGAATGGTCCTGGTGCGCATCACTTGTTCCTTGGTGTCTATGATCTGAATTGGTCTCACCTCATATGTTGCATCTTCTCGCAACTCCACTTCCTGCCATTCAACGATGTGTTTTGGATCTGGTACATACTTTCGCAACATGGACACGTGAAACACATCGTGTACTCCTGAAAATTGTGGCGGTAGAGCTAATTTATAAGCTACAACTCCTACTCTCTGGAGGATCTCGAAAGGTCCAATGAATCTTGGAGATAGCTTCCCCTTTTTGCCAAACCGAAATACACCCTTTCGTGGTGTTACTCGTAAAAACACATGGTCACCAACTTGAAATTCCAAAGGTCTTCTCCGTCGATCAGCGTAGCTCTTCTGACGACTTTGTGCAGTGATTAGACGGTCTCGAATCAGACGAATCTTTTCGGTGGTTTCCTGAATCAACTCTGGTCCGAGTAATGCGCGGTCCCCAACTTCTGCCCAACAGATAGGAGATCTGCAAGGTCTCCCATATAGTGCTTCATATGGTGCCATTCCAATACTCGCTTGAAAACTGTTGTTGTAGGCAAACTCTACCAACGGTAAGTGTTCAACCCAGCTACCCTTGAAATCCAAAACACAAGCTCTCAACATGTCCTCCACGATTTGAATAACTCTCTCAGATTGCCCGTCCGTCTGAGGATGGAATGCAGTACTGAAGCTAAGTTGTGTTCCTAAGGCTTTCTGTAAGCTCTGCCAGAATTGTGAAGTAAAGCGTGAATCTCTGTCAGATACGATCGATAACGGAACACCGTGCAATTTTACGATCTCTCGAATATACAGTCTACTTAAAGCATTTAAAGAATCAGTGGTCTTCATTGCCAGGAAATGAGCCGACTTGGTCAATCTATCTACTACTACCCAAACTGCGTTCTCTCCTTTCTGAGTCCTCGGCAACCCAGTTACAAAATCCATAGTGATGTGCTCCCACTTCCATTCTGAAATAGGCAATGACTGCAACAATCCTGCAGGTCTCTGATGTTCTGCCTTCACTTGCTGACACGTAAGACATCTAGCCACGTACTCTGCAATATCCTTTTTCATTCCCTTCCACCAAAATTGACGCTTTAGATCTCTGTACATCTTAGTACTTCCTGGGTGGATGGTGTACTTCGAACGGTGAGCCTCACTAAGAATATCTTCTCTCAAATGAGGATCATTCGGTACCCATAGTCTCCCTAAAAATCTCAAACTGCCGTCTGAATGTACTACATAATCCTTAGATGTACTTCTTGATTCAATCTCTGTCCGTCCATCCTCCAACTCCCGGTTCTTCTGTTGTTCCTCAATCACTCTCTGAACTAGAGTCGATTGAGCTGTCAAGTTGAACACATAGGCCCCAGTATTATGCCTCCCCACATATATTTCAAAGTCCTCGATTGTTTCTAACATTTTTCGTTTTTGCAAAGCTAGTCTAGCCATTAGTCCTTGAGACTTTCTGCTCAAAGCATCTGCCACCACATTCGCCTTCCCCGGATGGTAATGTAGAGTGAAGTCATAGTCCTTTAGGAACTCTATCCACCTTCTCTGCCTCAAGTTCAACTCTTTCTGAGTGAATATATACTTTAAACTCTTGTGGTCAGAATATACTTCAAACCTTTCACCATAAAGGTAATGTCGCCAGATCTTCAAGGCAAACACAATCGCCGCCAACTCTAAATCATGAGTGGGATAATTTTGTTCATGATTCTTTAACTGACGAGAAGCATAGGCCACTACTTTATCTTGTTGCATTAGTACACACCCAAGACCCCTCAAAGATGCATCACTATAGATCACATATCCTTCTCCACTAGCCGGTACAATGAGAACTGGAGCAGAAGTAAGCCTATGTTTTAACTCCTGGAAGGCCTGCTCACATTCCTCGTTCCACTCAAACTTCACTCCCTTCTTGGTTAGGTGAGTCATGGGAGCTGCTAGGCGAGAAAAACTTTCCACAAATCTTCGATAATATCCTGCCAGTCCTAGAAAACTTCGAATCTCGAACACATTCTTCGGTCTCTCCCAGTTCATAACTGACTCAATCTTCGATGGGTCCACTGAGATGCCCTCCTCCGAAATTACATGACCCAGAAACTGCACTTTCTTCAGCCAAAAATCACACTTACTCCTCTTTGCATACAATTTGTGACTTCTTAAAGTCTGAAGTGCAATCCTTAGATGTTGATCATGTTCCTCCCGAGTCTTTGAATAGATCAAGATGTCATCCACGAACACTACTATAAACCGGTCCAAATACTGCTTGAACACCCGGTTCATTAAATCCATAAAAGCCGCGGGAGCATTGGTCAATCCAAAAGGCATAACTAGAAATTCAAAATGCCCATAGCGAGTGCGGAAAGCCGTCTTGGAAACATCCTCTTCCTTCACCCTCAATTGATAGTATCCCGATCGAAGATCAATCTTCGAAAAGAATCGAGATCCCTTCAATTGATCAAATAAGTCATCTATTCGCGGCAAAGGATATTTATTCTTTATGGTCATCCTATTCAACTGACGGTAGTCTATACATAGGCGGAGTGTATTGTCCTTCTTCTTCACAAATAAACTGGTGCTCCCCAGGGTGAGGTGCTAGGCCGAATAAAACCCTTATTCTGAAGATCTTGGAGTTGCTCCTTCAGTTCTCGTAGCTCAACAGGTGCCATACGATAGGGTGCAATGGATATTGGGGCCGTGCCAGGCTGAACTTCGATTACAAATTCCAACTCTCTCCTTGGAGGCAAGCTAGGCAACTCATCCGGAAATACGTCAGGGAAATCCTGAACAATTGGGACAAAATCTGAAAAAATTTCTTCACTCTCTTCACCAACCACATGAGCTAAGAAACTTGAATACCCCACGTCTTTTGGTCGATGAATTCGGGGTTCAAACACTGGAAGTGGGGGAGAAACATTCTTATCACCAAAAAATTGAATCATTGGTCCTCCATGAATATGGAAAGAAACCCTCTTCCTGAAACAATCCATCGTAGCATGATAGGCTGCCAACCAATCCATGCCTAAGATTACATCATAATCAAACATTCCTAGGAGAACTAGATCAACCATAAAATCTTGGTCCCCTATTCGAATAGAACAAGACCGACATATTCTATCGGTCTCTACACTATTTCCTACTGGAGTAGCCACACACAAAGCTGATTCAAGGGATCAAACTCCAGACCCAACACAGATGCAAAAGATGTTGATATGAAAGAATGTGAAGATCCTGGATCAAATAAAAATTTAGCCCAAGAATATACACTAGAAAAGTACCTTCCACCACAGTATTCTGGGCTACGTTGTCCGGCTGGGCTACGTTGTCCGGCTGGGCTAAAGCAAACACTCGACCCTGATCCCTGGGTCTCCGATTACCATCCTGTTGTTGTTGCTGAGGCCTCTGTTGAAATTGCTGCTGGGGTCTTTGCTGAAATTGTTGCTGAGGTGGTGGTGGCTGATAGGGTAGCCGTTGCTGCTGTTGTTGGGAATATTGTGGACGCATAGGCTGTTGGTGTTGAAATCCCTGCCGCTGCTGCATCTGCTGTGTACTTCCACGTGGACAGTCCTTCTTGATATGACCTTTCTAGCCACACCTATAACATGTCAAATCTTGACGTCCATTACGTTGGTCCCAAAGTCCTTGACCAAACTGTTGCTGTGGCTGATGGTCCTTTGTCTCCTTGTTTGGGTCATTTTTCTGTTGACCCTCTCTCTGGTTTTTGTCCTGACTTCTCCAACCGTTGTCTCGAATTTTCTTGATGTCCTCTAGTTCTCCCTCAACTAGCAAGGCTCTCTCCACCATCTCAGAATACATGCGGATATTGACTGCAATGAGTTTCTCTCGAATAGATGTCTCAAACCCCTGTCGAAACTTCTTTGACTTTAGTTCCTCCGTCGCAACTAGGTGTGGTGCAAAACGAGACAGTCTGCGAACTTTGCCTCATACTGGCTAACAGTCAGACCTTTCTGAATTAGGTCCAAAAATTCTCGCATCCTTTGGTCTCTAGTTGCCTCAGGAAAGTATTCTCATAGAAGACTACCTCAAACTGATCCCAAGTCATAGTCCTGACATCACGAGTCCTCTTAATCGAGTCCCACCAAAAATCTGCATCTCCCTCGAGCATATATGATGCCAATGGCACCCTCTGCTGGTCCGTCGTCCCCAAGATGGTCTAATACCTTACGAATTTGTTTAACCCACTTCTCGGCCTCTACAGGGTTGGGTTCTCCTCTAAACACTGGTGGGTTCAGTCTCCTAAAATCTTTGACCGCTGACATCATACAGTGCTCTTCTGTTCTAGCACGCTCTGGAGTCTGATGTCCCATTGCAGCTTGTTGCAGCATTGCCTCCTGCTGCTGGTGCATAACCTCTGACATGCCCCGTAGAACCTGGAGCATCTCAGCCATGTCATCCTGTCCATGCGAGGTAGAAGATCCAGTAGGAACACCTTTAGGCATGTTCTACACACAGGATACACATCATTAGTATTCTCTCACAGACGATATTTATCTATGGGTTATGTATGCTAGTGTCATTATGTAATGTCCATGTATAATTAACAAATTATTTGGTGTCACAAATATAGCACATCATTCGGGGGGTAATTACAAATTATTTGTAAATTCATTCTTAGACACTACTCTTAGGTCATTCACTCCTTATTCATGCCTTATAGATGGTCTTTGGTACATAAAAAAAAAATACTTTCAAATTGTTTTTTTTTTTCATGGATCAATTATGACTAGATCCCTAGGATTTACTAACCATGCTCTGATACCAATTTGTCACGCCCCGATTTCTAAATACTCACAACTCAGCCCATTATCTATGGTCTGGACTGAGATCCAGAATTCGGGAGTGAGAGTTAATTAGTAATTAAATTGGAATTGATTGTTTTTGGCATATTAAAATTAGTTTTTATTTATGTATATATATATATTTTTTTTTTTTCATACTTATAAGGAAATTAGACTCGATTGCCAATTTGAAATATTTTCCTATATTGTACTTCAAATAAATTTTTGGTGAGAGAAATGGGATTAAATCCAAGTATTTAGTTGTTAGAATTTTATAGACTAACAAGACCAATGATACTAATAAATTCTTTAAAAATTGGATTGTTACTCAAACTAAGTAGAACCATTTTTTTTATTTTATTTTTATTTTTATAAACTGATTGAACTTGACCTTTGAAAATCACTATCTCAACTTTACAATATCTCTACGATGGTTCTTAGATTCAAAGGAATTATTGAGTACTCTACTACTGGAATTATAGACATCAATGAAATTCCAAATAGAAAAATGCAAAATAAATATAAATTTTATCCTTTTTAGTCCCCATTTATTTTTTTTGATAACTCCTTAATCAATAGGGAAACTCCTTGAGATTTAATTTTCTGATTTAAATATAAAAATGTTTTCCCGAACTGATCCAAAGCACAATAAATTTACAGCAAAGAAAACATATACTAATAATGAGATGAAATGAACTTCATTAAAATCCAACAATTCAAGTACTGCAACTATTCGTTAAATCATCATCTATTACCTAATACATGTCAAACACAACAAAAATAAAAATAACAGTAATTGAAAAGTCCTCTCTTTCTCCAGGTCCAATCTTCATGAATCCTCAATTAAGCATCTGAAATTAATAATAAAGGGTGAGCAATGAAGCCCAGTAGGGAATACACCCTAATTCTTAAAAATTAACACATAACAAGGAGCAAAATCATACATGCAATTAACAAAATTTATATGTAAAGCATTAGGATAATAATATGAAAATCAAGCTTCCCGGCCGATTTCTAAAAACTCCTAGCCATCCCAAGCAAGGGATCTTCTCCGGAGGTTGTTAGGGCTTTCACCCAAGGACCCTGGTCCTAGCTTGCTCCTTTTAGGGCTCTCCCCCAAGGACCCAATGCCCTTCGTTAATGCACCACATTACCATTCGATCTACTAACCATAAATCATGACTTTAATAGTCAAGCATCATCTAACAAAATCCATATGCATTTCTTACACTTTTTTTTATATATTTCATAACATTCATAACACACCAAATAAATATAAAATAGATCTAGACATGCTTTCCATTCGTGCGTACTGTAAAGCGAAGAAAGGTGACCTACCTTTGTGTTTTAACGTCGGTGATTTTCTTAATATGATCTCTCCTTCGTCAACTTGTTCTTCCGTTGATCTTCCTAGATTCGTACTAGGTGGTTAAGGTTTCTTTCAAGAAAATTGACGCGAAGGATCAATGACGAAATGAAATGAGAAGGATTGAAAGAGGTAATAGCTAAGGTGTTCCATGTGCCCAGTTTTGGGTTTCAAAGGTGTGGCAAGGCACGTTCTCCTTTGTCTCTTTGCCTTCCCCTCTTTCTCTCTCTAATTAACTACTCAACCCCTTTTTCTAGAAAGCGAACTCTATTCCGTGACATGTGGGCAATCATCACCTTTCACCCATCATTTGCATCTCCTTATTCAACTACAAGGACCATGTTGTACCTGACCAAGTCTCCCACACTTTGAATTCAAATTACATAAGATAAAAAATAGTTGAGATGTGCTCATAACCTAGGTGGCACCCATCCAACAATCTATAAGATAAGGATGTCCTCACAAATTTGGTTTTGTTGGGCCCACTAACATTTATGATTAGTCCCTCAACACCATAATTAATAATAAACAACAAATAAATAATACTAAATTAAATCTAAGAAACATTAATTACCCAAGGGTCCCTAATAACCACTAAAACAGTTGTGTTGTCTTGAATTTATTCTATGAGCTTACTTGGTCCATAATAGGTTAGGATATTACATGCCTCCTCCTATATACGCAGTGATCTGTTA